>BRZY01000001.1:45849370-47099370 GCA_030159175.1 Glycyrrhiza uralensis | reverse complement strand
GGGGAAGTTGTTGGTGAAGAAGATATGGAGAGTGTGTGTGAGTTTATATAGAGGGAAGAAAATGGTTTAAATAATTGGGATCGAAGAGGATTGATGAATGCGAGAAGGAAAAAAGAAATAGATAAGTTGGGCAAGTGGTGAATGGTGATCACTGATCAATGCTAGCTAGTATATTGTGGTGGGAAAAACAACATAACATATTTAAAGAGAACTGCCACACCACCATGTGACCTCTGAGAGTCTGGGTTGATATGGTGAATAATTGAAATCTTATAGATTTGGGAAATGTACCTATTCCCTTCATTATTGGCGCATTAAATAATTGATAAATATATATACTTATTTTAAAAGAAATTCTTGAGGTAATTTTAAGTTTTTAAACTAGATCTCCTCATTTTATCTCAAAAATAAAACTCTCCTCATTTTATGTTATATATTATATAGATATTATAATTACAAATTAGAGGCAAGATTGTACTTTTTAATAGTTAATACTATAAAAATAAAAAAAAATCCTTTCTTGTTAGACCAGTAAGGAATTTGTCATTTTCAACTTTTTCAGAGGGTAGAAATTGGTTAAGTTTTTCTTTTATATAATGTGGCACTCGTTGATGGATTTCTTGAGGATGAAGGATTACGTTTACGTTTTAATATTTTTAGATTTTTATTAATTTAAATTATTTTTATATTTTTAAAATTTTAGTATTAGTTTTTTAATTTTTAGATTTTTCTTTTAGATACTTTTAAATTCTATAAGGTGAATGATGAAAAATTTAATCTTATTCTATCCTATTAGTTTCTAACTCAGCCCTATCACATGATAAAATTATAACCAAAAGACATGATAGGATAAAGTGATAGGATTGACTCATCCTATCCTGCTGCTTACTTACCAAATAATGGATTGGAACAAGATATAATAGTCTATATCCTATTATGTCTATCTTATTCTGTCCACCAAACATACCCTTATATTTATATATTTTGTATAAATAATGGCAAGTCAAATACTCAAAATGTGTATCATCCATTTTTTAAAAATGGATACCGAAATAAAGCTTCTTGAAAATTGAGATATGTGATAGGCGGACCTTAGCAACGAAGGTAATGAACCCTTTCCTCCTCTTTTTCTTCAAAAGCTGAATAAAAGAAGATAAAAACTTTTTTACCTTTTACTTTCGGTTGGGCGCATGAAGTGCGTTTATGGATAGAGAATAAAGAATGGGAAGATTCTTGATCAGGTTATAGGTGGTTAGGAGAAATCAGCTTTCATGAGCAGATAAGTTGAAACCCTTGAAACAAGAAAACTTATGATTCATGCACAATTGGCACAATTCATTTCATATCCACACAAGTTGCAGATGCAGAGGTCGGTGATGGATAGCCACAACTCACAAGGCTGGCATGGCATGGAAGTTAGAACACATATAACAAGACATACATAACTGCCCAACTTGCAAGCACTTGGGAAGTCACTCAAAGGTGGTATGGTTCCACTGACTTTGGAAAATAATATACACCCCTTATCTTCAAAATAAATAATGGAAATATTTATTTGGAATTATATTATTTAAATATTTGCAAGGTATCAGAAGATTTAATATATATATATAATTTTATATTCTTAGAGATAATTTTAGAAGGAAAAAATTGGTCCATGTATGTAGCCCTTCAACAGCATCTTATTCATGGAATTGGCCAAAATTTGGTTCCCTGTATAGCTTACAGATTGGATTCATGGAATTGGCCTTTTTAAAAAAAAATATTTTTATGATAATATTTAAACATTGTGAGGACTAATTTGATTTCTAAATTTTTTTAGAAATAAAATTTTAGAAAATTTATCAAACAGACTAGTCCCGAGGAAGATTGATTACAGATTTGGTTGATTCTTCATATCATGTGCTGCGGTGTTAAATTAATGTTAACTTTTTGTTAAAATTAAAGGTTTAATCTTATGTCTTAATTAGTTCGATATATACAAAGGCTCTGTCTAGGGTGGACCACCAAATAGGTGGTCCACCATGGTGAACTATAAATTTAAAAAAGGTAATAAATGGTTCACCATGGGAAAGTTTGTCTTAATATAATTATAGTCATTTGATCTTTTACTAATGAAATCAATGGCTAGAATTGTAGACTGGAAGTCAGAGTAACATGTCAAACAAATAATTATCCATATTTTTCATTTGGCCCTTGGTCTCAAATGACAACTGTTCTTCACCATTGTTCTTCCTCCTCTGTCGTATACGAAGATTTCTGGGGGTCTGTGAGATTTGGATACAAGAAATGCATCGAAGGTGGAAGAAACGAGCTATTCTACAGTTCGTAATGCGTGGGTCCCTTCGAATCCTTGTTGAGGTTTATACGTGTGTTGCAGGGAAAAAGTTTTCGTCTTCATTTGCTGGGATTTATAGTTACAGTTTTAATTTTCTGGGTTTTGTAGATTCTTCATTGTAGAAACGCATGAAGCGGAGGAAAATTAAGCTTGTCTGCGTAAATCTGACTATAATGTCCATTTGTATGATTTAGCCATTTCAACAAAGTTTGTCTCTTCCCTTTCATATTTGTTCAGTTGATTGAAAATAAATTATTTTTTAGCATTGATTTGTGAAGAAAATGAATGATTATTCGAGTCAAGAAAATCGAAGAAGGTGGGAAACAATTCGTTAAAAACAGGGATGAAGTGGTTACAATACAGAAACAATTCTCAAATGCCATAATTCCATTAGAAAGGACACCCAAGTGGTTACAACAGGGATGAAGTGCATCACCAAAAAAAAACAGGGATGAAGTTGGAGGTAGAAAAAAAAAGTGTCCCTTAACTCATGGCTCCCTTAACTCATATTCCCTTACTGAAGAAACCGCACAACCACCTACTGGACCGGTCCGGTTCGCTGAGCCGGTTCTACGGTTCGGTGGAGTCGGTGAGGTCTGCAGGAAGCTCGATCCGCGGAAAGATGGTGAAGAAGCTCTGTACTCTCTTCGAATCGCCGAAGGACTCATCGTAGCTGTCGAATTCGAAACCCACGCCGTCGCACTCTCCAGAACCGGAACCGCTTCCCACTTCGAAATTGGGTTCGGATTCCAGCATGTTGTTCCGATTGGCGGGCTCGGAGGATCGAATCGTAGTGTACTTGACGAGCCTGCGCGGGATTCGCGGGACCTTCGAGGATTGCAATGCGGTTTGGATGATCCTAAGAGGGTTTAGGGTTTGGGTTGATGAAAGGGACGTGTCCATGGATCGTGCTTACAGAAAGGAGTTGCAGGTACCGATGCTTTTGTTCTCATCCCTATTTTCCAACTCTCTCATCTCGAACTCTCACTTCTGCAGAGCAAGTTTTCACAACTAAGGGACCCTATATCTGCTGCAATGAAGAACAATAGGGTATACTGTATGCGTTAGTGTGTGATATTATTCAATAGGGACCATTTTGCAAATACTACAGTTTCTTATTTTGACTGGAATTCACCGCATTGACCTATTATGCAGGTTTTCTTTTGTGTTTTTTATGTTTTTCAAATGGTTCACAGTGGACCACTTAGTTTTCTAGCCCACCCTAGAATGAACCATATACAAATATACAATACATTCAGTCAGAAAAAAGTTAAACAAAAGTTTCTATTTCAATTTACACGTTTCATATTCTACTTAAATTAACTATGCATATCTTTTATTTTTTTTGGTAAAAAAAAATCTTTATTTTTTATTTTTATAATATCATATCTCTCTCTTTTACAATGTAAATATTTCCACCTTAAATATTTTCTACGAAAATATATTTGTAAGTCAAGCAATATATAAACATTTGTTAGTAATTATGTATAAATTCTTGTTCAAAAATTAAGATTTTTGTTTGTTTGTTTTGAAAATTTATTAGAGATTTTATATAAAGAGGAAATTTTTTGGTCATGTCTGTGCCATAACATCAAATTCTTGGCTAATTTTTTTATAATTTAAAACATTTTAAATTTATTTAGAGATTTAACACCATTAGAGGTCTGTGAAAAGAGATTGAACTATTTTTACAGAATTTTTTTTAAAAAAATCACAAAATCAAATATGTGTTGTGTAAAATGAAAAGAGCAATAGTAGTTAACTGGCGTTTTTTTGGCCCAAAATTATTTGTATCGGGTACTTTGTTTTTTTGGTCGAGTTGTATAAGGGGAATTGGTAAATACACCCCCGTGTATTTGTTATCCATTCCACTTTACACTATTTAAAAATTTTAATATGATTTTGCCATTCCCATCTTATTCAGAAATTGAAATTTTTGGAAAGTATAAAAATTTAACTTTTCAATTTTCGGTAGTTATAAAATTTAATTTTAAAACTACCAAAAATTCCAATTTCCAGTAGTATAAAATTTAATTTTATACCTACCAGAAATTGGAAATTTTGAAAAGTTTAAAAATTTAATTTTTATATTTACCAAAAATTAAAATTTTCAATAGTTTAAAAATTAAATTTTACTGGAAAATTCAATTTTCGATAAAAATGATAGAATCACTCGGCTGAATAGATGGAGGAAAACTCTGAAGAGTCAAGTGATAAAAATGACGAGAGCCTTGAGAAGCCCCATGATAAAAATGAAATGCATTTGTTAGTTTATTTGTCTATATAAAATTTGTTTAACATCAACGTCCTAGTAAATGATCCGAAAATTTATTTTTATTATCATTTACCGGAAATTTGTTTAACATCAATTCATTTACCGGA
This sequence comes from Glycyrrhiza uralensis, assembly GCA_030159175.1. NCBI lineage: Eukaryota > Viridiplantae > Streptophyta > Magnoliopsida > Fabales > Fabaceae > Glycyrrhiza > Glycyrrhiza uralensis. Next base: position 47,094,650 of record BRZY01000001.1, on the reverse strand, counting down.
AATTCAATTTTTATACTTACAGGAAATTCAACTTTCCGGTAGCTATAAAAATTGAGGAATATAACTACCGGACATTAGAATTTTTGAAAAGTATAAAATTGAAACTATCCGAAAATTAGAATTTTTGGTAGTTTAAAAATTAAATTTTATAACTACCGAAAATTTTAATTTCTGGAAAAATTAAATTTTTAAACTTTCCGAAAATTAGAATTTTCGGTAGTTATAAAATTTAATTTTTAAACTACCGAAAATTTTAATTTTCGGATAGTTTCAATTTTATACTTTCTGGGGGAAGGAGAAGCGAGAATCAGTGGGGTATATGTGGGAAATGAAGAAAAACAAAAAATGATATTTTTGTATTTTACATTGACAAGATGTTTAAGTGAGGCAGATGACAAAATACAAAGGGTGTATTTATCAATTCCCTTGTATCAAGTACCTTTTTTTTTTTGGTCAATCTCGTATCAAGTACCTTGAAAAGGGTAGTACGGCATGCCCAGTGGACAATTCGCATGGAATCTTGATGGCCCAAACTGTTATCGTAATGTCAACACGCATGACACAAATGACCCAAAAACACCAAAAAAAAAACACATGATCTAAAAAAAAAAGGTTTTCTAAGGGCACATACCACCTTTTCTAACCACACATATACTCAAACTTAAAATACCCTCATCGTGTCTGTTATTTTTTTCGTTGTTTCGTTATGATGCAGAACTATTAGTTCCACACTACAAATAACACATGCGGAACTAATTCTGCATGTGTTATTTATATGTGCATTTGCTACAAATAACACCTACATAACTAATCCCCAGCAGGTGTTATTTGTAGTGCGGAACTAATAGTTCCGTACGTGTTATTTGTATGTGCATGTGCTACAGATAACACATAATAGTTCTGCATGATAACGAAACAACGAAAAAAACAGACGCGATGAAGGTATTGCATTTGACCTCTTATGTATGTAGTTAAAAAAGTAGGTTTATGCCTTTAAAAATTGCCAAAAAAAAACATAGAAATCAAATTCAGCTGAAAATGACTTAGGTCCTAGCTTATATATCGACAGAAACACTTGTCAAAGTAAAATGAAATTTTAACATAAATATAAAATTTAAAAATAATTATTAATCGAGTTCTCAAAAATAAATTTTCAAACAATAGTAAAATCAAGTAAATTACAAATATAATAGAAGCATTTTACTTTTAAAAAATTGCATTTTATCATGTAAAGATAAATTTATAAGAAAAATATGTTGATAATACTCTTGGTGGCTTCTACGGTGAAATAGTTTTCAAGTGGTGCACCGGTGGAATAGTTTTAGAATAGTTTTTATAATCGTTTGATTTATTGATAAGAAAATCAATGGCCCAGATCAGTTTGATTGAAAATGCTAACACCAACATTTGACCACATACAATACCTAACCCTCCTACCTTCCCCAAGCGACCATAGAGAGAACCAATTCACAATCGCCCTCCACCTCCGTCAACCTCCCGACGAGGTGACGAGGTAGCTCCACTCCTTCTCCCCTCTGCAACAATCAACCAATTGGAAGTGATGATTTCCTTCACCTCTATCTCTGTCTCTACCTTGCAACCCCGGTTAAACCCTAAATCCCCAACCTCAGCAGCATCGCAACGCCTTCATCTTCATGTTCTCCACCACCACCAGTATCGTCGCCGACGGAAGGCCAGCTCCCTTCTCCACTACTCGACGTCGTCTTTCTCAGAGAAGCACCACACGAACACCCCCAAGTCAGACGACGCAGTGGAACTGCCCCTGTTCCCCTTGAAGAAGCTGCTTGCTTAGAATTTGCATAAAAAATAATAGGACAACAACAAATCAATTAACGATTGCTAAGTATCAGTTCGATGAATATGCCGAGGTCATCAATTCTAATACTTGTTTTATGAATGTTTTTGTTTTAAGAATGCTTGCTAGAAATCAATGCGGAAATATCCCGAGGTCCATCCCTTTGTCCCTGAGTAGTTGCTATTCGTTGCCAACCTTCTCTACCCCCACCCCTCCCCTAACCTCTCCCCTAACGAAATCAAAGAAGAAGGTTTGCCCCGCCATCGTCGTTGTCACGTCGGTGGCCCATTGCTACCTCTCCACCATGGTTGCTCCTTTAGCCGAATCTGCAGGTAGCCTCATCTTTGTTGTTGTGGTCCGCGAAACGCCTCCTCCTTTGTACGTGACTGTTTCTCTTGCCGCCAGCAACTGCAACATTTTTCGCGCCATGAGCGACCTCCCATGGGATTCGCTGTTTTGAACCACGAAGAAGTTTTCGTTGTGTTTCAGCTCAAGAGTGGTACGCATTTCATTTCACGATTTACCAACACAGCCTCTTGCTAGCGACGGAGAAGAAGAGGAAGAAGGTGGTGGCGACGGAGAAGACAAATGCATAGAACAACATTGAGGTCAGGGAGGGCGGGGGAGCAATTGGGTAAGGAAGGATTGGATTGTTCTCATTTTTTTTCCAATTGATATGGACTATTAATTTTTTATCACTAAATCTAATGGCTATAAAAATTATTAAAAATTATTCCAAAACTGTTCCACCGATGCACCACTTAAAAACTATTCCACCTTAGCCTTTACTTTCTTTAATAATCGTTGAAAAATTCTCTTAAAAAATAGTTCAAAAATCTAGTTATGCATTCATGTGTAAAAATGTTTCATTGGATATCTAATCATATTTTTTTATACCATCAAAGTATAATATTTTTTTTGACTAACTATCAAAGTATATTATTATTAAACTCATAATTCAATAAAATGGTTCAACGGGGGTTGAAATACTGAATTCCGACTTATGATTTGTGATTTCAATAAAAAAGGGGGGGTGAATTACGACTTATGAATTATGATTTGTGAACGTGGCAAGGCAGAAAACTCTGACACGTATCTCCTTCCTTCGCTTCATAATCTCATATCTCATCTCATCCTCATCAAGGGAGCAAAATGTCAAGCTTTCCGTCTGTTGACCTTGGCAGCTTTGTCTTACATCCCAGAGTTACACGTGATTTCCATATCAATCGTTTCAAACTTTGGAATGACCTCTCTTTGTTTATTTATTTTTTTTCTCTCCATAATATATCTGTTTTTATGTTTTAGTCTTTATAAAATATATTTTATTATTTAAGTCCTCATAAAATTAGTATTTTTTGTTATAAAAAAAAGTATTGGTCCAAAATTTAAAACGAATTTATGACTATGTTAATTTTTTGTTATCATTCCCTCCTGTGAAATTATTCTGCTAAAAAGATGGGTTGAACGGGTTGACCCGATGATCCAACTCATTTTGCTACATCTAAATAGAATAGATTTAGGCTATAATTTAAAGAGTTGACACAACTTTGACCTTTTCAACATAAGTAACAAAACACTTCAAATTGTATCCGCTACAATGCGCAACTCATCTCGGAGAAGAAACCTGAGTATCTTTGAATTTGTTCAGCTGATTAATAAAAGTGTGTTTATACTATACTCAAATGGCACTTAGATTTGGATCCCGTGATATATAGAAATTAGTTATCAAATATCAATGACTTGGACTTGGATTGCGAGAAGCAACGGGAAGAAAAACAAGACAGAAGATTGGTTATTTTAGATGCATGATTGAGGTACCACATGTGTGTGAATAATGAACTGGATAATGATGAAATGGAACAAAGAGGGACCCTATCGGTGCAGCAAAGTTGACGTTAAGGCAAAGGCAAAGCACGGAAAAGAACAAATTTGGGAACAAGGTAGGACCCGTTTTTTCAGTGCTAGGACTCATCAATTCCACACCCACCTTGACTTTGGGTGCCCATCGGTTTTCCCACAAGAGCCATTCTACACCATCCAACCTCTCTCTCCTTCAATGCACCCTCAATTCCTAGCTAGCCAACCTTTTTCCTAGAAGCCAAAGGGGTCCAACAAAAACTTGCATTAAAAACTCCCTTACCCTTTCCCCAATTCATCACCCACCTTCATTCGTTCATTTCGTTCACACGTTTAGCCGTCCCAACTAGCAACTGCCAACCCCTCTCTCTCTCTCTCTCTCTCTCTCTCTTCTTTTAGTCAACCGTCCTGTACACGACATGTCCGTCCTCTTCTGTTCAATTCTTTGACTAGGTCCCTTTCGTTGCTTTTTCTTCACTTTACTCTTTTACAATTTCAAAGAAAAAGCCCGTTGAGCATTGCAATGCAACCCACTAAAGTTGAGAGAAGATGAGAATCCAAGATAAGCAAGCACCAAAGATAAAGTAACCAAACAGGGGAAAACAAAAGAGAAAAGAAAAAAAAATTAAACCCCACTTGCTTTTTTTTTCTTCCAACTTTGAGATTCAAATCCGTTACCAAATCCACCATCTTGACTTCTTTTTTTCAGCCTCGAAGTGAACGAACGAGAAAGATAAAGGAAGTTGTACAGGGAAATTGAATTGAACATCCCACTAACTAATTATAAGCTGCAATTCTACTCAAGCCATCAATTGCCCTCCCTTTGTGAAAGAAACCTTTGTAACATTGATTGACGATTAAGATGATTGGTTTAATAATTACAAAGACTCAAGATGATTCTAGAATGAGATTAGAAGCATCAGCTGCAGAGAGGGAGTGATTGTGCTCTCCTTCATAGGTGACTACCAGCATAGAAGGATCATCCAGTGCTCTCTCTACATGTTTGCGCGCTGGACACCCTCTCACGCTACTGCACTTGTAGTAACCCCTGTACAAAAACAACAATTCAGTACCACTCACTCGATCCCCAGATTCAACATGGACTCAAACACACATCATAAGAATTACATTAAATAATCAGTCACAAATATTTATCCTCTTAAAACACAACATAGGGGAAGAAGAAACAAACAAAATTAATAGATTGGTTTATGGTTATAGCTAATAGCTAATTATGGTGTACCTTGGATGAGGGGATCCTTTAATAGGTTTCTGTCCATACTTCCTCCAAGAATAATCATCTGGTGGAATATCAGCCATCTTCAAGCTTATTGCTGGTACCCTCACCACCCTTTTCAACCTCAATTTCCTGCTGTCACAACCCAATCCAGAACATCAGAACAAGCATCTAAAAAAATTGTTTTTTTTTCTCTTGCTTATTAAACAATAAAAGGAACAGTTTTGACAATCAGCTTCACCGCCTACCTCTTTTTAGAACAATGACAGCGGCTAGAGGAACTGCCACACTTGCCAGAACCCAAGGTCTCAGAGCTACACTTCCTCTTCAACGAAGAGGACGAAAGCGGAGGCTTACCCGCCGACGAAGCCTGAGGCAGATTCATGATCTGAAAAGCCCCCGCCGGCAGCGGCAACGGCGGCGAAGACGGTTGCTTGGCGTCGGCGTCGCCGGTGAGGGAAGAGATGAAGGAATTCGCAGCAGAGGAATAGGAGAAGTTAAGGGTCTTGGAGGAGTCCTTCCTCTCGGTGTGGTTGTGGTGGTGGTTATGGTGAAGGGTTGGTGGGATCTGCTGCAAAGGGGTGGCCTTGAAGACTATGGGCTCAGAATAAGGTTGTTGCGTTTGTTGTGGGGTTTGGTTCTGTTGTGGTGGTTGAGGCAGAGGGGCTCTTCTGAAGCGAGCGTGGCCGGTTCTGGTTCGATCCAGAAGAGAAATCACCCTCTTGAACTTTGAAACGGCGACGTCTGCGACGGCTCTGCAGTCCCTCTCGATTTCCATGGAAGAAGGAGGAGGATTTGGATTTGGATTTGGATTTGAAGGCGAAGCAGCAGAGGAAGAGGGAGAAGAAGAGTGGTGGTTGTTGTTGTTGTAGTGTTGGCGAGCCTTGGAGAGCAACCTGATGAGCTTCTCCACGCTTTCTAAACCAGACGCGGCTTCCTGAACAGCATTCTCTTCAGCTGTCGCTGTGAAACTACTACTCTCGTTTCTGCTGTAACCACCCATCATCAGCTCCACGGCCATAGCTACTGCAGCAACACCATAAAGAAGAAGAAAGGAACAGGGAGAAAAATAAGAAAAGGAAAATGAAAGAGAGAGAGTGTGTGTTGACAAGGAAGGTGGATTTATTATTATTGTGATGGTGTAGCCGTTTAGCCTAGAGGGTAATAGGCAATAGGGTGCCCTGGTCAAAATGGTGACATAGGATTCGGCTGGTTTGGTCCACTAGGTGACTGGACTGTCACGTTAACCTGTTACTACCGGTTACCGTCTAATATAGGTGCCGTTGCCAAATTGCGAATCAGATCTAAGCTCCATCTAACGGGGTAGATAATGGGTCACACGCACTGTGAACGGCGAAAATAGTTATTATTATTATTATTATTATTATTATTATTATTATTGTTTTTGTGTGTGTTTGTGACTTTGAGTGGGGGACGTTGACCTTTTCTGGGTTTTGGTGGGGACCATGGGGTTATAATTGATCTGGGGTTGGATTGGATTTGATTGGATTGGAGGCATTATTGTTGTTGTTGTTGTTGTTGTAGTATTAGTATTTAGTAGTAGGCGTGTGGTGAATGGCAATGGTGTGAAGAAAAGGCAAAGGGGATGGGTTGGTTTTGTTTGCTGCCAGCATATGCATGGAATTGGATTTGATGTAGTCCCTACAGTTATGCAGTCATAATCTGGATTGTCAATTTTGATCGGATGGATGAGAATAAATTGAATTCAAAATTTGAAAAAAACCAAAAAAAATCATAAACCGATCGATCTTGATCCAATGGTTACCCATGCGCTAACTGCATGACTACAGAAAATTTTCGACTGCAGACAATCCGGCCCCTGCATATGCTCAAGTTGACTTGGATTGACACACGGTGCGAGTATCGAGGATTGTTATTGCTTTTTGCTTCTTTTTCCTTTCCTGTTTTCCCCGTGTTTTCTTACCGACTCCGTTTCCTTTCCTGCTTTGCTGAATTTCCTTTGGCTTTTATTGTGATACCGGCGGTTTCTGGGGTGCTTTCGAAGGAAGACTTTTTTTATTTAAAAAAATGTAAAAATGTTTAATAAAATACTATCTCGTTCTCTGATTATAAGAATTTTTAACTAATTCTTATTCATTAAAAAATTAATTAATTTAATTAATAACATTAAATTCATCAATAATTTATATGATATTTTCAAAATTGTCTTTAATATTATCTATTTTTTTTATTTTTTTTTATCTCACTTAATTAATGCATTATCTTTCAATTCTCCATTCATTATATATAGGAGAGAGAGACTATATCATAAATTTATACTATTTATTTTTTATGGTAGCTTCTAAAATGAGAGACCTTACAAGGCCCTCACCGGTGAGAAAGTGATTCTGTCTGTTTGATATATTATTATTTAAATCAATTGATGAAATTGATACAATTAATCGGTCAGTAACCTGCAAAAATAGATTTATAGTGAAATATGAAAACACACCCAACATTTAACAATTATTACAAAATAAGAGGATAAATCTTCCAATATTCATTTGAAGTGAATCAAAGTGCCTAGGTTTTGTATTCTCTGAACAGTTGAATCCCCAACACCCAGACCCTTGAAATAAGATAATTTTTTCAGGTTGGTATGCGGATTTTAGTGAGGTGATTTTCAGTATAAAGCTTCAATCCTGGGATTGGTTATCGGCTTCGAGCTTGGCTTGGGTTGCACTTTTTCATATTGGTGTTTAAGTCCTTATCTTGCATGAGGAGAGCCGGGGGGGTCAAACCGGATCAGAAATTGTGATGCAACAAGATACTATCTTGTAGAACTTTAAAGATTCTAATACTGCCATGGAAATGCCTATTCTAGGAGGTGCTCGATTTAGTTCATCGCACATTTTTGATTGGTGATATTGTACATAGATCATAGATGGAGGGGTATATATTGTTTCAGCTACGGGGTGTAATGGTGGTCTAATAAGTTTATTAAGTAGAAGAAAGTTGCTCTGTTTCAATTTGGAGTTTGCTTTTGCTGATGTATTCTCGCTAGACTTAGACACTTCTTGTGTTCTAATCTAGGTCCTTTCACTAAATATATTTGACTTACAGAAAAAGAAAGAAAAACTGGGTAACAAGTTGCATATCAAAGTTTTGTCAAAAAAAAACTGAAAACCAGAGTTGATTCACTCATGAGATTCTATCCCTTTTCTATGTATTTGGCGGCTCAGTCCACAAGTTGGTGAACTATTTTGCAATTTTGTCAGTTTTTCATTTTTAACATTATACAAATTAATATTACGTGCCAAACTCGTGTATACCTGTTATCTCCTGTAAAATAGCCCCCTCATTAGTGAGGGCTTTGCAAGATCCCTCACTTTAGAAGCTATCATTTTTTATTATGTATCATTATATATATATATATATATCACACATCATTTTTAGTATTTAAGATATAATTAAAAAAGATTATATCTTGGAGAGAACATTAGAGAGAAAATTGTAATAACTGCTATTATAGATGTAAAAGGATTCGGATGTATGTAGAGAAAGGAAAATGCTAATTAGTGCAAATGTAGGTCAATACGAATGTTACACGAATTTAACTTGCCGCACTTTAATTGCCTATTTATCTTTTATGGTCTCTAGGCCCCACTGTTTTTCTTTTCTCCTATTAGTTAAAAGAGGATTCATTCATGACAAAAAAAAAAAGAGGATTCATTATTTTTCGTGCGCCTTTTGTCGTGCTAGGTAGCATTGCTGGTAGAGAAAACTCAGAGAATCACTAACATGGAGTGTTGACCCAATGAAAACATTCTAATAGTGAGATGTAAAATAAACCAAAGAAAATTATAAGTCCAAACATTAAATAAAAAATTTAAGGCTTAAATATGTTTTTAGTCCCTCATATTTGGCTTAAGTTCGTTTTTAGTCCCTTAAATACCAAGAATATTATTTTAGTCCCTAATCTTTTGAAAATCAGTCACTTTCGGTCCCTCACATGATTATTTTAGTCCCTAATATTTTAAAAATATGTCACAATTAGTCCCTCATATTTCATGGAAAAGGACCAAAAGTGACTAATTTTCAAAAGATTAGGGACTAAAATAATATTCTTGGTATTTAAAGGACTAAAAATGAACTTAAGCCAAATATGAGGAATCAAAAATATATTTAAGCCAAAATTTAAAGTTAAATTATATGTCTTTAAATTTAATTCACGACAAAGTATTATGACATAATTTTATCCTGATCCCATCTAGTAATTAATAATTATAAATTTGATGCAATTTAACCTATCTTGTTCTGTAGTTATAGTAAGATAGTCTTTGAGAATTATGAATTGGAAGGGAGAAAAATAAAAAATGTAAAATAATTTTTAATTTTGAAATATGGCTAAAGGATGACGCGCACGTTTGGTTTCACAGTAGAGTATGTATCTCTATATGTGCATCTCACATCTCTAAACGCAAAAGTTACTCTTTGTAATTTATGCTTAAACTTGCAATAGCGGTGGATTTACCGTGTAAACCACACACAAGAGACAAGTGATATATATTTATTAAAATGAGAAAATAAAAGCAAATATTTCCATAATTACCCGAAGTAAAAATATATTTAACTATTAAAAGAATTAAAAGTGACGGCATATACCTTGCCTTTCTCGAGTTTTTTTTACTTTCTTCCAAGCACAAAACGGGGCGCCGTTTGCAAAACTATAGAAGCGAAGTCGTTTCACAGCAAGAAAATATCCCCAAACCGCCCCAACTTTGCGGACATGGAGCACGATGGTAAGACTGTAAGTTATTGGATGGCGGCGGCGATGGGTTGCGTCGCGAAACCCATCGTTCGCTCATGAAACCCAATCCCTTCTCCTTCCTCTCTCAGAGCCACAGCCATAGCCATAGCCACAGCCACAATCACATCCATTCTCCTCTTCGCAGCAGATATTTTTGTTCACAACCGTATCCACTCATGGCCCTAACTCCAACCTGTTCGGATTCAAAGCCTCCCCAACAACCCGGCGAGCACCCCGCACGGAGCCTGAGCATGAACGGAGAGTCTCGGGTGGAACGGGCTTGGGCTCACTGGGCCAAGTTGGGCCGGCCCAAACTGATAGTGGCCCCGATGGTCGACAACTCGGAGCTACCGTTCCGGATGCTGTGCCGCAAGTACGGTGCTCAGGCCGCGTACACCCCCATGTTGCATTCCCGTATATTCACCGAGACCGAAAAGTACAGGAAGGAAGAATTCACCACTTGCGAGGTATTCGCGACTTCTTTCTTATATAACTACAACTGCATTGTTATTGTTGTTATTATTTTGTTGTGACTTTGGGAGTAACTGTAGGAGGATCGACCCCTCTTTGTCCAATTTTGTGCCAACAATCCCGATGTGTTGTTGGAAGCAGCACGCAAGGTGGAGCCTTATTGTGATTACGTTGATATTAATCTCGGGTAATGTATATATTTTGCATTCTCTTTTGCTGCTATTAATCTGATTCATATCTATTTCATTTGTGCCCTCCACATAGTGTTAAATATGTGTATGAAGAAATGGAAATGGAAGGGAATGAATGAGTGGTTAATGATAACAAAATGGTTTTAATTTGCGGCTTCTGTTGCAATTGAGGGTAAATGCTGTCACAAATCGCAGTTCAAAACACCTATGAATGTTTGAGCATTGGTTGCCTTTGTTTGAGATACTACTTGCTACTATATTATAAATTCTTTGTTGTCTCCTGGAGTGAAAATGAAATAGTTTTAAGTGGGAAATGGTGATGATCCATGCAATTAAGGTGGTACACATTGAATGATACCAGTAGGATTTAAAAAAAAAATAACTCAGTAGTATTTTGGAATAGCTCGTCAATCACTGTGATTGATGTAGCCCTTTTGGGTGTTACCTTTTTGGTAACTGTAATTAAAGTTTTGGTGGATTTATTTTATGTGGTTTTGTAGGTGTCCTCAGCGCATTGCTAAACGAGGAAACTATGGTGCCTTCTTGATGGATAACCTTCCCCTTGTGAAATCTCTAGTGGAAAAACTGGCTCAAAACCTCGAAGTTCCTGTTTCGTGCAAGATTAGGCTCTTTCCGAATTTAGAGGACACACTGGAGTATGCTAGGATGCTTGAGGAGGCTGGTTGCTTGCTTTTAGCTGTTCATGGGAGGACAAGGGACGAGAAGGATGGGAGGAAATGTCGGGCGGACTGGAAAGCCATCAAGGCCGTGAAGAATGCAGTCAGAATCCCAGTCCTCGCGAATGGGAACATAAGGCATATGGATGATGTTAAAGACTGCTTGGAAGAGACTGGTGTTGAAGGGGTGCTTTCCGCGGAGACCCTGCTTGAAAATCCAGCCCTCTTTGCTGGATTTCGTACTGCTGAATGGGTGTCTGACAGCGATGGAACCTTTGTAGATGGGAAACTGGACCAGGCAGATCTGTTAATAGAGTATTTGCAACTTTGTGAAAAGTACCCTGTGCCATGGAGAATAGTCCGCTCCCATGTTCATAAATTGTTGGGAGACTGGTTCAGCCTTCAGCCCCACATCAGGGATGACCTTAATAAACAATATAAACTGACTTTTGAGTTTCTTTATGACATGGTGGATCGATTTAGGGCTACAGGTACAAGAATTCCACTTTATCTCAAAAGTACCAAGATGGAACCTACAGAAAGTTACACAGATCAACACAGCTTCACACCAACATTTGGGGTCGGAGTTAAACCAGAACCTGAATGAAATATAGTCTGCGGCAGATGTGGCACAGCCAAGCAAAGCCAGCATGACTACACATGATTTATATACAATTTTGTAGCAATTAGAAATGAGAATGGTTCAAACTTCAAATTACTAATTTCCTGTGTTGTATTTGACCTCATTCTTATGGCAATTGCCTATTGGCAGTGTTGTACACGTAAACGCTGATGCTTTATCTGAGCTGACAAATTTATGTGTTTGTCTTGGCATTCCATAGCCTGGATTGGTTTAGCTTTAACATTCTGTTGGACTTGGATGGTTGTTATTTGTTTTCATTTGTTTGCTGTTTATTTGGCTGTCTAATATAGTCTTGATAGATAACAAACGCTTGACTTGTACTAAACAATCAACACTTGATAGGTCTGGACATGCAAGCTGAAGCTTGCTAACAAGATGCTGGACTTATTGTACTCCAGAAATAGGAAAACAAAGTTAATCCTCGACAAAATTTGCGAGGACCTTTCTGACTAGATGCTCTCCATAGACAGCTCTTTCAAACTTCTTGTTGCCATTTGTCCTCGTTTTATGTGTGTCCAAAGGCTCTACTGCAGTATCAAAGTTCGTCTGTTCATGCAGTAGTGGGAAATGGTATTAGCAACGAAACATACAAGAGAAAAAAGATGATCCTTATAAAATGGGGCTGACCTCGTAAAAATATACCACGCTGACTCTATATTTTGGGGAGTTGTTTATCACCCGATGCAAAGTTGACTCATACAAACCGTTGGAGTATATCTACAGTTATCTTCCACACACGTAATCAGATGATCTACCAAATCTCAGGTAGTTTTGCTGTGATGAACAGATTAAGTGTAAGATACCTTAAGCATGTCACCAATGTTGCACACAAATGACCCAGGAACTGGAGGTGCTGATATCCAATCGCCAGATAGGTTTCTCACCTTCAACAATTTCACAGCATAAACATGGTTGGAAAAAAACAACAGTATCATTCAAGAGGGCATTTGGAAGAAATTTTTTTGGGCTTATCTTTTTTTTTTTGGGTCATATTTTGGGCTTATCTTATGACATAAGTAATTGTCCAAGTGTTTGGAGAGCTTATTAAATTTTAAGATTTGCATTGGACACAAACCAAAATTTTCTAAATAGAACTTGGTGCCCATGAAAATTGTCTCAACTAGCCATAATAGAAAAACAGAACTGCTGCTAAATTGCCCTCAAGATTGATTGCAGTGAGACCAGAAGTAAAATCAAGAACTGTATGCAACAAATGAAGAGCATGAGTATCTTTTAAGGAGAAAGGACCCAATGTATTGCACACCTGGAGTGCATTTATATCGTCATCCTGGTTCAGCAATGTCAATAAACCTGTTAAGAGGCATCTAAAATCATTGACATTGACTAAACGGATATTCTAGACTTGTCATAATGTAAAGGTTAAGATATACCATAATCTGTGTGAGCTCCACTGGAATTGTTTTGATTCAAAGAAATGGAGAAGAAAACGAAGCAAAACAGAAAAAGACATAAATAATGTAAGGCCTAATAATAAGAAAAAAAGGGGAAAACATTTGAGAACTTCAGGTCCTGGATTTCATTACCATCCAATGTCATTTTGTGGTTTCGTTCCATTTACAGTGGATACACCTGGGTAACCAATGAGCCGCATTACCCAAAACGGATCCCCAGCTCTCTGGCCTTCAAATTCATCTGGTGATCCACCTAATGCTAAAGCGATTCCACGCATAATTTTCCTTGCAAGGCCTGCTCTAACCAAAAGATCAATATAAGAAAACAACTTTAGCCGCAGGAACTTTTGTGATGAAAAAGGTAAATAGAGGAGGAGAAAGCATGCCTGTGCAGAGACTAATATATTCCTCCATAAGAACTTTGAATTTTGGAGGATTTTGTGGCCTGCACAATGAACCACAAAGTGAAAGAGGATTAGCTCCGAAAGACATAACATAAGCATTACCTTAGTCCTGAGTGTTAATAATCCCAAGTCTCAAGTGCAATCAGTCAAATGCCAGGATATCAGAGTCAAAGATCAGAGAGTATCAATCATGCAAAGGTAATCCCTAGCATCAATCTAATTTGGTGAATATTCTTAGTTAATCATGGATTCAGGATTAGAAGCATATGTATAATTTTCCTCTTGAGCATAATATTCAGTGAAGAGAGGGCGTGTGTGTGTGGAGGAATACATGTATTAATAAATAGAAAAAACTTAATTCCACATACCAATGGTTGCATCCTTCCATAACTTTGCCAAGATCTCCATACATGCCCTTAGTCACTTCCCTATAGCACTGTTAAGGGAAAATATAGAGATCACTTATTGCAGAATAGAACCATAATAAATGTATTGCACTGTTAGATTCTTAGATTGATCCAATGAGTTATATTGGTGAAATATTGGAAGAAGCAGTGGCCACTTTTAGAAGAAAAAAAAATTATTACACTCCATTTGAAAGTACACTGAGATGAGCCTAATGTCACTAATACAAAGCATATATATTATAACAACGCAATAGAAACAAAGACACCTAATTTTATGTCAAGCAGCAAGCAAGACCTACATCAATAGCTTCATGCATGTCAGGTACACCTTCAGTTATATTTTCTCCAATCCTCTCATATCCTCTGCATCAGAAGTTAGGCTGATATTAGCATTAACGGATGGAAAAACCTGATGTGGTAAGTACTGAAGTGATGCTTATATACAAAGAACAGATGCAGGGATCAATGCAACCAAGCAAACCTGAATCCATTAGCCGGAGTCATTTTGATCTGTGTCTTTTCCTCATACGGAAGTTCAAAGAATCTGCGTGTTACATCTCTAACCTCTTTGAGGAGAGTATCAGGAACACCATGGCCTTTCTGTCAATCAAGGACCGTAAACATTAAACACAGAATGGCCTAACTGCCATGATAAAAGATGACAAGAGACAAAACTGCAAAGGAAAATCTTGCTTTGGATCGTAAAGAAAATGTAACATTTAATGGGCCAGTTTGGTTGTTTGGGGGGGGTGGGGGGGGTTTAAAATTGGACTGATTGATGAATTTTTCATCCCATAATGAACTGACCCTTGGAAAATGGCAGAGTAGTTAATCAATTTTCTTGTGTTAAATTGCAGAACTCTGTTCGATCAAAAGCGTGTTGATAGCAACAGTTTCGCTAAAGTTGCCATAACGTAACCTATCAAATTAAGTCAGTATGTGAAATTAAAGCCAGATTCATTTACTATGAGTCAATGCTTTCTCCTTTTTCTTCATTCATATTCATCCGTTTTATAATTTATTCTGTTGTTTTTGTGCCTTTATTTATTGTTGGTCATTTCAATTTTCAAGTATGCCATTCTCAAGCGACAGTACCATTATTCTAGAGATAATTGAAATCCATATGAAATTCAAAACATCAAATATGTTAGTAAAAGGGGTAGTGGAGCCACTGTTCCATAAAGATTAACCTCTTTGTTATGCAGATTCTCGCCAATTTATCTCATAATTCTAAAAATAATAACCTTTTTGTCTCCACCAAATCCAATCCACCCTCATTTACAGCAAAAATACTAGTAAAACCACCATAGTAAAAGGAATTTTTTTTTTTTTAAAGAAAAGATGCAACATTTACCACGTAGAAGAACCCTGCCTCGGTACAAGCCTTATCCAATTGTCTAACAACCTCGAGCACAGCAGGGTCCTCAGCCATTTTTGGGTCATCTGAGTTGGCTAAAAGGGGACTAATATCTGCATCATCATTATTAATTATTAAACACACACTGACACACACACACACAGAGAAGTCAGAATCAGATTCAGAAACCAGCGCACAAAACATTCCTCCTCTGAGGTCTAAAGTCTAAACAGCTGAATCTTTCACTAAACAATTTCTCTATTAAACGCATTAAATACAACTCCAATTGTAACATGCTTTAAGTTTAATAAACATAATAAACCAATAGTATATATGTTCACAAAATCAGAGAAACTAAAACCATAAGCGTGTGTAAGCATGTCTGTGTCCACGAATACACACACACACACACACACACACAAATAAAGATGTGAATTCGGTGGAACTGTGTGTCAAAGGAACTGAGAAAGAAGTTTACCAATTATGGGGATGGAGCTGAAGTCCGCGGCCATCGGTGGTGTTGATTATCTCTTTACTTTTGTAGCAGTTTGCGTGGCTAGTAGCTACTGCGGAGGCCTATAAAAGGAAAACGAGTTACTTATCATATTGCTAATTTGTTATGCATACGACACTGATTCTTCAGGGGAGGGCGCGTGACTCACTAAACTGTTGTGTTTGATCATTGATGGTCATATAGCATTGTCGTCTTTAAGAAAAGACTCGTGGCATGGGACCCCTCTCCACAAAATATAATTAGCACAGTCACAATAGAAACGACGATTTCAATTAATTAATTAATTGATTAATTAATAGTAAGTATACATCATATTCATTACACCCAAAAAATATACATCACATAAACTGCAATTATAAGATTCTTTATCATGAGCGTGCCACAGAAATGGCTTTTTCTTTCCGCATTTTTTTTAATATACATGACTTAGACTTCTTTTTGGTCTCTTAGTTTTTACTTAGTTCCGTTTTTAGTCTCTAAAAAATAAAATGCGTCTTTTTAATTCTTTATTTTTTGAAAATTTGTCATTTTTAGTCTCTGGGGCTATATTTTAAATTTGAAAAATATTTTTTAAATTTATACTTTGACCCCTCCCAAGCCTGATTCTCACCTTAACCCGTTTTCCGTTCTCCTTCCTCTCCACTGATGCACCTCGACCTCCCATCCTTGCTAGGAGTAGTTCCAACGTCCTCCCTCGAAGCCGCCATGAGATGCGGCCTCTCTCTCGTTCTCCTCCCTGTGACTTGTGAGATTGCGGTGGCTGCCTCCCTTCCCGCCATTGTGCGCAGTCTCCCTTCGCCGTGCGGGGATGAGGGCCACGATGCATCAGTGGAGGGGAAGAAGAACGAAAAAACGGGTTAAGGCGAGCATTAGGCTTTAGAAGGGGTCAAAGTATAAATTTAGAAAATACTTTTTAAATTTAAAGTATGGTCCCAGAGACTAAAAGTGACAAATTTTCACAAATGAAGGACTAAAAAGACGCGTTTTATTTTTGAGAAACTAAAAACGGAACTCAATGAAAAATGAGGGACTAAAAACAAATTTAAGCCTAATTTTAATTTGAGAACTTTGCGTTAATTAAGCTATAATTAAACTAGTGAAATAAATTCGTTTACCATATAAACGAGTTTATAAACTAATCAAATTCGCTATAAAATAGTGGATAATATTTGTCCAAGAAAACTTTTAACTTAAAAAGATATGTCGGGTATGGTTGAAGTGTGTGTGTATTCATATTTGGATTGAAATTATTTGATCTATCCAAAGCTTGTTAATTATACTTCTCAGTATCTCTCCAATGTAATATTTGCTAACTTCACATCGCATAGACTTATGTATTTCCAACACAAAATATTTAGGGAGCTGATTTAGCAGCTGATATATATACTTAGGATATGTTTGGACGGGAGTTTGAAAAGAACGAGAAACTTAATGTATGAATCTCTTATTTATTCTAATAAATTTCACTTAATTCAAAAATAAAAAATTATGCTGCATTTTCCTTTCCTTCAAAAGAATCAAAACCTTTCATCCAATATCTAAACTCTAACCTCCACACTTGTTGAGGATGGGGATACATTCTCTTTTACTTGTATTAGGGCCGAAACAATAATTAAAAAAGGCAACAAGTTGCACTTGCTACTACGCCAAGTTTAACCCAATTGGCCATTGGCCAAGAGGCCCAAGAGAAAGATGAAGTTGATTTCTAAGCAACCCAAGACATTGCATTGTTTAAGTTCATTTAACTATTTCGACCAAAAAAAAAAGTTTATTTGATTTAACTATGAGGCAAGTTCTCCTTTGACCAAAGAAAACAAACCTATGAGGCAAGTTCACTTGAGCAAAGCCGTAGTAGTTGAAGCAAGCAACTTCCATCCAACTCCAAGCGACCTTGATCCATTTTTTTCTTTTTGTATTTTTCGGGGACAAACAAGCAATCTTAAACTGAAGAGGTGGTTGTATTAATCGTGGTTGTCATAGAACTAATTAATGCACCTAAATTACCTAATGCTATTTTTTAAAAGCTGAGAAGTGAACCTTCCAATCAACTCTGGTCAACCTCTAAATATCTTATTCTCTTTTATGAAGCAGCGCAAAACCAAATTAGCCCTTATTTTTATATTGTATTACAGACTAACTGTGAAATCACCATCGAGTAGATTAGCTTTAATTTGCTTTTCAATGCGCTGTCGAGTAGATTAGCTTTTGCTTTCCAATGCAACCGATCACAGCAACTTTGATAGACTTTGACACTATATTTTTACCCAAAACCTTAAAATATTGGGTATATGAGTCATCTCTTTTATGTGTCCTTCAACTGACCGATTCCTAGCCACTATGGGAATTCCCACTCACACTTGAACCAACACCGTATCTCTTTTCTTCCTTTTCTAGATCCTTTTGCTAATGCATATATATTGTAAGCAATATATCCTCAAATTGAAATTTGAAAGCTTGAATTGATTGAAGAAAATTACAAATTTCCAGTGCCATCAAATGAAAAAGGCAAGAAAACAAAAAAGAATTATTTTTTACAAGCTGCATTCAAGACCAAGAAAGTAAACAAAATGTAAATGGAGAGTAGAATGGAATCATGGATAATAATTAATACCCAGAAGGAAGATAGAACCAATATTGTGACCATGATGATGATTCTGAGCAGCTTATATGGAGAATAGAGAGTAACTAATTAAGTGGACGATGAAGAAGTCGACCTTGACCCTGAAGAAGAAGAAGAAGAAGAAGAAGAAGATTGATTCTTACAATACTGAACACTTCCCTCTTCCATCCTTTCCAACACATAATGCCCCAAACTCTCACTTGCCTCCAACAGATTCTCCTTGCAAAGAAACTCATTCCCACAAACCTGTTGCACCTCTCCAGAGAAGTCATGCACAAAAACATGAGTCTTTGGGTTCCCACCTTTCTTGCTCCTGGCCAACACGCCGGCGGTGAAGATCGCCGACATCCTTCCGGGGGCCTCAGGCCAATCGCCACGTGGCCCATCCACCAATATGACATCCCAATCAACCTCGTACACGTGGTTCGGAAGGTCATTAATCCCAAGTTTACAATCCGAGAATAACAGATTCTGCACGGGCTTGCACTCGTTTGCCACCTGTTCCTTCGCCGAGGCTATGAGCTCTTTCATCTCGCTCCGTTTGGTGGTGTATTGCACGTCATAAGCATCAATCTCAGGGTGTTTTTCCTCTATATACGCGGCGTAGTAGCGGTTTTCATCGATGAAGACGGTTCTGCCGTTGTGGTTCAGGGCTTTCCAGAGAAGGGTCTCGTGGGTGAGGCCGAAGATGAGGAAGTTGCAAGGGGAAGAGCACTTTCTGAGAACATCGGAGATAGGTTTGATGTCTGAGTAAGGCATGTGGTAGCTGTCGTTTGATTTCGAGGCATAGTGGAGGAGAGTGTTGATCACTGTGGCTGGCAGAGAGGAACTAGAAACAGGGGTGGAAATAACAGAGGAAGTTGCTGTGGTGATGAAGGTTGATTCTCGTGTGTAAATGAGGGTCACGAGGAAAACGAGGGTGAGAATTGATATGAATGCTAGAAGCCATAGTCGATTGGAGCTTCCTTGTTTCTGGATGTATGGGTGGAGGAGGATGAGTTTGGTGTTGCCGTTTGTGTTCTTCATGGTGTTCTTAATTTTGGGTTAATTAGAATCTCTCTCCTTTCTGGGTGCTGGAGTGAGGAGAGATTGTGAGCTCTAAGAGAGAATTGGGAAATAAGGCTTGGTTTTAAAGAAGTATTGGAATAGCAAAAGAGAGTATTGAAGCAATATTGTAGCAGGAGAGGGAGAGGGAAAAAAAAAATAATACATTTGAGGGTGACCTTATACTACAATGACATTTCTTCAAGCATCTAGAGACTAGACATGACAATAACGTTATTGAAGCGAAATGGTTTAATTTGTTACAGGTGAGTTTGGTTTTATTCTTAATGTGGTTGGTATTTTTTGTGTGATTGGCATTAATTAATTCCTAATGTGGATTGTTTAGTTTATGAAGGATATGGGTAGTGCTGAACCAAAAACGGGGTTGGGGGAAGAGCTAGCGAGGGAGAAGGGTGGTTGGAGCTGAGAAGATGAGAGCGAAGGTAGAGACAATAGCCGTAGCGACCCAGTAACTAATTACAAGCCAGAAGTCGCTTTTCCTTGTTGATTTGTGATTTTGTTCCTACGTAACCACCCCCTTAGAATATTGGTAATTTCTTACACAAATAGCTACCTCTGAAGGAGACAAAGTACCCGCAACGATTCTTTTCCCCTCCTTGAATATGAAACACATGTGATTACTGATTATTGTAGTTTGTAGTTAGTAGTAGTAATGGATATATATATAGTATATATTATACTAATACGGCAAGAGGATTTCAAAGTCGTAAAGAGAACAGGGTCTCCTTACAATCCGGCTTTAGAAGCATATTTTTCAACCCGGTAGGCTGGTTTGCTTGTACCTCATAGGTATAACTCACAGTGGACTATGCTGGAAAACGCTTTAACATGTACTCGATCACTTCCTCTCAGGGTCCTATTCTATTCAGTTACGTGTACATTCTCTCAGGATCAGGGAGTATTAACTATTAAGTTCATTAGCACTACTTATTTCATACGGATTTCATAGAAACTAATGCTCATATTGCTAAGAATGCGAGAATTTTTTTCTTTCTATATAACCTTGGATATTGCGGTAACTAGATGGTACTTAAGCAATTATTTTTTATGAATTGAATTTTAGTTTTTTCCCCCCACAATGCGACTCTGTTATGGCTACAATGATATTCCAGAATGAATGACTTCAAACAAAAACATATAATTAGTGTTGAGATTTCACGTCGACTATAATATATTCATGTTTTAGATGTATGATCTTTCAAATTTTACCCACAATATTACGATATATTATACTCACACCTCCTGCAAAATACTTAAATAATATAGTGTTCCATAAATTTAAAAATTTTATTTTCCTCCAATGTAAGCTAAATATATACAATTTATGCTATTATATTGAAAAAAACATTAGGGATATTTTTTCTTCTCTTCTCTCCTTTTATTTTTTATGATTTTTAACATTACGTACCAATGACTAATTTAAAGCACCTATTATTGACTTTGAAAGGCTGGGAGTTCAAATGAAGATTTTTGGTGAAGTTTTTAGAATCAATAGTATAAGTACTTATTTCATATTCTAAATTCTTAAAATCAATAATGAATTATTTAAAATTAGTTATCAATGACTGAGAGTTAAATAAGATAATATTTGTCAAAAAGTCCATTTATAGTTTATTCACTACTATTAAAATAAATTAAAGTGAAACACGTTTCATTTGTCAAGAGAAAAATTGTGATTTTTAAGATTAGTGAAAATGATAATACGATTTGAAGTATTTCTGACTAAAGGGAGGTCTGATTTACTCAAAATATTAATATAATTCTCGATAATTATTTTAGAAAAAAAATAATAGTGCAGGACACGAGTTTTATGCCAAAAAAAAAGTTGGGCTGGAGCATATTATGTGGCCTTTGGGAAAATCAAGGCCCATGATTAACAAGGGCCTAATGTAGTAATGTATAGGATGTTTAGAAGATCCAATAGTGGAATAAGCTTAACCTTGATAAGACTAAAAAGAAAAATGGAAGAAAAAAAAAGAAGCTAAACCTTGATAAGATTAAAAGAAAGAGAAAAAAAAAACCTTGGGCCCGTAGGCCACATAGTAGAACAATATGACATGACGTGGGAAGATGCTGTAGTGTTATGAAAGACTCGAAAGAGACAATTTGCCCTTTTTGACAACATTTAACAAAGTGATCAACTATAAACAAAGAAAAGTGATCAACTGCTAAGTTAGAAATAAAAAATAAACAAAGTGATTATTGGCACCTGCTAACCCTGGATCACCTGTTCGCCTTTTGTCAAAGCGCTTAAATTTTTTTGATTTAAAAGAATTTTCTTCGTATGTTTGTGGCTTTTCTCAAAATGCCTTTGGCCCAAAATGATCATTATGACATTATCCTTCGCTGCATAAAATTAACAGTAACATGATATTTGTGGAGTGTATACACTGTTTTGGGTCAACTAGTAATCCAAGGTGGCCATTGAAATTGTGGCAAAGAAGAGAAAAAGAAGAACACACAGGGACCTCCATGTGATAAAAGGTTGGCACATATTTTAAGCATGTCCAATTATTGATCACAGGCAGTAACTGGCTTTATATATGAAAATTATGAAAAGAATATTCTTTATAGAATTGACAATTGCACACATCTCAGAGGGTATCACCATATTCAATCAATATATAGTCAATAAACTCAACTGCAGCGACACTTTGGCCATCTGGGATCGCGTATTCCCGCAAAGCATATGGGTCTTTCAAGAATTGGGACTTGTGAGTTGTGACTCTCACTTGTGAGTTGTTATTATATGGAGTATTTTTTTTGTGTGTGTTATGCATGAAATACATCCTAAAATTATCATTGTGTTTGTTATTATTATAGGCCTATCATATGCCAAATGAACGCAAGGGTCAAAGAGGTTCAAACATTAAAGCTTAACAATAAGAGGCCATTATTATGCGGGGGGAGAGTTAATTTGCTGGTGTGGTATAAAATGGGTTCTACAAGGAAACATTGTGTCGGAGCTGTCGTAGCAGCAAATTCAATCTCAAAGACCTTGTGGCATCAAGCTGCAAGATTGAGAACTTATGGTATTTGTCACATCCCTTTAACATAAGCTCTGCATTCCGCTCTCGATGTGGGTCAATAATATCTAGCACTAGACAAAAAAAGAAGATACATAATTCACATCTAAACAGAAGGGAAGTATAATTCAAGAAACTAAATAGAAATAAGCTAGCAAAGCCCAAATTAACACAGCCAACGGTCGAGCTTAATTACCATTAGGAAGGATCACTCATTTAAACTAGTGAGGGGTACGCAGGAAACCAAGGCATCTTAATCAAATTTTTATATTAATTGATAATTACGGACTCGAGAGCTCTGACTAAATGTAACATTCCAATGGATTGAAGTAGCGTAGGGAAGGAAAATCATATTCATGTAAGAGCAACATGAACAATCTTAATTCTTAATTATCATCATCATCATTGTTATTACTATTATAACAATGATGATGTTGTTTTGGTATACTCGTTAAAAACATCAGTGCCATGCATATATCGTTAGTGTGCACACTTTTTGTGATGATACATGCATATCATTGGACACATTCTCGTTTGGTGGTTAGATAATTTTGTTGAATTTTTGGAGACTATAAGTGCCATGATGCAGGTGTCAAATCAGTCTCACGTAGGTTTCCAATGTTACAAATTGAGTTACATTGTGACACGGAGATAATTGTAACAATTAGGATAGGATACTTGATGGAGCCAATTGTCATGATTAAAAATTGAGAAACCAAAATCACACAATCACAATATCTAGGGACTAAAAGTGCAATTAAATTCTGATGAAGTTTGAGACTTGAAGTACACTTAAAGTTCAATTGTAATGAACTAATCGGAATCAGACAATTGCGTTGTACAATATACTTAAAGTTCACCAGCCTTGTGCATATTATTACATGAAGGAAAAACTCATTAATTTGTACAACAACAATATCGTTGTCATGTGCAAGCCTGTCTGCAGAGAGTACATATCCGAAAAAGGGAGAAAACAAGAATTTTGTAACTTGGAAATCTGGGTCTTTCTATATGGATGATTGGTTTGCCACTTTGCCTCACAGAATCAGGGGACAGTTAAGGGTTCATTTTGATTAAATTTTCATATAATTAAATTAAAAAAGAAATCGAAGTTCAAAAATTAATTTTAAAGGATTTGATATTAGAAAAATAATTAATATTTAGAAATAATTTTTTAAAAGAGACTATAATACAGAGAATAAAGTAGGATTTCTTTTAAGAATATATATAGTATGTTTTGAAAAAGTTTATGAGTTTTCATATTTCAAATTTACTTTACTCATAAAAAATTTAAAATTTTAATTTTTCATAATTGATTCTTGGCTTATTTGCTTTTACGTTCAAATAAGATCTACCACACGTCTAATAAAAAACTACAAAGAGTAGCTTTTGCATTCGTATTGTCTTGAGACGCGAAATCCATCGTAACCAAGCATACGCTCTCCCCCCTTTGAAATATATTTTGAAAATTAATAAAATAGGTAAACAATCTGACTTACTACATACCACAAATGTGATCATCAATAACAAACAGACATATGATATTTAGATTAAATTGTGTATACATAATTCTTAAATTAATATATTTCAAATTTGGCAAATATACACTTTAAAAATACGTTTATTTTAAAGGTTTTTTTATCATATAAAAATCTGAAAACAAAGAAATCATGAAGCGTGTCTTTTTTTTTGACAAAATGATGTGTGTCTTATAAGGTAATGAAAGAACAAAAACACATATATTAATAACTTTTTTTTAACACGTCTCAAATATAGTTAATTAATTACTTGTGCCATTTTGAAGTTGTCATAAGACGCCTTTTATTTATTTATTTATTTATTTATGGTAAATTTTATTAAGAAAATGACAATTCACATGTTATATCGCCAGTTTTATATTCGGGACTTTGGTTGATGCGATATATTATTTGACATGCAAGATTCAGACTTGCATTAGGGCATTGAAATTGCTCCCTTTAGTTAGGTATTGAAAATAAGATAAGATGCTTTGTGCACTTGTGCGTATGCGGCTCACGGGCTTGCACTGGCGCTCATTTTTCAAATCACTAATGTTATTCTAACCTCATAACACACCCATGTCACACTCCCATTTTTCATTTTACCCATTACCATTGGGTGTTGTGGGGTGGATTGGGTGTCAAGGTATCAGCACCCTTTTCAAATTATATATCACGGGAAAATTATAATGTAAGTGTGTGCTGTAATTAATTTATAGTATGTTTAAACTTTACTTAAATTATAATTTTTTTTAAAATTAATTTTAAATATAAAATATTTCTAATGAAATATATTAATTTAAATTTTAAAAAGATATTGTTTTATACTTAATGTAAAACTAACTTGTAATTACTAAGCATGTAGTTGTTTAAGATTTTGAGACTCTGCAAACGAAAAAACACGTTTTCCAATGCACATTTTGCCAAAGCAAGCAATGGCCTCCTTCGGTCAAACACGATTCCTGGAGGGTTGAAAATCTAATACAAACACATTGTAATTATACTTAATTTAAAAAAATAACAAAATCAAACATGGGCTATTTCAATTAGTTTATCTTTCTGCCGACGGGGGTTGGCACAACTGGCTAAGGATTCAGATTTGAGTCTCGGTTAGTAACTTGGGTCAAATTGGGCACTATAGTTGGTCTTCAGGCCCTCCACCTAAGGGTGGTCGGTCAGTGCTTGATCTGCGGATCCCCGACATGCCATTGGCTCCCTGTCCACTGGTTTGGGGGTGCTTTCTCCCCTCTCTTGCATTTTTATTGATAAAAAAAAATCAGTTTATCTTTCTTGTTTGTGGTGTGTAGTAAGTCAGATTGTTTGCCTATTTTATAAATTATTCCATTTAAATATTATTTTAATTAAAAATAGTTTAATGAAATCAAAATAATTTGAAGTTAAATTTACAAATAGTCACCGAAATACACATTAATTAATTTGCATTAAGTGTTGTGCATTGTCTTTCTTCTAAATAATTTAAATGTGTAATCCATTGAATTGAAGGATTAAATAAACTCGACTTAAACTTCAAAATAAGAGAAGTAAGAACAAATCAAGATCAGATTGGAAATCAATGTTCCACAATTCTTTTTTTTTTATTGAAAGGGCAAAAAAGAAGAAGAGAAAAAGCAATGTGGAGTGTGGAGAATGAAATTAAAAACAGAGAAACGAAGGAGGGAGGGGGAAAACATGCGTGCAAATAATTTTCCACCGTTCCCCACTTTCACGTGAGTCCGACTCCAAGTCCAGCTGCTCCGCACTACTGTTTTGTTTACCACTACTCAGCACTAAGTTAGCACTAGCAGTAGCAGTAGCACCTCCATCCAATCAAATCACCACTACACTACACTACCCCCGCCCCCCTCTTCACACTACCCTCTCCAGTCCACATTGGTCACACTTCACTTCTCTTCTCTCTACACTCCTCTTTTTATTTCTATTTTATTTTTATGTTTTAGTAAATTCTCAAAACATGTTTCCGATTTCCACCACACCACCAAAGACTGAAAAACAGAGAGACACCGCGGGTGAATCACAGAGTACTCCCCAACCCTCGAACGGTGAGTGAGTAACACAAAACCAAACAATGCCTTGTTTCAAAACCAAAACGACGTTCCCTCTCTTCTTCTTCTTCTTCTCGTTCACACTGGCTTCCTCCTCCGGCAGCAACCTCATGCTGCCTCCAGACGCAGTATCCCTGATGTCGTTCAAGCGTGACGCAGACCAAGACGACAAGCTCCTCTACGCGCTGAACGAGCGCTACGACTACTGCGAGTGGCAGGGGGTGAAGTGCGCACAGGGCAGGGTGGTACGCTTCGTCGTCCAAGGATTGGGCCTCCGCGGCCCATTCCCTCCAGACACCCTGACTCGCCTCGACCAGCTCCGAGTCCTGAGTCTCCGCAACAACTCGCTATTCGGACCCATCCCGGATCTGTCCCCACTCCTCAACCTCAAATCCCTCTTCCTCGACCACAACCACTTCTCCGGTTCATTCCCTCCTTCAATTCTCACCCTCCATCGCCTCCTCACTATTTCCCTCTCCCATAACAACCTCACCGGTTCACTCCCGGTTCAGCTCACACTTCTCGACCGGCTCATTTCACTCCGGCTCGACTCCAATTCCTTCACCGGAACACTTCCCCCTCTTAACCAGACCTCACTCAGAGTCCTCAACGTCTCCGCCAACAACCTCACCGGTCCTCTTCCCGTTACCCCAACCCTCGCTCGTTTCAAACCGGCGTCGTTTTATGGAAACCCTGGTCTCTGCGGGGAGATTCTCCACCGCCAGTGCGACCCTCGTTCTCGATTCTTCGGTGGTTCCAACGCCACCGCCTCCTCCTCCTCCTCCGCGCCGCTGGGCCAGAGCGAGCAGGGCATCGTGGTGGTTCCTTCTCATGCAAAGGACCACCACAAGAGAACCGGTCTGGTTCTCGGGTTCACTGTTGGGGTTGCGCTTCTCGCTGCCTTTTCGCTCGTTGCGGTCGCGTTGGTGAGAAAAAAGGGCGGCGGCGGCGGGGGAAGGGAATCCGAGGCGTCGGAGACTACTCCGCCGGCGGCGGTTGAGGTGGTGGAAGCGGGGGATGCTGCGAAGGTGAAGAAGATGGAGGAGGCGCATAGGAGTGGGAAGTTGGTGTTCTGCTGCGGGGAGGTGCAGCGTTACACGCTGGAGCAGCTGATGAGGGCCTCGGCGGAGCTGTTGGGAAGGGGGGGAGTGGGGACCACATACAAGGCGGTGCTGGATTCGCAGCTGATATTGACGGTGAAGAGGTTGGACGCCGGGAAAACTGCGGCGACGAGTGGGGAAGTGTTCCAGAGGCACATGGAGATGGTGGGAAGGCTTCGCCACCCCAATTTGGTTCCTTTGAGGGCTTATTTTCAGGCTAAAGGAGAGAGGCTTGTCATCTATGATTATCAACCCAATGGCAGCCTCTTCAGCCTCGTTCATGGTATTATATTAAAGCAATATTTCAGTATTTGAGTTTTGCATCAGCATTTACCTTATTATTATTACATTTACCTATGTGATGTTCACTTACTACTGGTTTTGCAATTAGTTTATTATTACTACATACATCTGTGATATAATTGCTTTTGTATTGTCAAATTGGGTAATTGGGATGTGCAGCGGTGGAAACGGCCAAACGGGAGTTGGGTTTTGGTTGTTGTGATGAACGAAGCAACGAAGGGAAGAACACACGGGGGCATAAGTTGTGGGGCCTAGTGGCTAGTGCTGGAATTAGAGTTTGATGTTATGGATGATGTGTTGTCCTGCTATTGGTTGTCGTTGGTGTGTGATGTGTTAGGATTGGTCAGTTAAGTTTGGTGTGCTGTTACCTATCTTTTTTGGTTGTTTGTTTTTTATTCCTTGCCTCTACTGTTTATCTGCTTTGCTTCGGGGTTGTGTGGCATTCATTGCCGACAATCACGGGGTTGGCATGTTTTTGGTACTATGCTTGGAGTATTTGTTTAGGTTAAATGTTTGGTTGAATTTGAATGCTCTGAATATCTAGTTCACTACCGTGCTTCGTCCATTGTTGGTTCAATTTTATTTTAAAAATTTCAACTTTTATTCTTATTCTTCCTGGCATCAGTCAATTTCATGTTGCCCATTTGATGTTTGGTGATTATTTCTTAACTAAGATAGCTGATGCACGTGCAGGTTCAAGATCAGCACGGGCTAAGCCCCTTCATTGGACATCATGCTTAAAGATAGCCGAAGATGTAGCCCATGGACTTGCTTATATACATCAAGCTTCGTCTTTGATTCATGGCAACCTAAAATCCTCCAATGTCCTTCTTGGAGTGGACTTTGAAGCTTGTGTTACAGACTATTGCTTGGCCTTCCTTGCAGACTCTTCTTCATTCACCGATGATCCTGATTCTGCGGCCTATAAAGCGCCAGAGGCTCGCAAGTCTAGCCGCAGGGCCACTTCAAAGTCTGATGTGTATGCTTTTGGGGTGCTACTGTTGGAGCTTCTGACGGGTAAACACCCTTCACAACATCCTTTCCTTGCGCCAACGGATTTGCAAGATTGGGTTAGAGCCATGAGGGATGATGATGTTAGTGAAGACAACAAGCTTGAAATGCTCACAGAGGTTGCCAGTATTTGCAGTGCAACCTCGCCCGAGCAGAGGCCAGCAATGTGGCAAGTCCTTAAGATGATACAGGGGATAAAGGACAGTGTTGCTATGGAAGACACTACACTCACTGGAATCTCATAGTTTGTCTAAATCTCACTGGGTTTTATACAGAGAAGACAATCACAGAAAGTACTGTCAAGTCCTCTTGTTGGAGACAAAAGAAAATTGCTCTTGGAGGAACTTTTAGAGAGTGACTTTGCATGCCAAGTTTAAGGGTTAAACAATCAATTTTTTGCGGAAATCTCACGAATTATACAGTAAAACATGAGAGCAATCGGATATAACGGTTTTAATCTCTGCTGTGGCTGGTGAGTGCGGTGTTACTAGTTCTATAACACAAGAAAATAAAATTTATATAAATGTATTTGAGCTTGTTCAATTTTGTCTCGGTTTAAATACCTGGCAAGCAATGGATATTTGTAGTAAAGCGTGATGGTAAGAAACTTGACAGACAGAAATATGCACAAGATCATGATCATATCAGGCTATCAGTTCTAGACTTCTAGTAATTCAGGCAACTGGCATTCTGACTCCACAAGTAAAATATCTTATTATACGTGTCAGCTTATTTAACAAAAAGGTCAGAGATATTGGCAATCAGTCCTATATGCCTTCATAATCTAAAACAAGAATGCATGCATTTATAAGGGCAAAATAAGACCTTTGGGGACGGTTTGATAATTCTCAAAATTGGTTTGGAACTATCAATCATCTATTTATATATAAAAGTTGAAGGGCAAATTCTCGAGTTGTAACTATAACTTCAGATATGGATGAAATACTGAATCATCATAACGACTATGAAACTTATTCCCCATCAACATGTGTTGTCTTCTTCACTTGTATTTTCAACGAGATAAATTATATGCTTAAATATGTTTTTAGTCTCTTAAGTTTGAGAAATTATTGCTTTTAGTCTCTCAAATTTAAAACATGTTTTTTGTCTCTTATTTTTTAAAATGTGTCACTTTTAGTCTATGGGGTCATTTTTCAATTTGAATAGTATTTTTTAAATTTATATTTTGATCCCTTCCAAATTCTGATTCTCACTTTACTCCCTTTCCCCTAACTTCCAAAGATTTTTTAAATTTATATTTTGACCCCTCTCAAATTTAAAAAATACTTTTTAAATTTAAAATATGACACCAGGGACTAACAGTGACACTTTTAAAAATGAGGGATCAAAAATACATGTTTTAAATTTGATGGACTAAAAATAATAATTTCCTAAACTTGAGGGACTAAAAACATATTTAAACCTAAATTATATAATGCTCTAGCTCTTCACTCACTCTCTTTTTTTTTTGATAAATTTATTTCTTTTTTGATAAATACTCTTCACTTGCTTTCTTCTTAGTGGTTTGTTTGATTACTTTATATTTATTTCAATTTTCAACATTTTTACATGAGAATTGAGAACCATGCTTTATAACTTTCTCATCAATTTTTCAATTTCTTAATAAAAAAAGTTATTTTGTTAAATGAGCAATCATGCAATGAATTTTTAAGCTATTGTCATAGGTTTCAACTCATTATTCTTTTCTAAGATGCATCGACATTAATCAACATTTTTTCTTGAAATCTATTAATTTCAAGGTCTTAAAAAAGTGAAGTGCAATCACCTACCGTATATAATCTCTATCACTGAGATTGTACATACCATGTGTCATTCATATTATGAATTAAGCTTTCAAGCTTTTCCTCCATTTTTCCAGTTTCCTGTCTCAGCTTGTTTGTGTGTTATAAAACAGAAAGAGACCAAGCGAGCATTTCAACGAGGTTAAGCTTGCAGTTCGAGTATTTCGATTACTACCTTCAAATTTTAGTTCAACCATTCGTCGTTTCCAGAGACATAGTTGTGGATCTCAATGCATTCAACAAAAGCATCGATTATGAAGACAATTAGCTAATATCATAATACAGAAGCAATTTTGGGAAATATTTCATCTGTACAAATAACAGAGTAACAGACTCTCACGCTATACTGATCACAATTTACAAAAACTGTTTATTTCTAAAAAAAAAAATAAGAATCAACATGGAACAGCTTCATCACATGCTATATATTCAAAATATATGCAGGAGTGCAACGCTTTCCTTTTTAACCTTCTAAAACTAATTCTTTCCTCTGATATTGTCAATGGTCAGTGTACGCCTATTGTGTGTACAACCTACAGAGAACCAAGACAACTTTCTCCAACAACCAAATTGTATCTCAGCAAAAATACCCCGACAAATATACCAGGAAACTCATCCAATTTACATCAAGCCTGCATGCATACTGCAAATTGTAAGAATAATTCCAGTGAAAACGTACAGTCAGAGTTTTGATTAAAGGCAGATAGCAATTAACTGAATGCTTCAGAAATCATGGATGTTACTCATCATAGTATGCACTGATTCTGTGTCCAGTGTCCAAAAATTCTCAACTCAATCAGTAGGATACATCTTTTAAGCGATATGGTAAACGACAAATAACAATCAAGCCTTTTCCCACCCGATGGGATCGGCTACATGGATCAATAATCAATGTCAGAAAGTCTTGTTATGTATTAGGTACAAAAATAGACCATTTATTTATACATCTCTCTTAATGGTTTGACCTATAGTTTTCCTTGGTTTCCCTCAACCTCTAACTACTGGACTATCCCCCATTTGATATACTCTCTTTACCGGTACTTCTACAGGTCTTATTAATGCATGTCCAAACAATCTAAGACGAGATTCTAGAATCTTCTCTGCAATGGGGGTTACCCAATTTTTTTCTCTGATCCTATATTGTCTTGCTTGACCACTCATCCATTGTAACATTCAGATATGTTAAGCAAAATATAATTAAATTACTCATGGAGAAACGGCATAGGCTAGCTAAGTATATTTGTGTAAAAACACATAAACAACTGACGAGAAACTTAAGAACATTTGGATTCACAAGAATAGTGCACAATTTAACGTATTATAAATCATTTGGTTCATTTTCATATATTCATGCATTTCTTTCTTTTGGAGTACCAAAATGATTACAAAACACATTTTGTAGAGCTGGGCTTTCTTGGATGTCAAAATAATTCGTGGACATTGTAAACTCAGTACACAAATACTAAAAGCATGAGAAACAACAGGGTGAAGATTACCTGCAATGATCTGTACTTTTGTCCAGCCATGTTGAAACACATAGCGGTCAACATTCAGAGATAATCTGAGCTCAACATCACATCACGTTATCAAAGCTTGTGCTCGAGGCCTTGACCTCACGATTGTTTCATCACTGTGTTTGATCCATTCTGAGAGTTTCCAGGGCTTTTGCCACTTCCATTTAAATTGTAGCAGCCATTGATGATGACTTCTCTTCCACCTCCAAAGTTTTCCAGCTTGTCCTATAGCTGCTAGCCTCTTTGTTGACAACTCTCCAATGGGTATCATCTGAATAGAAAACCATACTACTGAATTGAAAGATAAAAATAACCATCATCAGAGAAACGGAATGAAGCAGGGATAATACCTTTCGTGCTTCATCTAGAAACGCAGGCGACTCCCTGACTGACCCATTAACAACTCCAGGGGTGAATTTGAGTTGCTTTGGTGCAGGAAGTGACATTGGGGACAATGGACCACTCATTTCATCCGCAAGGTGCTTCAACGACCGCGAATTTTCCTGTTGGTTTCAACCAGAAACTTGATATAAATGAATGAAAGATTAAGTTTGTAAGACTTCTTATGTGGTCAAGAAACTATAATCAATCCAAGTTAATAATCAAAGTAATTGATATACATGATTTGGGTTCAGTGATGAATTTAGGTTATGAAATCATAGACAGTCATTTCAAAATCATCTGCTCCATTTAAAGTTCCTTATCCCACATAGAACTTATGTATCTTGCGATAAACTATTTCAGCCAACCCCACCTAATGGGAAACTGCTTTGGTTGTTGTTAAACTAGTTCAAATGCTAGTTAATGATAATCTGTAGCTGACTAGCTGTGTAATGTAGGAGTTGAAACATTTTACTACACAAGCTCATGCTAATTGCTGATAATTAAAATCTCACCAATGCTGATGTATTCAATGTGATGGCAACAGCTTGTTCCCTAATTTCTTTCTCCTTTACAAGTTCTTTCCTCTGTGCCTCACTTTGTTGTAGTAGTGTTACAAGCTCATTGAGTTGCTCTTTGAAGTCCTTTAGTTCCATATTCTTTTCCCACAATTTGCACCTGTTAAAGATGATGCAGACTACCATTACTTAGAATAAGAAACAAAAAGCCTCTAAATTTTCCACCAAAAAAATTTCACTTAATGCCGCCAACAAAAATAATAGCCAGGTAAAAGATAAGAGATAATGCACACTTCAGAAAGTAAATTATCTCAAGAAAAAAATTCATCATATCTAGTATCAACAGTATCCAACACACTGCTTAGATTTTCTTCAGACGCTTGCAAAAGATTTACTGTTCCCCGGGACTACTTAGAAAAAGTGCACATTTGTAAATTGATAACTCTCTCTACTCTATAGTTAATGAAATAAATAAAATTAAAAACTAGAAACACTTAATCAGATTCACAGAAGACTATGTAAGCACCTTGCTTCTGCTGTAGCATTGAACAAATACTGAAGCACATTCTTTGCATCTCCCATTGAACGTAACTGAATCCAACGTCCACGATTATTTAATGTCCGTTCCCTTTCTTCTGCCTCAGTAAGTTGTGAAGTCATGGCTTTCAAAGCAGCTGAAGACATGCTCAGCATGTTCTCAAGAGAAGTTATTCTTGCAACTTTTACATCTGGTGACATGGATAACAGTCTAACAAATGGGGGAACAAGGGAAAAAATTAAGCTAAAGAAATAATGATTTGCTCCAAAATAGCAATAGAAAGACACCCCTGCATATACAGATGCATGGAAAAAAAAAGTTCTACCTCAAATATCTGCTGTTTCCTGAGGGGATACTCTGCCTATCTGAAAATTGATCCACTTGTTTCAGGAAAGCCAACTCTTCCTCCAGTGCAGCTTGACTAAAAAAATATTCCAATCAATAGTAAAAAGATAGATAGTTTGGGAATGTGATATAATGTACTCCGGGAAAAATGAGAAAATTGTGATCACATACACTTGGTTTTGTTTGTCAAATTCAGCACGAACATCATGCACATGTACCATGACCTCCAGCTCCTGATCAAGCCACCTCTGGAGGGATTTTTCATTGACCTGGATTTACAGGTTAGGTTAACAAGTGTTAAGACAAATTAATTTGAAATAATAAATAAGAGAAATGTCAATTTGAAGTGTGTGGTAAGGAGTCTAAAATGTCCTAGTTTTAATATGTAAGGAAAGAAATTTGATGTCAGGAAGTTGAGATTTTCTACAATTCAGATGAACTTGCAAGCCTGATTTTATAGGACATAAGATAAATTATCAATTTCTCAATGGATGCATAACGTGAAATTGTTTCAATTATGGTTGGTACGAAGGCTGAAACTGTAAGCAAACCAAGCTGAGTTGATTCTTTGGTACATTTTTGGTTGGCTCTTAAGATGACAAATTGCTTAATATACAAGCTAAGTATAGGTCATTACCTGCCCAGGCTGTAGATGTCCATTTGAATAAACTGAAAGAGACAAGAAAATAGTTAGGAAACTCAAATATGTATTAAAAAGAAAATAATTACAAGTCATTCTACCAGAGTTGTCACGTGGAGATTTGCGGGCTTCCAACAACTCTTTTAGCCTTTTTGTAGCCATTGTTGCCTCCTCTGTCTTCCTTTGAAGAACCTGCAAATAACAATTGTGACAACATCTGTTTTATAATCCTAAATTGCAGAACATGAAAATGAGAAGCCTTGTTCTATTAGGTATGGTTTCAACTATCTATCTACTTCATTCTCATAAAACAATCACCTGGCCATTTCCCGACTAATTTAGATTCCTATTAATTTGAAAATGCCAGGGAAAAAAGAATGGTAAAGGTAGAGGTATCTTCACAATAAAATGAGCACAGAAAACAATAAAATTTAGATGTTTAATTTACCATTTTTTGGCGCTGGTTTAGAGCCTCAAGTTTATGTCTTTCATACTCATTCCTTCTTCCCTCCTTTTTCAACTGCAAAAAATTAAAACCAAGATTCAAGTTACAGTTGTATGATATAAGCACACAAATAAACCCAAGTTTCAAGCACAACCACAGCATGATTAATTTTCGGAGGACAACACCACTGCAAATCTACAAAATTTTCTGCAGATAAATAGCCACAAAAAAAGAATAAAAGTTTGAAATAAAAGAACAGTGTCAACCAAGTAGAAATCACAAAAAAAGAAGAGTTTTCTTGATAAAGTATTTCAATAATTGATACATTTAACATAAGAAAATCCTAAAATTCCAGAACAAAACAAAGACAAGTTACACACTTAGTAAGAAACAGAAGCCTAGAGAAACAGCATCTTATTTAAATAGTAATGTATAATTATTTTTTGTCACACTTCATTTCAAATAAAAATGTAGTTGTCAAGGACCAACTCACCCAAAAGCTTAAACCATAAGGCAAAGGGCAAAGGCTCATAAAGGGTTTTTTACTTAACATGTTCCCTCACACAATAGCCCTTTGAGTTTGAAGCTAGGACAATGCTTAGACTCACCTTACTTTGTGCTCATATTCAGTTTTCATTTAAAACAATGGGAATGGAAAGGATCAAACTCCTGACCATATTTGGTCATAGAGATTCTACTATCAGGTCAAAACTAACTATCCCAAAAGGTTAACCCAATGGATGAAAACCTATGAATGGTTTTATATCTAACAATAGTTAACGCAATATTCAACCATAGATTCCGTAATTTGATGGGTAAAAAGCACATAAATATTCCGAACACAGCACTCAACAAAAATCTGGCATGCTACAAGCTCGGACAAAAATGAGGACTTTGAAAGGCATGCCCAATCATTCCTTCAACATAGAAGCAATACAGCCTCAAGTTGATCATAGTTAGGCAAATAAAAATTCCTCTCAATTTTTTAAACTAGAAAGCACAATTATGATGACATATTTATAAAAGCAAGCAAAGCACCTGGAGTAACTCCTTTTCACGAGACGCTTTCCATTGTCGAAATTGTTCTGCCTCTTGCTTCATTTTATGCTGCAACTGAACCTGCAATGTATATGAATACAAATGTCAGATATGAAAAAATTAATAATTAATTAGCACCACAAATTGAAACTGGCCTTTTGAGCCTTGATATACTGTATCTCAGTTTGCAGTCTTTTGGCAGCTTCTTCACTCTTCTCCTTTTGCTTTAGTAGCTGCACCTGGTTATCTTGTTTCTTCTTGAGGTCTAAAATCTGATGTTTCAATATTTAACAAAAAACATATATGAATGGGAAAATATTGGCCAAGAACGATAACCTTATGGCTTGATGTAAGTCAAAGTTCACCTGTGCTTCCAATGCTTTCAATTTTTGTCCACGAACATCTTGATTTTTATGTGCTAGTCCATCTGAATTAACAGCAAGATTCTCTACTTCATGCAACAAACGGTCCCTTTCTTGCTGTCATTATCAGTTCAAAATCCGTCACTATGGTAAAAATAGAGACTTCTTGTGTGACACTTGATAGCTATTTAAAATTAAAATATGTCCAGTTCAACCTGCACTTTTCTTTTCTCTTCCTCAAGTTCCATAATTTTCTTTCCAAAGTGCTGCTTGAGTGCTTCAGTATCAGCTCCAATAAGCTTCATCTCAGACTGCAAGGAAAAAGGAGGATAAATTCAGATACTCAGTTGAAGTTGAAATTTTATCTCTCAGCTTTAACCATAACAGGAAATAGACTAATGTTCACCCATATAAGAAACACCAAAATCAACACTTCATTTACAGATATATTCTCTGTGGCCATGTGATCTTAGCATATGGATCAGTCAAATAAACAACTAGCACATTTTCAATATCACTCCTTTGGTTTACCCTTCATGGATGGTTCTCATGAAAGTTACTGATATGGTCAATACTTTAAATCCTTTCGTACTGGCTTCTCAACATATAAAAAGAAGCTACTAAGGTTGCTTCTGAGAGATATATTATATATAGATTCACAAGTTCATATCTCTGCCATCAAATTTGAAGTCTACCACATAAAACGAATTCAGAGATATTATATTAATTAGCTTCAAAGCTATTTTTCTCAGAAGACATTTATGATCACTCATATATAGATTTTAAAACAAATCATAAAATTTAAACCTCTTTCTGCTCCAAGCGCTTATTTAACTCATGCATCTCTTTATCCATGGTATTTTGCAATACTGCATGTTCCAACTCTTTTGCTACTTCATCAGTTTCCCTTGAATCCTCACCTGCAAAAAAAAAAGGTAAAAGAGTGATTGTCTCAATGTTGAAGACTGATCCAAACGCATGAGAGCTTCTATCAGCAAAATCAAACCAACAGAATGGGAAACTATTCAATGTCTCAAATTAATAATATAACAATGGCTTAAATAACTTTTTAGTGCTTGTAATATGCACATTCTCCGGTTTTAGTGCCTAAAAAAACTCTTTGTCAGTTTTAATCCACGAAACAATGGAAAAGTTGTTTTTGGTCCTCATTGTTTTAGTTTTAGTCCCTATAATATTTGTCCATGTTGGAATTAGTCCCTATAATATGTGAACCATATTGATTTTAGTCCCAAGAATAAGGATTATATAGGGACTAAATACTAATGACAACATGGACAAATATTACAAGGACTGAAATCAAAATAACGAAGACCAAAAACAAATTTCGTATTTTTCAGAGATAAACCGACAAGAATTTGTTTAGGGACAAAAACTAGAGAAGGTACATATTACAAGGACTAAAAAGTTAATTAAGCATATAACAGCCAAGTATCAACCAACTGCTTAATCCCGTATAGTTAATCTCTAGACTATAGTGCCCAGGTATGATGAACGCACCCCCCCCATAAATGTAGTTGTAATTTGTAAAATCCCTATGTACTAGGAATTGGGGAAAAAAGCTCACTAATTTTTCCAGAAAAAGGAATCCGGGCGAAGGGGTTTCTGTTTCCTTCCCCCTCTGCTAGGTTTCAAATTCCAATATATTTAAATTCTTTAAATCTTTAATTATAAAATCAACTAGATTCTTACAGCTCAAAAAACACAGCTGCATAAATGTCTACCTGACATACTGCCAGCCATTGGATGGTCAGATGAATCTGAGCTCTGCAAGCGCCCCTCAGGCCCATCATTTTTCACAAGATAAATATGTCCATCCTAAGAAAAGAAAAAAATGACATTAAGTAGCATTTGTTGGTAATTCTTGAGGAAGCAAAATTAACATACCCCAACCAATAATGTGCTTTAAGTCAATTTATGTCAATGATATTTACTTAATCAACAGAAGTAAAAATAACAGGCAAGAATTTGAAGATTTTCCTATTCACGTACTGTTTCATCAATTTCACATCTCTCTACAAAACCACATCTACTGCGATATTCATGAAGTTCTCGACAGAGGTCCTCATTAGTTTCCTCAAGCCAAGCAATCCTTTCCTTAAGAACCTGTAGAGCATCATGCTACACATAAGAACTCATTTCATCTCATGATAATTCAAATGCAAATTTCAGTTATGATAAAAACCCGCAGTTCATCAGTCGGAGCCCCTCCTCGAGAACAGAGCTCAGCCTGCAAGTACTTTAACTGCTGGCGCATTTGCTGCATCTCATTGGATAACAAATCTCGATTGGCCTGTAAAATTAACAATAAAGATTGTAACATGTGGAACTTGATCAGGATGAATTTCTTCATCTTCCTAGGGCAAAGAATGGAACAAGAACTTAAAGTTACAAACAGTCATGGAAACTTACAACAGGCTTATTTTGAATATTGCGTGCACGGTTTGCGTACTTGAGGGTATTAAGAGTTTCCTCAGCATTGACGTCAGCAGGGCTAATGCAAGCTGGGCAAGGGGGACCATTTAGTGATTGAAAAGCTTGTAAAAATTTTAGTTTTTCATTAAGGAAACAATATTGTAAATGTATCTATATGTGACAATAATTCAATTCTATGTTTGATACACACAATGCAGTATTTGATAACTATGTCTAGGAGAAAATATCTCTAATTCATCGTGCAGAATCCAAAGTCAACAAATGCTTTTACCTGATCAGCAATGAAATTGACAGAAATGTCTGTCATTAGAACCTTGTCTGTCAAACTGCGTGATGAATATTTGGTCCAATTTCATCTTGTTTTTAATGGGCTTACCCGATTTTTTGTCAAACTGTTGCTCAACCAACATGTTTGTAAACATAAAATAAAATGTGATCCTACATTGTATTTTTCCACTTGACCAATTTAGTCTTTCCTTGATTGTGTTCTTATTATGTCTAAAAAATGTATATATGGCATGTAAAAACTGGCACTACTAAGTTTTCTTAAAATATAAGAAAGATGGAAATACTGCCGATCTAATTTGTGGTTATTTGAAGAAACCCAATAAAATATCATTGAAAAATACATAATCCTTGTGCACCAAGAAGTAAATAAATGTTACACACAAACTTGAAATTAGTTAACAACTGGCTCAAACATTAATAGAAAAACCACTTTTCGTCCACTAGGCTGGCTTCAGTTGAGACAAAATGAACTGAAGAAGAGGAACACTTTATATTTCTAGTGGATTGAACTCAAGGGAAAAGAAGAACACGCTTAAAAACATTTGTAGCTATGAATCAACTTTCAGTAGCAATTACCTATCATGACAGTTTTGCTGTTTCCACCAAGTGAATCCTGCAACAAAGACCAGTAACTCTGGATCAAAAGATTCTTAGAGACTGGCATCAAGAAACTATAATAGAATACTAAGTTCCTGCCTTAAATGGAAAATGGTAAACTCACATGTCAAGTCAAGCTTGGAGATCTCATATAGAATATACTGATAAGCAGTAGCTATTAATTTGTAACATAAGTTTAAAAAATTGATACTATATGCTTTGATTTGAATTTTTTATTCAGTAGATAGTACCATGAAAGCTTTTAAAGCCAAGCCATCCATTATTATGGTAAATCTGATTTTAAAATGACAAAACATGAGGCAATTAACAAGTCTAGACAAGTCTAAAACCTATCCCAATAGAAACAACACAATGATATATATATATAGGGACCATATCAAGTGAGAAGAGGTTCATTGTAAGAGAAGCAAATCATGACTCTCATACATGGTTGGTCAAAATAAAAAAGTAAATTAAAGATCACATGATCACATAAAAAAGTCACGTGATTTTATGCTTCAACCATGACCATTCATGTAAGATTTAATGATCAAGATTTGCTCTTTTGAATCCAAAATAAACCACTCCTCTCATTTGATATAGTCCCCCCCCCCCCCCCCGCACGCACTGACGCGCACACTAGTATGTCGAGAAACAAAATGTTACTCTAACCTGCAAGAGTCGAGTGAGTTTGCTATCCCGATAAGGGACATGTGCACCCTCCTTTCGCTTTTTCTCATCCCCCAGTGCACTTATGACATTACCAAGTGCAAGAAGACCTCTATTGATGTGTATGCCTTTTGACAGAAAAAAAAAACAATTAGAAAATGTCACTAAAATCATTGTCATCGTCATTTTCAATAATTAAAACACCGAGGCTGACAAAATATTTTGAAACAAAAGCATACTAAGTATTCGGGTTAATCATGTATTATCAACCTTCTTTTAAACGAAGACCATCAGAACCAGTTCTTTTAGCTCGCTCAGATCCAGCTAGATCTACCAAATGGAGCTTTGCTGAGAGGTATTCTTCTCCCATATCCTCATCCAAAGTGCCATTGCTGGGAGAAACTGAATGGAGTTTGCGCATCTGTTCTAATGTAATTGTGAAGATGGCATGCGACCGACTAATACAAGCAAAAGGGGAACCGCGAGTTATTGGATTATAAATATTAAATCTAGCGGAAACCATAAAGATAAGACTTTTCTATTACTCAAATTTGTTGTGCATATTTAGAATCCAATGGAAATTACAATAAAAAAGCTAAAATTGCCCCCATTAGGGAAAAGATGAAGAAACAGTAGAAAAACCATCTTCAAGAAAAATCAGTACTTAGAAAGTAATCCAAACCAAATTATTGGTTATCGATAAATATGAATAAGAAAAGAAAATGCTGCTATCTTTTATGAGGTTAGTCCAAGTTATTTTGCCCTCCATCTGGTTTAGAAAACGTCATCTGATTTTAAAAATATGAAGGATGATTTTTCATTCAGTGCTCATATTTCTCACGCAGATTACAATGAACACAATTTGGAAGTTAAAATTGCTTATGTACCATATGTCAGTGATGCCATCATGAAAACTTTTGCAATAAAAGAATGTTACATTTTACACCCCACATTTAGATATTACCAGACTATGTCCATGTTGTGAAGAAACTGCTTTAATTTTGCTTTAATTTTCCAAGTATCCAAACACAATGACAGCATTATGCATTGTTTATTTATTTGGTAAATTAGGTGGACAACAAAGACTAAGAGCTCATTGTTTACCTGGATTGGTTGTTCATATTTGTACTTCCCGTTGCTCTATTTAAAGAACCCTGCTCCAAGTAAGCAGCCATCTCCTGTAATGTACTTACAGCAACTTCAGTTGACCCTGCCAGTGTTATTACTCCACTTGATGTTTCACGAATTTGTATTGGTGGCTTCCCAGGAACAGTTACTTTTCCAGAATGGCCATTAGAACAAGAGGTATCTGATTTGCCCATAGATACCATATCCAACAAGTCCCTTACCTCTTCCTTCAAAATCTTCAAAATCAAATGCACAATTAAGTCCTTAAAAAGAATAAGAATTCATGAAAAAATTTATTTTTTATATGAAAAGCAATGTCACATGCACAGATAGCCAATTTTAGTATTGTTTCAAATTAAACTGCTGTGCGGAAAATCCATTTCACATGGAACATCCATGATTTGACAAGTTATGGATATATAAACAAAGAGTTCAAAATTAAGAAATAAACCAATGTCTTTGAATGTTTGACATAAGTGTGCATATGCACACCAGCACACGGCATAATGGATATACCTCAATGAAGGAGACATGCAACTGAAATTCCGTTTGATGCTTTAGTGTTTCAATCTTATTGAACAGGGCATTCATAACCTGAGGAATTAACCCAATCCGACAATTGTCACTGTAGCCAGTTCCCATGGTATATGTTTTCCCAGATCCTGTCTGTGGCAAATATGTAGGTCAAATAAAAAAGACGAATGGAATGATCTTTTTCAACTTTGAGTACATGACA
Organism: Glycyrrhiza uralensis; assembly: GCA_030159175.1. NCBI lineage: Eukaryota > Viridiplantae > Streptophyta > Magnoliopsida > Fabales > Fabaceae > Glycyrrhiza > Glycyrrhiza uralensis. The sequence goes on along the minus strand of BRZY01000001.1, from coordinate 47,052,733 downwards.
TGCAAGATGGACCTAACCTGACCATAAGCAAGTACAGTAGCATTGAATCCTTGGAATAAGCCATCGACCAATGGAACAACGCATTCCTCAAACATATCAGCTGATGGGGATCCACCATTTCCGTAAACATGATCAAATGTAAAGAAATGTGAACCAATTTGAACCTGGTCATTGAAATACAGCAATCAGATGCTCAGGAGATGAGACCACAAGAGATGTACAGATTATCAAGGTCACTCGTACCTTTCCATATGTATTAGTGAAATAATATCAGAAAATATGAGTCCATATTTGCATTATTCAAAATAAGTGAATTTCTATTTGGCCTTTCACCATAGAATGCATGTAATTCAAAGCCTGTTGCAATTCACTTACTCCATGCAAAGCAAAAGGCGTGTTTCTATTGAATTTAAGTCCATGATCCAAACAGGGGAACAAATTTTATTTTTCTTAAGACTGTATATGACATGGCAATAATCATTTTATGACGGTCTCTGTTTAATAGAGTAGAGAGAATGTCCAAATGTAATTGGGGGGGGGGGGGGGGGGTTTGTAAGGATGCCTTGTCTTAAAATTCCAAAACCATTTACGATATAAATTCCTAGAACTCAATTGTTATGCAATGGCAAAGTTTCAATTCCACGGATCAATTCCAATGTAAGATAAAGAAGAAGAATAAAAAATGCAAAAAACGAGAAACCAAACCAAACTAGGATGAGGATATGTGAAAAGAACGCATAGCATGAAAGAGGCAAATGCGTCACCTACAGTGAACTGACCCGAGCCATGACATAGAACACATTCAAAAATAAGTAAATAATAAATAGTTTTTAATAAAACCCGGTGATATTTTCGAACAACAATTTTGTCGAATAAAAAACAAACCCCAAATTGTAAGACTATGTTGAACAAAAGAAAATTTCCCAACACGGAAGTTTAATTAATAGTATAGCATAACACTTGAAGCACGACCTTCGAAACTGAACTCCTGATTTTATTTTTTTATTTTACAGAGTGATTTAAGTAAATTTAGTACATCGTAAGTAAACAAGAAAGGAATCATCCACAGACAAAGCTTTCGCATGAAAAGAAAGAAAAACAATATTCTAAGTGATAAGTAATTAATTAAGCAACCCCCAACCCTAAAAAACACTGAAATAATAATAACAACAATAAACTCTTTGCTAAACGACAAAAATAATAATAACAACAACTTGCAGCAAAATAACAACAACAACATGTTAAAATAATATATAGTTGGAAATAAAATTAGAAAATGAAAAAAAAAAGGAAGAAGGAGGAGGTGAAGGAAGAAGTGAGTACCTGGGGCTTTCCAGGGGTAACGGAAACACATTCAGTGCAACCTTGTTGTCGTTCATCGGCAATGAGGGGACGAATGTGAAGAGCAACTTTTACAGAGCAATTCTCCGATGTTTCCATCGGAAACGGAAGAAGAAGAAGAAGGAGAAAATAGAAGGTATTACAGAGGAAGTGGTTAACAGAAGTGGGGAAACAAGTGTGAATGTCTGTCTATCTGACAGATCAGTTAGGATTAGAATGAGAGAAAACGATGCAGCAGCAAACAGCAGAAGAAGTAGAAGAGAGAGAGAGAGAGAAAGGGGGAAGGTGGATTTAACAACAGCAAGAGAGAGAGAGAGAGAGAGGGAGTGGTGGTTGTTGGGAGAAAACGAAGAAGACAGAGAGAAAATAAGCAATATATCGTGGTTTGAAGAGTAGTGGAGCAGAAACCAACCGCTAAGCAACAAGAAGATCAGAGATAACAAACAACACTAACTGTATATCACTTTTCTTCTCCGTCACTACTCGTATCGCTTCTATATGGCTATGGAGACGCGCGCACGCACACACAAACTCTCTCTCTCTCTGTCTATTTGATCTGTTTTCGTTTTTCCATACATACACACACATAGCTCCATGATAACTCCTCTCTCACTCTCTCTCTCTTCTTTTTTTTTTTTAATGGGTTCTCTCCTCCTCGTGGCAAGTCCCGGGGTCCAACTGTCTTCACTCTTCACTCTTACCTTCCTTCTTCTCTGCCATTTTCCCTCCATTCATTTTTTTATTTGGTCTTTTTATGTTAACGCCACCTCGAAATGCAAAGGGACAAATTATTATATGATATAAAAATCGTAATGTATCATATTTTATATTTTATATTTATATTTCCTCTTGCATATCAATTCTTCTTTATCTTAAAAGCAAGGTAAATTTTATGCGTTTTTTCTTTCTTAATCTTTATAAGATTGTAGTATATTTTTTAAAAGTTTTATATCAAATCATATTAATACTTTTACTTTAGTTTTCTATTCATTCAAAGTTTTTTATTTATTTAATAAATATTCTATTTTTAATTAACATTGGTTATAATAAAATATTTACAAATTATTAGTATAACATTAATCTTTTTTTTTTTTGACTAGTATAACATTAATCTATTAATTAAGTTAACTTTTGAAAGTTTTTTAAATGAAAAGCTTCGTATGTTTATATTTTAATTTAATGTTTATTACCAGTAAAATATTTTTATTGATTAAATATATTAATCTTTGCTTAAAAAAATGTAATGTATACTTTTTTATTTTATCTATATTTAGAAAAACGTTCAGGCAACATATAATACAATATGTTAGTACTAATTTACACATGGTTCTATTTATGTTGTGACTTGTGAGTAAATGATGTAGTTGCATTTGCTTTTCTCTCTTTGTTTTTGGACCATTAATGTTCTATTTATAGTGTGACTTGTGAGTAAACAATGTGGTTGCATTTACTTTTCTTTTTTGCTATTGTTATTATAATAATTAAAAGCGCGCGCAGTTTTTACTGGTTGGACTATCAATTGAATTGACCATGAATCCACATTCTTTTAATGATATGATTTATTTATTTATTTATTGAAAAAGTTTATATGGTATGAAGTTCATGGAGGCAATAAAGACGTCAAGTAATATTTACTGGAGCATCATCTTTTGGTTCTTCAGTAGAAAGTGTGATCACTACTACTATATATATTGCTAGCTCTAGGACCTCGATCGGTCCTCGAGAGCTCTTCTTTGCCTGCAGTTTATTGGGGAACAATCATCGACATCTCTTATTTTAGCTCCCTTTTTTTTTTCTAAATAGATCTCTTCTTTAAGCTAGCTTTTGTTTTTCTTAATAGATCTTTTTGCCTTAACTTTTGAATTAAGAGTATGTACTTGTAATTAATCATATGACGTTTCCCTTAAATTAGTTTAATTCGTGTATTATTTTTAGAATTACGGTAACATAGCCCATTATTTATTCTTATGAGAAATCAGATCAAACACTGAAGTGGCAGAAATTCATGGAAGAAAAGATGCCAATGGAAAGGGGTATCTCCATCCGATTTCTAATTTTGTGGTCGAGAGGACCAGCTGTGGAGTCCCAGGAAGCAGAGTCCAGATGGCAGCTTTGTGCAGAAATTAAGATGGATGACCGTAAAAAGTTAAGGTTTGAAAGGGATAGCCACCACAAAGAAATAAACGTAGCATAAGGGCAAGAACGAGCTTTTGGGCCCTCACTCACATGTTCATGAAAATAGCCACTTTCCAAAGTTTGTAAGCCTCTTCGGTCTTACGGCTGCGGTCCCCTTGCTCTTGCTAATCCGAAAAACACCAAATTCATATGCTAATTTTTTGTACAGTCTTGATTTATCTTTTTTTTTTTTACATATGATTTAATATCACAAATATTTTAAGACAATAACAATAATATTTTTTTGATCAATAGATAATGACAATAATATATATTTCGACACTTTTGCGTCTTCAATCCCAATAAGTCATTAAACTTTTGTTTAATGGAGCTGGGCTTTTTAATGTATCCAAAAGTTCATTCAAAACGAAGCAATCTATAAAATATAATGCAACAAAAATGTAAAAATAATTAGGTGCTTCATTAATATACAACTGTACTGTATAGTCTTCCTTTACCTCGTCCAGTCGACCCTAAACATTAGACAAATCCTTATGTTTTCTGATACAACAATATTATATTGCAAATATTTATATTATTATCCTTTTTTGTGTGTGTGTGTGTTTTCTTGGACTTGTGGACTTGCTCTGTTGGATTCTGTACCACTTCCTTTTTTTTTGTTTGGTATTTGTCGCATATGAAATGGGCAAAAAATTAACAGATTCTTTTTAGGTATAGAAAATTTAACTTTTATGACTTGGAATGTGAGAGGGATCCTAGGCTATACCTTAAGTGATTTATTAAATCAAATATTTAAAATAACAAATGTACCGACTTTAATTTTATTGGAAGAGTGTATAGGATAAGCGATATGTTTTATTAGGATTCCTCTGCAGCAATAAGGTTGGTGAGTTCTTCTATCAAAGCAACCCTTTGTGATTCTGCACCCATAAAACATTGGGAAAAACAGAAAAAGGTAACATATTTGCTTCTTCGTGATATTTAGTATTGCTTGGATTTCAATCTTGTAAAACATAAGTCAAGCAAAGCAATCAGCTTCCTTTGTCAAGAAGAGTTGGGTGAAATAGTTTGAGTGAACCAAGAATATAAAACAAATAGTTTAATTAGGTGAACCAAGAATATAAAATACAAACTTTAAAGTGAATCTATGTACGAATGGGTCATAGTGTACTATTTTTTAATTTAATTTAAAGAATACTATAATTTTATCTGATTAAAAATGTGGGTTAAATATAGTTTTTTAAGATTTTTTTTATTGTTTATTTTTAGTCTCTGTATTTATGATGTATTTATAGTCTCTCGCATAAACTAAAAACATATCTTTATATGCCCATGCGAATTGGCAGAAGTGGTTAAGGATCCGAAATCAACTCTCATCGTCTCCATGGATGAGAATTTGATTCCCTCGAAAGTCACTAAAATCCCGCTTGGTGGGTAACGATCCTCAGGGAGATCCCCTCCCAGAGTCCCAGGGGCTAGTTCAATAGCTGCAACTGGGTGAAACTGCTTGCGATTTTGGCCTGCGCAGTAATCCTCCGGGTGAACCCCAGCCCCTTGCCCGGTAGTATTGAAGGTGCCTCTCTATTCTACCATTTTTGTAAAAAAAAACACATTTTTATATTTTTCAAATACTGAAAATAATTTAATTTAAATAAAATTTTTAATTAAGTATATGATTAAAAAACAAATTCACCTTAGATTTTCTAAAACTTAACCAATTGAGTTGTTAACTTCAAGTTCTCTTTTTTTAAATTACAAACTTCATTGGATTCTTCTGTATTCCACCGGTAGATTGAGTAGGAACTAATAGAACCCCCAACGAGACCCCACCTAGAGAGGATAAATTAGATTTGGTTAGTTCTGAGGATGTGATGTAAGCATATTAATATATTGCGTTAAGCTTTTAAAACTTCTTCCTGGTCCTGGCAATACAATCTACGCAGAAAAACACTAGAAAACCATAACTCTTAAAAAAAAGAAAAATATGATATATATAAAGTCATTTTCTTATAATTTAGGTTTAATTGCATTTTTTTGTCTCTTATATATAATATTTGAGTGATTTGACTCATTTGAGTATCTTTGTTTTTAATTGTGCAAATTGAGTTATCCAATTTTTTATTCAATTACAATCAAATCTTTACGTGACACTTATGTGGTCATATGACATCACCCAATAGCAATACATGATATATATAGAGTAAAATTACAATTAAGTTTTTTTATGGGCAATTAAGCTTTTAAGCAAATAGTCGCTAGCTGTATATTATGATACATTGATTTTAAACAAGCATTTCTCAGGCCAAACTGAAAATTGTAGGGATTACACATAGCTAGACACGTTCATATGGTCAAAATGCATGCTAAGACGACAGGAAATTCAAAACTGTGGTTGCCCACACTTTCTTGTTGATTCTGCTGTGATCGATAGTTTTGGATGATGCATATTACACCTGATTTGATTGAATAGAATAGAATAAATATGTAAAGATGGAAAAAAGCACGCCGCGCAACTAAAGTGAAAAGAATATGTTGTGGATGACTCATTATTACAATCACTCTGTTTTTTTTTTCAGATTAGGAATACATTTGTTTTATAATATTATCATTTAATTGCAGATTTTTTTTTAAATAACATGATATTTTAATTTTGGATCCTGCACGTTGTACATCCAAACAAAAATGAATGTATAACATGGTTAATTAATTAATAGCACTAATTTTCCGTGGGTATATCATTTTCATGTTCCTACAATATTAAAGAATAATGTATAAGAATTTCCGTCGGAAAAAAATGTATAAGAATTGCATAACTCTTTTTTTTTTTTGACAAAAAACAACTTAGCTCATCTCATTAATGATAATTGAAGAAATACAATCATGAATAAAAGTTGTAGTATGAGAACAAGCTGTAGTAGTTGCTACCTTTGCAAGAGAGTGAGCAGCTTGATTTGCTTGTCTCCTAGCAAATTGAACCTTGTAAAGAGGATTCAAACTAAGCAAGTTATTACAAGAAGCTAACAGATCTCCCAACTCAGTAAGGTCTTCCATTCTTGAATTTAAACGATCAACCAAGGACTTATTATCAGTCTCAAAGACAGCATGTTGAACACCCAATCCTGCAACCCAAGAGAGGCCAATCCAAAGAGCTGTTGCTTCACCCTCCATCACCGATAATAGTGGTTGTGTCCATTCCATCTTGGAGAGCAGAAACTGTCCTCGATTGCCACGTAAAATGAGCCCAAAACCAGTAGTCCTGGAGCTAGCATTAAATGCAGCATCAACATTACACTTGATGTACCCAGCACTTGGAGCAGTCCAAGTAACCCGAGCCTGTGTTGGCGATAGATTTATTACAGCCGTTTTCTTCTTTGCAATCTCCCAAGTGGAATAAAAAGTTTGGCCTCTGTGGATAACTTCAGCCTTGGTCTCCCTTCGATTCTCCCACACAAGATTGTTTCTCTTCAACCAAGCACTCCACAATGTCATCGTAAAAGTGCACATTTGCGTCTTATCCAACGTGGCCTCAAGTTTGAAGAACAAATCCATAAAACTGTCACATAGAAGCAACTGGGCCTGGATATAATGCCAAAGACCAAGATGATCCCAACATGCTTTGACCGAGGGACAAGTGATCAAGGCATGCCAGGTGGTCTCCAAGTCTTGGCCACACACAACACACAAAGAGGCGCAGTTAACTCCTCTGGTCCTTAGGCGAACACGGGTAGGAAGGCAATCTCTACAACTTCTCCACAAGAAAGTCTTGACTTTAGGTGGAACATCCAACCTCCAAAGTTTACTCCAATCTTTGTCCACTTTGAAAGCAGCCAGGTTTGTAAAAGTATCCATGCAAAGTCTATAAGCTGACCGAACAGTGTAGGTACCAAGCTTATTGAACTTCCAAACACGCCTATCCCTTGTGGTCTCCTTGAAGATAGGAACATCAAGGATATTTGCTGCATCATCCTCGTCAAAAAGCTCTCCAATAACCTGCACATTCCAACACTTGTTAGTGGGTGTAATAAGATCCCGAACACATAGTTCAGGAAATGCTAGGGCCACATCACCGGAACCCCCTAGCTGGCCCCCATCCCTCAAACAAGGCTCGCCCCAAACACCAATACTTGACCCATCACCAATAATCCAACGGGCTCCCTCTCTAAGCAAAGCTTGGGAACTCCAGATGCTCCTCCAAGTAAAGCTTGGGTTATGACCCACCCTAGCATTAAGAAAATCCCCTCTTGGGAAATATTTGGCTTTGAAAATTCTAGTAACAAGAGCATCGTGGTCAGAAATAAACTTCCAACCTTGTTTCCCTAGCAAGGCTAAATTAAAAGCCTCAAGATCACGGAAACCAAGTCCTCCATCCTCCTTTCTCACACAAAGTTTCTCCCACGCCATCCATCTAATACCCCTTCCCCCCTCCTCCTTACACCCCCACCAAAAGGAGTTCATCATTTTCTGAATGTCATCACAAATAGAATGTGGAATCTGAAAAATACTCATACAATAAGAAGGAATAGCTTGAGCAACAGATTTAATCATAATCTCCCTCCCAGCCATAGAAAGATTCTTTGTATTCCAAGAATTAATTTTCCTCCACACCCGATCTTTAATGAAAGAAAAAATACCTTTTTTGCTTCTTCCAATCATAGAAGGTAAACCAAGATATTTCCCAGTGCCAAGTGCAATCCTTACCCCCAAGATATTAGCAATGGAATTTTTCACGTCATCACCCACATTCCTACTAAAGAAAACTTCTGATTTAGTAAAATTTACCTCCTGCCCAGAAGCTACAGCATACACCTGAAGGATAGAATGCATCACTTTAGTTTCCTTTTCATTAGCTCTAAAAAATAAGAAGCAGTCATCCGCAAAAAGCAAATGATTGATCGTAGGTGCACCCCTACAAATGGTTGCCCCATGAATATCTCCTCTCATCTGAGCATCCTTAATCAAAGTTGTAAGTCCTTCAGCACAAATAATAAACAAATAAGGTGAGAGAGGGTCTCCTTGTCGAAGGCCTCTAGAAGGAAAAATAGGTCCCACATGCTCATCATTAACCTTCACTTGGTAAACAACAGACTCAACACACATCATAATCCAGGTGATCCAAGTAGAATTAAAACCAAGCTTCCCCATCATACCCCTCAGAAAATTCCAATCAATTCTATCATAAGCCTTACTAATATCAATTTTAAGAGCCACATCCCCCTTTTTCCCCTTAGTCTTGCACTTCATGTAATGAACAAGCTCAATAGCAATTAAAGCATTATCCAGAATAGATCTACCTTCCACAAAAGCAGATTGTTCTTCAGAAATGCATTTGGAAATGACCCTCCTAAGTCTATTAGCCAACACCTTAGAGACAATTTTATAGAGCACATTACACAGAGAAATAGGCCTCAAATCTTTCATGCTTTTAGGATCATCACATTTAGGAATTAAAACAATATTAGTATCATTAATATTGGGAGGAAAGCGACCCTCAGCAAGCCAACTACAAGCAGCATGAAAAATATCCTTACCACACAACTCCCAGAAACGTTGATAAAAAGCTGGATTAAGCCCATCTGGACCCGGTGCCTTATCTGGATGCATTTGCAAAGTGGCCCTCTTAAACTCCTCCTCCACAAATGGTGCACTAAGGAATTCATTGTCATCATTAGTCAACCGAGGGTGCACCTTAGAAAGCACTGGATTATACACTCCATGGACCCCATCAAAAAGCTTCGTGAAATAAGTGCCAGCAACGTTGCACATATCCTCCGAGCTAGTAACTTCAACGTCATGCCCATCCATCAACATGCTAATCTTGTTCTTTTTTCTACGAAAAGAAGCAGCATTGTGAAAGTAGCGAGTGTTTTGGTCCCCACCCCTCAACCAATGTTGCTTTGCTCTTTGTTTCCAAAACGAATCTTCCTGAACTAATAGGGTAGATAATCTGTCTCTCCACATAATCATCTCATTTTGCTCATCCATGTCACAACACCCCTGCAGCTCCTTAATTCTTCTTTTGCAAGCATCAATCTTATCTTTAAATCTGCTTCGGAGTTGCCTACTCCAACTAGCAAGCTCCTCCACACACCCACCCAACTTCAATTGTACACTATCCTCTTGAATTCTCCTCCACCCACCCGTAACCACCCTCTCAATATCCTCTTCATAAAGCCAGGCGTTTTCAAACCGGAACTTAGGAACCCTCCTCCTCGGCGCAATCACCTCCTCAGTATGAAGCACAATAGGGGAATGGTCAGAGACGGACGCCACCACATTGGATAAAGTGGCCTCCGAAAAGATACTCAACCACCCTCCATTCGCCATAGCTCTATCCAACCTCACCTCCACCGCCCTCTCCGTTCCCAAGCTCTTAAACCACGTAAAAGGATGGCCTCTCAAGGGGATATCAACCAAGTCACAATCGAACACAACATCCCGGAAACCATTTATCATCCAAGAAGGTCGATCATGAACGCCAATCTTCTCGTTAGCTGCCAAAATGTCATTAAAATCACCAATGATACACCAAGAGGTATTCATTGGTGGCTTTAAGCTACGAAGGAGGTCCCAAGATTGTCTCCGCTGCCCGCTTCCAGGCAAACCATAAAAAAGAGTCAAACGCCACAACCCCTTCACAGGATCCTGAACTTCAACATTAACAAAATTTGGAGAATAATTTTGGATAGCACAACCAGCTTCCTTGGACCACATAACAGCAAGCCCACCCCCTCTTCCAAGTCTATCAACAGCTAAACCATAATCAAAGCCAAGCACCACACGTAACTCCTCAATCCTAGTAGCACCAACAAGCGTCTCAGACAAAAATAAAACATCCGGTCTATGGGTCCGGACCAGGTCACGTAACGAGGGAACTGCCCGGAGGTTACCCAGGCCTCGGCAGTTCCAGCTTAAAACAATCATTGGTCCTGGCAGGCCTGGGAACCAGGACCTGCCCTTAAAAAATGCTGTGATTCCTCCTCATTATTTGTATTGGCCAATGGGTTATTGACAACAGTAACATAACCCATGTGTAGTACTTCCTCAGACGGGAACAAACCACCTTCCCTCCTTCTTTTCTTATCAACTTGTGCATCAACCCCCATTTGCTCATTGTGTGGGCCCACATGGCTAGTGGCACGTGAAGCACTTAATGCCACAATGATACGAGAATTGATATCAGCGACAGGGATGGTATTATTATGATCTTCTGGACCCACACCCACCAATAAAGCCTTTCCTTTATTACGTGCATGAGTCCCGCTCTCTCCATGCACAGATTCCGCGTAACTTCCATGTGCATTCACTGCAGCCGTTTCATGCGTTTCTCCACCAATCTCGCCCTCTCCTTCGTTGTTTCCGTTTGGGTTTGGCCTCTCCTCCTTGAGCCCACGGCTCCTTCCGCCGCCACCACCCCTACGGTTGTCCGCCCTTAACTCCACACCCCAACCACGTACACCGTCATCCACTTGCTTAGTGAATAGGACCTCACAAAACTGCTCCGAATGTCCAATGCAACCACAGACAAAACAAAACGTAGCTAGCAATAATAATTGAATTATCATCTATATATGAAGAACAGTACTTATTTTCTAAATTGTTAAATAGCAAACTAAAAATAATGAAAATTAAACCTGTCTAGCATTTTTTATTTATACATTAATATTTGATATTACTTATTTTACACTTTGTGATCTCTCATTTTAAAGAAGTCATCAAAATGCATTTTTTGTTTGGTTGTGGTTAGGGATGGAAATAGGCCAGGCCGCTCGACAGGGGCCTATGGCCCAGCCTACATCAGGCCCAGGCTAGGCCAGGCTTTTTCATGAAATATATCAGGTCAAGGCTTTTTTCAAAACCTATTTAGCTAAAAAGGCCAGGCCTAGGCCATCTAAAAAGCCTTTTAAGTCTAACAGGCCGGCCTATTTAAATAGACATCGATATAACTTTTTATAATATTATCGTTATATTAGATTTTTTATAATATATTAAAATTATATACTTATTTACATTTTAAATATTTAAACACATGTTGATCTACATAAATAATCAAGTTTATAAAGCTTATTGAAGGATAAAGTTGTGATTTATTTAGAGGTTTTATCACAAAAATATTTTATTCTTACTCGCTCTTATGTCTCTATCATAAATAAGACTGAATTTAATTGTCATATTTTATAATTTGTTATACATAGCAATTTTCTTCATTAGCCTATTTAGGAGTAGGTTAGACTACTTTTTTTTCAGTTGAAGGTCGGACAACTTATTTGAATGCCTTATTAGGAATCGGGCCTTTAAATAGGCTAAAAGGCCAAATCAGGCTTTTAAAAAGGTCAGACCAGACTTAAAAAAAAGCCTATGACAGGTAATAGGCCAGGCTTAGGCTTTGAAATTTTTAGACAGGCCAAGCCTATTTAGACAAAGCCCAACCCAGCCCAGCCTACTTCCATCCCTAGTTGTGGTCCTAATTTAGTTCTAGTTCCGGTCAATTACCCTTATCCGGCCTTTTGATTAGAAACGGTACCGCATTGAATCAAAGCCTTATAAGTTATATGTACAGCTAACCTTTATCACATGCCGTTTAAGCACTTGTCAGCATCTGCGACTGCATGTGTGCTAAAGTTGTCATGAAACAGATCACTGAGATTGCTTTGATAAATGCTTGCGGATCTGTGCTTGCAATCTAAAACATGGCTCAATTTTATTTATTTAGCTTCTAAAGTCATATAGGATGATGCAAATGGCATCTTCGGTAATATGAAAAGTAGAAAACAATTTAAAACTCTATGGTATGGTACGGTCATCCAAATCATTCAACTATAAATAATATTTAAATGTTTTGAGTTCACGTGGAAATCAAATAAAAAGATGATAATACAAAAAATATTAAGTTTAATTTGATTTATTTGCCTAAATTAATTACTAAAATAAAATGTTTAGCTTCTTAATATAACAGAAAAATACTAACGAAGAAAGTTCATGGATATATATATATATATAGGAGAATAATTTGATCTTTGTAAAAGAACGTCTAAGATGTCATTTGTCGTGGGCGTCCGAGTGGGATTCATGATATTGAGAGATTAATGAGTTTCAAAGGTCAGAAACAGTTGGATGTATAGATGGTCACTCATATATAACTCTCAGTGAAACACAACCAGCCAAACTGTCACTATATATAATTATCTCAGTTTTGATTGGAATTAATGGCACATAATGTCATTGCAGATATTAACGTCGAATATATATACATGTGCATTACCACCATGCCTAGCTGTCATTTAAAATCCATCTTCCCGTTGCCTAATTAACAGTCCCTTTAGTTGTGCACAATAATTGCCACAGTGATTAATCATGAGATATGTTAAGCTAATCTACTAGCCTTTATACTTGATATATATATTGCACCGGACCTATCATTTGAAATTCACCTTCACGTCGTTCCCTACAGTCTCGGTGATCTCTTTAATGACCATATTCAAGTTGCGCACGTAATTAATTATTGACACAGTGAACAGGTTTTTTTTTTCCTTAATAGTGAACAGTCATGAAAGATAAGAGAGAGTTTTTATGTGTGTTCTTACACGTAAGAATTGGTTCTCATTTTTTATAACATTAAAAACTATTGACTTGACCACCACGTGTAAGACTTGTTCTTGATCTATATATAAAAATGGTTCGTACATATTAAAAAAATAATTCCCCTATAAAAAGTAAAATAAGTTAAGATTTTAGGTAAATTGTGGGACCTGTTAAAAGCAAGTTACTCTCTCTGTCTCGATTATAAGTAAACAAAAAAAATCAAATGTGACGGTCTAAAATATAAGTAAATAATAAATGATTTCACTTTATTTAATGAATACTTTTACATAAAATGTTTTTTATTTAATGTAGATTTTAATTTCAATGTCTCTTTTATTAAGGACAATTTAGAGAATATAGTCATTTATTTGATAAGATCAACTTTTTTAATCAACATAAATTAGTATTTTTTACTTATAACTGAGACCGAATAGAGTAAGAATCTAAGTTCGATTCTACTATTGGAGTGAAAACTAGTAAATATTCTTAAATTCTATGTGGCGTCTTTGAGTCCACTGAAAAAATCAAGAACCCAACGTTGTCCTGGGAACATGCGCACGTAGGATGGTGTGACTAGGGATGTAAATGGGGCAGGGCGGACACGGGTAGTAGCTACCCGCCCCATTGGATAAGCCCGCCCCCCGTGCCCGCCCCATACCCGCACAGGTACCCGCTATCTAAGTTTTAACGGCCACCCACGATATCTACGGGTACCCACGGGTATCCATTAATATTTATTTTTTAAAAAATAAAAAAAATTTATTACACAAGATTAATGGAGAGTTTAAAGTGACAAACACTGCATGATTAAGGAGATCAAAACAGAAAACGAATCAATCAGAATGAGAAGTAGATAATAAAGCGATAAACCAACAAATTCAATACAAAAACTGAAGCTGCACATTAATAAAACCAAATCCTCAAAAAATTTCCCAAAAAAACAATAAAATGAAAAAAAATTAGTACTACAAAAAACCAAACAGCAAGATCTCGGTATGTGTTCGTGAACAAAAACACTCATATTCTCAATCCTAAACCCTAACACCATAGCATTCGATTCAAATATGGAAAAACAAAACTCGATCAACTCAGTGTGAAGTAGAAGAAGAACAAGAAGAAAGAAAAACAGGGGTTTGACACGAAAGATTCAGGGAGACACAGATGACAACACACAGCAGTAGGAATGGAAGTTCTTTCTTGTTGTTGCAGTAGCCAAACGAAGCAGAGAAGAGGAACGGCTGCGACGCCGATGAGATGACAAGACGACGGCAGAAAGAACGAACGGCTGCGACGGCGGACAAGGATACGACGGCGGCGGAAGGATTCACGATCACAGTGGATGGCTGCAGGAAGATTTTCTACTTACTATCTTAGGGTTCACGGTCACGGAGAAATGAAGAGGGAAGAAAGGTCTTCAAAGAGTAAAGTCAGGAAAGGAAGAAAGAGTATTGGATGGCGCATTAGGAATCTACGTCTTTTAGTTTAGGTATATATATAAATATATAAGGGTAGTATTAATTATATTAGCGGGTACGGGTACCTCACTACCCGCCTCGCCTCTGTTTATTAACGGGTACTTAAAATACTCGTTTAATTTATCCGCGGAAACTCGTTAAGGTATCCGTCATGTACCCGTAGCGGATTTTATCCGCGAGTACCAACGAATACGGGTAATTTTGCCATCTCTAGGTGTGACTACAATCACTATCCAAGAATTATTCGCTCTGAACGACACCCTCTGCTTCCTCTTAACTCTATCAATTATCGAGTGAGCCTTCGTCACCTCATCAAGATTTGGATGCTACTATGGTCGGATTTGGATCTCATGGCTAAAGGTGGAATCACCTACAAAGCGGTCATATTCAATATTTCATCAGATCTTTTTTTCAGTAAGCTTAAAGTCTGTATTTTTTTTTTTACTAAATAGACTTTTAAAAAAGTGATTGTTATTGTTGTTGTTATTATTATTATTATTATTATTATTATTATTATTATTAAAGCTAATAATAGCTAATTATGACCATATCCACTAATACACCCCGCTTTTACTCAACATTCCACGTGAGTTCGCGCTCCAAGGCTTCTTGATTTTGCTAACAAAAGTCCAACGTCAATCAAATCAAAGCCATATACATTCATGATACATGGTCTTAAAAGAACGAACAGGCCTGGACCAAAAAAAAAAAGGAATGAACAGGGCAACATGTACTGATCCAACCTTTTAAAGGTTAGACAAAAAAAAAACCTTTTAAAGGAAAAGAGGCTGAGAAAATATTTTCTATTTCTATTCTTTAATTTTAATTAAAAAAATTGTTATTTTGATTCTAATTCATTTTCTGTTTTTAAAACTAATAAAAAAAAAAACAGACTAAAAACAAGGAAGTACATCACTGGACTGAAATATAATCAGATAATTAAAGTGTAGTAGACTCAAATATAAGTAAATATTAACTAATTAATTTCACCATATTTAATGATTTATTCTATAAAATATTTTTACTTAATACAAATTTTAATTTTAATGACCATTTTTATTAAGGGTACGTAATTCAGAGAATGAATTTATTTTTTATAAGATCAAAAAATTTAAATAAACTTAACTAACTTTCTTAATCAATATAAATTTAGGTATTTTTGCTTATATTTGAGTATAGAGGAAGTAATTTTGTAATATAAAAAAAAAGTAAGTTTGTAATTAAAACTAAAAATAGGAAATACATACAATAAACATTTTCTAAATCTGATGTTATTTTTTTTTTGGTCAAACTACAACTCATTCATTAGAGAACGGGCAAAGCCTGAAGCCCAAAGAGTATTACAAATGACTCAGCAATAAACTGGCCAAAATCAAACTATATGTAAAATTGCAAAGTATAAAAACTACAAATCAAAAAATTACAGCTGACAAGCATGAGAAACCTCATGTTATGCGATAATAGCTCAACTGGTCTGATACTCTAATAGAAGGCCCTGAAAAGAACAACGAAAGCCCAATGAGTTCATCTTTCTCTACGCTGGTGAGCGCAAGGCAGGCCTAGTGCAGTGTCCATGATCCATGGCTCAATCCGCATTTGATGAGAAAGAGTGGACTTTTGACCCAAAACCAATATTGAGACACCAGAAGCAAAACGTCATAAATAAAACCATATTTTCACTCCAAGACTTTACTTTTATTTTAAAACAATTTTCAAAATATATTATAAACAGAAAATGAAGTAAATAATAACATAGTTTTGATAAGTTAAATATATTATTTGAAATAACAATAAAAATAAAAAGATAGACCAAACACTCTCTTAAATTAGTAATACTATGTAACCAAAAAAAATTAGTAATATTATGTAACCAAAAAAAAATTAGTAATACTATCAACACATTATTTTTAATAATTTTTTATTATAAATACATGTATATTTCATTAAAAAAAATTAATTGTATGCACATAAATTCACTTAATATACGAGAAAATATATCAAAAATTTATAAAAAAATACATTGATAGCGTTTTTCTCTAGTAAATAAAGCTTTTGTTTAGATAGTGTTATACTTTTTCTTTATAACAACGATAGTGTTATACTTTTTCTAGGTGAATCACCATGTATGTATTTCTAGCCGATGATCAGAAAGCAATTCTCTTTGAGGCATAGAGATCATACATGTCAATGTCATATCCAAAATAATTTATTTTTTGTTAAAACCCATTATTTTTTACTGTATTTTGTTATTGTTATGGATATTTTGTATGAATAATTTTAATAATAATTACTTTACACCACCAATTTTAATTAATGATTATTTTTAAATAAATAAATAATTATATACCTAAATCATTTTTAAATATTTTTAATTAATGTTTTTTTTAATGATTTCCAACAACCAATGTGACGCATTGGAATACATAAACACCATGCTAAATTATAAAGTGATAAGTACTACTACTATTGTTAGGTTTTGGTCAATTTTTGGAAAAAGAAAGAAAAGGGTAGCATTGGTCACGTGAAGGCGTGAGTGCTACGGCGGCGTGATTCTCACGCGAGCTCAGAAAAAATTAAAAAGGAAATAACCGGGGAATAAATAATAAAATAATAAATACATTGACTTAAAAATTAAAATTAGTAAAAAAAACATAAAAAAGACAACGCCGTGGCCTGCCACGAGAATCAAAGATCGAATCAGGACCGTACGTTTCGGTGGAAGCAGCGGTGCTTAGAATAGAAGCAGCTTCCTTTGCCCCCACACACCCTCATATCATAAGCACAACACAACGCACAAGGAAAGGGGGAAGAGATAAGAACGCAAGTGCTGCTCATTAAACTCGGAACCATTGAGCTGACTCGGAGCGAGTGAAGTGCGTGACTCGGAGGAGAAACAGAGAGAGAGAGAGAGACCATGTCTGGTATTGCTCGTGGACGTCTTACCGAGGAGCGCAAGTCGTGGCGGAAGAACCATCCCCATGTTCGTACTACTTCTACTCCTACTCCTACTCCTACTCCTTCCTCCTTATTCGTTTCTTCTTCTGGATTCGTTCCATTCTAATCGGTGACTTTGTTTTTTCTCCTTCTTTTTCTTCTGTGATTTAGGGTTTTGTTGCGAAGCCAGAGACACTGCCCGATGGTAGCGTGAATTTGATGGTCTGGCATTGCACTATTCCTGGAAAGGCTGGGGTGCGTTCTCTTCTTCTTTTTCATATCCGTTTACTGTTTGCTGGTTATAAATGAAATTCCTCAATTTTTGTGTTTTTATGCTTTTTTTTTTTGCGGAAGTCGTTGTGTGAAAATCGGGAATTTCTTTCTGTGGTTTTAGATTTGCTTATTTCTAAGGGGAAAATACCTCATCATCCCCTTTTCATATATGTTTGCACAAATACAAGTGATGATGGAAAAGCATTGCTTGCAATCATGCGCTGTATAAGTTAGTTGGCTGAACATGTATACATCTATTGATGAGAAGGGTCTCCTTCTCCTATCCAAATAAAATTGCAGAAGTAATGTCTGTGGGCATTTTGAATCTCCTCCATTTCACAACTAATCACAATTTTCCGTACATCTTAACTGGTTCTCTCAATCTACAGCGTCTTAAGAAACAATTCTCCAATGCATTTACTTGCTTGACAAGCAGTTACCCTTTTATGACTTTACTAGTTTCTTGTTAAAAGTAAACATCACTCATATCTTGCATATCTCTGACATATTTTTCATACTTATCACATATTTTTCACAAGTCTTAACATTAATTACTAGATGAGTTTGTTGATAAAATATGAAACTATCAATAAAAATCTATAAATCAGGAATGTGTGTTAAACTTAATGGCCAAGATTTTAAATTGCGGACGCAGATGCGGTTATATCGTGATCCTTGATATCGTGGAAAATTGCGGACCGACGCAGTCGATGCGGCTGCAATTGCGGTCGCGATGTGATTTTAGAGACTCTAAAAACTATGACATTGTGGCCGCAATTTAAAACCATCCCAATGGCCAACACTTATTGAGTCTGACTGTAATAGACTCAGTTTTTTCGTGTGCTCATTCTTGTACTGCTGGTAGCATTATGTTTATGTGTTAATGTCTCTCCTTGGATGTCCTTCTGCCTCTTATCTTTTGGCATGTCGTTGGAAGACTTTTGTAATTAAATTTTTTATTAATCCATTTAAAAATAAGACACTAGGATGCCAAAATTAGAGAAAGTGGGTCAATTGGCGCTAAGGTGTTTTATTGTCTTGAGAAGAGGCACCAAAAATTGTGTGCCCCATTAGAAAATGAAAACAGTAATTTTTTCCCTTTTTTGCAATAATCAGGCATATTAATTAACTAATCAAGCATAACATTCATCATAGATTGCTTGCTGCAAAGAGTCCGAGACACTGACAGCCAGTTAGTTTCTAATAATCACATTGTTTTACCACTTTAGCCATAGTTATCAATAGCATGCTATAGCGGCATAGCGGAGCGGAGCGGCCGGTGGCTGCTATTTGAAGATTGTAGCGGAGCGGCTGTTGTGGCCGCTATAGTGGCCCAAATAGCGCCCTGTTGCGGCCGCTATGGTTTCAGAAGGGAAAAAACCTGCATTTTTTTATTAAAAAACACCATTGTCTGTGACTCAGCCTCCTTTGTGTTTTTATGCTATGCTTTTTTAATAAAAAAAACAGCTCTTCAAAAGTCAATTAGCTATGTTTACTTCTATGTTATGCTCAAGGCCTATGACTTTTTATTGTTAATTATGAATAGTTCATGAATTTTGAGTAACTTTTCAAATTTTCTAGCATTTATATAGATTATTTAATATATATAAAATATTAGAATAGCGGTCATCCCACTATCCGCTATCCCATTTTTGGGGTTGGCCACTCCGCGCTGCTATCCGAGATTGATAATTATGACTTTAGCATTATATTACCTTGTTCTGGCTGCGATTATTTTTGGGTCTTTTACACTTATCTAAAGGTGTGTGCCTGAAACAGAAAGGCATGCCAAAGGCACAGGCACCAGAGGCATGTGTCTTACTGAAGGGGCAGTGCCCCAATCATCAAAAGGTGTCAACCCTATGGCCCGTTTGACTATACTGGATCAATTGAAATTAAAATTTAGTTGATCTACTAAAGAATTAGAAATTTCAGTTTTTTGGACAAAAATGGACAAAGAATCAACCAGTGATTTGATGGGGCGAATTATTAATGGTGCCTGACAAAGCCACTAAAATCAGGTCTGGTAGGATAGAGAATTGAATAAAACATAGTTGATTTGAGGAGTTAACTAAGACATCACACCTATTGTTTGATTGCATGAAACAATCAAGAAGAGAGTGATATGCCTCTATAATTCATAAACCCTACCATCTCCTGAAATTAATAATAAAATTGTTTAAATGGACCTCATATAACTTGTCCTATCAGGATTGATAATAGAATCTTAATCTGTTGAGACTCCTGATTAATACTTCACCCACAAAGGAACTCTGTTATAAAAGAACCTATTGACACCTAAGATAAATCATATCTAGTTACAAATCAAGACCATGAAATACAAAATTTACTGCAATACCTTCGCCAATGAAATAAAAAATCAAATAAGGTAGCAACTTACCAATGCAAAGTGCAAAAACATGCTAGTGCATCCTATGTCACTTACTCTTTTTCTTTATTTCAGATACTAGTTGTTACTCGTAAAACTCCAAAACAATAGAATGTTGACTAATATACCGTTTAGAAAATTGAATGAAATTATATATTTTGTTGACATTTAAGCAGTTGATTTACAAAATCAACAATATTTGCAAATGGAGTTTCTGGTATGAATGAGATAAGTACACTGGGATACCTGGTTTGAAGTAAAAAAAAATAAAAATTCAAAGTGCTAAATACTGAGTTCTTGTTTTCATTTGCATTCGATAACTGTAAGGTTGTAGAAATTGCTCAAATATTTCACTCTTGAAAGCTTTTTGTAAATGAATCATACCTTATTCTGTCTTCATTGCTTGGACTGAATTTACAAATTAATTAAGCAGCTTGTTGAACAGTGATGCTCTAATTTACATCATATTAATTTTACATCATTTGCTGTAGACTGACTGGGAGGGTGGCTACTTCCCACTTACATTACACTTTAGTGAAGACTACCCTAGCAAGCCCCCAAAGTGTAAATTCCCGCAAGGTTTCTTCCACCCCAACGTCTACCCATCAGGAACTGTTTGCTTGTCTATACTTAATGAGGACAGTGTAAGTACATCTCTCTTAATAATTGCACAACTGCTTGAAACTAATTCATTAAGTATATTTTACATTCTAAGCTAACTGATTATAGGTTTGTTGTTACTTGTAGGGGTGGAGACCAGCCATAACAGTGAAGCAAATTCTTGTGGGCATCCAAGACTTGCTTGACCAGCCAAATCCTGCTGATCCTGCCCAGACAGAAGGCTATCATCTATTCATCCAGGTAGTTAACCCTAGAAATCCAACACTTTCTCATTTATAAAAATTAACAATCACTTTCAATGTGTAAAGAGTGCCTGCTTAAATATAATCAAGGCATAGTAGGACGAGGCAGTAATATACTTTTCCAAGTGTCCATGATCCATTTATCACTTATCAGTCTTCTTTTCCGAGGATTGTTGATATTATGATTGCTCACGTGCTTGAAATATTGATTCTTTGAACATGATGCATTGTGAATAGGAGCTGAGACATCGTTATCTGATACGTAACGTTTTATAGCTACCTCTTTATTTCTACGTAGGTATTCTGGGGATTTAAATATCATGCCATTGAAAGTGTATCTTAACTTTTTGCAGGATGCAGTAGAGTATAAGAGAAGGGTCCGGCTGCAGGCAAAGCAATACCCAGCTCTTCTCTAGTGCTATTATCGGCTCACTTAAGAAACCATTGTTAGTATGGTAGATGTTGTTTGCTTTTTTCTTCTGTGTTAAAACTATTCTGTGATCTGCGATTATTGGCTGCCATAATATGCAGACATCAATATTTAACTGTTCATGCTCACTCTCAAATCTGGATGATGTGTTGATATATAAACAATGTGAAAGTCAGCCAATGAATACTTGTTGGTGACGCATGTTGTGCCTGATATTTGCTGCTACATTTCTAAATGAATGGATAATTGCTGTAATGAATTATGTCTGCCTTGTCTAGAATTTTTCGTTTATGGACATCAGACATTGACCCGTATTGGCCAATTGTTTTTGTCACTTGACTCCTTTACTCACGTGCAATGGCTGCATAAATTATCACTGAAAAGTTTGCTTTATGTGAAATTTCAACTTGAGAAATATCCCTTCTGGATAAAAGTACAATGAGGCAAAGAAGTAATGTTAACTCTAACGGAAGGCCATGTTTGGCGAACACATCAGTTGCAGAATTTCCTTCTCGGAAAATATGGTTTTATCTGACCTCTCAATCCTGTTGAACTAAATCCATGATGTATAGGACAAGAGGGACATATTGGTGTGAATTGGACAACCTTGCTCAAAGAACCGAATGGCACTTTTGAGTCAGAAGTCACTAAAACACGATTTACTCCGTGACGTGTCGCCATCTTTAAACCATTTCTTACACTTGAGATGTGATTCAGTGGTTATGCACTGACTGTTTGGTCGACCCCCCCCCCCCCAGAAAAATACTTTTGGAACGGGAGGAAATATTTATCGCAACCCTAAAATATTTCGATTCGCATCCTTTACATGCCGGACGTGGTGAAATGCCCTCGTTAGCAAGTCTGCATACACTAGTAAATTTCTCATTACTCGTACTCCCCTAATTATGGATATTATAGTCATTATTCATGAGCTATCTCCGGTCCTATATATAAGAGAATTTAAGATTATTTTCTTGGATCAAATTACAAGAAACATAGACCTATTTTAAATGTATCAATTGTATTGGAGAGAGAATAATATACTTGAGAATTTGGAGTGATTTAATGTCATTAAATGTATAAGCCACTATTTTAATCATTTATTATGAGGGATAATTTTGGAATAAAATTTATATTAATTACAATTAACTCATTTAACTACTTTTTATTGGTCTTTGTAAATTAGGTATTTGTCTCTTATATATGGGACTGGAGGTAGTATTAAAGTTGTTATAATGGATTTGTGTGTGGTTTCTATTTTTACGGGGGCTTAAATAACATTTTAGTGTCTCGAAAAAGACTCTTGATTTTAGATCCTAAAAAAAAATCTTTTAAATTAATCTTTTGTTAGTCACTCATCTTAGTTTTTATTGTTAACTTTTTACCGTTAAGTGCTGATACACAACCACTGCCGATACTACATTAATATACTTAATGGCGAAAAGTTAACACTGAAAACTAAAATGAGTGTGGTAAAATAATAAATGATTCTTTTAAAAAATAGTACTCCCTCTGTTTCAAAACTATAGTTTTTTAAGGTTAATGTACACAAATTAAAAAATATTTAATAGAAGTACAATATAATTATAGATAGACTAAAATATCCTTATTTAATGAAAGAGTATTTATGACAAATTATCTACAAATCTTTATATTATTAATGTCAACTACTCCCATTAATAGTTATTAAATAAGGGTATGGGTGGAAGAAAATAATTAATGATATTTTAGAATTGTAAAATTATAATAGTTTTGAAACAAAAATAAAAAACTAAAAGAGCTATAATTTTGAAACGGAGGAAATACTGCTAGTAATTTTTAGAGACTAAAATAACATCACTGTTGGTGAAGATACTCTAGTATCTTATTCTTCTCTACTACCATCCTATAGTAATTATAAGGTTGAAAGTCAATTCCCAACGGTTTCTATCCACCGACCACCAACCTACTCTGTCTACTCAGAATTATTTATTTTTTGACAAACATCAGAATTATTAGAGATACAACATCAGATAATAATGAAAAACAAATAGAACACCATTAGTAGGCTACTAGCCTTTAAATACTACACTAACTCGCTAAACGACACCAACTAACCTCATAGTAGTAGATTATTAGATTATCGTATTAATTGTGACACCAGTATTAAAACTTGATTAAGTTGCAAAATTGGATCTTATTTAATGCAATTTTAATTTTAATATAAAACATTTTTACATTTTGTATTTGGTCACATATAATTATATTATTTAATAAATTTTGATATCTCATAATTATCAATATAAACAAATTTATTTAAAATAATAACACAAAATCAAAAAATAACATGACAAGTGTATAACGAAAATATATCAAAATCAAATTCAATTTGTTTCATGTTAAAATTGAATTTTGTTGACATATTTTTCTTAAATTTTTTTTTATATTTAGAGTAAACACTTTTTATATTTGAAATAAATGGCATCATGTGATTAAATATTTTACTAGTAAGATTATACTTTGAATATATCCAAATTAAATGAATTTGATTTTTCTTTATTGTAAAATTATACTGTTTAACTTTATTATTTAATTATACGATAGTTAATTACTAAAAGACTTTCATTATATTAGAATTATATACTATTTAATGTTGGATATAATAGTATATAATTAATATAGATTCTAATTAAATTAAATTTTTATAAAATTGTTCATGAAACTTATTACTTGATTGTCAAAACAATTTTATATTGTAATTAAAAAATAAATCTAAAATCATTGTACCACCAAGGGCTTGAGATGGCACGTCCTAGGTTCGAATCGCAATACAATTGTTTTAAATCTCGCATAATAGAGTTTTGTTATCCTAGCGAGTTCTATTCAACTCAAATGGATTAATCCTCATATGCACATAGAGATATCCTAGTTTAGGAGAAAAAAATATAAAATCAATGTTTGTTGGTTCAAATATTAAGAATCTGAATTTCTTTTAAATTTCAGATTTGAGTCTTATAATAATTATGATTTGAAAATAATTTCATTTTTCTAGATAAATTCACTCGAGTTCAGAATAGAGAACATAAAGTGACTTTTAGAATATCATTTTAAGGAAGAGAATCTCATGTTGATCTAAGGTTTTTATAGAACGAACAAAATTTAGGCCCACTTGCCTAAAGAATTTATAATATTTACTAGATTTTGAAAGCTATGGTCATAAAAGTTTTTTCGTAGGTTGTAGCATTTATATTTGCTAGCTTTTCACTTGCTGTGACAACCAAACTATAGGATCGTGGTAGGGGTTTTTATTTTGTCAATTTGATCATATCGATAAATTTGATACCAAATTAATAAATTGATTTTCACTATTAATTTGTTTTATTTTAAACACAAATCAAATTAAATATATATAATTAAATCAGTTTTTGGATTTTTTTTTAAAACTCAAGCTAATCCAATCACTTCAACTCTCCTTTATTTCTAAAATTGAGTCTATTTTTAAAACTTTTAAATTTATGTATCCCCTTTGTAGATCCTTTGACAAGCCAAACCTTATCCAATCGAGCTAACGTCTTTGGCCTCACTTCTAGGAGTCCTTTTATTTTAGATTTTGGTAGAATTAATTTTGATAGAATTGTGTTTAAAAGCTTGATTTTAAAAAAAATTATGTTTGAAAGAATTGGATTGTATTTGATAATAATATTTTAAATGTGTGTTCGGAAAAATTAATTGTGTTTGGATGATAAAAGTAGAACCACTTTTGGGCCATATTTGGATTGGCTTATTTGAGCTTATCTATTGATATAAACACTTGTTAGCGTATTTGACAGAGCTTATAAAAACAGTTTATGACTGGTTCATAAGCTATTTTGGGCTTATTTTTATAAGCTCTCCATGATAGCTTATCAAAATAGCTTACAACTTATATGAAACCAGTTTCACTATTTTTTTTTAATTATAAAAATAGCTTATATATAAGTGCTTATATGATAAGTATTTATGTTTATTCAAACAGACCCTTAATGTGTAAATATAATGAATTTTGTGGATCTCACACCCAGAATTGATTTTATTCAACGCAAAAGTTATGAATTCGTATGTGTTTGGTTTTTCATTCACTCCCTCTCAAATGTAGTTTGCAAAAGGAAATATAATGTTACTTCTCCATCCAATATCATTGGGATGTGTTTTTGATGATAATTCAAACACACACAAAACTTATTTCCATTGAAATAAATTCTGTCCACCCCATTATCCATAGTCAATTCTATACCCAAAATATCTTAATTCAAGAGAATTTTTCTTGGAACCAACAATAATAAATTTTAAATTTAATTAACAGCAAATATATATTAGTAGTATTATTTACTTATTTTTAAATATATATAGTTTTAGTTTAAAAGAGCATTGATTTTCACATTTATCCTTTATAAAATAAATGGTAAGTAGTAGAAGGAATAGAAAATTTGAGAGAGAGGGAGGGAGAGTGGGAAGGGAGTTTTGTGTTCGGCTGTTTCGGTTATTTTGTCGGTGAATTTGATTTTTGCTTTAATAGTGACTTTGTGATAAAATTGGTATAAAACGAGAACAGGGTTGAAAGATACCGACGTGGACGGTTTACACAGACGACAAATCAGACAATGACTGAGAAGCATTACTGTCTCTGCAAAACCCCAATACCCTCCCCTCCTTCCTTCACCACACACTGTACACACTTTTTCTTTCCTTCTCTCGCGAAGATTCACTCTCTCTCGCTCTTTCAAAAAGGATTTTAAGAGAGAGAGAGAGAGGGTAGAGTAGAGTAGAGTGTTTGTTTTTGTTTTCTGCAGAGATGGAAGGTGAAGGAGAAGGAGGAGGAGGCACGAGTAATAAGAGAGGGACACAGTCACAGGGAGAGACAAGGTACAAAGGAATCAGGATGAGGAAGTGGGGCAAGTGGGTTGCTGAGATTCGAGAACCCAACAAGCGTTCCCGTATTTGGCTCGGTTCTTATTCCTCCCCCGTCGCCGCCGCACGTGCCTACGACACCGCCGTCTTCTATCTCCGTGGACCCTCCGCTCGCCTCAACTTCCCTGAGCTTCTCGCCGGAGAACCTGCCGCCGCCGCCGCAGACTCTGACATGTCGGCGGCTTCCATCCGGAAGAAAGCCGCGGAGGTCGGTGCCAGAGTCGACGCCCTCCACCGCCAGCACCCACGTGCCACCGACGGCGGCGGCGGGGAGTTTCTGGAACGGGTCGACCTTAATAAGATACCGGAACCCGAGAATTCGGATTGTGACTGGGACAGGGATTAATTAGAAGCTTCGTCTCTCTTACGGTGGTTGCTAACATGCGCGGCGGTGGAGGTTACGGTTGAAGCGAGGTGATTTTGAATCTTTGATCATCATCACACGAGGCCCTTTCGTGTCATGTGGATTAGTGTAACTTTTATCTATCTTCTTTTTCCCCTTTCTTTTTTCTTTTTAATTTAATTTGGATTTCACAGAGAGAATTTGGCGTTGTTAAAATTTCAAATGTAAATTACCAGTCTCTTTCTTCGGTTTTTGTTTTATGTTGTTTGATTTTAAGTGTACTGTTTCTGAGATGGAGTTTTATGGTGGAAATTGGGAATTTTCGGAATGAATGGGGAAAAAAATAGAACCTTGTTTGTTTGTTTAAGTAATTATTTTGTTTTGGGAATTTAGAATGAGAAATGACAAAGAAAAAAACTCAAAAAAATGTGTAGCAAGTACTAGCAACAGTTGGGTAGAAAAGAGGCCATGTTAACAACTCCAGTGGCAGTAATAATGTGACTACTAAAGAGCGATAATATCGAGAGTTTGGTATGTTTTTTTTTTTTTCTCGTTCTGCTAATTATACATGAGTTGTGTTGTGAAGAGAAGGGACCATTGGGGGAGGGAAAAGGTGTAGTCACTGCACTCTGTTTTCTGATGATAACGATGGGTGATGGATGGGGTCGGTTAATCGGTTCTGTCGTCCCAGATTTCTGTCTAGCTGGAGTCAAATCTTGGACAACAATGATAACGAACGAATATAAATTAGAAATAAAGAAAGTAGAAAAAGGTAAGAAAAAGGATATCTCCAGTGCCAGAGCAAATTTGCAGCTCCTCAAGCTTCCAAAAGCAAATATTTTTGTATAGATAAGGTTTTCGATTTTTTATTTATTTTTTCTCTGGGGAGTTTACTAATAAATTGTGTGACCTGGTGCAGAGAAAACTCATCAATGAATAAGTAATATCCGGAATAGTGAATTTTACTAAAATATTTTGGTTTTGATACATTGAAGCTGGAGGTTTTATGATTTGAGTATGAGCTGGGTTCCATATTTGTTTTGCTAGGATCTATAAACCTTTTTTAAGATGTAGACAAGGATTAGTCCATGATTAGCGGAATCGCATCAAGCTAGACGGGGGTGTGCCATTGAATTTTCATTATTTTTTTTGGGATCATGGTGTTGATATAATGAAAAAGTAAAAAAATTAACGGTACACCGTCTCCACCGTTATTTTTCTCAAATTATTTTTCTTCTTCTTATGTCTCTCTTCCCGTTTCTTACAATTTTCCAGGGAGCATAATTTTTTTTGGAGAATAAAATACTACCCGAAGACGTACTTAAAGGACAAGACCTGTACAGAAGACAAATTAAGAGTACATTAAGGAGGGATGAGGAGGATTGAGGATATCCTTAAAACTCGCTGTTGATCAAGAGTACTTTTGTTTCTAATTTGAATGGAAAGCGAAGCGAATACCGTCTACTACCAAGTAACGTGGAGACTAAACCTCTCAATTAGCGATCACTGGGCTATATATGAGGCTATCCCAGTCTTTGGGGGGTTTGTCTACGGTGAACTGTCACCTGGTTAATTAATGAGTTATCCTTAACAACAACAACAACAATAATAATAAATAATTGAACGATGAAACATGAAGAGCTGGTTTTCTCAAATTTTGCAATTCCTTTCTGGCATGTTATGCTGCTGCAACAAAAAGGTTTGCACAGTTTGAGGTGGTGGTGATCAACCGGAAATGGCATAACGCGAGTGAAGGTATGGAATGGGAGGAGGTGTTCCATGGGTAACTGAGGATTCGAGTAGATGAAATTGAAAAGACGCAGAGAGATGCATGGTGGAGAATTAGATTGATAGGAGAGTAATGAGTTGTTCATATCATAATTTGCGTCTCTCTTCCGAAACAACAATCATATATATATATTTCTTCTACAATCTTAGCCAAATTGCATTCGACAACCTTATCCAACAAAAATCTTAGCACTTAGCAGGGGGAAAATTCCTTTTTCGTTAATTAACTCAGCTGGGAAAAAGGAATACAATTGCAATTAGGAATTCGTGAAAAACAACGCGAATGGGTATACATTGAAGTGGAACTGTTTCATTTTGTGCCACTTTCATTTTCTAAGGCTATGTTTGAACGAGAGTTTTTGGAGGGAAAAGGAGAGGAGGGGAGTGGAGTGGAGTGGAGTGGAGTGGAGAAGAGGGTTTATAATTCCTAATTACCTTGTTTAGCTTTAATAGGACAAATAAAATATTATTTTAGAAGATAGCAGACACCAAAATGTAATTTTTTTTTTAATTTTAAAAACCCTCAAGCAAGAAAATTAGAGATTATAAATTTTTTTCTCTCTTCTCTTTTTCTCCAAATATTCCTATCCAAACTTAGCCTAGGGGAAAAAAAACAAAAGAAAGAAGTCAAGAACCGTTAACATTATCCGCTTGGACACATGGGGCAAGGTGCAGATTCACACATCAGTTTCAACATCATTAAATAGTACAGAAGGGCTTTCACTCTGTCCACAGTTTTATTGCAAATGGAAATTAAGCATCCAAGTGAGAAGAGTCATCATTTCCCACGCACATACAGGAATGAATATATATCATCCGCAAATTAAATCCGGAAAAATTGTCCAAGATCTCACTCACACATTTGTTTTCAAACTAAATTAGTTTATAAAAAAAAATTCACCTAGCAGCACCGCGCGGCGTCTTTTCCCCCTCCCTTGCCCCTTGCATTTTTTCGCCGTTCTCCTGCCTTGGGGGCTGCTACGCCGGTGGTCTCCCGTGCGCACGCAGCTCCCCCCGGTGTTTTCTTTCCCGTTTTGAGTTCCTTTCGTCCCCTGATGCTTTCTTTGTTGTTTTTTTGTTCCCCGTTCGTTCTCCTTTTCCATCTCTTTTCCTCCCCCATCGATTTTTCGTCTTGCTCCTCCGTCATCTTTTATGAGCCAAGATCTGCCACCCACTTGCCCCGCCGCCTGCGAGACGCGGTGGTGGGGATGGATGCTTTGCCGTCGCAGGGAAACTCTGCCTCTATCAGTTGGTGTGTTGGAGTCGTTGCACACTTGTGCTCCTTGGCTGGGTTGGAGGTGCCGCTGTTAGCGATGGGTTGGACGAGCTCCACCTTCGTCTTGGACTGTGCTGTCGTCTCCTTCTAGCGTGGTGGCTCACTGTGGTTGCAACCATCGCCTCAGCCGCTGTGGTGGTTGTGCAGTAGTTTCATCTCCAGATCTGCTGGTGTTTACTTGTTATTGTTGTTGTTGTTGTTGTTGTAGTTGTTGTTGTTGTTGTGTTCTTTGGTGTTGTCTGTGTTAGCCTGTTGTTGTTTGGTGTTGTCGTTTTGTTGCTGTTGTTGTTCTTCTCTTGCCATCTGCACGGCCGTGCACCTTGTCGAGTACTACCACTCTGCCTCTTGCTTCCTTCCTGCACTGCCTTTGCGTGGAATGTTTGACATGTGTGCAAATTTGTTGAGATTGAAGGTTCTGGGTGCCCCAAATGGGTCAAACCCATCCCACTCATATGTATCCTTTTTCATGTCGGTGGTGTGCTAGACTTTTGTGTTAGGCTTGTGTTAGTTGGTTGTTTTTATGTGTGTTTTTAACTTTTGTTGATGGTTGTTTTTTCCTTTGTTATTAGTTGGACAGTTAGGAGCTGAGTGAGTTCCGTCAGAGCTTAGCTTGGGTTTAATGCTTATGGGTTAGCTATAGCATATCTGTTCTGGGCTTGTGTATTCATGGTCCTTTCTGTGTAATTGCTGGACTTGGCCCGTTATCAATATATCTCTCACTTTGACAAAAAAAAAACTAAATTAGTTTACGGACCGAGCCGTACAAAGTATTCCTGTTTTTTTTAATATATAAAACAGTAAAAAAAATCTCAAAAAATAAAACAAGTTTAGTCAAAATAAAAAGATCGAGTTGGAGAGGTGACATAGTCTAGAGAATCAGAGTTAAAGAGATGACATATGCCACAATCTTAGGTGACATGTATATATCCACCGGGAGAAGTTTGGACTTAATTTTCTTATATATTGATAGATGTCACTCTTTTAAGGTAGCAGCTGATCAGAAACGTAAATTAGAAGAGAGAAAAGCTGAGGGGGGTATGTTCAACTCGAGGGAGGATAAAAAAAATACTCCACTATATAGAAGAACCTAGCTAGCAGCATATTCAAGATTTGAGGTTTCTTGAACAACCATAGGATCGGTGGTCATTAACTTGCCGATCAACATCCCGTTGGTCTTACTCGGCACTTTCTGAATCTCCTTAAAAACTGTAAGACTTGAAATCTTTCTTAGTAATAAACTAGAAATATATTGAGTTAACATATAACTTGAAATGCTATAAGCAAAGCAAAACATCTAGTTTAGTGCAATCATCACCGTCTAAGAAATTAACATGGACACTTTGAGAATGTGCAACAGATCGACTCACAAACATAACAGTTCAAAATATACACGGACACATCAAATTTTGTTGCATGTATTCATGTCAATTAGTCAATTATATCTATGCTTCTTGGATGTATGACCATGCAAGTATTTTCCTTTACTGGGAGTTGGTTGAGATTGTTCCTAATAAATTTCATAGAAGATAAACAATACCTCAACTTGAGGTCTTAAACCACAATGGGTTACAACTTACAACATTAGATCGACCAGGTAGATTAATATTTTCAGTTATTTGCCCAAATTATTTACCAGTGGGAATATATAGCTCCACAGGCCGGTAAATAATTTCTCTACTATTTCTGTGAGAAAAACGATACTCTAGTAAATGAGCTTTCCTGGGGATTCTCAAAGATGCACTTTCTTACGCGATTAAAAAAATTTAAACAGACGTATAAGCCAAATTAAGATCATACATGAAAGGACAGACGTCTAAGCCAAATTAAAATCATACATGAAAGGAAAAGAACAATATTGGAGTGGCCTACTCAAACAATATTAAAATCATTTTGGTCCATAAACCTTTAGGTATACCACCAGTATTCCCTAAGTGTCCATCACATTCTAGTACAGTAGTCCAGATGATGGTAATGACAGGTAGTGCATAACAGCAGCTAATTAAGGAATACTTTTTTTTTTGGTGAATCTAATTAAGGAATACTGAACACAAGGAAAATAAAATAAAAAAATGTTATTTAGACACTTGTTCACCCGTTAGACACCCATGTAACCTATCCGAACCATATAACTCATTGTATATGTCACATCATAGGTGTAGGTGAGGTGTATCTTGGGAGTCCATGTATCAGGGCTCAAAAAAAATTATGGAAATGAGTGAAAAGTGAGAGAGACCAGGTAACAAACTAATGGTTTGTTTCAAACTTAGAGTTTTTTTCAAGAAATTATTTATTAAAAGTTTAATTACACTAATAATTAAAATTGTAACCTTATTCCTTTCTAATTTGTTGAACAAACATTCAAATGGAAAAGGGTGTTTCTGGAATTTGAGACAAAATGAAATATAAATATAAAATAGGGACACGGATCGTATCAAAGTGAACCATGAAAATATGGGTAAGGATGACTCTCTTAGTTCCAGTCATTATTATCTATCTCAGGAAAACCAGTTATTCTCTGTTTTTTTTGGGTCAACGGCAGTTATTCTCTGTTCAACATGAGATTCCAGCGCTGTTGCAAATTATAGAAGCATGAAATATAAAACTTTTTTTTTTCTTCAGAAAATACAAAACTGTAAGCTAGCAACGAGACAAATATGAGCAATAGAAGTACCGACATCCAAATTAAGATGTTGTGGGCTTTATGCATGCAAATCCTCTTTCCTTATCCTGTCCCCTTTGTTCAATTGGCACTTCCCATGGATCTTGGACCTTTGTTTTTTGTTTTTGCTTTGTTTCTTAAATAATTATATATATAATATGGTCCGCGAAAGAATATTGGGTCAAGTGGGCTAGTTGATGAACAGCTGAGGAGGCCACAAAGACTGAGGAAGAGCCCACAATGGATGAAAGACTATGCTCAATATTGCACCGAGTCATGACTGCAACACGCATATAAAGATTCCTTGTTGCTTCCTTCATGTTAGTATTTTCTGTTATTTTAATTCTAGTTACTTCTTTCATTTTAGTATTTTCGTTATACATGTTGTATGCACTTCTGTACACTTAATTGACAATTGATCCTTTGATTGACTGGGTAATGCTTAAACAAATTTTAAGTAACTTGATATGTATGAAATATTTATTATTAGACTACATGAACAATAAAAGGTATTCCATTCCTTTTACCCCCTCCCAATCTGAAGATCTGTTCAGTTTCGAAACATTTTCCTTTTTGGTTTAGTATTGATAAAGAAATTCGGAAAACTTTGAACATTGTGTTAGTATCAACGCGGGCACGCACCCAGCTATAGCACTAGGCACTTTCCCTTATTGTGTGGCAACTCTATAATTGTCCTTGTCCTTGCCAAGAAAGGCAACTTGCACGTACGATCTTACTTCAGCCCTATGCCTCATGAGAGCAAAGAATGAAAGGAACCGGTGATGTGAGGGGGTAAATGGGGACGGTTATGTTATTGTTATGTTGGCATCATCTTTCCCCTGTACATTTAGCTATTAATTAATATTTTACTGGAAAACAATGATATTTTATGAGCTTTGCAAGGTTAATGTATCATTTGTGGCTAGGTAGGCGAACTCAGCATGGAGAAGCCCTTTTTCCCAGCTTGGATCATGGATTTCTAGATTTCAATAGTTTCTAGGAGTACCCTGCTGCTATGGTACGTAGCTGCCTAGCAGGGGCACCTTGCTCAAGTTGTTGTTGTTCTGATCATGCACCCCTAGAAAAGCTACTTGCATGTGCTATATTAGGAGAGCTAGTTAATAACATAGTATTGAAGCCTCTATGCATGATTATGTGATCTAGAATGTAATCCCTGTTGTTTCCATATTATTAAAATAACAAAAATAATTATTAAGATGGGATAAGGTGAACTAATGCATTGTACTCACTCTGCGCATCAGATCAGATATATATATAAAAAATAGATTTTGTACTTTCACCCAACAGCTTGAAGTTTTGAAATGATTAATGGTTCCCTGCCTCCTTGCTCCTGAACAAATTAAGAGGAGGGACGGAATCCTAGGCACCGAATTTTGAAATTCACCACAATTTTTTTTTTATATATAGTTTACTACCAACTTGCCTTGCGAAATTATCTAGCTGGACATTGTCATACTCATGTGTAAAAAATAAGCTTCCAAGAAAATAATAAAGTGGACTGAATACGAAACATTTTTTTTTCATAAGTTACCTTCTTGATCCATTGGTTCATAATTATAGGTCCCCTACATGTTACAAATAGGGCAATGTACGTCTTTGTCCAGGTGGTCTATTCCCATCTACCTGCTTTTCATGGCAATGATGACAATTATTGGTTAGGTATTATTGTAGTAGAAGTAGCAGCAGCTGTAGTTACCAAAAGTATAGCAGCTACTATGCAAGTTACTTTCACCCTTGGGGCTCAAGATTTTATCATTGAATTGCTTGTAATATGGGCAAATTCTAAGTGGTCCTTGTGGCAAGAACACAGCTTCATTTCTTGAATAAGGTTCTCATTGTATAAACTATAGTGCCAAATTTCAAAAATGGCTGGAATTGTTGGAACCGGAAAGTGGCGTTAAATTAAGGTGACGGCTAGCGTGAACTAGCACGTCATATGGTCTATCGGTGGACCATTAAGAATTAACCATTAGACCTATTTAAGGACTTAGATTAGTTAAAAATAAAATGAGAACACCTTTGTTTGTCTACACA
This sequence comes from Glycyrrhiza uralensis, assembly GCA_030159175.1. Classification (NCBI taxonomy): domain Eukaryota; kingdom Viridiplantae; phylum Streptophyta; class Magnoliopsida; order Fabales; family Fabaceae; genus Glycyrrhiza; species Glycyrrhiza uralensis. The sequence continues at coordinate 47,018,266 of BRZY01000001.1, read as the reverse complement.
GAATCTCTATCCCATCTCCTCTCCCCACCGTACACCACTACACCTCCATGCTCCCATCCCTCTTTCCTCGCCAGTCGCCACCATTCCACCTGTCTCCTCCTCCACCGCCGTCCCTGCACCGCTTCAACGAGGAAGCATACTCGTCGGAATACTTGTCGTTCCCGTGCACGTCCTTCGACTCCAACCTCCGCTTCTCGGAAGCTTCTCGACTGTGGGCACGCAACCACTCCTCTTCCTCGCTATACCACTGCTTTCTCTCCATCGGACTTTGGTCTTGTCCACCATCATAACCATCTCGTCAACCATGATCATGGTTGTCCACCATCATCATTGAGAGGTGGGAGGTGGCCGGGTCGAACCCGAAGAACGGGTACGGGTTAACCATGAAAGGGGATTTTGTTTGGCGGTGGAGCTCAAGAATGGGAGCGAAGATTGCACGGTCGTAGAAGCGGCGGAACCTGCCAGTGCTCGGTGGCTCCAACGAGGATAGTATTCCGAGGGAGTGAGGGGTGGAGACTTGAATGTGGGTGATGCGGTTGATGGTTGTTTTGGGGTGGAAGGGGAGGATGTTGGTGGAGACCCATGATTGGGCTGAGGGAAGCTTCGACAGGGATGGGATGTCGCCGTCGACGGTGGTTGTCTGGGATTTCAGGAAGGACGCCATCGTCGACGGTGGTGGGAGGTTGTCGGCGACTATGCCGTAGTTGATGCCGATTTTGTGGCTGGGGCGGACAAGGAGACGTGAGGGATGAGGTTGTGTGTGGTAGATGTATTTGTTCTCATTTTTGTTTTCAACTCATCTATGCCTTTGATTTTATCCAAGGGTTCTCTTTTACTAGTCTATTAGTATATCACTTGTGTGCTTATCTACGCTAGACCGAACCTTAAATTAAATATGAATCCTTCCAGTTTTTTTTTTGGTCATGATGAATCCTTCCAGTTTAGACAGAAAGAGATTATATTTTTGGCCAAGACAGAAAGAGATTTAAAAAAAAATAGAAAGAGATTTAAAAAAAGAAAGAGATTTAAAAAAAATAGCACGTAAGGAAGAGATAGCTTAATGGGCTAGGCCCAAAAGGCCTTGAGCTAAATTTTGTCCTGTCATTTGTGTTTTATTCGTTGACCAAATTTTTATTCTAAATTTGTCCTTCACGTTTTATGAATGGCGAAAAAAATAAGAGCACCTTCCCAGTTTTAACGTTTTATCTCTATAATGTTTATTAACACACGATTAGGAGTTAGTTATACTTGTAATAAGGTAGTTAAGAAGTTAGTTTGTTTTCTCCTACTTACAGTTAGATGTATCGAGCTCTATATAAAGCTCACTCTCAGTTGTAACAGAATCATTCATTAATTGAATCAGTTTTCTATCATCTTCTTCTTCTCTCTTCCTGTTCCTAATATGGTATCAGAGCTCTGCTGCGCGCGCTCTGTTCATGCCTCGACATAGCAATTCGTCTTCGTCTTCCACCACCAACAACGGTGGTGCCATGGCGTCACCTGTTCAGGATCCGATGAATCCCTATTTCATCAATTCTAGTGATAATCCCGCGTTATCCTTGGTTTCGAAGCCTTTCACATCGAACAACTACCACTCTTGGGCGCGTTTGATGCGAAAGGCACTGGTAAGCAAGAATAAATTCAAATTTGTTGATGGTTCGATTTCCAAACCTAATCCATTCGATCCTAGCTACGATGCTTGGGAGAGATGTAACGACATGGTGCATTCTTGGATTGTCAATTCGGTACAACTTACTCAAATGGTTCTGTATAAAGAATTGGCATCTGAAGCTTAGAATGTTCTTAAGAGACGTTTTGCTCGAGTCGATCGTGTTCGAGTTGCTGATCTGCAACACGAATTGTATCAGATGAAGCAAGAAGGTTTATCTGTGACAGAATTCTTCACTGAACTCAGCAACATCTGGGAGGAATTGGAGACACAACATCCAATGCCAGATTGCACTTGTCCAGTCAAGTGTACCTGTGAATCGATGCGCAATGCACGATCTCAGCATGAAGAAGATTATATCATGAGGTTCCTCAAGGGTTTGAATGAGCACTTCGCGATGGTGAGGTCTCGGATTCTGCTGATGAAGGATTTACCATCCATTGATGAGGTTTTCTCAATGGTTCTCGAACATGAGAGGCAAAACGGTTTAATTCCTGCTCAAGAGGAATCTCAGACTTTGGTTAATGCAGCAGATGGCAAACGACATTTCAACAAAGGCAAAGGAAATTGGAGTTCGAAACAATGCACATTCTGTGGCAAGACTGGCCATACTGTGGAAGTGTGCTATCGTAAACATGGATATCCTCCTGGATACTTCGATAAGGATAAGGATTCCAAGCCTTGTGCAAACTCTGTGACTGAAGAAAGTATCACCAAAACGGACGCCACTCCTAAGACTCTCACTCAAGAAGAGTATTCTCAGTTGATTGACATGTTGAAGAGGATTAATGCTCCAAAACCTTCTGGATCTGCAGCAGGATCGAGTGAGGACCATGTGGTCAATCAACTCCGAGTCAGTGCCAATGCTGAAGGTAATTCCACTACCTCCTCAATTAATAATTGTTCCTTATTTCATGATGAGAAAGTTGTCCCTTGGGTACTTGATTCGGGCGCCACTGATCACGTTTGCACGGATTTGAAGTATCTTAGTTCATGTCATGGTATTAAGCCAATTTGTGTGAGGTTACCTAATGGTGATTCTGTGTCTGCTAGCATGCGGGGTATTATAAGAATCAGTGATGATCTGATCCTTAAGGATGTCTTATATATGCCTGAATTTAATCTAAACCTTGTGTCCATCCCAAAACTTGCTCAAGGAGGTTCTTGTAGAGTCCAGTTTGCTGATGATTGTTGTATAATCCAGGACCACTCATTGAGGACGATTGGTTCGGGTAAGCTGAAGCAAGGCTTGTATCATTTGGACTATGGAGGAGGTATCACAGGTTCAGTTGTAAGTAATGTTTCTGTTAGCAGAAAATTTGATAATGCTGTTTTGTGGCACCATAGATTTGGCCACGCTTCACATGGCAAATTGGAGTTGTTGTGTAGACATTTTTCTGATATTGTTGTTAATAAGAACCTAGTTTGTGACACTTGCCACTTTGCTAGACAAAGGAAACTTCCTTTTCCTATCAGTGTTCATAGAGCAGTACATGCTTTCGATTTGGTTCACTTGGATGTGTGGGGGCCCTGTTCACTTCCTTCTATTCATGCCTATAGATACTTCCTCACTATAGTAGATGATCACACACGATTCACTTGGATCATTCTATTGAAAGCCAAGTCAGAAGTTAAAGGTAAATTGACAGATTTTTTGGCCATTGTGGAGAATTAGTTTGCTGGCAGGGTCAAATCAATCCAGACTGATAATGGTTCTGAGTTTCACCTAGATGAATTATGTAGAGGAAAAGGGATTATTCACCAACATAGCTGTGTTGAAACACCTGAGCAAAATGCTCGGGTGGAGAGAAAACATCAACATATCTTAGGAGTTGCTAGAGCTTTGATGATGTAATCTTATGCTCCCAAGTTTTTGTGGAGTTATGCTACTTTGCATGCAGTTTTTCTGATTAACAGAATGCCTTCTAAGGTTTTGAATAATGACTCTCCATACCAGTTGTTACATGGTAGTTTGCCTGATCTTAGCAATTTAAAGGTTTTTGGGTGCCTTTGTTATGCTTCGAGTAATGTTGCTGGAAGGTCCAAATTTGATGTGCGGGCCAGAAAGTGCATTTTTCTAGGCTTCAAACCACACATGAAAGGAGCCATTGTCTATGATGTTCTCAAGAAGCAAATTCTGATTTCTAGGAATGTTGTGTTTCATGAGATGATTTTTCCATATCAGGGTTCACAACATCCTGCTCAATCACAATGTTGGGAACCTCCCACTATGTCCCATCATGATTCGGATAGCAACTTTTCCATACCAAACCTTTCCATGTCTCATACACCAGAAAATTCCTCATCCATACAAACTACCTCTAACCTTCCCATACCAAACCATTCCATGTCCCATACACCAGAAAATCTCTCATCTGTACAGCCCACCCCCAACGCCACCTCATCCGAACCTACTACGTCAGAGAATACCACACACACTACCCCATCACCAACACCCATTCCACTACCTCCTAGAAAATCCACACGACCTTCCAAACCTCCACTATACTTGCAGGATTATATCTGCAATACCAATTCAGCCTATCCTCTCCATCACTATCTCTCTTATGCTAATCTTTCTTCTAACCATAAATCATATACCTTATCCATTGACACCATCCCTGAACCTACATCTTATAAAGAAGCCAGCAAGGATCCTTGTTGGGTTGAGGCCATGCAAAAGGAAATTAGTACCTTGGCAGCCAATAAAACTTGGGTTGTAGTTGACAAACCAGAAGGAGTCACTCCTATAGGCTGCAAATGGGTCTACAAGGTCAAGAGAAAAGCATATGGGTCCCTTGAGAGGTACAAGGCACGGTTGGTAGCTAAAGGCTACACTCAGACGGAGGGTATTGATTTCTTTGACACATTCTCCCCGGTCGCCAAGATGGCCACAATAAGACTGCTTATTGCCCTTGCTGCAGTTAGACGTTGGCACATCCACCAAATGGATGTGAACAATGCTTTTCTTCATGGTGAGTTAAAGGAAGAAGTGTACATGTCTATGCCACCAGGATTTGATTCAGTTGGTCCTCACAAAGTATGCAAGCTGCTTAAATCTCTATATGGCTTGAAGCAAACTAGCCGTAAGTGGTATGAAAGACTTACCACTCTCCTGCTGAACTTTGGCTACAAGCAAGCTCATGTAGATCACTCCCTTTTCACTCATATCACCACTACTTCGTACACTGCTCTCCTTGTATATGTAGATGACATAGTTATAGTGGGGGACTCCATAGCCGAAATCAGTAAAATCAAGCAGTTACTTGATCAATCTTTTGGCATCAAAGATCTTGGTCTCCTCAAATTCTTCCTCGGTCTTGAAGTGGCACACTCTACAAAAGGGATTTCTCTCTGTCAGAGACAGTATTGTCTTAATCTTCTCAATGATTCAGGCTTTCTTGGAAGTAAGCCTACATCTACCCCCATGGAACCGGGTTCTCATCTTCATCAAGATGATGGTCCTCCTTTCCATGACATCCTTGCTTACAGGCGTCTTGTTGGCAGGTTACTTTACTTGACAACCACGAGACCTGACATTTCTTTTGCTGTTCAGCAACTGTCTCAGTTCCTCTCCAAGCCTACTGTCTTGCATTACAAGGCTACTCATCGTGTTCTTCACTATTTGAAAAACTCTCCTGGTCAAGGACTGTTTTTCAGCCGCAGCTCTTCTCTGATTTTGCAAGGTTTTAGTGACTCAGATTGGGCTGGATGTCCGGATTCCCGCCGCTCCATCAGTGGATATTGCTTCTTCTTAGGTGATTCCTTAATCTCATGGCGTTCCAAAAAGCAGTCCACCATTGCCCGGTCCAGCTCTGAGGCAGAGTATCGAGCCCTTGCCTCAGCCACATGTGAGCTTCAATGGCTGCAATTCTTATTGGACGATCTGCAAGTCACTTGTCCCAAGCAATCTGTTCTTTACTGTGATAGCCAAAGTGCACTCCACATTGATGCCAACCCTGTATTCCACGAACGGACAAAACATCTTGAGATAGATTGCCACGTGGTTCGCGAAAAGGTTCACACAGGCCTGATGAAACTTTTGCCACTAGCCTCTTCTCTTCAAATAGCTGATCTTTTTACTAAGGCTCTTTTGCCAAATGTATTTTTCAGGCTGGTTTCCAAGCTGAATTTGGTAAATATTTACCAATCCTCAGCTTGTGGGGGGGGGGGGGGGGGTAACACACGATTAGGAGTTAGTTATACTTGTAATAAGGTAGTTAAGAAGTTAGTTTGTTTTCTCCTACTTACAGTTAGATGTATCAAGCTCTATATAAAGCTCACTCTCAGTTGTAATAGAATCATTCATTAATTGAATCAGTTTTCTATCATCTTCTTCATCTCTCTTCCTGTTCCTAATATTTATAGAATAACACTCTTCTAATATGAGTTTTTCCTTAAATAAATGAGTAAGAACATATTTACTTTAATTTTATTTTAATTTAAAGTGAAAATTATGATTTTAAACTCACTAAAATGTAGTAGATACATATTTATTCATTTTAGAGACAAATTCATTTATAAGAAAATTTTCCATCCTCGTCATAAAGTAATACTGTCCTTTTGTAACCAAAAAAAAAAAGTAATACTGTCCTTTAATTAATTAATAACTTAAAAATGAAGCAAGATTGGTTACATGTGATTCGTTTCGAAAAATCAAAATTTAACAAATTAAGAGCTAGTGTATATACATGGAAACGCAACAACTATTTGCCTTTAATTTAAAACTCTACGTTATCCTGCGTGCTTCTAGCTGCGGGATCAGGGGACTACTACTATACTCTTGTTGGAAGAGGTAGAATAAGAAGGTAATAGTGACAGAGAGACGAAAACAAATGTTAATTTTCAGATAGTTTTGGAGTCCTAGGCTTCATTTAACTACAACAAAATAAGTTTATTACTTTGTCCAAAATAAATTGTAGTCCAATGTAGATTGGGTTAGTTTGTGGGTAAAGGCTAGCGTGGAATTGTTTTCATGTGGTGTACGGTGGACATGGTTTTTAATAGTTTTTGTAGCCTTTAGATTTAGGGATAAAAAAAACAATGGTCTAGATCTGTTGAAGAGAAAAAGGAGAACATCAACACTTGCCCTCACACAACCCTTATCCCCCACCCTCCCCCACTTCTCACGTTCTCTCTCTTCCGATTTTTCCTCCACCATCGCCTCCCTCTACTCAGCCTCCTCCACTGTCGCCACCCCCTCCCTCTACGCCGTCCAACTCCAGTTGTGTCATCCCCTGCTCCCTTCGCCACCACCCATAGTTTGGGGCCACCGTGGAACCCCTTTCCTCTTTCCGCCACCAACAATCGCGACCTTTCCTCTTTCCACCGACGACGGTGACGGGAGAGCTTCCCCAAAGAGAAGAGAAGGTGTCGAAACTGTCATAGTCACTGAGCAAGCCTACTTGATTCGGTTCACCAAGCCAAGCTCTCCATGGTCATCATTTTGGAACCCCGAGCCAGCTCCGATCCCCCACTTGCCAACTCAATGAGTCCCGCCGACCTCGAAGACTGAGAGTGAGAGAAGCAAGTCGAAAATGGGACATACGGAGAGTGAGAGAAGCAACAACAAATAGGGAGAAAAAAAACAGAAGAAGAGATGTTATATCTAGTGTGAAATGTTATATCTTCTTACAAATCCTTCTATATATCCTCCTACTACTTTATAAAGTAAGAAAGATAATACAACTAATATCTTGAAAACATAAAAAATATTTAATACTTTCTCTATTTAGTAATTAGGAGGATTTGTAGGAATAAAAGGTAAGAGGATTTAGAATTATTCGTAATAATAATGTTGAGTGCTTATAAGAGGGTTAGTTTACATTAATGTTCTTGAAATCGTTTCCCACGAATCTCATTAACTAGTGGCTCTTAATTACAAGTTGCTTGGAGCATGTTTTGGAAGCCTCCCCTCTGCAGCTTTGCCTAGAAATATTAATTCTTATATCTACTCCGAGCTAGGATTCATGAGGTTAAATTAGTCTTGCTTGTTTTTATGGCAAATGCCAACTTGTTCAGGAGAGGTTGTTGCCCAAGTTGCTAGTTCAATAACCTCTTGATCCTATGATAAACTAGCTATATATATGATGGCAAAATGCTTCTCGATCGTCTCATATAGTTCAATATGGACAGTAGAGGTGTCAAAGTGAGCCAACTCGGCTTGGGTTGGCTCACCACGGGTTGGGAGAAAAGTGGGTCGAGCAGGGTTGGCTCACTTTTTTGGCCTCAACCCGGCTCAACCCACCCCGTGTTGGTGGGTTAGGTGGGTTGGCTCACAAGTTGACCAACTAATTTTTAAAAAGAAAAAAAAATTAAAAAAAATTAAAAAATGCAAAAATATAAAAAAAATAATAGAAGGAAAAAACTAAATATCTTAAAATCTAATTTTTCAAACATAAGTCTTTTAAAATAACAAATTTAACATAATTGAAATTACAAAAAATTCATTATACAACATTAAAAATAAAAAAAAAGGATTGGCCCGGCTCACCGTGGGTTGGCCCACCTTAACCCGTGGGTTAAGTGAGCCGGGTCCAAATAACCCGAATAAATGTGAGCCTATTTTTTTGTAACCCGACTCACCGGTGAGCCGAGTATATACAGGTTGGCTCGCGGGTCAAAACTCATATTGACACCTCTAATGGACAGGGACCCAATTTCTTGAGGGTATATATGTTTGCACAAAGGATTTTTCAAGTAAATATTCTTTATTAATTTAAATTTTTTAAAATAAAACAATAAAATCATCCTTTTATACATTATTTTTAAATGTTTATAATTCTTTTAATTTAATATAAAAACTTCATTCCTTTTCCCCCTTTTTTTTTGGTAAAGTTTGGCCAAACTCATTCTTGGATCAAGCGAATTCTGCACCCCTTTTTAAAATGTTGAGTACTACTATACAGCATGCAGTGGCATAGGGAGCACAAATTAATGTCACTTGCGTCCGATGAATTGATTGAATTTGTATGGTTTATAGGTTAAGGTTGATTGAATACGCTGAGTGCTATTGACTAGAAAAAGGTGGAAAATGCATGTTGAGGGCACTATTTCGGTTAGGTTTCGGTAATCACTGCCATTAATAAGGGCACTTTCCTCTTGAGTCAGCAGCAACTAAATTAACGTGCAGATCAGATCAGCCCCTTCCTTATTTTGTTTGTGGTTCAGAGTCTCAGATCCAACAACGTCCCTTGCGAATTTTCCTTAAAACCATCATGCCCACTTGCAATAAAGAGAGTAGCTTTAAATCCCATGGCCTTAATCAAATTAATAATCAATTACGATACACATCAAGGGGACAAACCCTTAATCATGGCACTCAAAGTGCCTAAATTATTGAGTTATTTATGTCGGAAATTTACACAACTTTATTGAAGATATGCCATTTTGGTTTTAGAAATTGATGTTCACGTAGATTAAAGTCCGTAAAAGTTATTTGGGTTAGAACCTTAGTGTGTGTTTGGAAACCAGTTTGGGGCTTACAAAACTGGATTTGGATTGAAATAAACAATTTATTGCTTTGGAAAAACTACGTTAGAAAGAGAGAATTTGTATCGAGATACACACTTAATTATTTGTGTAGTCTTATATATATATATATGCTAATTTCAAAAATCTCAATACTGCCATACATATGTATGCAAAGTTTGTGGTAACATCTACAGTATGCTGGTCTTGGAGTTGGGAACATTGCCTTTCTTAAATTAAAAAAAGAAAAACTAAATGCTAACTATAAGATTTTATTTTTTGTGCTTGGTGGTGGTGGTTTTTGGGGTTTAAGTGTGTGTGGTTTATTTTTTGGGTTGGTGGTGGTGGTTTTGGGGTATGGTTTTATTTTGTGATCATTTTTTGGGTTAATTTTATGGGTAAAGGAATTTGGGGAAGAGAGAACAAGAGAAAGATAGAGAATGAGTTCAAAAAATGGAAGTACCAACTTGCAACGGTCTTGAAAAACCTGCAATAGTAGGTTAGTAGCATATCACTCAAATCAATCTCAACCATTGAAATTATTTGTTAGTTATATCTAACAGTATTTTTTGGACCTCCACTGGTGAGGGACAAAATTGACATCTCATGCTAGAATTCACCAAAAATAATAAATAAATATAACGAAAAACAAACAAGAATAACTGCGGCCGTGGAGGCAGGTGGCAAACTCTATCATGCTTACTGTTAAAGGGGCGATGATTCTATCTTGCAAAACACAAAGGACCCACACCTCATCTTAATTGTTTTGGCAACACATTCGATTTCCTCGTATTAAACAAGGTCAATCATGACTTACCAGAATGCCAATGAAAAAAACCAAAACGGTTGACAAATTAGGTGCCATTTTGGGTGGATCACCTTTAAAATGGTCTATCATGGATTAGTGAGTGTCCATAGATCAGCGGTTGTTAAAACTATAGATATATTAATTTTTAAATCTAATGATCAAGATTGTTAAAAGTGACTAAAAGTACCAATTTTTTTAAAAATAAAAAATTAATTGCTCTAGTGCCCTTTGTACTTGTAGTATTTACAAAAACAAAAAAATAATAGATTAAAAAAAAACTCTCCCTCTCCCTCTCTCTTCCCCCCTCTCTCACTCTCTCCCTCTCTCTATTGCTCTCTCCCTACCCCCTCTCTCGCTTACTCTCTCCCCCCTCTCTCCCACTCTCTCTCACCCTCCTTTTCTCTCTCTCTCCCTCTCTCTCCCTTTCTCTCTCGCTATCTCTCTCTTCCCCCACTCTCAATCGCTCTCTCCCTCCCCACTCTCTCTCTTTCACTTCCTATCTCTCCCCATCTCTCATTACCTCTCCCTCCCTCTCTCTCGCTCTCACTCCCCCTCTCTCATTCCCTCTCCCTCCCTTTCTCTCTCTCCCACTCTCATTCCCTCTCCCTCCCTTTCTCTCTCGCTCTCTCCCCCTCTCTCTCACTCTTTCCCTTCCCCCTCTCTCTCTCTCACTCTCTCTTTCACTCTCCCTTTCTCTCCCCCTCCCTCCCTCTCTCTCGCTAGAGAGGGGAACAAGAGGGAGGGAGTGATAGAGCGCACAAGAGAGAGGGAGAGAAAGAGAGGGGGAGAGAGAGGTTTCTCATAGAGTAGGAGAGAGAGAGAGGGAGATGGAGAGGTTTTTAGAGAGTCGCAAAGAGAGGGGAGAGTGAGAGAGGAAGGGAGGGAAGGAAAGAGAGAGCAAGAGAGAGGGAGAGAGCGATCGAGAGCAAGGGCAAGAGGGGGAGAGAGAGGGCAAGAGAGAATGGGGAAAGAGAGAGGGAGAGAGGGGAAGGGAAAGAGTGAGGGAGAGGGGGAGAAAGCGAGAGAGAAAGGGAGGGAGGGAGAGGGGGATAGAGGGAGAGAGAGAGAGGGAGGGAGGGAGAGGGGGAGAGGGAGAGAGAAAGGGAGAGAGAGTATGGGAGAGAAAGGGAGGGAGAGGGAATGAGAGAGGGAGAGAGAGCGAGGGAGATGGAGGGAGAGGTATGAGAGAGGGGTAAGAGAGAGGGAGAGGGAGAGTTTTTTAATTATATTACTTTTTTGTAAATACCACAATTACAAAGGGCATTAGAGCAATTAATTTTTTATTTTTAAAGAAATTGGTACGTACTCTTAGTCACCCTTAAGAATCTTGACCCTTGGATTTAAAAATTAATATATTTATAATTCTGACAACCGCTAGTCCATCGTAGACACTCACTAGTCCATAGTAGACCACTTTAAGGGTGGTCCACTGTAAATGACACCGACAAATTAAGGGGCCGTTCGGGGTGGTTCCAAGTTTTTGGTTTTTGGTTTTAAAAGTTAAATTTGAAAACAAAACATGTTCGGGTAAAATGGGGTTCAATTATTTTTTTTTTAATTTTAAAACAGTTTTAACCTAAATCTCAAAACCATAAAAATATGTTTTGCGATTCTTGTTTCAGTTTTAAACGCTAAATACTCCCGTTCTCTCGTGTCTAGAGGTGGGTATGCGGGTAGCCCGGTCTGCGTATATACGGATCGGGCGGGCCCAAGTTGCAAAATAAATGGGCCTAAAAAGATGTGGCTTGCGTCTGCCCCGCATAGTCCATGGGCTAAATGGGGTCGGCCCGTGGGCCTACTAAAGAAAAAATAATTAAATTTTGAAAAAATTAAAATAAAATATACATTAAAACTTTAAAATTTAATTAAAAAATTGACCTGCGGGGTTAAATGGGCTGGGCTAAAAAAGCCTGCATTTAAAACAGGCCTATATTTAAGTGACCCATAGCCCGCACGGGCTGTAGGTTAAACATGTTAAGGTCCATATATCCAGCTCTACTTGTGTCTCTTCGGCATCCTCTCGTCCCATCTAGGGATGACATTATAGGTCGGCCCGCCCCAGCCCGTTTTTTTGCCCGTCCCACTGAGGAAAGTGGGCAAAAAAATACAGCCGGTCCCGTTTAAGGGCGGGTTGGCAGCCTGGCGGGATGACCCGTCTTTGGAGGCCCAAGCCCACGACAAATAAAAAAACTAAAAAAATTATTTAAAAAATAATATAATCAACCCGACGGGCGGGCCAAAGTGGGTCGTGGGTTGAAAAAACACAGCCTGCCAAAAAAGCGGGTTAGGCAAGGCTAGCCCGTCGGGCCCATCCCGTTTGCTACCTCTAATGTCATCTCTGTCGTGCCTTCACTATTCATAGTGAGACGAGGTAAAGAAAATGATTAAACTAAAAAAAAACTGAAACTCAAAACTCAACACTGAAAACTAGATTTAGTTTTCAAAATTTTTAAAACATAAAACCAAAAACCACCCCGAATGAAGCCTCAGCATCTATGATTTTAATTTTTAACTTACAATGCCATCAATGCGTGTTCATGTGAAAGTGTTTGCTGCCTCTAAAATTTTGCTGCCTTTGCCACCGCAACATACATTAACTATACATTAACTTTTGGGTTTGATGCCTTGCCTCTCTATTAGTCCCCTCACCCCCATCCTTTGTTGCAGCTCTCTCACTTTCACGTACAAGAGTTGACAAAACAAGAATTTGAAAACACGTACTACCATTTAAAATAAGTAATCTCTAGATTGCTACAGCTCTAGCCTCTTCCCTTATTGGGACAGGAGGCGGTAGAATGCAGTCCCTCTGCTGTATTTATAAATGGTAAGTAACTAACCCTTGTCCTTGTCCTGGAGTAAAACCACGATTTCGCACACACTAATAATAGCGCAATTTGGATTAACTTACTGTGCTTCTTACTCCATTCAGACTCGAATATAAGAAGAAGAAAAAAGTCATATTTTATGGTCTAAAATATAAAAAAATTTAACTACTTTTATTCTCTTTAATGAGACCATTCCAAAAATACCCTTAATTAACTCTAATTATATTTTCAATGTTCATTTGAGAAGATACAAAGACACACTTTTCTTAATTTACTATTAGACTATTGGTTTTAATTGTCCTAGCACTAAATATCCACAAAAGGGTAAATTTGGAATAAAATTTCTTTTTTAGCTGAAATCAATAAAATTTAATATAATTAACCAACTTTCTTAGTTAACGTGATTCAATTTTTTTTCTTATATTCGAGTCCGGAGGGAGTAACTAAAATAAGCATTTAACAATCTTAATTTATGAGAGAATTTTTATAAATTTATTGTCGCCCTCGTCATACCCGACTCAAAGGATCGATTAGTCATCATACGAGCATGAGATACCCTGGTTTAAAAAAAATATACTCAAGAGAGTTATATAGAGATCTTTTAAAAATGTCAAGGTGACCACACTCTGTGTCTAATCAGTTCCACATGTGTCACGTAAGTTATAGGTATTAAAAATTGGATAGTAGTGTGACAAAGGACCCAAATGACTCTATTCTATTTCTCTCTACCCTTTTGTCATCAACAGGCTAGGCCCGACCCCTTTCAAGAACTGGACTAAACATCGAACCTTCATCCCTCTATACTTTGCTTTGCTTTCAACGTTTCTTCATGCATTGTGCGGCAATCCTCTTAAAAAAAATTAAAAAGCACGTCATGTGAAGTGGAACAAAAGAAGAAAGGAGCTGGTCATGCAAAAGAAGCGCATTTAATATTTATCTAACTAAAAGGAGTTTTCACTGAGGGTGTATTTAGGAGTTTTAGCTAGTAGGAGAAATGAGAATTTTGACATTTTAAGGGGAATGTGAAGGGAGGACACTCTCCTAACTTGTATGTTCATTTTTATTAAAAAAATCAAAGCCTCCTAAAACCTCTAATTTGGAAGAATTCTAGAGAATTTTAGAAAATTTTAAAAGATTTTAAAATATTTTTTTATATCATTTTTTTTCTTTTTATAAAACTAAAATATTACTATAAATCATTTCATCTCCTTCTCTCCCTTCAAATTCACAAAGACACCCTAAACGGAACAAAGCTCTTTTGGGTCTGAATAAAATAGAGTATATCTATACCATTAAACTCATCCAATGGCTTGCATTTATTCAACTGCATGAATACGAGATTCCCGTGACGGTAGGGAATCCACACGCTTAATGGACATGGTGCATGGACTGAAAACACCGAGAGCCTTCTAGATAGGTTCGAGGTTTTATGGCCCATTGGTAACGAATTTGGGACCACGTTACAGTACACGGATTGCGACTACCACGTATGAAAAAAAAAAACTGCGCGGTCCTTTTTTTTTCTTGTCAATTGATGTTATTAATTTTACTATTTTGACTTATCCAATAATTACATTGAATTTTGACAAATTTTAAATAACTCCATCAATTTTGTTAACTATCTAACTTACTTTTACAATACTATTCTTTACGAATATAAAGAGCAAGAAAACCGCACGACAACTATTTTGACCAATAAGAAACAACTAAAATCATAAAGAGAGATTGTAACAATACACAGGAAACAATACTATTAGTAATTGGACCAGGGAAATGTTTAATTTTATGAAATATTTCACACGATGAAAAGTACGAAACTCTCTGGTCCAATAGTATTGCTTCATGTGTATTGTTACAAGGAAACAGATTGATGGCCTGAAGGTTAGTTTTTTTACACGAATCCAACGGTAGTAAATTGGTTCGCGCAAATTTGTGCGCCACACATTATTTTCCTTTATTATTGTTGTACGTCAAATTGATTACGTACATTTTTTAATTAATACATCTCAAGTGTGATATCTTCGGTGGCGGAGCTTGAACCAAAAAATTGAGGGGGTCAAAATTAAATAAAATTTAGGGTGTATTTAGATAAATGCTTTAATTAAACGTTTATTAAATAAGTACTTATATAAGCACTTATAAATAAATTGTATATATAATAAAAAGATAATGAAATTAAACTATTTTCATACAAGCAGTATGTTTTTTCATAAACCATTATTGAAATAACCTAAAAATAGGTAATAAATATTTCATAAGCTATTTTCATAAACTCTCTTAAATACCTATACAAGTACAATTACAAGATAAGTCTAAATAAGTTATTCCAAATGTATCCTTAATGCATAAATCAAATATGTAATATTGTATTACATGTCTAAAATTTAAATTGCAATGTAAACACAAAGTTAATTATAAAAATGATATTAACATAAATGACTATTAATTATCTTAAAGTGCTACTATGTGCCCTTTGAGTGACTTGAAATTGTCAATATCAAGTCATAATTAATTGTAAATAATGTTATATTTTTTACTCATTTTATTTATTTATGTTTATTATTTTGTATATTTATATATATACATTAAAAAAATAAAAAGGGCTTGGGGGGCCATGGCCCCCTTTTGTCCCTTAGAAGCTCCACCACCGGATATCTTCATAAAAAAAAGATCTCAAGTGTGATATGAATATTATAAAATTTAAATAAGGTATAAATTCCAAAAAGAAAATAGCTAAAATTATGAATATAAATAATCAATTCAAAATAATTTGAATTTAGTTTTAACAACATACATAAAATATTAATAATTGCATTTTTTTTATGATTAATTGCATATTATTTTTAAACAATGTATATGAAAAATAAAAATAACTCATTCGCAAGAAAATATGTACGTTAAAGCGAATATTGTTTTGCAAAATAGAAGTGTCTGTTTTGCCAAAAATAAATATGCACAATAATTCATGAATGTTATATTTGTTGATCATATGTTAATTTTGATAATAAATTCATCCTATTTTAGTAGTATTTACAAGTGAATCTTTTGGCAATGGACAATCTTGGGTCATATATGAATCGGATCCGTCGTATTCTCTGCCTCATATTGATCGAGGATTGGAGTTGGGTTAGATTTTACGTCACCTTGTCATCGTTGTCTTTCTTTTTTTTTATTGGGGGTTGGGGTTGGGCCTGGGTGGGGGATCGATCCCCTCACCCTATTCATGTCCCCCTTAGCATCTTACCACTTGAGGTGTAGTGGGGGGACTGTCATCGTTGTCTTATGAATCATAAAGATGCAAATAAAAGTTCGACCAAAAAAAAAAGATGCAAATAAAATATATATATATATATATTCCCAATAGTATAGTTCGTGTGGTAAAAGAACTTAGTGATATGTAAGTGAGTGAGAGATCGATTCCCCACCCACTCCCAAACCCCCGTCCCTCCAACTGATAAAAAAAAAGTCGCAAAAATATTTAAAATTTTATTTACCTAATTGGTAAAATTAATATAGCCATACATAAAAAAATTAAGTTATTTATAAAAGAGGGAATAAGATATCATTTCACAGGATTATTCCTAATTGGTCGGCCATAGCCGGAAAATGTCTGTTTCTAATTATAGGAAGTACACGTGAAGACATATATATCATATATTTCTCATCCTAAATATTCCCAACGGGTAATGTTAATGAAAGAACTTGTCAACATTAATGGAATATATTCTTTTTCCCTTTTTAATGTAACATCATATTTTATGGTCATAGACAATACCGTTTTCTTTAGTGTTACAAGTCCATGCTGTACTGGTAATCTTCTATTAATTTGTGCGTAACAGTCCTCTTCCTTACTGGTTTTCTTGCAACTATTTTAATTGATGCGGGTCCTTACGAATTTGTCAAGTAAGAAAAAATTGCTATCTGTGTGTTTTTTGGTGTGCCCATTGAGTGTTGCAAAGCTAGGTATTCGTATATATATGCTCTTTTTTACTTGCTGAGCTATAGATGTTATCCTTGTTTGACTTCTAAATAAGTATGCACATGATAAGGTACTCAAGTGTTTACCCTGTGAGTTTATTCTAGACCATCAAAATGGATCTATTATAGAAGCATTTTTTTTAGGAAAATTAAATTGTGATTTTATATAATTAATTCAACTCAGTAAGTAGTATTTGTGCAGTACAGTATTTATATTCATATTCATATAGCACTTGTTTCTGTGTTTTATGATTTTATCCATACAACCGAGGGGCTTTATTTATTGCACTTGTGGTCATATATGCAGCCTCATTCTATGGTCAATTGGAAGGAACAAACTGGGCATTGACTTATAAATTTTCTCTGTAATCTGGTCCAGTGTCCATTAAACTTGCACTTGTTTTTAGTCATTAGTGGTTTCATTGTTGTCCTTTCGTCATGACATGTTCAGAACCTGCTATTGAATATTGGGCGCCTTTTACGTGGACCTCTATTTCTATTCTAACATTTTGCTTTCGGAACATTATTGCAATTGTTTCCAAATGCTACCTGCTGAAAACAAAGATTGAAGAGGTTTACCAAGCCAATGGAAATAAAAAAAAAAAAGAGGGAAAGGGATTGTCACTTTGTTGGGAGAAGGGAGCTAGAGAGAGATTTGGACTACCTGCAATTAGGAATCCACGCATTCACGCAATCAATCAATATGAACCGTTATATCGAGATCGGACAGTTGACATTTTAGTTTGTATTTTAAACCCAGTTCTATCTTAAAAATTGTTAACCGTCCAATTTCGATCTAACAGTCTAGATCAAGTGAATGTATGGATTCTCTTACCATAAGGAATTCATTGGATCTCATATGTGGAAAAATTTTAATCTTTTATTTTTCTATACAAATCTCTCGCCTTGACGGGGAGAATAGTTTTTTGGGTGAGTCTCACCCGATAATTTTTTTCTTCCAAATCAAAGAATCCTCTGTTTTTCTTATTTTTTTTCTTTCCAAATCTATTCATCCAAACAATGAGTTGGGACCTGCTCTCAATTTATTCACATTTCGTCATTATTTCTTTCCTCTTGTCTTCAACTAACAATGAATTTTTTAATGAACGGATGGAAGTTAGGTTGGATATAATATATATAACTGGCGAGGGGTTAAGGACAATAAAGTTAGTGGGCCTGGCGGTACCCATCTGAGTCGAGAGAGAAAGTTGGCGGTACCCATCTGAGTCGAGAGAGAAAGGGGTAGAGGGGTGGGCCTGGGCTTGAATAATTGAATCTAAGAGATGAGAGAGAAACAAAAATATCGGGAAGAGAGAGAGGGAGGGAGGGAGCAAGTTGGTTGGTACTGTTTCCACTTGTGGAAAACATGCTCCTAAACCAAAGCCTCGTCTTTGACCAAAAAAAAAAACCAAAGCCTCGTCTCACTTCCATTACTGGAAGGTTGGTTTTTTAGTTTGCTCCCCGCTCATTGGCCGAGAGAGAGGGTTTGTGTGTGCGCGCGTTTTGAGGATTGGATGGAGGATGGATAGGCACGTTTCATTCTTTTTTTCTTTCTAAATTAGGGTATTCCGCGGGCGTGCGAAACTAATCCCTTCGCACGTGTTTGGGCTCGTTTGAAATTTTTGCGGAAAAAAATGATGACATGCCAATTGATGTATTTAAGTGGTGAGGTAGATTTAAATTGGCTATCTTATCATTTAGTATAGGTGAACTCACCCCATGAAATAAAATAAAGAATATTAAAGACACAAAAATATTTGACTTTTTATAATGACCAAAATTAAAAGACCCTTATATTATAGATACTAAAAATATATCTAAACTTTATGTTAATTAAAAAATAGTCAACAATAGCGTAATGAACAAAAACGTTGGATAAATAGTAAGTTGCTAATTACAGTTAAAACATCTCAAATGTTAGAACCAAAAAGTGTGTTTTTAACTCTCTTTTAATGGGTCCATAGGTGTCATATAAGATTTAAAAAAATCTATCATTTTTTACTTCAACAATAGAATTCAACTTGGATTCTTAAATTATTTTTTATGCATCCCACAATTGACTAAACATATTTTTTTTCTTCACAATAATAATAGTTTCTCTCTAGATTTACTTTTTAAGAGAAATTATTAATTTTTAAAGTGTATGAACCATAAGTTTTTACTGAACAACTATTTTACACTGTGATAGCCATGTCACTCTACTCTAACGCTAAAAAAAATTTAACAGCAATTCTTAAGGGTTCTTAAGATTTAAGGACAATGCATTGGAGATGGTCTTTGAACTTTGAAGTTAGAATCAAAGATCCACTAGCCTCAATTTTTTGCTCTTAAGAAATATTTAATTTGGTATCGTTATTAAATTTAAACTGATATAAATATAAAATTCTTTTTAAAATAAGTAATCGATCTTAAATAGTATTTTTGGTTTAAAAATTTGGTGGTTTAAAGTTTTGACATACTTATTAAAAAATAATTAATTAGACAAATTTTAGACTAAAATATTTCTATTTATTATTTATCATTCTCAATTATCTTAATTATTTTTCTAATCACAATCATTAATTATACTAAGAATATATTTAAAAAATATAATAAATTATCTCTTAAAATCATAAAATAATTAAAATTTTGAAATAAAAAATTAAAATTATCAAAAATTTGAGCTGGAGGAAGTATAAAACTTGACGTGGCTTGACTATATCCACTCATCATCGTGATATATTATAATAAGTAATTGTTTTTTAATAAAAAAAATGGCGGGGCTCGTCTGTGTCCACTCATAGTCGTGTATATATGATTTAAAAATATGAACATCTTTTCACCGTCGTTTATCAACAATGGTTTTTGATTTTTAACATATAAGAGTGTCGATGATGTCAAGAATGATGATATCTCTCAACAATCTACGAATCTATCTATCAATCTATCCTATGGTTTTTGAGTTGGCTTCAGCTCTGTCAGACACATGTTAGACCCACTCTCACAATTTTACATTGAAAACGCACGTCTCATGTTTTACCTTTTTATTAATCTAGCTAGGGAATAAATGAAATCATTCTTAAACATTAATTTAACTTTTGGATGCACTTTGCCGTTTAAAGATAATTACATGTTTTTTTTTATGGATTAAAGATAATTACATGTAATTCACATAAAAATAATAATTACATGTAATTTGTGTTGATCAGTGAAGGATAAATTTGTAAAAAATTGTGGACACTAAACCTTCATAGTGCCTTTATTTATAGTCATAAGTTATAATATTAAATTAAGATGTTAATTAATCTAAATTTAGCTATAGTTTCTTCCTTTGTTTCCACTTTCATTTTCCATGTATATATGCCTTACGCCTGTTGTCTCTTTAGATGACGGACTCCTTCCATCTTTTATAGTTAATTACGGATGTGCTTCAAAAAATAAGTTGTCCACAATTTAATCTAAAGAACATGCCAAGCTTTTGGGGAAAAAAAGGACATGTCAATTATTAACTCAGAGAAATATTTATAGAAAGACAAATATCAACAAACAAAAATTAGATGCAAATATATATATATTGCAATGAAAGACATAAATGTACGTACATGCTTGCTGGCATGAAATTGAGATGTTCCATAATTCTAGCGGTGAACCAGTGGTGGGTTGTATAGTACAAAGAGGAAAATTGGTAACGATCGTAGCGGTTAATTATAACCGGTAACGATGGTTGAATCATAACAAAATTTACTTTTGGTTTGGAAAAATATTTGTCATTTTTATTTTTAATTATAAAAAATAGTAATTTGTTTTTATTTATTTTTAAATTTTAAATATTTATTATACATACATATATATATATATATGTGTGTGTGTGTGTGTGAATACTGGAAGCAAAATAAAAATAAATTGATACTTTTGTAATTAAAAATAGTTTTTTTTTCAAATCAAATAAATTGTTAAATGTTGCGTCAAACTTAATTTGTGAAGAATTTGAATCCGGATCTCTATCCAAATTAATCTTTATCTCTCTATCTCTCTCTTAATCATCTTTTTTCTGTTTTCTATTCATCTTCTCTCTCCTCTCAAACTAAGTTTTTTTTTTGCAGAGACAACGTGATGGGGGAGAATTCATTTTACTCTCGCACAATATGTTGGATGGAGGCAAATTCATGTTTGAAGCTAAATTTAATTTTGATCTCTAAAATGTGAAAAATATTTTTTTGTTATTTTATGGCAAATGAAGGGGCCGAAAGCCCAAAACAAAGGAAGAAATATCCTACAATACACCGTGGGGTAAAAACTCCAATACAATCATTGCGCAAAGCTTGTCCAAGCTGAACAGCGGCTTGCTCGTACACTACCATACACGGCCCTTGCTCACATACCGTACAAGCAAGAATGTCATCACACGTATTTGCTTCTCTATACACATGGCTCTCTCAAATTTCCTTTTTTATTTTTATAATGAGTAAAATTAAGCTTACTTATGTTTTTGTGCTTATAATTTTAATTTTAATTTAACACGAGACAAAATGATATTTTTAAAATAATTACATATATCTGAAAGTAATTTTTTATATCAATAAACCATTGAAAAATCTTTTAAGTATTAATCAATTCAATTTAATTTTTTTAACAGAATTTAATTGTTTTAAAATTAAAATTATTTTGAATTATTTAAATATTTTAATTCAAACACAGGTTAAGAATATAAAATTAAAAGATAGGTTTGCCCTTTTTCTTTTTAAAAGATGAAAACTTTTGGAGCCGCTGGATATCCTGACGACAAGCTTTGAGAATCATAATAGATATCATTGGGTAGGTGGGGATTGCCTCGATAACTGATTTGGCTAAGGTGATACGGCCCGCGAGAGACAATTGATTAGCCTTCCATCCGGATAGCTTGGCCGCAACTATGTGCACAAGGTACTGGAAATCCTGTCTCTTTGAAGCTCTACCAAGTGCGGGCACCCCAAGGTAACGACCCAAAGAAATCGCCTTCTTAAAACCAGATCGAGTCAATAACTCCCTTTGGGTTTGGGGGACACGTTCTTAGAGAAGTGGACCACGGTTTTCTCCCTACTCACCTGTTGCCCAAACATAGAGCAAAAAGCATCAAGGGAGGCCAATAGAGTAATTGATGGATTAGCAAATCTTGGGTGTGACTGTAATGGGTTAAAAATTTTTTGTGAGGGGTCTCTCAATTAAATAGGACAATTGCTAGTTAATGATGCTAGAGGGATCTCTTTCCCTCGCCGTGTTGCTGTTTAGTTGTTTTTCCTTTTGAACTTTTTAGCCCAATTGTAACTCAAAAAAAGATGAAAACTTTGAGTAAAAAAGGTAAAAAGATTAACGCATTTTTTTAACAAAAAATATAAATTTTAGAATTTTATTCTTAATTTTATTTACTATTTATTTATTAGATTTTATTTTTTGTAACAAAGATTGCCGCGGGGGGAACACGCGCGGTTTTAGGAGAGTGAGAGAGTAAGAAAGGGTCATAAATACGAGGTACAGCGTAGGAAGGGCATTGGTTGCTTGGAGAACGAAAGAGGCAAAGGTGGCCCTCTTCCCGTACTCTTGGATTGGACATTTCTGGAAAGAGTTTCCTTTTACTACTATTATTCTCATTTCCTTTTCTGATGCCAAAACCTTCCCAAAACTCAAACCCTCTACTATTTCCTCTCTTCACATTTGTACAGTGATCTAGGGTCACATATATACAATACTTAATAATTAATATCCCACCCTCCTTTCCCCAAATACCCCCCTCCACCACTCCTAATTACTTTCCTCCTTTGACCCTCCTGTGGCCCCCACATGGTAAAACGTAGTCACAATCCTAAAAAGATATAAACGCTTGGAGGCGTGGATGGTAGGAAGGGCTTGGCGAATTGTGAGTAATCATGGGAATGATTAACGATTAGAAGCTAACGAAAGCTAATTTTGAGTAATTTATCTGTGGCCCCCCACATGGTAAAACGTAGTCACAATCCTAAAAGGATAAAAACGCTTGGAGGCGTGGATGGTAGGAAGGGCTTGGCGAATTGTGAGTAATCATGGGAATGATTAACGATTAGAAGCTAACGAAAGCTAATTTTGAGTAATTTATCTATCTTTTGGACTCCTTGCGCTGTCTATTTCCATTACTGGGTAATTGGGAGCCAAGAAAAGATGAGAGAGAAAGACAACGCCTCAAGATGCTTTTCGATTTGGTTAACGTGGGAAAGTTGTTCAAGAAAGAGATGGTTCTTTCTTTCCCAATTTTCCCAACTTATATATTTATCTCTCTGACGCTCTTACTAATAAATAAATAGAAAGACAAATAAATAAGGATGCAGTAAAAAAAAACAAGTGGAGAATTATAAAATCAAAAAGGGAATATATTTTTTTTGAGTGAATGAATGAAATGAAATAATAATAATAATAATAATAATAATAATAATAATAAAAACAAAGGACATTTGTGAGGAGGGGGGAATGAAATTATGAGTCATTGAAATTGAAATTGAAATTGAAAAGAAAAGAGAGAAGCAAGTGGTTGGAGAGAGAAAGAGAAAGAGTGAGAGAGAGGGAGCGAATGGTGTTAAGGAGAAGGAGAGATGCTTTCGGCTAAGCTTGCTCAAACTGGCCTCGTCTATGCTGTATTGGGCAGTTGGGGAATACAAAGATCTTTGAACATCTCCTTTACTACATTTTTGCAACACCTACCTCTTCCCCCCCCCCCCCCCCCCCCTCTCTCTCTCTCTTCACTGGTCCTAGGTTTGATTTTCTTCTCTGAATTCCCAACACTCAAGCTCGCTAGCTAGCTCCCACGACTACTCTACTCTATAATCTATATATTATTCTCAAACAAGACACAGAAGCAATACAAAGCCCAAAACACACACCCACACAGTTTCAATTTCTTCTGCAGGCAGCGAGTGACAATCCAATCCAATCCAAACCAGCCCAGATTAAATTTTTTAAAAATCACTACAAAACAAAACAGGGAAAGAGAGAAAGTTTTGGTCTTTTGATGCGAGAGTGGGAATCAGAAATCTGGGTTACTATACATCTTGTTTGTTTCTGTATAGCTAGCAGAGAATAGAAGCTAAAACCCCAACAAGCAGAAGAAATGTGGGATCTCAATGGCTCACCCCATCAGAGGAGAAAGGACGAGGAATCCGAAGGTTGTTCTTCCCTCAAAACTTCCATCGATGGGGATGATGATAATAAAGGCAAGAGGGTTGGATCTGTTTCCAATTCAAGCTCTTCTGCGGTGGTCATAGAGGACGGATCAGAAGAAGAAGAAGAAGAAGAAGGTGAGAGGGAAGGTAGCAGAACAACGATGATGAAGAAAAGAAGCAGCAAGATATTTGGGTTCTCTGTGACAACCCAAGAGGAGGAAGAGTCCTTGAAGAGTGAGCATCCACCTGTGACTCGGCAATTTTTCCCTTTGGAGGAACCTGATAATATGGCTGTTGCTGTTGCTGCATCGGGTTGTGGTGGTGGAAGTGGAAGTGGAAGCTCTGCCTTCCCTCGTGCTCACTGGGTAGGTGTGAAATTTTGTCAATCAGAAACGCTTGGCGCTGGGAAAACATCAGTGGAAGTTTCTCAGCCCATGAAGAAGAGTAGAAGAGGGCCAAGGTCAAGGAGTTCACAGTATAGGGGAGTTACCTTTTACAGAAGAACAGGTCGATGGGAGTCTCATATATGGTTAGTTTTGCTTCCTTGTTTCCATTCCATAAAAATGTGAACCGCAAAATAAAAATAAAAATTCTATATATGTATGTCCTTTTTTAAAAAAAAAAAAAAAGAGGATTGATTTGATCTTCTTATTATACAATCAAAATTTGATTCTTTTGGTTCTGTTTGTGTCCTTCATTTTGCAGGGATTGCGGAAAACAAGTGTATCTGGGTAAGTATAATGATATGAATGATTGTTTATGTGTGCATGTTGTTTTAAGCAGCTGAAACATGTGGGTTTTTATTTTATTTTATTTCCTTCTTTTGTGTTTTAATTTTGTCATGGATATATATGATTTGGTAGAGACAAGAGAATGTGTAATTTTGTGGGGGAAATTTTTTTGTGGTGACTGACTAGATGGTTTTGTCTGGGTAAATTTGTCTAGGTGGATTTGACACGGCACATGCAGCTGCTCGGTGAGCACTTGCCCCCCTTCTCCTCTAGTTTACTACCAAGCTTGTAATATAACTTTTCTATATCTCGAAGAGAATCAAATATTATAAGATTTCACTTCTGGGGAATGTAATAAGGCTCAAACAAAAAATTAAAAAAAAAATATGTATTCATCTCTCTGTGCAGTGCATATGATAGAGCGGCCATTAAGTTCCGAGGAGTAGAGGCAGACATAAACTTCAACATTGAAGACTATGAAGAGGACTTGAAGCAGGTGATGATCGGTTGTGGATATTATATTTTATTCTATGAAATCCACTGTCATTTATCTTATGTGATACACTTTATCTTCTGCGGTTATTAATTTTTCTATCTTGAATTATATATTCTTCTGATTTAATTTAATTGGTTGAATGCGATGTTTACTTTAATAGATGAGCAATCTGACCAAGGAGGAGTTTGTACATGTACTTCGCCGACAAAGCACTGGGTTTCCGAGAGGAAGCTCCAAATATAGAGGTGTAACTTTGCATAAGTGTGGAAGATGGGAGGCTCGAATGGGCCAATTCTTAGGGAAAAAGTAAGACCCTTATCTTCTATATATTCTCCTTTTTCCTTTTTGATTTTCCTCTCGTGTATTTGTGTTCATGCAATTGTTATCTGTGTGATCACAGCTAAGATTTATTAAATACGATTCATGATTCACTAGGTACGTTTATCTGGGCCTGTTTGACACCGAGATTGAAGCTGCAAGGTATCAGCTTTGCTTACGTTGTCACCTTGTTATTTCGCTTTCCACTTCCAATTACTAGATTGCCCATCTTCCCAAAATGTAGCCAATAAATTATAGATAAATTCAATCTTAGGGTTTTAAATTGTTATTATTGCTCATTTTACTATAGGGCTTATGACAAAGCAGCAATAAAATGCAACGGCAAAGAGGCCGTCACCAATTTTGATCCCAGCATCTATGATAGCGAGCTTAATTCTGGTAAATTAAACTCTTAAGAATTACATGATTAATTTGTTCTAATACAAGAGTGTTTAGTTTTATTATTCACACATTTAAGTGTATAATTGTTTGCATTTTTGGGCAGCAGAATCAGGAAGTAATAACGCGGCAGATCACAATCTGGATCTAAGTTTGGGGAATTCGAGTTCAAAGCCCGTCAATAATAGTCAAGCGTTTGGGAATCATCACACTACAAATGCTGCAAATCATGACCAGCACCTGTCATCTGATCCTAATTGGAGGAATGGGGGAAACAAGCCTAAGGTAAGGTTCATATATACTAATATAATAAAGATTTTCGCTATTTACTGGTTTCAATTTCCTAATATTCTATTCTTTTTTTGTGTCTACTTATTAATAATTCATTCATTCAGCTCGTGAATATACTACCGAAACCATGTAATAGAAGCAACAAGGAAGCACATGGAAGGGATGTGCATGGGGAGAGTGAAGCATTGCGGATGCTGAGTCAGACTCGCCTTCATTCTTCAGCTTCCATTAATGAAATGCAAAGATATGGTCCCTATAGGTCACATGGAGAGTCTCAAATGCTTCACAATTTTGCACACATTCACCCGCCAAATTTTCCTGTGGGTAACTGACTCTTCTTAATTAAATTAATTTATTAATTTATTTTAGCTCATGCATTAACTAGATGACAAAAAAAAAAAAACTCAAGAACCCATTATCATACATTATACATAATATTAGTATTCTAAGTTAATTAGTTTTGTTTTTCATTAATGTAGTTTCCCAGCAGCAGCTATGGAGGCGGTGTTGGAAGTGAGCTTTCATTGTCAACGAGCGATCAACAACAGTGGCAATTGGGGCCTCCACACTATTTAGCAACTGCTGCAGCATCATCAGGATTCCCACCGCAGATAAGACCCTCTTCTCAAGGTTGGCTGCAGAAAAATGGATTCCACACTCTCATGAGACCCTCTTGACCCCTATTATAGAAAAATTTCTGCCTCGCCAGTTACATCCAATAATCATATCTGCTATATCTACCCCTATTTTGTTTTCTTAGCATGTAAAAAAAAATTGGATGCAGTGTTGATTAGCCTTAGGCTGTTGTTCATGACATGTCCAACAACCCAGCCCCTCCTCCTCCTTTAGGAATTAAGCCCCATTTGCACAAGACCAAAATTTTAGTACTGAGTGAAAGAAGGGATGACCAAAGAAAAGAAAAAAGGATCCAAATTGGGAACTCAGTGGTCTTGTTGTGGATCAGTCAAACTAACAAACGGACGAAATCTTTAACTAGATATTCTGGGCTCTCTGACTAAAATTTTCTGATCTTCATTTAGCTCTTATTGCTTTCCCCTGCGTTATGGTAGTATTTATGACAGCACCTATTCGTTTCTTAATTTGGGAATGTATTGCTATCACAACACACATGGTTGTCAATTTGTTCCTCTTAATTTTCTCTTCGGATTGATTGGGATTGGTCTTGAAAACTTTAATTTGCCCAGGAAAGATGCTATAGCTTCGGCTCCTTAGAAGGGTAATGCAGGGTTAATTGTTTAGCTTGTCAAAAAAAACCTTGAGACAAATTTAAAAAAAAAATTTAAAAAATTGTTATTTTTGAAGGAGAAAACTAATTACTCTTTATAGGAGGTGGAGGGCAGGGGAAAATCAGCGATACAAAATGGTTTATTTTCTGGTGTCTTGGAAATATCATAGGATGGTGATGAATAGTCTCAATCAACGGTGTCCTTTGAATCAGTTCTCTCGGCCAAAAGCAGTCAGACAAAGCCATTATGATGAGAGGGACCTATCATTGTTAGTCTAAAGCTTCAAAAGGACACTGATGATATATGGAGGGAGAGAGAGAGAAAAGGGAGCGATAGATAACAGTGTTAAATAAAAGCAAAAACAGGTGTTGATATTCATCATATATATATATATATATTATGGGATGTACTTTTGTGGAGCAGGGGAGTAATTGGTTGATGGATTGGTTGGGTTCAACGATTCTAGACTTGTGAGTTTCTGAGGGGAACAGCCTCTGACTCGTTAATGAATCAGACCCAATGTTTGATGATAAACTTTGTTGTCTCGTTGGTTGCAAAAATATTAATATAAACATTATAATAATCATCTTACCCCATTTGTGTTTTTTTATATTATGTTATGGATCCGTAAGTAATTAAAAAAACAATTAAAGCATGCACACTTTCATCATCATGAGCGTCATCCTAGATATTTTGAGAAAAGGGTGCTTCATTCAATAGTAGTTACAAATAAACCCGATATTAATACAGGTTCGTTGTACTGAGTACCGCCAAAATGGAAAGAAAAAAAAAGGAAGAAAGAATCAAGCTTGCTTGATGACTCTGTTAACAATTCAGTTAACAATTCTTAAAGCATCTCCAATGAAAGCATCTCTGATGGGAGATGCTTATTGTTTAACTCATTTTTTGTGAACTTAATTTATTACAATGTCACATAGGATTTAGGAGCACTAATTAAATTTTACTCTAATGATAAGTTGTTTATGGAAGTTGTTTATATAAAGAGAATTGCTTATCATATAGTTGTTTATATAACGAACTTGACTTGGGAATCGTGTACATGTGACATGTCACCTAGATGTACTCAAATGGAAAAATAAACTAATAAGAATTGCTTAAGTTTTAAGAACTCTATATCAGTAATTCCCGTTGAAGGTGTTCTTAAAATTTGGCTTAAATTTCTAACTTATGTATGTCTTGTTTGGTTTTCAATTAGATATTTACAAATACAATTTTTATCTTCAAACTCAATTTAAAATGGAAGTAAAGGGATCATTGCTTTTGCAAATTTAGTTTGCATTTGCAAATTTTAATCCAAACAATTTCTAACTCAAGTCCAAAAGCTAGGTCGTAAGGTGAGGATTGCCACCACTTATAATTATCACCTTCGTCCATGTATATAGGACATTTTTAACTAATTCACATGAATTTAAAAAATTGGTTAATTTAGTTAGTATCGTTAAATTTGTTAACAATTTAAATTATTTTTTAAAAAATTGCTCTCTCCACCTAATTAATGCACTTCCATATCCTTACAAGAGAGAGAGAGAGAGAGTTTTTCTTATAAATTTACATCATTTATTTATTTAGTAACCAAAAAACATGTAAGATAAATACGACCCAATTTTGGTAAAAAGTAATTAATACAAGAGACAATTTGAATATAGGTCTTACAAAAAGAGAAACAATTTTTTTAAAAGGTTCCTATGTAAATGAACCGAGGAAGTATCAATTTGATTATATCACAACATTATTTGGGTATTACTGGATAAGAGAGGAGAAAACGACACCCTAAGCTTGCGTTTAATGATATTGATTTGTTGCAATAGCCACCGTGCCAGGATAGGTGAACAAGAAGAGTGT
Organism: Glycyrrhiza uralensis; assembly: GCA_030159175.1. Classification (NCBI taxonomy): domain Eukaryota; kingdom Viridiplantae; phylum Streptophyta; class Magnoliopsida; order Fabales; family Fabaceae; genus Glycyrrhiza; species Glycyrrhiza uralensis. The sequence goes on along the minus strand of BRZY01000001.1, from coordinate 46,989,026 downwards.
CAGTGGTGGTCCAAAGATTTGATGCCATGGGCCTTGATTCTACGTAAAGGAAACAAAGATTGGAGTACAAAGTGAGACTCTGCAATTCAGTGTTCAGTAGGTTAAAGCCCTCCCTCACCTCACCTTAGATCTTTTATTTCCTTTGCATCGTGTATATGAGACACTGCAACAACACCAGAGAGACGATCATTTTCTCTTTCTTTCCAATTTCTCTCTCTCCCCCCACATCCCTTTTTATTTTTCTTTCTCTTTTGTTAGTTTTACCGTAGGAAGTTTAAGGTTTAAGGCAAATATATGGAAAGAAAACTAAAAAAAAAACATAGCATGGTGCATTAATATTGCAAAGAGCTAGTAAGACAAGCACGGTCCAGAAAGTGGAAAAAATTGGAAATCCAAAAGAGTAAAGTCATCTAGCAAATGGGTTGGGTCGAGACCACCTTTTTTACCCTTTAAGATGGGTGTTTCCATATATGGTATTTCTTGAACGGTTGGAAAATTATTGGGGGTCTACTTCAATTCTTTTTTGTTTTGTTTTATTTTCAAAAACAACGTTCTTTCTCTGTCGTGTATTTTTACAATAATTGACGAGTGGTATGTGTTTGGTGCCATGATATAATTTTATAATAATAAAATATGTGTTCATACAGGGGGTGATGGTGATTGGAACTGTGGGACTAGGACGGACCCAAATTGCCGGTTGTAAGTGTTTCCTACGGTTACTATTGTAAGTGCGCAATCTGATTGAAATCTATACCTATAATAAAAAAAAAGCTTAATTGTATTTATAGTCCTTCAGCTATTGTGTTTGTACGATTTGGATTCCCTAATTTTCAATTATGCGGATTAAGTCTCTCAGTTATCACAATTGTTACAATCAAATCCTCTGTTATTATGTCGTCCAATTTTTAACACCTAGAACCTACATAACATACATGAGAATTGATTTACACTAAATCGGGTCACATTGGCTTGATGTAGGCAACCAAAAAAAATTTCAAAGCAAGTCGAGTAACACGTGATGCAATAAATGTTGCTCAAAATTTTTCACTTTTGAGAGTCTTTGTTACGTCATCAGTGCTAGGATATCCCGACTCAGTGTCAGGGTGATCCGATTTAGTGTGAAATCAATCCTTACGTGTGTTATATAGGTTTTTGGTGTTAAAAATTGGACAACATAGTAATAAGAGACTTGATTGCAACAATTGAGATAATTGAGAGACCTAATTCGTACAATTGAAAACCGAGAGACCCAAATCGCACAAATACAATAACTGAGAGATCCAAAGTGCAATTAAGCCTAAAAAAAATATAAGAGAATAACTGTAAATTTGATGTTCTAATTTTCTTTCCTTAAATGCCCCTACAGTAACTTCCACTAACTATAATCCTTTCAACTAACCTTTTGAAATTTAAATATATCGATAATTATATTTTACCATACATCCACCTATTAACTAACTTTAAAAAATATAAAAAGTCGACCGTCTGTCCACTAGTAGAAATAAAAAAATCATACATGTTAATTTATTTTATCTTGAAAAAATGAAACAAAATACAAGTGGAGAGAAATAGAGAAATTAAAGGCAAGAGCAGAGAATTCATATCCAACTAGGACTTGGATGAGGAATCATTGGTCCTATCATGCACAATGTGCTCTCAATTGTTAGATCGCTTTCAACATTCACTCAGACAAACTACTCCTTTGGTTTCCCTTTCTGGGATGCACCCCCTCCCCCCAAAATTCCAATTTACCCCGACTACACTGTATGCCTTAACTCCCTCTCTCTAACCATGCAAATGCATTCCTTTTCTGGCATGCTTTTGAGGGAATTGGATTCTCTATATTCACCTATCTCTTTCTCTCTTCATTTCTATTTTTTAAAAATTTTTTTGAGCAAAATAAATTAATGGTCTAGATTATATGTTTAACAAAATCAATGACCTAGATTGGACTGACTGCAGTAACTGCATGGAGCAGTGACTGCAGACAATCCAGGTCTGCTTTTGGGCACCTTGTTATTTTATTCACTTGTTTTTTGCTTGGAATTTTCTCTCTCTCTCTCCTATACATATGTAATTTTTAGTTATAGATCCTCCCCATGTGAAATTTCGGTTGCCGATTGGAATTGGATTTGATTTGTTTTTAAAATTGAGATAAGATTATACTAAATTAAGTTTATTTTTAAAAAATAAATATGAATATACTTATCTTTGGTTTAACTTAAAGTAAGATTAACATTTTAAAATTTTATGAAGGTTTTTTGTGATAAATTTTTTTTATGAAGGTTTGTATATAAAAAAATGAAGATTTTTTTATATATAAATACAAATTTACTTCACAAGGTCTTAAGGCGTCCTAGTTAATAACCAATTTTGATATCATCTGAGATTAGTCTCACAATAATATTTGTGAATTTTTTCTTCTTTGCATGATTTTAATTAGAATATTTATTTCATAACGAGTAGAAGTTGTAAAAGAAGATTTGCATTATATAAGTAGTAAAGAAAATTAAAAATTAAGTGCATTACATTTTAATTTGTTGTATATAATTTAACTTATATAATGAGTTAATTTTTCTTTCAAACTTAATTGTCTTTAAAATAATAATTATTCGTCATATCCAAAAGAAGATTTTTTATTTTGTAGTAATTGTCTTTCAAACTTAATTGATATTCTTATCAAACTTAAAATAATAATTGACTTTCAAACTTAATTGATATTTTTATCGCTTCAAACTATCTATTAATCACACGTACGACTTTTATGAAAATATTGTAAATAATAATTCAAAATATATTTGTTATCCAAGTGAGAATACCTGAAAAATACAATGATAATTAAATACTATTTTTTAGTTTTCTTAATTTGGTAGCAACACACTGTTACACATGGGGACCAGGTAAACCATAGGCCATCCATTAGGTTTCTCAAAAGTCTAACTACTGGACATTCTTGATTAACACATGAAACCCAGGTGTCATGTATATTTATTATGCGAGACATCACGCACGGCATCTGCATTTCCCACCCAAACTTGCGCCGTATATATTACAATTTCTCATCAATGAGACAAAAGCCGCGACCAAAAACTTGCAAGAGTTAAATTTCATTTCACATTTTCTACAAAACATAATAAAAGAAGATTGAAGAGAAAGGAAAGTATACGTACGGAAAATCTATGATAAAGCTAGAGTTGAAACAAAAACAAATTGGAGCAATATAGATTTGTTAGGTCGTAAATAAAATTAATGTCTCAGCTTATCAAGTAAAACCATATTTATTCCTTTCGTCATACGTTAAGCAAAGCAACCGGACCACATGTATGTGGACAGTGGAGTCCTCTTGTGAGTGCAATACCTACAAATGGAAGGTTGGCTTCTGGTCCCCCCCCCCCCCCCTCTTTTCTTTTCTCTAAAAGAGATAAGCTACAAATGAAGATTGATATATATGCATGCTCTTCCTCGCTAACTATTAATTAACTTTCATTTTCTATAATGTAATGTGTTAAGTAATGTCCATCTTTTGTCACTAATTGAGCATATCCGTAACACCATTTTGTTCATTTAATTTCTGTAGGGACAGGATATATACGTGGCTATTAATTGATTTGATTATAGTTAAGGCTGGATTACATTTTGTTCCGTAATTATCACTTAGTTTTATCATCAAATTATCAAAGCCGTACTTATTGTTAACGCGTCGCTTCTATGGGCTATTGCAAGTTACTGCACGACTTTTTTTTGGGGGGGGGGGGGGGGGGGGGTGACGAGGGGTGATGTGTGTAAACAATTTCAACGTTAGACCAAGTTTGACGCATGGTTAGAGGGTTAAAAAATAAAATAAATTTTTCACTTTTATATGAGAAAAATAAAATAAAAAAAGTGTTTTTATAGGTGTTATTCTTCTAAATTGTAGTAAAAATTAGATATCATAAATAATGGCATCAAGACCAATTAGTATCTATAAACACTTAATTATTCAATAACACTTAATTAAAAAAACTACGAGGTTGGACACGAGTAGTTAATGTGTTCTATCTAAGGGGACGGGTTCGGCTAAGACTCGTGTTTGATCTCCGGTGATGAAACAATCCGTGACCAGACTTTACTTACCTCTCGACCGAACACAGATTTAGACAAAAAAAAACTTAATTACCCAAACACACGCTTAGTCTTATAGGTTTCTCAACTTTTTGGGATATATGCTTCATATTTTGCGATCATGGGTGAATAATATTACCACCACACAGTTTTTTTGTACTGGCACAGGAAGTTAATTATTCATTTCACCAAAAAATTTAGCCATAATTAAATTTGAAAATAAAACTATCAATATTGTGCAATCAATATTATTATTCATTAATTTATTCTATCACAATTAACACCATGGGCATGGGGGGGAGGCCGGAGGGCCGATAAGATGATTGTATGAAATGAATGTGATAGTTGCAGATTGCAGGTTTCCATCATTCTCTGCCATAATACTGCTCTGGCCAGCTCACACTTACAATCACAGAACTAGCTGGACTTGGACACATGATTGGTTGGGGACCAAATGTTATTACTCTCGGAGTCTTGCTAGTTACTCGCTTGGATGCTATTAATTGTTACGACCGGAAGCTATAGGAACCTATTTAGGCCATGTTTAGATAACAAGTTTATCTACTGTTTATGGTATAAGTTGTATAAGTTATTTTTATAATCGAATAAAAATTATAGTGAAATTTATTTTACATAAGTCATAAGCTGTTTTGATAAGCTATCTTGAGTAACTTATGAAAAATAAGCCCAAAATAGCTTATGAATCAATCATAAACTGTGTTTATAAGCTTTACATAAGCCAATTCAAACAAACCTTTATTTGGATAGAGGAAAGAGAATCACTTATACCGACATTTTAGTTTATAAATAGAGGATAACGTGATAAAGTTTTCTCCTAGTATATTTTTTTTAGTTTTTCATTTGGAAAATTGAAAAAATAGAAAACTAAAAAAGTTATACTGAGAGAAAATTTTAGAGGATTTAAAGGGTTTTAAAAAGTTTTATGTATCATTTTTATTTATTTATAAAACTAAAATATTTGTGTAAGTTCTCCCTTTCTATTCTCTTCAAAAATCCTTCACAAACTGGAGTCATATGTTTTTTCAAATATATTTATTTTAATTTAAATATTTTAAATTATCTCTTAATTTTTTATACCAATATTTATTATTCTCTCTGGACTGAAATATAAACAAAAAAGTACATATATCTGGATTAAATATAGTCTAGATACATATATTTTTTTACTTATATTTCAGTTCGGAGGGAGTATCATTTAAGTATTGTAAATTATTTTTCAATTTCATCTAAATTTTGGAGTAGAGATGTAATGTAAATCACACGTGCTAATTGATATTTCGAAGATTTAGAAAACTGATGTGCATGTTCTAACGGTGTGGGGTAATTCTTGAAGATTTCGAAGATTACAGACCTATCTTCAAAATTCTTGTCTTAATTCTTGAAAATTCAATTAATTTTAGAATGTCACTTTTCATTTACTATCAGCCATTGCCACGGAGACACGCCTTTATTGTCCTAACTTGCGTTGTATCAAAGCGTCGAAAGTCAAACACCCATAAGTCGCAGATAGTCCCCACATATTATTATTGGTTAATTATTGAGTTAAATTAACCGCTTATTATTTTATTTTATATTAATATTAATATTAATAATAAACATATTTCACTTATGAGACAAGAAATAAAAATATTTTTTTTCATAAATTTCTTTGTTTATTTTAAAAATGTTTATAATTTGTGTAAAAAAAAAGCTAATATAATCCAAACCGAAATAAAATGGATTAGATCAAATCATATTTAATTTTAAAATCAAACCGATTAAATAGTCAAAAAATAAAACTGAAGAGATTAAGTTATAGTTTTTTTTCTCAAAACTGATTCACTTCAATGGGCAAATACTACTAATTAAGTACATATCAGTGCTACAATTACTTTTATTAAGAATTTCCATTGTTTAGTAGACACTTAAACGGTACCGGGTGAAAGTCTTCCATGCATATTCCATAAACATATAAACAAGGCCCCCGGATCTTCTGCAGCCATGCTGCATCTGTAGCACAAAATGTGGGAGGGAGAGGAGAAAGAATAGGAAAGAAAAATGATAAAATAAAGAAAAGAAAGAAGAGAAGTAAGAGTGAGATAAAGACAGAAATTCTCTGCAGCCCCTACAGCAGCGGCAGAGGATCCAAATCCATAAACAAGAGGTGCATTATGCCACTACTTAAGAATTTTTTTTTTTAGTTGACTTGTGTCGCACTGTAATGGGAATCTTTAAAAGTTTAATCTAGAGTACTCACCTTGAGGTAGTTAATCAAAAAAAAAAAAAACCTTGAGGTAGACTCGTCTTATCATTAGACACTTCCTTCAAACCCTTCTTTTGATAGAACAAACGCTTGCATATATATGTTTCTATATGTACCCCTATTGATTTCTCAAATAACTTATCCTGCACCCTTTGAATGCGATTCTCACAATTATATTTTGCTGACATAGAAATGTTTAAATTTCTCCATTGGAAGTCAATTCTGTCGATTCAATCAGTTCTCGTTTTTTTTTCCCTTTACAACTGTTTAAGGCTCGATTGGTCAAATTACGTTACTAATATTATGATTTAAAGTCGCAATCATTTGAGGCTGAGGAGTGGTTACGCAAGTTCTTTCCCTTGAATGGTAAAAAGATAAATTAGTGTCTATATGAAGAAAGGAAAACGAAAATGTCTCTCAATATATATGAATGGAGTTTCATGACCAATTATTGATGGTTGACACTTTCTGAAACCATGAGTCCATCTAGCAAATAAATATGAGGGAAGGGACATTGCCCTGGGACTGAGGCCACAAAACAGGGATAACACAATTTCCATTTGGGCCAATGCCAATTCAGAGATGTTTACGAGTTTCTTTATATCAAAACAAAAAAGAGATGTTTACGAGTTTCTAATATGGGTAATGGATATGACTTTTCCTAAGTTTATTTAATAATTAAAGTAGTGTATGGATCCAATTCTAACAAAACAAAAAACAAAAAAAAACTGATAAACAAAATAAAAGAATTAGAGAAGTGACACGTCACAAAAAAAAGTGATACATATTACAACTTGGGAGATAAGAATCTTCTTTTCATATATAGTAAAGTACGAGTTTTCAAACAAAAACATTAAAAAAACTCCAATAAACAAAATAATTTTAATTAAAATAAAAAACTAAAGAGTTGACTCATGTCACAATCCGGTAGGCCAAAGTCATTTTTTTTCTCTTATACTACGTAATAATTGAATATTTGATAAAAAAATTTGAAAAAATAACACACGTCACAATAACATATGTCATAGCCTTGGAGGCCTAGTAATAGATGTTGTCAACAAAAGAACAAAGTGGAAGGGGTGGCGGGTTCGGTTTGGCGATTTGGACGGTGTCTTGTCATGCACTACTTGTGGTGAGCACACAGAAAAGGAGTAGAGGGAAAATAACTAGAACCTACTTTTCCCAAAGTAAGCAAAATCTTGAAACTGGTTGATATGTTGAACGAGGCTCTTTCTAATTTTGGTTCGATGTTGAATGTGATGGGACTTTGGGGTGCATTTCGTTTTTTCTGTTATTATTATTATTATTGGAGCAAGTTGTGTGTTCAACGCAAACTCTTCACCTACCTTTGACATCTATTGTCACTGCCATTTTCATCTTGCAATGCTCAGCATGATGGCAAACGTTAAGCAACCCAGTCATTTTGTATGCCTTTAGGAATTAGGACTTTACTTGCCTCCCTGGATGCCTGAACACTGTATTCAAGAGTTGATTTTATGCCTTTTTTGTTGCAACTTTGAAGAACGAATTGCACTTTTTCTATGCTAGATATAGGTACCCTATGGTTTTAACCGCTATATTGGCCATCAGCCCAGATTTAACAGAAAAGGCTAACAATTCAAATTTAGCCTAGATTAGATGTCAAGCTAGGCCCAAATCTCAGGCTCTTTTAGAAGTACAAATATTGACCCAAAAAAAAACATGATATTGGGACTGTGAACCAACTTGACTCATAAGTGGATTTCGACCCTTTTATTTTTTTATCATTTATTATAAAATAAAATACAATTTATATTTTGCTTTTTACTATTTTTTTAATATATTTTCTGAGTTTTTTACTTTATATTTAGGTAAAACAATCCACTTAACTCATCAACTCGTAGGTCAAGAGAAATTTTTTTTCCCTTATTGAAGTGAAAAAATTATATCAACCTAGTTTTTGACTAACTCATGATAAGTCAAGTCAGATCAACTGAATTGACTCACTTTCAGCATCTCTACGTAACTAGATAATAATAGTGGTGGTAGATCGGTAGTAGTGCTCCTAACGCGCATTGGCAAAGGCAACAATTTTTCTTTGATAAAAATTGTCTGCAGACGTTATTTTTTCCTATTTGTGGTTACTCAAATCTAAACCAACCAATTTGAAAAGCAGGCTAACAAAAAAAAAATTGCTCCTATACTTTCTGTTTTAGCAAACCCTGGCGCAGCCGCCCTTGTAGACACTGTCGCCACCCGCCCAACTTTTCTTTCCCCGTTAAATCCAAAATGACTTGCCGCCTCTTCCTTGCCACCGCTCCTCCTGGGTCCTCCCTCTGCCTTCTCCGTTTTCGGGTCCCTTCCGTTTCTCTGACTATTCTCTGTCGGTTCGAGGTGCCAGGGTGCTCGCAGTGGCGGCACAGGGGATCAGTGAGTAGTGACGGCGGAAGAGGGGACAGATTTCTTGGTGGTGGAGTTGAGGAGGAAGAAGAGGTGCAAATCCTCTCTCTGGCGATGTTGTGTGGACTTCTAGAAGCAACGTACGGGGTAACCGCACTGACAGCCGTCTGCTGTGGTTTGGAGGCACCACAATCGGCTTGGGTTTGAACGACTTTTCCCCATCGTCAGGATTGTGCATTTTGTCTCCTTCAAAAGCTTGGTGCTTAGGTGCGTTGGTCGTGGGTTGCATGGCATTTGTGCTGTTGTTGAGGTCTCACTGCCGTTGTCTGGAGTTTGCGATGTTCGGTGGTTTCTTCTTCTTCGATCTACTGCTGTCGGCGTGGTCCTGTCCGAGCTGCTATGGTCATTGCTAGAATGCGGATGCAAAGCTATTCCCACCTTCTCTGGGTTCTCTGAAAAGTGACATGTGGGTTAAATTTGTGGAGGCAGAAGGTTTCAGGATGCCCCAAATGGATTTTTTCCTAACCCACCTCAAAGTTATTTGATACATGTCTATATACTTTCTGGTGTGATTGGTTTTTGCTATGTGTTCTTTTGATGGTTGGCAGTTATGGTGGGTTTTTTATGTTTTGTTGTTTCTTTGTTCTGCTTGTCTATATTTCGTTACAGCAGCGTGTTTTGGGTCGTATTATTGTAACTCTGCATGTGCTTTTTTTTTTGCCGTAGATGTCTTATGACTTGATGTTTTCCATATTATGAATTCGTTCATTATTGACCCCAAAAAAATTTGTTTCCAAAAACAATTAAATACAAAACAGAAATCATACAGGCCCTTCCTTGTTACGTCTTGTTATTAGACATTAGTTTTAATTTTTAGAGCTACTTAAGAAACTTGCTGGCTTAAGTAGATCTAAACTTAAGTAGAATTTTTCAAAAAAAAAAAAAAATAAGCCAAGTCGATAATGTTGAGAACTAGTAAATGACAATTGTTTGGAGTGTTAAATTCTCTCTTTCTAACAACTCTGGTCATAGATTACTGAGACGATATAAATATCCTTTTTCACATATGGTTTATTAGGTCCATTGACTCTAATTGCCTAAAAGGTTAAAAGGAAAAAAGACCAATCGTTCGGATGAACTTTATATCGAGCCACTAACCTTTTGGCTATGAATCATTATCGATAATTTTTTTACCCCTATATTTCAGGCAAAACTGATTCTCATTCAAGATCTCTCATGGCAAAAAAAATGATCAAGTCTTGCACGTTCTTCCCAAAAGCATCTTGCTTGAAGAACAAATATTATAAATGATTTTGTAATATCATTTCTCCTTTTGTATATCCTTTTCCTTTTCATAATTTTGCTTCTGCAAAATGGAAACCTGTTTTACAGAAAGTAAACTGCGCATATCAGGAACACAATACCGTATTTGGTGCTATCCCGTAATATTTTATCTTACAAGGACATAATATGCATTTTTTAGTAAAGCCTATTAAAAATGCTGGCTATATATTGAAACTCTAAACCTTGAAGGGAAGTATATAGAAGGCACAATAAAAGCGTAATAATTATAACTTTTAGTATTTTGGTGTCATGTTGGATTACTAAAAGCTATGATCCATATCAGAAGGAGAGGAAAAAGACACCTTTCAAAATATTGATTAAGAATTATGGATTTTTATATTGTGAAGGGCTCAATTACAGATAATAACATCAATCTGGAAAGAATTCAAATTTTTCAATAGAATCAGTCAGATATGAATCATAATGTCATACATCAACCAACCGACATCACATTAGCAAAATGGTAGGGTACTCCTCATATGCCATTCAGTAAACATACAATCAGCAGAAATTTACTGACCTGTAAGTAGTTTCTCTCCTCTGGGGAAGCATAAAATTGACTTCTGCTGGAAGAGACAAGAACCCATGAATCATTTTCATGAAGTAAGGACAAGTCGCTGTAGACAATAATACAAGGTATAAGTCTTACATTTATTATCAATTATCAATTCAGATACAAAGTGCACCCATATCAGGTGTCACTGAGTCATATTCACAAGGTACGTCGGCTTTTGCAGAAACCCCTTTCTTTCCTTGCTTGTTTTCTTTTTTGCTCCTTCTGGACTCAGCTGCTTGGTTACTGAAGCAGGAAAAGTATAGGTCACCACATTGAAATCATATACTGCAGATGTTTCTGAACTATGCAAACAAAGTTAAATCAAGGGAACTTCATGCCAGTTCCCTGAGAAAGATTTCTGAACACTTTGCAGATACTATCTAAATAGTTGAAATTGAAACAGCTACAGAATATAGAAGTCTAAGATGCATACACTACAAACTTAGCAGATTGTCTCCCCAACGCAGATCCACAACAAGCTTTGTATTTCTTTTTTGAGCCACATGGGCAGATCTTGTTTCTAGGAATCTTCTGTGGCTAATCCCAAAAGAAGGAGCAGCAAGAACAACAAACAAGAATGTCAAAGGAGATCATAACATTAGAACAGTGTTTCCGAACAGCATATTTATTTGGGATCACCCCCTCTCCCCAGGCAACAAAATACCAACAAACCAAAAATAGAAGAAAATAAAAAGAAAACCTTGTCATTTAGTTGCAATGTGATATTATCATTGGTTTTCCTGGAGCTATTTTTCGATTCATCGTTAGTGCTGTCTTCTACCATGTTTACTCTCTGTTGCTCATGATTCTCATTTTCATCATGACCTGTACATCCTAGGAATTTGAGATAAGAGTTGGAATAGAGTCAAAAGTTTTGTTTCATTTCTAATAATCGTAGAAGAGGGGGAAAAACTACCAATTCTGAATGGCAAAGTATGTTGGTTTGCCCTCTAACAGTTCAGAAAGCGCAAAATGCAACGACTAGACATTACCATTAGTACTAGCCTGACTAGGAAGGGAATCAGAATTTGTGGAGCACTCTTCTGTGTCTTGTTCTGCTATTAGAAACTCTATTGCAGCATCAACATCTCCATTTACCTGCCCTAGAATCTGGGATAAGGAAGGCATAATATATGTCAAGTTGTAAATTTCTAGAAAAGACAGCAAGCTGCACGAGATCTCCTGGAACAGAAATATTAGTCACACAAGACAATAAGCATACAAACAGAGAAAGGCATGTGCTTTTTTCACCTGTTCCACTTTTTCTGTGTTTTCACATCCAGTTCCGGCCATAACCAACTTTATGGATCCTGGCTGAAAAGTTTCCCTACCAGCTAGTCCACAGGATTTGTTAGCCTTAACTTTCGTTTGATGTGATGGCGCTGAAAGATCAGCATCAGCCTTTCACAAACTAGAATTAATCAGGCAATAGCTACTACTCTTAACATTAATTTGAGATTTAGGAAACAGAACTCCAATAAGAACCTTAATTACAATTGACCTTGCAGGTCCATCAAAAGGATCATCCTTTAAACGCACACTATTATAATGCTCTCCATCGTGATAAGACCTGGAATAACATACATACCCAAATAAATTAATCATCAAAATTCATATGCAAGGTCAAGACAATTATTTTGTACTGGTTTCCAATAGAAGCTATTGATATGCACACCTTAATTCTTATATATATATATGCACAGATAGGTTTATTGCACAGAGGACAATATTACTAGTTGTCTTCCCTAAAATGATACCACGATGTCATCAACTTGATACGAAACTACTCGCTACTCTAGCCACATATCAATAAGATCTGCAAAGACTAATAAATAATGGTATCCAAATCCTTGGAAAAAAAACCATTAACAAGATTTTCCATTCATGAATTATGAATGAATGTTTGCTCATTGGTTTTATCAATTTTCCTTCAAAATAACCCAACTAAACCATATCAGTTGATACCAGCTTCCTATACCACACTCAATTATCATTTACCAAACTGCATATCTAAATAATCAACATAGACTATTATTCTCCAAAGAGATAATCTAAGTTACCATAAATTATAAATTACTCTAAAGATAAAGTTAAGATATTACATACATAATAACCAAAGACTCCATAGTACTTACAAATGATTCATTCGAACTGCACGATCATCAAAATTTCTTATGTACCACCGAGGAGACATGTTCTGCATAAGAAAACCAATAAGCATGTGCATTTTGATTAACTTTAGGGAGTAACTGTAACAGCATGCTAAGTCTATCCAAGAAATTTTAGAAGCGTTTGTCTGTGAATACAAATGCGTCTTCAGTCTTCAAACTAATGATGGAGTTTACACAAATTTAAAAACAAAACAAACTGTAAGTGACAAGGATGATATGGCGTGGAAATATCCCACTATGGCATGCCCCAATCTTCATTCACATATATGAATAATCTAACCAATCATTAATGTATCATTTAAAAAGATGTGACATGAGAATTCAATGGGAAGGAATCAAGCATTTCCAAGGATACCACTCACCCGATGGATACATATATTACTGTGTGTTACAAGAGAAGCTGCCTGCAATTCCATATGTCCAGCCCATGTACCATCATTTTCCATGGATTGGCAATATTCATCAAATGGAACGTCATCTTCAATAAACGGCTCAAACATCTCTCGATTGTCCTGTTAATTACAGCTTGACCATTTTATGAGCAGGAATTTTCCAATGAAAAAAAATCGGGAAACTGACCTAGGAAAGTTAGCATAGTAATAGAGATTTGGCATGTACATCTAGCAAGATGTCATCCAGTTTGCATATCCAAGAAAGTAAACAGCCTTAATCAATGGTCATGTGCATAAAATCACAGTAAAAAAATAGAGAGTATGTAGGCAATCAGCAATCCCTATATTGAGAATTTTTTTATGTTGTTCTGCAATCTTTCCTTATATTTATCAGGTTAACTGTCAATATAAAGGTGATTAAGTAGATAAAGGTTCTGATTTGATAATCTTTTGATTGCCCCAATCAATTTTCTCCCATAGATTTACATCAACAATAGTACAGATTAACTAAAAGTTTCAGACCCCACCTTTTTTCTTTCTTGTTTAGAAAAATTAGGGAAAGGGAGGCCAATTGATTAATGACATCTATATTATGCAATGAATTTCAAAATCCATATGGATCAAAATCATTACAAAAACAATTCATAAACTTGAAACTCGAAAACGATTAATTATGTTAAAAGATTGAACCAAGAACAAAAGAAAGAAAAAAATATATTGTCTCTGAAACATCATACCATAATGTGTTTCACCACCATGCTGCGGTACTTTCGATGTTCCTCCTCATTGCCTTCCAACTGATCAGCAAGGGCTCTGGATAAGAATAGAACAGTGCATATGTTAAAACTAAAAATGATGCTTTACACACAATTGACTCAATATACTGCAAACACCAACTTCACTGTGACTTACCCATGCAGAAAGGGGAAAGGGGTGGGGCATAAAGATCTAAATTAATAACTAATCATGACAAGACCTTGGGGTCTTTAACCTAACCTCAGTTTCACCACAAGGAGTAAGGACAATGAGGTCGGGGTTGGTATTTTTTTGTGCAAGTGAAAATACCTAGTATGCAACAGCTCATAACCATTTGCTGGAGAATACTAGTACCCTACTACACACAAGACAGATAATAGTAACTGGCTAAATGCAAATGGATGTGAAGCATTAAAGCAGACCTGAAGAAACAATTACCATCTGCTGTCACTTCGACAATGCGTAGTCCCAGAGCATCCAACTGAGTCCGAAATTGCAAAGTATCAGCCTGTTTTCCCTGCTTCTTGATCTGTCACCAAATAAATGACGGATCACCAATGACCAGGTATCCAAACAACACCCATCGCTACAAGCATTACAAACTTACAATTGGATTTGTTACTTCCAATATTGATATAGGACGTATCATTATTCTTAATTTTCAGAACATTTAAATTAATGCTAGTTACAATTAGAGATACTGTACTATCAGTTGTGGCCTTCAAAAGTGTTTGGATACCGATACCTTCCCAAAGACAAAAGTCCACATTCAGGAAAACTAAGTTGACTTAGAGAAGAAGGAAAAAACATTTTGATCCCCCCCCCCCAAAAAAAAAGCATCACCAAAACCCTATGCTTAACCTTAATAAGGCATAAAAGACTTGGAAATATGCAGATAAAAACATATTTGACACTATTGCGGCCACATTAACATACATAATAATATACATCATACATGCCATCGTCTTTGTCTAACCTCCAGTGTTAACTGTAAAGTAAACCAGCTCCACCCAGCATCAAGAATCAATTATATTGGAAAATTAGAAATGAACAATCCGAGTACTGCAATCTGAACTCAAAATATTCATCCCACATATTTTTTTTTTCCAAAGCAAGGGCTTTACAAAAATGTGACTTTAAGCAACAGTGCAACGTTTCAGTAGCACAACACAGATGCTACCTCTAAAAGGAAGCATGAAAGATGCATTCCACACTGATCGCACTCAAAATGAATAAAATAAAAATCAAAAATTAAATATTTTTTCTTTATTGGTTATGGTGTTTCTATTGATTATAACCTTCTGTAAAACAAGTGAAGCATTGACGACAAAAAGAGACATTGAGAAATAACAAAAAGGGAATATGAAGATTGAAAGCATAGAGAGAATTTATATTTATATATACAGAAGCGAGCAACATATGCAGAAGCTGAAGCCTACTTGTGGGTTTTGTTGCTTCTTCTGGGGAAGCTTCTTCTGTTGCTTCGGCTTAACCATATCCTCGTTCTAAAGTGAAAAACCAGGGATTTCTTAAGACGTCGGTCCGTGACCGTGAGTGAACAGCCAGATAAAGAACTACAGCAACAGCCAACTCCAAGGAGCCATTGCCAACCTGACTCCGAGGTTACGAACCCTTGGGCTTCATCAACATAGGTCGAATGACAAAGGGAATCGGCAACGCTTTTATCCATACAGCTCACGTTAATGTTGAAATTTTAAAAATATTTTTTTATTTTTTGAAATACAAATTTATATTTCAAAAACTCTAATTAAATTTATATTCTAAAAATTTCAATTTCTAAAATGTAATTTTATACTACAGATACAAAAAATAACACAAAATTATAGATTATTTTTAAAATTTCAACGTTAATATTGAAGGTATAGATAAAAGCATGGGCATATTTACCGATTCCCACGACAAATACAATTTGACTTGGCCCAAAATTTCGTCTGCTTGAGAGGTTTTTTTTAATTCCAGGAAATACACAATTGTTATTATTATTATTATTAATTATAATTATTAATATAAATAAAATCGTTTACAATTCAAGCAGACATTTTTTCCATTCAAAATTCATTACTATATTATTATTATATTATTATACTATTTTAAATAACTTACTTAAAAGTAACTCTTATCATTCATAATTATTTTGTTTAAAAACTTTTGCAAACATTAAATCTTACTAATCTATGTATCAAATTAAAAAAAAATTATTGAAAAAATCAAGCCTACACGTTATTATGGAATTTAAAAATTATTTAATGCTTCATTAAATAGTTTCAATTTTTGAAATATAAGTAAATAATAATCATAAAATTACGTAATTGTGAATGTCCATTTTACTTATAGGCTCCGGTGTACATAATTGGTGAGTAAAATAATAATTGTTTAAATATATTTCTAGTTCCTATAATATGAGTGTGTATTCATTTTAGTCAATAAAAAAGTCAAACGTTTTTAATCTCTATAATATTTTTTTCATTTTAGTGTGTTTGGATTGTCGTTGGAATTCCATTGACACTATTTCCAGTGTTGGTGAAAGGGAAAAGTAACAAAGAAGTTGCTTCTCCAAATTGAGTTTAGAATGCATCGGAAATAGTGTGAATGAATTTCCAAACACGCAGTTGGTCTTTCAAGTAAGCTAACCTCTATTAAATGATGAAATAACTCCCTACACATCATCTCTCCTCCCTACACATCATCTCTCCTTTCCCTTTAACCCTTCGTAGCCACCCCTCCTTACCCTTCTCTCTTCAAGACAATGTTAGCACTCGGTGCACATTGTTTAATGTTGAGTGCACATAATCAGAAGCATAATGATATGAGCCCAATGCGCTCAACAGAATTGTGGGCCTTTGGCTTCTGATCTGTCTGGCTCTCTGCCGCAAGAGAGCAGCAGGGGATGGTAGTATTCAATTTTTGCTTTTTTTAATAATGCAGCTGCTTCAGGGGGCGTTTTTAGAAACCAGTGAGGCGGATTTTTCCCTTGGATTTGCCTCCAGGTTGGGTCCCTCTTCTGTTCTGATTGCGGAGCTTAATTTCATTCGGGTTGGAATTGAACTTGTGCACCTGAAGAAGTTCAAAAATGTTGATATTGAATCCGACTCCTTGCTGGCTGTTCGTTTGATCAATGAAGGATGCTCTTCGATTTATCCCTTGTTCAATATTGTTAGTGACATTCAAAGGCTGCTCCGATTAGATGGAGATTTCTCTATTACTTATGTTCTTAGGGAAGCTAACCAGCTGGCTGACTGTTTTGCCAAGTTTAGTTTGAGTTTAGATTTTTGTAGTAAAGTTTTTTATTGTATTCCTCCTTTTGTTGTTCCCCTTTTTGAGGGCAGACATGACTGGGACCGTGTTTCCCGGGGGTTTCTAGTTGTTTGTTTTGTTTGGTTGGGGGCTTAGCCCCCCTCCCCCCCCCCCCACTGTCATAAAAAAAAAAACAAGGCCATGAAATTAAAGTATGGCCATTGAGGTAGTATCCAATGTAACCATAAAAAATGGCCCCCCCCCCTTTTATATTCTTTTCTCATACTGTGTAGGGTGTACAATTAAGCAACTTAAATTATTATAATTACGCATTACAAATAAAACTTTGATATGCAGATGCAGCTAAACTTGGAAACTTAGGGGTTGTTCGGGGTGGTTCCAAGTTTTTAGTTTTGGTTTTAAAAGCTAAATTTGAAAACAAAACTTGTTCGGGTTAAATTGGTTTTTTACTTAATTTTAAAACAGTTTTCACCTAAATTTCAAAACCATAAAAATATGTTTTGTGATTCTTGTTTCAGTTTTAAATACTAAATACTCATGTTCTCTCGTGTCTAGAGGTGGGTATGCGAGCAACCTGGTCCGCATATAAATGGATCAGGTCGACCTGGGCCACAAAATAAATGGGCCTACATGTTGTGGTCCACGTCCGACCCGCATAGTCCACGGGCTAAAATGGGTCAGCCCGTGGGCCTACTAAAGAATAAAAAAAATTAGATTTTGTAAATAAAATAAAATACACATTAATTGGCCCGCGAGCCAACCCGTCAACTAGCAGACCAAATCCGCCTAGCCCGCGGGTTAAATGAACCAGGCTAAAAAGCTCGCATTTAAACATGTCTATATTTAGGTGACCTATAGTCGTATGGGCTGCTAGTTAAACGGACCGTCAGTGGGCTAAGACCCATATACCTAGCTCTACTCGTGTCCCTTCGGCATCCTCTCGTGCCATTTAGGGATGACAAAATCGGTCGATCTTCCCCGTCCCGTTTTTTGCCTGCACCCGCCTCACAGAGGAAAGTGAGCCAAAAAACACAGCTCGCCCCGTTTAAGGGCGAGTTGGCCCACCCAAGCCCGCGAAAAAATTAAAAAAAGTCTAAAAAAAATCATTTTAAAATATTTTTAAAATTGAAAAATAAATTAATCAACCCAGTAGGTCAGCCCGCCACGGGCCGTGAGTTGAAAAATAACCCAGCCCGCAGGGCCCAACCCGTTTTACCACTCCCAGTGCCATCTCTATCGTGTCTTCACCTTTTATAGTAAGACCAGGTAAAGAGAATGAGTAAACTCCAAAAAAAAAACTTAAACTCAAAACTTAAAACTTAAAACTGAAATTCAAAACTCAGAACGAAAACTATATTTGATTTTTAAAAATTTTAAAACATAAAACCAAAAACCACCATAAACGAAGCTTAAATTTTACGTGAATGAGCGAATTTTATATATGGTGTTTGCATGTGAGTTTTATTTTGAATGTTTTTTGGATTTTATTCCTTTAAAATAAGATACTTATTTATTTATTTAAAAAAGTGAGAAAAATTAACTATTATTATTAATATATTTTTATAATTTACTATAGAAGTGCATGTGTACGTATAATTTCAATCTTGGAGACTAAATTCAAAATTTTATATTTAAGAGGTGTATAAATATCTCATGAGCGATAAAAAATAATAACTATATCAATATTATAATTTCTTATTTATTAATAATATTATAAATTATTTTAAACAAATTAATTTTAACAGAAACGTTTTAAAGTATTTATTGAAAACTAAAAAAGAAAAATATTAATAAATTATTTGATGATTTCTATATAATATATTAAATATTATATTTTGTTAATAAATTTTTATTTTTAAATTTGTTAACAAGTTCTTAATAATCTGAAGATTCAATATTATATTATGTGTTGATGAATTAAATTTAAATTTTAATCAAATATCATAAGCATAATTTTTATATTTAAAATCTCGGGTTTGAGTCTTTAGTTTAGTTAATAAGCAGTTAAGCACCAACCCTTATATTGGTCTAAACAGTAAGGAGATTGGTTTTTTTTTTTACATAAAATTTCAAATTTTCAAATTTGAGTCTTCAAAATAAAAAATGAACACTATGGGAGTTTCATCTTTAAGTAAGTCTTTCCAATTCAATTATGATTATGCAGAATTAGTATGATTTCTGAACACTAAAGAGTTTAATAATAAAAATATTGTGAATCAACAAATATGTCAACGACTCCTATTATATAGTGTCCCACCATTTAATGCTTGTGCTTGCCCATCATTATCGCTATTGTACATTAATTATTCCGATCAGCAATATAATTTTCGCAAAAGAAGATAAAGATTGTAACATAAGCTACTTCGAGTGGAACCCAACCTATCTTATTACGAGCAAACAAGTTGGTGTTCTTTAATGTATGTGATTTTGAATTTAATTATGACATTTAAGTGTATAAAAAATATTGTTAGAATGAAAAGTAAAAGTAGTAGTATATCAAAAATCAATCTCTCGAAAAAAAAAAACAAATTAGAGTGGAACAACCTGGGGTCCTGGGCACATCCTTTTGTTAGTGTGTGTATGAGCTCCTAACCACCGAATATATGAGTAAGATTAGGGTCCACCAATAAACTTTATTGATCAATTATAATAATCACCATTATTGATGAAATTAAGAATTATAAAGTTTTGACAGAAGGATGCCAAGCGTAAGGCCAAAGGGCTTAAGCCTAATGAAGCAGTGCATCTCAGTTGACTCTTTTATGCTTTATTATTATATTATTATATTTCACAATGTCACGGGAATATTAATTAAAACCAGATTTTATCGATTAATTTTCAAACCTTTGAGTGGATTGTTTACCAAAAAAAACCTTTGAGTGGATTTAGCATTGAGTAGCGCAAATGCTTACATATTTTTATCTATCGAAGTAATATACTATGTACCCACTTAACAGTTAACATACACAAATCGTTAAATTTGTAGATGTACACAAATCGAATCTGACCTGCAATAGTAGGTGGTCATCAATTTTATATTAATTATGAAAATACCCTACTAAATACCAAAATTATCATTTTAAAAATTGATATTAAAAATTGATATCAAGATTATACCTCTCTCTCTCCCCCCTCTCTCTCTCTCGGTCTCTCCCCCCTCTCTTGCTTTCTCTCTCCCCCCACCTCTCTCTCGCTCCCTCCCTCACTATCCCTCTCTCCCTCGATCTCTCTCATACACCTTCTCTCTCCCCCTCTCTTGCTTTCTCTTTCGCTCTCTCTCCCTCCATCTCTCACTCTCTATCTCTCTCCCCATTTCTTGCTCTCTCTCCCAATCTCTCTCCATGATCTCGCTCTCTCCCTCTCTCTCGCTCTCAATCCCTCGCTCCTGCTCTCTCTCTCTCGCTCTTCCCCTTCTCTCTCATTCTCTCCCTCTCTCTCCCTCCCCCGCTCACTCTCTCTATACTTCACTCCCGCTCTCTCCTAATCTCTCCCCCTCTCTTGCTCTCTCTCACTCTCTATCTCCCCCTCTCTCATTCTCTCTCTCTCGTTAGCTTTTAAAATATTTATTCTACCCCAAAGAATTTTTTTTATTTACAAAAAAGGTAAAAAATTATGAAATTACGACCTTTTATAATTTTTTGTAAATATTGATATTTCTTGGGGCTAAAATGTAATTATTTGAACTATTGGGGTTTATTGCAATTAATAAGCAAAATCTAAGTAACAGGTAATCTTGAATGAATCCAAACCCTTATAATTTAATAGTAATTTATGGATGGTCTAAATTCAATTTGTGTACATACACAAATTTATCAATTTGTGTACATACACAAATTTATCAATTTGTGTACATACACAAATTTATCAATTTGTGTAGGCTAAGTGCCACATTTACCCGAGATCTTGTAAAGTGCCGCGCGTGAATCATGGTGGTTCATGAAAAGGACAGTGACCTGCGATTTTCTCTCCCTTGGCTTCAAAATCGTGACTTTTTTTTTTGGTGGGTTTCAAAATCGTGACTTCGTGCATACTTGGAGCCACATGGCATGGTGACACCAAAATTGATATTTTAGTAAAAATTTATATGTGTTTATCTACTTTGACTTAAAATGATAAGAAATAGTTTTCATATTAGTTGAAAAAATTATACTATATTTGGTTTGGTTTCCTTTGTTAGCAAAAAAAAGTTATACTATATTTTATGTTAAATTTGCTTTTAGAGTAAAAATGATAAAAAAAACAAATTTCTTTCAATCTCAATTTTAACCAAATAAATTTTACAAAAATGATTTAACTAGCAACCTCTTTACAAAATTGATTTAACTAGCAACTTCTTTATAGTTGATATACATTATTCTCCATATATAATTCTCTATGGAAATTATTTTATGAGTAATAAAAATGAAATATGAAAAAACATAAGCATTTCAAACATTCAATTTTATAAAAATAAAAATTTCATATAATTGATAAAATCTGACTTTGATAATAATTCACAATTTTTTTAATGCTAGTTAAAAAAATTAAAAATCAATGAAAATTTAAAATACAATTAAATAATTAACTAAAAGCATGAATTTAAGTTAATATTAATACTTATAAAATAGATGGTGCAAGATAAAAAAAACAAGTTATCTACACTTATATATTTAAATTATTTCACTTTTTAAAAGATAAGTAAATTAATCAATTACATATGTAAATATGTAAAAAATAAAATTTTCGGAGGTGATGCTCTCTTCTTCCATTAAAAAACTCTCTGCTCGTGTATAAAAAAAAAAAAAAAACTCTCTGCTCGTCCTCGTTTCCAGTGTTACACAGATCCAATAAAAGCACCAAGCCGACACTTCACCGTCTCTCTCCTTTTTTCTTCGGTTCTCTCGTAATCTCGTTCTCACCAACAAACGCAAAGTATCTCTCAGTCACTCTGTCATTTTCTCTTGACTCCTACTTTCCCATCTTTTTACCTTTTTTCTCGCTCACCAAACACGCACTCTCACACTCTACAAAGAAAGCTGAGCTGGTTTGTGGTTGTTGTGGTACCCTCACACTCCCCTTCGAGTCTCACTCATTTCCCTGCATCACTCTGCGTGGGTGAGTGATCAAACATCATCTGCATTTTCATGTTAACTCTTGATGTCTGAACCTTTAACCTTCACTTCACAAATTACTACTCTTCTTCATTCCCTTCTTCACCCTTCTGTCTATCTTCACAACACTTGGGAGTTTCTTACTTCAATTTCGCATTGCAGCTCAGTTATTATCGTCCTTTTGACTTTTCTTTTATGATCCATGCACAATCACAAGCTCAAATTTCATTCATAGAGGTGAGAAACCGCAAACACTCTCTTTTTAGGTGTAGCACTGTAACTGTATAGCACGATACCTCTGTCTTTTTTTTTCCTTTTTTAAAATTTTCCCTTTTCCCACAAAAAGACATTGCATGACTTCTGTTCTTATTCTTTTAATGGGAAAAGGGGGAAATAAAACATTTTTCTCGTGATTTTCAGTTGCATGTGAATTAATTGTCGGCTTATATGTAGGTTTTTATTTTGTCATGTTGTGTTGGATTTTATAAATGTGAAGCGCCGCCGATTATTTAGATGTTTTTTATAAATGGGAAATTGCGATTAATTTATTTTTCTGGAATATAGGAATTTTGTTTTTTGTTATAGTTGCTAATTTATTTTTCTGATGAGGATAATATTTTTTTTTCCCTTATGATTATAGCTACATCCTCTGAACCATGATGTGACAATATACTCGCATTGTTAATTCTTCGTTTATTTTCTTGAGGGACGATTCCTCATATATATTGTGTCTAAATGAATATCATCATGCTATTGAGAATAGTAATAGTAATGTAAAAACTTTCGGATTATTGGAGTGGCGACACTGGTTGTGTGAAAAGTTATCATTCTAGTTATCTCGGTTCAGTTTTTTGATGAGCTTATCCTCCCTGTTAGACTTACAGTAGCACATTCCTATTCCACTGGCCCTGACACCCATCATACAGGTTCCTCCCCATTGAAGCTTTCTTAGCATTATGGATCAAAAATCATGGCCTTGGAGGAAAAAGTCCTCAGAAAAGACGATTATATCTACCGAAAACACCAATCTCACTTCAAAAGAAAATGGAGAGGTAAGCTGGTAAATTTTAGCATCAATTATTCTATTCTGATTCACTTTCATATAGTTTTCCCATTTCGCAAATGTTATAGAATCTTCTAAGTTTATATCATGATTAAGTTGGATGTTTGTAACCTTCCTTTTTTCTTCATTTATCTTACCTATTTTAGAGTACTAATTTTCAATTAACAATGTCTCATCTCATTCCTTATTAGTAAGTGTGATAATATAGAGCTTAGAGGGTTCTTTGCTTTTTCTTTCCCTTATTTTTTCCTGGGCCCTTTGTGCTGAATTATTATGATTATAAAATGGACAAAATAATTCTTGGTGTACCTATCCACCAGACATCCAGAACTATATGAAATTAAGTTTTTGCTTTATTACTTGACAAAAATAAATAACTGTTTTTTTGTTTTGTTTTTATCTTTCCTATTTTAGGTACAGGCACTTCTAGCTGATAAAGAAGAATTGGAGAAAGACTTGAAAGGATTAAATGATAAGCTTGCTTCGGTGCTTTCTGACTGTAATGCTAAGGATGAGCTGATGAAGAAACAAACAAAAATTGCACAAGAAGCAGTGGCAGGTAACATTCATGCATGTCTGTGTGTTCATTTATCCTTCGACTTGTTATCTGGGACATGAAAATAAGTAAATAACTGCTTGAGGAAAATATTTCAGAGTAATTTTATCAGGTTCTGTTAATATTTTGCTTTGAAGGTTTGAAGAAGGCAGAAGCTGAAGTGTTGTCTATGAAGCAAGACCTGGATGAAGCTTTGCAGCAGCGATTAATTTATGAAGAAAGAGTATCCCATTTGGATGGAGCTCTCAAGGAATGTATGCAGCAGTTACGGTTTGTTCGGGAAGAACAAGGGCAAAGGATTCATGATGCAGTGATGAAGGCTTCAAAGGAATTTGAAAAAGAGCGAATGATTTTGGAGGAGCAGTTATCTGAGACAAGTAACAGGCTGGCGAAAGCTGAGATTGAAAATTCTCATCTTAATAAATCCATTTTTGCAAGAGAAAGTCTGATTGAAGATCTGAAAAGACAATTGACTCAAGCTGAGGCAGATCATAGTGCACTGATGATTAGATTAGAGTCCACTGAGAAAGATAATGCCTCTCTGAAGTATGAGTTTCGAGTGCTTGAAAAGGAGATGGAGATTCGAAATGAGGAGAGAGAATTTAATCGTCGGACAGCTGATGTTTCTCACAAGCAGCACTTAGAGAGCATTAAAAAAATTGCCAAGTTAGAATCGGAATGTCAGAGGCTGCGCCTTCTGGTTCGGAAACGGTTACCAGGTCCTGCTGCCCTGGCAAAAATGAAAAATGAAGTTGAAGTGTTGGGACGGGATTCAGTTGAAATAAGGAGGAACAAGTTGAACTCAACCAGTTTAATGGTTGAATCTTCAGTTGACAGTTCTCCTGGGACTCCCATGAGAAGAATTAATTCTTTGACAGAGCAGCTATATGCTGTGGAAGAAGAAAACAAGACTTTAAAAGAATCCCTAAATAGGAAAATGAATGAACTCCAATTCTCAAGACTAATGCTTTCTCGCACAGCTTCCAAACTTTTGCAACTCGAGTCACAGATTGAAGAATCATCTAAGGGTCAATTAACTATGGGGCAGCCTAGAAGCAACCTTACATCGCGTGAATTCTCTTTGGCATCAATGTCTGATGTTGGCAGTGATGACAAGGTTAGCCGTGCTGAATCCTGGGCTTCTGCATTGATTTCAGAATTGGAGCACTTCAGAAGCGGAAAAGAGAAGGAATCACTGTCATGCAGAAGTGTTGGAGCTTCAGACATAAATCTCATGGATGACTTCGTTGAAATGGAAAAATTAGCAGTGGTCTCTGTTGAAAAAGCCCGTGAAGTCTCTCCTGCTTCTTTGAAAGCAGTTAATGAGGTTAATGGCTTCTCAGAGTCTGGGACAAATGAGACTACCCCTGAAGTAGTAGGTAAGGAAATCGTTCCAGTGTCTGATAACATTTCAGACTTCTCAACATCAAATCAGAAAACCTATTCCATTGACATATTTAAGGATAATATTCCCAGTTGGCTTCAGGATGTAGTAAAAATGGTCCTGGAACAAAACCATGTCACTCACAAAAATCCTGATGATATACTTGAGAATATTAGAGTAGCTTTGAGGTTTCTGAATAATCTAGACCCGCGTGACTTTGATTCAAGCGAAGTCTCTGTTCATATTGACGCATCTGATCCTCCCCATTGTATGCACTGCATGTCATGGAAACCTTCGAATAATTCTTCTGGGGTTGATCCATCCAGTGATATAAATATTTCTGACATTTCAACAATCAAGAGAACCAAACAACAATCTCAGGAAGATCTGAGTAAATCAATAGGAAAGATAATTGAACTTATCGAAAAAATCAGCCTTCCTGCTGTGGAATATGATAATTCAGATCCCTTGTGCACAAGTGATGGGAATGTCCCGTCATACAAGAATCTAGGAATGCCAACAGGCTACATGGTCCGTGTTTTCCAATGGAAAACATCTGAACTCAGTAATGTCTTACAGCAATTTCTACATGTGTGTTATGATTTGCTGAATGGCAAGGCTGATCATGAAAAATTTGCTAAAGAACTAACAACAGCTTTGGATTGGATTATGAATCACTGCTTTTCCCTTCAGGATGTTTCTAGTATGAGGGATGCCATCAAGAAACAATTTGATTGGGATGAGACACGAAGTGAAAGTGAAGCGGAGATTGGGATGATAAGTCATTTTGCAGAGGCAGATAAGTTACATCTTCCCAGAGAACAGTTGCCGTGTTTGCCTCAAGTAACTGCTTCAGATGGTCATGATCTTAAAACTCGAGAGATGTACTGTGATGAGAAAGAAGAATTTAAAATTGTTAAAGATAAGTTGATCAGTGCTGAATCTCGAAAGGAAGTCTTGGAAGGGGGGCTTCAATCAGCTACTGATAAGATTGAATCCTTAACAGATCAACTTCGGGAATCAGAGAAAACTATTGACAGCTTGAGATTAGAGCTACAATCCTTAAAAGAATCCAATGGATTACTTGAGGATCAAATAAGAAATCACAAAAATATAAATTCAGATCTGAATGCTCAGCATACAGAGGCTGGATTAAAAGAGGCTCATAACAAGGTTTTGGCATTAGAAGTGGAACTGGAGAACAAAAATCAGAGTTGTGAAGAATTAGAGGCCAGATGTCTTGAATTGCAGCTCCAGCTTGAAAGGTATGAATTATCTATAAATATTTGTTTCTATGCAATATATATATTTTTTGAACATTTAGCTTTTAATTTCTAATTGAGGATTGTTGCATATCCAATTAATGTTCTCAGCATGTCAAAGGAGTACTCAAACAATGGTATCCAGAAAGATAAGCCACTGCGTACTGTAAGTTTATCTCATTCTATTAGATTACTAGTTCCTATGTGATACTCTGGAATATTTAATCAAGATCAAGCATGATTCATCTTAGTACAAAGTTAGCTCTTTATATTGTTGCACCATGGTTTGGTTCCTGCTAGCTAAAGATTATTGGAAATAAACATATCCATTGCCTTGGCTCTTCGATATCACTTGGTATTTTGTGCTTCACACTAATTTGAATTAGTGGAGAATAGAAACTTATCAGAAAAGACAGATCCATGATTTTGCTTTGTTGGAGAAAAAATGATATTACTTGTACACTGTATCTATAGGGGTTCCAACTTGCAATGTTACATAAAACGTACAGGGCACATCTAATTGAAATATTCTGAATTAAAGTTTCCATCTAGGTATAATTTTTTATTGTCAACAGGGTCTTCATACTTTTGTTATCTTCTGATTAGAAAGTGAACTCCTCTATTATACCCAAAATAAGAAACTGTTAGATGTGATTAGTAATAGAACACTTCATGTTTTTTTTTTCCAATATCATTTGTAAATGATGGCTGAATGTAATGCTTTGAAAAGAGTAAACACCAAACCTCTTCTATTATATAATTTATA
This sequence comes from Glycyrrhiza uralensis, assembly GCA_030159175.1. Lineage (NCBI taxonomy): Eukaryota > Viridiplantae > Streptophyta > Magnoliopsida > Fabales > Fabaceae > Glycyrrhiza > Glycyrrhiza uralensis. The sequence continues at coordinate 46,961,667 of BRZY01000001.1, read as the reverse complement.
CCGCCTCTCTAGATTCAGTGGATAGTTAGTCTACATGAATTTTTGAGTTTTCTAGAGATTAGGCAGCTTCAAGAGCTGGCTCCATATTAAAGAAAACAGATATGCTCTTTGTTGAGACCAGCCAATAAAATTCAGGCAAAGCACTCCCTCCTTAATAGTTTGCTTGTACAAAATAATCGAAGGTATGAAGCAGTGATATGAAGAGACCAACCATGTTTTCTAGGAAACCATTCAAGCAGAGTATTTTAAAGCATTACAAGCAGTACAAATAAATGAAAATAATGCCCCCCAAGACGTCCTTGGTGTTTGGAGAGTAAAAATAGACAAAATTAGGGGGGGAAAAATGAACTACCTATCCCCATGTGCATGATTGACTGGCAATAAGTTAATATAATAATGCTTAGACTGTGTAACCAAATCATGAGTCGATTATTCACTTGTGCAAAATCATTTTTGTTGTGCATGTGTTGGTATTGAGTTGAAGAGTGTTGACCAATCCAACAGGACTTGGAGATAACAGCTGCTTCAGAAAAGTTGGCCGAGTGTCAAGAAACCATCCTTAACCTTGGGAAGCAGCTGAAGGCATTGGCTGCACCAAAGGATGCATCCCTTTTTGACAATGCCATTGATGCCCAACGTAATACAATTGCTAACACTGCATCATCCACCGCCGCCACCACCACGACGAATGTGGATCCGAGCCCTGCTCCTGCAAAAGTTATGAAAGTGAAGAATCTATCTCTACTCGATCGGATGCTGGCCGAAGATGATACTAAAGCCAAGGTTTCCAAAGCAAGTGACAACAACTCCAATCTCACCAACATTCCAGGCATTATAGACCTGGAGAAGATTTTAGCTTTGAACGAAAATAAAAACCAGGATGGCAGCACTACTGTTGATTCTTTGGCCATTGTACCTGCTAAGAAACCGGGAAGTGGGAGTTTGTGGAAGAAGTTATTGTGGAGAAAGAAGAAGAAAAGTGCCAGCATGAAAGCACCCCTTCCGTTGAACACCTGAAATGCTCATAACATAAAATTGCTGTGTTGTTCAATACAGTGCTTACCGAAATATAAATTGATTGGTATTTTTGTTTGTTTTGATCTTGTATATACGCCTGAAAACTAACAACCGAAAGTTCATGTTGTGAAAGGCATTCACCAATGTTGTTATGGTATACTAATATATACGTTACTCAAGTACTTGAAAGAAAATAATGGGGAAGAAAAATATTAAATATTATTTCTGAATAAATAGCAGTACAACAGATGTAATTTATAATTAATATATATATATACATAGAGGATGTATCAAGTGAGAGGAGTTTTAATATGAGAGGGTGAGATGATTAAATCTGGACCGTATAATCATACATGGATGGTTGGAATTAAAAGTTAGTTGTCACATGACTACTTAAAAAAGTCATGTGATTTTTTGTTTCAATCTTGACAATTTATGGTTTGATCTTATGGTTATGATTCACTCCTCTCATTCTTTCATAATAAAATTTCTCTCACTTGATATGCTCCCTCTATATATATATATATATATATATTAATTCTAATAAATAATATTTTTATACATATAGATTTACTTGTCAAAGTCAATTTATTTTTCTATTTAATAAACAAGCGGACAAAGAACTCAAATCTTCTGTCTTCCACTATTTTCATATAAAATTCTGAATTTTGAACCACCATCAATTTATAACACTCATATAATACCTTTCTCTTTCTATCACTCTTTTCCTATTAAATCACTTATCTATCGGTGACACTTCTATTACTTATCTCCATCTATTTCTAGTTTTTTATGAGTTAACTATCATTTTGGCCCCTGAAACTGTAATGTGGTCTCACTTAAGTCCCTCAAACTAACAAAAATAAAAATTAGCCCCTGAAGTTGTATACTGTTGGTCAATTTAGTCCCTGTTGTTATACTCATCATCTGACTCCGTTTACTGTGATGAGCTGGCACGTTAAGTGCCACGTGGCATCCAAGCTGGCCTCACACGCGTTGCCCAGTCAGCAGGGACCAAAATGAAGGTTTTTTCGCAGGGACTAAATTGAAAGATTTTTTTTTAGGGAGGGCAGTATCGGTTAAGTGTCCCTCTCTGTATTTAATTGTTCAATTCCGTCCCTGGAACCCTAAAACCATAATCTTCCCCATTTCCACCATTGTTGTGCTCTTTGAGAGTGTAAAAACAAGGAGGATGACAATGGGAGGAGGAGGGCCAAATGTGCACATTCGTTTGTGCTTGGGTACTTCTCAGGATCGTCAATCGTAGGTTCACAAGTGTTAGAAGAAACAGAATATTTATGTGAGACTTTAAAACCATGCGGGGACTCGCCAAATGGGTTGTTGCTGTTGTTGTTTCCATAGTACAGGGGATAAACTGAAAACATATTTGAAGGCGGTTGAATTTGATATCCCAATTCCAAGCACTTCTCTTTACTACCATTCTCAGACACATGTTGTTGCGACTTTGTTGTATGAGAAACATTGGGAATCTCTTCGGTGCTAATGCGTTTGACCAGATAAAAACATTTTGAGTTGTTGCGTTGACTCCTTGAAGCTTTTGTTAGGGTGCAGCCCAAACTCAGTGCAGCTGAATGAATCTATACCAAATTAAATTGTCACGGAGAAGGAAAAATCAAAGAGCACAACAATGGTGGAAATGGGGAAGATTATGGTTTTAGGGTTCTAGAGACGAAATTGAACAATTAAATATAGAGAGGGGGCACTTAACAGGTATTGCCCTCCCTCTAAAAAAATCTTTCAATTTAGTCCCTGCAAAAAATCTTTCAATTTAGTCTCTGCGAAAAAACCTTCATTTTGGTCTCTGCTGACTGGGCAACGCATGTGAAGCCAGCTTGGATGCCACGTTAAGTGCCAGCTCATCATAGTAAACAGAGTCAGATGACGGATATAACGACAGGGACTAAATTAACCGACGGTATACAATTCTAGGGGCTAATTTTTATTTGCGTTAGTTTCAAATACTTAAGTGAGACCGCATTACAGTTTCAATGACCAAAATGACAGTTAACTCAATTTTTTATCTCTCGCTGAGCGTGTATGAGGTGTCCATAAATCAATTCTTATAAAGATTACTCTAAAACTTACCTATTTTTTTTTACTTATTTTTATTTTTCTTCTACTACTTTTCATTTATTTTCTTTCCTACCGTAAGAGAGAGAACGAGAGATGATCTTCCTGCGTGAGAACTGATAACCTATATTGAATTCCACATGGCTGGAGAGACAAGTAAAAGCGTACAATACTACAATCACAATTATCTACTACTCTCTCCGAACTCAAATATAAGAAATAAGTTACTTTTTTGGTTTATTGAATAACTCATATCTAAACTATATTATAGACCAGATATATGAATTATTCAATAAACTAAAAAAATAATTTATTTTTTATATTCGAGTATAGAGGAAATATGTTCTTTTTTCCTTAGATTCATTCATTTTGTTCAAAGCCTCCCTCACAGGCTCACCTACTTACGATGGCCATTAAAAAAGCACATGACCACACTTTATCAACAAAAAAAAAAGCACATGACCACAAAACACAAGACACACATTATATCAAAAAAAAAACACAAGACACACATTTATTGTAGTAGGTCCCGCTGCGTTCCCTAACCCATATCAATCACTGCAATAATAATCGAAGCTCTCTCTCGGTCTCTCTGCCTAAGCAGCTCCAACAGAAGATTGATTAACACACCATGGTCTCCGTCCGAGTGATCTCCACCTGCACAGTCCAGGCACCACCGAGTCACAATGAAAACGGTGAGTCAACTGGGAGAATCGATTTAACCCCATGGGATCTCCAATTCCTCCCAATCGAGACCATCCAAAAAGGCCTTCTTTTTCACCACACCACACCAAACCAAACAATCCACACCCTCAAACACTCCCTTTCCTCCACCCTTTCCTTCTTCCCACCCTTCGCGGGCCGTTTCATCATCACCGAACACCACGAAGACAACAACAACAACAACAACAACAATGCCTCCTGTTTCATCACGTGCAACAACGCGGGTGCATTGTTCGTCCACGCCACAGCAGAGAACACCACTGTCGCCGACATCCTTAAACCCAACTACGTTCCCCCCATTGTCCGCTCTTTTTTCCCACTCAACGGAATTAGAAGCTGCGAAGGCACGACACAGCCACTACTAGCAGTGCAGGTAACGGAGTTACTTGACGGCGTCTTCATTGGCTGCACCGTCAATCACGCGGTCACTGACGGCAAGTCGTTTTGGCATTTCATCAATTCCTGGGCCGAAATCTCACGTGGCAGTGGCACCACTACAACTTGTCTCAAAATATCCAAACTCCCTTCACTTGAACGCTGGTTCCCAAACGACATTGACCCTCCCATACGGTTTCCTTTCACAATGGAAGAGGCAACAGCACAGAAGCAACACTCCGAATTAAACCCCATCTTCATCCCGCCGGAGAGGATCTTCCACTTCACAAAGGAGAAAATCGCGCAACTGAAATCGAAAGCCAACGCAGAAGCCAACACTGAGAAAATAATAATATCCTCTCTGCAAGCGGTTTTAACCCACGTGTGGCGCTCCGTGATCCGTTGCAAACGGGTTGACCCGAAAGAGGAAATCCGTTACGTCCTTCTGATAGGGGTTAGGCCCAGGTTGGTTCCGCCGTTGCCGGAGGATTATTTCGGAAACGCGGCGCTGGATGGCGCTGTTACAATGAAAGCAGGGGAGCTATTGGAACAGGGTGGGCTCGGGAAGGGTGCTTCGGAGTTGAACAAGGTGGTTTCTTTGCACTCTGATGAGAAGATAAAGAGTCACTATGAGTGTTGGTGTAGAGCGCCGAGGTTGATTACGATTGGTAACATGGCCAATAGTAATTCCTTGGCGACAAGCAGTTCCCCGAGGTTCGATGTTTATAGTAACGATTTCGGTTGGGGGAAGCCTGTGGCGGTTCGAAGTGGCGGTGCGAATAAAAGGAATGGGAAGATCACTGTGTTTGCTGGGGCAGAGGAAGGGAGTATTGACATTGAAGCGTGTCTTCCTTATGAGATCTTGGAGGCCATGGGGAATGACCCTGAGTTCATGGACATTGCCACTTCCAACTAACCAACCAGAGGCTTAGATGGTAAAGAAAATGTGTCTGTGTTTGTGTTCGTGTGTGTGTGTGTGACTCTCTGTGTTTGAAAGATGATGATGTAACGACATGAAAGTTTAATGATTTGCAATTTACATTTTAATGGGTATCTAGAGTCTAGACTACTATTGGATTTCTGGTGTAGTTCCTGTTTCTTTTGATGAAATTCAAGACGAAGGAATCTTTTGTGAATGATGTTTGATAAATGTCATGAAAAATGTTACTTCACTTGACCGTATGCTGGACAAAGTGAATGGGATGGACCCATGATTCTGGTTTGACATTCTGGACTTGTTTATGATATGCTCTGCGGATCAACAATGTTTAAGCATTCCCTGCTTCAATTATATGGTTACATATATGTGTTGGTCTGAACATTGTACAAATCAGTATAGCATGTGGATCGCTTGAAAAACGATTTTTCTGGAAACTTGATATTTATGTTTGGCACGCCTGAATGAATGTTGAGTTGTAGCAGCTTCAATATTGTAGTACCAGTAAAGTTACATTAAAGTTGATGCCGGAGACCTGGAGTAATATGTTTTGGAAATCCGTCCAAGCCACAATATTTTAGTATGCTACTGTGATGCACGTCAATGGGAAGTAAAAGAAGGTTCTATATTGAATAAATAAAAAATTGAAGTAGCTGGTAGAACTAGTGAGATCATATGAACATTGACGGAATTAATCTATAATCTATAAAACTTAAAAAACAAAAGAAATAAGAAGTGAATCAAGAAGATATATACTCATATCTATTTTCTCTTTAAATGTCATTGAAGATATAGTGATACATAAATTAAGAAAGATAATTATTAGACTCTTTCAATGTTTATATTATTATTTTTATTTTAGAATGTGTATTTTGTTTATATTATTATTATTATATAATATTCATTTATATTTTTTTAAATCTTTATCATTCACTGTTGCACGAATATATACAAACGCCACATAAAGAAGCCACTTGTTTACGCCGTCCCCATCCGTGGGAGCTGCAATGAACAGCCATGAACGAACTGTCGGTGGACGGCGGGCTAGGAAGGAGAAGGACCTGAGAACAAAGAAGTGTGAATAGGGAGAAGAAATTAGATTGAATTCTCAATTGGCATACACTAATGATCCATAGACTCTCACTTCATATCTCTTACTTTATTGGAATAAGGTGTGAGAAAAATAGTAGAATGTCCATGTTCATCATTTATTGGCATAATTGCAATTTCGGTATTCCATCTTTTACGATAGATTAATGTTATACACACATCCATAATATATTTATCACACATTTCATTCTCTTATTTTACTCATTAAAATAGAGTACAGTGTAAGTGTATAAGTGTTAGAATATCATTGCTCTTTACTATAATACAATTTTTATACTTATTTTTAATTGTATAAATTAAACTATTTATCTTTTCACCTTATGTTAATTGGGTCTCACTTTTTTTTCCTTGTACCAATTGAGTTCTTCTGTCAATTTATTGACATTTTTTATGTGACATCACAGTGTTGACTACAAAATTACATGTGACGTGTTGGGTTAAATTTATGAAAATCAATTAAATTTCAAAGCATTTAGGCATAAGTTTTGATGTGATAATTGAATTGATGTGGTACTTGTACACAGAATTGGCCAAACTATAGGATTCAATGTAGAGTGTGGTCCATATTGCCAAATCGTGTGACTCAGGTACTGTAGAGTACGTAGATTCTCTAACTACTATGTATCCTCCTAGATTTGGCTTATTTAAAATAAATAAAGTATAAAGTAAATATTTTTAATTATTAATGAGAAAATTAAAAATAATATTTTAACATATTTATGATTTTTTATACATATATTTATAATATTTATTATTAATTTTTTCATCAATAATTAAAATTAATTATTTTATACTCTAAAATAATTCGTTCACTTTAGAAGAGCCGAATCCATCATCCCTGTAGGGGCCGGTAACCGGATGCTTTGTCTCCATCATACAGTAGGTGTTTGCAATGATATCTGTATGACGACTTCAATCCATTATACTTACAGCCTACAAGTTCTTCTTAGAAAGTCTAATATCTCTAGATGGGGGCCTTCCTAGAGTTAACTACATTCTCTCTCTCTCTCTCGGGAGGAAGATGTGTCTTTGGAGCTCTTGCTCCACCCGATTCCTTGTTTTTCTTCGCCCTTCTTTGACTGTTCAAATTTAGGGGAATTTTCATGTTATGTTATCGTAATTGCTTGTTTCCTCTTAATTTTTATGGAGGTTTCGTTTATTATTGTGGTTTGCGTTGGTAAGAAAGATCCTGAGCTAATGGTATTCCCACTAGTCAAATTAGGATAGTTGAACTTGAAGGGAAAGAAGGAAAAAAAGGAGAGAAAGAGAGAGAAAAATCACAGTCTTAATTCCTAAATAAGTTTTTTTAATTTCTGTAATACAATTATTTTATCGTTGTTTTTATAAAATTTAGAACTACGATAGACAAACACGCACACATTCACACTACATTCCATTTCAATGAGTAAAATAAAAGAATAAAGTGTATAGTGAGTGTGTCTTAGATGGTTGTGTAACATTAATAAATTTATTTGTTTTCTAACGTTTTAGCTCATGATATATGAAAAAAAATTATAGAGACAAAAAAAAAATACAATTTCTTGTTTATAATTTTTTTATAAAACAAAAACAATAAATAAGTAAATTACAAAAAATAAAAAACTTATTTAAATATAATTTTATTTCTTTTATGGTTCACCGATCGACCATAGTGAAATTGGTCCCGCCCCAGTGTGTCTTAGATGGTTGTGTAACATTAATAAATTTATTTGTTTTCTAACGTTTTAGCTCATGATATATGAAAAAAAATTATAGAGACAAAAAAAAATACAATTTCTTGTTTATAATTTTTTTATAAAACAAAAACAATAAATAAGTAAATTACAAAAAATAAAAAACTTATTTAAATATAATTTTATTTCTTTTATGGTTCACCGATCGACCATAGTGAAATTGGCCGGCCCCCACGCCCGGAGAAAGTATTTTTTTTTTCTTTATTAAATCTAAATCGACAATGATACTGTTAGCTTGGCTTCCTTCTAGAGTTCTAGGCTCTGCAATAGTGTTCTTCAGCAAACTGTAGCTACCAAATGTGCTCGCATTTCCTGAACTACCGTTCGAAATGCAGAGCACCTTCCACCGTGTGCCTCCTTGTGACCCTCACCTGTTCCCTTTTCTTCACCTCTTCCGCCGCCTGCTCTAACGGCAACTGCCAGGTTCTCTCTCTCTCTCTTTTCTCTTTTCCCTTTCTACAGAAAAAGATCCATGGAAATTCGCTTTCGTTCCTTGAGTTTGAACTGAATTTGGCAGGTTCTAGAAGCATGTTCAGCCTCTACGGATTGCGGGCCAGGTCTATTCTGCGGCAATTGCCCCGCTTTGGGCTTGAACCAACCCATCTGCACCAGAGGCCAACCCACTGTTCCCACATCCATCGTAACCTCCTTCCTTCGATTATATGTTATCCACTTCACATTTCAGTTATACTTCCCCTATGGCCAATTTTGGCGAGGGGAACTTCACTTCAATTTTGTAGCTAAATAAGACAAGTACAAAAAGATAACCTTTTGTGATGATGCGACTTTCCCTTTTGGGGCATGCTGTTGCAGGTGAATGGGTTGCCCTTCAACAAGTACTCTTGGATAGTGACCCATAATTCCTTCAGCATCGTCGATTCACCGTCTTCCACAGGTGTTCAGAGACTAACGTTTTACAATCAGGAAGACACTGTAACCAACCAGTTGAGGGTATGTATGTGTAATGTGTTGTTTGCAATTTCATGCTTTTCCTGGATGAAGTTGGATTCTAATTCAGCTTGACAATTTTCCCCCCTTTTATTTTTGGTAATTTAATTTAATTATTTGTTGTGCTGTTTCTTGTGTGTTTTGTTTTTTGATGATTTAGAATGGAGTGCGGGGACTAATGTTGGATATGTACGACTTTCAGAATGATATCTGGCTCTGTCATTCATTTCGTGGGCAATGCTTCAACTTCACTGCCTTTGTAATCTAACCCTCTTTGTTATATTGATTTTTTACAAGCTAAGAGTGCTTTTTATGTTTCCATGGGGCATTGTCTAACATGTATGTATGTTGAACCGTTCTTCTCAGCAACCTGCAATAAATACTTTGAAAGAAGTGGAAGCATTCTTGACGGAAAATCCAACTGAGATTGTCACCATCATAATTGAAGACTATGTGCATACCCCAAAGGGGTTGACTAATCTGTTCACAAGTGCTGGACTGGATAAGTATTGGTTTCCTGTGTCCAAGATGCCAAAAAAGGGTGATGATTGGCCCACTGTGACGGAGATGGTTCGAGCAAATCACCGACTTCTTGTTTTCACCTCCGATGCTTCAAAGGAAGCCGAAGAAGGAATAGCTTATCAATGGAAGCACATGGTTGAAAATGAGCGTAAGCACAATATCATCTCAACATGTATGTATATCTCCTATGTACATGATTTGTATTGAAAACCTCACAATTCACTTGCTTCAGCTGGAGATCCCGGAGTTCAACAGGGTTCTTGCCCACATAGGAAAGAATCAAAGGCATTAAATTCTAAAAGTACATCACTTTTCTTGATGAATTACTTTCCAACATATCCAGTTGAAGCTGAATCGTGCAAAGAGCATTCAGCTCCACTTGCTGACATGGTGGATACATGTTACAAAGCTGCAGGGAATGTGCTGCCTAACTTCATAGCTGTTAACTTTTACATGGTATTCCTTATTGCTCAGGGTTGTTAATTGAAACTTAATTATGATACTTATATAGCACACACCTTGCAAACACTTTAGCATTCTGATTGAAATTTCATGCAGAGGAGTAACGGAGGTGGCGTTTTTGATATTGTGGATAAAATGAATGGCCACACATTGTGTGGGTGTAGTACAGTCACAGCCTGCCAGGTTTGTCTACATTTCTCGTCCAGATATGTATTGTCTCTATGCCATTTGTTTGTGAACCTTTTGTATTCTGATAATTCCATTTTTGTGTCTGTTTTCTATTCCCAAACTAATGACTCGAAACCTAATTGAATATAGTTTTACACCTAGTAGAAAGTTTCCGGACTTTATTTCAATAGTAATTTATTCTAAATTGTTGTCCACATGAGCAGAATATATGAGACCTTGAGAGGATATCTTTGAAGCTTGACTATGTATATGTGGGACATCAGATCACGTTAAGATAAAATATCCTTCAGAAGTAGAACATAGAATCAGACAATTGAGCAGTTATGTTTTTATATTTCTTGAAACCAACAATAATTTGAGAGACAAATTAATCTTAACCTGGATGATAGAAAGAAAGTTTTAGTCACTTGAGGTGGAGGTGAATTTCTTTTTAGCTCTTGGGGTCTTTTATCTATAGTATTAATAAGGAGAAAAGGGGAGGTAGTTTTCCGTGTTCACTTTTTGTCCCAGAATTTTGAAATTATATTTATCTAACTCAAATCTTTGTTAAACAGACAAAGAAAATTACAGGTTTATAAAAATCAAATAACATCCACATATTATCTCTTGACTTTCCTTATTTTTCTCTACTATTTGTTCTTAGCTGCATGTGTTCCAGTATATGGGTATTTATATGAAATCATGTAGCACATATTTGGGCAAAAGTCGATTAGGATCCCTAGTTATCATGTGGCACACTTCTTCATCTTTTGGTGTTTTGTTGGGCTGTAATATATGATGTGGCTGAATCCTTGATACGGATGGATTTTTATCTTGGCACAGCCTCTACCTGTACATTCTGATGAAAAGAAATTCTGGCAAAGACAATTACATTATTTACTGCAATTTTGCAGGCAGGTGCATCCTTTGGGTCTTGCAAGAATATTTCTGTACCTAATACAAGTCCAGTGAGCAACACTGCTGGAAGCTTTACTGGATCTGTTCAGTTTTCTAGATCAGCTTCGCCTGTCCATTATCCAAATAGCATGCTTATTCTCTTGTTTTACTTCTTGCTTGTAGTCTTGTTGCAACTATGATAACTAAGCATTATCATATATATATCTTATACAAACTAGTCTTTCAAGACAAGCTCTAGTATCTTTGCATGTACACTGTACTGAAATGTTATGGGACTGTTGCTAGGTTAGAAAATTAGATAAACTTTTGTGTATGTGGGGGCTACATTCAAGGATATTTGAAGTCATTTGAGGTAGATTATAATCAAGAGAGAGCAAGAGTTTATCTGGAGCTATAAGCAGTTCAGGTATGTTATATTCTTGGCTATACAACTCAAATTCTAGATATTGCAACTCTTGATGTTTACACTTCCATTCTTTAATTTCTCTCATTACACTTGGGTGCATTGTTTCTGTTTTCCAATTTGCAATAATGTCATTAGTAAAATTACTTTCCAGATACTGATTCTGATAATTTATTGGTTTGGATCAGTGGATCTATTGACCAAGCACTGAATTGGTACTCAAAAGCTTTTCAATTGAACTTATTTGGGTGTATTAAAGATGCTACAAATTTTACAGGTTATAGAACACCTATCTAAACTCTCTCATGAATCTTCACGGTCAAGTTGGATTAGTTAATTCTTCTCTCCAGGGAAGTTTATGATTTTAACTGCTATAGTTGGTGGCATTTGCACTAAATGAGTTTAGTTGTCTGCTTCAGGAGCTAGAAAGTCTGAATGTGACGAGTTCATGTTTCCGAGGGTTGGAAAATTTTATCTTAAATTTTGAAACTTATAGTATGTTTGGATCCACACCTACTCTTCTTCCAACACGCGTCCTCTCTAAAGCTATCAGAGATAGCTTTCACGTTCACAGTGGTCCACCGTGATTTCAAACGTTATGACAAACACCCATTTAGTGGAAGAGTTACTTGTGATGCTCAATAATTGAATGTCTGTATTAATCCTTTATGCTGATTGCAGTTGTGGGTTTAATACTTAAGTTTATTTTAAACCACCTAGATTTCCAAGCTTTTAGATGGATCATGGAGGGGATCAATTACATGTTTTCAATTTCATGATCGGATATATGATAAGACAAGATGACTTGACCAGTGTTATCCGTTGTTAATGCACACCCTTTTTCTTTTCCTTTTTTTTAATTTTTTTTGTTTGTGTATATTTTTGGATCTGCCTGATGTAAATTAGGACTTCTATTTTATGTTATTTACGAAATTGATATCTTTCCTTATTTTTAGGGAAATTAGCGTTGACAAGATATCAATTTAAATTTTTTTAAGTTTAGGATTTATCCAGAATTTTAGTTTGATTAAGATTTTAGCTTATTTAGGATTTTTTTTTTTATCATTGTTGGCCTGTTGGGTTATAAATATTCTTTAAATACCTCATGTAAGGAGACTTTCTGATTACAACTTTATATATTCAGAGTATATGAATGTGAGTCGGAGGACTTTGCCTCTGTAAGAGTATTTTAGGTTTATGAGAGGAGTACCTTACCAAGAGGAGCATTCTTGGAATATTTGTCTTGCGTCAATTGCCTAAGTCGGGAGAGTGAAGATGTATAACAAATGCATTTGGTCCAGATAGAAAATATAGGGTCAATAATTTATTGTTCCTTATTGAAAAAAAATATATCTTCATATTGTTCAATATATGTTCATGTTAAAGCAATATATTCTATTGCCTTCCCTCTATTTGTGTTCAAAATATTTTCTTGGATCCTCTAAATATTTCTTCCAGGTGATGTAATTTTATTCTTTTTTTGTGAATAAAACTTACTGTTATTCGTTGTTTCATGGAAGTGGTGATCCTCCAATGTGATAGTTAATACTCTCTTAGCAGGTACCCCCCTTTTTTTGGTCTAGTCTTAGCTGGTACCCTCAACAACACAACATGTTGCCACACAATCACAGTTTTGTTTAACTCTCTAATTATATAAATGAATCTTGTTTCCTCATTCTTAACTAGAAAAATGTTGATTGATATGCCACTAAACGTCATTGTATAATAAAATATGTGTATTGAACCAAAAAATTATTAAATAAAGTAGTACTTCAGTTTAAACAAGTATTCCAGATTAATGTTTTGATTATATTTTTTTCAAATTAAAAAAGGCATGTTCATATTATGGAAAGAGAAACGATAACTATAAGGAAAGTTCAACTACTTCCACGCCTTGCTTTTTTTCTTTAGAAAGGATGCTCTGTGTTGCATGAGTACACATTCAAGACAAGGTCCAACTTGTCTTCGTCCTCGTTGGAAGTTATGTTTTAGCAGAAAGAAATTCATTGAATGTGCGCATTTATTTTTAAAACTAAAAATTTTGTTTAAGAAATAAAATAAAAAATTGAAGTCGCGTTAAAGAAGTCTCATATTTTATAAACTATTTAATATATAAACATTGCTTATTATAAAAAAAATATATAAACATTGCTTAACCAACAAATCTGAAGCATTGTTTAAATTACAGTTATTATACATCTTTATGCTAGCATTTCTCTTTATTTGATGATTAATTGAATGAGCTAGTTATGCGCTACTTTATTTAATCTGCGTATTGTATGAATATGTGTGCGATTGGCATGTATAGAATGCAGGTTTCCTATGCACTTTAATCATCATAGTTAAGAACAATGTTTTAAAAATATACCAAACAGGTAGGTTGAATGAACAGATCTTAAATTCTTAATTATACTTTTATTTCAATAGTATTTAATTTGACTGCATTTTGGTCACATTTTAACTATGAATTTTATCACTTAAACTAGCTAGTTGTAATATGATCCGAAGGCCTTATCAATTAATTTTTTGAATATCGGTGATGATCTTGACTCAAGTCTCCAACAACTCACAGGAAAACAGCTAACGGAAACACATCCTTTTAATAATGTTATTATTATATTTAATTTTATATGTAAGAAGGCACTTTAGGTACAAACTTTTGTTTAAAATATTTATAGTTTAACTTTTTCCTTTTAAAAATAACAGATTCGTTACACAATAATTCAAAGTAAGTCAAAATAGTACAAATTATAATGAATAAAGTATGATTTAATGAAGACTCTCATCCTAAACCCCACTGCCACTGACTTAAGCTTAAATTACTTAATCATTAATCTTTCTCGGTTGTCCTCTTTTTCATTGGACTCTTGCAGCCATCGACCTCTAATTGGGATGTCTTTTTTCTGATGTCTTGCGGCCATCTACCTTTTATCTAGAAAAAATTAATTCCTTGTCTTGCCTTATTACTTTTGAATATATATTTAACTGAGCATATTGCTTCCAAGCAATATGTACGTTATTTCATTAGACTCATTTCTAAACGGTGCATCCTTCCATTCAGGCATCAAACATGTGTCCTTTTATTTAATTAATTATTAAACCACTACACATATTTTTCACATGCATGAGATACATTCTCTCATTTAGCTCATGTGATAAAGTATAACTAATTTGAATAGTTGATAGACGCAAAAGAGTAGACTATATATGGTATGTACGATTTGAATTTTTTTTCCTTCTTTATATTTCTCATTTTGAAATAGTTTTGATCATTACATATTACAAATTAAATTAATATTTTAAAAAAATTCAAAATCAAGTTTCGAAGAATTTTTCAAATGAGAATGAAACACAAGCAATAGCGTTCTATTTTAGTTTACGAATTTTAGGTTACACTATTTTTTTTGTTTATATACTCACAGTATTTTAGGAAAAAATGAATCTTTTAACTAATTTGTATTCGACGGAGAGATAAGTAAAATCTAACAACAAATTGTTCCGTCACCGGAAATCAAACACAAATATTAATAGAATTTGTCTTTTAGACGGAGTATATTAATCACTTACGCTGACTTAACTTAGTGGTTTTAGGTTATTTTTGACATAAAATTGACGTGTTTGAGGCAGAAATTGTTTCTTTAACCTTTGCGTGCTGCACGAGGTATCGTTCTGGTTCTAAATCGTTCTAATAATAGATTCAACAGAAGAGCATAAAAGAAAATACAACCAGAAAAAACTAGTAGTATATATATTTTTTTGGAGGGTGGAATATAATTTAAGGATCTTGCCTCTTATTGGAGTAATAATTAAGGAGTAGGTGAAATACCAATCTAGATCCTTCTGCCTAACTTCTCCATGTCAGGCTAAGGAGTAGGTAATTACTCTTAAAATTTGATGGGAATAAATATAAGTACGGATATTTTAATACCAATTTCACCCCAGACTCGCACACATATATACATATTTATTTATATTTATATATGTGTGTGTATATATATATATATATTAATTTTAATAACTCTTAAAGAAATTTATAAACTAATTCTTAATCCTAAAGTAATCCATGCACAAGACACTATAGTCATAAAACATATTTCTTTTCTTTTCCCATGAGATATATATTTTTGACTCTTTGCTTTCCTTTACCATGTCTTTCATCGTTATTGTGAACGACGACAAACTTACTTCATTGTACCTCCTTCACTTGCGCTATCATTGTCCCGCTTCCTTGATCTGCAATAACAAGCCTTCTTCACTGACACCATTCAGTCTCGTTCCCGTGTCTTTCACCGGCAAATTTCTTACCCATCCTTGAGATATAATATTGTGTATTGTATTTGAAAAATTAATTTTTGAAAATGCTCTCTACGAAAGAAAAAACCAAAACAACACCATTTCCTTTTTCTTTTATCAAAAAAAAATTAATTTTTGAATTTTCATAATTAAAGTGCGGGTAATGGACACGAGTATGGTACTTAGGTACCCAACAAGTAAGGGTACAGGGATCAAAGTTACTACCCACACATGTATAGGGTTGAGTACGAGTAATTTTTAAAATTACAGATATATGGACGGGTACTATAGTACCCTACCCATATCCTACCCATTGCCAATGCGACAAAGATCTTTTATACATAGAACCTCAAGATCCGAGACACCTCATACAAATTAAAGATTTTGTTTGTAACCACTCTCCACGAGACATAATTTTGTTAAAAACTCATTATAAAAATCCAAATTCTCAAAGCACACAAATCATCACAAGTGGAAAGCAAAGGAGTGGTCAGATGATGCGGCGGCACAGGGTAATCCCATCACCCACCGGGAGTTGGCAAATCTCGATCCTAGAATCCTGAGCCAGGTACTTATTGAGCTCCATGATGTAACCGCGATAATGCTTAATGTAATCCATGAGAGGCGCATCTGGTGGGGCCGCCACTGATCCATTCCATAGGGTGTTATCGTACCCGATCAGCCCCCCAATCTTCACTAGCTCAATAGCCTTCGTGTGATAGTTCAAGTAGTTATCTTTGTCAGCATCCACAAAAATGAAATCAAATGATCCCTTGTTGTTTTCCTGCAACATTGGCACCGTCTCAATGAGTCACAAATTAATTAATTAATATATAATTTAAGTACAAGCAGTAAATATTCTTTCTTCTTTTTAATTTGTTTGTTTTTTATGTGTAAAACATGCATTGGCACGCACATCTTTAAGCAGCTCGTCAAGAAGAGGGAGAGCAGGTCCTTCTCTGAAGTCAATCTTGTGACCCACTCCAGCTTTTTGAATTATAGGCAATCCCAGCTCATAGTATTCGCGGTTCACGTCCATAGCCAAGATCTAATTAAACAAAATCAAGTTCATGAGCTACATTAATTCATGACTTTTATGAGAATATATATATAGGTTTAATTGCACTTTTAGTCCTCAAGTTATTGTAATTGTGCAATTTGGGTCTTTCGATTTTCATTTGAGCAAAATGAGTCCCTCAATTATCTCAATTATTACAATTAAGTCCTCATGTCATTATATCGTCCAATTTTTATTACTTGGAGCCTACGTGACACATGCGGGGACTGATTTACACTAAATCGGATCACCTTGGCATGATGTAAGTAGTCAGAATTTTTTTTGAAGCAAGTCGAGTAACAAGTAATGCGATACATATTGCTTAAAATTTCTTACTTGTGAGAGTCTTTGTTATGTCATCAGTGCCAAGATATCCCGAATCAGTGCTAAAGCGACCCAATTTAGTGTAAAATCAATCCTCATGTGTGCCACATAGGCTCTAGATGTTAAAAATTGTACGATATAGTGATAAAGAGACTTGATTGCAACAATTGGAATAACTGAGAGACCTAATTTACTTAATTGAAAACTAGGAGACTCAAATCGCACAAATACAATAATTGGATGACAAAAAATGCAATTAAATCTATATATTATTTAATAAATTTTAATTATATATAGAATTTAATTAGTGTGCATCGACTGTGCAAGAAAATTTTGACTATATATGTCATAATTAAGCTAAAGCCTTACCTTTCCGTCAGGTGGAAGAGCAAGGGCAGTGGAGAGCAGAGAGTAACCGGTGTACACACCAATTTCCATGGTGTTCTTCGCATTGATAAGCTTAATTAGCATGCTTATCAGTTGTCCCTCATCGGGTGGTGTTGCCATGAGGTTCCTGTTTTACAACATCGTGTAAATCAATTTAAAAAAAAATTTGGAGACCTCAAAAAGCGAGAGATCACACTTTTAAAAGATAAAGTACGAATAATAACCGCTCATAAAAAATTTAAAATTTGAGATATTAATATTTTTTATCATTTATTATATGTGTGTATATTTTATAACAATCGCAATCATAAATTTTCTAAGGGATGGTCATGGAAAAAAAAAATCTAATGTATGATGGTTATCATTATACTTTACTTTATTTGTTAAAATGCATCCTCTCACTTAATTTAAAGATATTCCCAAATGTGGATAGCATTTATTCTGGTACCCCCAAAAAATGCATATATTATGGTCGACCTGAGAATTTTTGTTTTGACGCAAAGTTTTTCCAGTCGCACATTCATAACCATATACGGAATCCACATAAAATAGTCGCTTGGTCTCATGTATTTTGCAATTAATTAATTAAGCTTGTCAATTCTTTTCCATAAATACTAAATTTATATATGTTTATGTTAATGAAGCGGAAATAATTAATAACCACGATATATCTTACCAAGGGTTTTTTTCTGTCATCTCGCGGAGCTCCTTCAAGCTCTCGTGCTCTCTTGGATGCACACTGGTTTCAAGAATATACTGCACACATGTGTTGGCGAGTGAAGGAACCTGATATTTTGAAAGATAAATTACAGTGCAATAGTTTTCGAGAGTGGAACCTGATAGAGTGCATCGCTGCGAAGGAGAGTCTTATGAGCGAGATCTTTGTGGCCGATGAGGTGGTTTTGCTGTTCCTCTTCGTTATTGACAGCCATCTCTTCTAGTTCTTGTGTGCTTGTCTTAATTTTCTTTCGGAATCGGAAGAGTTTTCTGTGTGCGTGAGAAAGCCCCAAAACGCTGTCCAATTTATAGAAATGGAAAGTGTTTACTGTTTGGAGTCATAGACAATTCCTTTTCATTTTGATATATTAATAATAATAATAATCTTTCAAAAAGTGATGACAGCTCAACGTGCATGCACTTAACTAGACTAGAAGGGTTCGGTAAAAAGTACAGTAGCTTGCTTCCACGAAATTCCCCATTTGAACACGGCGAGTTCCATTTTATTTTAGAATAAAGATTGGTAGATACTCTTTAGAGTGTATACTATTAGTGAAAAATAGAGTGAGATGAAAAAAAATTGATAAAATAATGTGATAGACTGATAGTTAGAGAGAGATAGAGAGAAATAAGAAGTGTTAGATGGGTGAATATATTTTTGAGATATATGAATATTATTGTTTTTTTATTTTATTTTATCAGGGTGTTGTTTGACCTTGATTTTGGAGGGTTTAACCCTGTGTTTGGTTTTGAAAAGAAATGGAAAAGAGAGAAAGAAGTGAGAAAGAGAGTGAGAAGAGAGAAAGAGATGAGAAATATAGTAGATTTAGTGTATTATTTGGTATAAGAAAAAGAGAAAAGAAATATAAGAGAAAGAAATGTGTTTATTTCTCTCCCTTCGTTTGGTTTGATAGAAAGTGAGAAGAGACAAATAATATTTTTTTTGAAAGGACAAAAACACCCTTTAACTCAGTGTTGTCAAAAAGCGGCCATGGCGGCGCCATGGCGGAAGGCGGAGGCGGATTTTTGGCCTGCCGCCATTATATGGCGGTGGCGTTGCGGATTTTTCGTGGCGGGCTATGGCGGCCGCTATTCTTGTCGCGGCCATGGCGGAAAAAAAACGGCGGTTTTTTTTTAAATGAAAGAAAAACCGGGTTGGGTCATGTGACCCGGCCCCAAACCCAACCCAGAACATGTAGAGAAACCCTAAAAAGGTCAAATACCTTAATTCTCCAGCCTCACTTTCACTTTTGTTGCTTCCCTTTCCTCTTGAGTCTGTCTTCTACTCTCTTCCTTGCTGTCCCTGCAAACTGCAACCATCTCCGGTGACCACCTCAGGCGACCACCTCCGGCAACCACCGGAGGTGATTTTCTTCTCTGTTTTTCGTTCCCCCCCCCCCCCCCGTGTTTTTCGTTTTTTTCCCTGTTTTTTCTTCTTTTTCCATCTCTTTTCTTCTTTGATTCAAACCTCTATTTGCTTCTCAAATGTCATTCTCAAACTACTCCTTCCTCTGGTTTTCTACTTTTTTCTATTTTTATCCTCTTAGGTCTCAACTCTCACTCTCAACTATGGCTAGTGGAGAACCAACTCAACAAAGTTCAAGGGGGGCTGCCAACAGAGCTGATCCTGGATGGAAATATTGCCATCCATTGACAGAGAATGATACAAATGCTATTGTTTGCAATTTTTGTCAAAAAGTCACTAAGGGAGGAATCACTAGAGCCAAAGAACATCTAATGGGAAAGAAGGGTAATGTTGCTGCATGCTCTAAGTGTCCAAAGGATGTTAGAGAAGAGCTTTGGGGATATCTAAGAGAGAAAAAGGAGAGTAGCACTAAAAACATGATGGTTGAACTTGATGAAAGTGGAGATGAGTCTTCCTTTAATTTAGCAGCTTCAGCAAGTGTTACACAAAACATCAACATGGCTAAAAAAGGGCCAATGGATCTGTTTTGTAGAAAACCAGAAACTGCAATTGAGAGAAGAAATAAAGAGAAGTTGAGGCAAGCTAACATAAGAGAGGCATGTGATAAAGAAGCAAGGGGTAGGGTGCATCAATACATTGCTCGTTTTTGGTACCAAGCTGGGTTGTCATTCAACCTTATTAAGTTGAAGAGCTTTCAAGATATGCTTTCAGCCGTTGGTGCGTATGGTCCAAATCTGCCTGCTCCTAGCTATCATGACATTAGAGTTCCACTCCTTAAGAAGGAGTTGGAGTACACTGAAGAGTTGTTGAAAGATCACAAGGAGCATTGGAGCAAATATGGTTGTTCTATTATGTCAGATGCATGGACCGATAGGAAGCAAAGATGCTTGATCAACTTTTTGGTGAACTCTACTGTTGGGACAATGTTTGTGAAATCCATTGATGGCTCTAAATTTGTGAAGACTGGTGAAAAGCTTTTTGAGTTGCTTGATGCCCTTGTAGAGGAGATTGGAGAAGAAAAAGTTGTCCAAGTTATCACAGATAATGGAAGCAATTATGTCTTAGCTGGTAAGATGTTGGAAGAGAAGAGACCACATCTTTATTGGACTCCTTGTGCAGCCCATTGTATAGACTTAATGCTTGAAGACATTGGAAAGCATCCTTTGATAAAGAAGACAATTCAAAGGGGCATTAGTCTTGTTGGGTTTATCTATAGCCATTCAAGTACTTTGAGTATGTTGAGGCATTTCACAAACAAGAGGGAATTGGTGAGGCATGCAGTAACAAGATTTGCTACATCCTTTCTATCGTTAGAAAGAATTCACCAAGAGAAAGGAAATTTGAGAAAGATGTTTACTTCTGAAGAGTGGACCCAAAACAAGCTGCATAAGGAGGCTAAGGGAAAACAAGCAACAAAGGTTGTCCTCATGCCTTCATTTTGGAACAATGTGGTTTATACACTAAAATTCATGGCTCCTCTTGTGAAAGTTCTTCGACTTGTTGATGGCGAAAGAAAACCAGCCATGGGCTATATATATGAAGCAATGGAGAAGGCCAAGGAAACAATTATGAAGTCTTTTAACAACAATGAAAGCAAATACAAAGATGTGTTTGCAATCATTGATGAGAGATGGAATTGTCAGCTTCATCGGCCATTACATGCGGCTGGTCACTTTTTAAACCCGGAGTTCTTTTATTCCAACTCGGAAATGGAGTTTGATTTGGAGGTTACTGAAGGGTTGTATAATTGCATAAAGAGGTTGGTGCCAAGTAGAGATGTGCAACAAAAAATACTTGCTGAGTTGCCAATTTATAAGAGTGGTGGTGGTCTCTTTGGTTCTGACTTTGCAAAATTAGCAATTAAAACCACAGCTCCAGGTGAGAAACTAAGCCTACAACCCTTAAAGTTCTAGTAATTCAAGTTTTTAAAAAATTTTAAGCCATAATCTTTGGTGTTGTAGCTCAATGGTGGCGAATGTATGGTCACTCAACTCCAAATTTGCAAAAGCTAGCCATCAAGATCTTGAGCTTGACTTGCAGTGCTTCAGGATGCGAACGCAATTGGAGTGTATTTGAGCAAGTAAAATTCATAACTCATGGATCATAATTTTTTTTTAATTTATTTTGATGGTCAAGCCTACTATTTGGTTATAGGAAAAAATTAATTAACACTTTAATTATATTTATGTTGCAGATTCATTCAAAAAAGAGAAATAGGCTTGATCATAAGAAGATGCATGATTTAGTTTATGTCAAATATAACCAACAGCTGAAACAAAGACATAATCTTAGAGATGAGATTGATCCAATTGCACTCAATAACATTGATGAGTGCAATGAGTGGTTAGTGGGAGAGATGGATAGTGATAATGAAGATGCTGGAAATGAGTTGGTTTTTGATGATGATAGCACACTGAATTGGGCAACTGTTTATGAGGCTTCGGGGGTTGGAGAGCCTAGAACCTATACTAGGCGAAAAACAAGAAAAAGAAATGAACCAGCAAGTGGTGTTAGTTTTAGTGTTACTGCTGAAGTTCGGCAGTCCTCTAAGAAAGGTCCAGGTGCAACTTCAACCTCAAAAGGCAAAGAGAAAGTGGTTGAAGATGATGAAGAATTGGAATATGAGGAGGGTTCTCAAGAATCTGAAGAAGAATCATTTAATTTTGATCAATCTGCATCTGAAGGAGAAGAGGGAGAGGGATATGCCTCACTTGATGACAAAGAAGAAAATGATTATGCTGGGCTTGAGGAAGTGGATTAGACATTTATTGTGTTTGTCTTGACTTTTGATCATTTTGTTGTTATTTTGAAGTCTTAAAGACTTGAACTGATTGTTGTTTTTTATGTTTTGTTGTTATTTGAAGTCTAGAACTTAATCATTATGAGACTTATGATATTTACTATCAATTTAGTTTATGGTTCTTGGATATATTGCTTGTTTTATGGCTGTTTTACTTATTTCTGCAGTTTTTTTTGTATATATATATTTTTTATATGCATAATATTCTGTCCGCCATGCTTCCGCCATATGCCGCAACGCCATCCGCCATATTTACATAGCGGATTTTTGGCTGTCCGCCATAATCCGCCATCCGCAATTGATAACATTGCTTTAACTAAATATATCAATATATAGCTTTATATTATTTTGAATTTTTTCTTTCAAAATTAAATTAAATTTTATTTTTATTTAATTAAACAATTCATTTAATTAATTTTTATTGTATATTATTTTATTTTAATTAACTAAATTTATTTTATTTTCTATTGTCAAGAAACACAAAAAATCAATAAACTATCTCTAGACAAGGTACACACCAAAATCCATAAGTGGCAACAATATCAATGAATAGTCCACAATTACAGGGGCACAACATTCACTCCCGAAAAATATTTCAAGATGAGAAATCTAAAAACGTTGTGCAAACCAACAAAGGTAAACATAATGAATCAGAAAAAGGGTAGAAATGGAAAACGAGAAAGACCACCACTCTTTCCCCCGACTTTCTTCGCTGATTTGCGAAGAAACAAAAAGCCAATGGGGCCCACGTGATTCTTTCTCTCTGCTGTACTTCTTTTCTGATCCAAATAAGAGAAGTTCCCTCTTTCTTCTATCTTTCTCTCGTCCTTACTTCTTTCGTTTCAAAATCATCTAAACCAAACACAGGGTAAGTGGTCTCCCCAAGAGCCCCCCCCCCCTTTTTTTTTGATAAGTTGAGGAGCCCCTTCTCGAGTTAATTTTCAAATAAAAGTAAAGTTTATTATGTAATTAACTACCTACCATGTGTTAATACAAAATTGGTTAATTGTAGTTTTAGTCCTTCATCTTTTGCGATTGTGCAATTTTAGTCTTCTTTCTTTTAATTGCGTCAATTGGGTCCCTTATCTTTTAGAATTGTGCAATTTTGGTCCATCCGTCAATTAACTAACAGGTTTTGCTGACATGGCCTAACGGTGCAAACATGTCAATGACAACTTAGAGCTTAAGTGCTGACTCAACACGTTTTAAATAAGTAAGCCTAAAAATAAATAAAACAAACACACGAAAAAAGGAAAAAAGAAACGGGGAGGGGGATTTGGGATCAGAATCCCTAAACCAAAAACACAAACAACAGAAGAAAGAAGAGGCCATGCGGCCGTGACGGTGGGGAGAGAGAACTGCGAGACCGCAATGGTGAGGAAGCATGGGGGCCACACGCAGCGGAGACCGGCCGCTGGCGCCACGACGAGGACCTCCGACCCCCCTTTCTTCTCTCGGTCTCTATTTTTATATTGTTTTACTGGGTGCAGCTGTTGTTGTTTTTTCTTGCAGGCTACATGTTATGAAGGTGAAAACTTGAAACTGGACTCACTGTACTGTACTGTACAGATTCTCCTTCTTCCACTTGTTTCTAATTTGCTCTTTGAATATGAGCACTACTCTTTCCCTTCATTTTTCTAACAATTTTTCAATTGAACTTTCTGTCAATCTTTTTTCCTTTTTTTTCCTCAATATTTTTCAACAATTTTCCAGCTCTCCATTTCTTTCTCTCCCATCACAGTTTGGTTCTGGCTATTTATAGCCACTTGGTCTTCTCATTGTTGGAGCTTATGAGATCTGTTTTGTTGATTGATTTTTCTTTTCAGATTTGAGACAAGCATTAGGGTGGCTATGGTGTTCATTATAGCTTCAAGAATAAGAAGAAAGAACAGAAGGGGGAAGTGTGAAAGAGAGGGGATGAGGCTAGTGTTGGGGGTGAGGGGATGGGGCTGGGGAGAGGGAAGGGGAAGAATATGAACCCTAATCCCAAATTGTAATAAACTATTTAAATTAAAAAATCTAAAACTTTAATTAAAAAAATTAATGGAAATTGATGAGTCAGCACTTAAGCTCCAAATTGTCATTGCCACGTCAGTACCGTTAGGCCATGTCAGCAAAAACTGTTAGTGAATTGACGGATGGACCAAAATTGCACAATCATAAAAGATAGATGACCCAATTGGCGCAATTAAAAGAAAGAGGACTAAAATTGCACAATCACAAAAGATGAGGGACTAAAACTGCAATTAAGCCAATATAGTATTTATAGAAAAACAAATTAGCTTAATTGAAAAATATATGACCTAGCGAATAACCATGAGTTTGAATGCAACTGATTAATGTTCTTTATCTAAAGGGACAGACTCGATTGATATCCAAATTCCATGTAATGGAATGTTGTAAAACAGGAACGTCATGGCAACACCACCCGACGAGGGACAACTGATAAGCATGTTGGTTAAGCTCATCAATGCAAAGAACGCCATGGAAATTGGCGTGTTCACTGGTTACTCTTTGCTCTGCACTGCCCTCGCTCTTCCCCCTGATGGAAAGGTCCTTACTTTGCATCAAAATTAAAGCATGCACACATAATAATTAATCATTATACATTCTATCTTTATAAAACTAATGAATGTATGGCTGATTAATTAATTTGTTTCAATTAGATCTTGGCTATTGACGTGAATAGGGAATGTTATTAGTTGGGTTTGCCCATTATCCAAAAAGCTGGAATGGCTCACAAGAGTGACTTCAGGGGAGTACCTGCTCTTCCTCTTCTTGACGAGTTAATTAAAGATGTGAGTGTACACAATATTTTTCTATTTAGAGAGACTAAAGAATATTTAACCATTTTATTTATCTTATACAAATAGAGAAGAAAATTGGGGACTTGCCCATGTTGTTTCATCAAAAAAATAGAGAAGAAAAAAAAAGTAAACTTAAATATGTTTTTGGTCTTTTATTTTTTAGTCATGTTCATTTTTCATCCTTCATATTTCAAGAATATTATTTTAATCTCTAATGTTTTAAAAATGTGTTATAATTAGTCCTTTATATTTATATTTTAGTCTCTAATGTTTTAAAAATGTGCCACAATTAGTCCTTCATATTTTAAGAAAAATGACTAATTATGGTACATTTTCAAAACATTAGAAACTAAAATAATATTCTTGAAATATAAGAGACGAAAAACGAACATAAATAAAACATGAAAGACCAAAAATATATTTAAGTAAAAAAAGTAATATTTACTACTTGCACTTGTGATTCATTGAAATTAAATAACGGTGTCAATTTTGCAGGAAAAAAAGAAGGGAACATTTGATTTCATTTTTGTGGACGCTGATAAGGATGGACCTGGATCCTCTGCAGAGGCTGCAGAGAGATCCACTCTCTCTGTCTCTCTCCTCATTTTTCTCTCTCTCTTACTTTTTCCTCTCTCTTCCCTCACTCACAACACCCTGCTGCAGAGGCAGCAGGGGATCCAGGGTAGATAAGGATAACTACTTTATTTTTTTTGATGAAGATAAGGATAACTACTTGAACTAGGGGTATTCAAAACCGGACCGATCCAAAGAGAAAACCGAAAACCGATCCAAAAAAACCGAAAACCGATTAAAACCGAATTTTTTGGATTTTTCTGGATTTTGTTTTTTGAGAACCGCGCGGTTCGGTTCGGTTTGCGGTTGGCTTCGACAGAACCGGACCGCTAGAGTTTGTATACAATGCATTGCGTCCCACCGTAGCTACCATGAGTCATGATTTGTTTCCCTTCCGTATGACTATGAGCGAGTAGCGACCAACGAAAGAAGACTGAACGAAGACTCTTGTTGTTTCACGCATCTCTTCTCTGCCTCAATTAGCAACCCTAGCTGCGCTCACACAAGCTCCGCTGCCAACCACCCACTGCGAAGTTCCCTCCCAGCCTCCCTCTGTGACGCGAACGGTGAACTGCATCGCGAAGCTCCCTCCGGCGACCACCCACAATCACGCATAAATAACATTCATAAAATTTTTTCTCAAGGACGAGTTCGTCAACAACTGTGGTCCCGACGAGGAAGTTCTCAAGGAGCTTCAATCTGTAATTTCTCTTGCTTATTCTGTTTATTCTGTTTTTACTCCATTTCCAGTTTATTTGATTTCATTTCCAAGTTGTTATTTTGATATGTAGATAGTTTTCTTGTCTTCCACATATATATTATGAAATTCATAGGTAAATTGATATGTCATATATGCAATGATTTGGATTGAATGAAGTCTTCTTCTTTTGATTTTAGGGATTCGATCTTAGCATTTACGTGCTTTTTGTTTTATTTGAGTTTATTTTTTAGAACTTGCTCCAATCCCACAACCTAATGAGGAGGCTTCTGATACTGATAGTACCATGGTGTGAGTCAAAGTTTGATTCTCATTCTAATCTATTGCTAAACTTACTGTACCTGCAGATTGTTTTTTATGACTTACTGGTTACTTGTGTTTTTTTTATGACAATTGGTTACTTGTGTTTGCTGGTTACTTACATTGTTTTGAATAATTGAATGTGTAATATACTTGTGGTGTGCTCACTCACGGACATCATATTCATGGAATTGGAATTAGAAAATAGAAATTAGACTTTATTCATGGCTTTAAATTCTGGTTTGGGATTGATTATCAGAGTGAAAAATTAATAGTATTTGAACTGCGAAAAACCGAAAACCGATCCAATCTAGACCGCATTACTTCGGATCGGATCGGATCGGATTTTTTTAAAAGAGTCAACCGAACCGAACCGCATGTCTTTTAAAACTTTGGATCGGATGACTTTTTGTCTCAAAACCGAACCGAGCCGCGAACACCCCCAACTTGAACTATCACAAAAGGGCTATTGAGCTAGTGAAGATTGGGGGGCTGATCGGGTACGATAACACCCTATGGAATGGATCAGTGGTGGCTCCACCAGATGCGCCTCTCATGGATTACATTAAGCATTATCGTGGTTATGTGTTGGAGCTCAACAAGACAACAAGTATCTTGCTCAGGATTCTAGGATTGAGATTTGCCAGCTGTCAGTGGGGGATGGGATTACCCTGTGCCGCCGCATCGTCTGATCACTCCTTCCGGCCACATCATTTGGACTTTTCATCATGGGCTTGTTAGTTGTTACCCGATTATTTTGTAGCATGATTATGGATTCTCGCGGTTTTATTATGGTTTTGACTAAAAAAAAGTCTTTATTTAATGAATTATTTTTTACAAAATATTTTTCATTTAATGCATATTTAAATTTCAATAAATATTTTATTAAGGATAATTTTGAGAATTAAGTCAATTTTTTTGATAAGGTAAATAAAATTAACTAATTTTCTTAATTAGCATAAATTAGTTATTTTTTATTTATACTCCATAAGTCCAGAGGAGTAGTTGATAGTTTCTGGTTTAATAATGTATAGTTATAAAATTTATTTCATAACGTAGTCCCAAAAAACGGATGTATTTAATAACGCCATAAATAGGATAACGTACGTTTGGGGGTTCCTCCTCATACGAAAATTTATTATGGATCCCAAAGAAATTTAAGCTAGGTAAATCAAAATAGAGATGGCCATCACTAAGGAAGAGGAGCATAAGGATCTCGCTCATAAGAGTCTTCTTCAGAGCGATGCACTATATCAGGTCCATTAAACAAGTGTTGCATTCAGCATTTTCTATCTCAACGGTTGAACAATATTTTCGTTAGTTCCTAAGTCTCTCGCATTTGCTAACACATGTACGTACTACATATGATATAGTGCAGTATATTCTTGAAACCAGCGTGCATCCAAGAGAGCACGAGAGCTTGAAGGAGCTCCGCGAGATGACAGAAAAACACCCTTGGTAAGATCATGGTTATTCTCCTAATTTCTTGTCAAACTTAATTAATTGGCATATTTTAGTATTTACCCTTTTATTAGCTTTTTATATGATACGAAATTAACTAATATATATATCTAACCGTTAAATCATGTTATGTTATTTTTTTCCCCTCATGTTATGTTATATTGATATGTGTAAAATTTCAGATAATTTAAAGACATTTATTAGTATGTGATTTGAGACTAGTATTCATTAATTTACTTACTTTTAAATATCATATTATATGATAAAATAAAATGATAAGATAAGATGATATATCAAATAATTTTTTAATTGTATAAATTTCTATATATAGACTTAATCTATGTAAGGAAAACTTTCATTTTAATGGATTGGTCTCCCTCTATTTCAAATTAACTGTTCTGATTGTAAAATAAAAAAAATCATATTAAGTGTCACTTTATATTGTCAATGCAGCATTAACTAATTTTTTTCGAATTTTATCCTTTATTAGTGCATTTTATAGTTTGTTGCATGTTTGTGAAAATCCTTATGCCTTTATTAATTATAAAGACAATTTAGTAAAATTGTTTTACTTTTTAACTCATTTATTTTCTTTTTAAATTTTGGTGAAAAAGCCATAATGAACTGTTAATTTGAAATGGAAGGAATATATATTGTGTGTGCAACAAAACAAACTTTGAATTAATTGCAAAATAAACGAGACCAAGCAAATTTTACGTGGATTTCATACATGATCATTATAAGTGAAATACAAACAGTGTCAACACAAAATTTTTAATTAAGTCGACCAGGATTTATGCGATTTATTAGCTCTTGGGAAACTTTCTCAACTACTCCCTGTGATCCTTTTTATGAAAAACATATGATAAAGTCATCAACACCAAAGAAATGTATTAAAATGAGTTAATTGTAATTGATGATGCTATAATTTGAATTTTATTTCCAAAAATATCCTTTGATATCCTTTCATATTCTTCTTACAATGAAAATAAGTGAGTTTCTAATTGTAAAGTGATCTCATAATAAATAATAATAAAAATGAAATTGAGCAATTAATATTATTAAAAATAATATTTTGTTTCTTATAAAAAGATAAAAGAAAATATACCCTTTTATTATTTATAAAAATGACTGGAAGGAGTAAATTACACGATGTTGTAAAACAGGAACCTCTTGGCTACACCACCCGACGAAGCACAACTCTTAAGCATGTTGGTTAAGCTCATCAATGCGAAGACCACCATGGAAATTGGTGTATACACTGGTTACTCTCTGCTCACCACTGCCCTCGCTCTTCCCCCTGATGGAAAGGTCCTAATTACTTGGCTTGAAAAGCACACATAATTAAACATTATAACTCCACATATTATCTTCATAAAACTCACTGGTTGATCGTGAATTTGTTTTAATTAGATATTGGCCATCGACGTGAATGTGGAATGTTATGAACTGGGATTTCCCATTATCCAAAAAGCCGGAATGGCTCACAAGATTGACTTCAGGGGAGAACCTGCTCTTCCTATTCTTAATGAACTACTTAAAGATGTGGGTGCACATGCACCATCTTAATTTTTTTATTTATATATAATATCAATGGCATGAATTGCGAAAGTGAGTTTGTGATTCATTGAAATTAATTAACGGTGTCAATTTTGCAGGAAAACAACAAGGGAACATTTGATTTCATCTTTGTGGATGCTGATAAGGATAACTACTTGAACTATCACAAGAGGGCTATTGAGCTAGTGAAGGTTGGGGGGGTGATCGGGTACGATAACACCCTATGGAATGGATCTGTGGTGGCCCCACCTGATGCGCCTCTCAAGGATTATATTAAGCTTTATCACGGTTGTGTCATTGAGTTCAACGAGTATCTTGCTCATGATTCTAGGGTAGAGATTTGCCAGCTCCCCGTGGGGGATGGGATTACCCTGTGCCGCCGCATTATGTGATCACTCCTTCCCATCATTTGGATTTTTCCCTATGGAACTGTTACCCGATTGTGACCAGCGGAAAGTGCGTTGTTACCATTTCATATTCTCAACTGTTCTATCATGATATCTTTAAAAAATAGAATTGTCACGTCTTTTTATTTATTTTTTGAAAAAAAGGCATATTCTCAGTGTTTTGATGTCGTTCCTTCCTTTTGTTTTTTAGCTTTTTTTGGTGATATGTCCGCTGTGACATTTGTTCGTTACTTTCTGTTTTCTCTTGGCCTTTTGTTGGCCTTTGTTTCACCCCAAAAAAAAAATAATGGAAAAATACCTTGTTGGAGGGTAAGGCCATCAACAAACGGAGTTTATATGTTAGGCTATTTGGATTTGAATTATCTGTTTAATAATTGAGTTCAAATTGGAGTTAACTCGAAATAAGCTCAACTATAAATTATTAAATATGTTTTCAAAGTACGCAATAAGGAAGAAATGGTCCCTAGTCACCTGCCCCCACTCTGCCCCTCGTCCCCAACCCCCCCCCCCCCCCCCCCCCCGCCGGTCTCCCCAAAAAAAAGAAATGGAATTTATGTTTTGTTTACTTTGCGCCTGGGGTAGTTTGATCCAGACTTTTCAAAATTCTATTTTATTCTTTTGTATTATTCTTTCTTTAAATAAATCTCACACACACAAACCAACACCGATTAGACCAGTGGAGTAACCTGTCCTGGGACTCGGGGGATCGACCTAGTACTCCCATATTCGATTCTCGCAGAGTTAAAAAATGTGTTGGCTAGCCTTTACTTGGTTCCCGGCCGAGCAGAGATTAGTCTTTCGTTGAAAGCGTTGGGACACTCCGTGGGTAGCCAACAATGGTCCTAAATGAAAAAAAAAAAATCTTACACAAGTATAATTATTTTAATATATAATAATTTTTTTATTAATTGTATCTGTAAATATGGTGTTTAATTTATACAAGTGTGTAGTGTTTTTTCTAAACAGAAAATGTTTAATAAAAATACATTGATCAAATGTTTGCACCTAAGTTCCATTTTGAAATAAATTATTAAATGCAATTGTCCTTTCTTTAGTCGATTTCTCTTGGAGATATTAATGATTAGAAGGTTGAGTCAATATCGTAATTCAGCATGGATATTAAAATATATAGAGGAGAATCTTTTATCATACCAACTAGGCAACTACCGCTCTACCAGGCTCTTTTTTTTAGTGGTTGGAAGGAGATATGTGAACATTCCATCTCGTAAAAATAATGTCTACATATCCTCCTACATAAATTGCACTGAATTCACAGCTACTAAGGTTAAACATATACTTCCCTGTTATTTTAATATTTTTTTAAGGTTATTTCATAATAACCAAAGTATAATTTAATTGATAAAAAATGTTATGTTATAGTCATTTTTTTTACTATTTATAAAGTATATTTATTTACTCTCTCTATATGTATTTTTTTTAAATTCAACGAGGCCAAAGCCTAAAAAGAAAAATAACTACAAAACAACTAGACGAGAGAAGGAATTCCCTCTAGCATCATCAAACAAAAGCTCTCTCACTGGGCTAGGGGGCCCTCACTAGAAACTAGCAACCCATTACACAAACACCCCAAGTTAGCTAACTTATGAGCCACTCTGTTGGCTTCTCTAAACACATGAATAAATTTCACCTCCCAACCCAATCCAGTTGAAACATCTGACGGATGTTTCTGACCAAGAGCCATCCTGGCGTGCTACCCACTCCACTTCATGCTGAGCTCTCCACAACGATCTTAGAGTCCACTTGCACCTCAAGAAATTGAACTCCCAAGCTGTGTGCAAGCTTCAACCCTTCCTAGACTCCTCAGAGTTCCGCCATGCATATATGCTGGTAAATCCCAAGTTGCGAGCAAAATACACTTTGATTAAATTATACAATTTCTGTATAAGTTGTGTGTTATACACTTTGTCTACCCTTGTTATTTTTTGTCATACACTTTAATATGCAAAATAATTAATAATAACAAGGGTATAATTGACAAAATATATAACTTAAAACTATCAAAACGACATATAAATAGTAACAAATTCATCTTAAAAATAGACAATTAAGAAGGAAATGAGGGAGTATTAATACTTCTACTTGCTAACCATGTGGAGTAGGATTAAAAAAAACCATATGTGGAGTAAACATAGTCTAATAAAAAAATTAGAATGAATATTGCAAACTTGTAAATATAAAATTAAAATATAGCGAAGCATAAAGGGGTATACTATTTCCGGTCTTATTTATAAAAAATAAAAGTGTTTTTTTTTGTCTTTTTTATAAGAAACAATACTTTATTTTCAATAAAATTAATTATTTCTTTCCAATGTTGTCCTTATTAATTATCACATCACTCAATTATGTCACATTTAATCATTTAATGCAATGGTATTTGTGTAAAAAAATTTAAAATAATAATATTATTAATGAAAAATAACACATTTCAATATATTCCTTAGTCCGTGTGATTTTAGTACTATATTTCTTATACTCCATCCATTCCTTTTTATCTGTCGTTTAAGATTGTTTCACCATTACCAAGGAATCAATTAATTTATAAATTTTTTCCTATTATACCTTATTTTTTCACTATATCATTTTATCTCTCTACACTAATGTACACTATCATTTTAATCATTTTCATCCCTTTATTCAATTGTCCAACTCATCTTTCATGGACTCCTAAAGTCTCACTTTGTATTAGTAATAAATTTATATTGTTGAAAAGTAAAATAATTTTTGGGAGTAGTAATTAGTTTTTGAAGTTCTCATCTATTACATTAATAAATTATAAAAAATATATAAAACAATTAATAGAGTTAAGGGTATAATTGTCAAAACATAATCTTAAATTATCAAAACGACAGATTAAAAAAAACAAATTTTTTCTTAAAAATCGACAGATAAAAAAAAATGGAGGAAATATATAGTACCGAAGGTAGTAGATAACATGCATGTGATTTAAACAACGTTTCTAGATGTTCCGTTGATACATTAATTATTTCACAGAATATGAGACTTAATTCGTACTTTTAATTAATTACCAAAAACAAAAGACATAATTATTCTTTTTCTTTTGGTCAAATGGAGCTTTTTTTTTTGAACTCCAATAATGGCGACGCTTATACCTTTACGAAACATATTACACAATCAGTAAATATTTTTTCAAATTGAAGAAAGATTGATTCAACTAATTGATAAGATCCAAAAATGTTGATGAGATTTTTTTTTATTCTGTGTGATCTTGTTTTTAATTGGGCGGTCATCTATGAGGATAATTGTAAACCGGTGCGTTTTAATTGCACAAATTCTGGCGAGTGGCGACCAACTAAAAAGTTGCACAAATTCTGTGGTTGTGCAGTACTGCTGCACCATAAGAAAAAAGAATTGCCATCATGACCATTGCTTTCTATTTTTCTTTCATTTATATGTTTTTTTCACCGAATCTCTATATAAAAAAATTAAGTCTTAGATTTTAAACTGTGATACGCATTACTTTTCACTTTTTTTTAACTAGAATAATTTTTGTATTATATTTTTTTATTGAAAAAAGACTCATATTTTATAAAGATCAGGTCCATATACCAGTATCTGTCTAAAAGTGACCCTTTTATGCAAAATAGATAAAGGCCCCAAATACCTCTCGAGATCACTAGCAGAGTGTTTGTTTTAGACTCATCTATGTGAAAAGTTTCGTTAAAAACTACGTTGGGCAAAAGGAAGCAAAGAGCAGCTTTGGTTAAAAGTGTCTCGAAACGAAAAAAAATGATATTAGCGTTGATTTTAATCTCAAACAAACAGGCACTAGATAGTTTGTTGGTAACCACAGCCTCACTAATTTGCATTTTTTTTTGCCACCAAAAAAAAGCCTCACTAATTTGCACATGAACATTCCAATGTATAATATTCCAAGAGAAAAAAGATACAGGTTTTGTCAGGATTTCTGACCTGAACTGCTGCAAAATAAATCAAGACAGATTTGTACAATCTCCATTTGTTCAAAGTTGGTCTCAACAAAAGGAAAGAGATCATCTACAAAGACTAAATGCGAGAGTTGGCAACCCAACTAACCTTGTGGGTTGAGATTGCTTCGCTATAACCTATTTTGTCTTAGATTATACAATAATATTCAGACTATTGTGGGCATTTCTTATGCTCTCCTGTTTTTAATGAATTTTTGTCTTATAAAAATTATATTCAGACTATTGCAATGCAAGTGAGTTAGTCCATTTTCTATTTTTTTATATGAAATATTAGGTGCAAATTATTGTGATTTAACAATATATTTTGTCGATAGAGTTGGGTGGAATAATCATGACTCGCGTGTGGTGGGCTGGGTGGTTCCCAAAATATGATAAATAATGTAGATGGAAAAGGTGAATTTTTTTTTGGTCAAAAAATGGGGTGGTTTAATTTTATATAGAAGTTGGCAATGCAGCTAGCTAGCTAGGGTACGGACTTTGAACAACTTCAGCAGTTAATTAATAGCATAATTCTAATGACATGGGCCAAAACGAAAAAAAATTACAGGAATTAAATTGAGATAAAAAATTAAAAGGACTAAAACAAAAAATTTGTATATATTAGAAGGACCAAAAAATATTTAAACCTTATAATTATTGTCTTTAAAACATTAGAATTTTTATTCATGGCTTCATGAAAGATCATTTTCATTAATTAAACTTATAATAAAAATTGGAATTACTCACAAGAGGAGTGCTATATTAATACACTACACGGTGGAACCCACATGAATTTCAACTAATCATAAAATGTGTATTAAAAAAAATGTATTAAAGAGTGTTGCTAATTAACATTTCTCTTACTCACAATATTTGAGTTAATTCGAGTTTACATATTTTTATTTTGTCAAGTTTGATACCCAAACAAAACACTTGGGATCTAGAAAAACAAAAACCAAACCAAACCAATTATATGAACCGACAGTTACATTGGATTGGTTGGTGTTTGTCGCCCATTGGCCACCCCAAGAATAATTTTATTTGCATATCTAACCTTCTAACTCTTGTTACTGTATAAACCTTATTAATGCCCTTTGTTACAACTTCAGTATTATTGCTACAAATTAACCTTTTTTTATTCTCCCTGTCATTATTCATTTTGCTTGGCCAACAAAACCTGTCTTCTCTATCGTGTCAGTATTCGATTTATGAGATAGTTCCAACACTTTCCTCTTCTGATGATTGCATTGCACCACTATATCTATCTACTAGGAAATTGTCTCATGCAAATAATTGATTTGACACATTGCTGAGTTTTGGGGTCCTATTTGTGCGCTGGAAATTGCTTGGAGGAATGGCTATAGCAAGGTGTGTGTTGTGCAGCTGGTCACGGATGGTTGCTCTTCGTCACATCCTTATTGGAGGAACTTGGTGAGTAGGATTCGGAGTTGATTCCAGAAACCTTGGGAGGTGACTTTTTGTCACACGTTTAGAGAGGGAAATTGTACTGCAGATTGGATGGCAAATTATGCCCATTCTTTAATTTAGACTTTTGGGAATGCATTTGTTTAGTGTTGTAGGCTGTTTTTGTTACAGGATAGGATAGGATAGGATGGGAGTTACTCTCCCACGTAGGGTGCTTATGTAACGGTGTTTGGGTGTTCTGCCCCTCATGTTCACCAAATAAAAAATTGATTCTCTATTATAAATCTTAACAGTTGAATTGAATTTCATAAAAATTTAGATCAATGTACATTAACATTTCACTTCTACGGTACAATTCTAATAATTCCGTCATCCGTGTGTCACACTCACATGTTTCTCATTTGCGAAATTTTAATGGATATATGGAATGAGCTAGATACTATATTCATATTCATATACACACACATAAGCATATGATGATTATATGAAGGAGAATAAGAATTATTATCTTACAAAGGGTGTTTTTCTGTAATCTCGCGGAGCTCCTTCAAGCTCTGGTGCTCTCTTGGATGCACGCTGGTTTCAAGTATATACTGCACGATATGAAATAGTGTGTTAGCTAGCGAATGCGAGAGATCATCACTGATCAGGAACTAATTAACGAAAATATTATTGTTTAAAAACTGAGGCAAAAAAAAGAAAAAGAAATTATATTTGTTAATCGAACGGACCTGATAGAGTGCATCGCTCTGAAGGAGACTCTTATGAGCGAGATCCTTATGGCCGACGAGTAGTTGTTTTTGTTGCTTATTTTCCTCGGTGACAACCATTTCCCTGTTTTGATTGCATATGGCTTCAGTTAATTAATTGTTACGGCGGATGCGATGTGAATTGAGGCTCAAAACGTACGTTGTCCTATTTTATAGACAGCTAGCGCACTGTCGCTATCAGTGAGCTATACGCGGGATAGGATTGGTTACTGACATTTAAATAAATTTATATTTAAAAAGTGATTTTCTTATCATAAGTCATAACTAACCACGCCTACACCGGAGACTTGAGGGGAGGGTGTGTTTGGGAGTTTGTTTGGGAGTTTGGAGGAGGAGAAGAGAGGATTTGTGATTAATATTTTATTTATTTGAGTGTTTAAAAAATATATAAAAATCTTTTAAAGACTAAAGTCACATCTCTAGTACATTTTTTTAGTTTTTTCAAATTGGAGAATTTTTGAAAATATACTAGAAGTGATGACTTTGGAGGATTTTGGAGAGTTTCAAAATGTTTTCTCCATCCTCCTCCCCTATCTATACAACTAAAACATTAGAGTAGACCCTCTCCTCCAAAAAATCCCTCCCAAACACACTCTTACCCTATGATTGGTTTAAGGGAAATAGAGAAGAGAGAGTTAGAAAAGAGAGAAAGAGGGTAGAAATAACTTATTTCTCTTGATTGGCTTAGCAAAAAAATTGAGAAGAGAGAACAAAAAGACGTGGGACCCACACATTTTTCATTTCTTCGCACATATACTCAGAAAGAGGAGAGAAAGAACACTACATTTTGTCCCTTCCGATGTTACCCTCGACCTCCCATCCGCCAAGTCTCGTAAGTCGTAATTCGTTCAAACACCACGCATCTTTATTCATAGGTCTTTGAACAATTAAATAATTCGCCCCCTGTGCATATAAATTAGAGTTAAATATGTTTTTAGGCCTTATAAATATTGTGAAGTTTATTTTTAGTCCCTCGAAATTTTTTTGTCTCTTTTTAGTCCTCCGTTTTTAGAAATATATCACTTTTAGTCATTATGGTCAAATTTAAAATTAAAAATATATTTTTAAGATATATTTTTCTCCTTCTAATTCTAAATTCTCAATTTCTACCCCAACTCTCTTTTCTCCCTTCTCCTTCCCCGCTTAGTCACCCTCTTCCCCCTAATCTTCCACCCGAAAATGACATCGACCCTCAAACCCAGGAAAATGACTTCGTCGAAGCCGAAATGAGTTATCGTGTTGGTCTTCGAGGTTGTCGGCGTGATGTCAAAGCTCCTCCATGGCAACACATAATTAACCTTTCTTCCCTTCTCTTGCAATCCGGTCCGCTCCCGCACCCCAGCCACCCCTTAATCTATACCACTATAATTATCTTCAACTTCACAGACCAACATAAGAGCAATTCACATTTTATTCATTTTATAAATTTAATTAAAATTTTAAAATAGATATAGATGTCGATATGGACTACGATGGGCAATCACAAAAAGGGGATGGGGTTTGGTGTTAATTCATCTTCTACTAATTCATGGTGGACAATACATCAAAACGCCCAGGCATTGATTTTTCTCCTCTTCCCTGTCAGAAAAATCAGTTTTTTCCATGGCTTTGGAAATGTGGCTTTCCTTGGGGGAACGATAGAAGGGTGGGGTCGCGGCACTGGTGGCTGAGCCGAGAGACCGAGTTGGCAAACTCGACGACGTACGACGAGTTTGAGAAGTGACTCATCGCCGGAGATGAGCTTCCAAATTCCCTCGGCAATGATGGTGTTGTTTTATAGGCGAATGACAATGGCGTCGAAGAGGCACCACTAGAGGTGGAGGAGCTTCGACATCTCGTCGGTAACTTCGAAGGCCAAAACGGCGACTCATTTCGGCTTCGACGACATCGTTTTGTGTAGTTTTGAGGGTTAACACCATTTTTTGGCGAAAGATTAGGGGGAAGAGGGTGACGGGGGAAGAGGGTGACTAAGCGGGGAAAGAGAAGGGAGAAAGAGAGTTAGGGTAGAAATTGAGAATTTAGAATTGGAAAGGGCAAAAATAAAATTTAAAAATATATTTCTTAATTTTAAAATATAACTACAAGGACTAAAAATGGAAGACTAAAAAGAGACAATTTTTTTTAGGGACTAAAAACAAACTTCACTATATTTATAAGGACTAAAAACATATTTAACTCTATAAATTATAATCGAACAGGGACATTAGGTAAAAAATAGAAACAACCACAGTATGATAAGAAAGCAATTTAAATTATTTAATTGAATTGTTTGATTAAATAAAAAATAAATTAATTTTGATATTTAAAAAATTAAATTAATTTTGAAAGAAAAGTAAATTTAAAACAATATAAAATTGTATATTAATTTTGCTAGTCATGTGGTGCAGCTGGTCCAGCAAGGAACCTCCTTGATCCTTCCATCGTTATGGGAATGAGATTGCGCTGATACGGCAGCTTATGGCTCGCAACTGGAAGATTACTCTGTCTCATGTCCTGCGTGAGGGGAACCAATGCGCAGACTTCTTGGCCAAAATGGGTGCTCAAGGCTCTTCTTCTCTGATAACAGTGGACGTGGCTCCGGTGAGAATGGCTCTGCTCTTAACTGAGGATATGCTAGGAACCCCCTTCTGGAGGGATTAGTGCTGGTTTTGCTTTTGTTTTGTGTTTTGTTTTTTTATCCCTTGTTACCAAAAAAAAAATTTAATTAATTAACTATTGTTTATTTAGTTGAAGGATATTTTAGTCATTTTAAATAAATTATCATTTTTCTTTTCTCAATTTCTATCAAACCAAACGAAAAGAGAGAGATAAACACATTTTTTTCTCTTCTATTTATTTTCTCTTTCTCTTATATCAAACAATACAATAATTCTACTCTATTTCTCATCTCTTTCTCTCTTCTCATATTCTTTCTCACATCTTTCTCTCTTTACTATTTCTTCTCACAACCAATCAAAGGGTTAAGGCAATCAAAGGGTTATGGCTATGGATGACTGTGTCTATTTTAACGTGCTTGCTATGCAAGCTAGCTAGCTGCAGTTTTTTCTTTTTGGTCAAAGCTAGCTGCAGTTGGAAAGTGATACGCATGGTGCACCTCTGCAAGGACAGGATCAGAGCTCATCAGCTAATGGGCCAGTTAGTGGGCCAAATGTTGTATCAGAGGGTCAGGCCTCAACGTGTCGAGAAGAAGCCAACATGGCTCAAAGATTTCTTTTTTTGGTACAAACAATGGCTCAAAGATTTCGTTTAGCAATTTACTTTTCCTTTATTATTGCAATAGTGTTATTTCACTTTCTGTTATATAGGAAATCTTACTGTTAGAATAATATTGCAATATTTAGGCACGTGGCAAAAAGTCCATATCTATTGGGATTGGAATATTTGACCATATAAACCGTAATAATCATTGTTTAAGATAAAACTTTAAGAATATTTAAAGATATTATATATTATGAAAAAAAATAACCATTAAGTATGAATCTTCCGATATATAATTAAAATAAAGAGTATTATCATAATTCAACAATATTGGTAGTTATTAAATATTATTTGACATTTTCCTATAGAATAATTTGTGCACGTTATTAGTATATTTAAACAAACTATTTAAAACGTAAAAAAGTGATTTATCAAAATTTAAGTAAAATTCATTTGGCGAGAAACATTAATTATAAAACCAATTATATTTTGGTCACATTATAAAATTGATTATTGTTTAAGACAAAACTAGAAAAAAATAATGGCATAATATATTATTAAACAATAGTGACTACTAAATAAAACTAAAATTATTTATCAAAATATAACTAGAATTAACTTGACGAGGGACCTAGCTGCCTCTCTCTCAACCTTCCCTCTACTCCTCTTTTCCTTCTTCCTCATCTATTGGAGGGGGGTGGTTTTGGACCATTTTTTTGGTCTGAAATCATCCCTTTACTTCATTTTTTTTTATCTAAATAAGTGATTTTTTCCACATAGATATGGTTTTCTTTTGTGTTTTTTCGTGTTTTCGTCGTCTGCGTGCGGCAGTATTTTGATCGTCGTCTTGGTGTGACATCGTTTGGTTTTTCATCTTGTTGCGGTGTTCATTTGGTTTAGATTGACAGATCAGCTTCGATCCATTACAGATTCAATCAAGATTTGGGCGTCAACGTTATAGATCCAGAGACATGGGTACTCCGGTCACTTTGATTTTGTCACATTTGTAATCATTTTGCCGTATTATGCTATTAACTTGGGTGTTGTGAATTTGTTCGCAGATTGATTCTTTTCAGTTTTTAGCAATGTTGAATTTGTGTTGTTATGGATTAGGGATGTAAATGGGGCGGGCGGGCACGGGTAGTAGCTACCCGCCCCGTTTAATATACCCGCTCCCCGTACCCGTCCCATACCCGCGTGGGTACCCGTTATATAGGTTTTAGCGGGTATCCGTGAAATCCGTGGGTATCCGCGGATATCCATGGATATTAAAAATTAAAAAAATTCTATAAATATTCTATTAAAAGAAATTGTTTCCACACAATATTTGTCATAATGAACATCATGTTAATAAGACTAAATTATACCAATCATATAATTTTAACTCAATTGTTATATCAATAATTGTTCAATTAAATAAAAACAAATAAAACTATAAAATAAAAAATATGAGTGTGAGAATTAATACATGACACAACAATAATACATATTTTAGATTCACTTTGTTCAATATTAAAACAAAGCAAAACAATAACTAAAAGTAATGCATCACACTCTAATACTTATCAAATTGTGCATTGGTGTTTTAGACTTTTAGGTATGTATATAAATAAAAGAATATTTTTTGTAATTTTACTAATGGGTACGGGTACCCGCGGGCACGGGTACCTCACTACCCGTCCCCATTTATTGGCGGGTACCTCAAATACCCATTTAATTTACCTGCGGGTATCCGTTAAGATACCTGCCCTATACCCGTAACGGATTTTATCCGTGGGTACGGATTTTTTTGCCATCTCTATTATGGATTGATGTATTTTACCAATTTGAATGAATACACTTTTTTTAGTAACAAAAAAAACTTGATGAGAAAAAATAACTATTCAGTGTGGATCTTCCTGGCTTTGAGGCTTTTCTAAGTTTTTGGGCTCATGTTCTGTATTTTGTTCAGAATTATGGGGAGCATTGGAAGGAAATCAAGGAATTAAGCTAGCACTTTCGAGTGGATACAGATGCATAGAGCTGCAAGTGGATTCGGAGCTGCAAGTGGATTCGGAATCTGTGGCTAGCTATTACCGCATACAGAATTACTTAAACTTGATTATTATCGTAATTTGAAGAACTATATAATTGTAATTATTAATTTTTAAATAAAAAACTTCTCATATATTTAGTCAAATGAAAAATAATTTACTTTAAACAGAATCTCTTAAAAATATAATTTTCTACACAATCTTATAATTATTTTTTAAAACCTTAAATAAAAAATTAACCTATACAATTAATATTATCTTTTTAATTTCGTGATACTATTTATTTACTTATTTTACTCTTACCTAATTGATTAGGTGAAAATTTTTATAATTGATAAGATATTAATTAGAGTAAATTACACTCTCCTCCCTTGAGAGATGTAATTATTACACTTCTCTCCCCTTTTATTTTGAAATATACAATTTAGTTCATTTAACTTGACACCGTCAGAGAATATTTTTTTAAAAATTTAAAATTTAATTTTTCAATTAAAATATATACTAAATTATTATTACTTTACCATATTACCCTCTCTATTATTTTGACCCTTACCCGAAGTCTCTATTCTTGGAGCCTTCTTCTAGGGGAGTTCCTTTTATCGTTCTCTAACCTTTCTGG
This sequence comes from Glycyrrhiza uralensis, assembly GCA_030159175.1. Lineage (NCBI taxonomy): Eukaryota > Viridiplantae > Streptophyta > Magnoliopsida > Fabales > Fabaceae > Glycyrrhiza > Glycyrrhiza uralensis. The sequence goes on along the minus strand of BRZY01000001.1, from coordinate 46,919,420 downwards.
GTCTGATTCTTCTCTGAAATACGGTGGCAACGTATAACTATTATGATACTTATCTAATTATGACACGATATATTTAAAAGACATAAAAAAATTCAAGAAGTAAACATGAATTTTGTCAAGACTAGCTATAACAGATCCACTGGAGTTTTAATCCAGATTAACCGTGGTAATATTGTCTCAATAAAATAAACAATTGTATCCATTTTCTATCCTAATTAAAGAGACAATAATGATGCCAATTAAAATTTGAAGTCTGTGACTTTAATTGTTGTGTTGAATCCGGAAGGGAGGGGCTATTGAGTATTGATCCAGAGAGGAGTACGACATTAGTTCGTGAGAAATTAAGGAGTGTGTATGCATCGGTACACAAATTGTCCAAGGGCGTTTATATATAGATATTAATGGAATGAGATCAGCCAACCACTCCGACGAGTCTGTTTTCACAAAGTCGAGGTCGACGGCATCGATCTCGGAGAAGGAGTAGTGAGAGGAGTTGAGATAGGGGCTTTTGGGGTTTGGAGGGAGTGGAGAGGAGCCAAAAAGCAGCCTCGACCTCTTCGGCAGTGATGTCAACAACGGATTGAAGGTCTCGAGAAAAGGTTTGGTGGGTGTGGTGGCAATGGTAGAAGGGGGTGATGGGGAGTTGCACCCAGACCACTCCAGGAGAACGGAGAATAAGGATATTTTGGTAATAAAATTATTATTTAACAGAAGTTAACTGAAACTTAACGGAAAGTTAAAAAATGGATTAAGATGTATTATATTTTTATCAATGAAGGGTAGAGAATGTGTGTTTTAAAATAAGAGGGGAAGAGTTTGTAATACCAGTATCTTTCCTCTTTTCTTATTATCATTATATTTAATTTTAAAATGATAAATAAAGTGAAAAAATATTTTATTTTAAAACGTCAATTAAAAAGCAATAGTACTTTTACAGTTAATATAATGAGATAATAATGAATTTTTAAAATGGATTTAGGAATCTGACTTATTTTCATATTTATTTTTTTCAAAAGTTCAAACTAACATTTTATAGACTTTTAAAACTGATATTTTCACAGAATAAAGGTGACATTTTTTAAAAAAAATTCTAATTTTTACGTGATTATGTGATTTTGGTCTTTTGTTTTTAAATGCACCAATTAGATCACTCAAATATTGCAATTGTTATACTTAGATTCTTCTCTCAGAATGTGGTCCAATTTTTTATGCTAAGTGCCTACCTAGCACACATAGGACTAAGATGAGCTATACATGTCACCTTGGCACTGATTTGCCAAAAAAAAAATCGAAGCATGCATGTCTGCAAATCATTACTAAATTGGCCTGGCCATGTGTCCAAATTAGTGTATCAAGGTGATTTGACATGTGTCAAATTGGTTCACATGTGCCATGTAGACTCTAGTGTTAAAATTAGATACGACATTTTATAGTGACGAATAGACCTGTAACATTTTTAACCATTTTTTTAATTACACACATAACCTTAATTCAGTTCAAAAATCGAGAAAATATACAGAAAAAAAGAGTTGAACGGAAAACGAGATAAACGCTCGTATGACTATTATAGTTTTATATTTTATAAGGAAATACAAAATAAAGCCTTTATTTTAATACATGCATAACCTTCATTTCAAAAATGAGAAAATAGACAAAAGAGCTGAATAGGTAACAAGACCAATGCTGTTGACTCTTATAAAGAAATGTTTTTTTTAGGGAGACTCTTATAAAGAAATATATATAGGGAAAAAAAGTATATTTTTAAATTCACATAACTAATGTAGAAACCAAAAGCACGTGATGAAGGTTTTTCTCTTTTACCCCTGTCCATGGATTTTTTTTTTTTAAGAAAAAAATGGAGAGGGAGTTTCAGAAAAATTCAAAATCAAATACTCGATCAAAACTTGACAACTAGTCATAAGGCTGAATAAAAAGTGGAAGATAATTTATGAGAAGAAAGGCAAGGATTTCAGCAGAAAAGGGGGTTACAAACGCAAACAGGGAGAGAGGTGACACGGGGGAATTGAGGCATAAGGGCACCTCAATATCCTTTGAACAATTTGTCAACAGCTTTCTCTCCCAAGCGTTACTAATCTAATTAAGAGCTTCCATATAAGTAAGACCAACTAAGGAAAGGGAATTTCTATAATATTTTATTTTTATTTTTTGCATCCGATTCAAAGTCTAGGTTACCCAAGACAACCATCCCGTTCAGTCTATAAATTGAAACAGATTGTTCCTGAATTATACACACTAGAGATACAGACAGAGCGAGAGAGAAAATTATAAGAGTGAGAGTGAGTACGTGAGCGAAGCAAAAGCTATCAACTTTCTTGTCCAGCGCCTACCAGTTCTCGTATTTACAGATCTAAAGGGTATCTTCTTCTTGATCTCTCCGTCTTGTCTATGAGACCTACTATTAATTAGTGGATGACATTAATTTACTGCGGTACTTATGGGCATGTCCATTTTCTTAATTATGACATTTATAATTTGTTTCATTTTTTAAGATGGGCTGATTGAGAGTGGGTTGTGTTGTTTCACCCCCGTCCCTCATGCATACTTTATTTTCATTGTCCTCCATCGACATAATCGGATGGAGGCATTCAACATATCTAACGATCTAAAAATTATTTTTCTACAAATTGGTGTCTAAGCAGTTTGGTATTAAAGGTTTTCATTTGTCAAAATTAAAATTAAGAATATACTACTCTCTTTTTTATGACAAACAACAATATACTACTCTTATTTGTCTTAGATATATTTTTGTTGCATATATCTATTTTATTATAAAAAATTCACACCTAATTTCATTTTTAAAATACATGGACCTTTTTCAGAAATCTATTTCCCATTCACGAGAGTGTGTGTAGATTTTTTTTAAAAATAAAAAATGAAATTAAAATGAATGTAAAAAGGAGAGGAATTTTTTTTCTTTTTTGTAATTATTATTATGAGGTAACTGATATGTCAGTAATAGAGGTTTTTTTTTTGGTCAAAGTCATAGAGGGTTAGAATTGAACTACTTTTGTTTGACTGAGCGTTTCTGAGTTTTAAAGTGGGACTGCCTAGTTATTTGTGAGACCAGGTTCCTAAGATCAGGGAGGTGGAGTGGATCCAAAGTATTAGAAAAAGGGAATAGTGTAACCTAGGGGTGAGCAATGGACGAGTTATGTTTGTCTATTACTTGGGCTAAAAATTTGATCGGGTCGAAATTCTAACCCGAATTCGTCCCTAGACTCGAAATAATCCGATGATATACAGGTTCAATTAAGACGGGCCTAAATGGGACGTCATTGAGTTAACCCGAAATACAAATAAAATAAAATTATTAATAATATTCAAAAGAAAAAAATTTACACAAGTGGCATATATATCATGCATATATTTTTTTTAATATATATGTTGTATTTTTGTACTCTATTATAATTTGAGGACATTGTTATAAGAGACATAATAATAATAATAATAATAATAATAATAATAATAATAATAATAATAATAATAATAATAATAATAATAATAATAAAATGTCACTTTACTTGTAAGGTTTATTTTCGAACAAATACAAATATGTGTATATATATATATATGCAGGACGGGTTGGACAACCCGGATGTTAGCCCGAATTCGTCCCTAAACCCAATGTCGGGTCAATAAATGAGACTTGACTTTGTCCCTTTTTTTAAAGGGACGGAGTCGAACCTAGTCCTAATAACTCGGGCCAGGCCGGGTCACTGGGTTGGGTTGAGTTATGCTCACCCCTAGTGTAACCCGATTAAGGGTGTTTGAGTATTCGTCCCATCTCAAAGATCTAAAATATCTGTGAAGTCTACCCTTTCACTATAAAAAATATGGGGGAGGAGAGAATCCAAATGATATATATAGAAGTTATGACGTGTAATTCAAAATTAGTGTCGAAGTTCTAAAGTTAGACACTCAAGAGAGGAGGGTTTGGAGAATTGAAGAGAACTCATGGGATTTAAACTTAATGATTAGCTACTATATATGTCCATTGATTGATTCATTAGAAAAAAATAAAAGATGAGGAGGTGAATCTAAAGGAGATGGAAGTTTATGGAATTGTGCAATCTAAGTGAGTGTCAAAGCTCCAAAGTTAATCAAATTAACACGATCTAGTTGAAGTAAGGTTGTTATACTTTACAAGCGAGGGCATTGTATTTCTTCTACCATATATATGACATTTAATATTTATTTGCATGGTTTTGATTCTTTCTTTTATTTGCTCCACGAATTGTAGTTTCATATATGGCTTCTTAATTTACAGTTTTAATTAATGAGTAGTATGCCCAATTAAATTTTTTATTTATGTAATTTAATGTTTTGTCGTTGTAAAAGATGGATGTTTTTAATTACTGGGTTTGTTTTGATTGTGTATCGACTGTACATTTTGCTCATAGTATTCAATTTTTTTTAAGAATAAGTATATTATAGACTATGTATTTTTATTGGATGGGGATTTCACAAAATTGGGTCTTGTTTGTTTAATTACCCACTCTTGTACATTCTTGGTTGTTGTAAAGACTAATAGAATCCTGATTCGGTCTCACTTAACTTTGATGATGAATTGCAATGAGTTTGGCAATATATTTTATGGGTTCTGAATTATTTGGGTTAAATCTTTGTGTTTGTCGCTAATGATTGTAGTAATTTTAAATAGTATATAACATGATGTTCAATAGTGTTCTGTTTCAATTCTCATGCAGGTTCAGCGTCCGTAGGAAAGCCACATTACTTGGTCCTTAATTGTTCATTTTTGTTTCTTTGGATCTTCAGCCTTACGTGAATTTAGCAACAATGAATAACCGTCAAGGTACATGCATGAGATATCACATATATAATTTCTAGTTTGACCACCATGCAGCCTAACACATGATGTTGTTATGTATATATTTGCTTCCACTGTTTTACCTTATATGATGTCCTTACAGGCCAAACTGGATCAGGAGCTAATAACCCCAATGCAAGCACTGATCAAAACCAAGTCAACCCCGATCCATCAATTGAAGCGGTGCATAGACCACAGTACTCTTCTACAAGTTCCATCACCACCGGAAGTGAAAGCAACATGGAAACAAATGCTGTAGGGAACAACGGTGACATTAATTTGGAACTGTCGTTAGGCTTGCCACCATTAATGGGATCGCAAAATCAAAGTACTGGAAGCACTTCTGCTGTGAATGGGGAACCGGAACATATAGGGGAAGACCAACAAGCCGTGAACATTAATATTAATTCAGGTAATAGAGCGATGAGTTCACAGCTGAAAAGAAGATCTACTGAACCTAGAGAATTCCAAAAAGGCGAAAGCTCAAGGGGTTCTCAAAGCAAAAGACAAGCTGTTGCTTCTCATAATTCTGATACCAATAATGACAACAATGTGAACACACCAATGCCATTATTGCCACCTACAGCACAAACTCAAAGCTCGACTACCCAAACTAATAATACTAATCTGCAGCAGATCACAACTGCTGCTACTTCTCCAAATCATGTTAATAATAGAGGAGATTTATTACAAGTTCAATTGCCTGCACCTCCATTTGTCCAAACGACGACCCATACTGATCCCTTTACTAGCTTGTTGGAAATAGGAGCAAATTTCTTGCAGCAACGAACTGCAAGTGCACCTAATTCTCATCAAGTCTTCTTCTATTCTCAACGTATGAGAAGAGAAAATGTGGAATCAGCTTCTCAGCGTCACCAACAAGAAGGTGGCAGCAATGTGGAACAACGTCCACCCTCAACCGTTGATAGTGCTGAACAACAACCACCGCCTCCTAGGCCATTAAATCCAATGCCTGATCCTAATTTAATGACACCAACGATGGACCGTCGGGTACGCTCGATACTTTTATAGCTTCTGTTAAGTTATTTGAATACTTCCAATTTAATTTTTAATATATTGTTAACATTATGATCTATTTGAATAGTTTTGGATGATTTAGGTATGAATCATTAGTACTGGGAAAATAAATTAATATTGATATTCCCTGTGTGTGTGTTTTAGAATTTAATCACAAAATATCCTTCTTCGTTAGCTGTAGTCTTAATTAAATTTCTTTCCTTTCTAATCCAGTATGTAGAATTAATTCTTGTATAAAGTGCACCAAAATTTCGATCCACTAAAACTTGCATAGATGAATTAATTAAGATGCATGCCGAGTGGATCAGTATATTTTTAAGTTGCAAATGGTATCACTCTCTCTCTTTCGGGGTTGATATAGAACTTTTATTTCTGTTTTGTTTTCAATCTGGTCACAATTATATATATAAGGTTTGAGGGGGGTGTGTGTGTGTGTGTGTACATATTCACATAATTATATATGCACCTTACAGACAAAGTGTTAGTACTACTTAAACCTTAACACACTCCTTGTATTTAAACTAATTCTTATGTTGATTTTACTTCATCAATAATCGGTACACGATATGATGGATGGACACAAGCTTATAGGATGTACTAATTAAGTCGTCCTTTCAAAGCTAGATTAATGAATTATAGTTATATATGAGTTAATTAATTTCACGTTTATTTCCTCTCTACATTATAACATTCAGTTTGCTTTAATTAGTCATCAACTTCTAATCATCTGTGATTTGCAAACGTGTCTTACAGGATTTGACGTTCGTCGACTACGCAGTAATGGTAGACTTGGCAATGTCGGAGGTACGAAATCAGGGTGTATATATATTTGATAGCTAGAGTACAGTTTGGTTCTATATCTATTTAGACCCCTTTTCTTTTTAATCTCTCTTTCTTTAATTTCTTTTCATTGTTTTCAATTTCTCTCTTTTCTGTGTCTTTATCCTTTGGTAAATTCTGCTTTGAAGGAAGCATTACATTTGCACTTATTTCCCTGGTGAAAATAGAAAACCTCAATGGAGTTCTTGGTGTAGAATAAGAGTAATTACGTACATGGGTAGAGTGTCTATAGTCACAACCAAGCAAAAACCGAAGACACCATGTTCTTATGTGTTAAATTTATTTTTATATATTATCTTAAGCTTTTGATTGGTTAAATGTTAAGGTACAAGATTTATTCTTAGAATAAAAATGATTTAATATACATGAATATTTCTCTGCAAATAACGAATTAAATTGCAGCATGAGGGGCAGGATACCGATGAGGAACAAGAATCGGGACTGACTGAGGAAGAGATCATGAACCATATTAAACGTGAAAAGTTCGAGCTCGTGGGTGAGGTGACTCCAGAAAACAAAGAAGTATGCAGCATTTGTCAGGTTAGGCCTGCTAGCTAGCTACAACACGTACATTGAACTCTTTTTAGTCATATACATGGTTGTGAAAAATAATTTGTTTCGACTTTACATCACATTCGATCTACTATTAATGTGTTAATTCCAGCTAGCACATAGGCTACTTCAAGAAATCTAAATTAATGGCCTTAATTTAATTTATACTCTCTTTCATGGAGAATATATGTGCATGCATGTTTACATCCAATTAGTGCTATATAATTTTAATTTTTACAAATTTTATCTATCTATCTATCTAATTAGGAGGATTATGTCAACGGGGACGAAATTGGGAAGCTGGATTGTGGGCATAGATTTCACCTTGACTGCATCAAACAATGGCTGATGGACAAGAACGAGTGCCCCCTGTGCAGACGAAAGGGACTTTTGGTCGATGAAGTAGATGAATAATTCCCTCCATGTCCATGATATATATATATATATAGTGTATTAATAAGCAAGTACTAATTGATCCTTGCATATGGCTGATACCCTTGACCTCCTCCGTGTTTTTGTTATCTGTTTGATTGTTGGGGTTTTGTTATCTATTTTAATCTTGGTTGGGGTTTCCATGTGATCATAGTTGTACACCCTCAAGGTCCATTTTTTGTTTCAACTTTTTCCATGAATTAAAAATTAAATCACTTTTTTGGAAAATAATAATTATTTGTTTTAATTAGTTTTTGAAACTAGAATTTGAAAAAAGAATTGGTATGAAATAAACACATTTAGAACAACATCGATCTTTGCTCTTCCAAGTACCAATTCAAGTCTTTACTGGTTTCAATTTAGTAACATGTTTATATATGGGTTAGAGGCCTAGAACACATTTAGAACAACATCTTACTCTTCCAAGTACAAAATCAAGTTATTAGAGGATCTGTTCAAATTTGTATTTATTAGCATTTATCTGTGATCGGGTATGTCACTACTGTCATATAAGGTGTTATAGGAGAGATTGTAGGATTTGCATCATTAGCTTTTATTGGTTGAGATATTATAGGATCTGTAATTATTAGGTGCTCACTGACCAGTCCTTGGCTCAGTTATATATACGTGTACAGCATTTTGGTTTGATATCAATGAATACACACAATCTCTAATATGGCATCAGAGCAGAAAGATCCAGAGAAAACTGAATCGGAGATGAAAGCTCGTACCTCCGATGACAGCAAAAATTCATTGGTCCTCACACCAAGCTCGCCATACTACCTTGGTTCCTCGGATAATCCAGGGACACCGCTACTTGCAGCTGTGCTCAATGGCGAGAACTACCGAACGTGGTCGCGTTCGATGAAAACGGCACTCCGTGCAAAAATGAAATTGGGTTTCATTGATGGAACTATTACAAAGCCAGGAAAGAAGAATGCAGATTATCAAAACTGGGAGAAAGCAGACTCCATGGTGATGGCTTGGATCATAAACGCGACAGATCCAAAGCTCCATGGCAGCATCTCACATGCAACGACCGCGAGGGATGTCTGGCTGGATCTTGAGGAGCGCTTTGCTCAAACCAATGCACCTAGGATCCACCAACTATGGCGCAATCTGTGTTTAATGCAGAAAGGAGATGACTTGAGTGTGACTGAATTTTACACTCAATTCAAAAGTCTCTTTGATGAATTGAATGAGCATCAACCACTGCCATCATGTACCTGTGGAGCATCAAAGGAGTTGATGCAAAGAGAAGAAGAACAGCGACTGCATCTATTCCTGGGAGGCTTAGACAGTGAACAGTACGGTCATGTCAAGACTACCATCCTGAATTCCGAGCCCCTACCTTCACTCAGGCGTGCCTTTAATCATGTCTTGAGAGAAGAAGCGCGTTGCACCGCTGAAAGGGAGAAAGGGAATGCAAAGATGGAGCAAGGAGCTGCCTTCTATTCAAACGCTGGGAATAGGCAGAGAAGTGATGGACCAAAACCCAAATGTGATCATTGTGGGAAGATTGGTCACATCAAAGCTAAATGCTTTGAAATAATTGGGTACCCTGCCCATTGGGACACTCGCAGAACACAACGCCGGAACAACAGGCCGGGAGGAAAAGCTGCTGCAGTTCAGGCTGATGAGGACCAAAGGTTTGAAGATGTGGAAGTGGCTAGTACAGGCCATGCTTTACATGGAATGCGACTCAAGAACACAGAACCATCAACCATGGCTGGTAATAAGGAGATCCAATGGATCTTGGACAGTGGGGCATCTCATCACATGACCCCTCTTTCCTTCATGTTAGAAGATATACGAGTCCTTCAGAAACCTTTTTACATCACAGTCCCAACTGGGGAAGCAGTGCTTGTGGAAAGGATTGGGAAACTCAGCCTTGATAAAAATATTAAACTAGTCAATGTGTTAATTGTTCCCAAATTTAGCTGCAATCTTATTTCAATACATAGACTGACATGTGATTTGAAATGCATGGTCACTTATCACTCTGATTCTTGTGTGATTCAGGACCTAGCCACGAGGAGGATGATTGGTTCGGGTAGCTTGCAAAATGGGGTTTATGTGTTCAAAGGGATGGAGCAAGGAGCAGCTTATGCGACAGACCACCATGACACCACTGCACTCTGGCACTGCAGGATGGGGCACCCCTCAGCCCAGGCTCTTCAGCAGCTATCTAATTTGATTAATTGCAGTTTTGATTTCAATAAAATAGACTGCTGTGACATATGCCACAGGTCTAAGCAATGTAGACTTTCCTTTTCACAAAGCATGAATAAAGCTGAGAGCCCTTTTGACTTGATTCACTGTGATTTGTGGGGGAAATATAATACAGCTTCGAGTAATGGGTCACACTATTTTCTAACATTGGTTGATGATTATACGCGTGGAACTTGGGTGTATCTAATGAAGCATAAAGATCAAACTACTGATATCCTTGTGAATTTTTACAAGATGATAGAGACGCAGTTTGGTGCAAAAATCAAGAGAATTCGCAGCGACAATGGAACTGAATTCACCAACTCGAAAGTGCAGTCCTTTCTCATGGATAAAGGAATACTTCATGAAACTTCATGTGTAGCCACGCCACAGCAGAATGCACGCGTAGAAAGAAAGCACAGACACATTTTAAACGTTGCAAGAGCTCTAAGGTTCCAAGCAAATCTTCCCATTCGCTTCTGGGGTGAATGCATATTAGCAGCAACTCACATCATTAACAAGACACCTACTGTGGCAAACAAAGGAATCACACCATTTGAGATGCTTTTTGGAAGACCACCAACTTACGATCATCTCAAAGTCTTTGGGTGCTTGTGTTATGTTGGAACAAATTTGACGTCAAGAGACAAATTTGGTCCTAGAGCAGAGAGATGCATCTTTGTGGGCTATCCGCAAGGGCAGAAAGGTTGGAGAGTCTACAATCCCAAAACCCGTGAGTTTTACACTTCGCGTGATGTGATATTCTATGAGCACATATTTCCCTTTGCTGAGTCTCAAGAGGATAGAATCAAAGAAGCACCCACTCACACCTTCTATGACATCTCTGAACCGCAAGGAGAGGAGAATCATGACGAAGAAAAAGACAAGGTTAATGATGAAAGACAAGACAATCAAGAGGAGGAGGACTCGAACACAACCAGAAATGTAGTACAGATTGAGGGGGAGATGTCACAAGAAAATAAAGTTGATGAAAGGGAGGTAGTCCAACAACAAAGTGAAGTCATTGACATTCCACCACGTACTAGACAACCACCTAGATACCTTGAGGACTACTATTGCCATGTAGTCAGCAAGAACCCCATAAGCGAGCACCCAAGTCAATCACACTCCTCAGGTAAAGTCTATCCTATCACTAATTTTATCAATGATAACTGTTTCTCCCACAAACATCAAGCTTATCTTGCAGCCATTAGTAGCATTCAAGAACCGCAAAATTATCAAGAGGCAGCTGAGAATCCAGAGTGGCAGAAGGCTATGGCAGCAGAACTCAAAGCCTTGGAAGACAACAGAACTTGGGACATAATGCTACCACCAGTGGGAAAGAAAATAGTGGGATGCAGATGGGTCTACAAGGTAAAATACAAAGCCTCTGGAGAAGTTGAGAAATACAAAGCGAGACTCGTAGCAAAGGGGTTCACTCAAGTAGAGGGGGAAGATTTCAATGAGACCTTTGCCCCGGTAGCCAAAATGACAACCGTTCGATGCCTTCTTTCAGTTGCTGTAGCAAAAGGGTGGGAGCTTCATCAGATGGATGTAAGCAACGCCTTTCTACACGGGGACCTAGAAGAAGAGGTTTACATGCAAGTTCCGGATGGATACAATGTTCCTAAAAAAGGAATGGTTTGTCGCTTGAGAAAGTCCCTATATGGGCTAAAACAAGCTTCGCGGAATTGGTATTCAAAACTTTCTCAGTCACTCATCGACTATGGCTTCCAAGAATCTCATGCGGATCATAGTTTGTTTACTTACTCTAAAGGAGATCAGTTTATGGCTGTGTTGGTATATGTTGACGATTTGGTAATTGCAGGGAATAATAGCTTCACATGCAATGAATTCAAGCAATATCTAAAGCGGTGCTTTCACATGAAGGACCTTGGATCCCTTAAGTATTTCCTAGGTCTTGAGCTGGCACGGGGAGCAACTGGGCTGTTCATTTGTCAACGTAAATACACTTTAGATATCTTAAATGAGTGCAAGATGCTTGATTGCAAGCCATCCTCTTTCCCAATGGAGCAAAACCAAAAGCTTGCCTTGGATACAGGACCGTTATTCTCAAATCCTCCTCGCTACAGAAGGCTAGTTGGACGCCTAATCTACTTGACCATTACTCGCCCAGAGATTACTTATTCTGTCCACATATTGAGCCAGTTTATGCAGGCTCCTCATCAAGCTCATTGGGACGCAGCTATGCATGTGCTAAGGTACCTAAAGTCATCACCAGGACAAGGTATCATCTTACCTAAGGATAATGACCTTCAACTAGTAGGATACTGTGATTCGGATTGGGCATCATGTCCTTTAACTCGAAGATCTACCACTGGTTACTTAATGAAGTTGGGATCAGCTCCAATATCATGGAAAACAAAGAAGCAAACTACTGTGTCAAAGTCATCAAGTGAGGCAGAATATCGAGCTATGAATCAAGCTGTTAGTGAAATTATTTGGTTACGCAGCTTGTTATCCAGTTTGCAAATTCAATATGATTGTCCTACTGTGCTGCACTGTGATAACCAAGCTGCAATCCACATTGCAGCAAACCCAGTCTTTCACGAAAGGACGAAACACATCGAAACAGATTGCCATTTCATTCGCATTCATTTGCAGAGAGGCGTAATCTCCACAGCCTATGTCCACACCAAAAAGCAACAGGCCGATATATTCACAAAAGCGTTAGCATCCAGGCAGTTTCAAGATCTTATGGTCAAGTTGGGTGTTCATGATCCTCACACTCCAACTTGAGGGGGAGTATTAGAGGATCTGTTCAAATTTGTATTTATTAGCATTTATCTGTGATCGGGTATGTCACTACTGTCATATAAGGTGTTATAGGAGAGATTGTAGGATTTGCATCATTAGCTTTTATTGGTTGAGATATTATAGGATCTGTAATTATTAGGTGCTCACTGACCAGTCCTTGGCTCAGTTATATATACGTGTACAGCATTTTGGTTTGATATCAATGAATACACACAATCTCTAATACAAGTCTTGTCCTAAAAAAAAAACAGTAGCTACCTTCCCAAGCTTAGTGTCTGGTTGAAGGTAGATGAAGACGTGCCGGCCCCTATGGTAGCTAGTAATTAAGCTATATATAGGCTATGAACTTTGGGATCCTGTTTATGAGTTAATCATGAGAACAAAGCTATATAGGTGCGTTGGTGTCGTGGATCAATTGTCTGCTTTGTCCCTTGCCTTGTAGTCATTTTCTTGTCTTAATTAGTTACTACATAGTTGGTAATCTTAATTTCATAAGTATATGGCCAGTTTATTAAGTCTTCATTGTCTTGTCCCTAAAGTGAATCATCTTCGCATCCCTCCAGCTTAATGCTAGAGAGCTAGCTCAGGAATTCTTCACAAAAATTGACCAGACAGAACTAACTCGACTTGTACGCTTTGATTGGAAAAAAAAAATAGAGAAATGAATATAAAAATTAAGTAAAAAAAAGATATTTGTATATGTTGTTTCAATGGACTTTTCCTCCTAACTTCTCTTCTTCCATTTTTCAAGGTGAAATCTATGCCCACAATCTATGGACTTTTGTGTCAACAGAAAAGTTTCCCTCCTAACTTCTCTTCTTCCATTTTTCAAACAATCATTGACTTAGACTCTATTTGGATGTGAAAAATAAAAAGCAACTTCCTCTATACCCAAAACTTTGGTGGTTTAGGTTTTTGACACATAGGTCAATAAATATTTAATCCAGTTAAATTTACACTAAAATACTCCTATTTTTTACTTTTCATTATTCTCAGCTACTCTTATTATTACTTCATCCTATTAATTAAATCTATGGGTATGTATATTTTGAAATAAATGCTTAATATATCTTGAAATTTAAAAATAACCAAAGTTTGGGTCAAACAATAAAAGCTAAAATCACCAAAATTTTGGGAGGGAGGGAGTAAAAAATAAGACAAATAAAGAGAAAAAAATGCATTAAGTGTTATATTTTTTTGTTTGAACACCTATACATGGATACATTTGCGGTGCCACCATCCATCTAACCTCTCTCATTTCTTTCTATCTTTTTCTTTTTTGTTACATTATATCATCTATCATATCTATCAATTTTCTCTCTTCTATATCCATTGGGTGTTTACAAAATATTTTTTTAGATCAGAGAAAATGAAGAAAAAAATTATAATTGTTCTTTTTTTGTTTAATTATAATTGTTCTCTGTATGTTTGATTAAATAAAAGAGTGGTAAAAATGAATTATAAATATTTGATATAATTATTTTCCTATCTCTCTCCTAAGTACAAAAGAAAAAGAGTGGCCAAAACTTTGTTTGGCAAAAATAAAAGATAAGTTAGCTAATAATGAATAAGTTTTCTTATGGATGTAGACAATTTTTAGTTAAAAGCTTATTATAACTAAAAATGTAGTTTTTTTGACCAAAAATAACTGAAAAAGTAGTTAATTGAATTTAAAGTGTTTGATAAAATAAATTATTGAATCACTAATAAATATAAAATAACATAAACAAATATGTACATAATTTTTTTATATAAATTTCATATTTGTTGAGACCAAGTATTAGATGAAAACTGCCACGTTTTTATTTTGACTAGACTAGCTTAAGAGACTGACACAATTTTGATTTTTTGCTATTTTTGAATTTTACAAAAATGCGATTGACTACGACACAATTTTTTTTATTATTATTAGCTAAACACCATCACATTTTTCTTACAATTATTATTTAAAACTTATAAATTGGTATTTATCTTGAAAAAGGAAAAGAAAACTAATTGTAAAAAAAATAGAAAACATTACAAATTGAAAACCGATCCCATCAAAATTGCATTAAATCAAGATCATATCAGATTATTTTTAACAAAACGATCTAAACCAAACTGAAACATATGTTTGTAATATTAGGACCGGATAACTTTTTGCTTCAAAATGGATCCAACACTAAGCGCAAGCACCCCAATCCCATAATTAAAAACCTTATTGCCGGCGGTTATGCAAAAACTCGAAATCTATTTATATTCCCTTTGTTTTAACACTTTCTTCTAATCCGACAAACACCGAACGCGGCACTTTCCCGGGAAACTTAGTCCATGACAACAAGCATTACCAGCCAACCAACCCCGTCCCGATCGTGTTATTATACTAGGTATTCTCTCTTGAATTCATAGTTCAAAGTTCAAACAGTAGTCTTAGTCGTATTCTTCTTGGAAAATACCACAACCCCTCTTTCACTCTCTATCCCAAGCATTTTCTCTAATTAATTAATATGCGTCACGCTCACGCTTGCTCCAGGACTGGCTACTTATAAATATCATTTTGATTTTTGAACTATAATATTTAGACACCACATAATTTTTACACTTATTTAACACTTTTATATTTTTTTATCTCTTTTTATTTGTCATATCATTTATCTATCACATCTATTACTCATTTTTTTTTTATATTTATCTCTATCTAGGTATATAATACTACCTCTGGTCCCAGATATAAGAGATAAATACATAATTCACAAAAATCAATAAAATGTAGTTAAATGAGTTATTGTAATTAATGTAAACTTTATTCCAAGATTACCTCTCTTATTAAATGATTAAAACAGTGACTTATACATTTAATAACATTAAATCACTTATAATTCCCAAACATATTATTCTTTCTCCAATAGGTATACATTTTTTTTATACAATTGATCTATTTAAAATGAGTTTATGTTTCTTATAATTTAAATAAAAAAAATGACTCTAAATTCTCTTATATATGAAATCAAAAGTAGTAATATTTAGGTGTCCAAACATCAATTTTTTATTATTTTTTAAGACCTATTCACTCTCTGCTTAAAAAAATAAAAACTTATTTACTTTCAACACCAATTCTACATCTCTCTTTATTTTTATTTTATTTGTCTTATCACATCATTCTTCTATTACAATTTTCATTTTTCTTTTTTTTATTTCTATCCATGTCCAGGTGTTTGTTCCATGGGTGGGTGTTAGTCCATAAATCTTCTTTTTGCTATAAATAGAGCGCGCGGGGTGCAGAGGCCACAGCAACAGCACAAAGTTCAAACCATCATAAACAGAAAAAACCAACACACAAAGTCCACAGAGTCAGAGAGAGAGGGAGAGACCGAGGGTGGGGCTACGACGAGAGGAGAAGAAACAATGGAGGCGAAGGAGAACGGACCTAGCAAGCAACCTTTGAATGGAGCCGTAGATGGACCAACGAACCCGATGGTCACGCCTCTGCTCAATGACCTCTACCAATTCACCATGGCTTACGCATATTGGAAAGCTGGCAAGCATCAAGAACGTGCTGTGTCAGTATTCGTTTTCGTTTTCGTTTTTCTTATTATTATTTCGCTTCTCTTTGTTGCTTGATGTTTGATTGCTGAGAAAGTTCAAATGAAACTGAAAATAGTCGTTGTTTTGTGTCTTGTGTTTTCGTTTTGCTGAATTGAGCTATTTCGGTGTCTTCGGTTACTTTGATTCTGTTAGGTCTAGTGTTTTATTCATGACTGCGGTTCATCTATGGCTGCACACCGTTTATTTACTTTTGTCGGTGTTTTAATTATTGGATATCGTAAGCTTGTTTTCCTATCGGACATGTTGATATGTGTTTGTGAGAAGTTTGGGTTGTAATTTGCTTTCAGGTTCGATTTGTATTTTCGGAAGAATCCCTTTGGTGGGGAGTATACTGTCTTTGCTGGTTTGGAAGAATGCATAAGGTTCATAGCTAATTTCAGACTCACTGAGGCGGAGATCGATTTTGTTAGGGAAAGTTTATCTGCTACTTGTGAGGTAAACCGAATTGTGTTCCACACCCTAGCTATTACATTTTTTGTTTATAATTTTATCTGCTTCTTTTCACAATTTTGTTACGTGTTTCTTTGTAAATAGCAATGGACCAAGTGTAAACCTGAAATAATATGGCTGGTGATTGGGTTTGCTATGATTTTGTAGATAGTATAATGCTGCTGGCATTGTTAGTAGATTCTCCTTTCAAAATATTATGACTTATTAACAATGATCAATTAAATCTAGGATGCATTCTTTGACTATCTTAGAGGAATTGACTGCTCCGATGTTGAAGTGTATGCTATTCCAGAGGGATCGGTTGTTTTTCCTAAGATACCCCTGCTGAGAGTTGAAGGTCCAATTGCTGTGAGTGTTTGCCGGTGCCACCATTAAATACCCTCTTTTAATGTTGGTTTCTTTCCCAGATGACCTATTTCTTGTGTTAAATTGACTTTTATATTTTTCAGGCTGTTCAATTGCTGGAAACTCCTTTTGTGAATCTAATTAATTATGCATCATTAGTTTCTACTAATGCTGCAAGGCATCGTAATGTTGCTGGAAAATCCAAGACTTTACTTGAGTTTGGTCTACGAAGGGCTCAGGTTTCAAAGTCTTTTAAAGTACTTTATGACGAGTAAATTTAGGAACTGACCTCCTTCAATATTCATCAAAAGAAACTCTCATTGTGATGCAGGGACCTGATGGTGGAGTAGGAGCGTCAAAGTACTGCTACATTGGTGGATTTGATGCAACAAGGTATTATCAATTGAAAAATTTAATTCTAACATGTTGGGTACTGTATAATGTGGATCAGGAAATTTTCATTACAATATGCAATTCTAGCAGATATCACGCTTGAGATTTTGTGGTCTAAAAATCTGCACAATACTACTATTGTCTAGAATATTATCATTATTGTTAATTATTATGTGTCTAATTGGGATTCTTTTATAATTTGTAACAACCAAGATACCTTATTTACTGTTGATTTAGATGGTGGGGCATAGTTTGGGTGACGTGGTATGTAATAATTTATACTTTTACACGACTTCAGTGTAATTCCTACTAGTTTGTACATTGTAATTGAATCCAGGAAAAATGCCTCCCACATGCTAGATATTTTTGGCTATGATTCAAATGGCTGGTACATCCATGATCCCATGTCAAAAGTTTGTAGTACAGTAGAGCCAAATCAGTTGAAGTGGCATTTCTTACCTAATCCCATTTTCAGTCTCATAAATAAAATTGTCAGGTTGCAAGAAATAAATCAAAATTGATTTTGAAAAAATAATGAGAAATAGGAGGGTAATTGAATGCTGGGATGCAGGGAAAGGATTAAAATTGAATATTAATTATCAACTTATCAAGGCATTCTTCTCATATGAGCATTTCTTTGTAATAGTTATCGTGATGAAATTCTTTGGTTTGGAATTTGGATGCCATAAAACCTTGAACTACCCATTTAAAGGTGGCTTCAATTGATAAACTGTTTGGCAGAACTTCGAATTATTTATCACTTTATTGTTGATCTTTTGTCACTATTTCATGCCATAGTTCCAATAAAATGTGGTGTATGAGTACTTAAAATTTTCTGTATGATTGTTTTGGAAGGAACCTGTAGACTGTTATTCCTTTCCTAGGTCATTTCTGCTTCTGTCATTGATCTTTTGTTATTGCAATTGCTCCTCTAAAACTGAAATACTTAAAATTATATACAACTGGATCAAGTTGACAAACAAAAAATCACATTAAGTTCCCCAGTACCTATTCCTTACATCTAGTAGCATATATGCACTCATTTTCATGCAATCACTTGGTTAAATTCACAAGCTATTTGCACAATATGGTAATATATGAGATTTTAGGCACTTGAAAGTCACACTTTTGAGTGTCCAAATTTGAAGATCACAGCAAAATTGCTTTTATTTTTAGGAGGGAGGGAGGGATTGATCGTCGTATTTTGATTTAGTGAATTTTTAATTTCTCACCATTGCTTATGTTTAGTTTGGATCTTTCATAACTTGCCTTTTTTCATGTGTGCCAATAGCAATGTTGCAGCGGGGAAGTTATTCGGGATACCCCTTCGTGGTACACATTCCCATGCCTTCGTTAGCTCATATATGGTGTGTAACCTATTCACTGAAATTTGTTACATATTTGGTTAATTTTATGAAGAGTGTTTCCAATAAGTAAACTTATTGGTTCAAAGGACAGAATTTCTGTTTAAATCTATCCTTACATAATGTCTAGATGCACCAAACTGTATTTGATTGTTTCTACTCACTTTGTATGATAGGGATAGATAGAAATATGGGTAAATATGGATAAGAAGTTTGATGATAAATGATGAGACTCCAGTGCAGTTCAGTGGGAATATGGGTATACATGTATAAACTGGTGAAGTCATAAAAATTAAAAGCAGTTGAATATATTCATACATTTAGAAACCTCTTTTAAGGTTATTGAAATTTAGGACTGGGAAAGATCAAATATAACATGTAAGCTATAGATCAAGATTGGAGATTGACACTGCAGCAGTAAAATTCAGAGGGACCAGATGAAATTTTTGTCCCTATTCATTTTTTAGAATAATATGCCGTCAGACCCCATAAATTAAAAGTTAGAGTGTTAGACCAAATGAAACTATGAACAATGAGGTAGATCCCCTATTTTATAACAATGGAGTTTCATTTCAGAAGATGAGTTGTAATTTATTGGTGCCTTTATATGTAATTTCTGTTGTTAATATTATTGTACTTTATATGACTTGAGGCTCTTTCTGTTATATTTCCTTTGCTTATTTGTGCACTTTGTCTGTCCTGTGATTTGCAGAGCCTTGATGAGATTACAGACAGATCACTTTGTAGAAAAGATGGTTCAAGCACATGTGAAGATTTTGTTAGTCTGGTTCAAACATGGCTGAGCAAAATTCAGGTGCCAAGATATAAGCACTTACATCCTTAGGGCATAGACTATAGGATTGATGGAAAGGGATGGAATGGAGCGAAATGGAATGAAATTGTAATAGGTTCCATTGTTTGGATTGTTTGAGATAGGATGAAATGAAATGGAATGTGATGGAAGAGATGGAATACATTCCATCTCATTCCATCCAATATTGTGAATGATTATCATCATTCTATCACATGTTTATATTTTTCACACTTACAAAATCAAAGATGGATTTATCACTGAATGTTCTAATCTGTGTTCCCACTCTGCAGTTGTTAAATGGAGTTTTTGGTGAGACCAATCAAAGTGAGTTGGCAGCATTTATATCCTATGCATTGGCATTTCCTGATGGCTTTCTTGCCCTTGTAGATACATATGATGTAAGCATTACCAACTTTCTATTTCTTATACAGCCAGCATTCATGTTTAATCTTAATAATCATTTTAACCAGCAATGTCAAATGTTTGTGGGTAAATCTTTCTTATATCTCCTTTATGTCTTTTATGAGGAAGTTTTGGTTTCCTGACAAAGATGCTATGCTTCTATCCCCCTTTTCCCGAGCATGATCTCAACTGCAACCACTAACAATATAAATGGAAACTATTAGAAACTAAGAAAGGTGAGAATCAGTTCTCGTGGGATCTTATATCATTTTGGCTTTCAGACGCAAAAGATAGGGGAATTACATAACTGAGACGATGAGTGAATGGTTGTGTGCTTACAAATGGGCGTTAGGTATGGGTAGGTACTCCACCATTTTCCCTTTCCCTGAAGATATGCAAAGCATTAAGTTGCAACTTGAAGACTGAGATTAATAATCACACATATCAGTTATCACTTACTATCTTCTAAGTTGGAAGAATTTACACATGAATTGCCTCATACATTATGATTTAGATTACTTTTGTGCTTAAAAGATGAAAGGATGGGTGGATAATGTTGTAGTAAACACTGAAGAGACACTGATCACTGGTCAGTGCCTTCAATTTCAAATAAATTTTAGTATAACTCAACTAATGGGTTGTTCTTGTACAATAGAGATACGAAGGAACAGATACTGAAAAGCGAGTTGTGTGATAAATCATACCTAAGGCCCATTAGTCATGTGATATCTATTTCACCTCCTGAATATTGTAGCATTCATTTCTCACCGACTTCTTCCTTCCAATCATTCTATCTTATATCCTGAAGTTGAAAATGCTAATTTTCCAATTGCACTAACTGTTATTTCCAGTTATGCCATCTGTCTAGTGGTTATTGTTTGTGGATAATTTGTTTGATAACTCGTGTTGAAATTTCTAACCTTTTTTTTTTGGCTCATCCGTATTTTCCACATTTGTTTGGCTATTCTTCAGATGATTACATTTACATTGGTTGACAGGTTATGAGAAGTGGAATCCCTAACTTCTGTGCAGTTGCATTAGCTCTCAGGGATTTAGGGTATGCAGGAAGTACTTATGTTTTCATTATCGCTTGATTCAATGCTTTACATGAGTATGAACTTTTTTGCAATTGTGTTCATTTTCCAGTTGTTTTTTAGTTCATAGGGATACAAAGTTGTGTTTTTTTTCTCTTCAAATATATGAAAAATGATAGGCATAGATGTTGTACTAGGAATTAATGGCAATAGCAACTGCTATTTTTGAATTTCCTTAGTTTTCTCTGTGGTTTGCCTGTATTTTGTTGCATGTGTTTTCTATATTGAGAAGCATTTATCCATGTTAGATTATGCGTTTACTATGGTGTTTGTTATTTGCAATTTAAAGATTGCAGCAGCTGCTTGTTAATTTACTGTAGTGCCTTAGAACTAATAAATTACAATGACTTTTTGCTTCAACCAGTCTTTTAGTTCCCTTCTGCTTATCCACTAAAGAAAGCATCATCCTTTTCAAAGAATCATGAAATTTCTATTCTTTGCTGATCATAGAGATGTCCTGTGCAGATACAAATCAGTTGGCATCAGATTGGATTCTGGTGACCTTGCATATTTGTCTTGTGAGGCCAGGAAGTTCTTTTGCTCCATTGAGAAGGAATTTGGGGTGCCCGGATTTGGGAAGTTGACAATCACTGCTAGTAATGACCTCAATGAGGAAACATTAGATGCTTTAAACAAACAGGTAATAGTCATTGCAAACTGGAACTTGTAATTTTTACCTATTACCTATTGATTCTCAATCAGCCTAACAATTAGAAGTTTCTATTTTTGCTACTTTGCTTACATGTGTGTGCACAGTGTAATTTCAGTGTGGCAAAAAAATTATGCTAGTTCACAGATTTGTGTACTGCTGAAATCTGTCATCTCTTTGGTGTGTATTGCCTCCCATACTGCAGTTTTGTGAGGGATACATACATCAAATTATTCCCCTTGCCTCCGGTGTAGTGAGCAAGTGATTTTCCATATACATGTAACATGGTTTCTCACCATGATTGTGATAACATTAATCATTACTTTTAAGTTTTAGTTACATTTAAGGAGTTTTCCTGCTTAACATGGAAATAGTAACATAATTTTACTGGGTAAAGTCACAATCTTAATTTCCAAAGATATTGTGTCTGTGTGTTTTAAGGTTGAAATGAAAACACCATCACTGGATTTATATTGATCTTGACAAAAAGGTAAAAATTAACATAGGCTTATAATTTTGTGTCATAGCCTTTTGATTGGATTGCATTTTCTCTACAGGGTCATGAGGTTGATGCCTTTGGAATTGGTACATACCTCGTCACATGCTATGCTCAAGCTGCGCTAGGTGTTGTTTTCAAGCTGGTTGAGATCAATAATCAACCCCGTATCAAACTTTCTGAAGATGTGTCAAAGGTTTGAATATTTTAAACTGAACATGACAGTGTAATAATATACTTTGTATTTAATTGTCTTTTTCTGTGTCTGTTCCTTTCTCTGTATTTAGGTCTCTATCCCACGTAAGAAGCGATGCTATAGGTTGTATGGGAAAGAAGGATATCCCCTGGTAGACATAATGACTGGAGAAGATGAACCCTCTCCAAAGGTATTTGTTTTGACTTAGTTTGTCTGGCACTATCTTCATCTTCTTTTTTTCAATGTTTACACTTTGCACCCCCTCCTCCCAAGGGGGTTGGGAGCGTCAGTAAGTGTTATTGCATGTTTTCACTAGCATGCAAGTTAGAAATTCAAACCAATGGGTGTTTTAGAACAGTAACGTTGGAGTGGTTTGGAAGAAAGGAAAAAACTGTCATGCTTTAGCTTTGGTTAAAGCATGTAGTTGTATATTTGCATGGACTTAGCACTGAAGCAATTATTCTCAGGCACACTGATGAGGTACCTTAAACATATTCGTATGTGTTTCCTTGAGGGTGGGCTGGATGAAGA
The DNA here is from genome assembly GCA_030159175.1 of Glycyrrhiza uralensis. NCBI lineage: Eukaryota > Viridiplantae > Streptophyta > Magnoliopsida > Fabales > Fabaceae > Glycyrrhiza > Glycyrrhiza uralensis. The sequence goes on along the minus strand of BRZY01000001.1, from coordinate 46,896,401 downwards.
AAAAACCTATGTGCACCCAGTAATGTAGATGCAACTATTGACAGAACCCCAACATTGCTGTTCTGAAAAGTTAGGCCATATTCAATTACTACCCCATATTCTGTTTAATAATATAAATCCAAATAACGGATAGACAGCCTTACTTCATTTTCTCATCTTCTTTCTTATACTATGTCAAGTTTCCAGTCTATTGGCTTGTCAGTCTTGCCTCCAAACGAGTTGGTTCTGAGTTAGTTTACAAATTTAGGAATAAAAAATATTTTATCATTTTTTATTCATAGGTGGGCGAAAGAATCCTGTGTCGTCATCCCTTCCAGGAATCCAAGAGAGCGTATGTAGTGCCACAGCATGTTGAGGAGCTTCTAAGGTGTTACTGGCCTGGGAATTCAGGTGAGAACTAACTATAAGAATAATGGCAATCTGGAGATCAATAGTAGCTTTTTGATAAGCATTAGAAACTTATCTTTGTTTGCTTAGGGTAAAGGAAACTGCTGCATCATTTTTAGAACATCACACGATTCATTATTAACCAACGATTATAATTTTATTGTAGCTTTTGAGCCCCTGCCCCTTTGAACTGAGAAAAATAAGATATTATCTCATCTATAGATGCTGTGGTTGATAAATGTATCGCTTTACGAGTTCCTGCATGAAATGGTTAAAACGTCACCACTCATCAGATGGTCAAAGTCTCACTAGTTTGAAACACTACAGTATATGAAGTAGCTTACCAGCATTTATCGGCAATTCATATATTCACTGAGTGCAGCTTATGATTGTCAGTTTTTACTTTTCATTAGTAACTTGCTTATTCTTTTTTATTTTTAAAAGATAAGAAGAGAGAAACTTTACCACCTCTAAGAGACATTAGAGAGCGATGCATCATGCAACTTGAGCAAATGCGACCTGACCACATGAGGAAACTTAACCCAACTCCATATAAGGTTACGGAGTTATACCTTGCTCTAAATTTCACTATTGTTTTCATCTTGAATGATATTGAATGTTTTTTTTCTTCTTTGAATTATAAGCAGGTTAGTGTAAGTGCAAAGTTATATGAATTCATTCATTTCCTGTGGCTCAATGAGGCACCAGTTGGGGAGCTGCAGTAATGATAAGACAAATAAAATGGCATGCCTTGAGAACCCAATCGTCAGGGCAAAAGGGATTTCGATAGAAATTTCTTTTTTTTTTTGGTCAATAATAGAAATTTCTTTTATACAGTGTGCATTTAATCAATGTGTTTTCACTTTTGTTTTTGGTCAAATGCTTATAGCATTAATAAAAGTAGAGCCCAAAGGCCCAGAATCGTGCACACAGCAAAATGCCGTCTGTTTTTAAATTATGTGATTCTGTATATTGGAGTTGGAGGAACCAATATTCTTTCGAGGCCTATGTGCAAATAATCCATCTTTGCCGTTGATCACATTGCTATAAACTTCATAATATGTGAATGTTTAATGTTACTGCATTCTTGAAGTTGTTGAAACTTGAAAGCATTGTGTGCTGAATTTATGTACTTCGAACAACTAACGTTACTAGTATCGAGTATCTGTGCAAATGCTCATGCTTAAATCATGTTTACTGGCCTGAAAGTAAAATCAAAGTCTATTACACCCTAACTTCCGACAGCTTCATGAATCATTACGATTTACGATAAACTGGTAAGCTATTAGGGCGGAGATTAAAGACTAGTCCGGGATAGCCAAAATTATCATAAAATTTGTGAACTCTAAACTCATGGATTAAACATAATTTTGTGGAAAATTCCCAGAACAGCATATTCACTGTTTGAGGTTAGGACTCTGTTTCCGTTTTGCAACCAAGAAAACAAGAAGAATTGTGCTAATTAATTGCGAAGGTGACCCATATGCTGGAGTGGCATCTGTAACAAGCAGTTTAATGAAAGTTTTAAAATGACATGGGTTGAATTGGTAGTGATTATTGGCAATTTCTATCTACACATACATGATTTTCTATCAACACATACATGCTGCGGAACTATTAGTTCTGCAGGTGTATTTTTTTTCGGACACACATACCGCGGAACTATTAGTTCCGCGGGTTGTAATTCACTGCGAAACTAATAGTTCCGCAAGCATTTTTTATTCGTTATGTGTGTGTCCGAATTGAATTACAATGCACGGAACTATTAGTTCCGTGGTGAATTACAACCCGCGGAACTAATAGTTCCGCGGTATGTGTGTGTCGGAAAAAAAAATACACCTGCGGATATTAGTTCCGCAGCATGTATGTGTTGATAGAAAAACATGTATGTGTAGATAGAAATTGCCTTTGATTGAATGACTAAAATTATAATAGAAAGAGTGTAGTAAATTCTATTGGATAAAAAAAAAAAATCAAACTCTCCCATCCCATTGCTATGCGAAACAGTCCGGTAGATTAAAAATATGTATTAGTCCAACAAGTTCTTTAATTCATATTTCATAGTATTATCCTCCGAACACGACTAACAAAATTACAAAAGTCCAATTCACATCACATGTACACCTCCACACGGCAAAAAAGAATGAAGACCTGCTAAATATGTAGCATGATCATCACCGCCGGGAGGTACGAAGCTCTGATACCATACCAAAATGGCACGGGCTCACAGCATACTAAAACGGTACAAGTTCACAGTTCACATCCCAAAAGCTAGCTCATGAGAGAAGGGTTATAAAGATTTCATAGGCCCCCTGACCATCCAATGTGAGACTCCCAATAGTTCTAGAACCAAGTCAAGAAAGTGGTCATTCCCAAAATTATCCCAAACGATTGAAGCAGCTTGGCTGGCGTGTCCATAAAAGCATTGTCTTCTGACGGCTGGTTTGCTCCGGCCACGTTGGTTGTGGTGGCGGCGCCGTCAGCTGCAGGTGGCGGTGGAGAAGTTGGAGGCACATCGCATGTTCCGTATGTGCCATTTACCTGCATATATTTATATTTATTTATTTGTATCGTTATTTTTCAATATTTCCAAATTTTAAAATATACCAATACTTTTTATTTTAAAAATGAATGGTATAAAATTTTATCAATGTAAAAAAATTCAACAAAAAAAAAATCACTAACTAATGTTTTGGTAAGAAATATTAATGAATTAAATCATTAGCCCCTTTCTTTCACAAATACCAATTACTGTAACAGTTAAAAAATGGTAGAAGGAGGCAAGTTGGAAACCTTGCAATAGGCAATGTTGTCACATCCACAAGTCAAATGGCCATTGGCTTCATCAACAGCTTCTGGGGCTCCTCCGCCATCACTCCTCTTTAACCAGAAAGCATTATCCACAAATGATTAGCAGCTATATATAAGTATGTTCTATACATATATATTTGGGAAAAATTGATTTTAAATAATATTTTGAAATATATAGGTCCACATTTATGTACAAATTGTAATTTACGTCTTCCTTTCTCATAAGATTGTATATTTATGTTTTTAAATATACTAGAGAAGATTCGAAGAATTCGTATTTAATTTGTTAACGCAGAAAACCAAATACCTTGTAAAAATCAACTGCAATGAAATTTGGCCACCGGTTGCCTGCAGCATCGTGGCAAGTCTCCATCATGTTAACTAACGGTGCCGAATTGTCAGCGCAAGCCAGAGATGCATTAGGATCAGTGTGAAAGTAGTTCATCAGAACCAGGGACCTCGATTTCGTGTTCATAGCTGACGATTCTGCACGATTTGGACAAGAACCAGTTTTCATTCCATCATCTCCATCTGAAAATTTAATTAAATTAATTCCACACACAATCATATATATATATATATATATCTGAGATTAACTCTCCTAGTTTTGTTGGTAATCATCATTAAATTAAATGATTAAATCGTCAAATTACTCATTCAAAGATATACTCCTTTATAAGGTCTGCATTCCTCTGTCAATTACATCAATTCTTCAAATTTCTGACATGAAGACTAATTTAACGAACTTAATTTGCGTAGTTAAGGAAGTATTATAAAATAGAAAAATATTATTTTGTAAAAAACAAAATTATACAAATGAATATGATTATTTGAATATATGTAAGTGGAAAATGTACAACTTTTTCTTTGACCCTATTTATGCATGCGTTCATTCTTTTCGAAATTAAAATTGGTCCATGATGAACATTTATCAAAGTGAGTAGTATACTACTACTCCATAAAACTTACATTGGTTTTCTACAACGTAATTCCACTGGTAAGCAATGCCCTCGGAGGCTTCTTTAGATGATTTGGAGGTGAAAACGATCAAGCGTTGATTCTTCTGGGCCATGTCATCCACGGTTGGCCAATCTTCACCATTTTGGGGCATTCTAGACAGAGGGAACAAGTAATTGCTCAGCCCAGAAGCATTGAACACCTTGGTGAGCCCCTGGGAAGATGTCACGTAGTCTTCAATGAAGATGGTCACAATTTCTGATGGATTTGCTTCCAGAAATGATTGGATGTCTTTAAGTACATTTATAGCAGGTTGCTGTGCCATGGGGGGTGTGAGAGAAAATCAGAGCATATAGGATTGGAATATTTGGTCACAAATTTAGAAGATTATAGCCCTGATGCACTACTTACAAATGAAGTGGCATTGAAACATTCGCCTGCGAAGGAGTGACATAACCAGATATCGTTTTCAAAGTCATACATATCCAACATTAGGCCCCGAACGCCATTCTGTAAATAATGTAATAAAAAAATGAATGAATATTTTCAAAAGCCAAAACAAACCAATAATAAAAAAAATAATCTCTAAAAGTGATTATTTTTACATTGAGTTGATGAGCAATCGTGTCTTCCTGGTTTGTGGGGGCTATAATGGAAGATCCAGTGTCTGATTTCACACCCGATTGAGCGAAAGAGTTATGGGTGGTCAGCCACGAATACCGATTGAACGCCAAACCTTTCACCTAATAATTACAACCCATCAAACACAACTTATATATATCTAGGAGTAATTAATTACTAGTTAGAATTTGCATCTATTTATTTTAACATGATAACTACTAACTAACAAGTAAGTATGAGAGAAAATAATATTTGAACATAAATTGGAAACCGATGCTAACTTTAGAAATGGGGGTCGTAGGTTGGGTCCTAGTGCATCTAGGCCTGGTATTCCCATTTGCAGGGCATGTGTCACAATGGAGACCAACGTCGCATTGGTTCTGATCAGACCCACAAGTTTCTCCCAGCTGTTAAATTATATCACCATTAGAAATTAATAGAAGAAGACAATGAAAACTACTGTTAATTGTGTTGAATATTGTTGCAATTGTAATATGGGTTCAACTGATCAAAAGATTATCAGAAAAGCAATATTGGAGTACAAACCTTAAGGCTGGATGAAGAGTTAAGGAGGCAGAGTGCCACAAGAACCACCACCACTTGGCTGCTCTGAATAACACGAAAAGAGATATACATGAATTTACATCCAACTATTAAAAAAAAAAAAAAATCTACCGAGAGAGATATTGATTGTCTTTGTAGATGAGATGAAGATAGTAGTAATAGCTATAGCTAGCTTATAGCATGCCTTCATTTCAATTCGATGTAGGTTTTCCTTAATTTCTTCGCGCTTTAAAACAACGACAGAGACAGAGGATATATGTACCCTCTGTAACTCCTTTCCTTGCTATGACGACCTTTCACTTTAATTTTGATTGAGAGCTTTGATATGCTTTGATTTTTATTATAGAAATGGATTTGGTGAGGGAGGACATTAAACTGGGAACGATGGATAGACATGTCTTCTTCTTGTTAAGTTCTGACTTTTGGAAATATTCAGCTTGTTGACCCGGTTTCATCAACCATCTTTCAAATAAATATACATATTAATAGAGAAAAATTACATTATCTCTGTCGAAAAACTCACAATTAATTCCTTTCGCTTCTTGTAAATTGAATAAAGTCTCACTAAAAATGCTTTCTTTTGCAATTCAGTAATTAAATTAATTATAATGAAGAACTTCAAAACACGGTCCAAGAATCACGAGTAAATTAATTATTACTCTGATTAAAACTTAATTAAGCTCGATTCCATGTAACTACATGGCGGGATATCTACTGATCTACACCAATATTGGGATTATTTTGTTGTGAATATTGGTGTAATGGAATTGCTTGAAATATAATAAGTGGGTGTGTGTCGGTAAAAAATGGGAAATATTACGATAAAAATATTTTTCTGGACAAATTCTTATGTCAGTTAACTCAAGATTAAATATTAATTTGAATAGTCAATATATGATTAAATGGACATTAATTCCTAATTAAGTAACGTAACCTAATTGCTCTTTGTAGAAGAAAATTTCAATCGTAACAATTCTTGGACGCTCCGTTGACAATATAAAAAGAGATATAATAATGCTTTATAGTATACTATGGCATTTTTAAAAAATTTCACCTAAACTTTCATTGTTTTATGTGGGTTGCCTTTTCAAACTGTTTTTATATTCCTCCCATACATACATACACATAAATATACAAATATGGACCAGAAAAATAGTACATCTAGAATCTATAGAATGATGCAAACCAATCTAAATATATTCACCTGCTCGAAGGAAAATTCATTGAAACAATCCCATTTTCTAAGTAAAAAAATAAGAGTTTAATTTTTTTTACACAGTTAATGCATACTAATTAAATTTAAAAATTAACATATTTTATTTTAAATATCGAATAATATATGAATTTAATTATTATGTACAGAGAAATTATAGTTGAAAAACAATAGTAAATTATATTTTAAATTCATAAACCAACAAAAGTTTTGGGATAAAAAGAAAAAACTAAAACCACCAAAAATATATAACGGAGGGAGTAAATCACAATATTTTTATTTTAGAAAATTCTTGGTTTAGATATGTTTTTTGTCTCTTAAATTTGAGTAAAGTTAGTTTTTAGTCTCTCAAATTTAAAAATATTTTTTTAGTCCTTAGTTTTATGAAAATTTGTCACATTTAGTCATTGACCGGACTCCGTTAAGTTTATAATTGTTTATGTGGCAAATGGCGTTACACATAAGCACTTGCTATATGTATCACTTGGGTTCAATGGTCCAGATTGCTCTAGCCCCACTCCCTTCCCTGTTCTGTCTTTGACCGTTGAACACACTTAAGACGTCAATTATGATAAGTGAAACACACGGCAAGTACTTACATCTAATGTTAAGCAACTATAAACTTAACAGAGTCTAGTCACGGACTAAATATGATATATTTTTATAAAATTGGAGATTAATAATATACTCTTAAAATTTAAGAAACTAAAAATAAACTTTAGTGAAATATGAGAGAGAGAAAACATATTTAAGCCAAAAAAATTATTAGATTAGTCACGCAATTTATTTTAACATTACACTGTTACAGTCTCCTTACAAGCAAAGTTGTGTTTGTCTGTGGGTCTGTTTGTTTCGACTGGTCCAAACACACGCTATGAGAGTCTTTGAAGCGGACAACCCAATCTTTGAAATTGTTGAAGCCTTGGCATGCCCTTGAGCAAAAGCAACAAAAGGCCTTCGTTTCCCTTGCCTTGTCGTAAAAGAAAGGACAAAATTATGTTCCCCATATAAACTTCATACGTATTGATTTATGAATTTAATAGTTTAATAAGTATGTATTGACTACGTGTGTAAAAATATTTTATATAAATATTTAATTATATATTTTTTCTTTTTTTTTATCAGTCGGTTTTTTTTTTAAAAAATTGTTCTTTTTTATCTGTCGTTTTGTTAGTTTAAGATTGTATACTTTTTTTTATCTATTGGTTTTTAAAAAAAAATTGTTCTTTTTTATCTGTCGTTTTGTTAGTTTAAGATTATATTTTGACAATTATACCCTTAATCCTATTAATTGTTTTACATATTTTTCATAAAATTGATTAATGTAGTAGATAGAAGTTCAAAGACTAATTACTACTCCCAAAAATATTTTACTTTTCAACGATATAACTTTATTACTAATACAAAGTGAGACTCTAGGTGTCCATAAAAGATAAATTAAATAATTGAATAAAGAGATAAAAATGATTACAATGATAGAACACATTAATGTAGAGATGAGGATGTTCTTTCCTGTGGTTTTTAATTCCTTGTAGATTGTCTCCTGGGTTGTTCCTGGGTTTTAATCAAAAAAAAAAATCATGATATGAGTATTACCCTTTACATAATTTGTTCATATTGCCGCTCATAATTAAAAGAAAGTTTTCATTGAGTTAAGAAATTTTTTTCTAGTAATTGATTGATTGGGTTTTTTATACTGTTTGATTAAAATGAGTAGTACAAAAATATTATATTAATATCAATTAAAAATTAACAATGCGTGATCTAAACAAAAAACTTAATAAACAAGGGATCAGGGGGCAAAATCCATGGCATCTGAGATTGACAAAGTCCAGCTTCCTTTGGTATTAATTACGCGCCACGAGCGAAAGCTTCGTAAACAGTAAAGAAAGAGGGGAAAGGGAACAAAAGAATTCACCGCTGGCGATTCTGCATCATCCATGCCCCAACAAGTACGCTATGGAGATTCTGCATCATCCATCTAAGTAACATGACATGATACACTAACGAGTCTTTGTCCTCACTTCACTCTTCACTCTTTTTCTCTCTTCCGCACTGACTGAAGAAGAAGAAGAGCCTTTTTCTCTATATCTCTCTGGATCGATCGATCGATCAAATATCAATATGAAGCCCAACGACACTAACAACATCTCAATGCTGGCGAAGACGGATTCCGAGGTGAGCAGCCTGAGCCAGTCGTCGCCGGCGAGGTCTCCCCGGCGCCCCGTGTACTACGTGCAGAGCCCATCACGCGACTCCTCCAACGACGGCGAGAAGACCACGAACTCGTTCCACTCGAGCCCACTGCAGAGCCCATTGGGCTCCCCTCCCCACTCCCACTCCAACTCCTCATTGGGCCCCCATTCCCGCGAGTCCGCCTCCACCCGCTTCTCCGGCTCCCGCTCCCGCAAGAGCAAGGGTCCTTCCAATTGGCGCCCCTGGAAGGATCAGCACTTCCACGCCATCGAGGAAGAAGGCCTTCTCGACCTCAACGACGACTCACATGGCTTCCCCCGTCGCTGCTATTTCCCTGCCTTCATTCTCAGCTTCTTCGTCCTCTTCTCTTTTTTCTCCCTCATTCTCTGGGCCGCAAGTCGCCCTCAGAAACCTGCCATTTCTCTCAAGGTACTCATGAAATTTGATTTAATGTCGCTTTCAATTAATTGAATCATATTCGTATTCCTATTTCTATTCCTAATCCCTTTGTGCGGTTTGTTTGGCAGAGTATAACGTTTGAGCACTTTGTTATACAAGCGGGTGCGGATATGTCAGGAGTTGCCACTAGCTTGGTGTCCATGAATTCCTCTGTGAAAATGACTTTTCGAAACACCGCTACATTTTTCGGGGTCCATGTCACCTCAACTCCCTTAGATCTCAATTATTATCAGCTCACTCTAGCCACCGGAAATGTAAGTGTGTATAATATACACATATATGTGCAATATGGGTCATAAATAATAACTATGATTGATTTGATTTTGCAGATGCCTAAGTTTTATCAATCGAGAAAGAGCCAGAGATCTATCAGGGTGATGGTGAAAGGGAGTCACATTCCACTGTACGGAGGGGGAGCCAGCCTGGGGAGCGTGAACGGTGCACCGGTTGAGCCGGTGCCGTTGACATTGAGCGTGATGGTGCGGTCGAGGGGTTATGTGTTGGGCAAATTGGTGAAGCCCAAGTTCTACAAGAAGATAGAGTGTGCCCTGGCTATGGATCCGAAGAAGATGGGCGTGCCCATTTCGCTCAAGAACAAATGCACTTACCAGTAAAATCGGTGCTGTGATGTGAGTAACAAACAAATCAACAAACAAATAAGTCAGTTCATGTACGTGGAAGGGTTAATTTGGGTGCATGAGACACACTATGACAGCGTGTATTTACTAGATTGGTGAAAAGGTGCGTGCGTGAAAGCGTGATAACTGCGGTTTTCTTTGGCTCCACTCTGTCAGAATCCGCTTTGTGTTTTGCCCCATTCATCACACGAAATTTGAAGGAAATTGCCCAAAAGTGTTGTTTGGATTTGTCGGTGGCTCAATTTCCACTTCTATTGTTACATTTCAATCAGAAGTTAAATGAAATAATCTTAGTACTCCTTTTACGTTCTCTCTATTTTTCTTCTTCTACTTTTATGTTATCCAAGGGGACATAGTTTACTGTTTAAAAAATAGGTGAATTTAAGCATGGATTATTGCTTCGAATTCCAGTGCTTCATGGAAAACATTTATTCACAATTTAATGATGGTGCTAATTAATATATATTTTGATATTATATAATATATTAAATAACTAATTAATATAAATATTAGTAAATTAAGAAAAACCGAATTTATATAAGTATAAAATAATTATATTATACATTTTGTAAAATAAAAAACCAACGATAAAATTAGAAATAAAATTTCATGTAAAACAGTTTCTTATAACTTGTTATTTTACCTTTATTTGACTAAAATGTATTTTTAATTCAAAAATGAAAAATTGACATAGAAAAATGACTAGTTCAAATGACTATTTTCATCGATTTTTGATTGGTTCAACTGGTTCTCACCAATTTTGATATCAACCTAATTTTTTGTTAAATAGATCAGACACCTAATTGATTCTCAAGCTTATCGGTCCAGTTTTTTATAACAAAGGAGTTTAGATGTAAAGAAACTTAAAAAAAATGAATGGGAAAATATATATGAACTAGTTTAAAATTCTCTATAGCATTATCAATTTTCATCTTAAAAATATTAATTTAATATAAAAAATTTGTAATATCGTACCAAATATATATCTTATTCACTTTACTTTTATAAAATTTAAAAACATAAAGAAGATTTGTCTACAATTTGTATTCCCCTGTTCCCCCTTTGCACATTTCTTTTCTTTTTTCCCCGTACGTTCTCTCCCATTTAAACAATAGATATGTACACTAGGGCCAGTGACATTACTGCATTTGCTATGATTTCACAAACAGCATTGAAGGACTTAATTTCCCTATCATATGCTATCTTTTTTAAGTGATAGTTACTTATTAACTGGGGCACTGCCCCTTTCCTCAACAAAAAATAAAAGCTACTTATCAACTAGTAGTAACTACATATTTACATATACTAAAAAATGTCTCCATTTGGTGGACCTAAATATAAATAAAGGCTTTAACATGTTTTTGGTCCCTCTAAATATCGGCGTTTTGAATTTAGTCCCTCTAAAAAAAGTCAAAGTTTTTTGGTCCCTCAAGAAATCAATTTTTTGATTTAGGTCCCTCTTTTGCGTTGACTGCTGACATGGCACACTGAGGTCCCTGTAAAAATGCTAACATGACTTACATGCAGAGGGACTAAAATCAAAACTTAATATTTAGAGGGACTAAAATCAAAACTTAATATATTTAGAGGGACTAAAATCAAAACTTAATATATTTAGAGGGACTAAAATCAAAACTTAATATATTTAGAAGGACCATGTCAGCATTTTTACAGGGACCTCAGTGTGTCATATTAGCGGTCAACGCCAAAGAGGGACCTAAATCAAAAAATTGATTTCCTGAGGGACCAAAAAACTTTGACTTTTTTTAGAGGGACTAAATTCAAAACGCTGATATTTAGAGGGACCAAAAACATGTTAAACCCTATAAATAAATTTCAAATAATTTATCCTATTTATTATCCAATTTAATGTTATTATTTCAAAAATACATTTATATTTAATTCAACTTTTATTTTTCAATAATTATTTTTGTGGGACATCTACAGTAAATTAAATAAGATTAGGGGTAGTTTAATAAATATAGTTCATCATTCTTATGAAATCAAGGAAATTAAATGAGTTTAACTAATTAACTTTCTTAATCTGTGTAAAATTGGATATTTTTGTTTATAATTGAGTCCAAAAAGAGTATTTTTTAGAGATTTGACGATTACGAAAGAGAAACTAGACTTGAGTGATTGAATGAGTAGATTTTTTTTTATTTGTCGTACAAGAGGAAATCTTGATAAAAATTCTTTTTTATTAATCTACCAGACAAGATAATAAAACGGAAATCTACATTCCATATTTTTTAAGGATTTTCTTTTTCTTTTGTTGAGTCATGATCATTTTTGCGGCACGGCTGGCGTGGGACCATCTTTTGGCTAGAAAAATCAATTTTTTTAATGAGTTAAGGGTGTGTATTACTATTAGATATGATTCAAAAATAAAATATTTTGATGATATATTTTTAAGAATATTCTTTCAAAAAAATACTATTTTTAATTTTGGAAGGAAATAATAAAAATATTTTGTGTTGAAAATTTTGGCTTTCAATAATAAAGTTTGTTTAATTATCGTAAAACAATTTAAACATATATCTTAAACATTAGAATTTCAAAGGACACACACTACACTGCATAAAACTGATTTTAGCTCCGAAACTTTACCTTTCCCCTTTCACCTTAACTTTTTTTTTTTTGGTCAATTCCTTTCACCTTAACTAAGTACATAGAGTTTGTTTGGCAATAACGAAGGAAAGGGAAAAGAATAATTCCCACCTTATTTAATAATCACATGCTTGTTTGGCCCATCTTGCACATGGACTGGTTTAACATTGCTCCAAACAGGATCAATCTGAACATAGTTCAAATCTCTGTTGCTTTATGGGCTACCATGTTTCTTCCAGCTCAAAGTTGGATCCTTGGCAATCAACTCAACTGCGGATTTATTCATGGCAGCTGCTATTTGCACATGCTACCACTTCTAACTGCACATCATTAAAACTAGAAAAGACCAAAATATCCAAACAAATTTAAAAAACCCTAAATCCCTTTCTCTTCCTCACACTTCTTCTTTCTGCTTCCGCAAACAGAGAAGGCACAATATAGTTCTGCGCACACACATACCCACTCCCGTAGTTCCGCAAGCGAAAAGGAGAAGAATTTTTGGGAGTGAAACCAAGGTAATCAAGCAAGGATTTCGCTGCTTTGCAGGCACCAACATGAACAAGGGCATCGAAGAGCGCACTGCAAGAGGATTGATCTAGTGAGAAACTAGGGTGAGAGCAGAGCCGGTGAAAGAAACGAAGGGAGATGAATGGTGTAAGAAACTTCTTGCACAGGGATGGTCTTTTTCTTATACTCCTCTCATAAAAAGACTTTGTGAAGTAGGAGGCACCAAGGATGCAATAAGGTTGTGGAAAGATATGCATTCGGTGCCTCACCAGTGATGGAATGGTGGAAGAAACACTTCATTTCTATGACCGCATCGAAGAGAGTGGGGAAAGAAGGAGTTTTGTGTGTGTGCACAGTTGTGTGTTGATAAGCGTGTATGCGGAACTATTAATTCTGCACCGTTGCGGAATTAATAGTTCCGCACGTGTTATTTGTAGTTATTTGTAGTGTACACACTTACAAATAACATATGCGGAATTAATAGTTCCGCATTAGCGCAGAACTATTAGTTCTGCACGTGTTATTTGCAGCACATACATACAAATAATACGTGTGGAACTATTAATTTCGCATCAGTGAAGAATTAAAGTTCTGTACGATACGAAATGCGAAGAGAGTATTTTAGGTTTTGTACTATTACGTATGTGTGAATAGTAATGTGTGTATATGCATTTAAAAATTCCCTTTATTCATCTGCACATGACTGGTTTATAGTCCCAAAAAAAGCCCTTAAAAAAAAAAAGACTGCTTTTGGCGTTCGTTCTCAGGTTTTTTCTATCGTCCAACTGTGTCTAAAAAAATAGGAGCTACAGATTAAAATATTAGCCTCATGAGCCAACCCCTTTGGAGTTTGGAGTTAAATCCAAATCCTTATTACGCTAAGATGTCCTTGGTAACACAAATTTAGGCAATATATAATGGAGTATATCATTAATTCATTCATTAAGTGCTAATTAAGATCTAATGCTGTATAGAAAAGCAGTCAAAGCACATTTTAGTGCCAACAAAAAGCATGGCCATTGTTTGTGATTCTCGAATATTGTTTCCTATTGGCCATTTGGTTTGACCGAGTGAAATGATAGGGCTTTCGCTGTTGAATTTTCACTTTCTGCCATTCTTGAAAGATTTTTCTAAATGACCAAAACGAAGAAGTGTTTTTACTTTTTACACACACAACACATTTGACATTACGCGGAATGTTTTTCTTTTCCCACTCATTTCCTTTTCCTCTTGGTTTGTACAAGTCATATGAACTGGTGTGTTCGTTATTTGACCTTTTACTTTCGGTTTTGTAATTCTGACCTGATATCTCTGTCCTCCCCCCCCCCCCCCCCCCACCCAACAAGAAGAAAATCTAGAATACTTTGATCTCACTCCTACGTTGCCAAAATTCCATAATGCTTTGTGCGATTTTGGTCATGGTCGATTCCTTTCTTTCTACCTTTCCTATTCGTATATATGAATAATATTCATAAGAATTAGAAGGGAATTATATGGTGCTCCACAACGAATTGCTCAGGATTCTTTTAACACTAATTTGAAAATACAACTTTTAACTAGGCTTTCTGTTTTCCATCTTCTTGCTTTTCACCATTATAACATCTCAGGCACAAGAAATTCCTTGTTTCCAAAATGCTTGAAGAGCTGTCTTCTCGCTGGCACACGACACCGTGAAGGCCCAAGTGCTCCCTCCCAATGCCTTTTTCTTTCACACTTGTAAAATTTGAAAATTGAAACCAAGTCAAGGGAATCCATAATTAAAGGGGGAAAAATAGTGTCAACCAACACCAAATCATTCATTTACTTTTACCCATTGACAACATATTTTGTCAAAGTGTTGAAGCCAAAATGATGAACTTTGGATATTTGACATCGATCAAACCAACAGAAAAAGTTTTAAACCTCATTTATTCTACCTTCTCTGTGACAAGTAATCATATGTTCAATGATCATGTCTACACACTTTTAGGCTTACCCTACTCGATACATCAAACTGGTAAAACCTCTCTTGGTATAAACTATAAAACGTAGTTTACACCCAATGGAAAAAGAACTAAACAAATCAAATCAAATCAAATAATAACAATTGAGAGAAAGCGAAAATATGGTATGCTATTCTATTTTCAATTATAAAATCAGCCTCTGTACAATGGGTCACAAGCGGCACAAGTTAAAACTCTTCCATCATCAGAATGTACGTATATCATCATATCCTACCCAATTTACAGCCTAAAAATTAGAATTAACGAATTTGAATAAATCAAAATCGAACCAGAACCCAGGTGATCGATTGCGATGATCAATCTTCTAAATCTAATGACTCTGCTTCTCCTCTGTCAATTAGAAAATTCTAATTTCATTTTCACCTAACACTAGTCCAACTATCTGATTCCGTCCAAATTTCCGGCAGCCTCTGAACTGTCACGAGTTGCCGGAGCCGGTCCACCGCCGAACAAACACTAGACGAATCAAAATCCCATTGACACGATGATGGCTCTTCAGATTCCGGTGAACTCGGAACCCAGTCAGGGAAATCAAAGTGGCTTCTTGGTGACTCATTGAACTGCTTAATCGAAACGACGTCGTCATCGTCCACGAAAGGGTGCTTCAGAAGCATCTCTGCGGTCCATCTCTTTCTGGGATCCTTCACGAAACACTTGTTCAGAAAATCCTTCCCCTCTTTCGACAACTCCTCGGGTATGACCGGCGATTCTTCTCCCACCCCAATTCGAAGCAACAACGACCACATGCTTGAACCCTTTTCCACAGTCCACGCCGGTTTCCCGGTCACCATCTCCACCACCGCACACCCCAGAGCCCATATATCCGCCGGCGACTCGTGCTCGCCGTCGTTCACCGACTCCGGTGACATGAAAAGCGGGGTTCCCCTGCACTCGAACCTCTTTCCCTCACTCTGTTCCGCCCCTGTTTCCTTCGCGAGACCGAAATCGGCGATTTTTACTTCCCCGTCGTCGAATACGAGGATGTTTTGGAGCTTTATGTCGCAGTGGACGAACCCGTTCCGGTGAATATGATTAAGACCCTCGATGATTGACCTCGTGTAACGGCGAATGTGGGGCTCGGGAATCCGGCCACCGTGGAATTTGAGATGATCAGCGAGACTCCCGCCGCCGGCGTATTCGAGGAATAGGTTGTAGCACTCCTCGCCATTCTCGAATGTTTTGTCGTCGCCGAAGCAACGAATGATTCGCGGGCACGAGCCTAGGCGATCGAGAACTTGTTTCTCGTTCTTTAGCGAAGACGAGGTTGAAACCTCGGAGGTTTTAACGACGGTCGGAGATGGGAACTGAGTGGAAGTGCCGCCTGTGGGTATTGCTAAACTCACCGTGGCAAAGCTTCCTCGACCAACGGATTCTCCTCGCACCCAATCCATGAGAGATGCTATTGCTATTACTCTTCTGCGTGTTGTTTTTAATTTCCTCTGCTTTTGCGCGTGTTGCTTTGCTTTGTGGAGAAGAAAGAGAACGCAAGTAGACAACAACTAACTGTGCCCTCCACGAATCAAGAACCCCTCTCCTTTATATATGGGGGGAATTGGAAATCTAGTTGATTTTCAGTGACATAAGCCATAAGCCTTTTCTAGGGAAATTAAAATTGTGATTTTTTTAAGGAGAGAAAAATAAAAGAAAAAGAGGGTGAAACTGAAATTAAAATTGGTGGGATGATGATTGAAGCACGTGATTTGCGAGGATATTTTCGCGCGAAGGAGTGCTTTCCTATTTTGGCTGAGCCTGGGTGAACCTTCCGAAAGATTTTTATGAAAGATATCATGCTACTAGTTGGATAATGACATGTAAATATGGTAAATGTACTAAATTAAAAATTTATAAGTAATTGGTGGTGTTTATGGTGTGAATGATATGAGTAGTCATGTCGTTTTATACCAGTCACATAATCATACATAATAGTAATATTTTTTTTTATCATGGGTGACCTGGCTTCTACTTCTACACGCATTTACATTAAGTCCTAATTATAATTATACGCAAGGTTTGTTAAACGAGTTCACCAAAAATTCGTTTGTTTAGTACAGAAAATATAAGCACGATCTTCACAATATTCACTGCTTCCGATCGATCAGCCTCACTCAATCTGTTTTTAACGATTTGGTTGTTGCCCAGACTTAACAAATTGCTACTCTATTTAAATATTCCTACCACTAATTGGAATATGCTTGATGGAAGGTTTTTCGTTTCTTTTTTTTTTTCTTCTTCTTTTTCCTTTCGCTTTTTCGGCGGAGAGGTTGACTAAATAGCATGCCTCCATAAAAGTGGATAAGTAATTGCATACACTGAATTTTTCTTCTTTGGTGGAATGCATACACTGAATTACTATTTTAGTATTTTAAGAGGTTACATCAATCTACTCTATTACGTACTTTGTATATATTTATTAATTTATTAATTATTAATTATTCCATATAGGAGTACATTATTTATATGAAGTTTGAGAATTATAAAAAAGACACAATATTTTTTTGCTGAATTTCTTTAAATAGATGTACATATTTTAATTTTTCAAATACAAATACTATGCTTTAAATTTAATTTATTTGCAAATCTGCACATACAAGTGAAATTGATAAAAATAACTAAAGAAATTCAGGGCAATTTTCAACATCAGATTGAGTTTTTCACAAAATTTTATAAATCTTAACAACACATGGATATTTTATTTAAAAAAAACAAACAATGGATATAGTTTACTCATCAAAACAGTATACTACTCCGGAACTGAGGTTCAATATAAAAATAAAGTGTGGTGGTTAATTGGTATATAAAAATAAGGTATCTCAAAAGTAATTCAAATAGTAAATGTAACTAAGCCACGATCGATGCGTGATCTCTGTAAATTGTATTTAATTAATCATTTAATCGGAAAAGCACTACAAACTCATGCCAATTGCCAAATATAAATATTTGAATCGTGCGCTTAACACCATTATATTTTTTTTTTGACAAAAAGCACCATTATATTTTTTATCAATAGCTTAACACCATTATATGAAACATTTTACAGACGCAACTCCATCAATTTTAATTAAAAATCTACTGAAATATTTTTTTGGTGGTAAAAATCTACTGAAATACGAAGTATGGAGAAGATAATTAAGAGGCTTCCCATCAGTATCTCATTTATTTGAAATCAAAGAAGATAAAATAATGAATAATGATCCGTTTTTAATATCCACATCAATGATTTGACTCCTCTAATGTTATCAGGTGAAGGGAGAGAAGATTACAGAAAAGGAAATGCATTAGGTTCATCGATTGATTACAAGAGATCACCCTTATATATAGATAAGGGGGAATCAGATAACAACCGAGGGATAAAAGGATAAAGCCTAACAAACTAATAGATAGGTAAACCAGAATAACAAACTAGATCTACTTAACTAAACATATTAACAAATAACTCCAATACCCCCCCTCAAGCTGGATCGTGTATAGAGACAAGTCCCAGCTTGGATACAATGTTGTTGAAAGGCATGGGATCTAAGGCTTTGGTAAAACCATCAGCTAGTTGATCTTTGCTGGAAATAGGGAGCAGGCGAAATAACTTGGCTTGTAGCTTCTCTCGCACGACATGACAGTCCAACTCGATGTGTTTGGTACGTTCATGGAAGGAAGAGTTGGTGGCAATGTGTCTAGCCGATTGTGAGTCACAGTAGAGCAGTGCTTCTTTAGCATAGGGAACTTGCAAATCGTTGAGAAGGTAGTGCAGCCACTGAATCTCGCAAACCGTGGAGGCAAGGGCGCGGTATTCAGCTTCGGAGGAGGAGCGGGAGACCGTGGATTGCTTTTTGGATCACCAAGATATAAGTGAATCACCCAAGAAAATGCAAAAGCCTGTCACTGATCTTCGAGTGTCCGGGCAAGTGGCCCAATCCGAGTCACAGAACGCCTTAATCTGGAGTGCAGAAGAGCTGGGGAAGAGTAGTCCGCGAGCTGGGGACTGCTTGATAAACCGCAGGACTCTGATTGCAGCTTCATGATGTAGGTGTGTGGGTTTGCCCATAAATTGTGACAGCTGTTGCACAGAAAAGCTAATATCAGGCCGAGTAGATGTTAGATAAAGCAACTTACCAATTAGCCTTCGATAGGCTGTGGGGTCAGATAAAGGGGTGCCCTGATCATGTGACAAACGAGTGCCTTTGGTCATGGGAGTGGATGCAGGCTTGGAGCCAAGCAGACCACACTCATGAAGAATGTCCAAAGCATATTTGCGTTGGCAAACATGGATGCCTTCGCGGGACCTTGCTATTTCAAGTCCCAAAAAATATTTCAAATCTCCAAGGTCCTTAATTCTGAACCTGGAGTTCAAGTCAGATTTAATATGGGTAATTTCATCCAAGTTATTTCCAACAATGATAAGGTCATCCACATAGACCAACAAAGTAGTAAAGGAGGAGTTATTGTGTTTAATGAATAAAGAAGAATCAACAGAGGAGTGGTGGTAACCTTTAGAAATAAGAAAGGTGGAGAGACTAGCATACCATTGCCTACTGGATTGCTTTAGGCCATAAATAGATTTAAGTAGCTTGCATACCTGACCGGGTTGAGAAGTGTGCAAACCGGGTGGGAGTTGCATATATACCTCTTCATCTAGAGTGCCATGTAAGAACGCATTGTATACATCCAGTTGATGGAGATACCAATTCTGGGTAGAGGCAATAGCTAGCAAAAGTCTAATGGTTGTTAGTTTTGCAATAGGAGAATATGTATCAAAAAAATCTAGGCCTTCTACCTGAGTGTAACCCTTGGCTACCAAACGAGCCTTATACCTTTCAATACTTCCATCGGCTTTGTATTTTATTTTATACACCCATTTACATCCAATGGGGGTTTTACCTGCAGGCAAGTCAGTAAGAACCCAAGTACCGTTTTAGTGTAAGGCCTGGAGTTCAGAATCCATGGCCTCAACCCAATGAGGATGTTGGCTGGTCTGTTTAAAGGTACTTGGCTCCTGATCAACAGAGATGGATAGAGTATAATGCAAGTGGGAAGAAGAAAGTTTAGAGTAATCTAAAACAGAAGATAAGGGGTATTCAACTTTAGTAATGTTATGAGGGCCAGAGGTTAAAAAGTTGCAGTGAAATTCTTGGAGATAAGAGGGGGATTTTCTTATCCTCTATGATCTCCGAAGAGATGGATCATTATTGTCAGCTGCAGAATCATTAGTAGGCAGAACAGTAGTAGTAGTAGTAGTGTCAGTAGCAGAAACGGGACCAGATTTATCAGTGTTGTGTAAAGTGTCATGCATGATTGGAATGTGATCAAACAAGAATAAGTAGTTAGAGTCATGCGGGTCAGATGTGGAGGAGTTAGTATCAGAGGTATTAAAAGTGGAATAAGGAAAAATAGATTCACGAAAAATCACATTTCTAGAAACAAAGATATCCCTCGTGTGTAAATCAAACATCAAATAACCCTTAGTTCCTGGCTTGTAACCCAAGAAAAGACATTTTCTAGCCCTGGGATCAAGCTTGGTCCGATTCTGCACAAGTGTGGAAGCAAAAGATAAGCATCCAAAAACCTTGAGGTCAAGATAAATAGGTGGAGTGTTATAGAGCAGCTCATGTGGTGTTTTGTGATTAAGCACAAGGGTAGGCAGCTTATTAATAACATGAACAGCATGACACAAGGCATAAGACCAGAAAGATTTTGGCAATTTAGATTGGAAAAGTAAAGCTCTAGTGACATTTAACAAATGCCTATGTTTTCGCTCAACAGTGGAATTCTGTTGGGGGGTTTCAACGCAAGAAGTTTGATGAATGATGCCCAAAGAGGAAAAATGTGAGGACATGTTAAATTCAGGCCCATTGTCAGTTCTAATAATTTTAACTTTAGTGCTAAACTGAGTTGTTATCATGTTGAGAAAATGAATGCTGCATGGCCTAGTCTCAGCTTTATTATGCATCAAAAATATCCAAGTGTATCGTGTAAAATCATCAACTATGGTTAAAAAGTAGTGGTGACCTTGTAAGGAAGGGGTACTTAAAGGTCCCCATATGTCCATGTGAAGGAGGTCAAAGGGATGCAGAGAATGCGAGTTGCTAACAGAAAAGGGTAGTTTGCATTGCTTTGCCAAATGGCAACAGTCACATATAACATGCTTATTTAAAACAATGTAAGGAAAATAAGAACTGAGTCTTTACAAAATAGAAAATGAAGGGTGGCCTCACCTAAAATGCCACAAATCAAAAGAAGTATCATTTTTCTTAACAGCATTTACAGAAACAGTATTAGAAGAATCATTTTGATGAAGAATGTAAAGGCCATTGTGAACTCTAGCAAGCCCAATCATCCTCTGGGTAGATTGGTCCTGTATCACACAAGAAGTAGATGTAAAGATTAATTGACAAGAAAGAAGGTGAGTTAGTTTATAGATGGAAATCAAATGAAATTTGAATCCGGGAATATGGAGCACATTATGAAGAACCAGATTAGGAGTTAATTGAATAGATCCAGAGAATTTAGCAGTAGTAGTATGTCAATTAGGTAAGGTAACAGTAATGGGATCTATTCTGGAAAGAGAACTAAAACAAGCAATGTAAGGGCATACATGGTCTGAAGCACCAGAATCCATAATCCAAACTGAGATAGGGTAGCAAGAGATACTTGGCTTGGTGACACTTGAAACTATGTGTGGTGTAGAATCTGAATTGTGGGACTTATGAGGTGTATGTGATGAAGATGCATCATCAGATTTTGAGGCGTGAAGTAAGGAAACAAGATACTGGTAGTCTTCTCGCGAGAGAGCAGGGGCCTGATCAGAATTTGATGCAGATGCAATGTGTGGTGGATTAGCCTGAGTTGAAGAGGATGTTGTGTCTGAAGACACTTGAAAGGAGGTGGACGAATTTCTGGGGCGATAGCCTGGTGGGTACCCATGTTTGATCCAGTAGTTTTCAATGGTGTGGTTTGTGCGGTCACAGTGGGTGCAGAGCATGGGAGGTCAAGGTCCTTCCCTTCCTCGGCCTCTACCTTGAGAGTTGTTGTTGGTGCCACGACCCTGAGAATTCCTAAAATTGGAACTAGCAGCGAAGACTGTGGAATCGGTGGTGGTAACAGGTCCAGGTCGTTCTTGTTGCAAGGCTAAAGCGAAGCATTTATTTATCGAGGGCAGAGGGTCCATGATCAAAATTTGGGTTCTAACCGCGGAGTAAGAGTCATTCAGCCCTTTAAGGAAGCAGATGACAAACTTGGTATCTTTAAACTTCTTGATGAAGGTGCTTAGAGAACATGTGCAAGTGACAGTGCAGGAACACGTGGGGGTAGGACGCATATACTCCAACTCATCCCATAAAATTTTAATCTCAGTAAAGAATTGAGAAAGAGATCTATCACCTTGACGCATGGAGTGCAGCTCCTGCAAGACGTCAGACATCCGAAAGTGGTTTCCTTTGGAAAAGCGATCTTCAAGATCGAGCCATAGGTCTCGAGCACTGTCGATGCCGATAACGCTCTGGGAGATTTGAGGCGACAGTGTGCGTGTAATCCACGAAATGACGATGTTGTTGCATCGTTTCCAGGAGGCAAGGAAAGGATCGGTGGCGGCTGGCATTGGCAGTTCACCGGTCACGAACTCGAATTTGTTCTTCGATGAAAGGGCTGTTCGAATCGCACGACTCCAGTGATAGTAGTTCTTTTCACTGCTGAGTGGGGGTGAAACAAGGACAAAACCAGGGCTTTCGCCAGGGTAAAGGTAGTAGGGCGATTCAGGATTCTGGCTGGGTGAGGGGACCACCGTCCCGGTGGTGGAACCATCATCGTTGTTGGAGTCTGCCATGGGTCAATCTCGAGGGATTTCGGGAGAAAAGGGGGAGGTTGTGGCTCAAAGAAACAACAGGCTCAATGATACCATGTTATCAGGTGAAGGGAGAGAAGATTACAGAAAAGGAAATGCATTAGGTTCATCAATTGATTACAAGAGATCACCCTTATATATAGACAAGGGGGAATCAGATAACAACCGAGGAATAAAAGGATAAAGCCTAACAAACTAACAGATAGGTAAAATAGAATAACAAACTAGATCTACTTAACTAAACATATTAACAAATAACTCCAATATCTAAAGTGACTAAAGAGTAAAATAAATAATATTAATCATTTATGAGAAAATCAAGGAATGATATTTAAACACATCAATGATTTGTTATGCGTGTACTTTTAATACAAATCCCTGATTTTCTCATCAATGATTAAGATTAATTACATTACCCTCTGTTCTCGCTGAAATCTAACCAGAGACCGAGCCTAGTTCGTCAGAGAGAGTTCCTAGGATGAGTCTCAGGCCCCATTGGCGGTTTATGCAACATGTCCTTTTAGGCTTTGGTCCTTCTCTATTTAAGCTAAGCCCATCATTAATGCCATGAGAGAGATTAGGGAGTATTTGCTTGACTGAGCATAATTTGGGGGATCTCATTAAAGGGGAGGGAATGTGGGACGCGATCTTAGGGATTGGCCTTGGATTCTCTCATCACCTCGGTCATGAGTCGCCTCGGCTGGATGCGTCTCAGCTGGGTCCACCAGGTCGGTATCAAGAGACACGTCGGTTGTGGGTTAACTCGGCTAGGTTTACCTCGGCGAGGGTCCACCAGGTCGGCCATAAGGAGGCATCTCCGCATCTGATTGGTTTGACTAAGTCCCTCTAGTCGCGCTAGGTCGTATCCTACTCGACCGGATGGTACACAGCCCCCCGGCGTCGAGCCTGAAAGGCGAAGGCAGTCGAAGTCTTCACTAGGTCGCATCCTTCTCGGCCGGACGGTACACAGCCTCCCGAGCGTTAAGCCTGTGAGGCGATGGCGGTCGAAGTCTTCACTAGGTCGTATCCTTCTCGGCCGGACGGTACACAGCCCCCCGAGCGTCGAGCCTGAAAGCCGAAGGTGTTTGCTAAGTGATAGTCAGCCGAATGGCTCGAGGTCGGCCGGACGGTACACAGCCCCCCGAGCGTCGAGCCTGAAAGGCGAAGACAATTGCTACGTGATAGTCAGCCAAATGGCTCGAGGTCGTCCGGACGGTACCCAGCCCCCTGGCTTCAAGCTTGAAAGGCGAAGGCGGTCGATACGTTTGGCTTCGGTCGGGCGTACTGCCGCAGACACCGAGCTCTGAGTTTTGGCTTCGGTCGAGCGCATGGCCGCAGACACCGAGCTCTGAGTTTTGGCTTCGGTCGAGCGCATGGCCGCAGACACCGAGCTCTAAGTTTGGCTTCGATCGAGCGCTTGGCCACAGACACCAAGCTCTGAGTTTTGGCTTCGGCCGAGCGCATAGCCGCAGACGCCGAGCTCATAGTTTTGGCTTCACTTAGCTCATATCGTGAGTCTAACTTGGTCTAGGACAGAGGCTGCAAGTCTTGCTTGGACTAACTTCTCACAACAGAACATCTGTCCATTGGGCGAGGCAACAGGCACCGAGCTCGAGTAGCAGGCTTCGGTCGTGCGCAAGGCAATAGGCGCCGAGCTTTTGGCCAGAGGCTGCCAGTCTTCTTCTCAGAAAGTATGGCTGGTGTTGAGTTGTTGCTTATTGATCCACGCGTTATTCGAATAAAAATGTGCCATTTTCGTGATCATGTATTAAAATTTAGCCCTCCTTAACTATTTTTTCTGGTTCCGTCCCTGAAAAGGGGGTACTCGTAGAAAAACTTATCTCCCCAGCGAGTATCATATGGTAGCTCTTCTTCCCATTTTATCGAGAAGCCATCAATAGCGATAAGAGTGATGCGATCACGATCTCCCAAAGTTACTTGATAGAACACCATATTCACTACTTGGTAGAGGTCGTGGACTCTTTGTGCGGTGGCCGTCGGGAAGAGTTTTACTGAGGCCCCACGGTGGGCGCTAGATGTTCTCGCCGAAATCTGACCGAAGACCGAGCCTAGTTTGTCAGAGAGAGTTCCTAGGATGAGTCTCAGGCCCCACCGGCGGTTTATGCAACATGTCCTTTTAGGCTTGGGTCCTTCTCTATTTAAGCTAAGCCCATCATTAATGCCATGAGAGAGATTAGGGAGTATTTGTTTGACTGAGCATAATTTGGGGGATCTCATTAAAGGGGAGGGAATGTGGGACGCGATCTTAAGGATTGGCCTTGGATTCTCTCGTCACCTCGGTCATGAGTCGCCTCGGCTGGATGCGTCTCAGCTGGGTCCACCAGGTCGGTATCAAGAGACACGTCGGCTGTGGGTTAACTCGGCTAGATTTACCTCGGCGAGGGTCCACCAGGTCGACATAAGGATACACATTGATTGTGGGTTAAATCGGCTAGGTTTACCTCGGCGAGGGTCCACCAGGTCAACCATAAGGAGGCATCTCCGCATCTGATTGGTTTGACTAAGTCCCTCTAGTCGCGCTAGGTCATATCCTACTCGGCCGAATGGTACACCCTCTAAAATGAATTGTTCACTTTAGATAAACCGGATCCCCAAATCAATGGGGCGCGAATGTATATATGCATTGGTGTTTAATAGTAAGTCAATCTAAATTAGAGGTTTCCTCATTTAAATGGTGTCAAAAGTGTGCTGTAAACTTACCTTAGTTAGAAAAAAAGTGTGCTGTAAACTTATTTATTTTTTAAAAAAGCACGTTTTCTTCAAAATACTCCAAACTAAAATAGTACTCATGATAGGTCATGTTTTCGCATTGGTAATTAAAAATAGAGGCTGGATTTGTGCTATGAGTAGAAATTTAGCAGCCGACACTCGCAAAACGCGCATCTATTTTTCGATCACTTTTTTTTTTCACCAAGAAAAACGCGCATCTAGATAATCCTAATCCTATATGATATATCCTTTCGCTGGGAAGGTGAAATATTAAAAAGTGCATTTATAGACTAAGCATTTATGTAGGGACTAAAAATAAAAAAGTAGATATTTATAGGGACAAAAATATATTACATTTGTCCCTAATTATAAGAGATTTTTACTTAATTTTCTCTCACTAAGGAAGTTAGTTAATATAGTTTATAGCATTAAATTTGTCAATAATCTACATTGTATTCCCAAAATTGCCATTTGTAGTATCTCTCTCTTTTCATTTACTCTCTCCCACTAATGCATTATCTCTCTCTTCTCCATTCATCATTGGGTAAAAGATCAATTAATACATGACACATTTTCAAAAACCTCTTATAAAAAGGGACAAATAAACTTGTAAAAAACCTCTTATAATTAGGGACAAAGATAGTATTTAACCCTTTTATATTTAATTTCTTCAAATAAATTCAAGTTAATTCTTAATGTGAATTGAAATAAAAATTGACATACATGCATCCCGACTAATACTATCGTCCTACCAGTGATATGGACATGGTTTTCCTTACTACCTAATTTTTGTTTAATTTCCTAAAAAAGGAGGTTAGCATCCAACCCGTATACTTGGAAGGCACATGTCTCGTGTGAAACTAGCAGTGTCTCTATAGATTTGAAAGTGAATGCTTTTCGTTTGCCCTGGACTGAAATGGGCATTTGGTGGATACCGAGTACCCAGAAAAAGGAAATAATATATATATATATGCAAGGTGTATACTTTTATCTTGTATACATTAATTAATATATTATCTCTTGCAGGATAATCAACCTTCACGAGGACACCGACGACTGCCACAGGGCAATTTGAATAATTTCGGGTATGAAGAACGGGGCAATTAAGCATGAAGGATGGGTAACAGGGTATAAGGAATCATCCCAACTAACTAAACAAGAAATGTAATGTGTGAAACGCTCTACCTAGAGTACTTATACACGCGCGCGCGCATATGACATCAGATATATTAAAATAAACTTTGGCAACAAATTATATCTATTGATTTTTTTTTATCCAAGGGCTCTCCAAATATCAAACGTGAGTGTTTGAGTGATTAAAGGAGTATCAAATGTTCGTCTTTAAGTGATTAAAGAGAACATTTGGATTAAAAAAATCGATGGATAAACTCTCACGTTTTATAAACACTCATGTGCCAAAACCTTTAATCACTGACAGAGGTAATATCTTTTGTTTAATACATATTTTAATTTTAATGACCTACTTCCTCTGAACTAAAATATATATAAGTAAAAATAACTTAAATGTGGTGGATATATACAAATATAAACAAATTTTAATTAATTGCACTCTATTTATTGACTTATTTTACAAAATACTATTCATTTAATTTTACTGGCTCTTTTATTAAGGATAGTTCAAGGAATAAAGTTAATTTATTTTTTGATAAGATCAAATAAATTAAATAAACTTAACCAACTTTATTAATCAATGTAAAACTAGTTATTTTTACTTATATTTGAGTTTAGACGAAGTATTTCAATAATGATAGTTTGGAGAATAATTTTTTTATAAAATAAAAAATTAAAATAACTAAATCAACATTAATCTTAAACAGTATAAATTTAAGTATTTTTGTTGATATTTAATTCTGGATGGAGTGTATGTACATGTGGAAAAGAAAGTCAAATATATATTGCCATGCCAGTTTTACTACATCGGGCATATCACGAATAATTTGACTGCACAAAATTAAATGCACAATAGTGTAGGGGTATTCAATTACTACTATTAATCGTGCCTCGGAAGTAGTAGCTAGATGAGATTTGCGGCGCTACTTGCATGAACACAGAGTGTGCAGGCAAGTGGCCTGGTGATAAAAGTCATTGGCTGACAAATTACGGTAAGTCAGATGCCAAAGTTGCTTGAAAACCAAGCAGCACTTATTTGAATAAAATGGAAAATACAATTAAATATTCTAATTTCTCTACTCACCACTCATATTAAAATGGTGTATTGTTATTGTTTACTCCAACAGTAGTATTATGTTGTGAACGACAGACGAATTCTGTTGGCACCGCACTTCAACTTTCAAGCTTGGAATCTCCACCACCCTATCTGAAACGTGCATGCATTGTTGGATTAGATTTGCCTTTTAATTTGGGCATTTTCATGATTTCATGTGTGTTGACAGAAATTGCTCAGCTAACAACATCTTTCAGATGAAGCATATGTTGTAAGCAGATCCCGATTCCGTGTACCAAACCTCAATCACGTGCTCGGAGTATTAGGTTGCACGCATTTATGTTAGTTCTTTCCTCCAATTTCTGCAAATCCAATGCACTTTTTATTCCGTCCAAGTTGCGTATTTTATGTGAGCTAGTTGTATATTAAAAGAAATGTATACCAGAATACTTTCTTTTATAATATAATTAATTTTTTTTCTAACATAAAAATTAAGTGATGAAAGTTATAAATTAAGTAACAAAAATTATATATCGAGTGGTAAAAATTTGTAAATTTTATGAATATATATTTTATTATTCAGTAGGTAATTTTTATAACTTATAAGTTAGTAATTTTATTAAGCAATTTATGATATTCTTGCCACGTATGAAGCGATAAATAAAATGAGATGTAGGGAAAATACTAATTTGATATGAAGTTTACAATTCAAAAAAGGTTGAGTTAGTAATATCAAAGTTTTATGGGGGGATTCATTTAAAATTTCTTGTATTTTTTTTTAAAAAAGTACTTACTCTATAATTTCACAAATATAGATAAATTTTTATAGTTTCAAAATTATTATCGATGCCTTTTTGAAGTCTACTGCTGTTAGGTCCTTACCCGGAGTCAATTGGAAAAGACTTTTAAATTTATAAGTACCCATATATGATTTTTAGGTAAATATTAATATATATATATATATGTTCCCTAAAAGAATTGGTTAAGGTTTCAAAAATAACAAGTATTTATTGAAATATGCAACTTTATAAATGGTTAATGCATTTAATATCGTATTTTTTAATAAAACAATTTCTATGTCTCAATGGTGATTCGGAAGAAGAATACATGTGCCCACCCGGCTATACCAATGTGTCCTGCAAACAAAGTTTATAATTGTCTTCGTACTAAAGCTCAGTATGTCTTCAAACAAGCAGTCCAAGCTTGGTTTGCCAAGTTTCACAACACTATCAATCAGCGGTCTGGTTTCTCCTCCAGCGACCATGAATATTATACACTATTTCTTCACAGTACTGACTGAGGTATTGTTATATATATTACTTCTTCGTGTAGATGACACTATTATTATAGGTGATGACACTATATATATCATAGAGTAAAAATAGTTTTTACATCAAAATTTTGAGATGGGGGATCTTGGGCCTCTAAATATTTCTTTGGCCTTGAAGTGCTTTCCTTTGATGGTTTGTTTTTATCTCAAGCCTAATATGCTTCCAATTTCATTTCACAGGCTAGACCCATAGATAGCAGGATTTAGCATATATACACTCCACTAGATTCTATATTCTAAGGTCTAATTTACCCGTTTGGTACATTTCCGCGACTCTTTATAATTGATAGTAGGTTGGGAGTATAATCTACCTTATAGTATATATAACTAGACTTTACATTTGGTTAGTTAGTCATGGCCGCCCTTGATCCATATGTTGTTGCCCTCTGCATCATTTGTTACTTTAGAGGTCATGTTCTTAATTTCTTTGCTAAATATTAACTCTCCCCCAGTTTTGCGACCTTGCTTATAAGATACGAATTGGGGTGGCAATGCTATTGATTGTCATTAATCTACTGCTAGCCATTGTATTTTTCTTGGGGATTATTTTGGGTCCTGAGTAGACTCTTATTACTTGCTCTAGTATTGAAGCTAATAAGCATCCTGCACTTATTGAAATCCTTTGGATTCGCTGGTTTCTTGAAGAATTGGGCATTAATTAGCAGTCCCCCCACTAATTTACATTGTGACAACAAAAGTACTATTTGATTGTACTCAATGATGCTTTTCATATAAGCATATAGAAATTGGTTGTTATTTCATTTATCAGCACATTGTTTGTGTTCTTAATCTCATAAATTTCTATCGATACTATTGACTAGCCAGCTAACCTCTTTATACCAAGGCACATTATCTGACAATATTTCGTACCTTAGTATCCAAAACTCATGTAATTGGTTGCATCCATACCTACTTTTAATTTGAGGGGACTCACATAATCTTTTAAATACTCCATTTAGTAATAAACATATACACTTTGTCAAAAAAAATAAACATATACACTATAATTAATGTGCATTTATGTGGGTAACACAACCTGCTATCATATGTGTAGTATTGAAATGGAGTACACTATAATAATTTAATAATAATAATAATACTTACTGCTACTCAAAATTTACTCTACAATTCGTATGCTCTGCCCTGGGTTGCGTACGTGTTCATATGAAATATTTGTGCTTGGACATTTGTTAAAGAGAGTTGAAGACACTTATACAGCCCCCTTTAGAAAAAATTAAATAAATAAGTAAAGAGGAGAAATCGAAATTGACAATGAAAGATGAAACATTTGACAAGCACGATTGAATAGCGACTATGTTTCTCTTGTGTGTCAATTGAATATATGCATGATATGACTTTGAAGCCACAATTGCACGAGGGAGGGGGAAAAAATCTTGGTTATAGCATCAAAATAGATAGTCAGTACTGTTGGTTGAGTAACACATGGAGTTTTCGAGGATTGGTGGAATTGAGAATAGAAAAGGCACGTGAGGTTTAGATACAGAGAATCGTTACAACCTTATATAGCAGCCTTCGTAGCTGACGGTGCTAGCCGGACCCGCACGATGGTGAATTCCTTTTCCGTAACACAAGTGTTCGTTCGACGGCTTTAGATTGATGCGAAAGGTTAAGCTAACGGTTCAATTGAGCAAGTGAAGTGAATCATGAACGATTTTTGTCATTTTTCGCGTTGGTGCAATGCAACAAGTACGGTGAGGGGGCGGGTTACTGGTCAATTTCCACATTTTCAGCCCCTTTCCCTCTTCGCCTTCGTTAATTGCATCGTTCTCCATTCATTCCTCTATTGATTAAGTATTAGTGGGCCCAGTAGATCGTGGACAACGATAGGCTACGTTTTGGGCTTCCCTCGTTTACGCATTTGTTAAATATCAGAGATTTTGGGAGGGGTGAGGGGGCCCAGTTAGCAGTCATGACAAATTTGATTCCGATTCGTGAAAATCTGAGAGTATGACCCTCCGTTATTAGCTCTCCTCTCCAGTCACTTTGCGGCAACAAGCAACGTTAAAACGGATTTGTTTGCTTTCGGCCACGATGCGTCATCATGGCTCAGAGTGGGATTTTTTTTAAGAGTTTTGGCTTTTGGACACCTCTAAATTTTCAACATTCATTTAATATTTATTTCTCTTTTTATTTTTTTTCGTGTTATATTATACCACTCATTTATCACACATACTATTTATTTTTTTATTTTTATTTCTCTCTGAGTGTGTATATTGGAGTTTGAATGTGGGTGAATTATTTTTGTTTTTTTTTTTAATTTCGGTTACAACTTGCTGGGACTGATTGCTTGCGATTTGGGCCCCACTTCATTGGGCTTAGCACTTGAAAGTCATGCAACCCCATCACCCCAGTGCATTTGCATCTGCGTTTCTGATCCTCCAATCATATCATTCATTTCTCCCTCCCTCCCTCACTCCATCTCTTTACTCTTTCTTTTCTTTCTTTCTTTTTTCTTTTTATAAAAAAAGGAAAATTAAATATTTGGTCTTATTTAGATTTTTATTGATTATTATGCCATTTGGACAAGTTGGGATTTGGGGGCTGTAGAGAGAAAGGTCATAGTCAGGTCTCAGTTGCGGGGAGGAGTTGGAACTTGTTGCAAATTGGGATATGTTTAAAATATTGATATTGATATTGACAGGAGCTGAGATCGTGGAATGGAAAGGTCACAAGACCAGACCACAGGAGTTAGTCTAGGTTCACATAATCCTTTGTTTGTGATGAAATTGGCAATAGATAAACGCATTTATATATGCCGCCCCTCTGCTACAGCCTACAGTTATGGAATACTCATCTGATTATTCATGCATATCATCGCTTAATCACTTTACCGGTCAGCCTAGCCTAAGATTAGGGTGGGTATATTTAAATCAAAAGTGATTTGTTTTCTTTCTTTCTTTCTTTCATTCTTTTTTTTTTTCAAAAAAAAAAAAGTGGGGTGAGTTTTATTATTGGCAAAAACGAAAGAAAGATATAGAGATTTTGTCGTCAATGAATAATAACGAGGTGAGAGTAAAATTTACTGTAATCAAATTGTCACCGGGGAAAAAGATTCTATCAATACACGTTCAAGTTTCAGATTCCTACGTGTACACACCATAATGTCTACGAGTCAGAAAAAATTATTAAAAGGCCCGGGCATTTTATATTTTTGGTAAAATACACGTGAAAAATCTTAAATATTTTTTTTTGGGTCTGAATCGAAACATCTTGTATTAGAAGATGGGCCAAGCCCAAGGACAATACACAACAAGCCCAGAGGCTGTTCAACAGCTTCTACAGCATAAGACAAATACATCAATAAGGCATAAATGCGCAGCTGAAACTAAAACTGCAAAATCTTCCTCAATTGTTTCAGCTGAAAAATCTTAATTTTAAAACTGCAAAATCTTTGTCTAGGAAAATAAAATGCAAAATCGTTAGGCCCATTCAATCCAATTGGCCCAGACTGAAACAAACCAACATCTTTTCCGCCTTCAATTATATTATTTATTGCAAAATTTTGAACATCTGCCGCTATAGATCAGTGGTAGAGCGTCAGTCTTGTAAACTGAAGGTCTCTAGTTCGATCCTGCATGGGGGCAAATATTAGTTTTGCATCGTTTCCTTAATTTTTATTATAGACTTTCTTTACTTAATTGATTCAAACATAACTAATAACTAAATGAGAAAATAAAGTCAACAACCATAAACCAAAAAAAAAAAAGCCAACAACCACACCACAGAATATAATAAACCCCTCAATTAAAAAATCAAAAAGAAGTTTGAGACCATAACAAAAATTTTTCACTTTTTTTATGTTTTGGTCAGTATCGTTCAATTTCTTCCCAACAACGTTGGGGAAGGTGGGGTGGCGTTTAATGTTGACCCATTCCCAAACTAATAACTGCCTTCGAACCCAGTTGATTTTCAAGTTCATTGAAAAGCCTAGTGTTGGCCCACAGAGTTGGACCTTATTATTAAACAGCTGATGTTGGGCTCAGTGCTAACCTTCAAAGCCCCACAAAACTTGGGCAAGTTTGAAGTCTCAGCCCAAAAGTGAAGTCACTTATATATGTACTGATTTTTTTGTTTTTAAATAAAGGCATTTGTTCTTCCTCAACCTCACCTACTTGGCCTACCCCAAATGTGGGAAGACTTCATGTGTGTTTGGATTTTCATTGGAGAGCTCGCAAACGTGGTTTACAGAAAGAACTCAAGTATTACTTCTTCGGCGGATGACATTGGAATGTATTCTCGATGAGAATCCAAACACACACTTCATGGTTGATGCGACAGGCAAATATGCAACAATAGTTTTTTTCCTAACCACACACCTTGTTTAGTATCAGATTTTCGTGGGCCTTTCTCCATCAAGTTTGATATCTCCTTTGATGTCCCTCGATGGCTTGAATCCCTAATGGCCCATTGACCTGACTCCACCTTTTACGAATGTGCTCACTTGGAGTCTCCTACCTTTACTTGCCATTGCCCTTTTCCAGCATCTCAATCTATTGCATCTGGAACATGGCTCCAACTAGGAGCAGCTATGGATCAGGCTCGTTTGGGTTGGGCTGCATCCAAACCAATCAGATTTATATGATTTGCTTCAGTTCAGTTATACAAAAAATTAGATACTGAACCAACTCGATTACTTTTGAATTGGTTTGGGTTATGTGATTGAGTTTAACATTTTAAAACTCAGAATTCACAAAATTTAAGCAAAAAAATTTACATCAATTATTCTTGTGGAGAAGGATGCAGGCTCTATGAAAAGTGATGTATGCAGATACACACACACATATATTAAAAATCCATTTACATTATTCGTCTATGTTTTCATTTCATTTAAGCAAAAGAATTTACATCAATTATTCTTGTTTGGTCCGTAAATAATCAATAATTCCCCCCCCCCCCCCCCCCCCCCCTTCAATTCTAGTACCTTTTCATTTCATTCACTGGAAACAAAGTGGTTCTTTAACGCGGAATATGACAAAGGGCTTGGATCTGATTAACGGTGCACCGTCAACAAAATTAGTTGAGCTACAAATAGTTACTACATGCAAGTGCAAGCACGACGCCAGCCCAGTTTAACCTTTTTTTAGTTGACTCTATACTCTAGTACACTACAGGTTCAGAAGACTTTAACTGTGTCACTGACTTTACTCACTGTCAATTTGAAAAAGTTCTCGTATCTCAGTGTGATAGATACCTTCCATTCCTTAATTTCTTTCTTCTTTCTTATTTTGTTTTTAATTATATTTTTTAGCACACAAAAGGTTTGAAAAAGGCTGCTCTGGCAACAATTGGAAACAATAGCCAGACAACCTGAAAGGTTGCTTCTTCACTTTAGGTGTAGATTTATGCAATTCGTGTGAAAGTAAATTTAATCCCATTCAATTTAATTGCGGTAGATCATATATATATGAATGTAGGTAAAGGTAAGGGACCACTTTCTGTGCAATTATAATTAACATCTTATCTTCTCTTATCTGCTCTCCTTTTTATATGATACAATTCAATTAATTTCATTTTTCTCTCCCCTCCCCTTCTTATGTATATAATTTCTATTTCTATTAGGTTTCCCCCTGTTTTCAAACAGAGCCTTTTCTGTCTCCCACTCTCAAATGGGTCCCCGCAACAGAGAAGCTAAGATTTATAGTTTAATTTATCTGCATAGTATTATTAGAGACACGAATCTCGTGAAAAGCGCGAGGTGGCCTAAGTTTTGGACTACTACTAAATAGTAGCAGTAGCCAGTTACAACGAATTTTCCCCAATTTATCAATGATTTACTTATGATGCGTTAATAATGTAAACTATATACATTTTATTATCAGATGTCGTGTTACCTATTCCAAATATTAAAATATTGTATTGATTGATCAATTAAAATATCAAAAATACACGCCAAGCTTAAACTACTTATAATATACACAAAAACATGTTGCTAGCTATGTAAGCATGCGTGTGTTTAACCACATCATACCTTAGAATACAATGAAGATTCGTGGGGAGAAACATGGTGCGAGCAGATTGTACTTGGACTGAGACGAATTCTTTATGTTCAGAGATTACCAACAAACAATTTATTGCCCTTGAAGTCTTGCACACGTTTATGTAAACGAAAAAGCTACTAAAAATGCTAAAGTTGATTACCACTATTGTGCAATTCGGAAAAAGACTGGCAAAAACAGTTAGCAGTACGAGCAATGACAGCAATATATATATAATTATTTGACGCTCTTTCACAAAATAATTAAAGAAATGCCAAACTATATTCTTGGTAGTATTTTTCTAACAGTATGAGATATTGAGATGATGAACTGAACACCACGCATGCAACATGCAGGCTCAGCTAGCTGCAGTAAGTGCAGTGTAATAAGGAGGGTCCGCAATTACGCCTCACCGCCGCTACTTCCCAATCTACCTCGACAAGCGTTTCTCAGAGAGCAGTGACTAGTTAGCCTGCTTGAATTGCAGGGATTCGTCAGGATCTAACTCATTCATTAACTTTCACGTTAGAAATTCGGAAATTATGTCTGAAGAATCTAAACCATTCACCATCATGATTGTTTGTTCTGTAGTTTAAGAGGGTGCTTGTCCGGTTGGTTAATTGGTACTTGGTATGGTGCATGGTCAGTGGTCACCATGTAATTCCTCCTTTTCATTTACCATCAATATTTTGCTATTGATTCCTATAAACTACTCCATCCGTTCTTTTTTATCTGTCAAATTTTGAGAAAAAATTTGTTTCTTTTTATTTGTCGTTTTGATAGTTTAAGGTTATATTTTGACAATTATACCCTTAACCTTATTAATTGTTCTTCACATTTTTCATAAAATTGATTAATGCATAGTTGAGAGTTCAAAGACTAATTACTATTCTCAACAAATAGAGTAGTGAATAAATAAGGATATAATAGGAAACTATTTATCAATTAATTGATTCCTTGGTTGTGGTGAAACAACCTTAAACGACAGATAAAAAGGAACGGAGGGAGTACCAATTAAGTATGGATTCATTACAAATTAGCTAGTATTTGCTGCGGTTAATTAGTTATGAGCTACAATTAATCTATATATATATATAATAAAGCAAAATATTTTTAAAAAAAAATTTTACACGTGTCAACGCCACGTTCAATTTGAGAGATTTTTACTTAGCATTTATTCTAAAGGCAAACAAAAATATAAACTGAATAATTCTCTTTTAATTCAAAATAGAATATGCAACTCAGGATTAATCAAATTTTATTGTGCCCGAATCAGCATTAAATGTAAATTTGTAAACAAAATCAGAAGATTATTGTGTTTGCTTTCTCTCACATGTTCATTTATTTGATTTTTTTTCCATCATTCTATCCCCTTTATTTCCGACCTGTCCTCTCACTTTGCCACCATTAGTGGTTGGTCCTCTATTTAGGTTGAAGTTGTTCATCTCAATTCAGATATTAGGATTACTTTTAGTAACTTTGTTGTTAAATATAATTGTCCTATTTCATCTCATCCTAAAATGTTCATGATCATTGATTTTATTTAACAAGATTTATATGAACATTATACAGCATTTTGATTGTATCGATGACATGCACAATAGCCTCGAAGTCATAGCGAAGTCCTTCCAGCCCTTCCAGTCTTTTGTGTCTATCCAAACTTTCATGTCTCTTCAACTATTCATTCTCTGGTATAATGTTTTTTTGTTTTTTGTCTCTTTTTTGTTCTTTCTTTTCATATATATTTTCTTCTTCGTTCTAATCTTTCATTGTGATAACTATCATTCAAGACTTTCGATTGAATGTTAGTTTTTGTTTTCTTTTTAGTCTTTTCTCTCCATGTTATTTTTTGTATTTTTAATCTTATATCTTAATAATTTCATGTATTAATATATTTTATTTATTCATTTTATTCTATTATTTGTATCGTTGTTATTCTTCTGATCATCAACACTGACTTCTCATCTAAGGTGATTTTTTTATTTTTTTTGTTAATCATTTTTAGTTCATATTTATTCAATGTTTGAGATCTCCATATTTTGATCATTTTCTCATAGTCTCCAAATTATTGATATTGTTTGATTTTTGTTTTGATTCTATCGAAGATCGTCACTACTTTTCTATTCATCAACCTAAATTTCTTCTCTATAGCGAGTCTTTTTCTTATCAATCACTATTAGTTATTTAGAATTAATGTTTCTATACTTTGTGTTGGTAAGTTTTTTGTTCTTTATTTCTAATTTGTGATTATTTTTTTAATTCTAAGCAGATACATTATTTTTGCCTTACAAACAAGAAGATCGTGAACGAAACAAAATTTAGTAGCTTATTTTTCTCAATATTTTAAATTGTGATTTATTTTTTTGATTTTATGTAGATAAATTATTTTTGTCTCTCAAACAAAAAGCATCGTAAATGATACAAAATTTAGTAGCGTATTTTTCTCAATATTTTTTAAGAAATGTCTGGAATAATAGAAAAAAAATTAAAAATATCATTTTCTATGATTTGATTTCATAATGATATTGGTAGATATGTGAGTCTTTTATTTATATAAGAAGTCATAATAATTTTTAAATTTTGCAGATTTGAGTTTGTGTGACAATTATTTTTTGATGAGTTTGAATTTGATCTTTTTTAGGCTTTGGATTAAAATTTTAAAATATTTTATTGCAACGGTTAATATTAGATGAAATAAATGAAAGGATCTCTTTCGTCTATTTTTGAAAGGAACACCTCTTCGATCTTGATCTCTTCTATCTTGATTTGAATTTGATATTTTAATTTAGGAAATAATTTTGTTTAATATTAATTCAAAATTGATTTTTCTCATGATTACATAATAACTAAAAGAATTTATTTTTATGTTAACACAAATTTGATATCTTTGCTATTAGTATGAGTTTTAATTACTTTTATATTTAGGAATACGTAATAAAAAATAAAAAATGTTTATTTTATATTAATCAATGTTGTTATCATTATTTATTTCTCATTTAGTGTTTTTATATAACTAATTTATTCATTAAATATTTTCTTTTGTCCTAGAAAATTTGATTATTTTCTCCTTAGTACCTATAAATAAATTGATTATTATAAAAAATATGGATAAAACATAATGAATGAGAATAAATAGTTTTTAATCAATATTTTTACAACCATATACAACTCACACATATGAGATTCTCCGAACATTAATGATTGATATATTACATTTTAATTTTTAAATTGATTATATTACACGATATGATTTCCCTCTATAGTAGTTATAATCAATTAATAATGATTTTCTTTCCCCAATTTATTAATTATCAAAATCGGTTTGAATTGAGTTTGCGAGTTAATATTCATTTCCAACTATGGTAATAATAATAAATTATTTAAATATAAATTTATTACATTGTACGATATGGTTTCCTGCTATGGTGATAATAATAAATTAATATTAGTTTTTTTTCCAATTTGTTAATTAACAAAAATTGATTTAAATTGAGTTCACGGGTTATTATTGGTTTCTCACTATGGTAATAATAATAAATTAATATCAAAAGCCCCTTGTGAAATACCTTTTTCAAGTATATAGATCTTTAGTTTGATCATGGCAATTATATCACTCGAGTATTAGAATTGATAATTGACATAACATCAGAATAAAAAAAGAACAACATCCAACCTACTTCTATCATAATATGACACCAATAAGGCAATAACTATGAAAGGATGATAACCAAATATTTAACTATTTGTCCAAAAAAATCAAGTATCTTACTAAATTATTTATTCAGCAATAAAAACCGTAAAAACTAAATATTTAAGAAAGAAACAAGCTTTAGTAACACTAAAAAAACAAAGATAATTCATGTAAAATTGTATTCAAAAAGAAAGTTCATGTAAAAGTAGTTTATGCAAAAATATTATTATGTTAGATTGATTTTAAAAACAAGTGGTTTATTACGTCTAGCAAATTGAAATTTGTTTTAAATATCAATCTATATATGTAAAAAGACAAATAAAAATACCTTTATGAAAAATATAGATTTAATTATGATCTTATTTACTATCAACAAACTTATTAAAAACATATGTAACCAAATTAGAATTTTCTTTTGAATGTTAATATCATATATAAAGTGATTAGTAAAAAAATCATATAAAAATATAATACATAGATAACATTTAGATTTAGTTTCTATCTCATTTATTATTTTTTCACTTAATTTATTGTGGATTTTATTTTATATAAACAATTTAGAATTTTTTTAAACACTAATATCTATACATATAGTCACTAATATCAAAACACTAAATATTTGTATTGATGAATATTATCTCATGGGAATTAAAACTACAAGTATAAGACAAAAAAAATTTAATACAGATATAAGAAAACATTTTTGTGTGAGTACAAATATAGAGTAAAGATGTAAAAACTTTTTTTATATGGAAATACATTACTTATGTGTAAATATTTTAATATATAGAGTTTTTTTTTTGGTTGAATGAATATTTTAATATATAATTTATATATATTTAATATATGTTATGTATAACACGGGTCGGTATACTATAAAGTTTTTTTTCCTTATTTTTATACTAATCCTTAGAAGAGTATAATATTTAGGTCACATGGAGATACATTTTAAATAAGAACCCTTATTAATATGCGCGTGGAGATGAAAAATTTGTATGGATATGTATTAAGATTAGAGTAAGAAATAAAAAATAACTAAGACATACAAATAATTAAAGATAAAAATATGACAAACTAAGTTAAAATATAACACACTGAGATGAATATTTTACATGAAAACTTATCTATATCTACCTTAAAATAATTGTTGCACTGATGTTTTTACTTCCCATGGGCATGCTACGTCTTATGATTGGATTATGTTTGAAACAATTTAAAAATCAAGCTCAACAATAATTTTCTATAGGTGCAAACTTCTATAACCAACCAAAGATCATAAATCAAGTCCCACAATTCCATTATTTTTTAAATTAATATTTTAAATATCAAGGTGGATTTGATGGCAATTCATCACCACCAATGTCTGATTTTGAAAAACAGTAAAAACCTAAACTCGACCACTAAACCCGTCAAAGCATGTTGTCCTCATCAAAGTTTGGGTCGGTTCGGGTGAATTCATGTTCATTTGTGTTTTGGACATATTTACTCACAATAACTATTTAAATTATTTTACTATTTCAACCATAATTAATATATTTTTTGCATTATAATCTACTTTAAAGTTGAGAACTAATCAAATAATTAATACTCATTACATATCTCGTGCATAGCACGGGTGAATACACTAGTTATGAAATATCAGGGACCACTTATCCCAAAGCTCTTAGAATCCTAAAATTATACATAGTTCGGGTAAAAATCACATAACAAACTCATACTATCTTAATTGCGATTTGAAAATTTTCAAATGCAAAATTAAACATGTACTATAATTTATTACTATTTACCTCAATGGGAGTACACCATCTAATAAGAAAGATTTGTTATTTAGAGACTATACTAAAAAATTCTAATCTATGAACCATTTTTTTTATAGGTAGATGTAGGCAGGTCCATTTCACACTCTTATCTGATCGGCACTTTCCGTTGGTGACGGAAGGTAAGCTGGAAGCTTGCATACTGGATTTTTTTCCCCAGTGTTGTTCTGACAAATGTCATGTGAATGGTGGGGACTACTCTGGGCTTTTATAAAAGAAAAAGTAGTAAAATTTCAAGGCAAAGCAAAGAGCTTTCAGTCAAAAGGGGAAGGCACATATATGAAACCCTGGTTCATGCACCAGCTTTCAACCAATTCTTTCTACCCCATAATATCAATCCATCTCTACCGCTATGTGGTCCCTTTTGCATTGTCAACCATTGATCTTAAATGCTTCAAGCTTTGACCTTTCCCCAAGCTAACCAGATCAATGGTTGGAAAAAACAGAGAAAACCATTTTCAATAGAGGCAACCCCACACACATCATGGGCGGTTTTCATCGGTGATAATTAATAAAAATGTAAATCCAATCATTAATGACCTTGATAGATTTTCTTTGTACGTGTTTCCAGAAGATAAATAAAATAAAAAATATTTTTTTTTGCTCACAAGTTGCTATAAAAAGCCCAATACAGTGACCCCTGCTATAGATAAATTGTTGTTGTTGTTGTTGGTCGGTTCCAGAGACGATAATCATAATCATATTCATCTATCTTTCTATCCTCTGCACTTTCTGCACTCTCAATTCCACTATTTTATATATTCTTTTACAAACCCTACTTCCATCACCATTCCCCTGAACCCTCCCATACTCTGCACTGCACCTCCCTTTTTCTCATCTTCCCCATTTCTCCAACCTCTCTAGCTCCCTCATTCGTTCCATTATTCATGGAATATGTGGACACAGTGAAAACTTCGGCTAGTCATGACGGAAGCATGGACATGATGGCAATGATGATGCAGATGGAAAAGTTCCCTGAATTCTGTGAACCTTTTTATTACAACACCACCACTTACCAAGAAATAACCGATTTACCTGCTGCAGGTGGCACTTCTTCCACCACCACTGTGCCATTATTATTTAACGCTAACCCAGATGTACTATCTCCACCACCGACTTTGAATATTGATAATAATCATGTCAATTTCGTCACTATGACGACACCACCACAACCACCCCTTCAAGTTCAACTACAACCCAAAGCTTCTTCCTTTCTGTACCCTTCTTCATTGTCGACAGAGAAGAAGAACGTTAACTCGATGGCGGCGATGAGGGAAATGATATTCAGAATGGCGGTGATGCAACCAGTTCACATAGACCCGGAATCGGTCAAGCCACCGAAGAGGAGGAACGTGAAGATTTCAAAGGATCCGCAGAGCGTGGCGGCGAGGCACAGGAGGGAGAGGATAAGCGAGAGGATAAGGATCCTGCAGAGGTTGGTCCCTGGTGGAACCAAAATGGACACTGCTTCCATGTTGGATGAAGCCATTCACTATGTCAAGTTCTTGAAGAAACAGGTGCAGACGCTGGAACAAGCAGGGGCAAACAATAGACACAACAATATTATTGGTGGTGTTGGTGTTGGCTTCACGGGGGGGATGTCCAATAACTTTAATGTGAATTATTATTCTAATTCTGCTTTGTGGAATATGAAGGGTTGCCAACCACAACCAGCTTGTCAAATGGTGGTGGGTTCTACTTCTATTTCTAAACAATTGCTCAGCTAGCTATAGCTGATCAGAAACTTAATCATATATAGAAGTAATCAAGATTGGCTGAGAATTTGCTTGTTTCTTATGATGATGAGTTTCTGTAGTAGTGTTAATTGGTGCATATAGTTTGGTGGATCATGTGATCGATCGTAAAATGTTTCTCCATCTTCTTCTCCCCATTGTTTCCGATGAATAACTTCTTCTTTTAGAACGTAAAATTAAAAAGGGATGAAAAAGAAATACAATTTTCAATAAACTAATCGATCAGTACTGTTCCCCATTTTCATTTCATTATTAATTTATTCTTAATTATTATATGAGCAGTCCGCAATGCACGCCTCCTCGACTCACGTACGCCAATCTAATGTTAGAAAAATAGTTTGGGGTTTAGTTGGAACGTAAATTTGCATAAAAGAAACAAATCTGTTGGGGGGATCTGGCGCATGTTTGGATTGGTTTATGCAGAACTTATGAACACAGCTTATGACTGATTGATAAGTTATTTTGGACTTATTTTTTATAAGCTACCCAGAATAGCTTATTAAAATAACTTATAGCTTATATAAAATAAGTTTCACTATAATTTTTTTTTGATTATAAAAATAGCTTATACAGCTTATACCATAAACAGTAGATAAATTTGTTATCCAAACATGGCCCTAGACTCTTCTGATCACTTAATTTATCATACCAGCCATTTTTGACCGAATATATATTAGATATTAATGTATATATTTTGCCTTCTGAATATCTCATGGACGAGTTTTCCAACTTATTAGGACTCACATGCAAATGCATTTTAGTACTTTATTAATTTCAACCTTGCTGATCGAAATTAACTACTCATGGCGCAGCATATGCATGCATATTGATGAGCATGCATGATGCCTGCAGCTTTCCATTAATCTTCTACCCTCCAAGAAATGCATCCAAAGTCAATATTTGCTTTCTTTTTCATTTTTTAATCTTTCATTACCTACATTATCTGAAGCCATTAGATATAAAATTTTAGTCATATACTTTGTATTTTGATAATGTGATTTTGATTATCTCATTTTTCAATTATGTCAATTAGATTCCTAAGTATTTCAATTGTTTTCCTCCATCAGCGTGTCATTCAATTTTTAATACCAGGCACTATATGACATACATGAGACTAATTTGACACAGAATCAAACTAACTCGACATTAATTATATGACAAAAACTCTCACACATAAAAATTTTTAAACGTGTGTTGTTCGTTGAGTAATTACACGTATATGAGATGTGAGGGTCTTACCCACGAGAAAATGTTTTGTAGACACCTATTGGGGTGTCTACATTTTGAGTGAGAAAGAAATAGAAGAGACATAATTAATTAGTCATAAATGTGATAGGTGAGACAAGATGTGAGACAAATAAGAGAAAGATAGAAAGATATGAAAGACATTAAATGAGTGTTAAAAGTTAATTAATGGATGTTCAAATATAATTACTCTTAGAGTCATGTTATCAATACCAAGGTGGCTTAACTCACAAATGTTTATTATATTTTCATCGGAGAAACTGAAAAAAAGAAGAAATAATACGTGATTTCAATGCAGAAAATAGATAGATAGTATATCAAAACAATTATAAATTAATTATCCATTTTTTTAATTTTAATTAAACTTCATTCTCATTTTTGACATTTTAATTATTGCTATTCTTCATATGAACTTTTACGCATGTAATAGTGCATATCGTTTTTGCCATCCTTTTTAAATTTTGTTGCTTTAATATTACAAATGTTATTCTGTCTGAGAATTGGTTTAATGGTTTCAAAGCTCTTTTCATATAAATTAATATATAACAGCGACTTAGTGGTCAGAACCTGATTCCCTTTTTAGAGTCCTGACCTGTTAAATAGAAAACTATTGTCAAATTGTCTCATATCATATTACGGGCATTCATCAAGTAAATAATTATTGTGAATTATACAAAATATTTGGTCGCGGTACGGATTTGTGGAAGATGTAATAAACTTATTAATTATCATCCACTTGTACGTTAAGTTTGATTTGCTTCTAATTAATAAACTGAATGCGGAGTCTCGTATGAAATATGCACCTAGAAAAGTCAAATGGTCTTTAATTAGACATAAAGAAAACACTAAGTAAAAGACACACTGGCCTTTTTTTATGGGTTATGATACACTAACACCTCTTAATTTTTAACACTCATCCGACACCTCTTTTTCTTTCTATCTCTTTCTTCTTATCACATCATTTATCTATCACATCAATCACTTATCTCTCTTCTATTCCTATCTATCTCTAGTGGTCAATTGGGTGTTTGGGTGTCAAAATATCATTTTTGTTTTTTTATATATTATTTTCTCTTGTCTCTTTCCCACCAGCTACACCCATACTACTTTAGCTGGTCTTCTTAGAAGAGAGAGGACCAAAGAGGGTAGAAGTAGGTTGCCTCCTGCAGCAAGGTCGAATAATTTAGGTGTTCATGTCTAAAGGATCATGCCTAAGAGAGTTTTAATAAAAAGACAAGAAGAGAGAGAGATAGAGAGAGGTGTGAGATATATATGGATCCAAGCCACATATCTAGAT
Organism: Glycyrrhiza uralensis; assembly: GCA_030159175.1. Taxonomy (NCBI): domain Eukaryota; kingdom Viridiplantae; phylum Streptophyta; class Magnoliopsida; order Fabales; family Fabaceae; genus Glycyrrhiza; species Glycyrrhiza uralensis. The sequence continues at coordinate 46,851,562 of BRZY01000001.1, read as the reverse complement.
AGTGAATTCGACCCATGTGAGATATTCCACTACGGACCCGACACACCCATTGAGATGACATTTTTAATTGTTTATTTATTAGAGAATAAAGACTAAAGAGCAAATATCAATCTTCTACCTGCAATCATCTGCATGCATTATCTCTACGCATTCTTTTGGTGCATTGTATCCATCTCTGACAAATTCTTCTTTCTTATCATTCCATTTCCAATTCATATATACATCCATCTTCTATATATATGTCTATCACAACCACCCACTATTTAACTTTACTATACTTAATTAAGATATGATCATGATCAAAAGCCCAATGCTGTTCTCTGTGGAATGTACACAGATCGACACAAAAGTAAAACGCATCCAAATAATTAACATAATATATAGAAAAGCAATTCAATTCTCTAGTGTTCCTGCAAATAAAACTAAATAAACAAAATATCGTTTTGGCATCTTGTTCTGTTTTAAAAAAAAATTGTACCCAAAAAAAATAAAAAAAAATTATTTTCATTATTTCTTATACAAATATTTAAAAATAAAAAATAGATTGAAAATAAAATGATAACTTTATAATTAAATATAAAAGAATAAAAAAGTAAAAAAAAAAATTTGTCCTTAATTGTCAAACTTGCGTTGCATGTCGTCTTTACCAAAAAACATTTGCGTTGCATGGACAGTACTGTGCAGCCCAGTTTGCACTTAGAGGACAAATTTGTCAAAAAAAAAATCCAAGTAAAATCAATCCAGTTTAACAATTTGGTCGTTGAGAGCGGTTCGATTAAGCATCCGGTTCATTGCTAAGCCGATCAGTGGCGGTTCGGTCCTTGCTCCGCAGAGCCCCCAAATCGAATGGATCATTTCCCAACCTAGGAAGGCTGAGACATCAGAAGGTGCAGAGAGACATAGGAAGAGAGAGAGAGAGCGTGATCTGCGATTTAGGGTTTTGATATCCCAAGGTCAGTGAGCGCGTAATCCGCGAATTTCTCGCAATAATTTTTTTCGGTTTAATTTCCTTCTTTGAGCTGTAACTGAAACGCAGTTGAACTTGAAGAAGCCCCAAAAGGTGAATTTTCATCTGGTAAATGACGATGCTGATGATAATGACGACGAAAATTGTGTGTGAGAAAGAAGTGTTTTTGTTATGTGCAGGGAGCGAGTGTGAGGGATTTAGAGAGAGTGGGGTGAGAACGCTGAGTGCTCTGCTGAGACCTGAGAGATACCCAAAGAGGAGGTCGAGAGATTTTTTGTTTTTGTTTTTTTTGGAGTTTTAGGGATTTCATCCTCTGCAGCTTTTGGTTGCGTTTCATCGAGCCTTGTTGAAGTTCGCCATGGAGCAGCGGAAGCTTGTGGTTAGTCATTGTCATTCACGTTCAATTCAGTTTTTCTTTACAACCGTTATTCCTTTATATTTATGTTAATTTGCCTTTCAATTGCAATTATCAATATTTTGAGCATCTTTTGTAAATTGTTAAGTTACACTTGCTCTCTGTTTTTTTAAATACAAATTAAACTTGTTGTGCTCATGAAAATTGAATCTTAGGTTTTGGGTATCCCATGGGACGTCGATACTGAGGGCTTGAAAGAATATATGAGCAAATACGGTGATCTGGAAGACTGTATTGTTATGAGGGTTAGCTCTTGCTTTCCCTTTTTTTTTGTTAATATAATTTCCCTATACAGCATTGATTTAGTGTTTATATTTGATAATGCTAAATTGCCCATATACTTTTGAAGTATTTGGAGGCACATTTTAATGTACTTATATCTGTATTACAGGAACGGTCAACTGGCCGGTCTCGTGGTTTTGGATATGTTACATTTGCATCAGCCGATGATGCTAAGGTAACTGTTTTTCACACACACAAACACTATAGCTGGTATATGATGAAGTAACTTGAATATGCTCAATCTCAAGTTGGATGACTTGTGGATGCAGAATGTATTATCCAGTGAACACAGTCTTGGCGACAGGATGCTGGAAGTCAAAGTGGCCACACCAAAGGTTTTAATCAAAGCGATGCATAAAATTTAAAACCATGTTTATTTACTTCTAGTCTAGCTCATTGCTGGTTTTCTTATCCGATATATAGTGATGTTGTGGATTAGTGATTTTACAACTGATTCTTAGCATGCTTTCATTATAAAGGAGGAGATGAGAGCACCAGCCAAAAAAGTTACCAGAATCTTTGTGGCCAGAATTCCACCATCTGTGACAGAAGAAACTTTTAGAAGGTATATTGAGTGTGATATCTTAATTAAAATAATTGGGAGTAGGATGTAGTCTCATATTGAATCTGTGACAGTGCTGAGGAAACGGATGCATTAGTCTAACACAGCTTTGTTCTCTTTCTTTTTATTTTTTATTTTTCCCTTGCAGTCATTTTGAGAAATATGGTGATATAACAGATTTATACATGCCAAAGGTACTGTTCTCCCTTTGATTGTGAAACATGTAAAGTTAAAATGCAGTTGGTATGCATTTATGTATGCTGTGTACAGATACACATAACACACTGTTAATTGCAGTTGGTAGTTATACGATTCCACTGCACACTTATGCATATATAGTATATACATGTTTATTTATTTGATTTTTTTAATTCGAGATACTTTACATTTATTTCCAACAGGATCAAGGATCAAAAAAGCACCGTGGAATTGGTTTTGTCACTTTTGTAAATGCAGGTTGGGTCATCTTTATTTCTCCGTGTGCTAATTGTCTGCATATTTTAACTTTATGGATTTGTTGTATGTTAATTATTCTTGAATTTCAATTTATTTAATTTAGATGGTTAACTAGTATCTTGATTAACATTGGCGAAAGAGAATTTTGTGAGTACTTCTTCTGAGACAGAGATGATATGCCTTTTTTTTTTTCCCCTATACATAAATAAGAAAGAGGGTGGATCATTAATATTCCAGCAACTGTTTTCATTGGGCTCGAAAGCCTATTTTTAATTGATTTTCACAGACAGACAAGTGTATCTTTGTTTAAGACGGATATTGAACTTAATATTTAACATATTGTTGGCTTTTAGAATTATAAGTATAATTGATTAAATTGTTCTTTGTATTGGTGCTAGGAATCGGTAATTTCAGTCTATGTTTGGCGTATATATATATATATATTTCATAATATTAATATAACTTCTCTTCTGACCATTTCAAGCTGTAAGTAATATATCGGGTTAGCATCCTGAGCTAATCTAATTGATGCATCTTTTCTAGGCTTTAATGATAACAGAACTGTGAAAATTCGTTTATTTTGTTTTTCATTTTTTAGCCTTTTCCCCCGGTTCATAGTCTTAATTTTGACAAAAAATAGAAAAGATATTTGATGTATCAATTGCTGTAAGACTGTAAGGAAGATATTTGTGTTGCAGATTCGGTAGAGAATTTGATGAAAGAAACTCATGAATTGGGAGGTTCTCCTGTGGTGGTTGATCGAGCAACACCTAAGGCAAGATTGTTTAGAGCTTATTCTTTTACAAAAGAAAAAGTTTTGTGAAAATTCCTAGATAACGCATTCTCCTGGTATTTTTTTCTTTGCACCTTCTATTGAAGTGATTATCTATTTGTAGCAGGCATGCATTGCTCATAAAAGCATGACTTTATGCTCGTGATATAAGTTACCAGTGTTAGAAAATAAAACTGTTCAACTGAATTTTTTTTTAAGTAAAGGGACTTATTTACAAGATTTATATGAGATGCAATTTGTCACCAGCACAGTCTGAACTCTGAACTCATTATGTATTAATGAGACTTAATTTTCATCCTTCCAATTTTCCTCAAATCAAATTAAGTTGGTGGAGTTCTCTTTGAATTTCATTCTTGAATTCAATTGCCTCACCCGTTGCAGGGCCCCCTCCATGATGGTTGCAGCAGGCCAGCAACCATGGATGTGGAGGGATTCTTAAATACGCACAATGCAGTAATGCACCACTAAGTTTTAAATTATACTGCTAATTTCACACTGTCAGTTTTCAGTTTCATGCATAAGTATTTGTTTGATGATGGAAAGATATTCAATTATACATACTTTTTCTTATGACTTCTGTTAATAAGATCTTATGCCATTTTGGTAGGAAGATGATTTCAAGCCAATTGGCAGAATGTCACAAGGAGGATATGGTGCATATAATGCATATATTTCTGCAACAACTAGATATGTGGCACTTGGTGCTCCTACTTTGTATGATCATCCCAGTTCAATTTATGGAAGTAAGCATGGAAACACTGATGTTGAATTAAAATTGTTAGTTATTTATATTTATATTGCTGCATACTGACTACTTTATTCTGTAAATCAGGGGGAGAACCTGTTCGTGGAATGGGCAAAAAGATTTTTGTTGGTCGTCTTCCCCAAGAGGCAACCACTGAGGATCTTCGGCAGTATTTTGGAAGATTTGGCCGTATATTAGATGTTTATATTCCCAGGGTAAGATATCAAATAAAATGAATACTAGTGTTGAAGGCTGACCAACTCATCTGCCTATTTTGATTTAGGATTCCAAGAGATCAGGTCATAGAGGTTTTGGTTTTGTGACTTTTGCTGAAGATGGTGTTGCAGATCGTGTCTCTCGAAGGTCTCATGAGATCTGTGGACATCAGGTGCTTCAGTTTGGATTTTCTGTTATCTTGTATCGCCACCTTACTTGCATCTATTTTGAGCCTTTCTTTGCTTTTTAAAACCTTGTTTGGAAATGGTGTTGAAATAAGTGGATGTATTTAGAATTTTTTTAACCCTTCCCCGTCCTTTCAAATCACCCTTTCCTCGTTTAAGCATGATATTATTGGAATGAGTCATAAAGTATGGATTTGAGGCTCTGTTACTAACGACAGAGATCTGCTTGACATTGCATCAGTGTACAGCGATTGTATTTAATCACAACAGACCTGTACAATAGGCCTATGTGATTCCTGATAGTGCAGATTCCTTGTGACATAACAATAACATCATGTAAATGTCAAGATGAACTCCAATGATGATTCTGTTTATTATGTATACATGTGTACTAAAGGCTGCACATATTCATTCTTCTGAAACTTGAGTTACCATGTATTCCCTATATGATATAAACTTCAATACAAGAGTGTGTCTGTGTGTAATTTTGATTTATATATGATTTTAAATTTCTTATCAACTTGCTCCTGCAGGTGGCCATAGATTCAGCCACACCTCTTGATGACGCAGGGTCCAGTGGGAATTTTATGTTGAATAGCATGGATTCTTTCGGGGGATTTGGCGGTCCAGTGAGAGCTTATGGAAGGATGTATGGTGGCCCGGACTCTGATGATGTGAGTATAGACTATATGGACACATTATTAGAATTTGTACTGCTGAGAAAATGTGGGAAAATGATAGAAAAGAAATAAAACTGGAGAGAATTTGAGAGAATCTGAAATTGGTATTTCTGAATTCTGAAGACTTAACTAGCAACTGAGTACATGAGTACATTGTTTATAGATTAACAGAATCTGATTGTAAATGACAGTTAGAACGTCAGGTTTTGTTACTAACGGAATCTGATTACTAAGCTACAATAAGCTCAACCTAACACACCAAACGCAGCTTGTTATAGGCCCAGCCGCGCAGTCTTCAAACCGATGATCCCAAGGCCCATTTTGCTATCAGAAAACACGAGAAATACAAAACAGAAATACAAATGCACAAAATACTTCTAATACTCATCAATGATTTTATAACTATTACGTATAATAAATGACAAATTATCTTGGATAATTTGTCAAGAATTGTCCCATTTTATTATTTTCTGGAACCTAGACCCTTAATAAGTGTTGTTTCCCTTCTTGCTTATAGTGCAACTGAATAGTGCAAGTGAATTATCTGCTGTATGAAATGCTTTTGTATCGTTGTGTAAAAAAATGGATGATATGTTTTTTTGTAGTGTTCCCTTATAAAAAGGATGGGCGGTAAAATATTGGACTATTGAATCTAGTTGCATGCTTCTAGCTTTTGACTACACTTTTATTATTATTATTATTATTATTATTATTATTATTATTATTTGCAGTGGGGTTATGGAGTTGCCAGTGCGAGACCATCAAGAGCAGATTGGAGGTACAGACCATACTAGGAGAGCATGGTTTTACTGGCGGCATTGCTTATCAAATGCTACTATAGGTGCCAGCAACCGCCGTGAAGGTCTTTTATTAAGAATGGTTTTAAATATTATCAGTGTTATGAATTGGATTTTACTTAATCTGTTGTAAACCGGATAACTTTTTTTCCTTGAATTTTGATCTTGTATCCAGTTGTAGTGTATATGATAAAAATATATTGGCGTCTGTTGGCATTTATTGATTTTTATTTACTCCGCATTGGCAATTTTCGCCGTTCTGTGAATTTTTCACCATGCATTACACATTCATGCTACAGAATAAACTCATATAGGTTTGGCCTATCAGCTGTCGTTGTGTTTTTGCCAGTTTAATATGCTCCAATTTGTTATAGTACTAGTATTGTGCTTAGTGACACCTTAAGAACTTGTGACCAACACTAATGACTTACTGACTTTCTTCAAGTGATATTACCTTCTGAGGTGGAAAATTCTTGAGAAGTTTACTAGTGTGATAGATAATTGAAAATCAGAGATGTTTTTGTTGATACGGAAGTCAGGAAATAAAATTTCCAAACAAAAGTCTCTGACGGTGGCTAGAGATACACTTTCGCCACTGTCTGGTATTGTCAAAACACCTGTTGCTGGACTTTTGTAGCGTGTCTCGATCAACAGTTGTGAGTACTTGCCCGTCTCCAAAAACGTGTATCCATGATGAGAATGAGAAGCAGAAAAATATTTAAATAAGAAGAAAAAAACAAAAACAAGAGTTCCTCCACATAAACCATTGTGCTTTATATACAAGTAACACATATCTAGGTACAAATAATGATGCAAGGCTTTCTAACACAAGCTAATTACTACAACAAATGGAATTAAGACAATAAAGTATATTCTTTTATAACCTGGTCAAAACCTTAATGACTTCAGGGCTCGTACGTGGGATCGATCACTCGGCATGGCTGCTGAAGCAGCTGCTTGGAGACCACATCTGGGCATATTTGGGGAATGAAAATACTTTGCAAATCTTGGAAATATGATGGTCCTGTTGTACAGGTATTAAGTTTCTCATATTATCTGCTTTCAGCTGTGATCTTCTCAGCTTTTTTAGAATCTTATCTATTGATGAGGATCTCTTCTTTTCCAATTTCATCTGTGTCAAACATTATCATGGTCAGGAAAATGATTATAAATTATAATTGCCCCTGCTGTTGTTGTATACACTTCCTGCATTTATATTCTGATCTTAATAATACTGCAGTATAGGAATTTTACTGAAAATAGGGGTGAAACCTCCTTTAATGAACATCCTGCTTTTAATCATGATAATATGAAAACGAATATGTTATAGACTCGAGAAATACATGGTATGAGAAAGTACAATATACAAAATGTGATGAATAAAAGCACCTCAAGTTTCCGTATTGCAGCTTCGGCCTTTGCTTTCTGCAAATTCTCCCACGCAATGATTTTGGCTTCCTCTCTCTGTAACCTGCACCAAAGCAGAAGTTCATCAGTAAATGTATAAGTAAAACAATCACATGATATGTTTTTTGCTCTCTAAATGAACAATGGAGAGTTTCATATATCTTGCTAATGATGATCTAAGGACAATAATGGGATTCATTTGCAGCCTCCAAACTGAGAAAATTTTATATCTGAAAATTGTTCTGCTGCAACCCCCCTAAGCCAAGGAACCAAAAGGACTGTAACAGAGTTGGAGAGAGTATGGTATTTAGCATTTATGCGACATACTTGGAAGTGTCCAAGGTCGACTCTTCAATATCCCAACATGAAACTTGGGCTTCATCACTATTCTCTCTCAAGTCTTTGCTGTGCAGCGAGTCTTTTTTGGTCAATCTGGCAGCATGCCTCTTGGACCCCCTCATAACAGTAGCTTGACTGTCAACCTGCACATCTCTGACCTCTGATTTAGGAGAATGCCATTCTTCTTGATCCATGACCGAAGTGGCAGAAGATCTTGGAGATGAATGTTCATCATTCTCGGTTTCTGTAGGGCTCATTTGGGTACCTTTATCACATCTTGGGACAAGAGACAACACGGTGTCCTCATTCTTCATTCCATCATGCTTCTCATCTGTAAATTAAAATAACAATCATTTTAAACATGTAGATTGTGGGGTGTCAACATGTAATATTAGTGTATAGATGTGGTGACCTCCTCATCCTATTGTTACAAAGAGAGACAACCTAGTCCACACTTTACCTAGTTAACCCAAGACCAAAGTATCTTGTCGAATTAAATTCGGGAGTGATTAAACAATGCATATGCTTAGCAAAATTCATTCTTTCTTTTATGAATGAGTATAACAGAGTGCGCATTAATTATCCCCTGAAATCTAGTCACCCACTGGAGTCAGAAACAGTTTCTGCTTATGCTAAAATCAATTAATTAATCAATTAATAACATACATAACAATAATATTTGCACACCCACTCATTTCCAACGCCCATCTAACACATTGATCTCTTTCTATCTCTCTTTTTTTACTTATCTATTATATCTATCATTTTTCTCTCTTCTATTCTATCACTCTCAAGGTGTATAATGGCATATGGGATTATGTGTGTCCATAGATATTTTTGTAACACATAAAGCATCTTCTATATATGGAATATCTAATCTAATTTAGTTTTGGCGAGGATGCCTGCAAACCCGGGCACCATATTATATTATTACCTTGATAAATTGGAGATGATGATGGGTCACAGTCACAGGGCAGTTGAGAACACGTGGGTGCAACAGTGGACATTGATGAATGTGCTACACAGTTCTCGTCGAGCACAGGACTAGAATATTGTATTCCGTTGTCAATGTCATAACCAAAAACAGTAGCATCATGATCATGTGCGTCGTCATAATGGTGAACGGAAACAGCAACCGGTGCCAACACTCCTGTTGAGAAAGGGGAACCCACCATTAAGTTCCTCACAACCAAACCTTGGCGCAGTGGAACTGCAGGAGAATAATTCGAGTAGAAAGCCACTCCAGGAGGCACATTAATTGGGCCACTTATTGACTTGGGTCGGCGCTGAAGTTGTACATGTGAACTTCTGCTATCAGCATATGCTGATGAAACTGGGCTACAAATCCATCTCTCAGCTTCATCCCATTTTGAAGGCATTGTTCTTCCACCACTGAACGGTGTCAACCCAGACATAGTGTGCCTTCTGCTGCTGCTGCTGCTTGCAGGCTTTGATACTCTTTCTGAACTCCACCCTTTGTTGTTCCCAAGGTTTCTAGTTCTATCTCTATAATATGGTGCCCCTGGACTTGGGAAAGAACCCAGGTTCTGAGTGGAAGAAGAGGATGAACCCTTCTTCATGACAGTACTCGGTGAGTTAGAGAGTTCCATCTGGTTACCAAGCCAGTGGAGAAGAAGCAATCCAACTACGAAAATGGAATGCGGAACATGTCTTGGCCTATTTACTCTTCTCTGTTTCTACTTTTAGGTGAGGTTGATGTCACGGTGTACTTAAATTATCTGATCAGATTCTTTGTACCCAAAAAGAAACAATGTTAGATTTTGACCGGTCATGCCTCATGACTCAAAGCACCATGTAAAGTTAAATCGGGGTTACGCCAAAGAAAAACACAGTAACAAACAGTGAGTTGGGCGTTAAATATACGATGTATTGTGATTATGACAACTAAAGTTGAGACTAGAAACTAGAAAATCAGCAGGTGCTAATGTTATTACTAATAATCATAACATGCTAGCTATAGTAGTATTGATATTTAATTTGTACTGTACAGTGCTCTGATGGATGATCGGTTTAAAGTAACGTTTTGTGGAGGGATATGGACATTCCTGGAACGTGGACATGTTAATATATTGGGAGAGGAGAGACACATCACGTTAGTCCAACCCCAGTGAATTGAACATTATTATTATTATGTTACAATTGATTGAGGTTGTGAATAATAATGAGGGTGAAGAATGGGGGGTTTTGGGAGAGAAGAGTTAGAGCACGTGGACATCAAGCGGTGTGATGTAAGAGACACTTTGTAGACTTCCAAGACGACCCATCCTTACACTTGTCATGTCCTTATGTAAAATTCCAAAGGCGTTCACATGCAGTGGGCCGTAGGCTGAGACCTAGTTAAATTTCACGAATAATGTTTGCTTTGAAGTGAGCATCGTCCCGTCTTAATCCACCGAAATTTAAGGGGAAGAAAATTACATTTTTGTTTCTTGTTTTTTTTTTTACAGAATTTTTAAATGAATTCATTTGAACCATTTCATTCATGGACCAGCAGCTGAGGATTGAACCATTTCGTCCTAGCACCCAGCTATGAACCCACCAAATTGGTCTCTCAAGCACATTCCTGGCCCTGTCAAATTTTTATCAGTAAAAAAAAGCTGAATCAATGTTACATTTAGTAAACCCGGTTGGATATGCCTTCCACTTCCAGCAAGATAATTCAGCATCAGAATTGTGATTCTGTTGGTGTGTGCCTATCCTATGAGGTAACAGCCTGTGCAAGATTCCACTCAGCCCAACTACTGTTCCAAAGCTTATCATTTCTACCCCTTCAAAGGCTCCAAATTACCATAAAAAATAAGCTTGTTTCCTTATCAGTTACTACAGACTTTAAATCAGCAAAAGAATCAATCTGTAGTTAGTAGGAATATTGGTTCAATGGTATCCCATAGCTTCACCTTCCTCCAACACTGAATCGATAAAGAACATGTGTGTAAAAAAGATGTCATGAATTCTCCAACTCCTCATTGCAAATAAGACACCCTTACTTTGTAATCGGATTCTGGTTGGAATACTGTCCTGTCCCTACACACCCGCCACAGAAATTCTTTTACCTTAGGTGGAACCCTCAAATTCCATATCATTTGCCAATCAGGCAATCACCTTCTACTCTTGAATGACTCTGCACACTGAAACGCTTCATAAAGAGACAATATGCTGAAATTTTACTGAGTATAACCCCTGCTTGCTTGTATTCTAAACTGGCTTGTCAACCTTGAACAGCATCCAACAGAGGCTTTTTTTAACACATCGTCAACAACATTTGGAGGCAGCATCATATGTAATAAGTAAGGATCCCTGGACTTAGATTCATCCAGGCACCAAAAGATCGATCATTAACCTTCATATCAGCAAGCCTATAGTGAGGAGGGGTACCTATCAGATTTCCCCCATCTGTGTGTAATGAGTGATCAGTCCAAAAACTGATTTGAGTTCCATCACCAATGCTCCATCTAAGACCTTCCTTTATCAATACTCTAGAACTCCAAATGCTTCGCCAAATATAGTTTAGATTATGTCCAATGTCTACATCCAAGAAATTTACCTTAGGATAGTATCTAATTAGCTTTGAAAACTTGAGTGACCAAAGGGTTGGGTTGAGTAACAAATCTCCACCCTTGTTTTCCGAGTATTGCCAAGTTGAATCATACCCCAAGGTGTTTTTAGTTTTAGTTTCTATAAAAAAATTTAATTTGAATTAACATTTCCAAAATATTTATTTTTAGCTTCTGCCATTAGTCTTTGTTTGTTTGATGCTAATGTGGCTAATAAAAATGCACCTTATATAAGCCATGTCATATTAATGATGTCATATGTGCAGTCACATGGAATGTGATATAGATTAAGGTTACCACACCATGCCTCTTCTTTTTTTCTCACTTTCCACGAACATTAAGTAGCAATTTTGTATTGCTATCTATTGATTGAATAAGGACAGTAGTTTCATCCATAGATATATATAAGTGAAACTATAAGTAGAAAGAAATTTGATCTAAAATGTTTCGTTTTAATTAAAATGAATTATTTATACAATTTACAAAATACAATTGTAGGTACTTTTTCTGGTAAAACAACGAGCTAATCCCCAAACAGAAAACTAAAAACCCTGCCAATAAAGGCTAGGCTTGGTCTGCCCCAAAATTGTAGGTATATATCAATAGTTTATTTTAACCTTATATTTATATGTTAATGTTAATTAAATAAAATACGTCCTTGAATATTTATTGGTTAGTATTTTAAAAAAAGTAAAACTAATTAATTTTTCTTAATAAATAAATAAAAGCTAAAGTAATGGATAAAAGTAAAACGTCCTTATCCATATAGGCAAGTAGCGCAAGCCAATCAAATTTGTTATTTTGATCTCGCCGTGGGTCTAAATCCTGCATCGGATTATTCATACGTGGCCGAGCTGACAACATACAACAACCGCTATATGATCTGTGGTGCCGACGCGTGGTAATCGCAGATCAGATCTATAAATACAATTTTTAGAAAAAGTTATTTTTACACCCATAAAGTTGTATACACATAGAGAGAGAAAGAAATAGAGGGGAGAGAAGTGATAGATATAATAGGTGGTATGATATGATAAGAAGAGAAAGATAGAAAAAGATAAGAGGTGTTAGAGAAGTGGTGAGATTTATGGGGTGTCCATAAATCATAGTTCCAATTTTTAAGATACAAAAATTATGTCTGAGACAGTTCATGTTCAGTCACCCAGCACTAGCAGCCACAGAGCTCAACCCTTGATTATTATTAACGATGCTGATGCAGATGACATATACTCTTTAGGCCCTGTTTGGATAACAAACTTATCTACTGCTTATGGCATAAACTGTATAAGCTACTTTTATAATCGAAGAAAAATTATAGTGAAACTTATTTTATATAAGTCATAAGCTGTTTTGATAAGCTATCCCGGGTAGCTTATGAAAAATAAGCCCAAAATAGTTTATGAATCAGTCATAAGCTGTGTTCATAAGCTCTGCATAAGCCAATCCAAACAGACCCTTAGTCTTTCTCAGTTCATTTCTCGTCTCTTTAACTGCGATATATATCATTATAAAAAAATTAAAAATCTCTTTAGAATGCTAATATCTTTTTTTTTCTTAGTGAGTGAAGGGTCATTTTAGTCCCTAAGAGATTTGGGCGGTGTCACATTAGTCCTCGAGAGATAAGAAATTAAAAAATAGTCCCTGAGAGAGTCAAACGTTTGCCACTTTGGTCCCTGGCGTTAACTCCGCCGTTAGTTGTGCTGATATGGCAGCCACGTGTGTCTCTCTCTCTTCTCCCACACTCTCTCTTCCCCTCCCCTTTCTCCCCTCTCTCTCTTTCGTCCGCCCCCCTCCCCATTCTCCCCCCCTCTCTTCGCCCCCTCCCCCTTCTCAGCCCCCCTCTCTTTGCCTTCCCCTCTGCTAGCCTTTTCATTTCTCCTTCGCTATTAAGGCTCATGCGTCCAAACAAAAGAAGAAACAGAAAAAAAAGAGAGCTAAAACTGCCCTTCCATCAAACGTGCACACAGAGAAGATCTGAAGAGAGGGAGGAGTGTGCCGCAGACAGAGAGGAAAAAAGAGCTTCGAGGGCCTTCTGGAGCCGTGAACTGCGGCATCGAAAACAGAGGAAAGGGAAGGTGGCGGCTTGGCCGCACCTGCACATGAGGGAGGGAGAGAGCGACACGGTAATCCATCTCTGAAAATAAAATTGAAAAATTGATTCGATTGATCTCAAATAAACAAGGCTTAAATTAGCCATGACCGCATTTGTCACTACCATGTTCAAGTTGTCAAAATGTTTCTCTGCAACATTAATCTCACACAAGATCTGAGCCCCCCCACCCCCAAGAAAAAAAAACTTTCTTTCGCTACTCCTTGAAGGGGTCCCATCTTTCATCATTCTTGGGTTATCAAATTTTCATCACTTCACAACAAAACAAAAGAATATGGAATATGGGTTTCAGTTCTTTTCTTTTTCTTGGTGGGGAGGGGGGTCGATTTCACATTTCATCTCTGAACATGGAATATGGGTCATCTTGTTTATCCCTTCCTGTCTTTCTTTTTTTGGTGACACTCCAGATCCTGTCTTGGTCTTCAAATTCTCACCCACCTCGGGAAGAAGGGGGAGGGGGCGAAGAGAGAGGGGAAGAATGGGGAAGGGGCAGACGAAAGAGAGAGAGGGGAGAAAGGGGAGGGGAAGAGAGAGAGTGTGGGAGAGGAGAGAGAAAGGCACGTGGCTGCCATATCAGTATAACTAACGGCGGAGTTAACGTCAGGGACCAAAGTGGCAAACGTTTGGCTCTCTCAGGGACTATTTTTTAATTTCTTATCTCTCAGAGACTAATGTAACACCGCCCAAATCTCCCGGGTACTAAAATGACCCTTTACTCTTTTTTAGTTGTTAGGTTTTTTAAACTATTATTTCTTAATTAAAAAAATTGTAAAAGAAACTAATAATTCAATTCCATATATTACTTATTTTTTCACACGTCTTCTTTAGTTCTTTTCCTTATTTCCAAAAATAAAATAAAATTAGTAACACACGTTATTTTTCTCATTTTTGATTTGACATCTTTGTGCTGATATTTGTGGGCTGCAACTGCAAACCACCAATCTCATTGTACCTGTTTATTCCTCATAAGATATTATTAGCGCCATGCATTGTCAAAACTTCAGCCTCTAATAATATTTATTTTTTTATTTAACATTTCTGATGGACATGCTCTTCTTTCTTGTATCTTATTTGACATTCTCTCGTTTTCTCTCATGATTTGTATGCTTCGTTTAATTAATGCAAACTACTCTCTGGGTTTTGAACGTTTTGATTTGCCATAACAGACACACACTTGTACTCTGTCTCGGTTCTTAAGAATCGTTAATTTGTGGTACTTCAATCAACCATGGCTTCTACCTTGTGTTACAACACTCTCAATCCCTCAACAGCAGCTTTCTCGAGAACCCACTTCTCAGTTCCCGTGAATAAAGAGCTTCCATTGGACCCTTCACCTTTTCTCAGCCATGGCTATCGCTTGGGAAGCAAAAAAGTGAAGCAGAGGAAGAAGGTGATGCATGTGAAAGCTGCAGTGGCCGAGGTTCCACCTGCTGCATCGCCCTCAAAGCAAGCTCAGAGGAAGCAGGTTCGGGTACTGGTGGCGGGTGGTGGGATCGGTGGCTTGGTTTTTGCTTTGGCTGCGAAGAGAAAGGGGTTTGAGGTGGTGGTGTTTGAGAAGGACTTGAGTGCTATAAGAGGGGAGGGACAATACAGGGGTCCAATTCAGATACAGAGCAATGCTTTGGCTGCTTTGGAAGCTATTGATCCAGATGTTGCTGATGAAGTTATGAGACTCGGTTGCATCACGGGTGATAGAATCAATGGGCTTGTCGATGGGGTTTCTGGTTCTTGGTAAGTTCAAAGTTAAAAAACAAATGAACATCTGTATTTAAGTGTCTTTCTTTTTAGGCTTGGGAATACTCGTGAGTCATGACTGGTTTAATCCTCAAATCAATTATCATCAATTACTATATTTGAAAAGAATGTCTCGCCTTTTAAGTTGTGACACGTGTCATCTCTTCTGTTCTTTTTATTTCTAACTAACTAAAATTATTTTGTTTATTTTTTTTTACTATTTTATTTAAAAAAACTTGTACCTTATACGGGTCGGTCCATATGTTAAAAGTGGGGAACAACAGATATTAGGAGTTAGGACAGTTGGTGTTTGATACCAGTTTGCCATAATTGGCTTGCATGGATTCACAGCTGATAGTATCCTCTTGTTTTGGTTAGAAACTTGTGGTAAAAACTGAAACTTTGGAATCTAACCGCAGCAGTTGAATAGTTGGCTTATTTTGAGGTGCCAATGAATGGAAATTCTGAAGTTTAACAATGTTTGTGTCAGTGATCCTAGTTGAAAATCTGTTTGTGTCCCGTTTGCTAATGAGATTGATTACACTTGGTGAGTAGTGAGTACATCCTTCATTTGTTAAGTTGTGGAAGCTCAACGGCTCAATAGGATTATAGTGTAGAGCTAGGCATATGATTACTTCTAGCAAATATGCAAAGGAGAGTTCTATTAATGTAAGTCAGCATTTCTTTATCAAACAACAATCTTGTTTCCTTAATATCAAAGTTGTGAAAAAGGATGATGTCTGCAACTTCCTTTACACGGAATCTTAACATTTTGTACCATGAATTGATATTTAGTTGGTTATCAGGTATGTCAAGTTTGATACATTCACTCCCGCAGCAGAACGTGGGCTTCCGGTCACAAGAGTTATTAGTCGAATGGTTTTGCAAGGGATCCTTGCTCGTGCAGTTGGGGAAGATATCATTATGAATGCTAGTAATGTTGTTGATTTCGTGGATGATGGAAACAAGGTATTTAGAGAAAGCTTTTATGTTGAAGATTCTCCTCAGATTGTCAAATATGATATGTATTTTCTGAAGCTTTTGTTTCATTCTTCTTGAATATGCATTGGCAGACTATTGTGATTAAATATCATATGATTTGAGATTTATTACCCTTCTCATCCATCATTCCAATTTCAGGTAACAGTAGAGCTTGAGAATGGTGAGAAATATGAAGGGGATCTATTGGTTGGAGCTGATGGCATATGGTCCAAGGTCGTATTAATTTTTCATTGACTCTATTCCCATTAATTAGCCAATAATTTTTTCCGATATAAAAGTAAATGTCTTACTTAGCAATAGCATAATATAAGTACAATGAAGCTCATGTTTGTTTGACTTGCTCTTCCATTGTGAAGTGATGAACACTTTTTGTCATTCTGTTTGTAGTAGGCTGTCTATATGATTATAAATTCTGCATTTAATCTTATTGTATTCATTTTTGAATAGGTGAGGAAACAATTATTTGGTCCAAAAGAAGCTGTTTACTCTGGCTATACTTGTTATACTGGTATTGCAGATTTTGTGCCTGCTGACATTGAAACTGTTGGGTATGTTGGTCATTAGTTGTGTATTGTATCCCTATTTATCAGTTTTCTTTGACCTATATTTATATTTTTGTTAATATTACTTGTATCATGTTTAAAAGCTTACTTGAACTTCTCTTCTGGAAGGTACCGAGTATTCTTGGGACACAAACAGTACTTTGTATCTTCAGATGTTGGGGCTGGAAAGATGCAATGGTATGCATTTCACAAAGAACCTCCTGGTGGTGTTGATGACCCCAATGGTATGCATTCTTAGTGTGTATGAAATTTGGCACTTGTTAAATCATTAGCATCATATTAATTTCCATCCTTTTCTATGGAGGGAAAAAGTTAAATCATCATCTCATATTTTGATTTCTTAATTCTTTCTGCATAGCAGGAAAAAAGGAAAGGTTGCTTAAGATATTTAATGGCTGGTGTGATAATACATTAGATCTGATACTTGCCACGGAAGAAAAGGAAATTCTGCGACGAGACATATATGACAGGATACCAACGTTGAAATGGGGAAAGGGTCGTGTGACTTTGCTTGGTGATTCTGTCCATGCCATGCAGCCAAATATGGGACAAGGAGGATGCATGGCTATTGAGGTATATATTGTTCATTGATTAGTTTCAGCAATTTCTTACATGTTCAGACCTAATTTACATATCAAGTTATCCCTGGTTTTATGGACTTCAGTATTCCAGAGTTTTTTTTTTCTCTTGGCTTTGTTTTCTATAAGTTTTCTATTATTATTTTCTTGGCAAGGCTATTGAAATAAACAAATTTATCTGATGGATACACACGCAGAGCTCGTGAAACATTTGTAAAATCAAAATATTTCCTACTTTAAGAGGGGATGGAGACCAACAAAGTCACACTATCTCACCTTTTATCAGAGCTTTGGAGGGGACTAGAACTCAATCAAACACTCAAACAGTAAGGCTAAAACCTTTCTAACTAGCTTATTTTATCATTACAGGACAGTTATCAACTTGCATGGGAGTTGGAGAATGCATGGGAACAAAGTATTAAGTCAGGTTATCCAATTGACATTGATTCTTCCCTAAGGAGGTAACATACCATTTGCTCTTCAAAATATAAAAAACACTGAAATAATGATTTTGTTGACTTTATTTGAACAGAGAGATGCTATCACATCAACCATGGTCCAATAGTTAGTCTTTCATCATTTTCAAATAGGTTGATTTGATAAGAAATCTCTTTGATGAGGTGACTAATGGTGCCTGTCTTTTTTCTCCCTTTCCTGTGAATGCTTCCAGCTATGAGAGAGAAAGAAGACTACGAGTTGCCATTATTCATGGAATGGCTAGAATGGCAGCTCTGATGGCTTCCACCTACAAGGCATACCTAGGTGTTGGTCTTGGCCCTTTAGAGGTAGGAACTTAAATTTTACAAATAAGAGAATGAAGAATATAGTATAATAGTGAAGTTACTCTTAAAATCAATATCCCTCCTACAAATTCATCATTTATTTTCTTCCTCTGCAGTTTTTGACCAAGTTTCGTATACCACATCCGGGAAGAGTTGGAGGAAGGGTTTTTGTTGACTTGTTGATGCCATTTATGTTGAGCTGGGTCTTAGGTGGAAATAGGTAAATGTTAAGATCCCACTTTCCATTGCTCTAAGACTTCGTTAATTGTCGAAATTGATATGCCTGGAGGTTACTTAGAGTTTGTTTGGATAGTTTTTTCTATAAACACTTATAATATGAGTTTTTGAACTAATAGATTCTCATATAAGTTGAAATCAGCTTTCACACTTCAAATTTTTCAAAAGCTCTCTTTTTTAACTTCTCCATAAACACCTATTGACTATTCAACAGCTTTTCCTTTCTTCCATATATGAGAAAAATAAGAATAAAATACAACTTCTCCATAAGTTAGAAGTTGGGCTTCTGAACCCAAACAGGACCTTACTCCAGTCCTCTAATTCAACATATATGTGAGAAATATGAGCCAATAGACAACAAAAAATGATGAGAAGTTCAAGAAACTGATGATATTGAAAACAATGTTACGTTTTTACTGCTGCCAATAAGACAGTAATATTTTGCATAATCCAATGTGAAATTGTGCAATTTGATTACTAACAACATGAAAAACAATGCTACTTTTGCAGTGATAAACTTGAAGGTAGACCACAGAGTTGCAGGCTCTCAGACAAAGTATGTTGCTCTAATATAGCTACTTTTGTACTTTGTTGCTGAGAAGAAATTCTATCTGGTAATTTATATGGTTACATCTATTAGATTTGTTGTGATCTGAATGCTAATAGGCTTTTATTTGTTATGAAGGCAAATGACCAGTTACGGAGTTGGTTTGAAGATGATGATGCACTTGAGCGTGCCATTAATGGAGAGTATGTCTCTGACTAAATATGTTTCAGTATCATCCTTTACACATCTCTTACCATACACGTAGATCACCTAATTTTTATGTCCATCCTTCTTGTTTGAATTATAGGTGGATGTTATTACCATGTGGAGATGAAACAGGTCTTTCAAAACCTGTACATTTAAGACAAAATGAGATGAAACCCTGCATAATCGGGTATGGAAAAACTATATTTAATTTTTTAAGGCCTCCAATACTTTTATTAGCTTTAAAAAGGCCTCACTTCAAAGTTAGATTTAGGCCTACAAATGTGTTGGGTCGGCCCTGGTTGCACCTACTTGCATTGTAATGATATAATAGTTCTCAAATATTACCTACTATGCAATAGATCCTGGAATGAAGAGTTAAGTGTTGGGAAAGGATTTATAATTTGCGTATATTAGATTTGTTGGCAATCGTACAGTAGCAGATTTTGGATGTGCCTTTTGAAACATGAACAATGATTTTGCTTTTTGGTCAACCATTTAATGTGCATTGTTCAATTCTCAATTATCACAATACTACTATATATCTAATTTTCACTCTCAGCTCATTTTCTGATATGTTTCTGTAATTGCAGGAGTGAAGTGCAAGAAGATTATCCAGGGAGTTCAATTACAATACCTTCACCCCAGGTAGCACAGTTTATCATGTTTTGAATTAACACGGTTCCTTGCTTAATGTTCTTCAACATCATGCAACATGATTAATAATTTATTTTTTAAGGTTTCTCCAATGCATGCTCGAATTAACTACAAGGATGGTGCCTTCTTCTTGACTGATTTGCGGAGTCAACATGGCACCTGGATCGTTGAGTAAGTAAAATAAATGGAAAGTACTATATTTTACTTAAAAAGTTTCAATTCTTGAAAAATGTATTTGATATCATTCTCATTATGTTTTCAGCATTGAAGGAAAGCGGTATCGCGTACCTCCTAATTACCCTGCTCGTGTCCACCCATCTGATGTTATTGAGTTTGGTTCTGAGAAGGTGATAGACTACTCCTTTTGAAGTCATAAACAGTAGAATCAGTCTTCATATTAGAAATTTCAATCTTCTAGAACTTATATTAGGTGTATGCATACTATCTGATATGAAAAAGAGTCAACCTTTCAGTCCAACTTTTATCAATACTATAGCTTTTCATGATTGATCCACTGACTCCATCTCCTCCTCCTTTCATTCTTTTTGTGCTATCTTAAATTATATGATTTTTTCTATTTCTTTTCTTTTATTTAAAATAAAAATAATTTTATTGCATTTGTTAATTGAGGCCAAAATTTCAGTAGTTATTTTTATTTAAATATTTGTGGGAGAAATGCACAAAGAAGGTTCAAGTGGCATTTTCCTTCTCAGTTATCTGAGACAAATGTTTCTATTTATCTACTGACATATAATCTTTTATGCATATCAATTAAATTGTCCTTGCCTTAAAATGTGTGAAGTGTATTCTATATGGTGCATTACTTATGATGTCTGAGCATCCAAGTCATTTGCAGGTTTCATTTCGTATTAAGGTGATAAGATCCACTCCGGGAGTCTCTAAGGAGGAGGAAGGGACACAAATTTTACAGGAAGTATGATTGATTCTGTCCAGATACAGTTTTTATGTTACAGAAAATTTATACAGCACACATTTGCAATTGTAGAGCACTATCTGCAATATTTTAGGGCAGGGTATTATATTATACACATGTTCTAGTCATTTAGGATCAATCATGTCACGCACCTAGATGGAGTTTTAGGAGAAATTATTGGGTAGAAATTGCTTACCACGAGCACTCCATTCAACACTTCTTGTATTATGTCATTCTTTAGATGTAGATGCATTTGTAACATGACTCATATAAACTTGCACATGTTTAATGTTGAATGGAGTGACCATGGAAGGCAGTTCCTAGCTAAAAATTTCTCAGACTTGTAATTGCGATTTATAAAGTAGAATTGTATACTCGTTAACATAAAAAACAGAAAATTCAATCGTCTCCAATCTCTTTCTCACTCTTCTTGTGTTGAATATATGTGCTCTGTTTATTGGAAAGGCTTAGCCAAGTTAAAATCTATAATAACTCCAATCTCATGATGCAACATGTGTTATTTCTCCGATAATTTTTTGTTAGTTTAATCTTTTTTTTACTATTTTTATTACGAGTTGGATCCATAGACTAGTTACACCTAAAAGAATCGTAATCACTCACGATATATGCTTGTGACTACCCAAAAACTCTATCTTCTAAAAGGGATTCGGAAAAGAAAGGGAAAATGTGAAATTCGTGCTAATGTGGACTAAGTTGCTATTCCTATAGGAGAAAAAAGATTATTGTCACGAGCACATATGCTAATTCTGGTCCTACAATAATGCACAATTTAAGAAGTTGCCATATGATATACCAAACCGTAGATGAGCACAACATAGTTGAAAAATTGACAGACTTGCCTTAATATCAAGAAGATAAAGTCATCAACTCTCTTTCACCCGCTCCCACATGTTGTTCATTTCTCCATTAAAGTCCAAGCCAAACCCACATTGTTTCCCCTTGCATGAACACAAAACCAAGAACGACTGATCCCCAAGGTTCAAATTTCAAATCAAGAGTTTAATCAAGTCGTCACCAACCCAGACATAAAAACAACTTTCTAATTGTTCTTTGATTTATCTGTTTTCATTTTTCTGACGAAAATACATATCATTACAAACTTTGACAATTGGTCTCTTTGATTATTAATTTTGTTTTGCTGTGAGTATATTTTTTAAAATTGAAAAAATAAGAAAAGAAACATAAAAAAGACAAGTTTCCTATACTAGACATGCCACTCTGATATGCTTCACCTCCAGGACCATCTCCATCACACCGCTGGCATTAATCAATCCCATGATCAACGGTTGAAGAAAGAATAGAGAGACGGGTAGATGTAGCACGTGGACCCCAAAGGTTGGTTCCCTGGGTGTTTGGGTCAAGTGTTGTGCTTGGAGGCCCGGAGACACAAAAACATGGAAGATCGCAAAGCCCATACCAAATTTCCTGAATATTAAAATTATTTATTATCATATCATTACGATTAAGGGTGTGTGAAACCTTAAGCAAGTTTTCGGATTCCAACCAGGTTCTTCGTTGGAGAACAAAGAAGAAAAGAGGCGGTACATGATTGTTTTAATAAGATGTTTTAATCTCGGCTTTTTTATTTTAATCTAAAGGATAAGAATAGTTCATCTCACTCTCACATAAGAAATTATTTTCTCACTGGACATGTCTTCTATATGTAAGATTTTACATATTAGTACTGAGGTCCAATGCACACTATAAACATACTCAAACTCAAGACCACCATCATACATTATTATGTGTTAGCTACAATATAACAAACAAATGTTTTATTTGGATTGGCTAATGCAGAGCTTGTTTGAATTTATCTACTGAAATAAATATTTATCTGTGTGTTTGGCAGAGCTTATAAAAACAATTTATCACTGGTTCATAAGCTATTTTGGACTTATTTTTATAAGTTTTTCATGATAGCTTATCAAAATAGTTTACAACTTATATGAAATCAGTTTAATCATATTCTCTCTTCGATTATAAAAATAATTTATACATAAGTACTTATAGGATAAGTGCTTAAATAAGCTATTTATCCAAATAGACCCAAATTATAAGGGAACATATTATAGTAACGCCAAAATGTAATAGAGATAAAAAGTTTGAAACTGGAAGGTACAAAACAAATCATGTGCATCTTTCTTCCCCCTATCAGACATACGCTCCCTCACATGAGCACCTGTGCAAGATCAGCTGCTCCCCAAATGTTTACAAAACAATCAAACACAATACTCCAAAGGTTATATACATATGCAATTTCAAATTCATTTCTCATTACCCAACAAATTATGCCTTCATGAAAATTAATTTCGGGAAGGTGCGAAGAAACTATCAACAACAAATATGAAAGCCCCTTCTTCCCTCACGTGGCCCCTCGCTTTCCTCACTCCATCCAAACTACACTTCAAAATAACAACATTTGGCTACGACCACGTGGATGTTTGTATTAAAGTTTATGAACTTAATTTTGCATCAATCTCATTTTGCAAATATTAAGTTTGTAAAAGAAACTCTTCCCTTCTATTTCAAATTGAGTTTGAAGGCAAAAATTATGTTTATAAGTGTCTCAATTAGAAAACCAAACAAAAATTATATTCAATATTGCTGTATAAACATAGGTTAGGAGTCCCCAACAAAAATCCGAACATGCCATAGCCCTTTCCCATCCTATAATAATCGGATACCCCATGCCAAAATGTATCCATCAAACACAAATACATGTATATTCTTTCCTTCCTCATTAAAAGAACATACCCTTTTCTCCCACTCCCACACACTGCCATTTTTTGTTTTTTCATCCCTTCATTTTTATTCACAGCATTTTGATTTCATATCCCTCTCCCAAATAACTATGTGAAAGAATGGTAAACAACAGAGAGGAGAAAGGAAGGCTAACTGACTAGAATTCCTTTCTTATCCTACTGCACAGTTAAAATTAACCACATCGTTCTAAAATATTTTATGCCAATCTCCAAGCAATTAGTAAAACAAACACTCTTATTTGCTGGTCTGGCCCCTGATGTTGTGTCGTCCCACACCAGCAGCGTCATCTTCCAATTGGAGGCTCCCCTTTCTATTAACAAAGATCTCCATAAATCTGCCCATACACACACACGTGCACTGGTTCTTTAGAAACCAGAGCCAACACCAGCCTAACTCTTCTCTTGCACATTGAGGCAAGAAAGAATAATTTGAAATACACACACACACACACTGAAAGAAAATTGCATAATTATTAACAGTTCATCGATTTTTATGAATTTACATTTATAATAGACTATATAGCACAGGATAATCTTGCACTTTAGAAAAGGATGAGCTATTTTGCGCACTTGGTTTCATGTTGATTTCCATTTCCTAATTGCTTTTACCCATGAGGCCAGGGAATTTCCTCAAGATAAAAAAAAAATTGTTTAACTGATAAATAAAATAAAATGTTGACCAAAAAAAACAAAACTGATAAATAAATAAAACAAAGGAAATGAAAAGAAAATGTGCATCCAAATACAAGTGCTGCTCCAAGTATCATGACCGAGAAACCGATTCTGCCAGTTTCTCGATTCTTCGTACCAGTTCAGGTGACAGCTTCTTAGGCGGTTTTGGTTCCTTCTTCTCCGGTGGTCGAAAATCGAATCCGAAAGCATCCGAAACCTCTTCGGAGCTCCACCCGGATTTCCGGAGCGAGTCCGAAAACCTGTCCGCTTTCAAGAGTAAAGCATCCCGAACCGTTTGATTATCCAACATGACAACATCCCTTTCAAAGAAACCCGAACCCGAAACCTCCACCATTTCAGATATATCCGATTCGCTCCATCCACCTTCCCTCAAAACCGACCCCATCTTCCCAATGTAATCCTCCACCCACTTCGGCACCTCCCACCTCCTCCGAATATCGAAAACCCTCTCCGGCGACGACGAAGATACTCTCCTCCGGCGACCAACGGCGGCGTCACTCCAGAACTCCACCCACCTCGGCGTCCTTCCTCCGGCGTCGAGGCTCCGCCGCCGCGTCAAATTGGAGGCGGAACAAACGGAGTGTTTCTCGGAGACAGATCTCTGCTTCTTAAGAATTAGAGGATCCGAGTTCAATTCGGAGCTCCAAAACGGCGACTCGCGCTCGAAAAAATCGGAGAGGTCGAAACCGCAGCAGAATATCCGGTTCTCGTCGACGAAGAAGACGGGGTTTCCGGCGAGAGAAGGGTTGCAGGGAATATAGCAGTGGTGGAAGATGGGGATCAATAGTGGAGCTCTCTTGAGCGCGCTCCTCGCGACCCGCAAAGCCTTTTCGGGTTCGGTGGGTTTTGGGCCCCAACACCGGGCCCACATCGCGTTCCTCGCGATTTGAAACGACATCGCGGCGATGGGAAGGTCCAGCGTGGCACGAAGGTGAAGCCGAGCTCCACCGGCTCGCCAGTCTGGGAACCCGGCGCCGACAGGCAAGCCGGCGGCGAGAACTGCTCGGAGGTCCGGCGGGAACACGAAGCCAAACTCGGCTTCGGCGCGAGCGAACTCGGCATCGGAGAGACCCGGTTGAACCTGTATCCCTGAGTTACGGAGGTGAGTTATGATTTTATCAGCAAGAGGAGAGAATGAGAGAAGACCGTTACGTACGGTGGTGGTTGTCGCGGTGGAGGAAACAGAAGCGGCTCGGGCGGAGAGCCGTCTTAGACCGGCTATGTGAGCCGGGTTCAGACCGGTCATCCTACGGTCCACGTCGACCATTTTTAAAAGTAGTGTGTGTGTGTGTGTAAGCTCCTTGTGTTATTTTTTGTGATGGTTTGAGAGTGATGGAGAGATGTAAGTGAACTCAATGAGAGTGAGATGAGAAGAAGTTTGGAGGCGGTGGAGTGCTTTTGCGCGGTTGAGACACTTTTTGTTGTTGCCATGTAAAGAAAGGTTTCATATATTTATAGGCAGCACCTGAAAATGGAGCCAGCGTTGCGATTTTGGAAAAGGATTTTCTTCGTTTCCCATGTTGCCCCGCTCCCTTTAGTCAACACTCAACAGTTTTTGTTTTGCAAATTGCACACCATCATTATATGATAGCTGACCTGTTGAACAACGGTTCAGTATTGAGGTGTCTGTTTTGTTGTTGTTGTTGGGAGGTTTGTCGCATTATCATTCAACGGATATTACTAGTACACACTACAAAATGCGGTGCGGTGTAATTAATATTTGCTTCGGTTAATTAATTCATTTAAACTTTTTGATCCATTCCATTAATTCATGTTAGGTTAATTTGTGGGGGTCTGTCTGGATTATTGGCAATGAATGCATTACAAGCCTGTGGCCCGTAAGCAATCATACAGGGGAAAACACACAATCATACCCATGATGAAATTACAAACAAGTTTGGTATGTCTAACTTCCTTGGTACTTCTAATTAGTTGAAACATTGTTACGCTATTAATGGGCCGGATCAATATATGTAGTAGTTTATTTATATACCTTTGAAGTAAAATAATAATATTGACAAAAAAAAAAACTAAAATAATAATGATTTGCCAAATTTAGCTTAGCAAGATTGAAAAATACTAGTGTTACTACTTTCATGAGCTATATAACTGCCTCTCCCTCCCAGTCCACCCTTTTAAAATCATCGGTGAGAGGCACCTTCTTATTAATGTAATGGTTCGCCCTAACATGTAAACAACTAGTGTCCGGACCCATGCACGGGTTAAATAAAGGACTGTGTAAATAAATCAAAAAATAATAATAAAATTGTAAAGATATTTCATAGTACCTTCTATTTAGTTTGTAAATATAGAAATGATCATGGTAATGAAAACTGAATACAAAGTTAAGACGTAAGATCTTAATATATGGAATATCAATTTATAGTTGAGATCTCTTTTCATATTATAATGTTTTTGCATATCCATTTTCATGGCTTATTTCTGTAGAGGGGGTTGTGAAATTTTACACAGGTGTGAAAGGCTTCGGGATGAAAAGTCTGTTTTCGTATATTGGTTCTGACGTTTTCACAATAAGGGTGTGGACTTTTTCACAGGAGTGATCGGCTCTGTTTTGAGAAGTCCGATTTTTCGAGGAATGGGCATGACGCTTTTTCACCCAGGGTGTGAATATTTTCACAGCTGTGAATGGATCTGACATGAGAAGCCTGCATTTTCATGGATGGGTCTGACGCTTTCACACTGGGGATGTGATTTTTTCACAGTTGTGAAATACTCTGTATTAGAAGTATTATGATTTTTCGAGGAATGGGTGTGACGATTTTACACCCTGGATGTGAATTACTTCACAGCTGTGAATGGGTCTGACATGAGAAGCCTGCATTTTCATGGATGGTCTGATGCTTTCACACTTGGGATGTGATTTTTTTCACAGTTGTGAAAAACTCTGTATTCAAAAGCCTATATTTATGTGCCATTAGCTTTTGTAGGTGAAGTTATTTGTCATTTATGGTCCCAATTCAAGGTAGATATAGTAGTCATGTCTTATATTAGGGCTACGTTGAGAAAATTTGTCAAATAACATCATAATAAAATTATTTGTATCTTTGTACAACATTTATGATTATGATATAGTAATCCTTATGTTATGTCATAGATTTTTATCAATATTATTTTATTTGTCTTTCAAAAAAATATTCATCATGTAAGCTATTGTATGTAATTAACAATTAACAATGAACAAAAACTTGAGACAGTCAAAATATCTCAAGTAAGTAAATTAGCAGGATAATTATAATATAAAGATGTTCTTTTTTTTTTAGGAATATAAGTCAGCAAAAAAAAATTACAAACACACTTCTTTCTCTTGTCTAAATCAAAATAGCAGTTGAACAAAAAGCAAGAAAAAGAAATTGATGTCACTCAAGGCTTATGTATTTAGTTGATAAGTTTTCCGCTTGAATACAAAGATAGGCATATAAATGAAATGGTGTCCTAAACAGATCTTGAAAGCACAGAAAGGAAGATAAAAAATATTGTATTGTGAAAATACAGATGGTGAAAATATAGATGCAGTTGTCTTTGGGGGTTGAAGAGCAATAACCTCCACCGCTACCTCAAACTATAATTATCACAATTTCTAATATAGCTTTTGCATAAATGTGGTTTGATTGAGGACCTTGCTAACGAAAATGCAAACATGTCTTTTTTCATTTATTTATCTTCCTTTGTTTTAATTACCTATCTATTTATATTTAAATTGCATATTAACGGTCACCGCATGAACCTCATGAGCATGTGACCAAGGACTGATATTATTCTCCAAAACTGCCTCTGAGATGCTGCTAGGCACAAAGAGCGGGGGTATAGAAAACTTGACTAGCTCATTAAGTCGTACATGTATTGGAAAAAAGATACCCGCCCCCATAAAAAATGACAGGTGCCATGTGCGGTTGGCCTAAAATTTCGACCATTTTCGCAAAACAAATTAAATAGGATCAATATTTCTCGTGATCATTTGGTCGGTAAAGATAGAATTAGTTAGGTCAACGATGTGTCATATATTACATGAAGATTATTTTTTAACAGTTTGATATTTTTAAACGAGAGAGTATATTATATTCTATTATTCGAATAATCATATACTCAAATTATGCCCATAATAATTCAAACCCCCACCTGCAAGTACATAGTCATTGTTTAATTATTTTAAGATTAGCGGAAGAAAACTACCTATTTTTTGAAGTTAAGCAACCTATCCTAACGAGAACTTACAGTAATATTCCCTTTGTCATTGAAAATTTTACTGCAAACATGAACAAATCATTTAGTTGAATTACTTCAGTCTTTAATTAATTACTATATAGCTCCCACCACTTTCAAGCTCTAAATATCCCCTTAATTAAAGGCGTCTTAGTTAGTAAGAAAACAACTTTACCACTGCTCATCATGCCCCCTCTGAAGAATCTGAATTTCTGTTGGACTTTTTGGGGGGTTTGCACTTTGCATAGCCTACTTTTCACATTGCCTTATCATGAAAAGCTCCTCCTTCGCCGTTTCTTCATTTGTTTTTGAGTGTTTTTTTTTTCTCGGGAGGAAGACTTTCATCGACTTGAGCATATTTTAGCCAACTACTACTACTACTACTACTACTACTACTTTGTGGTTCGGGATCCACATGTGTCCTTTTTCGAACAATATACGATTAATTAAATGATGAGGTACTTCAATGCAAAAGGCGCATGGGGCATACGAGATGATCATTTCATGATATATGTTACGTTTTCAAGGGCTGGCTAAACAAGCCATAGTAGAGAGAAGGCAAGGGATCCCATTTCCGGTACCTTCAACTGTAGTTGAACTGGAAGTTTTAACTAATTAATGAGGATGGGGATATATAAGAAGCAATCCTTACCTTTAGTTAAATTATATATATTCGTTAATTTGCTTTATGTTAAATTGCTATAGCGAAAAAGTTATTGAAACCATAAGGGTTAATTAGAATCTCTATGCATATTTATTGATTGGAGATACATATAATCATAATATTTTATCGTACTACAACTACTAGGTAGAAGCAGAATATAATACTCTCTTCGGTCTAAAATATAAACAACATAGTATAAAAATACACAGACTAAGAAATACTTTGAAAATGTGATAATCGTAATTAATATTCACTAGTTTTATTTTTTTTTTAAAATACCCCATTTGGTATTTCTCGTAAATATAAATATTACATTAAATGAATAGTATAATTGGAAAACTAACATTTAATTTATTTGAAATTGGTGAATGTTACTTATATTTTAGACCAAAAAAAAGTATCTTTGTTGTTTATATTTTAGACCAAAGGTAGTATATTAACGGGATGTTCACTTTTTCATCTCATGCTAAGAAATGATTATATTTACTGTTTCAATTGGAGGCCCTCACTGTTCCACGTCAGAAGAAAGAGGAGGGTTGTATGATGTAAAACTAAAATCTTGCAAGAAAAGGGTGAGTGAGTGCGCTCTTTCCTCAGAGATCTGATCAGATGGACTCCTAATTTGATGGCAGAATCCCAAAACAGAATGAGCAATGACCTTTAATTAATTTACCATTGAGGATCACTTTAATTTCCCTTTACTCGTCGCTCAATTCAACAAGTTAAGGATATACAGAGAATCAAGGAAACATGTCTCACTTTCCGGATATATAGATGTGACTTTCAGTTTTGTCATTACAGATTGGCTTGCTTTGGTACTTACTTTCTTCATTCTCTTTTACTGTTTTCCCTTTTGTTTACTAGCTGTCAAATCTAATGTAACACTATGATCAATATCACAGGTAATTTTGTCAAAAGCATAATCCACAGCTTTAGTTTGGACTGGACAATACACTCGCTTAAACTTCAGAACTAGTGAAAAAGCTCGGTTTCTATCTCGACAGTGGACACTGACATAAATCAAATATATATCTAGGGCTGTTCACGGGCCGGTTTGGATCGGATTTGACTAAATCCGTTATCCGAACCGATCAAAACTCTACGGGTTGGGTTGGTTCGGATTTTTCCTTTTTTGCTTTCAAAATCCGAACCAAACCAACCCACACATGAACGGGTCGGTTCGGATTGGACCCGCGGGTCCATTTTTTTCCTAAAAAAATTCTGAAAATTGAAAAAAAAAAATCTGTTTTTTCTTTTACAGATTTGAGCAACATTCAAAGTTCAAGCATTAAAAAAATGCACATTCACACACTTGTTCCAAAATACACTTTCAAATGTCAGACTTAAAAATGCAACAAGGACTAAATGACACTCAATAACAACATTCCAAAAATTTGTCCTTGCACTTGCTTTGATGGAGCTTCATGCCCTTGTGGTGATGGAGCAACTTCAATAGGACTTGGAGTAGGGTCAACAACATTAGCATTAGCTGGAGTGAGAGGATTAACACTCCCAGTTGCACTTTAATTTGTTTTCCATTTGCTAAAAACAAAGTAAAGTAGAGAAAATTATAATTTTATTCATACACAAATATGCAATTAGATCATAAACAAAGAGCAAATATAATGAACAGAGACTGCATTATAAGGAAACAACTCAAACAAGTAACATAGTCTAATAATGTACAGACTAACAAGGAATTAAATTTATGCAGTACTTAGGCTAATAATGTACAACAGTAAGTAAAGATGGAAAAAAAAACAAAACTTTCGAATGGGAAGCAAGTTCTCAGTATTCACACCAATAGACTCTGCAAATTCTCAGTATTCACACCAAATTCCTTAAAAGAGATTCTCAACTAATAACAGTAAGTGCTTGTTTGTTTACTACCCAACACCCATTTGTAGCAAATAAAATGGGTCGCAAAGTTAATGTATTTGCCACTTCCAAACAATATTAGTCAGAAGTGCATTTTAAGAAACTGTGTTAGACATTCATTGTGAAGTCCATCCACAGTCCACACTATTACCGCAACCAAGCATGAAGCCAAGTGGTGAATTAATAAACTGTGGCTCTCTGACTACTGTAAGAATGATAATTACTCAGGTTATGGCCACATGACTCACATCTATAAAGGTTAGAATCCTAAATCAAATAAAACATGGTACGAACCGCTGAGACCCAAATCTGGTACCTAAAAGATGAAAAAGAGGGACTCACTACCTGAACCTCTGGATGCGAGACAGTGGCTGGCGGAGGACGGCTGAGACTCGCGCGGTGGCTGGCGGCCTGGGAAGGAGGACGCGAGACAGTGGTGAACGACGCAAATGGGAAGGAGGACGCGAAGACAGCTGAAGACGCGAAGGCGCTGAACCTCTGGCTCTGTAAACGAGCCGGTGGTGGCTGGCTCCAGCGGCGGTGGCCGGAGGAAGGACTTAGAGGTGCGGCGGCTGAGTGGGGTGAAGAGTGAAGGAAGAAGAACCCTAGGTTTCTAATTCTGAAATTACAAACGAGAGTGAACAGCAGAACACGTTACAGCGAACTGAGCGAAGTATAGGAATTTTTTTTTTTAAGTTATTGCCACGTCATCGGTTCGGATTGACGGGTTCACGGGTCCAAATCTTGAAACCCGTCATCCGAACCAAACCAGGCCGGGTTCTCACGGGTTGGATCGGATTTTGATCCGATCTGTGAAAAATTGCAAAAAACCGGGTTGGTCCGGTTCGGTTCGGTTCGGGCTCGCGGGTTGCCCGAACCGCTGAACACCCCTATTAATATATCTACTTATTTCACATGCAATTGGTTTTCATGAGCATCCACTTACAAAGAAGAGGGAAGAAATTAAAGTCCACTTTTGTCATTCTAAGGCTCTAGCTGTACGTCTAGGGGTCTAATTTCTTATAATGCTCTAATAGACAAACAAGATGTAAAATATTAAGGAAAAAAGATTATTGCAATATTGCATAACAAATCTATTCCGATCTAGATTGTCCAATACAATCCACAAGGAACAAACTAGATAAAATTATAGACGAGCTTTCTTAACATGTCTTCAAAATGTTAGCCAACAACTGAAAATTGCAGAGTTTCCCCAGATTTACTAGTGTAGGCATTTCTTATTGCAAAAGGGTTTTCTATAGTAAGAACAATGACCGACTCTGTTCCCTAGCTAGGCTTGGAGTTTGTATTAATGTTCATGATGGCCGCATCATGTAATAACCTACATAATACATAGACAGACACAACCTTTCCCTGCATTTATTAGTGTTATGTGAGGCAGTGGATATGGTTTCATTGATTGTTGAGTGGGTTGCCAAACTTTGTCTCTTCACGTTATCTGAGTACTCCTGAGTTTGATGACTTCAGAATTCAGATCATTAAATATCTTCTCTCCTTATCTCATGTCTTTCGTTGCATCATTGAAAAACAAAATACACTACCATGTTGTACCTCTACAAGAACCACACAATGCTCTGTTTCACTTATGCAAGCTAGATCCAGAAATACTTTTCCTTCGAAAAGTCTATTGTATTATTGTTATGTTTTGAGCTATTTCAAAAGTAGAAAATCCCACATTGCCTAGCCTTTGGAACTTTTAAGAGTTTATATATTATCTTGTGCCTTAGGCTTGTAAACAAGCTAGAATGTGATGGGCCTCGTGCGCACACAAGCATGGGCCAAATTTGATGATTTCAGTGCAAATCCTCTGATTTGCCCCCCTGTGTGCAATATAAATGCAACCCAAGTTTTTGTTCCGGGCCGTAAAATATTTTTTGAAAAATTATTTTTCAAGTTTTCATAAAGGCTTATCCGAAAAGTATGATTTTTGTGTACTTCGAATTTGACTTAGTTTCAAATCGTTTTTAGCTGACATTGCGTCCAGATACGTTGTGCTATCCTAGTCGCCCACTGACAGCTAGCTTTCCCTGATTTTTGCCCACTAATCAGATCTTTTCGGATCAGGAAAATCTTTTCAAACGGCTCTAATCCTTGCTTATAGAAACAAAGACCGCACTCCCTAATTGGCACGCTGCCTTGTCCTCTTTCCTTTTGCTCTGACTGCGCCCGTTCACTCTCTTCTTCCTTCTCAATTTTTCGACTCACTGGGTTGCCTCGCCTGTTTTCTTCCTTGCTGTTCTGACACCTCGGTCACCTGCTGGGACGGACCCGTTGTACCCTGGGGGGTTTGCGCATTCAGGCGGATAAACCCTTAAGGGCAGTCTCACCGACGCCTCAGGTCTACTGCTTACCGTTCTCTGTTTTGTAGGTTTGGATCGCTCGTTGCTTTATGCGCCACCGCGGTCAACAATTATAGCATTGGACCTATAAATTTTATATACTATCTTATTAGTCAGATTGACATATGCATAAAATTGTGTGTGTAGATAGGGCTCATGGTGAGCAACGGTAGTTTTCACCGTGAAAAGAAAAACTGGTTAATAATAATACATAAATGGTCAAAGAAAAGGCATTATCAAGGAATTTCGTTGGAAGGGATCCTGCGGTATCTTTTATAAGTCACTATCAAGGAATTTCAAATTTTGTTTGGACTTAACATATTTTTGGTCAAATTTGGATAGAAGGTGTGTGGTAGATCCAATGATTTGAGGCCCATAAAACAAGCTGTGTCTCTTTCAACATGGGTATGGCGCCTGCGGGCGTTGGGCTTTTTTGGCCTTTATGAATACAAACTCGATTGACCAAAAACCAAACATGGCTACTGGCGAGCCTCGGCCACTGATTCTGTTTCACAAAATGATTTTAGGCCAAGCTCGTCACGGCTAGTGAGGCTGAGTCTGAAATAAAATTGGGCCACTAAATAGCGGATATTAAGTTGGGAACAAGGACCATTTATATGTTGACCAAAAAAGAGAAAAATCAACCATACGATCGATGTTCACGCCTACAATCTTTTGATTAAAAAAAAAAAGGCTGGTATATGTTTTTCTTTCTTTATGACCGGTAAATTGGACGACATATGTGGAATTCCAAAATGAAAACGATTTCTCCATGAATGACATATGTCATTTTCTACCTTCTAGAGCATTGACTTCCACGAACATAAAATGGATGTTTTCACATTCTTCCATATTGTTTTGGTTCGTGTCTTGGGTGAGGACTGCACAAGAGGCAGTTTTCTTATAAGTATACCGATGCTGTTAATTTGTTAAGTAATTAAGAAATAAAAATATTCATTAAATTATAACATTTAAAATACTAATAGTTTAAAAATATCATTTTTAATTATATATTTTCACTTTTAGTTTATTAATTAGCGTTTTAAAGATATTTTGTTAATATTTAGGTTTTGATTCCCGTAAAGTAAGCTTTTTATTTTAAGTAGTAAAGAAATATACCTTAATTATCGATAAAAATAAGCGCTTTAATATTATAACACATCTATGATTATGCATGAGAGAGCATCTTACATTGGCCTTAATTTATTTATGAAATACTGTATAATTTTGTATATAATAGTTTAAGGTTTAATTGAACCCATTAATATATTAAACCACGAAACATTGATTTATACTCCTAAAGTACTGTTAAACCAAATGGCCAACTACCTGATTTACACCACTTTATTTAATTTTTATGCTGGTTAGTAGATTTCCGCTGTTTCATATAATCTATAGAATACTACGTGTAGAAAAAAACGTACTTTCCCGCATGTATGTGGGGTAAGACAATATAGAGCAATTATAACATTTACTTTTATAGATTCATCTATCCCGGCCCCTTTTTAGATAATATACATGGCCAAAGACAATACCATAACTTACATTATAAAAC
Source organism: Glycyrrhiza uralensis (assembly GCA_030159175.1). NCBI lineage: Eukaryota > Viridiplantae > Streptophyta > Magnoliopsida > Fabales > Fabaceae > Glycyrrhiza > Glycyrrhiza uralensis. The sequence goes on along the minus strand of BRZY01000001.1, from coordinate 46,816,641 downwards.
GATATTTTTTTAAATGGAGAACAAAAGTCTCCGTCTCAGTACTGCACTTACGCATATATAATGCATTGTACTCTGCCAATACTATATATCCAATTATATATGCATCAAAAGAATAGTTTATTATTTATAATGAATAAAAGCCAGATGTAACTATGCACCTTATATATATATGGAGTGTCACTAAAGCATTACATGTGAGGGTAGTATTGTATGTGGATTAATTAAAAGTAACCTGGAAATCTTTCCAAAAAATATTAGTGGGATTTTTCATTAAATCATTCCAATGTTTAATCAACGAAGATAAAACAAGTGATCCTTTTTGGTTCTAAGTTTTTCAAATGGTTTTTCATATTAAACAGAATTTTAATATTAATGCTTTTCTTTTTGATGAGATAATAGTAATGCTTTTCAGGGAGACTTATATTAACTATAAAAAATATCAGAACTTAATTAAATTTTTTAATTATATAAATTTAGTTATAGTTTTGGGATAAAATTATCTGAAAAGGCATTATTGATCGATATAGTAGTACTAAAATCTTACTCCAACATATAAATTGATTCATCCTTTATTGTGGTTGTTCCTATTACACTATGAGTTTGTTTGGAAAAACAACTTATTTAAGCACTTATGTATAAGTTATTTTTATAATCGAAGAAAGAATGTGGTGAAATTGATTTCATATAAGTTGTAAGCTGTTTTGATAAGATATCTTATGTAGCTTATGAAAATAAGCCCAAAACAGCTTATGAACTAGTCATAAGCTGTTTTTATAAGCTCTGTCAAACACACTGACAAGAGCTTATATCAGTAGATAAGCCTAGATAAGTTTTGCATAAGCTAATCCAAATATACCCTATTACTATTATTATTCGCCTTAGTCACGTTTTGCATCTATTGTCTTCTCTTTCCTTGGACGGTCGTATAAGGGCCACAAAGGTATACTTATAAATACAAGAACATTAGAAAGAACTAGAAATCTAATTAAGAAATATGAGAGACAGGCGTGCACAATACTAATATTAATAATCAGGATATATAGCTGCGATAACGATGGATAAAGGCAATTAAGAAAAGGGAAGTGTTAGGTGGGATCAAAGAAAAAGCCACCTTACCCACTTCGCTGAGCTTCTCCCCCTTCCCGTTCTTATTTTCTTCTCCTGTTTGAAAATGTAAAAATACCAAGCTCACGCGTCCATAGAAATTAAAACACATCGCACCCTCTCAATAAAAAATTCCATGGAGAAAGAAAGGCGTTCGAAGAAATTAAACACTTTCAGAAAGAAAGAAAAAAGTGTGTAGTTCTTGGCCTCCTTATTATATTGCTTTAAGCTATTAATAGCCATATTAGTTGGAGTTTAAGTTGTTCCATATTTTTGACAGCATTGATAAAAAAACAAGTAAGAATAAGAGATAGATTTATTTTTATCATAGCCATTAGAATTTTATAAGAATAAGATTGAAATACAAAAATAAAATAGAACATTGATTCTTATTGTTGTGGCATATCCTTTTACATTGTGTCAGTTAAGGATTTTCCTTGTCATTTTTTTTTTCATTTTTATTAAGATAAAATCATAAAATAATAATAAATATTATTGACATGAATTATAATAATTATTATTATTATATAATATAATACAAAATAAGAAGCATTTGAAGATAACTATAATTAATTAGAGGATAAGAACGAATTCATTATTTTTATGTTTATCTTTAAATCCTAGCTTTTTGTTTTGCTAAATGTCTTCAAATGGTTAATAAAACGCATTTATGATTTTGTCAGTTATAGTTTTTCTTTAAATTTTCAAATATATAATTATAGTAACATTTTTTAAAAAATAAAATATTCGAATTCTTTTAATATATATAGATAGTAGTTAATATTAAAAAAACTACCCTTTTTTTACCAAAAAAAATCAATTAAGAGAAATATAGATAAAGACCGGGATTATAAAGTAGGCGCACGTAGGCCCGTAAATAAGCCGAACTATTCGTGAACTATTCGGGTTTGGCTCGTTAATTGCTCGCAAAAGCTCGCTTGTTTAATTAAACAAACCAAACTCAAGCTTAAGATTAAGCTTGATTATTTAAATGAGCCAAGCTCACGCCTTATAGGCTCGACGTTAAAGGCTCGCGAATAGCTCGCTTATGTATTAATATATATATGTAGAAAATAATATATAAAATAAATTTTATATATATAAATAATATATAATAAAAAATTAAAATTACATAGATCCTGCAAATTTGTTTTAAAGAAAATAAAAAATAAAGTGAAAAATATAGCATTTCAATTGTTATGACTTTTGAGTTTCTCACTCATTTTTTTTTCTTTTACCTCATAATTTTCAAGGGTTTTGTGACCTTTTCATTCCTCAAGTTTTTTCTAGTGCTTAACTTTTACTCTCCTACCAATAAATTGATGGTGGAGATTTTATCAATCTTTTTTTATTGATATTATAGAAATATGTAGAACTTTATTGAGTATTAATTTTGAAGTTTTCTTTTGGTAGTAGTGAAAAAGTTTAATTATGAACTTTTTATTTGCTAGATTATGTAAATATAGTAGTCTAGAATTTTTGAATTTCATATACCACATGTTTAACACTAATATTTATTAAATACTAAACCAATAAAGTTCAAAATTAATTTAAGAAAAAAAATTCATAAATGAGACAGCAAGCCAAGACCAAGCTTTACTTTTTTTAACAAACTTAACCCCAAACTTTTAATTAGGTTCGTTTAAATAAATGAATCAAGTTTGAGCCGTTAATTTTTTTCACAAGCCAAGCTCAAGCTTTAAATGCTCGGCTCGACTCGTTTACAACCCTAGAGACACGTTTGTTTTAGATTAATGTTTAAGAAACAATAACCGTTTCCTTTTCTTTCAGAAACTCTTTTTAATGAAACTAATTATATTAACAAACTATTTGAAATATAAGAAAAAAGAAAGATCCTATAAAAAAAGAAGAAAAAGGAAAGATAAAAAAATGTAAGTAATTATATCCAAACCAAAAGAAGCTTTATTTGTCTAAAGCGGAGAATCTCTCAAGGTGGGGGTTCCTTTTGTTTTGTTTCGTCTCGTCGTCGTGATTAATTTTAGACCCGATCAGTGCATCTCAATATTTCTAGAACCCACGTCATGTGCGGGGTTTGGGTTTTCTCGCCGTTTATTATTATTTTTATATAAATATAAATAAAAGAGTCCCGTGCAAGAATCCAGAAGTATTTTCATTTTTCACCCTATTGAGTATTGAGAATTGACCCTCTCGCTCTCTCTCTCTCTCTCTCTCTCTCTCTCTCTTTATCTTCTGCTTCTCCGTGTTCTGCCTGGGAAGTTATGGTATTTGTCACTCTTATTCATTTCCAAGAGCTGCTTCTGCTTTTGAACCATGGATTCTGATCGTTCTCCCCATTCCACCTTGTTTCACTCTCACTTCTTCCTCTTTGGCTTCTATTGCTGGGATTGGGAGTTCTTAACCGCTCTCCTCCTTTTCAGTTCTTCTTCCTAATTAAATTAACTTCTCATAAATATATATATATATATATATATATACTTCTCTCTCTTTTTTCCATTATCAATTAATACATCAGGTTTAATAATTTATTTATTAAAAGAAAAATCAAATACATAGATTTTTTTTGTGAGGTAGGTGAAGGGGTATATAGCCACTAGGTAGATCGGGGGGGAAATGTCGCAGCGGTCTTCGCCGGCGCCGTTTTTGACGAAGACGTATCAGTTGGTGGAGGATGCCGCCATCGACGACGTGATTTCGTGGAGCGAAAGTGGCAACACCTTTGTCGTGTGGAAACATGCGGATTTCGCCAGGGACTTGCTTCCCAAGTACTTCAAGCACAATAACTTCTCCAGCTTTGTTCGCCAGCTCAACACCTATGTAAGTGTCTCCTCATCTTGTGTTGCTTTCAATCATTTGTCATTATGCGGTGTCTAAGGTTGTGTTGTTTTCTCCTACCTAGCCTTAATTTGTGTTTGTATCTTTTACTCAGAATCATGGTGAACTTATGAACGTGTTAATTTAAATTAAAATCCATTATGATTATATTAATTATGAAACCAATTATAAAATTCTGTTTTGAATTTGGGAATATTGCTTAGGAGGTATACTTATATAGTGATATATGGTTGCGTAACAGATTCATATCAAATTCAATACTGTAAGGATTAGTAACACTTGATTACCATATGAATTGATGAATTCGTTTTTGTGTGGGGGACTGGAATGGAATCTTATGGGGAACCTTCAGTCGAAGGATCATTTACGCATATATCGAATAAAATAAGTGGGGAATAAATTATATAGAATTAGTTGCTTTGAATTTTTCTCGTTTGTTGGAGTATCGTTATTTGAGAAATGTTTTCAAATACTTTTCACACCAAATGGCAAATATTCTATTTCCTGGAAATTTACTCAACTTGTTTGCTTAAAAATAAATAAATAAAATGTATAATTTGAAGAAGAGATTTTTGCATGGTAAAAAACACGTGTTGCTTGGTGCTATAGATGTCTTGTTAGGTAGGCCAATAGAAGAAAAAAATTTCAATGTTGATTTTCTTTTACTTTTTCTATTATATATCTCACTTTTTTTTTCTTCTCTATTTTACAATTCTCAGTTTCTCACACCTTGATTGCACTATATATATATATATATATGAATCCATTTTTATGTTTTTTTTTTCGGGAGAAGCCTAAAAAACTTGTTAGTGATTTATAAATCTAAAGAGTATATAAAATATTGAAATAATATTTGTGGCAAAATAAAAAATTAAATAAATGAATGTCTATATTAACATTGTTTTTATGAATTAAATAAACGAAAAATTATCCTTTCAAAAAATTAGTTTTTGTATAATGCATTGATTTAATTCCAAAATGAATCTTTCCAAATCAAATTAATCAAATTAATTAATAGTGAGATAATTCATTCTGACGTGGGTTTAATTTTAATTTTTTTATATTGCTAGTACATTGTGTTATATCATTTAATTATGAATGAATTTGATTATAGAGGTAACAATTACTCTCGAAGGTCAAATAATACTACTAGTAGTTGCCACTTTCCTTGTATATATAATTGCGAAAAGGATTGGTGGCACTGGCTGTGGTTGTTGCGCCACCACTCTGCCGACTGAGCAGATTGTTCGATTTTTAATTCCCTTCCTTTTTGGGACAAACGGATTTAATACTCTGAATTTGGGTTTTGTTAATCAATGTCCGATGATAACGATAAGGAATATTTAATATATTTAATTAAATACTTTTTGTCATTTGAAAAATATGTGTTAAGTAATTTCTATATTTTTAATGTAATAAATATATTTCATTTATTAAATACTGTCTGCATTTTTCTTTAACAGTATATTTTGTCACAGGATTTCCATTTATTATAATTTCTAAATTTTTCTTATTAATATTTCTATTCACTTGAAGAAACTTTCCTAGTTACTCAAAAAGCAAAGAAAAATAATTATAAGTATTTGAGCTTTGGTATAGAAAAAAATTCAATTGGGAGAAATGTCACCCATTAAAGAGGTGTCGAACAAATTTTCGCGAGAAATTAGTTTCCATTATATCGGCAGTGGGATAAAAAATAAGTAATTTTGAATAGCAAATGCCTTTAGTCTCATCTTGATTAGATTTTTAATTTTCTTTTTATGCATGTTACCGGAAATAAATGAGTAAATAAATTTGTGGGTTTTGATTTGAATATTCAACTTGATTGTGAATTACTCAGGGGTTCCGAAAGACTGTTCCCGACAAATGGGAATTCGCCAACGAGAATTTCAAGCGAGGACAGAAGGAGCTGCTGGGGGAAATCAAGCGGCGGAAAACGGTGCCCCAATCGGCAGCAGCCGGGAAATCCGGCGGCGGAAACTCGGCGTCGAACTCAGGCGGCGAGGACATGGGTTCGACCTCGACGGGATCGGTGGAGGCGACGACTCAGACTCAGTGCGCGGATTTATCGGGCGAGAACGAGAAATTGAAGAGGGACAACGAGAAATTGAGCGGCGAGTTGGCGCGGGCGAAGAAGCAGTGCGACGAGCTGGTAGCTTTTCTGAGGGACACGCTCAATGTGGGGCCCGATCAGATAAACCGCATCATCCGGCAAGGAACTTGTGGGTCCAGCCCCGATGCGGTGCGTTTTGATGATGATGATGACGATAATGCGGTAGGTGAAGGTGAAGGTGAAGGCGAGTGCAAAAGCAGAGAGAGTTTGAAACTGTTTGGTGTTTGGTTGAAAGGAGAAGAAGGGAAAGACAAAACGAAGATTGCCACCGCCAATGGTAGCTGCCGCAAGAGAGGGCGCGAAGACCCAATTGGTGGTGCCAACAAGGAGTTGAAGACTGTTGTCTAGGACACAGAAATACAAAACAAAGGTTGTTGGTTGTTACAGTATTTCTTTTTAAAGAATTTTTTAGTCCGAACAATGTGGTCATCATGAAAAGTACTACATGGCTTAATTATACAAAATGGTACTATTAGTTGTTAAATTGAGTATATGAACAATTTGCATGATTGAATTTGAATGGATCGTGTATGTTTCATTCAAGTGTAATTAATTAATGCATCGGGCAAGGAGGGACAATTAAAGAAATGACACATGAATTGACGGTCTGGCGAATGAGATTAATGCGTGGGAGCATGGCTATTGCATCATCATGCCAATCCTAAATTATGTTGCGTCAGTTGACTGCTGTTGCGAGCATGCGTCGGGTTTGCTGCTTGTGTGTGCTGAATCGTGGATGAAAACTCGAGATAAAAATGGCCCAAGAGGTATAGAATTAGAAGGCATGGTTTGGAACTTCTGCTTGGCTGCGAAGAATTAAGTGGCGAAACTGTAAATTAAAAGTTCCCGTGAAAATATGAGAATGTATGTGTATTCATAGAGCTTTAATCATAGGCAATCATCTAGATTAATTAATATTTTTAAAAATGTACAGATGTGTTTGATTATTTATAGCATATTATTTGAGTTTATTATTTTATTACTGAAGAACGGGTCTCGCTTAGTTTATTATTGTTCCATAATCCAATATTGCACCCAATCAGACAAAGTTTAGACCGTAAACAATATAAGAAATTGAACTGACTGTATCCATGCTCTAACACCAAACTTGTAGGGCCTTTCATTAGATCGATCTACATATTTCAATCTATTTAAGAATGAAAAATACAGGACCTGTCATGTTTTTCAAGTTGCTCTATAATGATTCTCAATTTAGTTTGATTGTCATACTCTGCGTTGTTAATAATTTGTTTGCACAAAATTCTTCCCAATCAAAAGTTTTGCTTATTATGTTATTCATAAGTGGAATATAATTTGTTTTCATATTTAAAGATATTTTTTTTTCTTTTTGGTCAAATCCTGGGAATTCTTTTTTTTTTTTGTCATCCTGGGAATTCTTTTTTCTATTAACAAAATGGGATCTGAAATTCAGAGAATGAGCCGAAAGCCCAGCCCAGTACATCACACAAGTTCATCGACAAATAAAGCCGTAAAACAAAAAAGTAAAACCTGACCCATAGCCCAGTTTAACAATTGACCAAAAAACGCCCAGTTTAACAAGAAATGCTACGCAATTTTTACATTTTTCCCCTTGTATTAATCTATTTTGTCTCTTTTTCTTTTATTAAAAAGAATTTTGATAGTTTTTAACTAAAGCAAATTACAAAAAAAAAAAAGATTAACAGACACAGAAAAAAGAGAGAAAGAAAAAAGACACAAGAGACCAAAATATCAATGGAAGCAGGCACAGTTGAAATTGGGTTTCTTAAATCAAATTCATGTTAGAGAGAGGGACTGGCAAGGCAAGCAGTAATTAATTCCTCTCTTCATTCAATTCCTATGATTCTTTCTCACTCACTCCTGTTCACATTTTCCTTCTTGTGTGTGAAACAGTAATGGGAAGGCGCAAGGGGGCAACCCCCCGCCACCCCCCCCAGGTCCAGGTGTAAAGCATCCAGGGAGCCACCAAAGATACCTCTCTCCTTACTCTGCCCTCCCTACATGCCACGTGTCCTCATTACACACTCTCTCTTTAGTCTTTTGTATTCAGCAGCTAGCTACTAGCTACCTATCCGTACCTTTACCATGCAAAGCAGGAAACTCACCCCAACAGTCCCACGTAGCTTACGATGCTCCTTCCATTCCCAAAAACATTCGAGATGAGATTGTAACGACGTTTATCCTCTCCACGTGCCAACCATCGCTTTCATCACCAAATATCACAAGGAATCTTTAGCTCACACCTGGCAGCCACGTCACCATCTATCATGTATATCATAACAAATTAAATTCAAAAATAAAAAAGGTAGGGCGGGGGCAAAATTAATTAATTAAACAGCACGTATATTATATACGATCCATCCATTTATTGGTGAACAACAACACACACGACGCATCAATTCGCTCTCACTCACTCCCAAGTCCCAAAGGAGGCAGAGAGCGAGAGGACCGACCTCACATCACGTACACATGGCTGCTCCTGTTTCTAATTCAAGAGGTGTTGGAGTTGGAATTGGAATTGGAATTGGATCATCATCATCATCGTTACCGGATAAGGAGCAAGAACACTCTATCATAGTCTCTGCCCTCATCCACGTTATCTCATCAGATTCTGACCATGATAGTAATCACCAACACCGGGAAGAATCAGAATCAGGAGCAGCCACGTCACCATGGTCCTCTTGCCCCACTGGGACACTCCTTTCCTACCAGAACCAGTCTGATCCCGACACGTGTCGCGTGTGCGGAATCAATGGCTGCCTCGGTTGCAACTTCTTCTTGGAGGAGGAGGAGGAGGAGAGGGGGAAGCAGAGGAGGAAGAAGTACAGGGGAGTGAGGCAGAGGGCGTGGGGGAAGTGGGTGGCGGAGATTCGAGACCCCCGCAGGGCCACACGGGTATGGCTCGGAACCTTTGAGACGGCGGAGAAAGCTGCGAGGGCTTACGACAGAGCTGCCATTGAGTTCCACGGGGCGAGAGCTAAGATCAATTTTGACTTCTCTGACTATGCAGTTGCGGCACAGACGCAGAATTAGCAGGAGTGTGTTACTGTTAATGCTCGAGGGGAGGACGCAGCCGCAGGGGTGGTGAAGACGCAAACAACATTCAGCAATATATTGTCATTCAATCACAACAGATAATAACTTAGACCAAAGAGCCTCCTCCTAAAATCAATTATCAATTATCAATTATTTGAACAAAAAATGGCTAAATGCTCAAAATTCATCATCCAACAGAACAGTTACTCCCGCGCGTCAAGTTCTGTCTTTCGAATGTTTTAAACATTTTCCTCGTCATTTAGTGTTCAAAATGTTTAATATTTTTAATATATGGTTGGGTGTCAATTTGATTTCTAAATGAATATTTTTTATTTTTATTTTTTAACACTATCTAGGAATCAAATTTATGTTTTAACTGCTCCTCACTCGGTGTTTGCTTTGCTGTGCCGAAGATCAATCATCAATTGAAGTAGCTAGGCTGGTCTCCTCCCCCTCAGAATCAGAATCAGAATTGTTTTAAATTCAACATTGATTGAACATTCCCAGTTCCCGCAAAAGAATATCGGGAAGCACAGCGTGCGGTGGAGTGCATGGTTCGGGAGGGACTCTAATGGCAGCTTCATCAGAGGATTCTACCGCAACATTGGTTCAGCAAGTGCAGTGTGGGCGGAACTACATACACATATATATATATATATATATATGGGCTCTGCGTCTCGGAATAAGGCTGGCGAGACAGCTTGATCTTCAGTTGAATTGGACTCAGATGGTTAATTCAGAAGCAACAAAGAACAGCTTCATGAAGCCGCCACTTCAAGAAGTGGGGTGAGCATGTCAGTTAAAGCAGCAGGATTGGCGGCTATCTAGCAAATATGGGACACGAAGCTGGTTTTGAATGGTTTTGGATTCGGCTTGCCCCATCTTAGGCATCTCACTGGCTCATATATATATATATATATGTTTTAACTTTTTGGAACGCCAGTCAATTCCACATAGTATTGAATATCTTTAAAAAGAATTGTTACAGTTAGATTATTTTTTAGTCCAAAAATGTTACACAAACATCCATCACACACCCACCACACACCTCATTTTTTTATTTTACACATTAAACTGGAGTGCGGTGTGGGTGTATGAATGTCAATGTATCGTTACCCTTTTTAGTCAACTTTCACAATGGAATGATCCATGTAGCCGTCTCGTTGTTTTTTTTGTCATGTTCCAATCAAATCGGTCACTTTTCGTCCATTTTAACTTCTAGTTTGCTATGTCGAATTCTAACATGCACCAGCTCAATGAGTGGTGTGGTGTGGGATATTAAAAAAAATGAAAATGAAACATTGACTACCTTTCCACACTCATCACTTCATTGGAATGAGGTGTAGAGTGGGTGATTGGTGGTCCATCTATCACCGCCCTAAAAAAAAAAGAGTAATTGCAAGATATATTATTATTTAATTGGATGGGTGAGATGAACTAGTAAAGTCATACAATCTGCAAACTTTAGTCTAGTGCAAAAACCGAGAAATTGTCGTATCAGAACGAAAGAGACGTGGGGGTACTGGTGTGACTGCTTGTAGCTTGCACGGTTGCACCTCTTGTTCTTCTGCGTAGCCCTTTATTAATATATTTGGATTTAAAAAAAAAAAAAGAACGAAAGAGACGTGGTCAAACAGTGCACAGAAGGTTCGGGGCAAAGAGGTCGCAAAGGGCGTAGACCCACAATTACATAAACTTTAACTTTCCATATGCACTTCCATACGGCCCTTCAAAAGTTCATAAAATAAAAAAACCAAACCCAACGCATGATCCACGTCTGCTTGGTCACAAAGCTATGAAGAACGAGATAAATGAGTTCAAATAATAATCGAAATCCAAGACCAAAACTAGAAAAAGAATAACTAGCATTTCTCAAAACTGATACTTCCCTTATAATAATAGAAAGAATATATGAAGACAACTAGTGATTTCGATACACAAAACCCAATAAATAGCCAGGTTTTTTTTACCGTCAAAAGAAAACAAAGGAAGATGGTCGTCCAAGCTTGACTGATACACCATTGCAAAACGACACGGGATCAATCCCCAGTAACCAGGGGACAACAATTAAAGTGCTATCAATCCCTTCCGCAGCCTTCATCAGGAAGACCGATATAGAGTTCTGTTGTAGCCAGCAAAAATCTCAATCTAACACTTAACCTTGCACCTAGACCCAAGTAGAAGCTAATCAAAATTTTATTCCCGCCAGACCAAAAATCAATAATAATAATAATAATAAAGCCTTCCAAGTTTTTTTTCAAATCCAGCAGTTATTTCTTGCTCCTTACGACAATGTTGATGCCCCACTAATAGTCTGCTTAGCCACATAAATTTGCTTGACCTTCGACGAGGAAAAGCTCTTATCTGATCCCAGAGTTTGGTTTCTTCCTTGGTATCTACGATGGGACCATTCACCCCCAGAACTATTTCTCTGAGAAACACCACCTCCTCTCTGGTAATTAGTATGTCCTGACGGATGGTCATATTGCGGGGTAGAAACATTAATTGGTTGTGAGGGCTGAGTCTTAAAAGCAGAACTTGCATTCTGGTTATTGCTATTGCCGTTCTGAACATCAGCCTTGGCAGCATCCGTTGTCACTGATGGAGTCTTGTTGACAGCACTCTGAGCTGAAGTCTTGGCAGCAGTGGAGTTTGAAGTGTCCACTAATCCAAGTTCATCAGGCAATTGGTTAACATTTACATCAGCAGGAAAATTCCTATCACTGTCAGAAGACGTGGAAGTTCGAGAACCAGTAAACCTTTTGACATTTAAAGGCTGGTCAACAGAAGGGCCATGGCTCAACTGAGAAGTTTGTACCCCATCTTGTTGATGCGCTGGCATTGATAGAGGAATGGATGAAAGTGGTGCATTAGGAACATGTGGCCATCGAGCTTGTACTGACATCTCAGTAGAGGGCTGGCAACAAAGTTCACACATTTGTTAACTACTACATGAAAAAAATTACACCTTAAACATAAATAAATAAAGCAGAAACTAATGCCTTTTATCATCTTTTTGAACAAAATTAAACCATTAACTTGTATTGACAAATTCCAAGCAAGATCTATGCTATCCCCAGCACTGCAATACCGTACGAGCATTAAAGCTTTTGTATGACCATTACAGAAATTCACCCAAAGACAGATCAACTCTTTACCTGAAAAGGAGAAACATCAAACATAGCCACAGGGGATGCCATTGGCAGAAGTGGTGAACCAGGAGCAAGATGTTGAATTTGAGAAGGCATGTTAGCAGGATTCCGCTGTGAAGATGCCATATTCATATTGTTCATATCCCCTTCACCAGTCCCCGTGGCAGAAGATGTGGGGATGTGTTTCCAATCAGGCTGCTTTCCAGAGGGGATATAAGTGGTGCCCATGAAACTCAAGCCAACTTGACCAAATTGTCCAACAGGTGCAAAATGGTTATAAACAACCATGTGTGGTGGCCCTTGGACTCCTGGAATGCCTCCAGGAGGAGCAATAAAAGGTCCGGTAAATCCCGTTGGAGGACCATAAAAGGATTCCACACCAGAATGGCACTGTTGCCAGCTCCCAACCGGCCTTGATGCTGATGCAGTACTTTTTTGAGGCTGCGACTGTGTTGTAGATGCAGACTCATCATGTGGTCCAAAAGCAAACACAGGACCACCCATCATAGGATTCATTTCATAGAAAGGAAAATGAGAAGGCGGGCCAGAAGGAAAATGAGGGACAGATGGAAAATGTGAGATCATTTGGCCAGAAGAATTTTGTGTATTTGGTAAGGGAGGCCACAAAGAAATTGGCGGAGTCTCAACAGATAAGTCTGCTGGAAGAGATACACTGAGAGGCTCCTCAGATCTAGATTGATTAGCTGATTGCTGCTCACAACCTACTCCTGCCAGATTAACTAATATTATTAGCATATGGCAAGAAGAAATGAAAACTATACTAATATCTGATAATGAGGGGAAAAAATTCACCTGCTACTGCCCTATCAATATCTGCAGCTACAAAGCTTTTAGCATCTGAAACTGAGACAGAACAAGTACCCAGTCCATTTCCAACAATCTCATCGCTACCAATGGCAGCAACAGCAACAGCGGAAGCAGCTGCTTCAGCTTCAGCCTCTGCATCACATTCTTCTAAATGGCCACGAGATTCAGTACCATGTTTTTCCTTATCAAAGAAAAGACTGCAATCATTATCAGATCCCGCAAGGTTGTGGGATATTTGCATGTCTGATCTAGACGATCGAGAGGGGCCAATGCCATGAGACACAGCACGGCTGCTAGGCAGAAGAACAGTTGGAGATGTTACTGCCCCTGAAAACAAAAAGAAATATCCTCCATCAGTAGGGCAACTGAAAATCAACTTATCAAGAAATATCACTTCAAACTTCAAGAAAGTTGCCTTTCAATGTTATTATGACCAAATGATTGACTAAACAAATCCAATTCAAAATTAATTTGCTAACCAAATTGAATTTTCTCTCCAGCAAGCAAGGAATTTATTGGGCTTGCAGCAGATGAGAATGCTTTCTCCTTTGTCAAAATGGATGATGAAGGCAAGCTGGATTCATTCACAGCACCTGTCATATTCCCAACAGAAGCCTGTGAATCAAACTGGTGGGGCTTCATAGCCTCATCAAGTTGTGTCTGTGTTAGCGCCATGACCTGCCATACAATTTGTTTTAGATTCTCAACAGAAGTGCTGACCAAACAATAAAATATGTAAGGGTGTGCTTTGATAATTCAAGCTTCCCATATTTAAATTATGCCATTTTGATCCCCAGAAATAATTAAATAATTAAACAGGCAATATTAGACACGGGGCAAATCCCTTATGGAAGTAAACCATGCATTGGAAAAAAAAGCAGATCCTACGAGTCTGTTTACTTTGAGAAAACATTTTTTTGGGAGTCCTAAATCCTTACGATGGTCTAATATTGCATTTATAGTGTAGTATAGTTTTTTTTTTTTAAATAATTGCATTCATTAATTTCGGTAGGCTTCACCATATAACTTAGTTTTAAATTTTAATTTTATTATAGTCATATATTATTTGTATGTCTAGTTAATTAAGTTATTAAAAATTGACACCAATTCAAGTTGTATTTTTATAATATAAAGTGTCATAATTAACCTTAGCAAGTTACAATACATTCGATTTTTAAAATGAAAATTAATTAAATATATTCATTTTCATAATAGTGGCTCCTGTCAGCATCATCATCTCCCTACAGCAAACTCAACATGTTACTCTACCACTATGTGAGTTGAGTTGAGTGCCCAAAGTGTGATCCCCCCAATCACCACCACTTAAGGGCGTCAATTAGGTGTCAATTGGAAGTGTCAATTGAAATTGATCAGGCCCATTCAGGTTAGCAATCATGGGATGTGGCAATTAAAGGCTAGCCCTAACCCACAGTGAAGAGTGTATAATTTGGGATGACAATATTGTTGATCTACCCCATGTGGGCTACAGGCTATTCAGACTGATCTATTGGCCACTATATTTTTTACTTGTTTGTATAATTCGAGTCTGTTTTAAAAAATTAAATTGTTACTTAAAATATCTTAATGTTTGTAGGGTTGTAATTGGAAAGCTTATACATCAAAACTACATCAAGCCCAATCTTACACCTCAAGGTCTGATTAAGTTATCCATCATTTTGATGTTAAGATGGGTTACATGGATAAACTAATATAATACTAAACCAAACAACTAATAAAGTCACAACACATTGTATAGCTTATGCTATCATGCACAATACAACATGTCAAAACTCGAACGGGCCTCCACAAAATGGGAACACCCACATGAAGCAAAACCAAGTTTCAAATATTGTTGAATCCAAATAAACAAGCATTAATGGAATTAAATAAGTACAAAGCAAAAGCATATGACAAAATTAGAAATGATGGCATTTCCATTGCCATTGTTGTCTTAAAAAGCAGGATAGGGGTTAGTTCAAACCTGTTGACTAATTTGCACATTGGCCCAAGAGCCCAAAGATGTCTGGACATTATCAAGAACCTTATTCTTGCTTTCAAATATCACACCAGACCCAGGGTCCTTTTCACCACCAGAAACTGATGGGAGACTTGTATGAAGTGACCTGTAAGAGGAAAAATAACATTGATGTTTTTTGTACAGTGACAGCCACATGAAATCTTACAAGCCAACAACTACCTGTTTGACTGTGATCTTAAATCAGGCTGGGCATCAATTTTCAAAGGAGGCGTGCCTATGGGAGGTAAGGTTTGGGACATTAAGTTTGAATTATATCCAGATGAAGCATCAATCTTTGCCATTCCAGGCACCTCAGCAGCAACAAAATCAGCACCAATATTGTTTGTCACTTCTCCAGTAGAAATGGATCCTTTGCTAGAATTGGCCATGGTCACAGTACTTCGTGAAGTGGAACGAGTTTTCCGTGGCACCTAGTATAAAACAAAAACACAAATATAAAAGATGCACTAAAAATAAGGTTATCCATACAGATGGGAACTGTGAATGATTAAAACCTTTGCAACCCGAGACTTGGCCTTGATTTCTTTCTCTCTCTGTTCTCGCCGATCATTTAACATTTGCCTCTTTGACCTGACTTCTATGAAGTCATCTTCATCACTAGGAGCTTCAATTCCAGGTTGCTCAAACACACGTATAATTCCACTTTGCAATGGAGCATCAACATCATCCTCAGAACACAAGTTCCTTTTCAGATTACTCTGTCCAGAATGTGAGATGCTCTGAGTCTTTGTTGATTCTTTTCCATCAACCTTCTCAGCTCTGCTTCCAGAATCCACACCATGTGAATTTTCTCCAACTGATTCTACTGTCTGTTTTCCCAACTTATTGGCGAAAGACTTCCTAGGTCCAGTTCTTCCGGATATGCCTGTTCCCCTTCCATTGACATTTGACCTATTATCCAACCCAAACTGATCAGTTAAAACAGAACTAGAAGGCTGTCTCTTCTCAGCACTTTCCCGAACTCGAAACTCAGTGCGCTGCATATTCCGATTAGGTCTCCTCACAAATCCTCTGGAGTCTGCATGATTAACCCTTGAAACTGAACCTGATGGTTTTGAGCTTGAAGTTTTTACTGTATAGACATATCTCTTTCCTCTACCACCAGATACAGGAAATTGTGCTTTTGACTCCATAAAATCTTTCTCTTTTGAAACTGAATGAAGTGATGCATCTTTCGTATGAGGCTGAACTTCAGATTCTTTGGCATTGGATAAAGTGTTGCTGCTCTTTCCAACTACATTTTGGCTCCCCTGCTTGTCCAATTGGAAACTCGTTGCAGTCCTTGTGCTATTATTAACATCATGGGGAGCCTCAATTTGACCCTGCTTTATTCCAGCCATATTTTCTGCATCCTCATTTGGCAGTGAACCTTGAGATAAGTTTCTTGAATTGTCTGCTTGACCGTCAACAGAATGATTCCTGATCTCTTTTTTAATAAAGGAATCAGAAATTTCTGGGCCAGTTTGAACTGGCATTCGACCTCCAGGGTTATGATTAAAAGAGAAACCAGATGGGATATTAGGCTGAACAAATGACATTGATTGAGGACCCAGGGGCATTATCCCCTGTGATACGGGAGATGTATACCTAAGCTGGCCAAATTGAAACAAAGGAGGTTGTGACGGATGCATGTGAGAGAGGGGTGCACCAACCTGTGGGTGCAGATGCAGTGGCATCTGTATAGAACCAATCTGTATGGCTGGTACTGGTGATGGTATCAAAGATGGACCAGAAAATAGACCAAATTGAAGCTTAATGGGTAACTCAGCTTGACTTGGAGCAGCAGTTACATTAGATGCAACAGTTTGACCTGAAGATGTGTAGTGAGGGGCAATTGTAACCGAAGTTGGTGTACTATGATTGGTGGGCAGACCATCCACATTACCTAAACTCTCAGATGCCACAGATGAATGAGCATTACTAGGCTGAATGACCAAATCTGGAGTTGGCTTCTCTGATTCATGGAACGCACTAGAAGAACTATTGAAATTCACCTGAGAGGTATCATCAACAGGTTGAAGGGCTTTGCCATCATTGCATGCATTGTGAAAAGGTACATGTTCTTCTAGAGTGATGTCAGAAGCCTGCTGTGCCATATATGTAGTTTCTTCAATTTTTGAAGTCCTTTCAAACTCCTCATTGGGCATCCCAACCTGAACACCCTCATCAAAACCTAATACTAGGTTATCCATCAAGTGGGGCAATCCTTTCTCTTGCAAATGCATATCTTCAAAATCCTGGTGGAGGTCTGCATTATCATCTCCTTCATGCACTTCATCCTCTTCCCGATAATCTTCATCTTCATCATATTCTTCTTGTTCCTGGAACTGCTCATTATTCTCAGTAGTCCATTCATCATCATCGCCACTAGAGACAGCAGATGAAGTAACTACATTCTCTTTACCAGCTGTGGCAGGTGTTGCAATAGATTCATTATCGGGAGTCGAGACAGGGCCATTTTTGTTTTCTTCAGAAGTCAACATCACAGGAGAATCTCCAGAGTCATCTAAGTCATCGTGTGAGAGATGTGTTGGAGAACTAGGGGGGCTTGAAACAGAGAGTGAAGACTGAGAATCACACCTCGGTGTGGCCTCCACTTTATGGTCCTCATTTGCAGCAGTCTCTTGGAGGGAATCAACTATTTCAGGCTGTCCATGATTCCCATTATCATAACCAGCTGGCAGGGTAGAGTCACTCCTTGTTGCCTGATTATATGGCATCTCATTTTCTAGGAATGCAGAAGGACCAGGGTGTTCATTTCCATTCCTGTAAGTTCTGTGAACAGATGCTAGCGAAGGAGGGGGAAGAACACGAGGCTGCCTGACAGAATACCGTGACCTCCCCAAGCCATAAGGTCCATCTGATTCAGAGTTCATGTAAGGTCGGTCAGGGAATGGAGGAAATGGATTGCCATGGGGACGGCTCTGTGTCCAACCGTCACCAAATCTTTCAACAAAATTTTCATGAAAATCAGAATCTATCTCTGTATTTCTGCTAAGATGATCTCCATCAGCTGGTTGATTCCACCTCTGGCCTTTAACTTGAGCATATTCATCTAAATGAGTGTCTGCAATCCCTCCTTTATAATAAGTCCTTGAAGACATAAATCCAGCACTACCATTATATTCTTTCCTCATAAATGGCTTTCCACCAATGGAAGAATCTCTCCGGGGACTGTTGTGACTATTCTCCTGGTCCTGCGGATAGAATGCTGAGCTACCCCAATTCTCATATGCATCTCTTTTCCAAGAATTAACTGGTTTTCCTCTATCCACAAAGGTGGAAGATAGATCTCTAGAGAAATGAGACCTAGAGCCCGTCTCCAATGGCCTATTCACACTTGATGAATCAGAAGATGCTGAAGTCAATATCCTGTCAACCATTCTTTCACTATCCTCCCAATCACCTACGTCTGTAGCCCTGGATGCATCTTTTTCATTCACTATCCCAGGCATTTTCTCACCCCCAGAAACTGGAGCATTATTGTTACCTTTGGATGCTTCAGCCTGCCTCCTAGCAATCCTTTGCTCCAATTCTAATAGTTTTTGTTTAGCAGCTTGTTTCCTCCTCTCCTCTTCTAAAAGGATCCTTTGTTTTTCTTCTTCCCTTGCTAGCCTCAGCTCTTCAGCCTTCCGCAAAGTTTCAATCCTTTCTTGTTCTGCTCTCCATGCTGCCTCTCTTGCCTCTTCTTCCAACCTCCTCTGCCTCTCTTCCTGTTCTCGAGCTTGTCTTAATCTTTCCTCCTCTTGTCTGCGAGCTAACTCCAATGCCCTTTCTTGCTCTTCAATGATTCTTTGCCGCTCCTGCTCTTGCATCCTCTGAACCCTTTCAAGCTCAGCCTCAAAGGATTCTCTAACAGGATCATGGAAATCAGTTTGCTTGAGTACATCCTTCTTCTTCTTGACCACCCCGACAAGACCAGCTGAAAAAATATCCCTCCCATCAAAGCCAGAAGCTCCAAAATCTTTCATAAACGGATCCTCCATATAAGCCTTTTCATTCTTTGGCAAAGTGCGTTTTTCTCTGCCAAAATTAAGCAGAGGATCATTGACAGGAAGCCCTTTACCGCCCATAGAAAATGAAGATTTGGACAATGAAGAGCTATGGGCAGAATCAACTCTGTTCCTGTTATGTTGATCACCACCAACATGCTGATCCCACATATTCCGTTCACTGTATGATTCCACCACGTTATTCCAAGACTGTTTCACACCCTGACCATACACCACATCCCTCTTTCCAGAATCATCACGCACGACATCTCTAACAGGGGAAGGAATATACTTGTTATCCCTCCCTACATCTCTATTCCCACTGGACGGCCTTGCACCAGCACCATTTCTCTCATTCCCAGCAGCATCTTTCACACCAAACACATCCTTTGAAAAGGAAGGATTCCTCCAGGAATTCCCTTCCCTTCTCGGCATTCTATCATAAGGGTCCACCTTAGGAACTTCACTGGAGGAAACCTTTCCAGCATCATTGCCCCGCAGCTGTCCCCTCTTGTCAAAACCACTATTACCATGCTTCTGTGGCAAAACGCCAACCCGAGGAGGCATCATATCAAAATCCCAATAAGCAGCATCACTCTTGGAAAGCCCATGATCCCTGCCCTCTCTGCCCCGCTCCGAGATACCATGACCAGTGTCGCGCTCATCATCAGCCCAATCGGATCTCGGGTTCAACCTAACCAGAGGCAAAGGACCCGGAAAATACTCTTCCTGATTCATCCTACCTTGGTTTTGGCTTTGGTTCCCCCCACGAGGACCAATAAAACCGCGAGTCTCACGGCCATTCTCACCGAGAACATTCCCAGTGCGGGGAACACTGAACCGAGAGTTCACATGAACAAGTGAAGAAGCATGGGCATTGGCATCGGCATCCTTGTCCTTCTGCTCAACAGATACATTCTCATGGGCCAAATGCTTGGGCTTCTGATTCGAATTCTCCTGGATCTTCTGATTCTGCCCAGGCCCAGCCGGAGGCACCAGGGTGGCACGCAGAGAAGGGAAATCCTCTCCTCTCAACACCGCCGATGAAACAGGCGGAGCAACCGGTCCAGCCGCCTTGACGCCCCGGCCGAATCCATCAACAACGGACCGCGGCACATCCTCCGTGAACACCGGCTCTTTCTCCTGCAAAGCCACTGCGACCGGCTTTGTCCACCCCATACCGGATGAGGAGGGTCTCGAACCGCTTCCCGAACCGGCTCCTCCAGCGGGACCGCCACCCGATCCCAGCGAATCAAACCGCTCGTGCTCTTTGCGCAGCGAAGGGAGGTTCAAGGGGGGTGGAACGGAAAGCTTCGGCCCCGCCTTTTGCGAACTGCGAGGTCTGGAAAGGACCGCCATTCCCCCGCCGGCGGGTCGCATCGTTCGGTTGGATCCGTAGGAGGTGGAGTTCTGCCCATACGACTTGTTGAGATTCACAGACACATATTTGGTGCCGGAATTGGCCATCGCAGTCGCACCGAAAGTGTGAATCGCCAAAGCATGAAAACCCTAACCCTTTTGATTTTCTCTGCTGGTGATCTCAATGGCGGACGATCGAATCGAACCCTCTAACCCTAACCCTAACCGTGATGATCGAAACAACAGCGCGCGGGGATGAACGGAGGCTTCGGCTATGATCGATCGATCGATTTCGGTGCTTTCGTTCCTTTTTTTGTCAATTAGGGTTAGTGTGATATGAATTAGGGTTTGAATTGGAAGGGGGAGGAGTAGGATAAGAGGGTCACCTCCGGGGGGCGTAAAATAGAGCGCGGCGGTGGTTAGGAGCGCGACCAATGGGAGAATCCCTACTCTAATATGTGTAAATGTCTAAGCGGGGGGAGAGAAAGAGGAACAGAAAAAGAAAGTTAACAATGAACGAGTCGAACGAGTAGACCAAACTAAGGAAATGCTTTTCTTGTCTTCATGTTTTAACCCCTGTGTTTCTAGGTATTTATGTTTGTACCACATGTCAATTCGACTCGTGTCATATAAGCATCGGCTATATTAAATTTTTGAAAGGCTTTAACATGTTTTTGGTCCCTCTAAATATCGGCGTTTTGAATTTAGTCCCTCTAAAAAAAGTCAAAGTTTTTTGGTCCCTCAAGAAATCAATTTTTTGATTTAGGTCCCTCTTTTGCGTTGACTGCTGACATGGCACACTGAGGTCCCTGTAAAAATGCTAACATATGAGGGACTAAAATCAAAACTTAATATTTAGAGGGACTAAAATCAAAACTTAATATATTTAGAGGGACTAAAATCAAAACTTAATATATTTAGAAGGACTATGTCAGTATTTTTACAGGGACCTCAGTGTGTCATATTAGCGGTCAACGCCAAAGAGGGACCTAAATCAAAAAATTGATTTCTTGAGGGACCAAAAAACTTTGACTTTTTTTAGAGGGACTAAATTCAAAACACCGATATTTAGAGGGACCAAAAACATGTTAAACCCTTTTTGAAAAATAAAAACTATCAAATAAATCATTGAAAGAGTATAATTCCTATGTAAAAATATTTTATATAGGCGTTCAATCATGAGTTTACAAAAAAAAAAGATATTCAATCATGTTTTATTATAGTATAGTATTATCTTATAATAATAATTTTTAAAATATCTATACAATGATTTATATGGTGAAATATGATTGGATGTTTGTGTAAAACTATTTTACGCTGTCGGTGCATATTAATTAAATCCATCATTGAAATATGTTTATTAATTAGAATTAGAATTTAATTAGTATGCACCGACGGTGTAAATTTTTTTTACATAAATGTCTGATCATATTTCATCAAGCGGATGTTTATACAAATATTTTAGAAATTATTATTATAAAGTAGCACTATGATAGGATATGAGTGGATATTTATGTAAAAAAAATTACACTGTCAATATATAGTAATTAAACTCTATTAATTATATTAATTGTAATTAATAATATTGAATTTTATTATCGTATCGTATTATAGTATACTACACAGAACAAGTATTCATCACGGGATAAGAGATTTAGAAAATATGGATGTGTTATTTTTATAAACTTTTAAATAAAGGTCATAAGTATTTTTTTTACACAAAATGGACTTAACACGAGTGAGAATGACTAAAATTACTCTTACCATCAAAAAAATTTGAGAAACTAAGGCAAAATAAACTTAAAAGAGAATGATTAATTGTAAAGCGATTGGACCAAATAATATAAGTATTATTGTATTAAGATATTGAAAGAGCTATATTGAAGAAAAAAACTCAAGTTACATATTGACTAGAGATAGAATTTAAATAAAATATATATAAATTATAAGATACCTATGATTTATATATCCTGTTTAGAACATTTTTCTAATTAATGTGAGACTTAGGTAACCCCAGTGCTCTATTTCAAAATAAATGACGTTTAATATTTTTCACAAGGATTAAATAAAACAATATATAACTTAATGAAAAAAACAATTTTATTAATTATCCGTATTCTATTTCTCAATATATATAAATACACTATTAAGGCCCCGTTTGGATAACAAGCTTATCTACTGCTTATGGCATAAGCTGTATAAGCTACTTTTATAATCGAAGAAAAATTATAGTGAAATTTATTTTATATAAGTCATAAGCTGTTTTGATAAGCTATCCTAGGTAGCTTATGAAAAATAAGCCCAAAATAGCTTATGAATCAGTCATAAACTGTGTTCATAAGCTCTGCATAAGTCAATCCAAACAGACCCTAAGTAGTGCTAAAAAATTATCGCATTTATTTATGACAAAGTGGGAATAAAGATTTAACTAATGTTCATTGAAAAATTAAAATATCACTTGATATAAATTTTGTTGTGTTAAAACATTAGTTATTTTGAAACGGAATGAATACAATAAGTAGATAAGTAGAGTAAGTAGCATCTATTCGTTGTATCAACAAAAAAAAAGTAGCATCTATTTGTTTGTTACACCAAACACGGTGCACCAAAAAAAAAACAAGGATATATGATTATATAGATGGGATTTGCTCTACCTATTCATATCATTACGGTGGACAAGCATAGTAGGTAGGTTAAGTGGGATCCACTTTACATATATTGTTAATTAATTAATATAAACTCAAATTATGAAACTTTTTCCTATTTGCAATGCAGTATAAAACAACTGGCGCGTGGATTATACTTTTTTTTTGGGTGAGTACGTGGATTATACTTTTTTTTTATGAAAAATAGGGTTGTAAATGAGCCGAGCTATTCGTGAACTATTCGGGTTCGGCTCGTTAAATGTTCGCTTAAGCTCATTTGTTTAATTAAATAAGTCAAGCTCAAACTCAAGATTGAGCTCGAATATTTAAATGAGCCAAGCTCAAGCTTTAGAGACTCGACATTAAGGGCTCGTGAATAGCTCGTTTATATATATAATCAAAAATTAAAATTGCATATCCTATATTTTGTATAAAAATATTTTTCTCTTTGTAGTAGTCAAGAAGTTTAATTATGAACTTTTTATTTACTAGATTATCTAAACATAATAGTCTAGAATTTTTTAATTTCATAAATCACATGTTGAACACTAATCTTTATTAAATACTCCCTCCATCCCATTTTGCTTGTTGTTTAAGGTTGTGTCGCAAAAACTAAGAAATACAATTAATAGCTTAGAATTCATAAAAAAAATAAAATTTTCTAATATGTCCTTTGTTATTCTCTCTCTCATAGTAGTTGACAATCAATTACCCCCTCGCTCCCTTTCTCACGTAAACCTAGTGCTGTAAGATATAATAGGGGAAAAATTAAATGCTTCATTGATATTATAAAATAACAATCAAAATGGGACAAAAAAATTTAGCTTAAACAACAAACATAATGGGACTGAGGGAATATTAAAGCAATAAAGCTCAAAAATAATTTAAGAAAAAATTCATAAATGCAAAAATTTAAATTATTAATGAGCTAACAAGCCAAGCCTAAACTTTACTTTTTTTAACAAGCCCAAACTTAAGTTTTTATTTAAGCTCATTTAAATAAATAAGCCAAGCCTGAGCGGTCCATTTTTTTCACAAGTCAAACTCAAACTTTAAGTGTTCGACTCGGCTCGACTCGACTCGTTTACACCCCTAATGAAAAGTATGTGGATTATACTTGTTAACATGGAAACCATATGCTATTACATTAACGGTGTAACTTTCTTATTGCCAGATTGATTTTCCTTCTATTATTTATTGTTTCCAAATTCATCAGTAACAATACTCAATTATATCAAACTATTAATATTTAGTTACTCTGTGTATTTTAAGAGAAAAATAGTATCTAAACATAAAGCTAAGGGTGTGTTTGATATGCACTCGGGTACAGGACAAGTAGAATAACATAGAGTAAATGTTTGAGTCACAACACAACTTTGCTTTGTACATTGTTTGATAAACAATGGACAGTACAAGCAAAATAATGTGAAAGTTAATGCAATACATTTTGTATATTGCATGTTAAATAATATATATTATTATATAAAATATATAATATAATATAAAATATGATATTAAATATATTTTATGTTTAATATAAATATTATATATATAATATTGGTTTAAACCTCTTTTTAGTCCCTATTTTTTAAGAATTTTCGTTTTTAGTCTCTAAAAAATAAAACACGTCTTTTTATACTTTTATTTTTTAAAATGTGTCACTTTTAGGCCCTGGAGCCATATTTTAAATTTAAAAAGTATTTTCTAAATTTATACTTTGACCCCTCTGGAAGCCTGATGCTCACCTTAACCCGTTTTTCCATTCTCCTCCCCCTCCACTGATGCACCGCGGCCCCCCATCTCTGCTAGGAGTAGTTCCAGCTTCCTCCCTCAAAGTCGCCACGAGATGGAGCCTCTCTCGTTTTCCACCCTGTGCGATCACGATGGCCACCTCCCTTCCCGCCATTGTGCGCGGCCTCCCTTGGCCGCAAGGAGCTCCTCCCATGGCTATCTCTCCTTTATGGCCTCTGTTCATCAGTGGAGGTGGAGGAGAACGAAAAAAATGGGTTAAGATGAGAATCAAGCTTTAGGAGAGGTCAAAGTATAAATTTAAAAAATATTTTTCAAATTTAAAGTATGGCCCCATGGACTAAAAGTAACAAATTTTAAAAAATGAGGGACTAAAAAGATGCGTTTTATTTTTTAGGGACTAAAAACTAAACTTTATAGAAATGAGAGACCAAAAAGAGGTTTAAGCCTATAATATTTTATGTAATATTTCTATTATATATTTAAAGAAAAAATAGTTCTTAAGTTGGGTGTTTTTGTCTTTTATTAGTTTGTCACATAGGGTTTGTTTGGATTGACTTATGCAGAGCTTATGAACACAACTTATGATTGATTCATAAGCTGTTTTGAGCTTATTTTTCATAAGCTACCCAGGATAGCTTATCAAAACAGCTTATGACTTATATAAAATAAGTTTCACTATAATTTTTTTTCGATTATAAAAGTAGTTTATATAGTTTATGTCATAAGTAGTAGATAAGCTTGTTATCCAAACAGGGCCTTAATAGTCTACTGAAGGACAAAAATCTAGGTTTTTGTGTTGTCCCCTCCCCCTTGATAATTACTTTTGTACTGTTTAGTCCCTTAATTTCTTGCAAATCAAACGGACTCTTAAGTGATTCACTTTCTTTAAGATGCAAATAGCAAAATGTACACTTTCTTTGAGATCATGAAATAAGTTAGTCATCTAAAGATGAATCACACACACCCACAGAAGTTATAAAAATCCTCTAGTAACTTTTGAAGCAAATGCATATGGCATAGCACGTTGTTTTTCAATCCATCCATGGCTATTCACGTTTCCTTATAACGCATATGTGGGGCCAAATCTCCAACTTGCGCAGGTGATTGTCTAAGGAAGAAACACTGAAGATTCGATTATTTAGAAAACCCAAACCAAAACTTGAAACCCATTGTTTTGAACAATTTATACTGATTTTCATGAAAATGATTTGACACCTTTTCATGCATTAGCATTTGTACTTTGTAGGGATTGCCACAACCTGTGTATGAATGAAGTATCTCAATAAACGACGAAGAACTCATAAGCACTTCTCCCCATTTTCTTATCTTGCTCACACTTGTCCATTTCTCATCTATCAAACCTTAACTGACCCCTTGGGAAAAGTGTGAAAAGGAAGGAAATATTCCTGAGTGACATTCAGGGACAGAACATCAGGATGAGCTGGACAAAATGTGCAAATCCATATATATAAGATCAACTTGCAATGAGAATTAAGAAATAATCCATCATAAATTACCATCCACCTTGAAGCAAGTTTTCGTGAAAGAGATCTTTTTCCTTAAAACTAAACAGATCTCTAACTCAAAATATTATCAACATGATCAAGGATCATCCACCATCAACTCCTCTGTTATCTTATTATGATAATTCAGAATTACAAGAAAATAATAAAAGCACTGGAGTAGCCATTCACGATGATTGTGATAATAGCCAACCCTCTCTAGTTTCAGAGGTTAATTTAGTCTTTAATTGTTGTTATTTTTTCCTTTTTAATTTCTTTTTTGTCAACAACTTCTCTCATCATGAGTTTATTTTGTAGGTGGTGGACGAAATAAAAAGCCTATATATCATAGCCCTTCCAATGATTATTGCTGGTCTTCTAATCTATGGTAAGTCAGCAATTTCAATGCATTTCTTAGGCAAAATAGGCAAGGAGGCATTAGCCGGTGGGTGCCTAGCCATTGGCATGGCTAACATCACCGGTTATTCTGTCATTTCTGGCCTTGAGTCAGGCATGGAAGGTATCGCCTCTCAAGCTTATGGAGCACAACAATGGATGCTTGTTGGTCAAACCCTTCAGTGCACTGTCATGATTTTGATCCTAACATGCATCCCTATTTCAATCTTATGGCTAAATTTTGAACCCATCCTTCTCTTATGTGGCCAAAACGCAACCATATCATCCATTGCTACTACCTATCTTGCATTTTCTCTGCCTAATCTTATTTTACAATCCATCATTAACCCTTTGAAGATTTACTTGAGAACCCAAAATGTGACTCTCCCTCTCATGTTCAGCACAACTTTGGCACTCATTTTTCATGTCCTCGTTAATCATGTGATCATTCATTGTTTTAGCCTTGGAATTCGAGGCATTGCCTTGGCTGGTGCTTTCGCTGACCTCACCCTCCTTATTACTCTTTTACTTTACCTCTGATTCTCTGGGGCTTGTTCTAGATCTTGGCAAGGTTGGTCATTTCAATGCTTCAACCAATGGAAGCCCATTCTTCACCAAGCAATCCCAAGTTGTGTGTCTGTTTGCTTAGAATGGTGGTGGTATGAGTTATTAATAATCCTTTCAGGACGCTTAGCCAATGCAGCTGACACAGTAGCCACATCTGGAATAATAATTCAGGCCACTTCACTGATTTATAATTTTCCTTTTGCGTTAAGCTTAGCCATCTCAACAAAGGTAGGTAACGAGCTTGGAGCAAATAGGCCTAGTAAGGAAAAAATATCATCCTTTACTGCATTATTATGTGCCTTCTTTACAGGTATTGTGGCTATGTTATTAATGGTAACCACGCGCAATGTTTGGGGACGTATCTTTATTGAAGATGAAGCTATTTTGTCTTTGATGGAAACATCATTGCCTATAGTGGGACTCTGTGAGATAGGGAACTGTCCTCAAACAACAATCTGTGGGGTGCTAAGGGGGAGTGCTAGGCCAGTTTTGGCTGCCAAAATAAATTTGGTATCATTTTACGGTGTGGGTTTGCCTATTGCTATTTTGATGTGCTTTGGGTTGGATTTAGGGTTGGTGGGCCTTCTTTTGGGCTTATTGGCAGCTCAGCTAGTATGTGCTATTGCGATGATGATTGTATTGGCAAGAACTAATTGACCAAAAAAAAAAAAAAGAACTAATTGGAATGTGCAAGCAGATAGGGCTATAACAGATAGAGTTATTGTGAGTGGTAGGGAAAATAACAAAGGGATTGAAGGATTAGCATCTACCGTGTTGCTAAATTGAGTTGGTAGTGCTAAATTAGTAAAAATCGTTTTTCTATTTTACTCTATAATGGTATTATTTATGTATTTGTAAATTTGGATTAAGTCTCAAGAAAAGGTTTTTGATGTGATTTTTCGAGCTTAATGTGTTGTTGTTATTAGTTAATGTCCAAAGTTTGATGCTCAAATGTATCCAATTTGGCTTAATGAGAAGTTCAATACATACATACTTTATATGAAAGCTTTCAAATGCACTGTAGCGATCAAAAAATTCGAAAAGAATTTTAAAATAGAAAGTTACCACCAAAGTTCATTAATTGGAAAACATGTTGGAAAAAACCCTTTTAAGAGAAAATAGTTCTTTAAACAAAATTTTGAGTTTTGAAGTCGACATGTTTTACACCCGGTGTGTTTTAGGCCGGGCAAGACCGATAAATATGTGGCCGGAAAGAAATACGGGCTGGCCTGACTCGTTTTTGCAATTTGGCCCCGTGAGCTGGGTCAAGGGGCCCAATTTGACACCTCTAGATAAGTGAAGACAAAGAAGTGATATTATTTATTAAATGACAATAATACCCCTAATCCAATAATATAATTAAATTATATATAGGAAAAAAATTAAAATACATAATAAAATATGTATGTAATATTAATAAGATATTTTTATACTAGTGTAATTTGATCTCCTCTTTTTTATTTTTATACACGAATATATAACCTTTTTTTTCTTATATCCCAATTTTCTTCCAAATACAAGTATCATAGCACAATCTCCAACCACAATGAACATCACATTCTCCATTATTGCAATTGCTACTGTAGTTATGCTCTAGTGAGCAAACTATGTAGGATCTGAAATTGTTTCAAACTCACACGAGATGCTTATTGCGGTTCATAGATGCATGGTTCTCGAGTCCATCATTGCTGGTGGTTGTGTAACTTGTGTTGGTGCATAGGAGGAACCGAGGCAGTTGATAACGGTGAGAGACAAACCAGTAAAACGGAGCTCTCGTTTTTTTCGCTGGTGTGCGGAGACTAGAAAAAGTTGTTGGTCCCATCAATTGGATTTTTCATTTTTCTCAGCTCTATTTCTCCCGTGAACCAAACAAGGGTCGATGGTGCTCGCTTTCTCTTTCTCTCTCTCTCATTTCTTTCTTCTCTAAATCACATCTACCAAACATGATGTACGTTTCCTATTCAAAGCATTTGACAAACACAATCAATTTGAAATAGTTCAACCCACAACAGCAAGTTGTCAATCCAACTTTGTTAGGGATTCTCATGAAATTATTATTACCCGAGTCGGCAGTATCCAATAGAGGGAAAGCATGGAAGGAAAATTAGAGTGGTCTCCGAACAAATTGAAAGAACGGCTTCAAGAACAAATTGTATCTAAATGCTCGCATGAAACAGCAATAGAACAAAACAAAACGCTGTACTATGGCTTTTCTTTTGCCACAGAATTAAATTTATGCCCCTCTAAGCTACAAAAAACACACAGTTTGGTCTTAATGGGCAGCGTACTAGTGATGAACCAAATTCATCATAAATCGATCCCTGCACAATTAATATTTTAGAGTGTAGTATCAAATGAGAATGTGAAAAATGAAAATTATTCTTTAATCGTGTTTGACCACGATGGGTCAAAGAAACTTTTTCAATTGACATATTTACTCATTAACTGAAACATTCAACCATAATCTCTTCAAAACAATCAACAATAATCCCTTTGAACAGCACATTGCAGCAAATGCCATGGACATCAAGAACGAACTACAGTCACATTTTCCAGTTAAGCAATGCACTCAGTCGACTCCAGAACCACGGAACAAAGAAAAACGAATAATACAACTGGGTCCACAATCATTACAACATTTGGATGCCATTGATAGAAATATTTTTGAATTGCTATTACATCAATGTGAAAGTGAAAAGAATAAATAAAGGAAGGGACGCGGGGGGGGGGGGGGGGGGGGGGGTGTATGTCAGTAATCAGTATGTGTGTGTGTGCAATTTTTTTTTGGGAATTGGTAAATACACCAATATTTTTGGACATACACCCCACATTTGAAAAGGAAAATACTATTATACCCTCGTTGATTTGTTTATTTTTTTTTCAATTTCACGTTATTACTAGAAACTTAGTTTCCGGAATGTATTTTTGCATTCCGGAAACTCCAGGAAAAATTTACATTCCGGAAACTCCAGTTTCCGGAATGTAAATTTGCATTCCGAAAACTCCAGAAAAATTTACATTCCGGAAACTCCAGGAAAATCCAGTTTCCGGAATGTATTTTTGCATTCCGGAAACTCTAAGAAAAATTTACATTCCGGAAACTCCAGTAAAAATTTACATTCCGGAAACTCCAGTTTCCGGAATACAAATCTGTATTCCGGAAACTGGGGGTGTATGGCCAGTTTCCGGAAAAGAAGCAAAATCAAAAAAAAAAAACCAAACAATGAGGGTATAATAGTAATTTCCTGAATAAATATGGGGTGTATGGCAAAAAACTGGGGTGTATTTACCGATTCCCTTTTTTTTTTCTAAACTTTGCTGAAAGGGAATGAGAAAAGGAAGTTGGGCCCAAACATTTTTTTGCTAAAGCTGTACAAATTCATTTTTATCATCATCATCATCATTAATATTATTTTCTTTTTACTCAAGTATAATAAAAAATACACAAAATTAATAAAAGTGTAGGATGAATAAATTAAAAAGTAAGGCTTTTTTATATTTTGTGTTTTTTTTTGTAAATTTAAGTAGTCCGAACAAAATTGGATGTTGATATGTATGGTACTCTACCATATTTCCACAATGTTTTTCTTCTCTCTTCTTATGAGCCAATGTGAGGAGAGAAAAAGAGAGAGACCACGTGTACTTGAAATATATTTCTCTTTATTTTATAACCAAAATAAATAAATATTATACAACAATTGGAGTCAAAATGACTTAAAGTATATAACTTTTACTTTGTTACTTTCCCTTCTCTAATTTCTTCCATCGTGAGTGACAAAAATAATAACGAATCTTTTATGTCGCTTAACTCAATAAAAAAATTTATGAATGTGACCTTGTTTTTCACTCAAGTTTACTCACTCATAATTGTTTACCAATGAGTCAAATTCAATATTTATATTTAATAAGTTTTATTTATTTATTATTATTATTTTAACTAAAAATTATTATATGAATGAGATGAATAAATTCTAACTATACAACAATACATGAATACTTAAGATAAAAAGTTCAACTTGGATTCTCTTCTGCCTTCTTGTCTCTAAAGCATAAAAACAAAGTTGTGAGGAGAGAGAAAATAGACAAATGATAGAGAAAATGAGAGAAATTAAGAGAGATAAATACGTTGCAAAAGGCCAGAAAAAAAAAGTTGTTAGAGAGGATCTAAATCCCTAGTGATCAATATATACTCCAGTCAAATCTCATATAAAATACATGAGATTATATTTTAGACCAGATATATGAGTTATTCAATGAACCAAAAAATGACTTATTGCTTATATTTTAGACCGGAGGGAGTAGTTGGAAAAAGCTCATCTACATCCCCTGCATGTGTGTGTTCAATTACAATTCATTTAACAAATAAACTAGGATTTTCAACTCATAAACTCGTTAATCAAACTTATTAACAGTTACTTAACAAATCCAATCACGAGTAGCTTACCCACTAAGCATGACGTGCATGTTGATTGATCCATGGATCCCATCCCACGGTACGCAAGCGACATAAGATAAGGATTTCAACTTTGTAAGTGGGGCATGGTGGTGAATACGCGGTTTCCCGAAAGAGGGATAGGATCCACCTCAACAAACATGCATTTCAACTTGAACCACAAAGAATACCGGTACCTGTATGTATCTTCTCTTCTTCCTCCATGTTTAGTGAACCATGATTAATCTTTTCCACCAAAAGTTTCTTCAAATGTTACAATCATAGTGTTTAATCAATAAAGTGAATAATAATAAACATCTTGAATAAGTAGCCACCTCTAAAACGCGTCAGTAGAACCCCTTCTCAAAATAAAAGCAAACAGTAGTCAGTCTACTAACTGCTAAGTAAGCAATTGGTGAAATTTTTTAATTTTATAAATACTACTAATAAATAAGTTTTTTTTTGTGGATTTAAAGTAAAAACTTTAAGTGTCTTAATCTTGAGTCGGCCATGAAACGCATTAGAATGTGGTAACTTTTAAATTTTTTAAGTACTACTAATAAGTAACTTTTTTTTGTTGGTAGCACCTTACCCCTTGAGTTGGACGTGAAACACGTTAGAATGTGGTGAAACTTTTTAATTTTATAAATATTACTAATTAATAAATAAAGTTTTTTGTTGATAGATTTAAAGTAAAGGCTTGAGCCGCGTTACTTAGGCCATGAAACGCGTTAGGATGTATATATTTCAGATTCAGATTTAAGATTCTTCCACTTTTCCATTCAAAATTAAAAAACTTTTCTAGAGGGAATCCTGAGCTTATATATATACGCGCAAACCACAACAGCAGTAGCAGCAATCTTGAAGCCAAACACTTGTGTATATCTTAAGTGTTAAAGTCCCAAAAATAAACTCATGTCGAATTTGAGTTTCCTGCAGTTTCATAACAGTAGCTCTTTAGGGAAGTCCTCTCCACCCAAAAATCCACCCCTGAAGAGCAACTTCAACTCTAAACAACAAACATCGAGTGGTAAAGGTTGTAGTTTTCAGCCAAAAGCAGAGGAAGTGAAATGGGTGTTCGATAAGTTTGACACCAACAGAGATGGGAAGATTTCCCTTGAAGAGTACAAATCAGCTATGAGGACAATGAAGTGGGTCGACCTTGGAGACACAGAGTCTGTTGTTGAGTCCTTTAAGGTCATGGACTCTGATGGAGATGGTTTCATTGATTTCAAAGAGTTCGTGGAAATGTTCAAAGGAGATGAGGAACGGGTAAAAGAAACAGAGATCAAGAGTGCTTTTCAAGTGTTCGACTTGAATGGTGATGGGAAAATCAGTGCAGAGGAATTGTCCCAAGTTCTGAAAAGCCTGGGAGAGAGTTTCAGCCTTAGCGCTTGTACGAAAATGGTGATGGGGGTAGATGGAGATGGGGATGGCTTTATTGACTTGAATGAATTTATGAGGATGATGATGAGTGGCCAGAGACTAGCCTAAAGTGATCATATATATGTTTTATTGTGGTCATGTGTATGTGTTTTGGTTTTCATCTTCTCTGTTTTGCTAAAATAGATAATTTATAAATTAAATGTTAGGATATTTGCTCTTGTTAATTAGTAAACTGGAAAAGGGTATTGTGTTCTAGAATAACATAGGGTGAATATTGTTCTGTCTTGTGATTTTTCTATCCAGTTTTATTATCAGACGTGATCTCCTTCAGCAAAAGTCAGATACAAGGCTACTAAGAAAAACCTTAATTATCTCCAAAAAAGAATAGTGATTATTTTATGGTTAGTTTCGGTTGCTTCAACGTTAGCCGGATTTTTATTAACTTTGATCAATTTTGACGGATTAGTCTGAATATCTATTTAATTTTGAAAAGAAACCACAACGATAAATGTCCAGTTTATAGTTGGATTAGTGACCTGGGGTCTGTTTGGATAAACAATTTATTTAAACATTTATAACATAAGTGTTTATCATATAAGCACTTATGTATAAACTATTTTTATAATCGAATAGATAATGTGATGAAATTGATTTCATATAAACTGTAAGCTGTTTTGATATGTTATCCTGGTAATCTTATGAAAATAAGCCCAAAACAACTTATAAACTAGTCATAAGCTATTTTCATAATCTCTGCCAAATATACTGATAAGTGTTTATGTGAGTAAATAAATTCAAATAAACTCAGCATAAGTCAATCCAAACAAACTCTTAATGGGACCACCTCCACCTTCAATCTTGATAACAATGCTTCTAAGGCCAATATGCAACATGACTTAAACAAGCTATGGGTAAGGTAATGACAAAAAAAAAAGCTATGGGTAAGGCATGGTGGGTCAGAGAGTTACTCATGATTTAATAAATATTAATTCATATATATATATATATATATATCAATTTTTAAAAATAATTATACACAAAATAATTTGATTTTATGGAATGAATTAAATTTAAATTTTTTTTTACAATGGCCCAATTTTATAAATCAAGAACAACTCAATTTTATAAATCAATTGAATAAAATAAAACAAAATAAAAGGCAAAATTTTATAATTCAATTCAATTAAATATAAATAAAATAAAAAAGAGACCAATAGACCATCTAGAACCATCGGTAAAAATATCTTTTTCTTTCTCATTCTTTTCACGCCTCATTCTAATCTATTCCTCCCAAAATAAAAAAGAGACCAATAGACCATCTAGAACTATCGGTAAAAATATCTTTCCCTTTCTCATTCTTTTCACGCCTCATTCTAATCTATTCCTCCCACATCAGCCCTACTCGCCCTCTTCTCTTTGTTAGTCACATTCTCCCTCTCTGTTCTCAACAACCCGCCCTCCCTCCCCCACCCTCCTCATCCTTGATCTCACCCTCTCTCTCAGCAGAGCTCACCTCCTCCCCCTCCTCGATATCTGTTCTTCTTCCTTATCTAGGATCTCAACCACATCTGGGTTCAAATTGCCATGCAGTAATGGAGGAGGGATGTTGAGGTCGAGATCTAAGAGTCTCTAACGCGGTACACACTCATAGTCCATGACGAAGGAAGAATCAAAGTCATTATGGGTAGATCTTGCTTTTGCGTTTTTCCCTCTTTTATTGAAATTTTCCAGATCTTATTCAAGTTTTGCTGTGGTTTTCCCCTTTTGTTGTGATTTTTCTCTCTTTTTATTTTTTATTTTCTGCATTTGATTTTTGTCTTAGTTAATATGTGACAACATCAAAAACTTTGTCATAATATATCTCTATCTTTCAACAATCGATAAGACCACGCACTAAAAGAACGTGAAACTTTTCCCCTTTACCCTAGCGCCGCCATTGTTTCTTCTTCTTCCTCTTTACCCAACCTGGTCCTTGTTGGGGCCGCCGCGCCGGTGGGGCTTCGCCACGGCGTGTGCGGCCCCCTCTGTGTTCTGGACCTTTCATTTCTGTTCTTTCCTTTCGTTTTTTCTGTTCTGCTGCCTTTTTCTTTTTTTTTCTTCTCCTGCGGTTCGCTCCGGGCGTTTTCTCCCTCCTCCCTCTTCCATTCGTACCGCCGCTGCATGTTGTCTCAGTACTGCCGTTGATGCTCGGTTTTGGTGGTGTTGTGGCCGTTCCCGAGGTGGTGTTGTTGCGGTTTGGGTAGTGCCTTAGCTCCTTTTACTGCAACATCGTCTCCGAGCTTGTCCCCTGCTGTCGTCTCCGAGCTCTACTCCGGCGTCTCTGGTGGCTTGCATTGCGTGGGTGCTCTGTGGCTGAGTCTGGTGAGGACGTTGTCGGGTTGTGTGTTGCCTGTGGGTGTTGTTTTTGTGTGTTTCTTCCCTTCCCCATTCCGCTGCGTGATGTTTCATGTCTTGGGCAAACCCCCCGATCTGGCTATTGGTGTTAGAGCTCGCGATCTGTGGGTGTTGGCTCGCGAGTGAGGCTGTCTTTGGACAGGTTCGGCTGCTGTTTTGCTGTCGTTTCCTTCCTCCGTTGGGAGGTACCTCTCTGCGGGTTCTAGTGGGTTTTGGCTCGTGTTCTGTGAGTCTACCGCCGCCACTGCTCGGTTTGGGGGGCTGCCTCTACCGCTGCTGTTGCATCTCTAGTGCGCCACGAGTTTGGCTGTCTTCGGACGGGTTCGGCTTCAGCTGTCTGCTTCTTTCGCCTCCTTCCTCCGCTGGGAGGTGCCTCTCTGTGGGGGGCTAGAGTTTGTTTGGTGGTGGTTTGGCCGTGGTCTGTAGTGTTTTTGTGGGTTGGGTGTTGGTTTGTTTGCTGTTTGTTGATGTTGTTGTTGTTTGTTCTGTTGTTGTTGGTGTTTGTGTTGTCGCCGCCGTGCATCTTGAGGGTCCACCACCACCCATTGCTGCGTCTTTCCTGTGTCGCAGCTGCTGGTTCTGTTTGGACCTGACCCTGGTTGATTGATGTTGGGTTCTGGATCCACGACATGTGAGCTTCATTAGTTATGACAGAAGGTTCTGGGTGCCTCAAATGGGCCAAACCCAACCCACTCAAGGATATCTCAAGGATATCCTTCATGTCTGTATCCTTTGTGATATCCTTTTTGATGTGCAAGGTGTTGTTTTTTAGTTTTTGTTTTTTTAGCTTTATTTGTTTTCCTTGTCTATAGTATGTTACAGCTTGGAATAGTTACAACAACGTGTCTTGGTTATGATTGGTCTATTTATTGTGACTTTACATATGCTGTTTTTCTTGCTGTAGATGCCGTATGGCGGGAGTTTCCCCTTTTATGAACTTATTCATATTGACAAAAAAAAAACAATCGATGCTCCACTGTATCAAGTGGTTTAAACTAGAGTACTCTAGCGATATTCATACATACGTGAAGCATCGAATTGATTGTCAGCATTGGGTTAAGTTGACTAATGTGCATCGTGCTAATAATGTTTGATCACGTCTTCAAATGTGTTCATTTGTTATACTTTACAAGTGAGGCCAGGCTATATCAAGGTAGTCAAAACCGGACCGGTCATTGGACCGGTAAGGGCAGGGGTTCAAGGTTCAGAGGTTCGACCGGGGTTCAACCGGTTGAACTGAGATATAATTAAATAATATTATTTTAGTTATAAATATAATATATAATACAATATATAACATATAATATTATTTTAAACCCTAAACTCTATACAATATTGAGCAAAAATTAACATAAAAGTCATAATTTTATAAAGAAAAACTTAAACTTCACTACTAAATGTCATAATTTATAATATAAAATATTAAAAATTATAAATAATTGAAGAAAATAATATCTATTTCTTTTAAAAAGATAAAAAAATATTTTTTTTATTTTTTTAAAAATAATAATAAAAAAATACGAACCGGTCCAACCGGTTTTTACCTGTTTTTGACCGGTTTTTCCGGTTCTTAGCCTATTCTCTCGCAGACCGGTTCACAGGGTCTTCCGGACCGGACAGGGGTCCGGTTCCCGATCCAACTGGTCGGACCGGCCGGTCCGGTTTTGACTACATTGGGCTATATGACATTTAATATTTAATCATATGGTTTTGATTATTTACTTTATTTGTTTCATGGTAGTTAATTGTAGTTTCACAGCTTCTTGATTTACAGCTATACATTTTGTTTTAATTGTGTATAACTATACATTTTGTTCAATTTTCTAAATTCTTGAAAATACGTATATGATCGACTACTTTTATTGGATGATACTACTTTTAAGGATAAACACATGATATTGTTATGTATATATTTGCTTGCATGCAGTGTTTAACTTTACGATGTCCTTACAGGCCAAACTGGAGGATCTAACCGCAATTTAAACACTCAAAACAAAGTCAACCCTCATCTATCAGTTGAATTGGTGCAAAGACCGCGCTCTTCTTCAAGTTCTCTTATTACTGGAAGTGATGAAAGGTTCCCAAATAATTTTTATGGGATCAACATTAAACTCATCCATAGAGTGCTGATATCGTTCAAAATATTAGTGGTGTTTCTCTCCATGAATCCACTAGAGCAAAGTTTCCGGATAGCCTTTCTGGATCAAATATTGATCACTATAATGGGCCTAAACACAATATCCTTCAAAGTAACATGGACTCAACTGCAGAACATGTGGGGAACAACAATGCCATCAATCTGGAATTGTCATTAGGCTTATACCCAACTCAAACTGCATCACAAATTATAGTGGAAACACTTCTTCTGCGCTTAATGTAATCAATAATGGGGCACCAACATATATGGGAAAAGATCAAGTTGTGCATGGTAGCATTTCCGCTAACATGACTATGAGTTCACAATTCAAAAGAAGATCAAATGATCTTAGAGAATTCTTAGAAGGTGAAAGTTCAAGAATGAGTTTTCAAAGCAAACAAGAAGTTGCTACTCTTTCTAATGTCAATACCAATAATGTGAACACATCAACTAGTAACCTCTCTATAACACCAGCTTCTA
The DNA here is from genome assembly GCA_030159175.1 of Glycyrrhiza uralensis. Lineage (NCBI taxonomy): Eukaryota > Viridiplantae > Streptophyta > Magnoliopsida > Fabales > Fabaceae > Glycyrrhiza > Glycyrrhiza uralensis. Next base: position 46,778,514 of record BRZY01000001.1, on the reverse strand, counting down.
AGATGCCATTGCCATTGCACAAATCGAAAGCTTTCAATACTAATCAACAGATCACAACTCTTACTGCTCAACTGGCTTTTGTACATATTGAAAATTTTCAAAGAGGTTTACAAGTTAAGTTACCCACCCACAGAACTTGTAAACCTCTTGTATTATGATTTGAAAATCTTTCAATACGTACAAAGTAGGTTGAGAAGCAGGAGTTGTGATCTGCTGATTAGTATTGAAAGCTTTCGGTTTGTGTAGGAGGCAGTGGCATCTCAGAAACTAGTGTGATAGAGAGGTTACTAGCTGATGTATTCACATTATTGGCATTGGCATCAGAAAGATTAGTAGCTTGTTGTTTGCTTTGAGAACACATTCTTGAACTTTCGCCTTTTTCGAATTCTCTAGGATCATTCGATCTTCTTTTGAATTGTGAACTCGTCATCGTTTTAGCTGAAATGCTACCGTGCACAGCTTGATCTTCCCCCATATATGTCGATGCCCCATTGTTGATTACATTAAGAGTGGAAGAAGTGCTTCAACTATGATTTTTGTGATCTAGTTTGAGTTGGGGATAAGCCTAATGACAATTCCAGATTGATGACATCATTGTTCGCTACATGTTCTGCATTTGATTCCATGTTACTTTGAAAGATATTGTGTGTAGGCCCATTATAGTGAACAACAACTGATCTAGAAAGACTATCCGGAAATCTTGCTACAGCGAATTCATGGAGAGAGACACAACCAATATTTTGAATGATATCAGAACTCTGTGGAGGGAGATTAATGTTTATCCCATGAAGACTATTTGGGAACCTTTCATGACTTCCAGTAGTGAGGGAACTTGAAGAAGAGCGTGGTCTCTGCACCACTTCAACCGATATGTGGGAACAAGCATGAGTGGTTAGTCTCACATTGGCTAGGAACAAGCTAAATGAAGGATATATAAGAGAGATGATTCATATACACAGTAATAGGTAAGTGGGCTCATGAAATTGGCCCATATTATTGGAAAGACCGGCATTTCCCAAATCCTGAGTAAGTAAAGCTCGTGAATTCGGTAATCAACCCATATTAGTAATAGGGTACAATTATTGAAAAAATTAACAAAATGAATGTTTCTTTAAAAGAAAAGAAAGATGACAGAAATAGAGAATAAGTTGATTTCAATCCGTGTTTGAGATGCACATTTGCGTTTACCTTCTACAAGGGATATGTTTTATTCTTGTTACAATTTTCAAGGTTTAAATTAAATAACAACATCCGAGTTGGAGTGGCACATACACAACTCAAGGCCACTCTCACTTTGTTGTCACAGTGAAATTTCTTGAAATCCCAAATAAAGAGTTAGCCCTGCCCAGGTTTCAAACCATCCATTACTTGTAAGCCAGCTTAGTGATCATATTCTATTACCATTTTTTTTTTAATTTCTAGCTCCAACTTGGTTTTCAATTATCAATTAAAGTACAATAAATAATAACATTGGAGAATCACGGCAGGCATACATCTCGTTATCTGTTTACAGCTGCCCGTGTGAGTTTTTGAGATCTGAAAGCATATTGCTAATCTAGGCGCTTTAGTCTATCCATGTACAATTAATCCACGTGCATACGGAAATTGAAATTAGAGATGACAACACAAGATTCTGCATTTTGGTGATTGCACTTGATGTATTTTATATGGTTTACTTGCTGTGCAAATTTAATCTTTTGCGGCTACAATATGGGCATATTTTCTATATATGTAAGACGAAAGCTTGATTTGTTTGCTGAATTTCTTGGATCTACAATAACAAGATAATAAATAGTAATTCATTGAGATTTTCATTCACATCCTTAACTAATTTCCTCCATTTTAAGTATGCTTAATGAATTGTCTTTGGTTTCCATTCTGTTGGTGAAGGGACGATACTAACTAGTGTGTTTCCCTCCAGGTTGGTGACAGAAAGTCAATCGGAAAATTGCTAAAAGAGAGGAGTGTAATTTTCTTTTATTTTCTAATTTTTTTATACAACTTATTTTATATTTTTTTGTGGATAACTTGGTCATGGTGGCTGGTGCAGTTTTATTGTGGGGAAAAGAACTTGTTTTAGCTGCTGGATTGTGCATATACCTTCACCATATATACTACCAGGTATGCAGTCTTTGGCAATGAAATAAAGGAGAGACAGACAAGACCAACAAAAAATAAAATAAAAATTTAAGAATCTTTAGGTTTATATATATTTGCAGGATAAATTTACAAATAGTTTAACAACGGAAATGACATTAATCTCCTTGAAAACAGGGGAATATTAGGCTGCTGCAACAAAAGCATAACAAAAGATGGCAGTAGTAAATTTGAGACTGTCAAATTGCAAATAACTAACTGGATTCAGCCCCCGGTTTCCTCTGAACATGCGGGGATTTTGAGGATATGGTTCACACAATCCCCTGAGGAATGTAAAGTAAACTCCACATTATTGGTCCCCCATACGTTAAGGTGGTCACGTTAGTTCTTGAGAAGGCAAAAGCTACACATTGAATCCCTCAGAGCACAAATGTTATTTATATTTATACCAGAAAAGTACCCGCGTGCTATGCACGAGACTTTTTATTATTATTTTTGAGAATGTTAATAATATATTCTTTTCAACATATTATTTATAATTGGTGTAATTCACGTGGATCTTATTAATTTATGTGGGTCTTCAATCATATTTGGTGAGACTTATTCTCAAAAAAATAGAACCCACGTGTATTTTAACTAATCATAGAAAATGTGTCGAAAAGAATATATTGTTAGTATTTGTCTTATTTTCCAATAAATAAATATATTAAATATATATAAATTGACTTAATAGATACTAATGTTATTAAACTCGAATGGGTGATTCGGTTAGAGTACATCAATATTGGATTGCTAAGTGAACCACTTGAACCAATATATTTAAAAATTTATAATATTTATACCAAAATAAACTTAGATTTTTAAAAAAAATCACAAATTATATAGGCCAGAATTTCTAAAATTCTAAATAGATTTATAATTTTATATAATATATAAACTAATCAATTAATATATTAATGTATTAATAAAATAATATGTATTTATAAAATATATTTTTAACGGGGACAAATTAAAATAACAAAAGATACCTATATATAAATATGGTCTCTCTAAAGCTAAATGAATCTTGTGGCCCAGTTCTAATGAAATCATCAATTTGCAAATTTGGAGATCGATTCCCATTGGTTCCTTTTTTTTTTTTTGAGTATTTGTGCAACAGTTTTCTAGCGCGTCACTGTAGCGTACTGTAGTGTCAGTCCGGAGATTTATATATACTATAGATGAGTTCTTAGACATTGCTTAAATTTGTCCCACTAATATGACTGATATTTGTTGTTGACATACTAATGTGTCTGTAATTATATTTCTCAGGGATGACTTAATTTGAGGTTCGTAGCTAGGAATTAGCTTAGTTTATGCTCTGCAATTAAGAAACTCATTTATTAGAGCCTTATGTGTGGAACACAAAGTGAGAGAATAGAAGATCCTAACATGCGCCAAGTGGTACAAGCCAAAAATCATGACAAATAATAAAAAAAGATCCATGAAGCGTGAATTGGCCTATTTGAACTTTTATATCAGTGGAACGTATTGGCTGAAAAACGGAAAGAAGCTGTCCACAGCTTGGAGACATTTGGAAGATGTAAGAATAAGAAACGAAGGAGCAAAAGCACAAAGGTAATAATCTGTCTTCGAAAATTTTACATAGATTTCCACAAGGAAACTTCTTAAAAAGATCATCAGACATTTGTATAATATATATACACATTTTCTTCTGATCAGTAACGAATGTTACAATTACAATTCCAACTCGCATCTGATCTGATAAAGTATTGCCTAACCAAACAATAAAAATGGGATAGTAATTAATTAGTTCATTGTTTCTTCTGATCTGACATTTTAAATACAGTACCAGAGCTAATTTGAATTTTTTTTTAACTTGGCTATGGATGGGATTGCAGCCAATAAGATGCGGGTTATTGTTAACCAGATGGGAGACCAAGACCTGGATGCAGCTCCTCAGGTCAATTCCAACAGCCTTTTTATTACTCTCTTATCCAAGAACAAGAATGAATTTCTCCTGATTGAATGTGTTTGACTGGTGCATCCATGTTCGAAGGCTATCATTTGTGGGGAACCAAACACGTGTCATGACCCCTTAGGGTGGACACTTGGAAAGGGCTCAACCACGTGAGTGACAACTATGTCCTTCGGCTGCAACTTAAAAGTTATATTTGTTGAACCCTGTCACCCTCTAGTCCTTACCCCTGCATGTTACTAGTTACTACCAGCCTTTCTTGGTCCTGGAGTAGCTTAGCTCTCTACTTCTAAACAATGGTCCAACTCCAAGAGGCCAAGATGACCAAGGCTATGAACCCCCCCTCCTCCTGTATGTTCAAAGTTCAAACTTCAAAGCAGTAGTACCAGCATGAACAATAGCATGTTTAGAGCTGCATTTGAGTACCCAAATCAACCACATTTTCATGACTCAAGACTTGGTTTAGTTTAATTTTTATGAAAACACGTTTGTTTTATTTTTCAAACATAATTTCCGGTTGAAATTTGGCTTGACAACTTTGACAAATGACAACCTTACCGAATGTTAACTCAGTCCCACATGTACTATGTGGGCTCTTGACGTTAACACTTGGAAGACACAGTGATGGAGCCTGGAGGGAGCTGATTGTAACATTCAAAATACAAAGAATCCAATTAATACAATTAAAATTTGAAGGACTAAAATCGCACAATTGCGAGACTCAGGGATTAATAGTACAATTAAACTTAAAATTTACTTCACTTCAAAACCACTTTCAATCAAATCAATTTCACATAATCAAATTTATTTAGAACTACATTTAACAAACGCTCACCCAAGTTAACCAACTAGTTAACTGAAATCACATGTCATTTGCAAAATTGCTGCTAACTATCGGTGACAATGTGTATGATTAAACTAAACTTATTTGTGGATGCGGTATTTCTGTTTCCTCGCTATGATTGTCAAAAACACAAGGTGGGGTACAAAGCCAGTCAGTCCCTTGCAAGGAAACTTTACACAATAAAGATACAAACATTTCCAAGAGTTGGTGAAGGCCAGACTTGTCTAGCTTAGGAAGTGAAGGGTTCTGCGCGAAGCCACGTGATTCCTTCCACTACACAGCATGAGGAGCGAGCTAGTGGCTTGAAACAGGGAAGCAGATTCAAATGCCTCATTATGGCCAGTTAATGCGAGCACCCTATTTTCGATATGGACAATATGCATGACTTCAACTCTAACTTAAACCACGTTTTTGGCTCCAATTAGCAAATTTATTAATCCATCTCCAATTTCTTTTCTTCATTAGTAGTATTTTCAGGACTTTCAACTGTCAAGTTTCAATACAATTTAATGTGCTTTTTTCAAATCAAATTGAAAGGCAATCCTGGGTCACGTGGTCACTTTGATCCGTCAGTATCGCCAGCTCATTCCGTGCCTTGTTAATTTTGGGGTCAAAGCAAGCATGGTCAATTACATACATAGCTGTGCATTGCAATGCTGGCCCTCTCTGTAAGCTGTGACCCTGCCACTGTGCCTCTGAGTCACTGTGTAGAGAGGAGGCCTTATTAAAACTTAGCTCAAAACATTCAAAGCATTTAACCCTCTACAAATCCAGTACCCCATTCCCTTTAAATGTCACTCCTGTTGCTTTCTCTACCACAAATGGTAACTGTTTCCAACTTACCATCTCCAAAACCTGCCTACTTGACCCTCCCATTTTTAACACACATTTATGCTTTGGCCATTTTCATTATTTACTCTCTATTCTATTCTGCTGTGACAATTAATTTAACTGCTAGGAGTTTGGACCACTTTTTCTTTTATTTATTTTTTAACAAAGATTAATTTTCCACCTCTCTGTCATTAGCTGATATGAAGAGAACAAAATGCATCCAAGAGGCAAGTGTTAAAAATATATATTTTTTACTTTGACAGCAACCAACTCGCCAACCAATAGAAATATTGTGCATGCATAGGAATTGTATTATTTTCCAAGTTGTTTAATTACCAAAATAAAAAATTAAAAGATAATAAATCATAATAATAAATGTGTTGATATTATGCTTATGCATTGGATGTTGAGATGACATAGTTAGAAGTGCCTCTTAGAATTTATATCAAAAAAAAAAAAAGTGCTTCTTAGAATCTTCACAAAACATTGTTTATCATTTAATAAACATGAAGCAGAAGGGATTGGTCTAAAAGAGCAATCTTTGCATCAGTTACCCGTGGGGTAAAAGAAAGAATGAAAAGAAAATGGCCATTCTTGGCAGTTCCAGCTGGTTCATTTACATCCGGTGTAGTAACTCTAGAGACAGTTCACATCTTCACGATTGCCCATCATTGAATGCACAAATCAACATGTACCAGTTGGAAAAGTCTTGTACTAAACTTGTTTCTAAAGTAAACAACTAAGTTTTTATTTTTTTTAAATATACTACGATCTTAATTTACTATAAATTCTAAAATATATAATACTTAGAAGCACTTTTCCCCCCGAAGGAACACCATGTCTTGACTTGACATGCCATGCACGAAAATATTGTCTATTTTTAAAAAAAGGATATTTAAAAAAAAATAAAACCCTTATTTGATTTGATATATATATATATATATATATAAATACAAACATCGTTATAAGTGTGAGGGAGGAGAGAGGGGTCCCAACTAGAATTTATTAACTTCCTTGTTTCTGCTTCTTCTCCCAAATCTTTTTTTTTTCCTTATAATTTCAATGTTGTGCCTCTGAAATCTCATGGCATGCTTAGACATGTACAACTCAGAGCACAAGGGTCATCATCATCATCATCAACAACAACAACATCACTTCACTCCAGTGAGCCCCAGGATCTCTTTCTCAAATGACTTTGTGGATGCACAACAAGCCTCCAAGCTTCAAGAAATTAGAAGCTCCTCCAGATCAGATGCACCACCAGTTTCCACCGACTTTGAGTTTTCTGTGACAAACTACTCCATGATGAGTGCTGATGAGCTTTTCTGCAAGGGAAGATTGTTGCCGTTCAAGGAGGATAGCTGGAACAACAACCTGCAGCAGGTGCAGAGGCCAGTCACCACTCTCAGGGAAGAACTCCTAGTGGATGATGATGATGAATGCCAAGGCTTTTCTTTAAGGCCTCCAAAAGGGTCCTCCTCCACAAGGTGGAAGGGGTTTCTGGGTCTCAGAAAGAGTCACATTGGCTCCAAGAAGGTTGACAAGAGTGAAGGTTCTTCTTCTGACAGTCACAGAGGAGTTGAAGCAGCAAGGTCTGGATTGGTCAATGAGGGAGCTAGGCTTAACATGAGTACTTCACAGGTTAGACATTAGTCTTCTTTTTTTTATTCAAGTTTTTATTTTATTTACTTTATTTTATACTTTCAGATCACTTGGTGGTTATTGTCTTTTTCTTGGCTTGATATTGTTATAAAAAATGATCATTGTACACCTATATGTCATTCTACCACTTGAGAGAGATAGGAATAAGAGAGAGAAAAATGATAGATGTGATAGATGAGTGATGTGATAAGAAGAAAGAGATAGAAATAGATAAAGGTGTTGGATGGGTGTTAAAAATAAATGGGTGTTTAAGTATAATTATTCTATTGTTATTTTCTTCTGTATTGTTTTTTTTATACTATGGTATGATGCAGGAGCTGTTGATTGAAGGAGGGTCAAGTTGCAGAGACGTTGAGATTGGGATATAGAGTTATGGTTGAAGAAGATTATTGAACCTGTAGAGGAAGGTGAAGGTCAAAAGTTTTGATCTTTGACCTTTTTGTTTTCTTCTCCTTTATGGGGGTGGGAAGATGAAGGTCGTTTTTCTTTTTAATTATCCCTTTTTTCCCGCATTTTTTTTTCTCCTTCAGCGGGTTCGGATAAATTAAGGCAGTGAGTTTATGTTGTTAATTACTAGGTTTTTTCCTTGTCAACTCTGTTTCTTCTTCTATTCTCTGATTTGTTTTGATCCTCCTAGTAGTTAGGATTTGACTGTTTATTGTACAAATTATTTGCAGTTGAATGAAAAAGGCCCCGCAAAAAAAAGTCTTTTCTGTTTTTAAGTTTTTGTCTCATGCCTTCCTAATCCTATCCTATCCTATTTTATTTACTTAAAATCAATGGTTTTTTTTTTTTCGAAGAAACTTAAAATCAAGAGTATCAACGGTTACCAAACATGTATTAATAAATTTTATAAGCCACCGGGCAGAAAGCGAATCCTAGGGTATTGGCCGGGCTAGCTCTTCCTCTATCGTTTTCAGATCTAATTTTGGATATCATAGTATTGGCAAGAATATCCTCTGACTGCTAACACAGACTGTCTCCCAACACTATTTTTTTTTATTAAACCCAAGGCTCAAACTCGAGACATTAAAATAAGTACTAACCGCAGTAGTCAGTTGAACCAGCAGACATTGATACAAATCTATCGGTATATCATAGAGAAAGTTTTATCTTAGGTATATAAAATGTTTCCAATTGTATTGAATATATAAAATATATAAATATAATATATAATATAAAGAATGAATTTCGAAGCTCTATGTCTCGAATTCTTGGATATTATTTATGTGATAATCAGGGTGGAGGAATTGTGAATTGGCCTTGTCAACTCCTTTTACCTTGCTATTTACCTATATTTTATTTACCTATGACAAGAGTTCTGATCATAAACCTTAACCATTTTTTATTATAAAAAAACCTTAACCATTTATTTTCCCATTTCGCCATATAATTTTAATTTCTGAAGTAGGCTTTTTTCCCCCCAAATTTCTGAAGTTGGTTTAAGTGACTAATTTTAGACTTGCGTGAACTATATAGTTAATTATTTTCAAATAATGAATTACATAAAGTGAGAAACTAGATAAATTCACCGTGAGCGTCTAAAAAAAAGTCTCTAAGATGGTTCAAAGAAAAGAAAAAGAGGAAAATAATTTTAACTTTTAATGGATTGGAGGAGAGGAAAAACATGTGATAGATTTAATTAGATATTATATTTAGCTAAGAGGAGAAAAGAAAAGAGATTTTAACAGAAGAAATAGAATTTACTTTTCAGTGCTTGCTGGTTTAGATTCTTAAACCTCCGATTGATGGTTTAACACAATTTTGACCAGTCAAACACACTTTTGGAAAAAATATATGGGTGTTTGTTTCAGACTGTGTTTGCTACAATAACGTGATTTTGGGTCCCAAAATTAATTCTAGTGAAAGGAGATTTTGAGTTATTTTTTCGTTTGTCAAAATTAATTCTGGATATGGGGCTCATAAAATTCTTTATATTTACACATTTAATGTGATTCTACCTTTATCATCCAAACACAATCAATTTTTTGAACACACTTTTAAAATATCATTATCAAATACAAATCAATTCTTTTTAAACACAATTTTATCGAACACAATTCTTTAAATACAATTCTATCAAACACAATTATACTAAAATCTAAAACAAACAGACGCTTAATTGTAAGTTTTTATCTTAAATTAATGTAAATTTATTTAAATAAATATTTAAAAATTTCTCTTCTCCCCCTTGGAAACACCCAATATGAGAGGGGAGTCATATTTCATCCCCTCCTCTCCCTTATAAAAGATTTAAAATATTGGCTTAAATATATTTTTAGTCTCTTATATTTAGTCTAAGTTCGTTTTTAGTCTCTAAAATACCAAGAATATTATTTTAGTCCCTAATCTTTTGAAAATCAATCACTTTTGGTTTCTCACATGATTATTTTAGTCCCTAATATTTTAAAAATATGTCACAATTAGTCTATCATATTTCAAGAAAAAAGACCAAAAGTGATTAAGTTTCAAAAGATTAGGAACTAAAATAATATTCTTGATATTTAAGAGACTAAAAATAAACTTAAACCAAACGTAAAGAACAAAAACATATTTAAGCCTAAAATATTTCTTCCAAATCCCTTCTCTCGATTTCCCTCCCACCAAACCATGTAAAAGGTTCTGGAACGGTGACTTGCCGACGGCGAGACCCTGGCTCTGTGGCTATTGCGCATTTGGCAAGTATTTACTAAAACGGGGATCTAGTCCCGCACCGCACCACCCTCCTCCACAACAAGCCACTGCGAGTAAAAATTTCACAGTCTCAATCTGCCAATTTCAAATATTCTATTAACTTTACTATATTTTGTCTTTAAAGGTTTCATATATCATTTTATCTTAAGGTCCTTGCAAGCTGAAAAGAGGTTGGAGGAAGACTGAAATGACAACCGTCAGAACCGCTGCATCGGTGAGATTTCAAAATGCCCTGTCAGCGTTGGTTGTTGTTTGAATTGAAATCTATTCATGCTTTGAATCTGAGATTAGCAACATCCTTGCGATTTTCCATTATTTTTCGCTCATATTCTTGGGTTGTTTTAGAAATTGTTAAAGTTAGTTCAATGTTAGGTTACGGAGTTCAAATGTTCATTATAATACTAAATTGTCCATGGGGGAAAGCTAAGCCCGAGTGGCGTTACCTTTTCAACAAACTATACTAAAATTAATGGCTATTCTAATTGTGACACATCACTGCACATAGTTATACTACATGTAGATGTAGATATCTCAGTTGATGCATTTTTTTTCTGTCTAGTTTTAAGTTGCAGAATGAAGGGATTATGTTTAATCACAATAAACATGAATACATATTCTCTCACGTATAACAAAGTTTCACCAAGGAGCAGCGACTTCCTTCTGAAACATGTGCTGATAGCTTTCAGCTTTGCATTTCAAACTCTCAAGATAAGAAGCAAAGCCATTACAAGCTCCCTTCAATTCTTCAAGCTTGGTTTCCATGTTCTTTATTTCGTCATCCGCACGACTGTGTTCTGCTCTATATGCGAAGAATCTTCTGGTCTCTGAGGCATCATCTGTTTCATAGGTAAGGCTTACAAGCCTGCGCAATCGGACTCTTAAAAATCCAACATTCATGCCCAAATGCTCAAAGGCGAGCAATGTTTTATCCCAATTAGCGAATTCAAAACGCGGAGTCGATATCACACTGACTTTTATGGCATCAGCAATGTTGACAATTTCAGATATAATTCCAGCAATCAGCTTATAGTTCATGCCCTTGATGAGATTGTCGTGAAGATAGGATTGCTGACTGTAGCAGAGCCTGTAGTACTTGTTTCGAACTTCAGCAGAGAGTTCATCATCTATTGGCATTCCATCGACTATGATTCTGAAATGTTCAAAACCTCTTAAATCTTTGAATTCAAGCATTTTAAAGCCCTCCAATACTTCTGAGAGAGCTTCCTCACTATCCCTTTCGGATTGTTCTGGAGACTGCCTAGCCTTAGGCCCCATTCTTGACACACTGGTCCTCTTTTTCTTTTGGATATCTAGTTGAACAGCTTTACCATGTTTTCTCTTTGAGCTACTACATGCTGCTACAACATCAGCATCTGTGTTTTTTCTGCCTGAGAACATGAAGGAGCAAAATAAAAAATGTTACTATACTATCCCAAGAATGCATAAATCCTTGATGGTTTCGTGATTGATTACAAATTAACAATACAAGAAAGTAAAAGCATAGAGAAAAAAAAGTCTTGCCTCCCACTTTTTGTTTCATGTAATTGTCTAGATTCAGAAGAGCCACATCTTGTTCTTTCAAATTATTAGCTCTTATAATACGAACCTGGAAAACAAGCACAACAATGAGTGGCATGAGCTAAGACTTAAGAGAGAGAGAAATTATTAACTTAATGCTTCCCCCCACTGTTCTCAATGAAAAATAATTCTTCGGCATAGTCATGAACTCGGAACATTATTTACCAGGGTTTCAGATGATAATGGCCTTAACAGTCAGGCCATCATAGCTATTTTAGCATTGTCAGTTTTGCCTTAACAATCAGGCCATGATAACTATTTTAGCATTTTCATTTTTTTTGGATTAATAGCTATTTTAGCATTGTCAATTTTGTTCAGAGGAAAATGTAACTAACACGGCAAGTGATCATACTACAGAAAGGAATGTTAGTATCAGTGATATACATGCTCACTGTTGCCCTTGTTTTTTTTTTTTGGCAACACAGTCCTCATACTGTCACTGAAATATAGGATCACCATTAGAACTAACAAAAGACATTTAAACCAAAATAAATAAATAAAAATCCAAACCATTACCTTAAATTTGGTGGGTTCAACTAATTGGAAGACCACCACATCACCCTCCTGCAATTTATGCACAGCAGAAAACTGTCTCCAGCCAGCACTCAAACCTGTCTTACAGGCAATGTATTTTGTCTTGTATTCTTTACCAGATTCATCTTCCAAAGTGATAGTCGTATCCTTATCTGGTAAATGTTTTTTACAGAACGCCACAGGCAGCCCCTATGTAGAGAAATCAGAAGACATGGCTATCCGGTTTGGTTTCTTTAATACTATTATTTTTATGAAAAATGCTAGCAAAACACTCTAACACATTTTTTCCAACACACTATAATTGGTCAAAATTTATGTGGATTTTGCCACTTTGGGAATTGGTCTCACCAAATAGGGTATGAGACCCACATGAATTTCATTTAATCATGCAAAGTATGTTAGAAAGAGTGTATTGCTAGCCTTCCTCGTATTTTTATTTCGGTGAATTCAAATGCTTACCATCCAAAAACAACTAGCAACATGTGATCTGACCAGGGACTTCACAAAACTAGGGAACTCCTGTTCCAAATTTGATCGGATTCCCTCTGCTCGAATCACAGCAGATGACATGGCCTCACCTCGAGAAAATACTCCATCTGTTGCAAACTTCTGTGACTGTGCCTCATCATATGTGGCCTGTAGAAAAGGCATTTGTTAGAATTATCAATCACTTAGAATTTGATTTAGAAAGAGTTGTGCCATTCAAATCATACGGCCATTCTTGTAAAGTACTACAAGGTGGTAACTTCAAAAAAACAATGGAGCACAACCAGAAAATAAAATGAAAGAGTAATGCAACGTTATAATTATGTGGAGCAATATGTGTCTTATAGTTAGGATTACCAAGGTTTTGCGCACTCAGTTAAGAATGATAGATTTAGAATCAGATAAAAGACTTGCAAAGTAATGCCAAAACCAAGATCTAAAGAGAAGTTAATAGTCTATTTGGACATTAAGAAATTCTGTTAGTTAGTTGCCTTTGATAATAACATATACAGTATTATTTTTTGTTATCATTTCATGTTGTTTTCCATCAAAATAGCCCGAAGACAGAAAGAATACTTCTAGTGTATCTTCCCATCACCACTACTTGAGGTTTTTTTATACACATATGATTGTAAGAAATATCTCCGGTCGTTCACCACCAAGACTAATCTCCTTTTGGGGGATCTAAAGGCACACAAAGGTGGATTGTCCCTCTCCCAATCAGGTTTTCTCCATACACAAGAGTTAGAATTTGAACCCTTAACCACTTGCTTAAGGGGCCCGAACCTATCACCACTCGGACGAACCACTTGTTGGTACCACTACTTGAGGTTTGGAGTCTCATCTACAAGTGTTTTCTGGTAGAAAGTCAATTACCCCAATACAGGCAACAAAAATAATTTTATTTGTCAAACTCTTGCCTTACCACAAACTATTAAGAAGTAAATTACACCAAATCATATAAGGCAGATCCTACAAGCTCAACATCAAATCCAAAAGCAAGAATGCTTTTAAAAACAATCCCTTCCAAATCTTACTTGCTTCATCTGACTGTTCAAGAGCTTGCATTTATTCTCCATCGCCTTGTTCTGTTTATTCAGCAAATAATGCAACATTAGCTACAACTCATCATTATTAACTCGGAATAAGGAGATCCCAAAAGAAGCCAGAACCAAAGGAATCTCATGCTAGCTTGGTATGGTAAAAATAAAATAAAATGAAGATGCCCATCAAACACTTTGTTCTTTATCATGCAAAACACACATAGAGGAAAAGAAAAATGCAAAAATTGGCATATTTTGTGAAACTTAAGGAAATGTAGATATAGAAGATAGAAAACCACGTTTAAAGGAGACTTAGAGAAATAGGCAAGAGGTAAGTCGTCGTGCATCTCCTCCCCGTGAAATGCCACAGTTACAACTTGATCATTATGTGGAAACTCCATCACCTCCTTCTTAACCATCCGATCCCGGTTCTTTCCATCAGCCGCCACCATTTTCGACACTAACAATTTAAGAGGAGTCTCTTCCCTTATCAATTGGCTTGCATTCTCCTCCACAACCCCTCTTACCAAAACGTAATCTCCAATGCAACAAGAGAGAGAGAGAGAGAGAGGGAGGCCAAAAAGGCCTTGGATGGGTTGTGTGGGGTGGTGTTGGTTTTGATCAAAACATGGGTGAATGATCTGTGAATAAGAGAGAAAAACCAAAATTTTCGTTCAACATTTGAGACTGTTAGATACACACCACATTTTGTGTTGTGCTTTTCTGTTGGTGTTATTCTATGAATTAGTTGGTACGTAATTGCTATTGCCTAATGCCTATGGGTGATTCCAATAGCAAGAGTTGTCACCTGTGTTTACGAAGCAACATGATATATCACCGAGATCAAGATACCCCAAGGGTATTTGTGGAATGGATTAATTTGAGAGAGAGATGCCAATTAATTCAATCTAATCAAATTTCTCATAATAATATGATCAGACGATCAGTTCTGTTTAAATTGTGAATATCATCCAATCGAGTTTAATATATCAATTTGGATAATGTCTAGTTTTTGGTTTTTGTTAAAAACATTTTAATATATAAATTCATCAAAATTTAGAAACATATAATATCACCAAAAACATCAAACATTAAGCGTCCGAAACAACGAATGGGTCCATGTATGATATCATATCCACTATCCAGGGATGCATGAAGATGAGGGTTTGGGAAAAATTAAAAAATAAAGACCAACTACTACATAACAATATTGCTATAGTGTGGTATGATGTATTGGTATTATCATACTCAACTGCCTACTTGCCTTGTTCATTTGTTTAGCTGTTCTTGGCCAATAATATTCCTTTATTGACCGGAAGGTCCATTAATTTTTACCCAAAAAATAATATATTTATTATTCATTTTATTTCTTCCTTTTTCTATCCAACTAAATAAATGGAGAGAATGTTTTTCCCCTCTTTTTTTAATCAATTAAAGTTATAGATAAAATTTACTCATAATAATACCTCTCATTGTCTCATGAAACATGTATGCACGAAGAAATTTTTTACTTGAGCTAAAAACCATGCTTATATTATCCTGAAATCTTCTCATGACAAAGAAGAACTTAATGTTAATTCGTAATATAATTAACCATTAGCTTTATATTTAAAAAAAATTAATGATAAAATGTAAAGATTCAAAAGTTCTAAGCCACTTAAAATGTCACCTTGACAATATAGAAAGACAAGGAAAAAATACAATTTTTTTCAACATTCAAACAGTTTAAATAAAAAATATTTTACTAAATTTTAGCAGCTACGACTCTTATAAGAGATTTATTGAGGGATATGAACGTCTTTATCTGCAAGTCAAATAAAGTCAAATAATTTTTAATCTGGACATTCTGCAAGTGTCAAAGAATAATTGGGTAGTGTGTCGCCATTTAAAAAGTGGCAATGGGATAATCGTCCTATAATTCATTCAGCAGATGCTAGTCATGTTGGAAACATAATGGTACTTTCACATGAATCACACGGCTGACAAGGACAAGATATTTATTATTGTGCAATCTTTTTTGGTACAATAAGAAAAGTAAAAAACAGAAAGGAAACTAGCTACTACAGCCTATGCTGTCCTTGAGCAGAAAAGACCCCATCAGAGAGTGGGAATCTCTCCAAATTGTCCATGTTGAAGCTTGATGCATTGCATTCTTTGCCATAAAATCAGCACGCATGTTGGCCTCCCGAAGAATATGTTCAATCTTGATGCTCGAGGCACGTCTAACAAGCTGTAGAATATATAGTTGCAATGACCCCCCATGAGCATGGAAATTTGGTTATTGTGCAATCTAAATTCCAATGGTTATTTTCCTTCTGATAAAAAAAAAAATCCAATGGTTGAGGTGCAACTTTATATTTTGTGCCATTTCAAGAAAATCAAATTAAATCAATTCATGTATCATGTACCGACGTTCGTTGGTCCAACTGGCAACTACAATTGGTCATCATTTTAAGGTCTCGAAGCCAAGGTCCTGAGGGAGATTAGTCTTTGTACTAGTAGCCGGAGGATACTCCTACCAATGCCATGGTAACCAAAAAATAAAAAATCAATTCATGTCCTACCTTATACTATAAAACTTAGGCTAGATCAGATTTATTCATTAAATAAATTAAAAAAAAATATTTAGTTAAAAATATCAGATTAATCGTTCAAATTAATTAAGTTTATAAGCCTAAGAAAGTCAACCTATTTAAATAAATATAAATGTTATTATTATACTAAGATTTAATCATAATGTCACATATATTTATATTTATTTAGTTATTTAAAAAGTTAAACATGTTCAGTAAAAAAAAAGTTAAACATGTTAACTTACTAAAAATCTGAATTTATAAACCTATTTAGATATAAAATTATAATTTATTTAAAAGTTTTATTATAAAATTAAGTTTTTAGACCATATCAAACAAATAAATTAGGTTTAGGTCATAAGTTTAAAAATAAGGCTTACGCCTTAAAAAAACTAAATCCAACTTAGCCTATATTTCAACTTCTAATATTGAAATGTTGATTTTTTTTTTAATAAAAGGATAGCAAGAGTGAGGAGATTTTCTTCTCTCACTTGTTAATATTTTTTTTTACAAGAAAAAGTGGACGAACTAAGATACCTCTATTCCAATGGCATGCTATTAGTGGCGCGCGCTCAAACCTGGCGGCCTAGGTTTCACTATATATTATGTCTTGCATTCATTGATATATGTAATGCAGGTGAATTATTATTGTGTACATAACCCGAAAAACAAATAAAACATATCTTCTTTCGTGTCTGTGCAAACAAAGAAAGCTAAAAAGGATATATGGACCATTTGTCATAATCCATGTAAGGTTTATATATATATAAGTACCCCTTCAAGATTCCCTATACCAATTACAACGCGGATGAGCCAAATTGACTTGCACCTTCAAATTTGAGATCTGTTGGTCATCCCTTGAACAGATTTATTTTTTGTTTTATATATAAATAATGGCACACGAGATCATCATTAACATAATCATCCTATAAAAGAAGAAAGGAAAGAGAAAGGGGAATCCCAGAACTCAAGCCAGCTAGCCCTTATGATCAAACCAGCTGTTAACTAAGACATTTTAATATTAGTATCAATTTTGCCGTTAAATATACTCCATTTTTAAAAAAGTTAACACAGTTTTCTAAAATGTGGTTGATTGATTTAATAGGCAAACATGTTGACTTTAAAAAAAAAATAGTAAATCAATTACCAAAGGTGTGTTGAAAATTGAAAATAGTGTTACTAATAATTTTCCTAAGAAAAGAGTTTCAGTAGATTAATGTTTGCAGAAATATTAAACACATCCTTTTTATAAAACTACTCTTTTAACACAAAATTTCAATGCATATGTTGAGACATAACAACCAACGCCAATTATTGTTTTCCCCCTTGCAGGTATAGAACCGTAGAGGACTAGTCAATAAATCAATAAAACAAACAATTCAAGCAAATACCCTTTCGTATTGTATTGGTGCATAATACCAACCATATTATATTAGATTTTACACCCAGTGCATTGTACCGGTTTTCAATTTTTTGTTCAAATATATTATATTAGGATTAGGATATAATTATTAGTATATATATATATATGCTAATAATTATGTGTATTAATATATATATATATATATATTAATACCTATAATTATTATAATAGATATTTTTTTTATTTCATCTAATACAAAAATGCAAGTCAGTTTTATTATTTTTTCTTAATACCTAGCTATAATTATTAGGGTAGATATTTATTTCCTTTAATACATGAGTGCAAATTAATTTTACTATTTTTCTTTAATATCTACCTATAATTATTATAATAAATATTTTTTTTATTTCCTTTAATACACTAGTGCAAGTCAATTTACTAATATATATAACTATAATTATTATGATATATATTTTCCTTATTTTTTTAATAAAGGATTTCAAGCCAATTTTACTTATATATATATATATATATATATATATATATATATATATATATATTCAGCAGCCTCTCTCATGTCCTTGTATTTTTCTGCATTGCCATGTGAATGTGATGTTACTTTTTGGCTTCCAAAACCAACATCCTGAATGAATTGAGTTTAGTTGAGTTTCGGTTTTTGTTTTCTTATTTTGTCATCTTCTTGCGGCGCACGCCTCCTTAACTTATTTTATTTTGCTATTCGATTTTGACTGATTGATTACCCCTGTTTCCCTCTGACTTTCCAATTCATTTGCATTCAGAGCTTCATTCAAATTTCAGTTACAACTTACAGCTTCTGTTCTCTCTGCTGTTAACATCTTCATGATTCTGATCCTACCTTATTAGTAATATGGCTTCTTTTCCCAGCTCCATGGAGGGTTGGATGAAGGCTTCTTATGTGGTCTTTGTATTCTTCTATGCTCTCTTTCTGGGCGCCATAAAAGGTTCACTTTTTCTTTTACCTTTTTTTTTTCATCCTTTGTATTTTTCTTTCTTTTTTAAGTTCTAAAATCTAAAGTGAATTTAGATGATGGGTTCTGAGATTTTCTTCAAATTCTGCAGGCTTTGTTGTGGGGCCTATTGCTGGTCTTATACTGATTATAGGGAACGTTGGGGTGATTGTGGGGCTATTTCCTGCACATGTGACTTGGACTGTTTACACCCTTTTGAAGTAAGTAACAAACTTTATATAATACACCCTTTCCTTTCCCCTTTTTTTTGTCTCTGGAATTTCAGTTAGCATTTTCTTGTGGATGGTTAATTTTGTGTTTGCGACTGCAGGATTCAAGTATTTGACGCAGCCTTGAAAGTTGCTGTTTTGATTGCTTTGCCTGCCTTGTTTGGTTTATGGTTGGGTCTAGGCATAGCTGGTAGTGTTCTTGTTGCTGTGGGGTATGGCTTTTTCACCCCTTGGGTTTCAACTTTTGAGGCCTTCAGATATGACCATGAGTCAAAGAAGTTTTTGCACTGTATTATGGTGAGATTCTAAGATCAAGATGTTCTGAAATTCTTATACCACTGTTTAATTTATTAGCACGCCGTTTGCTTATGGTAAAAGTTATGTATACTCTCACTGAACTCAGAATGGAACCTGGGGAACAATCAAAGGAAGTTGCACTGTAGTTAGGGATTTTGCAGATATATGTTACCATTCATACCCAAGTTACTTGAAGGAACTACGCGAATCACCAGGTTCAGATCAGTGCAAGAGGCTAAGGTAATGATCATGAGGTCATTTATTTAACTCAAGTAAACATAATATTTGTTTTTCTTTTGTTAGCTTTCTTTGTGGGAACCATATTGATTGTATGTTTTGAATAACATTTTTTATTTGCAAAATATGAGTGGCCCTTGTTGGCATTTGTTCCTCAACTCTCACATTTGAACTAGTTTTGCAGGTTAATCCATGTTCCTGGATGTGTCATTGTTGGGATAATGGGGCTAATTGTAGAGGTTCCTCTTTTCACTGCAATTGCTATAGTGAAGAGTCCCTACCTATTGTTCAAGGGCTGGTACAGACTTTTGCATGATCTAATTAGCAGAGAAGGTCCATTCCTTGAAACAGTTTGTGTCCCCATTGCTGGTTTGACAATATTTGTGTGGCCACTTGTTGTCATTGCCAGCATATTATTGGCCATTCTCTCGAGCATCTTTGTTGGACTTTATGCCTCTATTATAGTATATCAGGTTTGATCACTCTTTTTATTCCTTCATTTTCCAAATCCCAATTACCTTCATTGAATCATTGGTCTCACCTTTTTGACCTTTGTGAGTGTAGGAAAGATCTTTCCGTAGAGGTTTAGCCTATATAGTTGCAATGGTTGCTGAGTTTGATGAATACACAAATGATTGGCTCTATCTTCGAGAGGGGACATTCTTTCCAAGGTACACATTTTTCCAATCAGTTTCTTCTCCTATCTACCATTTATTTATTCCGTTAACATCAGCACTCAATTTGCTTGCAGCCAGGCCCCAGTATCGAAAGAAAATGGCTTCTCAATCATCAGAGTTTTCAAATAGAGGAAATAGTGTGGCAGGAAGCAAATTGAATACTACTACTATGGAACCACCTGCAATGTTTATGCCAAACTTAGCTCCTTCAAGATCAGTTAGAGAGACCATTCAAGAAGTTAAAATGGTGCAGGTATGCAGTAATTCTTTGTCTAGTAAGTTAGTTTAGTTCTAAAACATGAGCAAATAGTTTCCCAAGTCATGTCACCATGAATACAATTCCTTTGGAAGAGCTTTGTGCTGGTCAAAATATGAGCATTTATCGAGAGTTGGGAAACTTCAAACTTGGTCCTCTACTGAACAGCAGAAGGTTAAACTGCAGAAATTTGTGTTACATTCCCTTCCATTTTGAAAAACAGATGGATGAATAAAAATTCCAGGACCAAAATGTTTTGCTTAGATTACACTGGTAGCTGAAAGTTTGCTTGCTATATATGCAAAACTCAAACCAAGAACTAGACTCTTTGGTAGATGATAGATGATAGGAATAACCAGGAAGTTTGCTCCATGAAGAAATGAAGAAAATATATAAATAAAATAGAACAAAGCAAAAAAAAAAAAAAGGTACTGCATATTATCTTCTGAGCAAAAGATGATTTGACATATTTCAAGGATTTTTATTCTGGTCTAAATCACCCAGTTGGTAGATCTATATCTTTTGTTTTAATGGCCAAAAAGCAAAATATGTATTCAGGATTTTGATGGCCGACTTCATTATCCACTGGCCATTTGGTATTGATTGCAGTCTTAAATAACTGACAAAGTTGATGCTGTGGTTGATATATCTCATCCTATGTACTAGATTTGCCTTGAAAGGACTTTACAGAATAGCTATGCAATGAAATTGTTAAAAAGGAAGTGTATATTCTTATTTGACCTATCAGATATCCAAGGA
Source organism: Glycyrrhiza uralensis (assembly GCA_030159175.1). NCBI lineage: Eukaryota > Viridiplantae > Streptophyta > Magnoliopsida > Fabales > Fabaceae > Glycyrrhiza > Glycyrrhiza uralensis. The sequence continues at coordinate 46,757,386 of BRZY01000001.1, read as the reverse complement.
GAAAAACATTTATCCAAAGCTTATGCTAATTTCATTCATTGCAACATCTTATGTGAGATCTTATCCGGATGCCTAAGACCTCTTTCTGATATTATTTAGTTGTTGTTGTTGTTGTTATTTTATTTGAAAAACTCTCATGTAGTACTTAAAATGTAATGTGACAGATCTGGGGAAATATGATGAAGTCCTGTGAGATTAGAGGCAAGGAGCTATTGGATGCTAATATACTTACAGCTGCTGACCTTTATGAGTGGTTGAGGGGAAAGAATATTAATGAAGCTGCAATAGTTGGTGTTGGCTTGCCTTGTTACTCACTTCTACAAACACTTCTCTTCTCCATCAAAGCCAACTCAAGCGGTGTGTTGCTACTTGATGATTTTGAGATAACCTATTTAAACAGACCAAAGGATAAGTTGTTGGATTGGTTCTTCAATCCTGTAATGGTACTGAAGGAACAGATAAGGGTCATTAAATTGGTGGAAGGTGAAGTGAGATACTTGGAAAAAGTAGTTCTCTTTGGAAGCAATAAGCAACGCTTGGAGGCTTGTGATAATGGCAGTTTAGTGATTACTGATGCTCTTAGAGCTGCTCAAATTGAGGGAATTTCCAGAAGGTATGTGACCTATATCCTACAACAACAACAATCAAACTATTTTCTATTAAGTGGGGTCGGCTACATGGATCAGTCGATGCCACCTACTGAGACTAAAATGTTCAGTAACTTTATAATATCAATAAGCTATGTATGTGATTTTTGTTTTTCCTTACTTCTTAGTAAGTAATGTATTGCTAGACAATTTAACTGATGTGTGTGCAATGATGAATACATTGTTAGGATGATTGGAATGATAAGAAGTGTATCAAAGCTTCCAACATACAGAAGGAAGTTTCGTCAGGTGGTTAAAGCTATAGTCACTCATTCTCTGGAGAAAGATGCTTCAGAAAAGGCTTTGGTTACTCATTCTCTGGATATAGATGTTTCTGAAAAGGCTTTGGTTACTCGTTATTTGGAGAAAGATCCTTCTGGAAGATCCACTAGGTCTATAGTATCTGTACCCTCAGATGACAATGTTTAAGATAAACTATACTTGTAAATGAATCATTGTAAATTCCTTTAGATTGTGGGTTGATTGCTGTAAAAATGAATATTGAGGTCCATTACAGATTGAAGAGATTCGCCTTTATTTTCACTCCTCTTGTCCTTTTTAGTTCAGTCCCGAGTTGAGTAAGTCAAAGGAATGATTACTAAGAATCAAGTTTGAAATGATCATCAAGCAAAATTAGTTTGGTGCAACAAAGCGAAAGTAATTAGTATGATATTGTTTTCAACGTTGTTAAACATTGGAAAGTAATTGTTATGACTAGCTAGTCTTGTAGATTCATATCACAAAAATTTGATGAATTTAATTTATATGGACTATTAGTATTTAAAAAATTACCCGAACGACAGTGTACAGTTTTTTTGCACCAATAATGTATCAAAATTAAACTCAAATTATATAAGCAAATATGTGATTGGCGGTTGACCATCATACATAGCTAAATAATAACCTTTCTTTTTGTTCCAGAGACAAGAAATCACGAGATAAGTGGAGATACTACTAGTTATTATGATTGAATATATTAATCAAAATCTCCAGTCACCATCATATCACCTGAGCCAAAGCAATTGGTCTTGCCTAGTAATAACAGCAAAAGGAATGATTTAATGGCGACAATTTTAGTGCTAAACTAATCAATTACTATAATAATAACTGGTCAATAACGTCACAGTGTTCCCGCGCTTCAATATCTTCAATTTTTTTTCAATCTTTTCTTTAATTAATTAGTAGCACATATTTGGTAAATATAGTTTCTATCTCCTGCACACAATTTTTTTCGGGAAAGCTGCACATAATGTTTCAATCTTACACGTATTAGCTCATTATCAATTACTACAATAATATCGGATTTGAATTTGGTGCAATTCATGCAGTCTTGTAGTCGCAATTGGGACTGCGATTTTGATTAGACGGATGAGAATAATCCGAGTTTAAAATTTGAATAAAACTAGAATAAATCGTAAGCTAACCAATTTTGATCCAATGGTTATTATCGCGCCGATTGCATGAAATTGCCGACTGCAGACGATCTAGGTCCAATAATATCCGGTTAATATCTTTTCACAATTTCCTAGCGGTGCCTTTCCCCATTTTAATATTATATTATTATTTTTCAAGTTTTGCTATCTATTAATTTTTTGCTATTCTATCTTTTTTTTATAAACCAAAAGAAAACCAGAAAAACAAACAAACTAGAGACTTTTGGAAAAAGCTACAGAATAATAATCAACTAATAACTGGTTATATCGCAGTGTTTAAACACAATCTTTTGTGATTTATTTTTAAATTAAATTCTTTAATCCTTTCTTTAATTAAATATTGTTTTTTTAATATTAAAAACAATTAATTATTCTTCTATTACCTATCTATCTATTTAAGAAAATTGAACCCATTGAAACATGTGTCAAATTTTGCATCTTTAAATTTTTCATTTCTTTTTCGATAATGCATTTTTGTTTAACTGTAATATAATATTTACAAGAATATACATTATCAAATATTGTATTTGGCTAATTTTAAGGTTGTAAAATAATTTTTTTTTATTTTTTAAAAAATAAAATTATATTGATTTCTAGGTTTCAATAAAAAAAAATTCCAGTAAGTTTTCAACTCAAAAATTTATTTTTCATTTAATTTATAATTTTGACAAATAAAATAGTGTTCACTTGCATGTTTTTTGTTACAATAAATTTGTAAGTTACAAAAAAAATTCTCTTGATTTTATTTTTAATATGTAAAATAGTATTTACTAACGTGTTTTATTCATATTTTGTGTTCCCTTAAACTTTTAGGGTGTAGATAAATAAAATATTATTTGCTTAGAGTTTTCATTCAAGTTTTTTGTTTTGATAAATTTTCAGGTTCCAAAATTATTTTTCTATGATTTTATATTTAATAAATAAAATATTATTTGCTTACGAATTTTATTCAAGTTTTTTTGTTCCTTATAATTTTCAGGTTGAAAAATTATTATTTTTAATTATATTTTTAAGAAATGAAATAGTATTTACTTACGCGTTTGTTTCATGCTTTTGTGTTGCTGTAAATTTTTAGGTATCAAAATTATTTTTTTTATTTCTATTTTGATAAAAAAAGTTTACTTACATGTTCCATTCATTATTTTTGTTCACGTAAATTTTCAGGTTGTAAATTTTTTTAATTTTAATTTTATTTTTAATAAATGAAATAGTATGTGCTCATGAATTTTATTCATGTTTTTTGTTCTTTCAAGTTTTTAGGTTACAAAATTATTTTTCTTTTAATTTTATTTTCGATGAATATAATGTTTTTGTTTATAAGTTTTATTAATTTTTTTCCTATAAATTTATAGGTTGCAAAATTGATTTATTTTTAAATTTTATTTTATTTTTTGTAAATATATTTTTTGAAAAATAGTTTTATTTTAATATTTATTTTAATAGTATTTAATTTATTTAAATGAAATAGTGTTTCCTTACATGTTTCATTTATGTCTTCTCTATTAAATATAACAAATATTGTGGATTGAAAAATTATTTTAATTATTTTTCTCTATTTATTTTGTTCCTTTGATTTGACCTTCATTTTTATAAACATGAACAATTATTTATTGTTAAAAGCATAGAATTTGCATGCTCAACTAAGATGCAAATTATTATAACTAGCATTATTATAAATTTGGACTATATCATATTAGATTTTTACTATTTTTTTTGATACAACAAATTATTACTATATAAATATGTTATTTTATATCATATATAAAAATCAATACGACCACCGACCCGTGCATTCGGGTGAGGTCAACTGTCTAGATAGACATACAAAAGGCAAAAGTGTAAAGTGCATTTCATTTATGTTCGGCATTGATCTACTTCCACGTATTGCGTGGAAAAGGCACCTGGGAAAACGAAAATCCTTATAATGGGGCTTTTTTTTTGCTTTTTGTCAAATAATGAGGCTTTTTTCTAAAACAACTGTTATGGGACTTGACAGCGCACAACAAAGACAGCTAGGCCCTTGTTTTGGGTGGACCATTAGAGAACAAGCCCATTGTGACCAAAAAATGTTAGAAAATACGGTTGGATATCTTTCGATATCTTCAGCCCTCTTTTTAGTCAACCATAAAATGATATCTTTGAAGACCCAAAAAATGATGTATTTGGAGTGAATAGGGATTGAATTGGAGGAAAAAGTCAAACCAAGTTAGTCAATATCAGATCGATTATTGAACCGATGAGAATAAGAGTTTAAGGTTTATAGGTTTGACCAGGGTTCAACTGGGGTATAATAAAATAATATTATTTTAATTATAAATATAATATATAATATTATTTCAAACTCTAAACCTATACAATATTGAGCAAAAATTAACATAAAAGTCATAACTTTATAAAGAAAAATTAAATTTTACTACTAAATATCATAATTCATAACATAAAATATTCAAAATTACAATTAATTGAATAAAGTGATATCTATTTCTTTAAAAAAATAAAAAATTTGAACTTTTTTTAAAATGAAAAAAAAGTAAACTGGTCCAACCCGGATTTTAACCGATTTTTTTGGTTTTTGACCGAATTTCTCGATTTTTTACTAGTTCTTTGGCATGACGGTTTTCAGAATGTGCCAGATCGGACAGGGGTTCAGTTTTAACTACTATGAGTCAAACAATTAAATATAATCAGTTTACTACCAATTCTATTATTTTTATTGGCTCATGTAATGGCTCTTTATAATAGGACTCTTGATTCCTTTGCATCTTCATTCTTTGCAAACCAAACACATAATGATGAGGGGAGGCGGGGGAGTTGATTGGCATCCCTTGTTTCGCAGTTGCCAAAAAGACCCAATTTCTTGCGTGGCTCTATACTATATGTGAGATTTGGAACCTCTTGAGTCTAGATAGTATAATTCCCTAGTTGTATTTCTCACTTTAAAATTCTTAATTTGTTTTAAATTATTTATCATTTTAAAATTAATAAAATATTTTTATAATTTATGTTTATTTCTTGATTTCTTGATATCTTTACTGAATAAAATGAGCGGTAACATTAAAAGAATAAAAAAATATAATTACATAAATTGTAATTGTAATTTTTTAAAATTAAAATATTTAATAGCTCTTAATTTTTAGATAGATAATTAATGAAGAAAAATAATTAAAAGTCACACATGACACAATTTTTACACATGACCAAATAAAATGAAAAGGGAAAAACAAAATAAATAAAAAGTGACGGATTTGACTCATTTGGAGTGAGTAGAGAGTAAAATATGTAATATCAGCTATTAATGAAGAAATCAAGGGATTAATATTTCAATATATCTATCTATGATTTGTTATGCATGTGTATGTAACTTTCAACATTGAAACTAATAATAATAATAACAACAACAACAAAATTTACACATAGGTCCTCAAAATATCCATCTTTCTCATTTCCTCCACAGCTTTTCTCTTAACCCCTCTTTCTCCACCATCGCCGTGCTATAGGCTGCCAGCGAACACACATTCATTGTTCCTTATCGACTTGCCAATCATAGGTTCCAAGTTGGTCTTGTTTTTTCCTTTTAGTTTTTATTATTTGAATTGTGCTATATAAGTCTATAACCATGCTTTTCTCTTGTGATTTTCTTGGAATTTATTTTTCTACATTTGTGTGTGATAATTAGAGCGTCTATATGGTTTCTAAGATCTCAAGGTCTTCTTGTTCTAAAAAAGCTTGCAGCAGCGACAATCACCTAACTAATTACTATTAATTAATATATTAGGGGGAAAAGGTGTTAGTGAGGGGAAAGCGCTACATTATAAAGATAAGAATATGCTGGTTTAGGCAATTAATATCCAATATTATTATTATCTCACCTGAAGGATACACACAGTGTGAGGATAATGTTTTTAGGTGACTTCTATCTTGGTTCAGTACCCTAACTTCTCCATGAAGGTGAAGTGGGTCATTGCAATGTTTGAACCATTGATATATGAGTATTATATTTAATGGCTGATATCATTCACGAGCAACTTTCACATCAGGTTTATATGTCTGTTTAACGAAATTGCAGTGTGGGTCACAAAATATTGTGAAATGTAAAAAATATCCAAGAAGTTGTTGTATTGTTAAAAATGACCCTGTATTTTAGACATATGAAATTTAACCCCCTTTTTGTCATTTTGTGATGGTATAGACAATGTTGTTTTTGCTGGCATCACCCATTTTTTTGTCGTTTTGTGGCATGCTTAAAAAAATGCAAAACGCAAAACGTGTTTGTTTAAAATTTTTTGCAGATATGCCAATATTGGGGGTGATTTTGCAGCATTATTCGTTTGTGAATAATGTAGGAAAGGCTACAATGAACAATAATTTAGTGTGTGCATAAACATGATGTTTTTGGTTTTTTTTTTATTCAGTGATATGTTTTGCTTTGTACAATGGTGGTCATGGTGTTAAGAAACCCAATCCAGAAATATAGGAGTAAATGTTAGTTGTATGTTCTAGTAATACATCCATGGTGGTTATCATTGTTTCTGAAGCTTAATACTTTATTTAAGTATGTTAAATATTATATTTTATTTATATATTACAATTTATTAAAATAAAATAAAAAAATTTCTGTGTCGGACCATTTCCTTCAGGTGGGACATCTTGTTCATCTGTGTCAGACCCACTCAAATCAAAAGGTTCATTAACATTCGAACATTCATCGCCAATGGACAAACATATTTCATCCAGCCCCTACATAATTTCAATGAAACAATTTTTTTAAACTTTTATACACATACCTATCACTTTTCTTAAAAACATAAACAATGCCACACAACCTTTGGCTTTAAGAGAATATTACACACCTGTTGTACAGATTCCTGTGTAATACAAGTAACTTGTGCCTCCTCCATTTCTAACCTCACAGAGTTTGCCAGCAACAAAATATGTCCACAAACTGAAGGGATAAAGATATCAAAATCAATTTTATGCAAGCCACCACCACTTACGTCTATCTACTTTGTAGATCCACAACATACATACCATCATAACAACAGATTCATGATTATGTAAAACCCATTTCTGGGTAGATACTCAAATGACTCAATACTCTCCAAATAAAATAACTTTAAAATCGAACCTATAATCCCCCACACAGATCCAATAAATCCAAAACCTTTCACACAAATGGATAACCATATTTTGGTGAACACAGAGGAGATACCGATTAAAATAAAAAATGTCTTCCATCCGAATAGCGAATCACCATACCTTTCCTTTCGACTCACCGGTTGGTGTATTGTTGTCATCGCCGTCTTTGCAGGTAACTTTCAGATCAAGATCGGATCTTTCTAGATCCGCCTCAAGCTTTCTTGTCTCGTTCTGTACTAATGTTCCTCCCCATAGCTTCTGATATTTTTCTTTTCTATTTCAGAAACCCACCCGGTTTATATTTTTCTATATCAAATACGGTCCCAATTAATGAGGGGTGATTTTATGAATTTCAGATTATGTTTGGCAAAATTTTATATTTCATGGACTCTAGGGAGTATTAATATAATATCAGTATTTTTGAAGAGGAATATCTAATTATACAAAAGATTTGATTACTTATAGTCATAGGTCATAGACTCACTTCACCTTAGTGGAGAAGTTAGGGTACCGGGACGAAGATAGAAGCTACCATGTTTTTATGCAATGCAATGATTATTTGAATAACGTGGAGCAGGAAATGCGATCAGGCACATTGCGTGCTGCCTCTTTTCTGTTGTGTGTGTGTGAAAAGTGCTCCTTCGTCTCCCACCTTGACCTCACGACCCACACCACCATTCCCATCATGAAATCCACGCGCATCAGAGAATCTCAAGCTAGCCATGTGCTGCACTAACCCACACTGCCTTTCTCTTTTTCCCCGCTAGCCATTAGGGGACAAAAAACACGTTCCTCTACACGCTGCATGTAGCTCAGATAGATTTTGAATATTATACATTTTTTCTCTCAATATAAATCAACAATAAGTATTACCAATAGTAAATTTTTGAATTTCATATTTTCAATGTTAAGATTCTAGAGATAAAATGAAGTGTTAAATATTTATTATACGTATCTTAAAATTTCACTCAAATTTTTATTTTTTAAAAACTTCACAATTACCTGACAACAAAACTAAGAACATCTTCATTGGAGTACCTAAATAGTATTTAATGGGTACCTATTAGGTACTCTCATTGGAGTAAAAGAAACTTGGGTACCTATTGGGGAGGGGTGTTTATACAAGCACCCTCTCTCTCCTCTCTTATTGTGGGTTTCACGTATTTTTGTGGGTTATAATTAGATGTAGAGTTATTGGTGAGACCCATTTAGTAAATTTTTTGGAGTTGCTAGGTTGGAGAGGTTGAGTACCTATTAGGTACTTGAATTAAAAAAAATAAAAATGAGTAATATGTACAAGTGGGGTCCACTTAAGTACTCAAAAGTGAGTACTCCAATGGTGATGCTCTAAGAGTCGTAAAGGGAAAGCTTAAGAGGTCCAGTTTTTTCAAAAAAATAATGAGATATTTAATTTAAGTATTTAGTAAGTAACAGGACATGATTTATTTTCTGTTGGTAAATAAAATATACATAACGACTCTACTGTTACTAATAAAACATCGTTCTTGTTATTAAGGTTCTGTTTGACAAGTTTCATTCACTATTAGTTAGTGGATTTAACTAGCGGATAGCGAATTTAAAAAATGGAGATATTTGGTAAGGAGTAACTTATAACATTTTTTCAGACGCTACTTGAAATAGCGTTTGAACTTATAGCCAATAGCGCATGACTTTTTCTATCGTTTTTGCCCTCATTATTTTTATTAAATTTCTTCCCAGTCCTTTCTTAAATAAAATAAACCCTAACCTACCACTCTCACTTCTCACTCACGTTTAATGCTATCAGGTTATATGTCTATTATTATATTTGTTATATATTTATTGTTATATGTCTATTATTATATTATATTTGCTAAACAAATGTAAGTATTTTCGTAAATAAAAAAGAAGAAATGTAAGCATTAATTAAAAATATTCTTTTACGACATTTTATATATATCAACTAGTTTAACCGCTAATTTTACCAAACACTTTGAATTCAATCCGCTATAAGCTCATCCGTTATTAGCTAGTTTATCCTTTATCTGATATCCGCTACTTTTTGGCAAACAGAGCATTCGCAAGTCCCATCCACTAGCGATTAGCGGATTTGACTAGCGGTTAGTGGATTTGAAAAAAATGAAGATGTTTGATAACGAGTAACGTTTAGCGTTTTTTCGTTTAAGCTTATAGCGGATAACGTATGATTTTTTTTATCTTTTTTACCCTCATCATTTTTATTAAAATCCTTCTCTATCCTCTCTTAAATAAAATAAAATATTATTATAATAATAATAATTAAAAAAATAAATAAATAAATAAATTATTTTAATGATAATAAATAAACAAGTAAAAAATACAACTCTAAATAAAATAAAATAAATTTAAATATAATATTTTTAACTAATAAAAATTATTTTTATGAGGTTACAGCAGATAATAAGTAAGTAAATAAATAATATCATTAAGATATAAATTTTAAAATTTAAACTTTTAAATATAATAATAATTAGTTTATTCTTTATAAATATTTTACCATATTTAATATTTATTATAATATTGATTAAAGAAATATAAGCAATAATTAAATATATATTTTTATGTCATTTTACATTTATCAGCTAATTTAATCGTTAATTTTACCAAACACTTTAAATTCAATTTAGAAGCTTATCCGCTATCAGCTATCCATTATAAGCCCATCCGCTACCAGATCCGCTATCCGCTAGCTTATCCGTTTTTTGTTACCATTTATTTGAAAATAGTATTTGGCTATTTGCTCACCAATTTAGTTATTAACTGCAAATTCTTTACATTATTCTCCTGCGCATAGATTTCGGTGTGAATATGAAAATTTAAGGTTTAAATATACGTTTCATCCTTGTAAATATATCCATTTTTTAGTTTCGTCCCTGTAAAAAAAAATTGTGTTTCATCCTTGCAATAAGAGGTCATTTCTTTTTTCGTCCCTGCCGTTAACTTCTGATAAAAAAAAAAGCTGACGTGGCAGATGGACTGTCACGTGTCGTCGCCACACTGGATAAGTGTGTCCAGCTGTCATGCATGATTGGACGACACGTGGCAGTCCGTCTGCCACGTTAGCTTTTTTTTAACGGAAGTTAACGGCAGGGACGAAAAAAGAAATGACCTCTTATTGCAGGGACAAAACACAAAAAAAAAAAAAAATTACAGAGACGAAACTCAAAAATGGATATATTTACAGGGACGAAACGTATATTTAAGCCAAAATTTAATTATTAACCCTTCCATTAATTATTAACCCTTCCACACTCCTTATTTTTCTCCTTTTAAATTAAGAGCTCGTTTTTATTTGGTAAGTACATTACAAACCAAAACGAAAGCTAAGGAGTTAAGTAACCCTCTGCTAGTCATCCTTTCCCTGTACCAAAACTGGTGCTATGATATTGCTGTACCAGCAGGAGTCAGGACCACTGCCACCACATCCTGATCCCCGATTTCCAACCGGTGAATAATACAGATATTAAAGAGATAAAAAAGAACACAGTTCCGGAATTTGAATTGCTCAATAACACCAAGTTCTATTTATTAAATATTTATTATGAAGTTGAAGATGAAGGCGGCAGAAAGGGGTAAGTGTAATACTCTAGTTTTACACTGTAGTCTTCACTAAATTTGTTTGTACTTGTAAAAGTGCAATGAATTTTGTTCCAAGACTGAAAGACTCTTTCTCACTTGGGGGTAAATAAGATCAACTGGCCAATTCCCCCTCAAGCGTGTCCGTAAATCTCACACCCACACCTGATAATTAGACAAAACCATCACATCCTCCTTAGCTATTCCACCAGCTATTCACTCCCACATTTTCATTATGCTTAACATTCTTCACTGTGTTCTTTTGTATTCTCTTTTAATTTATATGAAATATGTAAAATTAAAACAACCTCAACCGTCCATCCACATACATGCATATCCAAGTTATGGCAGAAAGATTCAGGAGAAAAAAGGCAAAGTTTTTCCATAGTGTTTAAAATAAGGAAAAGACAGCAGCACTGAAAAAATAATTAAAGCAACGAAAAGCATGAAAGATAAAAAGAAAGGGGAAATTAACGTCATGGAAAAGGTAAAAGAAAGAAAAAGATAAAGAAGATAACAGTCACTGACTTTGTTGTGTACTCTTCAAAGTTAAAAAAACAGAAACAGACACGAATGTATTAAGTGGGATGAGCACAAAAGAAAAATGAGACTAGAATTTTGTTATATGAGCTAGGAACCGTTTGTTTTTGTTCTAGCTACAGTCATCACCATCAAGGGAATTTACAGAATTCTGCTCAGGACTAGCTAGCTAGCTTCTCCGTATAACTATATAACCCGTACACACAAATAACAAACGGCGCCGATCGAGTCCCTTAGCCACTGAAGGGGGGGGGGGGAACTGTACACACCCGGCCCGAACAAAAAGCGCACTCCTAGCGTGAAAGATAGGACATGGAATTGAGTACCTAAAGTGAAATTAATGTAAGAAAAATGTCAGTACAGCAAGTGGCATTTTCTAAGTACTAGTCCACATTATATCATGCTCTTCTTCCTTCAAGGTTGGCGATGATCAGCAAGAAGAAGAGCCAAAAGGGGCAACTTTTAAGGCTTCAGTTGAACCCACTCATAACGTCCTTCCAAAGGCACATCCTTCACAATATCATAATTATACCTGCAGATTAATTAACCAAAAATATAACACATTTGCATACACACCATTTTTAATATGGTCTAGATTAAATTATTTTAATTAATTTCAGAGGAAATATGTATATACTGTTATGAATCTTACTTGTATGAAAACCGTTTCTGGATGTCTTTCTCGGCGGCAGAGAAGAATTCTTCGAGCTCCGAATCCGTTGGCATCTTTTGAGGCGTTGTTGATAGAATGCAGCGAGATTCGGTCTTCTTCGTTGTTGGCTTCTTCTCCTCCTTCACCTCTTGCGAATTTGTTCGAAGCTCGCTCGAGAGACTCATGATCACCTCTCTCCTGCGCGCGGACACAACACAATGATGTTTCCATTTTTAGAAAATGTGTGCGTTACATATACGTGCATCGGTGCATGTCATGTACTCATGTCAGAGAGTGTTACAGAATTTGTACCAGTTACGAATCGGAATTTTGAACGGAAAAGGGGAAAAAATCATAATGACTTATATACGATCCGCACACACACCCCATTCATTTCGAATTCAAACGAACGTCTGAATCATCGGGAGTTTGAAAAGACGCACAACGTAAAATATATACTCTAATTCGAAACACTCCTTTTATAAAAAAAAAAAAATTGAACTAGTAATTCAAAAGAATCAAAAACCTTATAATTTGGTCACCGCAGTCGCACGTCGTCGTTTCTTCAACTTGCGCGCTCTCTACCTGAAAATGCGTTACATTAAGCAAATTAACGATTGAAGGACAAAGCGGAAGTTCAATAAAATCTCGGCACCGACAATAATTTTGAGTTTAGAGAAACAGAAACAAATTAAACTTTTGTTTTAAGTGTTTTTTGTTATATGTTTTGATTGATATGATGATGATAATAATAATAATCACCTCTGGATCTGAGAATTTGGTGATCCTCTTTTCATGGAGGTCAAAGGAATATCCATTGCTGGAACAACAAGACGCCGGGGAATCATCGGAGGTGGGGGTGGAGCAGCGTTCCTCCTCCGGCGCCGGTGCGCCACTACTACTGGTGCTTGTTGTACTCATAGCCATAAGCTGAACGAAGGAGGATGGTGAGAACATGAATTGGTCTTGGTCTTGGTTGGTGTTGTTGATGACGGTCTTTCTCTTTTTGGGTGAAGTAGTGGATGTTGCAGCAGCAGCAGCAGCAGCAGCTCCGGTGGCCAATGCTGCAGCTCGAGCTCTTGTTCTCTTTCTCACTTGAGCCATCTCCATTTTGAAACCGCAATCTCAATCAGAGGAGTGACACGTGGAGGGTATCGGAAACGGAAAATGGTGTGGCGGTTGGTGAGAGAGAGGAGGGGGGAGTGGAAGGAGGGAGAGTGAGGTTCAAACGAGAATCATGGGGTAGGGAAGAAAGAATCATATATAGAAGGAATATTGTTTGTTGTTTGTTTGGGGATATGGCTGGGTCGGTCACTAGAGAGAGAACTAGTCTTCCGCAAAATAATTGTGTTCAGCACGAAATTACATTTTTATCCTTCCTCCCACTTTACAACCCCCAAATTGCCATTCCTTCTCATTCTTGCTGTGCTGTTTTCGTATATTGCCCTCCAAACTGGTATTTATTTCTCCGGCGTGTGTGGCACAGGAGCCGGACGGAGGGACACGAGCATGCCGGCATGGTCCTTAAATTTGTGATATTTTTAACCAGTTAGTTATCCCAATTTGTTACGGATTATTTCATAAGGAAAATATTTTTTAAAATAATTATTTCTAATGATTTGCTATTTATTAGTGTTAGTTTTTTAAAAATAATTTGAACTTTAATTAAAATAAAAAACTATTTAGAAATTTTTTTTAAAGGCTTAAATCTCTTTTTGGTCCCTTAAAAATAAAATGCGTCTTTTTAGTCCTTTATTTTTGAAAATTTATCACTTTTAGTCTTTGGGGTCATATTTTCAATTTAAAAGTATTTTTTAAATTTATAATTTGACCCCTCCCAAAGCCTGATTGTCACCTTAACCCGTTTTTTCCGTTCTCCTCTCTCTCCACAATGTACCGCGACCCCCATCCCCGCTAGAAGTAGTTCCAACGTCCTCCCTTGAAGCCGCCATGAGATGCGGCATTTCTCTCGTTCTCCTCCCTGTGCGATCGCGGTGGCCACCTCCCTTCCCGCCATTGTGCGCAACCTCCCTTGGCCGCGCGGAGCTCCTCCCATGGCCGCACGAGGATGGGGGGTCGCGGTGCATCAGTGGAGGGGGAGGAGAACGAAAAAACGGGTTAAGGTGACAATCAGGCTTTGGGAGGAGCCAAAGTATAAAAATTTCAAATATGGTCCCAAAGACTAAAAGTGACAAATTTTAAAAAATGAAGGACTAAAAAGACGCATTTTATTTTTAAGGGACCAAAAACAAAACTCAGTAAAAAATAAACGACTAAAAACATATTTAATTATTTTTTTAAAATAATCAGATTTTAAATCTTACCATATAGATATTCATACACATATTTCATCTACAGGCAAAGCCAAGCTCAACTGAGGAGGAATATCATCCAGCAACGTCCAAGTGAAACTTCATTTATTAAATTTTGGTCTATGAAGGACTAACACATATATATGATACAATTTTTTTTAAAACAAATATAAAGGCTAAAACCTAAACAAGTGAAAATTATAAAGTTTAAATATTATTGTAGTTCCTATATATAATATGTGAATAGTCTTTATATAATCCATATACTAATGACTAAAATTAAAATGGTCAACATATTACAAAGATTAATTTTAACATGGGAAAATCACAAGGATTATAATAAAAAAAGAACCAAAAACAAATTTCTTAGTATTTTAAGGACTAAAACTAAAAAAATTATAGGAACAAAAATAAAAAATGTCCATATTAATGTAATCCAAATTATAAAAACCGAAATCTCCATAAACCAAAATATAATGATATACTTTCATAAACTAGACAAAAGTGACATAATTCACGAATCATCCAATACATATAATGTACAAAATTATTTATGACCAAAATAAATATAAATATTAAATAAATTCTTTAATATTTTGTCTTCATTTTGTTTTGTTCTTTTCGGGGGTTGGCTTTTCTTTTCTATACAGCTCATATTTCCTCTGTGGTGTCCGCTAGCTCTTCAAATGAAGACAATAATTTTTCAAAGGATAAAACAGAAACTTAGATGGTAGGAGAGGGAACATCGCACACATGGTAATTTATTTAGGGCCGTAACAGCTTAAATGGGAGGTAGGTATTATAATACTAATGCAAAATAGTATAAATTCATTTTCTAAAATGATTTATCATCAAAGGAAAAAAATAGCAAAAGGAAATTGTTTGATGTTCTCGCCGGAATCCGACCTCAGGTCAAACCTAGTTCACCAGAGAGAGTCCCTAGGTTAAGTCTCAGGCCACACCAGCGGTTTTTGCAACATGCCCTCATTAGGGTTAGGTCACTCCTATTTATAAGAGGGTCTACTCATTAATGACCTGAGACAAATTAGGAAACTCCTGATTGCCTGAGCGTGATTTGAGGGATCCCATTAATGAGCGGAGATCTGGTGCGTGATCTCAGGGAGCAAGTCGGGGTCCACTGGTTTCCAGGGTCGGGGCACCTAGGTCGCCAATATGGGGTGCGTCAGGTCCTTGATGAATCGGTGGTGTTTATCTCGGTTGGGGCGTACAGATCGGTAGTAAGATGGGTAGAAGCATCTGGTCGACCAGGAGACTGATGTTACTACCGGGCCGTAGGATACTCGGACGGTACATATCCTCCGAGCCGCCGAGCCAGAAGGGGCGAAGATGGTCGCAGTCGCCGCCGGATCAAAGGAGGTCCACTCCACTGCTAAGCCAGTGACAACCGACCGGCCGGACGGTACATTTGATTTATGGGTTTTTTTTTTCTTACTTCTGCATTTTTTTATCTTTTCCTAAACATGATTATTTCTTAGGCATTTTTTCTTACAGATCAAGATGTTAAATTTTGATCCCCAATATCATTTTTGAGAATTTAATGTTTGTAGCAAATTCGATTGAGTACCCATCTCGCTTATTTACAATTACGTACACGTGGGTCGGATCGATGGATCAAAGATAAATTGGCAGACAATATGGACCACTGCCATAAAAGTGTAGGTAGTTCCTCGATTAGTGATCCTATCTCGATATGCCTACGTACGTACTTCTCTCTACACACATATCATTAATCTTACATGCAAATCATTCATTTTTTTTTCTTATATTTTCCTTTCACTTATATATATGCCCAACCCAAAAGCTTCTATTTTTTGCTTTCTTGTCTTCACTCAATTTATTCTCATCGTCAATCGATTCGATTTGTATTACACTTACAGATTATAGATATATTCATGTATATATGTGAATATGTAATGCTAGAGTCCGTATATATATAATGTGAATTATAAGATAATGTTTTTAAAATGGTTAAAATAAAATGAGAAAATTATTTTTAAGAAGAAATAATTAATCTTATATTGTACCGCTCCTTTAAATATAACATTTAAATTAAAATTGAGATTTTACAAAAGAGGAGTAGATGGGAATAATTTGCTAAATAATAGACATATATGCATAACTTTATAATTAATATGCCTTTATTTGTTCAAATTATTTCTTATAATTAAGACAAAAAAAATACTTTATTTTATTTTCTTATAAAAAGGACAAGAGAGGGTATAAAATAAGATTCCCTAGAGGATTGACAAATCCATCTTACCTTATTTTTAAGAGTGGGCACAGAAAACTAGAATAATTTTGCCTCATTAAATGGACAGACTTGGGTTTGGGGTGGAACTCACTGTCCGCATTTTGGCATGGCTAAAGATTCAACTTTAAGTTGAAATTAAGTGCTTTTCGTACACATTGAACCAATGTGTCTAGAATAACAAAAGGTGATC
Organism: Glycyrrhiza uralensis; assembly: GCA_030159175.1. Classification (NCBI taxonomy): domain Eukaryota; kingdom Viridiplantae; phylum Streptophyta; class Magnoliopsida; order Fabales; family Fabaceae; genus Glycyrrhiza; species Glycyrrhiza uralensis. The sequence continues at coordinate 46,740,610 of BRZY01000001.1, read as the reverse complement.
GAGTCATCACAGGCCAACCAAATTTGACATAGTCACTGGTAGCCATAATTTCTATCTAGATTTCTTTCAAGAAGAATGTCATTTACCTGTTTTTATTTCCCCTTTGCAATTTCTCTCAAATTCAATTCATTTCGTTTTTTGTGATACAAACGAAGCAACGTCAAAGGAATTTTTGACTTAATGGAACGGTTCCCCTGTATTTGCAAGGAAAAGTTAGTATATAAAAAAAGGTGAATTCTATGGTACCCAGAGAAATTTAGGTGTTTGGGTACCTTGACGAGATGGTCCAATAGAAATACGACAAGTAAGAAAAATATTAAATATAAAAATGCTGACTCAATATTTACGAAAAACTTCATTATATTTGTATTATTTATTTTTATATCCCCAACGAGTTTTAATCAAATACTCAAAATCAAATAAAATTTTTCATATCACTTATTACAATTTTATTTGTATATAATTGATTTTTAATTTTTGACTTATTTTGCGTTTTTTATTTATGGATGAAATTTCTGAATAATGATTTAGGACCTATTTGTTACGGGTTTAAAAAATAAACAATTTTGAGATAAAATGATTCCCATTTGTTACAGATTAAAAAATAAGTGATTTTCATGTAAAATAATTTAGAGATTATTTTTTAGAAATTTTGTTGTGAGACAAGAATCTAATTTGTGTTTGTTTGTAATCCTAAAAATCACTTTTTTCAATATTATCTCTCATCTCTCACCTCATTAAAATCAAATTATTTCTCAAAAGGTAGTTATGGATTATTTTATAAAAAAATCATTTTTAACGAAATAATCACTTTTAATTGTTTACGGATTAAAAAATAAGTGATTTTCATGTAAAATATTTAGTGATTATCTTTTAGAGATTTTGTTGCGATTCTAAAAATCACTTTTTTAATCTTCTCTTTTATCCCCCACCTCATTAAATCATTAAAGGTGATTTTTTAATTTATTTTTTAATATAATAATATGTAACAAACGCACTTAAATAGCTTCTCATTTTAAACTTCAAATTATTTTTAGATTCTGATTATTTTCAAAATCTAAAACAAACAGATAGAAAATCATTAAAAATGATTTTTTAAAAAATAAGTGATTTTTTTATAAAATAATCAGTAACTTACGGGTTCTAGCTTTTTAAAAAAATGATTTTATTATAAAAAAAACTATAACAACTCATAATCTAATTTGTGTTTGTTTACAATTATTAAAAACATTTTTTAATCTTCTTTCTCATCTCTCACCCCATTAAAACTAGATTATTTCTTAAAAGTTACTCCAAATAGCTTATCATTTTTTAGACTTTTTTGGGCTTCTGATTATTTTTAAAATATGTAACAAACACTCATAAAACTCTTAAAAGAATTTAAAAAAATGTTTTTATATAAAAAAAGTTGTAACATACGAGCTCTTAGTGATTATGTTTTAGAGATTTTCAAGAAATGCATAAGCAATTTATGTTTGTTTATCATAATAAAAAGCACTTTTTTAAAAATTATTTTTAACCTATTTGGATACTTAGTGATTATTTTTTAGAGATTTTCAAGAAACATAGAAGTTAATTTATGTTTGTTTATAATAATAAAAATCACTTTTTAAAAAAAATTAACTTGTTTGGATACAATGATTCTTCGTGTTATAATAATTATAAACATGATTTTAAATAAAACCCACAAAATAACTACATCAAATCGAGTTGAATCGAAGCTTGAATGGTGCAAGAACTGCGCTGACGAGAGTTTGAAAGTCGAAACGCGAAGACGAGAGTTCAAAAGTCAAAACGCGAAGACGAGATTACGGGCATTAGTTTTTTAAAAAAATCAAAAATGATAAAAGGCATGTATTTGCAAATAAATAAAAATTAAAGGATGTATTTATAAATAAATAAAAATAAAAATAACAAGATGAAATGACTAAAAAAATACACATGACATTTTACTATAGGTAGGATATCGCTACCCATAAAATTCACTTGGATACCATAGCAATCAACAAAAAAAAAGTATATATAAGTTTGTCGGTAGGTACTAACCTCCCAAGTTACAACACGTGTTATCTCTAAGTTATTTAATTTACCATGTAGTTTCAAACTTCAAAAAATCAATTACTATTAATTAATTAATTATTATATAAAAAAGTAGGTCCTGACCTTATTCTGCTGCATAATTCCTAAGATGACCAATCTAAATACAGTATTAACTTATGACTGAATTAGCCGTCATACTTGCTTGTCCTTGTTTACAGAATTATGAATACCAAGGAATCCTTGGCAAGGATATGCAAGGGCCTGACCTTTGGTTGTGGGGGCCGGACGACATGAGTGTCATTGGCTCGTTAATTTCTGTGACGATCTTGATCCGATTTTGTATAATTACAGTTCTATATATTTCAAAAAGAGTTAACAGTTATTTTAATCCCTGAAATTGTGAAGCAATCTCACTTAGGTCTTTGAAATTAATGAAAAGATAATTTAGCCTCTGAAATTATAAAACGTCGGTCAAATTAATCCCTAAAATTGTAAAACGACGGTTAACTCATTTCAAAAATCAGTATTATAATTACGGGTAGTTAGTTTGGAGTTAATTTATAAACAAATGATAAAAACAGCTATATTTGAGTGTAATCCCTGCAATAGCGATTTTTAATTCAATGTCAACTTTAGTTAGGTCCTGTTTGAATGTAAAAACTCTAGTTTTTTTACTTATGGAGGAGTTAGTATTATTTTACATCTTAATTTTTTCATATATGCAAAAGAGAAAAAACTGTTAAATGATAATTAATAAACTTTTAGAGAAGTTAGCTTTTGAAAAATATGAAGAGTAAAAGTTAATTTCAATTTATGTGAGAAATTTTTAGTTAAAAAATACATGCTAGAAATATTTATGGAGAAGTTTATCCAAACTATACCTTACTACTTTTTTACTATCCCAGTGACATCTTTAATTTATCATCATTCAATATGTGTAACATATACAAACAAATTAAAGAACATTTTAAAGTGTGCAAAACTTAGCCAACATGGATTGTCACAGTCGATGGTTGGATCCTACGCTTGCACTATCTATGACTTGGGTTTCACCATAAATACTCGTTGAGATTGACAAGATTATGCCTCCCTTAATCTAAATTTTATTTGTATAAAAAAAACGTGTAAAACACAAGAAGGCTAATTAATTAGTGTACTTGAGATATATTACATCGCTTAACTAATTTTTGGTGGTCAGTTTGCTTTAACAATGGAGTATAATTAGATATGATTAGAGGCATATTATAGTACTCCCTCCGGTCCAAATCTTTAGTAGTTTTAGTTTTTTATTTTTGTCCCAAAACTTTGGTTGTTTTAGGATTTCAAGAGATAATTTATCACTTTTTTCCAACTATACTCTTAATATAATTAATAAGTTTTGAGTGGAGAAATAATTATGATAGTTGAGAATGATGAATAATAAATTGAGTTATTTTAGTCTAAAATTTGTTCAATTACTTATTTTTTAATTTATGTACCAAAACCTTAAACAATCAAAGATTTAGACCGGAGGTAGTACTTTTTAGAAGTAAACGAAAATCAACTAGTAACGAATTATTGATGGCTCTCAATTTTAGGTCCAACCTACAACCACAGGCAGGTAGTGGTGGATCCGGCTAGCGCAACAAAAAGAAATTTCACTAATCAAAAGGGGGAAAAAAGACAACCCAAAAAAAGAAAACATATACTACTAGTAATTGATAACCATGGTCGCAATCCAAAAAGGGTTCATTTAAATTGGGAAAACACAAATTTTTTCCAGCAATGGGAAAGTGGCATTTTACCTGCTATTGTCAGTTGCCCTGTAAAGTGCCATTTTATATTTTCCTCCCCAATAGACATTATTAATTACACGAGGCAGTTTTGTAAATACACAGCGTAAGTCTAAACCTTCAAAACCTCTGCATCTCCCCAATGTGTCTTTGATTCTGCTCCCAGTAACAATCCCGCAGCTGAAACGATAGCAAATAAAAGAAAACAGAGAAACCCCATTTGTGATTTTTCAGAAGAAAAATATGTGGATGGAATACAAATTATCAGGGTGTATGGGGTTTCGTAGACAAATTAAAGAGGACGGCCAATGTATGGGGAGACGCGGCTGCCGAGGAAGACGGGGAAGTGGGGGCCGTCGAGCATGACGAGGAGGTCACATGTGGCAACGGCGAGGATGTCGACGCGGGAGACAGTTTGGGGACAGGCGAGCTCGAGGATGGTCTTGGCTCGGATGACGAGGTCAAGGGCATCACCGGGGAGGGAGAGGTTGATGTCGGAGTCGCGTTCGGTGGTGTTGAAGGGGGTGGATGTCTGGACGAGAGGAGGAGGAGGAGTCACAGCCGTTTGGGAGGAGGCAGTCATAATGAAGAGTATAAAACCACTATTATTATTGGGGTAAAGAAGCTAAATTTGTCTTTTTTGTCATTCGCTTTCAACATCATCCATTGCTATATATGCAATCCTCTAGGAAATGGACTGGTGTAGCTACCCTCTATTGTTCCTAATTGGAGTTTTGTAGATCATGTTGACTGACTGATATGAACCAAAGATATGCATAGATACGTTCTCTTTTCTAATGTCTTTCCAGAATTCTTAATGGGTTCATTAAGCTTTTGTTTTTTTTTATTTTGTTTCGTCTTCCATGGGGGCTGCTCAGTTTTCCAGTTTACTGTACAGAGACATGAGAATGAGATAAAAAATGTTATTTTTTATTTTTGTTATTTTAGACCCCTTTTAGCAAATAATGTAAAATCTATATGAAATTAGTTAATCAAGTGACCAGTAATGCATCTCAACCATTGATGTAAAAGTCAAACAAACCCACGGCACAAAAGCCACTTTCCCATTGCTGGGAAACTTTTTACCTTTCCCAAATTAAATGGACCCATCCAAAAAAGACCAAAGAACTTTAAGTTCTGTCATCTCTTTGTTACGCTAGACGGTGGTTAACTAGTTGAAATGCTAAAAGGGAAAGAAAGTGGGAATGAGGGAAAAGGATCAGAAGTTGAAGACAGAAATTAAGGCTTTTTTTTGGAATCTACCATCTTTTCAAAAATTAATTTGAAAAATACTACGGTTTTTGGATTAATTAGCAATCTACTACTGTATGAAAAATACCCCGGAGGGGACTTCTCACCATCATTTTATTTTTTTTTAAATTTTCTATGGGAAGTCCCCTGATCCCCCAAATCCGACTTCTCACCCTTGTTTTAATTATCTTTTCAAAATTGTCTATGGGAAGTCCCCTCCCCCAAAAGGGACTTCTCACCATGATTTTTTTATTTTATTTTCTTTTTTCCGTTTGATTTTACCGGTTTTAGGTTTTTGTTAAAATGGTTTATAGTATTAGGTGGTTCGTGATTTTAGGGTTTAGGTGGTTTTAGGGTTTTGGGGTTATTTAAATTAATTAAATTATTTTCTTTATTAATTCAATTTATTAATTAATAATTACCACAATTAAGTTAGTCTAGAACCTTAATAGTAAATAATAATACACTAAAATTCTAACCAAGGCTATTGAGAAGGAACGGGCAAAAACACATTCTCACTACGTTCATACATTTAACCGACAACAAAGTATTTTCTGTGTAAAAGAGACGATCAACTCACGAGAGGGGCGACCTGCGGGGACATTCAAGGTAGATCTAGATGAAAGGAAATGTGACTGTGGTAAGTTTCAGGCAATACACATCTTGTGTTCACATGTCATCGCTGCTTGTTCATCAGGTTCCCACAATTACATGATATATGTGTCTCCCGTGTATAAGTTGGAAAACGTCTTCAACGTTTACTGCGAAGAGTTTAGTGTGTTGCCCAACGAAGAATATTGGCCACAATATACTGGACCTCAAGTGTGTCACGATCCGCAAATGCGAAGGCTACCACGGGGTTGTCCACAATCTATCCGCATTCGCACTGAGATGGATTAGGTAGAAAGGAGTCGTTACACTAAAAGGTGTGGACTGTGTCGAAATGAGGGTCATACCAGGAATAGATGTCTTAATTACCATCCTAGACATTCCACAGAGTAGGAAATGTGGATCGTTGTACCCTTTTTAAAATTTTAATGGTAATCATTTTATTGTATTATTATTTACTATTAAGGTTCTAGACTAACTTGATTATGGTAATTATTAATTAATAAATTGTATTAATAAAGAAAATAATTTACTTAATTTAAATAACCCCAAAACACTAAAACCACCAAAACCCTAAAATCACAAACCACCTAATACCATAAACCACTTTAACAAAAATCTAAAATCGCTAAAATCAAACGGAAAAAAGAAAATAAAATAAAAAAAGCATGGTCGGAAAAAAGAAAATAAAATAAAAAAAGCATGGTGAGAAGTCCCTTTTGGGAGATGAGACTTTCCATAGAAAATTTTGAAAAAAAAATAAAACGATGGTGAGAAATCCCTTTTAGTGGAGGGGACTTTTCAACTAAAAAAAATGGTAAATTACTAATTAATCTAAAAACCGTAGTATTTTTTAAATTAATTTTTAAAAAAATGGTAGATTCCAAAAAAAGCCCAGAAATTAAAGTCCGGGCAAAACCAAAATGAAGAGAGAGAAAAATTGATACTCTCACACCAAGTGTACGAAATTGAGAGATAAAAAGAGCAAAAATAAAGAGAATAAAAAGCAATATAATAAAATAGTTTAAAATAAAGACAAATCATATTATATAGAAAAGAAGTCCCTGAAATAGGAAAGGTTTGACAAGTGGCATTCTCTCAATGAATGCTTCTTGGACAATCTTGAGACAATCTTTCCAAAAATAGATTAAAGATATAATTAACAATAAAATTTGAATAAATAAATAAATTATAAAATTAATTATAACAGATGTGATTAATGATTGTTTGCTTATAAAAAAATTAATGATTGTTTTTTCAGGAAACAAGAAGAGAGAGAGAGGCTAGTCGTGGGAAGCGAGAAAATTGAAAAAGGACACACAACATTGGCTGCACTATTTTTTTTTTAGTTAACTATCATTTTAACATTTGAAATTGTAAAGCAGTCTCACTTAAGTCTCTGAAACTAACGAAAAAGTAATTTAGTCTCTGAAATTGTAAAACGTCAGTCAAGTTTGTCTCTAAAATTATAAAACGACGGACTAACTTGACCGTCGTTTTACAATTTTAGGAAATAATTTGACCGACGTTTTATAATTTCAGGGGCTAAATTGCTTTTTCGTTAGTTTCAGAAACCTAAGTGAGACCATATTACAGTTTTCAGGGGTCAAAAATGACAATTAACTCATTTTTTTAATTCATGAAGAAAAGAAAGGGTGGATGGCTGCGGGAGAGTTTTTCACTTTTTCCACAAAAAATTGTGGGGAATTTCAAAAGCTCACAACACGACTCTTGGTCACATTCACGCTCCACAACTAAATTAGTAAATGCAACAATGAGGGCACCAATGCACCGTCTTTGTCTGCCAAGAGACTCTTGCAGCTTGAACATACAATGTTTCTCCGTCTACGGTTCTTTTTGATGAGCACAATACCGAGTTTAACATATTAGGGGGCGTGTTGGGAGTCCCACATTGGATGGTCAAAGGGCCTGTGAAGTCTTTACAAGCATGGGGAGTCTCTCCCCTCAAGAGCTAGCTTTTGAGGTGTGAACTGTGAGCCCGTGCCGTTTTAACATGGTATCAGAGTCTGTGCCTCCCAGTGGTGTGGATAGTGCCGTTAGCCCTCGCCTATGGTGTGGAACCTAGGCTCGAGAGGGCGTGTTGAAGTCCCACATTGGATGACCAAGGGTCTGTGATAGTGCTTATATAGTTAGAGTCGTACCATCCCCTCAAGGCGCTTTTGAGGGATTGGAGGTTCCCGATGCCGAATTTTAACAGTACTTCGATGGCTTTCTCCCCATTTTTCTGGTGTTTTTTTTCAGTCTGTAAAAGTAAGTTTCTTCATCACATTTCTCTTTAGTTTTTCTTCCTCTCCTATGAAAATTGTCCTCTCATTCTTTACTCTACCTTCCCTCCCCCCTTTGTCTCTTTTTCGGTTATTTTCCCTTTTTTCTTTTCATTATGGAGAGTATATTTTATGGTGGTCAGTTGTATATTTCATTTTACTTTTCCTCTCTTGAATAAATGTGTTTGAAATTTTATTTCAGTTACCTGCTTCCATCTTGAAATCTCAAAGAATGTTCTTGGCAAAGAAAATGTCTTTTATTTTAGTACAATTGTTAGAACCTTTATCTTTGAACAATTTTTTTCCCCTTCTCTTTTAGTTGTCCATAACAAAATCTTGGAAGACTTTTAGCTTAATTTTCAATCAAAAGATCCACTTGAATGCTTTATGGCTCATAGCCAGGGTAGAGACGTATCTGAGTTTGCAATTCATGTGGATGTTAGGACTCAACAGGTTTGGAGGATCAGATGTGCAGTGATTTATTTTATATAAGTTATTATGCGGTTCTGCTGTTTCTGATATGGGCCAAATTATGCAGGTTGGTGTGAGGCATAGCTTTGGTCTCTTTAAATCAAACTGTTAAGGAAGGGTGCTGCACAAGTCAACACAAATAGGGACTATTAGCATATGAGGTGCTTATTTGCGGTTCATATTAATGAATTTGTTTTGCATTTGATAAAAAAAAAAGATATTAATGACCGGTCATTTTGAGATAAATGAAAAAGTTGTGTTGAAAATTTTTACATGGTGCTCATAAGATAATGTAGAGATAACAGCTGATTACAAGGGTGGATAAAAAGGTTCAAGTGGTACACCATTGAGGAGATTGAATTGTTTTTCATGCAGTTTTATTCAATTTGCTGATTCCACATAAGTGCATCAGTCCTTTATTAATACCTGGTGATTTATCTGAAGTTTAAGGAGGTGATGCAATTGGCGTGTTTATAATGAAATATTACTTGGTACAATGATGCTAGATGATGACCCGGCATAAAAAATAATATGTTGTGTCAGTGTTGCTGGTTCACTTTATAGTTTTTATTTTGCTTTATGATCTAATGTTATTTGTGGTAAGTTTTAAACCAACATTCAGGGTACTCCTATAACCAATTGCTAACATTGGAACTATTTCCTTCCTCATGGACGATTTGAATTATTTTCTTGCTCATGGAGATGTTGTTAACTTAGTGGTTAATATTCAGATTGTTAGAGTGAATACATTCAAAGGAAAATATGTCAATTAGTATTTGTTACAAACAATTATTCCATTAAACATTTTTAATTTTGATTCTGATATGTACTCTCATCTGCATTATATGAGCTTGGCACAGCTGTGAATCTGTATGCCTTGGTTTTTGGAGATTCTTTTTTGAATGTTGTGGTAAGTTTATGGCTATAATTCCCCCTCTGTTTTTAATGTGGAGTGAATTTGTTGTGTAAATATGAATGGTGATTTTGGCTGATCTATCAGAAAGATGATATAGCCTGAAAGGTCCTGAAGGAGATGAACATGTACATGGGAGTGCTTGCCAGTCTAAACACTGCAAGGATCCGTCTAAGTTCTCAAATGGTTGGAATATTAGTTTTTTCATTATTATTTTTTTGCGCCATATTTATACCTTTGTGCATGTTAATTGATTTCCCGAAGAAATTTTGGTAGTTTTCAACAATTCTATGACCAATATAATACTGATACAGTTTATTTGATGAAGTAGGGTGCTAATTGATTCAATATTGTGAAAGCTCATTGAACAACCTTCAAGTTTACAACTCTTCTTGAAATTATCATTCATGTCTCCGTTGTTTATCAAATTTGTAATTATTTGTCACTGCTTATTTATCGAGTGATAATGGTTTTGGCACCAAGATAGTGGATCGCCACTAATGAATTAGTTGGTGACTTCAATAATGATTATATGAAATATGAACTTCATCTTATTCATGGTGCGTTCTTTGCTTCTTTCAATTTGGCATGTATCGAGTGAATTTTGGGAGCTTTTGGTTATCTCTTTTACTGAAATGTTGTTTTTGTCTCTAGCATTTTTTTATGTCTTCTCTTTTTAATCTTCTATTGGTATATTTGTATATAGCACACCTGCAAAAACGTAAACAAATTTTTCCTCTGTGCATTCATTGCTTTTGCTTTTTGGGTTTTAGGTCAGAAATTTGGTTCTTTTTTATTGTCCTATTGCTTCGTTTTTCAATGTCTTATGGGATTAAATTCTAGAAGGGGTTTCTGTTGGCTTTCAATCTCTCAAATATGCACAACTTCTGCACATTTTTTAATTTTAATTTCTTAAAACTCTTTTACATGAAACTTTGGATGACTTTAATTTATTAAATTTTGTGCATGTAAGACCAATGTATTTTCACCTTCTCATGTTTTGCTTCCTATGTGGGGTTTATCTTTACATTTCATTTTCCTTTACTTTCTTTTAATTTGACCTGCATTGAGTGAATTTTTGTGAGTTGATTTTAAATATTTGCTGAATGGGTATTCCTTCAAATCCTTTGATGTCACATGGAATTAGCTCAGGAGTTCATTTAAAGGACATAAATTGTTTTATACTTATGTGATTACTCAGGATTTTTTTGAATGATTTTTTTGAACATGTTTTTATTTGGGGCAAATCAGAAACATTCACACCATGGGTGTAGGTTTGGTCACAGGTTTGGCTAGATCTGCATAACGGTTTGTTTTTGTATCAGTAAAATTTCAGAGAATTATAACCAGGGAATACTTTTTTCACAGGTGGGAATATTTCTGCTGCATAAATCTGGAAAATCTTGACAGTTTCACATACAGGGTATGATACTGATCACAGCTGTGAACATATCGGGATGGAGAAGCATGATGCTTCGGTTACAGCCAGTACACATCACTCCTGGGGTGTAAAACTTATCATAGTTGTGAAAGTTGCAAAATTCAGGTGTATATAAGAGCACTATTCTGTAGTTTGGCCATGTTTTGTCTTATGTAATTACACTGTGATTGGCCTTGATTGTACATTCTTATACATTTTAAAAAATCGATGACATTTTTATTTCATTTTGGACATAAAGTAAAACCTAAAAAATTTCAACTCCCAAATAACTTAATTTTATATATAATTATATTTTAGATATATCAAAAAAAAATATTTAGTGTATTATTTTATAATCAAATAATTTTATATTTTAATGTCAAATAATTTTTTAATCAAGTCAAATTAGATTAGATGATCTATAATATAGAGGCATGAAACACAATCTTGAAAAATTTATTGTTTACCATTATTTTCCCATCTAATAAAAAACTTTCAAATTTTAATAAATCTATTTTGATTAATAAAAAAAATATTCATAAAAAACATATGAGAATAATCATTTGAAAATACAAAAATATTTTTTTTTGTAAAATAATCATTTTGTATGAAAAATATTTTAGCATTTGAATTACTAAAAAATTATATTTTGTAATAGTTTTACTATGAATATATTTTTTCTTATTTATTATTTTTCTTGCAAAACTGATTTATTAAGGAATTGTACTATAATTTGATTTTAATTTAAATCAATGAAGAACATGTCAGCAAGCTTTGTAAAAGCTGTTTTTGCGATAAAAGGACCAAGCATAATTAATATTTTTCGATTCTACTATTATTTGCACTTTCAAACTAATACCTTAATTATAAAATAAAAACTATTTTTTTATACAAAAAATAAAAAAAACTATATAACATACAAATTATATAACATTTCATATGGAATAAAAATATATCATAAAAGAATTGATACTTTAAATTAATGAATATTAATATCTCAGTTAATATGGAATTTTTTTTTTTAGAATTTATTTATTAAAATTTTAAAATATAAAACCATATATTTTTTATACGCACGGGCTTACATATTATTGTTTTTTTTACATTCTACATTAAATAACGTAATTATATAACTTACTATGAGTGTATTTTATGATTATTTTGTTTTCTTTTCATTCTATTTATTTATGTCCCTTGCGTTGCAAGTATGCATTCAGGTACAAACAATTGTCAAATGTTTTGATTTTTTTTTTGAAGCAGTCTAATGTGATTGTTTGATTTTAACTTATTACATGTGTTTAATTTCCATGTTTTGTTCTTGCAGATAATGGTTGTTATTTTCTAAAATTTTATTTCATTATATTTATTTTTATTTGTAATCATTCTATTCACAAATGCTCTCCCGTTTGCCCCCGTGCGTCGTACGGGTTCACACGCTAGTAATTGAATAAAGAGATAAAAATGGCATAAGAGAAATAGAACGTAATAGTAAAAAAAAAAGTCATTAAAAATTTGAAATTCTCAACCAGTGGTGGACGAGTTGAACAGAGAGCTAGCTAGATTGTTAGTGCTCCAATTAATGGTCCTCACTCCTCACTCACTCCTCTCTTTTTCTAAACGCATCTATATCACTTTCAAGGGGAAAACTAAGGAGTATAAGGACTGTAGTTTTTATCAAGGACTCCTCTCTTATACTACCACTTTTTTAAAGTGTGACTTTTGCGGCTAATTAGGCCCTTCTTTTTTAAAAGTCATGCTTCAATTTGATTGCATGGACGAACATAAATCAGCTGCGGGGTTGGCTACTGCGATAAAATTTCATGTATAAAAAAAATACACATTAACACAATCAATGTAATAATCTAATGTAAAGAAATTATTTCCTAACATTATATATTACTTTAGGCCACCTTGCATGGTGTATATTGCTAAAAAAAATTTCAAAGTAAGCCAAGTGACACATGCAACACATGTTGTTTAAAATTTCTAATATTTGAGGTATTTACTATGTCATTAATGTTGAGTTGGCGCCCAACTCATTATCAAATCGATCAGTTTCATATGTGTCTTGTAAGTATTTAGTGATAAAAATTAGACGACATAATAATAGATAGACATAATTGTAACAATTGGGATATCCTGAAAACCAAAATCGACAATTGAAATTAGGACCAAAATGGCACAATCGCACTGAGTGACCAAAAATGTAGTTAAATACTCTTTCTTTTTTTACCAAATAATTAAAAAAATATAATCTCATTGTCTAGTTTTTTTTTCCCTTTGTTTTCACTTTTCTTTCTCTCCACTCAATTTCTTTCCAAAATCAAACATAGCCTTAGAGTAGTGTCACCCCTTCGTCTTGGAACGGCGCAAAGGATATTGACTTTGTATCATGAATCCAAAGAAAAGAAGTGACAGTGCACCAGTACCGATATATTTCCATAACCACAGATAGTACATGGATCGATCAACAGTACACCTATTTCATCTCTTCCTGTTTTGTAGGTTGATCAACATAGCAAATTAAACTTTGCAACCGCTAGTTTTTGTAGGCATGGTTAGTTAAAAGTTAGTATCTCCGTATTTAAAAACATTTTAACTAATTCATATCTTTTAAGAAAATTAGTTAAGTTAATTAATAGTAATAAATTTGTCAATAATTTATTATACTTTTTCAAAATTACCACTAACACTTATTACTATCTCTTTTTTCCCTTTCTCTTCACTTAATTAATGTATTAGAAAAAATAGAATAGTTGAGTGATTTGTTTTTATTCACCAATTTTTATAGGAGAGAAAAATAATATACAATAATATATAGCATTTATAATTTATTGGGTAAACAAGATTGTACAATTAATAAAGGTATTTTAGTTAAAAAATAATTAATGTAACTGATTTTTTTGGAAATATTCTTATATAAAGGGACTTTCTTTTTTTTGTAAAGGTTCTTATATTTAGAGACGGAGGTAGTATGATATTAAAATATTTTCATAAAAATATATATTTTACTATACGCCATTATTCTTCCTATAAGAATTGTTCTAATTAAGCAAACCTTTCATGGAGTGGTCCGAGATTTTAAAAGTGACTTTGGGAAGGAAAAGGAAGGACGAAGAGAAAAGGCCAAAGCAGTCATGTAAGTTCAGAAATGAAATGAACTTGGACAAGAAAAGAATACTTGGAATTTGGAAAGGTTAATGACCACGTGACCAATTGGCTTAATTAGGTGTCGGGGACATGCATTCATGTGCCAATTGTCACAACAATAGACACACATAACAACCTAGTGGCCGCTTGCCTTTACTAGCTAGCTAGTTTGTCCAAACCCAATATTCATATTAATTAACTGGAAACATTAGACATGCATATTCGACATTCAACAAAATGCAAGAAAAGAAGCGAATTAATGAAGTTTAATGGCTAAACTTCCATTAGTTTGCTAAATTTCCAGAAAGTGAGCAACTTATTAGTACTAGCAAATTTGATGTCTTGTGTGTGTTATATTATATACATTGGCTTACTTTTGGGACAGGCTTTATCATAGAGCTGGAATTTGCAGAAGATAGGATATGGGATCACTCGATTGGGACCATGGGATGGATAAATTAAATAAGTGTGTGGACTTTTGTCATAGTGCACTATCAGCACTGGCAGCCAAAAAACTGTGATTGGATTACCCCCAAACTTCACTCGATCTCTACTTGCGACTTGCAAGGGAAGGAAGATAGCTATACCCAACAGAACAGAAAGAAGGTTCCAAAGACAACACACGCAATTCAAGACCCCATGGCCGGTGGAGCCGCCAACTCTTATCGTCGTTTCTGGTCCAAGTCCAACACTCCTTATAAGTTAAGCTACTCGATCGCTTTTTCTTTTCGAGAAATGCTATATTTTTCTACAAATCATTCTATATATTCTCCTACTATTTTACTCCTTCTGTTTTTGAATATAAACAAAAAACACCAAAATATTTTGTTACTAAATATAAGTAAAAAATAACCACTTCTGTCTCATTTAATAACATTATTCCTATAATACCCTTAAGTTAATTTAAATTTTATTTTCTAATGCATAGTTTGTTTCTAAGTAACAATTTCCTATGTAATCATTAAGGATAATTTAGATACTACACTAATTTTTTGTATGAAATCAATAAACTTAATTGCAGTTAACTAATTTCTTTAATAAACGTGAGTTTAGGTATTTTTGCTTATATTCAAAAACAGAGGGAGTATAAATTAAGAAAGAGAATACAATTAATATCTTAAAAACATAAAAAAACATTTAATACTTTCTCCATTTAGTAATTAATAGGATTTATAGGAATAAAAAGTAGGAGGATTTAGAATTATTCTTTTCTTTTTGTTACTAGTATTATATATTTTTTATTAATAATTATGAAAAATATTTATTTTTTGAATGCATTTTAAGTTAATTTCTAATAAAATAAAAAATAACAGCTTTTTATGAAAACTTTTAAAAAGAATTACCACGTACTTTTTAAAAAGGTTTTTTAAAATGCTTTATAATTTTTTTCTGATTTACTTTTTTTTAAAATGAATTTCTTCAATTTATAAATGCTGGATATAGATGATTAAATTGCACTGTTAGGGAGTTAGTTAATTGGCATTGCTGATTATTTTATACTTATTATAATTGCTGTTAGGGAGTAATTTGATTAGAAAGATAAAACTAAGGTTTAAATACCTTTTTTATCTCTGTAAAATGACCGAGTTTTATTTTTTATTCCTCTAAAAAAAATTATTTATAATCCTTGTAAAACAAAAAGTTTTATTTTTAGTTTCTGTAATATTGTTTTAGTCCCTGTAATATTCAATTCATGTTGAATTAATCCCTGTAATATTTAGATATTCACCAAATTAGTCTATGTAAAATAAAATTGATATAATATTATAAATACTAAAAATAAAATTGTCCACATATTACAAGGACTAATTTAACATGAATTGAATATTATAAATAATATTACATGGATTAAAACTAAAACTTTTTGTTTTACAGGAATCATAAACAAATTTTTTTTTTACGAAGACAAAAAATAAAACTCAATCATTTTGTAAGAACGAAAAATGTGTTTAAACCAAAAACTAAAAATGAAAATTGAGGTAGATATTAAATAAGAGCGTACTGTAGAGAGATTGAAGACATTCTAACGTGCCACCAGTTGAAGTGTCGCCGTCGAAACAGATGTAAACCGCAGGCACTGGCTTACTGACTGCAAATCATGCTACACTCTCACCTTCCAAAACGTGCTGTGGACCTACTTCTACACAGAGAAAAAGTAAAAGATGAAACTGACCCCAAATGGAAAATGACCTATAATAGTTTAAATACATCTAATCTAATCTAATAAATATAAATAATGAAACTAATAGAAATTGAAAAGGCGTAGACGTGGTCAAATGAAGGATAGTGACATGGTTCGATATTAAGAGGCCGTACTGGTGAGGCGGCCCAAAAATATTAGAGGATCGGTCCGTGGATCCCACTAGATGGGCTGTGCCGAAAAAATAACAATGAATGGGTCACTGACGTAAAATGCATTGAAAGTGGCATCGGATTCCGTAATTTGTCACCAGTCACCACCGTAGGCTTAGGGATTTGATGGGGAAAACGACTAGTCGTTGAGGTATGATCTTGTCCACAATTTATGGGGCCAAGCCAACGACATTGGGAAAAATTCCAAAACGCAAGTGCAAATCATGAAATGCTGCCCGAGTATTGTTTGCATAAGTAGCTTCAGGTAACCTGTAACTTCAAATAACCTTTTTTTGAAAACGGCACCAGTATAATATTATAATAAAAATAATAACAACAACAACTAAAGGAATGGAGCTCACCATAAATATGCTGCAAGTTTTTTTTTCTAGTTCAGTTGAAGACTTTCAGTTGAATGATGGCTTAATTAAAAAATCACATGAATTATTAAAGAAGTGAATCAATATTAAAGGTGACATTAATCTCACTTCATGACATACTCCGTATTCTTCATCTAAAAAAAAAATGACATACTCCGTATTTCTTTTATAAATTCATATCTACATGCATAAAGGAAAGGGTGTTAGTTTTCTATAAAAAAAATTAAAGGGCACGGGTGTGTAAAAGTGTGTCGACACTCGACACCAAAATAAACACATACTTAAGAGATTTCGTAGTGCCCAAGTTAAAAAGGAACAAAAAGTAAAACTTGATCATCGAGCTAGACCAAGCTCGGTTCATCTCTTATTGGTCCAATCCAGTTTTCCACATTCCAACTTGCTTTAGTGGGCCTGTCTCCAAAAAGTTTTTTTACTGGGTCGCACATCTGGGTCACTAATTCCAGCCCATGTGAGTTTAGGGCCGGGTAAACTTTTAAAAAAAAATGTAAAAGAAAGTCAAGGGGATTGATAAATACACCCACTTTTATTTGCCACCCACCCCACTTAAATGTTACATCAACTTAAAAATACTAAAATACCCTTTTCCTTTTTTGTTCAAGTCACAACATACACCTCACTGTTTCTTCTTCCCGCTTCTCCTTCCTTCGTGATTGACCTCACAAAGCTTCTCCTTCGTCGTCGTCGTCGAGCTCAGAACAGAGAGGTAAGAGACGAGAGAGAAGAGAATAAGAAATCAGAAAAACCCACCGTAGGCTTCAAATTCTTCTTCATCTTTGTTTGTGTAACACCCGTGGAGGTACATTTTATTTTTTTTTAAAATCTCTTATTCAAACTGGAAATTTCCAGATAAATAAAAATTGGATTTGTATAACTACCGAAAATTTCAATTTCCGGATAATATAAAAATTGAATTGTTTAAAAATAAACTTTTATGTTATCCGGAAATTGAAATTTTCAGTAGTTATAAAAATAAATTATAACAACCGGAAATTCCAATTTTCGGTAGTATAAAAATTCATTTTTATAACTATTGAAAATTCAGAAATTTCAATTTCCGGTAGTTATAAAATTTGTCAAATTTATAACCAAAAATTCAAATTATATTTTTGAAAATTTGCATTTTCGAGAAATCCGACTTCTACCGACGGACAAAAACTGTCATTACAGACTAAAAAACTATAGATAAAAGTCCATTTTTATATTTTCAAAATTTTAAATTTCTGGTAGTTATAAAAATTTAATTTTAAACTACTAAAAATTTAAATTTTTAAAAATATAAAAATTTGAATTTTTAGTGATTATAAAAATTTAATTTTTATAACTACCGAAAATTCAATTTTCGGAACCATCCCCTGCTAATCAATGTTGTATCATGCATTCACATGATATGACTATTTTATGGATGGAGAAACTAGTAAATGCAGAGTAGATAGAAGTGTAGCAGCATCCTTTTAAAATCAGAAATATTGCTATGTGATATGAACCATTTTAATTTAATAGAAAAGATGCTGCCATTCACATGTTCACACGACAGGCTATGTGTTCGCCAAAAATTTGAAACTCTATACAATCAAAAATTTTTGATTCGAATTTTTGGTAGTATAAATTTTTTTACCAAAAATTTGAATATTTAGATGCTTAAAATTTGATATTTTATACTATCAGAAATTTAAATTTTTGGGAGTTTAAAATTTGAAACTTTGTACATCCAAAAATTCGTACATTTGAAAATTCAAATTTTTGATAACACAATTTTTTTTGCAAAATTGAATTTCCGGTTAAGCATACAAAGAACCAGCAATCAAACGAACCAATAACCCAAGCACGAACAACAAACATTCAAACAGCAAAGAAACAAAAGAAACAGCGATCAAACAATGCAAAATAATTCATAAAGCAACAAATGGAACCAAAAAAAATGGAACATGTGACTGGTTCGTCTACGATGTCTGCACGCGATGAGTGGGGGTCGTGACTGGTCGTCTGCGATGATGTGCTCCCATTCTATGATTTCCAAAGGCAATGAGTGTAGTGTATCGTTTTTGAAACTAAGTGGGAAGAGGGAAGGGGAAGGGAAAAGATGAAGGACAATTTTGTATTTTAATTTTTAAATAGTGTTAAATGGGATAGATGGTAAATTATAAGAGGTGTATTTACCAATCCCCAAAGTCAAACCCCCCACAAATACAAAAACCATGCAACCCCTCATTCGACAATTTACAATTGGATTTGGATTCTCTCATTTTTATTGTCTATTTCACCATTTGCTCAAAAAAAGAAGAAGAGTGAATCACCATTTTAATTCTGAAATTATGGGTATCAGACAATATAAATTTAATCCTGCGAATTAACAAAATTTTAAGATAATCCTTAAAATTAAAAATCTTCTATCATTTTCACAATTGTAACAATTAAATTGACCAATCAAAAGGTCGTGATATAATTAACAAAGTTTCATTCCAGACATATGTTATACATATTTTTTGAAGCTTTATTAACGAAATGAAAATTATTATTTTTTCTTTTTAATCTGTTATTTTGATATTTCATTTTTATCAAACTATATTTTAAAAGAACAATAATTTTGTGGCTTAAACCTCTTTTTGGTCTCTTATTTTTTATTGAGTTTCATTTTTAGTCCTTCAAAAATAAAATATGTATTTTTAGTACTTTATTTTTTTAAAATTTGCCACTTTTAGTCTCTGGGGCCATATTTTAAATTTAAAAAATATTTTTTAAATTGATACTTTGATGCCTCCCAAAGTCTGATTCTTACCTTAACCCGTTTTTTCCGTTCTCCTCCCCCTCCACTGCTGCATCGCGACCCCCCATCATCGCTAGGAGTAGTTCCAATGTCCTCTCTCAAAGCTGCCACGAGATGCTTCCTCTCTCTCGTTCTTCTCCTTGTGCGATCGCGGTGACTGCCTCTCTTCCCGTCATTGTGCGCAGCCTCCATTGGCCGTGCGGAGCTCCTCCCTTGGCCGCGCGGGGATTGGGAGCCGCGATGCATTAGTGGAGGGGAAGGAGAACGAAAAAACGGGTTAAGGTGAGCATCAGACTTTAAGAGATGTCAAAGTATAAATTTAAAAAATATTTTTCAAATTTAAAATATGATCCAAAAGATTAAAAGTGACAGATTTTTAAAAATAAAAGACTAAAAAAATATATTTTATTTTTTAAAAATTAAAAACAGAATTCAATAAAAAATGAATTTAAACCTAATTTTTATTTTAAGATATTTATTGCCCGTGTGGCGCACTGACTCACACACCAGTAGAAGACTAAAATCGTGTTTCAGCAATCAGCATGCATTTTTTTGTGAGTACACTAAAATCGTGGGTTGATCATCGATGATCAAAGCAATGAGCACTACAGCAAGCAAATCGTTCCCAATGACGCCATGGTTCCCCTCCCACCAAATCTCATCATCTCTTTCCGCCAACACACCAAATCCCTCAACTCTTTGCTCCAACTATGCTCTGCTTCCAAATCCCTCAACCAAGCAAAACAGCTCCACCAGCGCCTCCTAGTCCTCAATGGCAACACCAACCCCTTCTTCGCCACCAAGCTCATCCAAATCTACGCCGACTCCGACGACCTCCGCTCCGCCAACCTCCTTCTCCACCAACTCCCCGATCTCAACGTCTTCGCCTTCACTTCCATCCTCTCATTCCACTCCAGGCACGGCCTCTCCCCCAATTGCATCCAAACCTACGCGCAACTCAGGCTAAATGGCATTGTCCCAGATTGCCACGTGTTCCCCAAGGTACTGAAAGCGTGTGCCCAATCCAGGCGCCTGCGCGTGGGCGTCGTTGTGCACAAAGACGTCCTCGTCTTCGGGTGGGACCTCAACTTGCGAGTCTGCAACTCCGTGTTGGACATGTACTCCAAGTGTGGGCATGTCGAAAGTGCAGCCCGGGTATTCGATGAAATGCCTGAAAGAGACGTTTTTTCGTGGAATTCCATGATGTCGTGTTATGTGTGTAACGGGTTGCCAGAGAGGGCTCTAGAGCTATTTGGTCTTATGAGGTGTGATCCTGATGTTGTCACGTGGAACACTGTGATGGATGCTTATTGCAGGATGGGGCTCTGCGGTGAGGCCTCAAGGGTCTTTGAACAGATTAAGGATCCTAATGTTATTTCTTGGACAACGTTAATCACCGGTTACTCCAGTGTTGGGAACCATGATGTTGCCTTGGAGATTTTCAGGGAAATGGTGAATGCTGGGATGGTTTTCCCTGACGTTGAGGCTCTTTCTGGTATCCTTGTGTCGTGCAGGTCTTTGGGCGATTTGGCAAGTGGGAGGGAAATCCATGGTTATGGTCTAAAAAACAATGATAATGCATTTTACAACTCTGCTGGTGCTGCCTTGTTGACATTGTACGCCCGGTGCTGGAGACCTCGCGATGTCGAAAACGTGTTTCGTGGAATGGATAAGTCTGATGTTGTTACGTGGAATGCCATGATTCTTGGTTTCATTGACATGGGGTTGGGACATTTGGCACTTGAATGTTTCCGGGAAATGCAGCAGGGAAGAGGGGTGAACATTGATCACACAACTATATCTACTATATTGCCTGTTTGTGATTTGAGATGTGGGAAACAGATACACGCGTATGTGAAGAAAAGCGATTTCGATTGCATGGTTCCGGTTTATAATGCACTGGTTCACATGTACTCGATCTGTGGATGCATTGCATATGCATGTTCTGTGTTTTCCACCATGGCTAAGAAGGATTTGGTGACATGGAACACGATTATTGGAGGGTTTGGAATGCACGGGCTTGGCCAAACTGCTGTGAAGCTCTTGCAAGAAATGAGTGGTTCGGGAATCAGCCCCGATTTGGTGACTTTCTCTTCAGCACTTTCGGCTTGCAGCCATTCAGGACTTGTGGATGATGGGATTGAACTCTTCTACAGAATGACAAGAGATTTTGACTTAACCCCAGGAAAGGAACACTTTTCTTGTGTTATTGACATGCTGGCTCGTGCTGGTAGGCTTGAAGATGCTCTTCATTTCATTAACCAAATGCCTCTAGAACCAGATAAACATGTTTGGGGGGCTTTGCTTGCAGCGTGCCAAGAGCACCAGAATGTTAGTATTGGCAAGCTGGCTGCAGAAAAGTTGATAGATTTGGAACCTCATGAAGCGGGTCATTATGTGACGCTGTCAAATCTATACTCGAGAGCAGGGAGATGGGATGATGCAGCAAGAATAAGGACGATGATGGAAGGCCAAGGATTGTTGAAGCCATCAGGACATAGTTGGGTTGGTACTGGAAGTTAACCTAAAGGTGAAGACAGCATAATCAAATCAATATTTTGATCATACTTCACAGTTCAAAGCATTAACGTGCATTGTCAATTTTGCACCAAGCAACTATTCTTGAATTGCCTTGGCATGCGATGGGACAATGTTCAGTGTTACCTGAATTAGCTTTCACGACAATGGAAACAAATTGTAGTAGTACATACGAAAGGCAGACAACTAGATCAGTGTTGTGTCTGGAACATTGCGGAGCCAAATAACGCTTACATTGACAAAAAGGAGCTGAGACAGTTAGAAGATAACAAAAATCTGGCCAAAATTGACTAAATGGTACTGTCTAGGGAAACCAGTGACTGTGTGGCTACTTCGTAATCGTAGCTGCTTTGCTAAGCGTTATCTTGCCGCTGTTGACATTAAAATAGCATTCATTTTTTTATTATTGAATTTTAGCTTTGAGAAAAAGAAATTAGTGTAATTTTTCAACAAATACTTAATGAATTTAAGATGTTTGAGTGACAGTAAGGTGTAGCCTTTTTAATTTTAAGATAAATTAAATGGAGTTTGTGCGGTGAGTACAAAATACATGGAGAAAGAATCTGTTCTATATCTTTGGTCTCTGTTCTACTAGTTTGTCTCACAGTCATCCTTAAGAATCTCTGCAATTGTTTCACCAATACTCTTTGGTATTGCATCATTTGTGACAAACTCGTTTTCTTTAAGTATCTTAAAACCTTTTTAGCATCAGTCTTCGGCGTTGATGCTTTCTTTTTCATTCATGCCAATTGACCACGTGAGTTATTGCGTGCATCACTGTGTGCTTATGTAGTTATATATGTGTGGCTACTTCTAGTTCCACGTAAGAATGTTGGTGATTCTTCAAACTCAAACTCGCATTTTTTACGTTAGATAGTAAAGACTACTTACTTATTACCTCAATCCGATCTTATTGTCTCCACTTACATTCATAGCATAATTTTACTAATATTTTACTTTATATAATTTTATTATTTTTCTCATCGCAAAGATTTAAATTTAAAATTGTTATAAAAAGTTATGTAAATAAAAATATGTGCGTGTGAGGTGGAGTGAAAGTAATCCCTTTGGAAGTTTCAACTCTGTCCCATACGCAGGACGGGTGGTTGGTTTTTTCGCTAAATCGTCTAATCCGTGGTCAAGTTGAGAAAAACGACACGCCGTTTTGGTGGGGTGACAAACCAAAGCAAAGATATAGATAATGAAAGACTATTATAGTGAGTGGCAAATTGGCAATGGTCATCATTATCCTAGAACGACAAGTCGTTTATATCCGATATATCATATAACGTCAATGACTCAATCGGAGTGCAGTAAAAGAGGGGAAGACGGGAAGAATGACGGTAGTAGCAGCAGTTTGGAAGAGACAGGTGGCAGGCAGCTATAAAGTCCAGAACCGCAATCCATATTTACCTCTCGTCGCCGCCTTTCTTGCTCTGGCTACCTAAAAAATCAATCCCTCTTCCGATTCCAAACAAAAAATTCACTTCCAACCAAACAAACACACACAATAATACACTCGGATTTCAGAATCTCCCTCTGTCTCTTTCTCTTTCAAATCAATCTTAGAAAATTTTCTCCAGAAGCTTCTTCGATAGAGTAGAGAAGAAGAAGAAGAAGAAAAAAAATGGAGTCGACGCCGGTGAATTGGGAAGCTCTGGACGCCGTGGTCATCGATTTCGCCAAATCGGAAAACCTGATCGAAGACTCTTCTGCACCTTCTCCATCCTCATCCCCTTCGTCCTCCACTTACCACTCGAGGCTCGTCATCCGCCAGATCAGGCGCTCCTTGGAGTCCGGCGCCATTGATTCCGCCGTCGATCTCCTCCGCCTCCACGCTCCCTCCATCCTCAACGATCACAGGATTCTCTTCCGCTTGCACAAGCAGGTCCCTCCCTCTCTCTCTCTCTCTCTCCCCCTCTCTAATAATGATTTTGTTATTTTTGCTGTAGTTATTGATTCGAATTTTCATTTTTTTTAGAAATTTATTGAGCTTCTTCGGAAGGGGACGATAGAGGATCGTGACTCTGCTATTGATTGTCTGAGGACGGCTCTTGCTCCTTGTGCACTCCATGCTTACCCGGTATCTGAATCTTAGGAATTGAACGCGCTCTGCCTTCTTCTGTTTTTTTTTTTGTTGTTGTTGTTGTTGTACTTCAACGCTCGGTTCTGACGGTTGTCTTTGTATTTAAGGAAGCATATGAGGAATTCAAGCATGTTCTGCTCGCATTTATATATGACAAGGATGATAAGACCTCTCCCGTGGCAAATGAGGTAGGTCTGAATTCTACTTTTACTTACTGGCTGTTTAATTAACCCACGCAGGCTTTGTAGCTAGTATAATTGAGAAGATGGTGTTGAATAAGATGTTCCTTTATATATGTCACAAGTGTGTAGCACATCAATGTATATACTTTAAAGTGTTGTGTGTTTTAATGCTTTTATTTGTGTTATTTAATTGATACTACCTCCCTTAGTGTCATTTTTTTAGGGAAATTTTTGTTGTTCATTTTGAAAGTCCAAGATATAACATTCATTACTAGGTTGTTATTTCTGCCTTTATCTTCACGTGATTGGTTAATAAGAAAGAGAATTATATAGGCATCATAACTTATTGAAGAGATAAATGCTATATTAGGAAATTAAGCATTAGGATGTCTACTAAATACCATATTAATAAAATTACTTTTAAGTATAGATGTGGCAAGGGGAAAGAAAATAGTCAAGCTATAAATGTGCTAAATAAGTTGATCCCAAATTTCATAGTTTTGAGCTGTGTCCTTTTTTTTGCACAAGTCAAGCTTGAGCTTGGCGGGCTCTGCTTAATTCAACTTGTTTGCACCCCTACTCAACACCCTTCTTTGTTCAGTTAACTTACGCTCCCCTACTTTATGTTCTCTTCCTGTATCATTTCTCTTTGTAAACAACAAAGTCAGGCAGGAATGTATAAGTTCCAAAGAGAGGGGTGTCAGATGTAATAACAACTAACCTTATGGGACGTCAATGTACTTAGCGTTATTTGAAAACAATGTATATTCTTAATTAAATAATGAATTATGCACTGTGCAGACATTGTGGTCTGAGTAGGAATCTGTTATGAATTTTGGTAGTTAATAAATGTTGTATGTTGGAGTGGTTTTCTGGGGAAAGCTTCTACTAGTAAGTATGCAAAAAGTTGTTTCAGTAGTGAATAGTGATGTAGCACCTGGAATGTAGGCTGGTAATATAGACGTATGGTACATGGAATTGATTATTTATCTATTTCGTATGATAGTTCATAGATGTCCAAAATTTGTTGTGAATTTATGATGTAACCACCCAGGGCTTGGGGTGAGATGGCACTGGTCTCTCCCAGTTTAACTAGTAGAGCTTTGCCGCCCTAACGGGTCCTACCCGGCTCGGATGGATTAGTCCCTGCACGCGTGTGGGGGATTCCCTGGTTTAGATCAAAAAATTTGTTGTGATGTATGATACATACTGTTAATGGTAGACACGCGTGTTGCAAAGTTTTTGTTTGATTTTTAGGACACCATTATGGGTGTCAGAGACTCAGAGATGCATCTTCACCTGGCAGCATCTTGCCAACTGTGTTCTAAGGATTTGGCCCCTCAGAGTTCTGTAGTGTGCATATTTGCCACGTATTGACATGTTTACCATTAGGGAAGAGGGACATTGTGCAGTCAGTTACAAGTTTATGACCGAGTGGCTAGTTGTTGAGGGGAGGGTCCATGCTCTTGCAGAAACTCATTTCTTTGGGGAAAAATATTACAGAAGACAGATCATGCTGTTTCCTGTTTTTTTCATCTTTCAAGTTTATTCAGATGAACTGATTTAAAACTTCCATTCCTAATGATCATGAAAATTTACCTTTTTTTTGAAAAAATTCTCTTAGTGAGGTTTGTGGTTGATCTTATACTTCAGGTGCAAGAATGAATTTTTAAGCTCACGATCATGCCTGCTTTATCTTATGCAGTGGTCTGAAAGGAGGCGGCATGATTTAGCCGGATTTATGTCTTCTATGTTAAGAGCTCATTTAAATGCTTATGATGCAATTTTTTCAATGGCTCTGAGATATTTGATAAGGTTATCTATCTATTTTATCTCATTCAGTTTGTAGTAACTGATCAAACTTTGTTGTTCTATTGCTAAACAATTATATTGGACATCCTTATTCCAAATTTGACATTTTATTTTTCTTTTGGATTTCCTATCTTTTTTACAGCATACACAGGGCATATTGTTTACGTCAAGGTATTACATCACCAATCTCTGATCTGACTGAAAGATTGCTCCTTGAGGAGCGTGACCCTCCTGCAACACCACAGGACATATTGTACGAAGTACCGCCATTTGATGAGGTGGATTATCTATGTTGTATAATTCTAAAATTTCACGGGCAAATTGATAGAAACTGGATCCGATCAATGAAAGAAACTGGGATGCAAGCTATTATCAGTGTGGGGTATCAGTACCAGCACATGGATTTTCGTGGATAATATTGAACAGAAATTGGCTAAACAAAATATACAGATAGGCTCAAGACATTTGAAAGGCCTTGATCTCTCCCTCTGAACCTCTCTTGTGTGTTCTTTCTTACCCCATTTTTTCTCCTTATCCCATTCTCATGATAGGTCTGTTAGTTGAGAGTTAGTTAGTTAGGAGTTGGGCTGTCATAGTTAGAAGAAATAAGTCAGTCATGTTGCCTATAATTAAATGGAGAGGGGGAGATATCTAGTCATTTGTGAGAGAATTGGAGCCTTAGGGTAGGAGTCTCAAACCTTCAAAGACCTGCATTCTATTCTGTAATTCGGGGAATTCTTCCCTAAATCTTCTGGTAAAATTGCAGTGGGACCTTTTTCACCTTGAGGAGAAAGTTGGGGGGGGGGGTATTGATAGGTCTGATGGTTGAGTGTGTTAGTTAGGACATGTTGCCTATAAATAAACCAAGAGGTGGAGAGGGAGAGATATCTAGTTCCTATCACCCATTACCTGATTTTTCCTTCTACGCAATCTGCACATGAGCTGGTTGTGACAATGCAAACCCACAATGTGCTGATCACACGCCTTTAGCTTCAAAATGCACACATGGGTCCTTAATTATGTGCTGCTATTTCCTTTTCCTCTGTTGTCACCTTTGTCATGGGAGGATGTCTATCAGATGTCAAGTATAATTAATAGTGAATGTTATCGTTCCGTGAAACATATTGATGAATCCGCTTCTATGTTTTTATAATAATACATCTGGCACCCATTTTTGATATGTATTTATGCATACATCATTTTTAAGCGGAAGCTATATGTTTTACTCTGGAATCCAGGTTGACATACAGGCTCTTGCACATGCTGTAGAGCTTACCAGACAAGGGGCAATTGATAGCTTGAGATTTGCCAAGGGTGACCTATTCCTGGCATTTCAGGTTACATATAATCTTACTAGTTTATCTACTTTTGGCTCCGTGTTATATATTGGCTTGTAATTGTTCCTTTAAAAAGTTACTTCTAATTTTTTTTTTAAATATAATTTGGCCAAGTATAGATGATTTTTTTTTCTTCTTATAAAAAAAATGAAAATGTCAATTTCTAGCATTTCATCTTTTAATTCCGTATTGCAGTTAAGTCCCCATTTCTTGAGGTTAATAAAACTTCTTGCATCATCACCCAAAATAACAATCCAACGTACTGTTGAGTGTTGACTTGCTATCATTGTTGATTCTAGAAAATTCAGTTAAAAAACTGTTTTTTCGCAGATTAACTGGATCTAAGGATCAATAGTCAGACCCAAGGAACAATATTCCCTTAGTTTTTTTTTTTGCACTGTCAGACCTAAGGTGTCCCCACCATGTCAAATGCAAAGGCTAAGGGATTCAAACATAAAAGGATAAGAAAAAAACTGTTGTTGGTTAATGCAAGATATGACTGAATGATTTTAATTTCTTTTGGCATTAATTTTTGGCTTCATTGGTGATTTTGTTGATTTTCACATTGATGTTGCCATCATGTCTTTATTGTTATTGTATTCTTTTTGTTGCAGAATGAAATGTGTCGGATGAGATTGGATGTTCCACTTCTTGATCAACTTGTTCGCGAGTATTGTGTGTACAGAGGCATTGTTGACGCTGGTATAAAATCTCCTCTGCTTAACCTAGCTCTCTCTCTGTGAGTGAGATATGTGTAGAAATACTTCCGTGCTGCTAGCTTCCATTACTGTGTTTTTCATGGCATTTTCTCATCATTAATCTTGCATTGGGTACAAGCCTCACTCAAAAATCTTGAGTTCATGTTATAAGTTGGTTATTTTTTCTGGTTTTTGTTCAATATTGTGTTCTATTCCAAGTTACAATATTTTTTTCATATCTTATTTTGATTATTTCTTGTCAATTTATGGTGAACTTAGCATTTGGGAAGCAACATGTTCCAGAACCTATAAAATTCAACCAACAAGACCCTGGGTATTGCTCATCAAGGGATTGTTCTCATGAGCTAGATTGTAATGTCAGCAAGCATTCTGATGGTGAAACTTCTGTTACCAATGCTCAGATAGATGGCTCCCCTGAAAATAGTGCTGATGTTATGAGCATGCGAGGAATAGATTTCGAAGTGCGATATGCTTCTGAACTTGCAAGTATTCATGAAGACTGTAGCACCAGTGGATCGCAGCACCTTGAAGATCCAACTGTTTTGCAACGAAGCAGATTGCCTGGAAATGGAGAAAGGAGCAAGCGTAAGCGGTGGAGAGGACGATATGATGGCAATAGTTACATGCTCAATGCTTCTTTGGAAGAGCACAGCAAGCAAGAACATAGTTTAAATACTGCTGTTTCGACTTTATCAAAGGAGAAACAGGTATCTGTTTGATAATTTTGAATCTTTGATGCTATTCTGTCTGGGAGATCAATTATTGACAGAGTATTGTTTTGCAGGGCTCTGAAAAGCTTTCTGTACTTGATGTTAGTAATGTGGAAGATAAATATGATATTCTGTTGGATATGAAGGAATTAGCTAGCAAAGGAATGGCTTCTGAAGCAGTTGAAGAAGTCAATGCTATTGATCCCAATTTTTTTGTCCAGAACTCTGTTTTGCTCTTCCAACTCAAGCAGGTAAGTGGCTTCTATGTTGCTATTGATATCCTTTTCTTTTTTAATTTTATAGGAGAGGGCCTCCAGGAGTTGTTGGGCTCTGCATAGTTGCATCAAGAATGTTATCTTTATACGTGATTCTTGGCTATAGGTTGAATTCCTCAAGTTGGTCAGCTCTGGTGATTATCATGCCGCTTTAAGGGTTGCTTGCTCCCATTTGGGTCCTTTAGCTTCTAGTGATCCTGCTTTATTGAAGCCATTGAAGGAAACTCTTTTGGCTTTACTACGACCTAATGAAGATGCTCTTGGAAATGCATTACCTCTACATGCTCTTGCTGCTTCTCTCCAGGTCTTGTGTGTTTTGCTAACAAAATATATTGTCAATTATTGTCATTGTAATACATCTCCTTATATTTTCATGTTAATGGGATTTTCTCGTTCATGGGGCTTGTCTAGAAATGTCATGATAAAATTGTAGGCGAGTCTGATCCTTCATTCTAACATATATATATTTAGAACTACTAATAGAAAAAGATGGTACAGGATTACTTATAGTTTAGTTCGAGTGTTAATGATTGATACGTGCTGAAAGCATATAACTTTTTATAAACCAATTTAGTATTGATTGCTTAGCATTCCTAAATAATGGACTTTCAGGTAATAGTAAATAATCTGGTGCATATAGATAGCTTATCGATGTCTTCTTTAGTGTGTGATATTTCATTTCCTGCCACAGTGTAGCCTTCATGTTGTGTTCTGTATCTGAAAGGTTTCCCATCACTATCTATGGTGAACAGGACTTTTTCTATTATTTTCTAATACCAATTACTTTAATGCAATATGAATGTTACTTACTTATGCTATTTTTTAATATAAAATACTTGTTTCATAATTCATATTAAATAGGTTGCAGTTGGTCGGAGGCTTGGCATTGAAGAACCTCAGCTCATGAAAATAATGCGAGCCACTCTGTATACTCATAATGAGTGGTTTAAACTTCAAATGTGCAAAGATCGTTTTGAAGGTCTTTTGAGGATCGATTCCTTGAAAGAAGCTAGTACTCCCTTCCTTGCTCCAGTATCTACGTCCAAGTCATATGCTGATAGCTGCACAAATGGATCTTCTCAGGCCACTGTATCTTCAGGCACCAGAATGTCAGAGGATGGGAACAGTCCAACCCAAGCATCTTCGAGGGATGTCGTCTGTGATGAAAGTGCAATACTCAAAGTAATGGTATGTTTGTGGGTTATTTCCGTTAACTCTGTTTTAGCTTTGAAATTCATTCTACCCCATTTATTATTCTGTCGGTATTCATCTGCTGCCTTTCTTTTCACTAGTAGGGGGACTTTGTTCAATCAAATAATTATTTTCATATTTGGATTTTTGTTCGAGTGCAGGAGTTTCTGGCTTTGCCTAGGGCTGATGCTATCCATCTGCTTGCACAATACAATGGAAATGCGGAGACTGTCATTCAGCAGATATTTGCATAAGCGTTGTGTAGGAAAATCAAGTTTATTATTTTACAGACGGGATAGATTATTTTTTTTTTTTCAATATTATTTGATTCAAATTCTTGAATTTTTTATAACACGTGTACATGATGTAGCTGCAAAGAGGAAGTCGCTGTAACGTTTGAAATCGGAATTTGTCATAAACCACTCTCTGTACAGAATCTCTTGATTTGTATCCTCTCAGTTTTTAATACGAGAAAGTTGTAAGTAATAAGATAATTATAGTTGTCATGTGTTTCAAGTGGTTTTATAAGAAGAATCATACTTGCATGTACTTAAATTCGTAGTCATTTTACATGAGCAGTGCTGATTTTATTCACGAATGAGAATGATCAGGCCGACCATCTGTGAAGATGAAAATATATTGTACTTTTGTTGACAGTTAAATTGTCCGTCAGTTATTTATTTTTTCATTCTTTTTTGATTACTATTTATTTTATTTATTTTTTCATTCGTTTACCCTTTCATGAATTTGCGTTCATAAGAATCCGGATTATATGTTTTTACATGTACGTTTTCGTATTCAGAAAAATTATTAGCCAACGCCTTGAACTCGCCGTAATATTTTGTGAATAATCAAATCCATCTCTTTATGGATCGATTCCTGCAGTGTACAAAATAATGTTTGGCGAGTGGAAGCCACGCCCTGTGAGTGCAGATTAATTATTCGTTGAAAGCGTTGGGACACTGTGTGGGTAGTCAGCAATGGTCCCCGAACCAAAAAATCCATCTCCTTATGGTGTTATGAATTGGATTGAAAGAAAAAATTTATAATTTTATTTAGTTCAATCACATTAAATTTTTTTATTCTTTTAATATCTAATTGGTTTTATTTTAAAATCTCAATTTAATTCAATCAAATATAAAATGACATGGTTGTTTTATTTTTTGGTTTAAGTTGTAATTTTTCTTTTGAAGTAGCAAATAAAAATGATAAAAATAATATAAAGTATAAAATATCTTATCTCATCTGGTTATTTTTATTCATTTAAAAAAGTTGATTATCTTGGACCAAAAAAAAAAGTTGATTATCAAATACGGTGTAAATGTTCTATACTAAATTTAATGCCACAGTCAAAGCTATCATTGGTTTGAGAAGTTGATTAATTTTCTCTCTCACATCCCCATCGCACAAGTCAGATTTTCTCCTTTTGCCTTTTCTTTCATTCATTCTTTGCGTTTCTTGGTCTCCAGTTTGGGCATTGAGCGGAACGAACGTTCAAATTACGGCATCACCATGCTATTGAGAGTCACAGATATGGTAACAGATAAATGTTAGATTTTTTTAAAGGTTTTAGTGCGACGAATTTCTTGAGGTACTTAGAAAAGGGCAGAAAAAGTACTAAAAGTGTAAGTTTCAGAATATTAAATAGATAATATATGTTCTTTCAATATTATCTTCTTTAAATTAACAAGGTTATTAGGAAAAAATGGTACATAATAGGGAAAATTTATATACACTAAATTCAGAACCATTATTATTTTTATTTATAATACGTTTATTAAAACTTTAATCATATACTAAAGTGGCTTCACTCAAATTCAATCGAATTAGTTTAAAATAATTTTTGAATTTTGATAAGATAAATTAGATAACAAATTAAATTATAAAATAATAAGACATACAATTAAATTATAAAAACTTAGATAAATTTTCAAACATCCTTTTTATATTTTAATAGAGGTTAGTGTAGTTTTTCCTATAATTAATAAAATCAACCATATGTTTCTATTCAAAGAGAATGAAGAGAACATGTGACGTGGTATCATGACTCACTAAAAGTAATTTAATAACTCTCAACATTAGTTGTAGATCAGAGATCATCACCTTCTGTTTGGTTGGTTGGCTGGGTGGGCTTGACTTTTGAGGAGCTTCAAAGAAAGTTCCTTAACACAAACAAGGTCCAACGTTCCAAACCTCAGCCCTTGCCTGTTCTCTACCTTCTGCTTGACTAGCTCTTTTTCTCTGCTCTTTCAAAAATCCTCTGCTGTTATTGTTCTCTCGCTCTCTGTGTTTTGTCTAAATCAGCAATGGTAGTAGAAGACATGTGTTGCTTCAACAAGGTGCTCTTGTGTGGTCCTTATATATTACTAATAAAATTACCTGTCCTCTGTGCTGTGAGAAACAATGTGCTTCTTCTTATACTTCTCGTCTTCTCCCTTTTTGGAAACAGTTCCTACTTCCTACTTAGCTACCTCCTTCATCATGGCTTCTATTTTTGTTTCTGCTCTAATTTGAAATGTTTCAAGCACAGTGGAGGAAGGTCTACTCTTCTGTTCTCTTTTTCCTTTTTCACATATGATTTTTGAAGTCTGGTGCTTCCACTCTGTGACTAAACCAGGGAAAGAAAAAAAATGAAAACAATCTTAGCTCCCTCTGCATGTTTCGATCTGGATCATTAAATGAACTTTGGAGCCAATATTCTTCATTTACGTATCTATTATTTTTGTGGGCTTGCGTAACTGGAACAAATGCTTCTAAAGTTTGTGCCTTTTATCCATTTCAGCACCAAATTGATGATCTATACCTCTGTGTATCCTTTCATTCATCTCCTTCTGTTGTATGACATTCTTGTAATGTGTTCCTCGTACGTGGGTTGCAGGACATTCTCGTTATAAAGCCTCAGAAGAAATCGCCACTGCTGTTAAGGATGTCAGTGTTGATGTTTTCAATGGTGTGTGGTGTTTTGATCTGTTCTGTGTGTCTGAAGCAGACTAGCATCCACGCTAGGACTATACTTCTGGAGCTGCAACAGATTGAGAAGCCTTCTCGGAATAGATTGAACCTAACAGAAATTCATATTCCTCACCTACACTACCCAAAACCTGTGTCTTTTAACAGGTAATGGGGACTTTCTGTGGATCGTGGTTGGTCTTTTGGCTTTGATTTGGACCTTGTTAAATGTTTTTTATGTTCTTTGCCAGGAGTGAGTGTTCTGGTAATCCTGTGAAATTCTTTGCCATATTGACAAATCAGAGATCAGGCAGTGGGTGGTTTGAGACCCTTTTGAATAGCCATATTAATGTAAGCTCAAACGGGGAGATATTTTCAGTTACAGAAAGACGGGTTAATGTCTCTACGATTGTACAGACTTTAGATAAAGTTTACAATTTGGACTGGCTCAGTAGTGCTTCTAAGAATGAGTGCTCTGCTACAATTGGCTTCAAGTGGATGCTTAATCAGGTAACACTGCTCACTGTTATGTATATCAAGGTTCTCCTAAGCTTATACACCTCATACTTTAATTTCCAAGGAGAAAAAGTAAAGCTTTTGTTATTTGTATCTGCAGGCATAGTTGCCTTTGTGTTAGGCTTAGGTTGCAATGCAATTCAACGCCCCCACCCTTTCCTTATATATTTCTGATGTGGAGAATTTAAGTAAAACTAGACCCATGCGCTTAACTTTGTGAACAAGTATTCTCACTGAGACTCTGGAACCTTGTTATCATTTGCTGACTGCCAGCCATGATCATTGACTAGAGTAGGGACTCCTTCTAGCATGTTAATATAATCTATTCTCTGATATTTAAGAGTCTGATAGTCTTTTACCAGAAAGAGATGAGATGGAATCAAGCATAATCCTGAATCACAACATGTCTTGGAATTCAATATTTGGCAATGCATTGATGCAACATGATAAGGCCTTGCAGCTTTGGCTTTGCAATTCTGTTTCATATATTAGTATTTTAGTAATAAAAGAATCAAGACATCATCTAGTTTCATGCAGGGAATAATGGAGCACCCTAAGGAAATAGTAGACCACTTCAACCGTAGAGGGGTTTCTGTCATATTTCTTTTCCGGAGAAACTTATTACGCAGAATGGTATCAATGCTTGCAAATTCCTATGACTGGTATGCTAAGCTATTGAATGGAACTCACAAGTCTCATGTTCATTCTGCAGAAGAGGTCTCTCTTTCTATCCTGCTCTCCTTTAATTTCTCTTATACCTAAAATGAAACTCATATTTGGCTTCTTTTAGGCTGATACTCTTTCAAAGTACAAGCCTACCATAAATTCTACATCATTGCTGACTGACTTGAAGGATATGGAGAGAAGAGCTGCAATGGCATTAGAATACTTCAACACCACACGACATATGATCTTGTACTACGAGGATCTTATAAGAAATCGTACTGTAAGGGCCTCATCATAAACTCCTTCATCTTTTACTAAAACTGCAATAAAATACCTTCTCCGATGCATAATACAGGCACCATTTGAATAGTAAATTCTGTATGATTCACTGTTGGTGGATTTGAATTTTGCTAGAGTTGTCCTAGAATATGATATTATAGGAAGAAATTTCAACTTTATCACACAGAAATTTTACCTAGTTCATCCCCTCTCCCCTGCTTCCTATATTGCATGCACTTTAAGGGTAAAGGACAAAGAGCTGTTATTTGAAGCACAACAATATGCGTGTGTACGTGTCAGTATAAGTGTATTAATGAAGCTAAGTTGCTAGTTTGCAAGTTAGCAAATTTTTCATCAAAATGAATATAACTAAACCTCTAAAATGCCTTATTTTGGTGTATACGGAAAGGGGTGCTTTTGGGCCTGGTGGCCAGCTAACTTGAAGGTCTTTTGTTTCTTCTTAATTATCACTACATTGAAAGTTAACAAAATATATGTGATTTCACTGTTTCTGTTTCTTGCAGAAGCTAAGAGATGTGCAAGAGTTTTTAGGATTGCCACTGACGGAATTAACAAGCCGTCAGGTTAAGATACATAGAGGACCATTGTCAGACCACATTAGAAACTGGGAGGAGGTTGCCAAGGCACTCAATGGAACTGCTTATGAGAGTTTTCTCCAAGCTGACTATTCATCATAACCTCTTCCAACTCTCCGGAAAGGTGTAAATATCAACAACACTGATTTTGTCCCATGAAAGAGTTTAAAGTTGTAATTGTAAGTCTTCAAATTTTTTTTGTGCATTCTTGAATGACTTTGTATATGACAGCTAATTTATTAAATTAGTAATTATGAGCATTGGTTTAATCCAAACGGCTTTTCCTTGTGCATTGTTGTTTTTTTTCCTCCTTTCTTTTTATCATTTTATTTAGGCTTCAATATGTTTTTGGTCCATCATATTTGACTATAGTTCGTTTTTAGTCCCTCAAATTTTAAGAATATTTTTTTAGTCTCCAATTTTATGGAAATATGCCACATTTAGTCCCTGACCGGACTCTGTTAAGTTTATAATTGCTTACGTGGCAAACAAAGTTAGACGTAAACACTTGTCGTGTGTCTCACTTATCCTAATTAATGTCTTAAGTGGGTTCAACGGTCAAAAAGGGAACAGGAAAGGGAGTGGGGCTGGAGCGATCTGGACCATTGAACCCACTTAGGACGTCAATTAGGATAAATGAGACACATAGCAAATGCTTACGTGTAACGGCGTTTGCCACATAAGCAATTATACACTTAACGGAGTTAAGTCAGAAACTAAATGTGGCATATTTTGATAAAATTGAGGACTAAAAAAATTCTCTTAAAATTTGAGAAACTAAAAATAAACTTTGTTCAAACATGAGGGAGCAAAAATATATTTAAGCCATTTATTTAATTCAACTCTAAATGATTTGGAAGACCTAGCAACAGGGTAGGCATTAGTTCTGTCTGCTTAATTGTTTTCTCATTGTTTTTAATAGGATCATTCTGTTTTTTCACATTATTGGATGACAAACAATGTGTATCGAAATTGAATTCTCTTTGTTTTTATTGGTTTGCATAATTAACTAGTGCTAAGCTACGGAGCATGATGGTTTCAAATAAGATGTATACGATGGACATGTTAATCAGGATTGGTTCAGCTTATAAGAATTGAATCCATTTGTAAAGTTTAGATTTGATTTTTGTTGGTATGTGATTTGTAATTACCGTTTAAAGTTCTTGTAAAGCTTCTGTTTCCTTTAAAAAACCTTCAACATATACATTAGGACATTAAATTTTGTCGTTATAGTACTTCTCTAGAAGTGGTTACTGATCTAGAATCATGGTTCTATTCTCTATCACCGATTGATGAAAGAGACGGAAGATTCAACAGCCGTTGTTCTCGCCGCATGAACATAAGGAATGGGCCAACTTACTAATTATTAGTGGTCCCAGCTGCATAACGATACCTTCACCATGACAATTGACAAGCTATAATATAGAGGGGTCATATTGTGTTGTTGGATTTGATTTCTCCAGAATGATAGATATTTATATTAAAGGAAGTGTGGAATTATAATCGTTAATTGGAAAGTTAACCATTGAAATTTTAATACTTTATCATATATGTGTGTGTATGTTATCACAATTTTCATAATTGATTATCTTTTAGTGTCTGTTTGGTTCAAATAATAGGAGGGAAGGGGAGTAAAAGGGAGGAGAGAGATTTAATTAGAAATTGTGTTTGGTTGGGAAGAAGGGAGGGGAGGGATTTTAATTGAGGGAATAAACTAATTTACTTTTTAGACCTTTGTAAATTTTTATGTTTAATATAATTTAAAGTTATTTAAGTAATTGTCATTTAAAATCTTCTTCTCTCCCTCCAAATCCCCTAATATTGAAGGGGAGCCAAATCCCTCCATTCTCCTCTCCTCCCCTCCCCTCCTTAAAATAATAAACTAAACAAAAAAACTTTAAAATATTTCCTCCCCTTTTTTTTTCTTCCAATTCTCTCGAACCAAACACAATGTTAGAGTAAGGTGCACTCTTCCACTTGTTGATTACCACCATCAACGCCGGCTGTTTCCTACTTGTAGGGAAATGTGATTATTTTCTGCCACTGCACTACTTTCTTAACATGTACTAATGCTTTTGCAAGTTCCAACCACCAAAAGAAACAAGGAAGAGAAAAACAATTGGATTTGGAAGCGTAAACTAAGCTCCAGAATATATGGCGCTGACTCTGAGAAAACTGCAAAGTATCACTATTAACATTTCTGGTACAAAAAGGGGAGAGAACGTTTTCAACTAAGTGGCGCCGTTGTTGGACGTTGGTGATTTAACTTAGGGGATTATTTGATA
Source organism: Glycyrrhiza uralensis (assembly GCA_030159175.1). Classification (NCBI taxonomy): domain Eukaryota; kingdom Viridiplantae; phylum Streptophyta; class Magnoliopsida; order Fabales; family Fabaceae; genus Glycyrrhiza; species Glycyrrhiza uralensis. Next base: position 46,703,041 of record BRZY01000001.1, on the reverse strand, counting down.
ACTGATAATTCTTATTTTATTTAATTTATTAAACATTTTAATTATTTACTTAGTTGGGATTTAAATATAAAAAAACAAAAATTGTGGCATGTGCCACGTGGATGCCACGTCATTGAAAATGTCCACGTGGCATGTGCTGATGTGGAGAACCGTTAGCTCTATGTCATCTGAAAACAACTTCCATTTAACGGCAAGACTAATTGTGCAAACATGGAATTAACATCAAAGTTATGAGAAAAGTAAAGTAGGGACAAACAAAAAAGTGATACCATAGTAATCAAACACATATTTAACGCTATTACAAAAATAAGAATATAGAGCAAAACTAATTTCTCCCGTGAGTTAGAAATTGAACTTCTACCGAAATTGAACTTTTACCCCCGATGAGGATTACTTTTGTTTTTTTGGTGACTTCGATGAGGATTACTTTTGTGATTTGTTGCTTATTCCATTGATACTTTTAAGTAACTCTCCCACACCCGAGGTCCAAGGCGGCTTGAAGATCGATTGCCAGCTAGCTAGTAATGGTTTGTCCCATACCCAATCAAATAGATCACACATGCAGTGCAGTACGAAATCTTGCTAAAATTCAAAACATCCATGAATGAGAGTTGAAAGAAGAAGCCTATAAAAATCATTCTTTTAATTTTCTCAAGCTTTGAGTTTGCGGCTGCGCAATCATGCAGCCCATTTGATCATTAGCGTACCACAAACACAACCATATATTTTTTATATTTCATACAACACAGAGGATCCCAATTCCACAATTAAGACAGATGTCTTTCACTCAGACTTGTCGTCCAAAATAATAAAAGGACTTCTTTTGAGATTGAACAGAGACCGTAAACTTAATAGTCTAATCAATTAATACTACACCTCTGTAAGTGGGGGTGCATGAAGGTACAGGGGAATCCCCCATATATATCTTTCTGCAGGGTCCATTTTGATGCTGCATCAATTACCAAGTACCAACTATTTTTTATATGTTTATCATAACTCCTCAATTCATTCCTACCTGTTTTCCAAAGGAACAAAATTAATATCTCAAGGGTTGCAATTGCTGAGTATATTAATTGTAGCACTTGGGCATCATGAAAGGTCACAACATATAATTATATACAGTATATAACGATTAAGCTTCAAGCTTTGTGTATATATATTATTGAGCAAATTTCAGCGCAATTGTGACTGTTCTACTTAAGATCAGATACTTAGATATCAAATCACACAATATCATCATATGCAGCAGAGAAGAAGAGAGGTAAAGATTAAAAAAAAATGAGAGACATCATATATCATAATTAAATGCAAATGGCTAAAAAAAGAAAGATTAGAAGCCCAACATGTATATTTTTATACATGTATGCACGCAAAAGAACATGTTCGCCCACGTGAGTGAGAAAGTGATGAGATCCATGGGATTAAAGCTATAATAACTAGCTAGCTACTTGACATATATATAAACGGCCCAAATTTGTAGATCATGCCTACTCCACATACTTAATTAGTCAAATGACATAATTGACAGTTAGAATCTAATTAAGAGAGAGCACTGTCACACCCAACAAGATTATAAATACCCGAGGAGGATCCCAGAAGTACTTGTCATAGCAATTAATCCGCCTCTTCTAATTTGAACTAACTCATAGCTCAATATTTGATCTCTCTAGCTAGATTTTAGTACCTAGCTACACAAAAGGCCTTTCGGTTACATACCCTCTAGATCTTTCTTCTCTATACTACTAGCTAGTCATGGGTAAATTTGAGGCCACGAGAAAATCTCTTGCTCTTTTTCTAACACTAGTTGCTTGCAACTATTCCCTTCAATCTCATGGCAGGCACATAAAGGCGCCAATATTGAACCAACCCAATGTTAATAACAATACTCCTCTTACTCCATCATCACCCGTGATGCCAAACTATGAGGTAGCTGGTGTTGGAGATGATTCAAGTGCAGCCTACACAAATGCTTTCCAACCCACAACACCAGGAAGCAGTCCTGGTGTTGGCCACCGAAGTTTCACACAAGAAGAAGATAAAAAAGTGAAAGCAACTGTGGCAATTCAGAGGCCAGCAGGTAGTGTTGGAGTTTCTGTGACAAATGGGGGACCCAAAAATGAGTTCAAACCAACAGACCCAGGTCACAGTCCTGGTGTTGGCCATGATTACCAACACAAAATTGGACATCTATACTAAATGAGCAATTCCTTTACTCCATTATATAGCTCCCAAAACTGTGGAGATATATAGGCAGCATGTGCATGTGCTATGTGCAATAATGTCCTGTTTCATTCTGCACTGCAGAGTGCAGACTCTGAATTCTTCTTATTGCATCCCAATTATCCATGCATGTGGCATGATCAGCTTGGCTTTAATTACTAATTTATTGCTTAGGGTCATTAGGATATTATGCAAAAGTAGTCATAAATTTAAGTCGTCTAATAATTAAGGTCTGTGTCATTGTATCATATTCAAATGTTAGCAGGTGTGCTCTCTATTTATTGTTGCTGGGTTTATGTAATGCAAATTGCAAAATGTTATTTATACAATATGTTCTCTAATGAAATGATACCTTGTATCTATGTCCTTTCAGATTTTAATCAAGCTCCGTGTTTTTCTCTTTCTATCTACATCCATTGTGTCAAGCTACCAAAAGCATTTATCATTCTTTTACGATTAAGTGATGGCTATAATGTTGGCTTTTCAACTTCTCTGTCATAAAAAAATAGTCTTCTCTTCCACATTGGTTCTACAATCCAGGGTGATAACAATATTTATAGAAATTAAAATATTCAACACTAGATTCACCATACCTCTGATCTCTTTATTCCCTTACCATGATCTCCTATTCCTTGTTGGCCATGACCACATCCTCATTGACTCCTATCCGCTTTTTTCTTTCAATTCTCTAAAAGCTTGTCATGTTATACTTCTTGAATCTTTCCTCATATAGCTAGGCTTAAAGTGAATTCATTGATTAATCTATGAACATTGATTGTAAGTAAATCCTTTGACTCTTCAAGAGTTAAATCTCACAAATAAGAAATAAAATATATTTTTCAACTACATGAACAACTTTCATCTTTTATCTACAATCGCTTTATTTGGTTTATAATATTAATAAACACCCTATACCAAAATCCGAAATAGACTCGTAGAGCGCCAAGACGAATAGTAGTGTTAGAGAGGAGGCACTTAAGGAAGGCATAGATTCAACAAGGGCATACCAATTAGTCATGGGTAAAATTGTATATTGATGTAAATTACTGGAGAAATACATTGTGGGTACCTTTTTGAAATTGATAGGCTATGGGGAATTACTCTGGCAACCAAGTACCCCTTTGAGACCATGTAGATTACTGGGGAAACATTTATTAAATTTTTTTTTGTTCTATTCCTGGTTACCCTGCTAGGGGGTGGTGGTTTGTGTACTTGTGATCAGGTTGTGATGTGGGAGTTTATTCTGCTGCAAGCTTGTGTACTGGTCTGGATTAGGTGTATTGGATTTGCAGCTAAGAGAGGGTGGGTGGTTGTAACTCAGTTTAACTATTTATATCATCTTTTGACTGGGCACTTCTTGTGCTCTTGTCGTGTTTTAATTCATTTTTACTTATAAAAAAAACATGTTTTTCCATTTTCTTTGCAAGTGAGTAAAGAAAAAGTTTTTCCATTTTATTTTCACGTCAGTTTTTTACAGCTTTGTGTTGCAAAATCAATACATTTTTACATTCAAAAAGTTTGGCATGCAAATATAGAAAAATGACCTGCAATTAAAGTAGGATTAGAAACTTGAGGGTTTATAGACTTGGCTGAAGTCTAAAGTGGAATAGTTTTCATGTGATGTATGGTGGAAATGTTTTTTAAAGTTTAATAACAAAGTTTAGTAACCGTTAGATTTTGTGATAAAAATATCAATGGTCCAGATCAGCTAAAAAAAATATGAGAACACCACACTTGCCCTCACACAACCCTTATCCCCCACCCCACCCACCTCTCACATTCTCTGTCTTTCGATTTTTCCTCCGCCATCACCTCCCTCTTCGGTGCCTAGCCGCCACGCTCTGTGGGTCCTTCAAAATCTTAACGTTCCTCCTCTTCGGTGACTTCACTGACTCAGGGTCTATGTTTATTGGCTGCATCCCCGCTATTCTGAATATCATCTCCCTCATTGCCGCCATCGAATTGTTCTGGGTTTGTAACTGTTCTTGGTTTTCTTGATCAAGCATTGGGTGGTTGTTATTGTTGGCGAAGGAGAATGTATTTGTGGTGGATGGTATAAATGAGGAAGACCAAGGCATAGGTGGGTTATTATTATCGATTAAATCTGCAAGTTGCATAGTACTAATGCTACTGTGTGTGTTGTTGTTGTTAGCAGCGCCGTAGAATTGATTCTCCGGTGGTGGAAACACCTCGACGGCGCCGTCGAATTTTGTTCAAATCAACCATCAAATCCAGTAATAACAACAACAAGAAGCCAAACAAAATCAGAGAAGCCAAACAAACAGAGCAATAACGACAAAAACAGCAAGAAGAAGAAACAATCACCGCCAACCAGTAGTAATTGGTGGTTTGAAGACGAGGACGGTGGCGATTTCGTTTCAAATTTCAAAGATCTACCCGTGAAGTTTCAGAAGACACTAATCCTAGACCTAGAACGAATCTCAACAACCTCCAAAGCCTATATCACAAAAGCCAACAAAGAAATCACGAGCGAGCTCTTCTCCCTCGAGATGTCGAAGACCGAAGCACTCACACGGGCCATCGGCATCCGCATCAAGGAGGAGACGGAGGTTGTCGAGGGCGAGGTCATCGAAGTCCAAATCGACCGTCCCACGACTGCCAGAGCCGCCGCGAAGACCGGGAAGCTTACGCTGAAGACGACAGAGATAGAGACGGTGTACGACCTCAGGGGCGAAGATGATCAAGGCGCTCGGGAAGGAGAAGGCGACGAACGGTGACGTCATCGCCAAGGAGGATCTTCGCGGTGGTTTGCGTCATCCTGTCAACGGTCGGCTTTGTGGTCCGCCGCAAGTGGTGACGACGGAGGCCATGGCGCTCGAAGGTTGGGCTGGTGGGTGGCTCTCCTTGCTCTCGCTGTGGGTGTATGGGGAAGGTGGGGGTGGGTAGGAATTAGGTGAGGCAGGATTATCTTGTTCTCATAATTTTTTTCAATTGATCTGAGTCATTCATTAAATCGAATGGCTATAAAAACTATAGAGAAAACTATTCCTAAAGTTTACAAAACAATTCCATGGTACATCACATGAAAACATTTCCACCCTAGACTTCACCATAGACTTGTGGGAATAGCTAGATACTTCAAAATATTTTTTTTCTCTAGTTTTCTCTCTTCTCCGGCCCATATGAAAGAAGTTTTCATATTCTCTCCAAAATTATCCCTTTGCTTTTCTCTCACCCACCGGCCGGAATATAGTTATGTTTGGACAAATATTTTCGTAAGTACTTTTAATGTGTATTTTTTAACTAATAATTTTTTACACAAGTTAAAATTAACTTTTGCACTTCACTTTTTTTAAAAACTATATTTTTAAATTAATTTTCTATAGTATCTTTCTATTTATTAATAACTATCTATTTGACAATTTTTCTTGATTTCCATAAACACCTAACTTTTTCATAAACTAAAAGTTGAACTTCTACATTTCTACATCTAAACAGGACCTATATATAAAACACCTTAAAGAGGCAATTTTTACTTCAACTTAATGTATTTAATTTTTTTGTTTAAATAATGACTCAAATTTGAGTCAAACAATTTGGACAGACAATACATCCTTAATCATTATGCTAAAATAAAGCAATAAATATTCTGTGGTAAATCAAAACACACTTTAATCTTTTTTAAGATAAGGCAATATATATATGTATATATACACTTAATCTTGAGATTATATAATCTGATCATTCTACTACATATTTTTGTTACAGAAAACAAATTAGAGATTTTCGCATCACTTCTATAATATGATCCTTAAATTATTTCTTTTCATGGTAACAAAACAAGGTAAACATATTTCGTATATCTTTCTTATTTTTTAAAATAGGTGAAAAAAAACACATAAAAAATTATATACAAAATTCGTTTCTTGTGAAAAGAATTAAAATATCCACAACATAAAAGTAAAATCATATATTCCAGTGGTAAGAAAATTTATAATAATTTATGGAAACTGTGTAACTCTTTTGTCTTTATCGTAAAAATTACAAATTTACAATAGCTTGCATTATTGAATAATATGGGTTAGCTATGAATCAAGATATATCGTGGTCTTTTTTATCAAAAAAAAAAAGGATATATCGTGGTCTTATATATGAACCAAAACTCATAGATGTACCGTTGAGATTCGACGAAAGGGGCCGAAAGATCCAACCCTCTCAAAAAAAAAAAGTGACATGTCACGTGTATGCTATGTTGTGTTGTTGGTGTTTCTTTTGTGACTTTTTAGGTTGTTGTTGTAAGCTGGTTATTTAGTTGTCTTTGTTTAGTATGCTATTTTCTGCTTTGTTGTAGTGTTAGGTTTGTTATGTCAAGTGCTAGTCCTTGGGCTGTTATGTGTATGCATTGAGACTATGCTTAAGTTTGACTTTGACCAGTTGATACTGGGCTAGTTGTATTGCCCTTTGGGCTTCGGGTTTGCCCGTTTGCAATGAATGCTTCTTCGACCAAAAAAAAAAAAGGTTATTTGGGTGAAATGATTTTTGAAATAATTTTATATGCTCATATTTTTCTTTACACACACACACACACACACATATATATATATATATATATATAAAAGAGATCAAATTATACCAATGTAACACTTATGGTAATGTTACACTGTTAATAATTTTTTACTTTATAATTACATTATAAAACTCACCGTCATGTTAAAAATTATTATCACATAGATTATTTCTATAAAATTTTACATCAATTTAAAATTATTTAATATACTATTGAAATACGTTAAGAATTAACAAAAAATAATCTATTAGCCATGATGATGATGACAGTATATAAGCCACTAATGATAAATAATTTTGTTTTTTGTCATAATCAATCTATTAACAAAATTATTTTTATAATGAAACTTATTTTATATAAGCCATAAGCTGTTTTGATAAGCTATTATGGATAGTTTATGAAAAATAAGCTCAAAATAGCTTATAAATTAGTCATAAGTTGTGTTCATAAACTCTGCATAAGCCAATCTAAACAGACCCTAAGGCCCTGTTTGGATAACAAGCTTATCTACTGCTTATGACATAAGCTGTATAAGCTACTTTTATAATCGAAGAAAAATTATAGTGAAACTTATTTTATATAAGTCATAAGCTGTTTTGATAAGCTATCTTGGGTAGTTTATGAAAACTAAGCCCAAAATAGCTTATAAATTAATCATAAGCTGTGTTTATAAGATCTGCATAAGTCAATCCAAACATGCCCTAAGAGATCTTATATTCAAATCTCAATTCCATCGCTGCACAAACAGACCCTAAATTTTTATTTTTATTATTACTATTATTTTTATTATTATTATTAGAACAAAACACTCCTCGTGCACTCCAGCGTTAAAGCCTAGGCAGTAGCACCAGCCCACCACAGACAACTACCGTATTGACTTTGCTGCTGCTGATTTTTCATTTTTCAAATAAAGAAGCCTAAAGCTGAGAATTTATAAATTATATCGGCCTCTTTAATGTATATTATATTTATATTTATTTATTTATATTTATTATTTATTTATTTATTTATTTGTTCCATCTTATTATATTTGACTTCTCCGTACTTTAACTAATTGATTAAGTGAAGACCTAGCATAAGTGAGGGTTCCCCAATCCCTGGAAGCCAACCTTTTTGGAAGATTCTCCATTTCCACCCCAACATTTGTTTATTTGTTTCGTTCATTCTTTGCTTTGTTTATTTATGTGGGTGACAATTTGAAGTGGTAGGGACTGTGCGACCATGCCTCTTTTGACTTGACTTTTGTTTGCCCCTGATCTCTACATGATTTCTTAATTTGAGTAATTAATAAGGCACACTCATAGTTGATCGATTTGGTGTGCTGTATCATTGTACTATATATGTATAGTGGTGTTACTTTATTATTCCAATATTTATAAAATAAAAATGCCTATTTGCTTTTTTTTTTACAAGAGAAAATGCCTATTTGCTAGCTAGGTGGACTCACCTAGTTTTTATTTATTTATTATAGAATCCACAGATTCACGGGAAATTTTAAATAAGATAGTAACTCTTTAGCATTATATTTAGTAAAAGGGAATCTATTAGCGGGGATGAACAATTATTAGCCACAACCTGACAATAATTATTTTACCAAGAACGGAATGATTCTTTATTTTATATATTGTTGGACCGAATCCAAAATATTTAGCATCTCTCACTAAATTTTTGTTTTACGATGAGTATATTTTCGGCTGAGTTTTGTTTCACACTTTCACTGGTGGAGAGATTACTAAACTTGCAAGTGTACCCGTGTAGATTGTTTGGATTTAATCACACACATAAACACATTAAAGGACAGTGGCAACTCGCAAGTAACAACCACCGAGAGTGTGTGATCACTTCAGAAGGCAGCTTGAAGATTGATAGCAAATTCTGTGTACCCAATCAAATGGACCGTAAAATGCAGGGCTTACCCATTCTTGATGCAGGTCAAACATATATACTCTACATACAAGAATCTTTTTTCTCCTTCTTTAATTTAATTTGCTTTTTGAACCTGCGGCTGTGCAATCATGCAACCCCATTTGAAATTAAGTTAGCGTCTCATAAACAAAGATATATATACATATTTGTCACAAACAGAGGATCCCATAGACACTTGAACTGGTCCGATTATGAGATTGAACAGAGGCCATTCACTTGTAGCATAATTAATGCTCTACCTCTCTAAGTGGAGGGAAGGAAGGTAGGAGAATTCCCATATCTTTCTGCAGGGTCCATTTTGATACTGCTCAAGTCTACCAACTATTCTTTATTAATATCCTTATCAATTGGTTATTTGATTTCTTATAACTCTTCATTCGTACACCAGCGTGCGAAAGATAAAATAAATAAATAAAACTCTTGGGCTTTGCCAGTTTGCCACTGATCATAGGAAGAAAACATAGTATACTAATTGTAGCAGTTGGGCACCATGAAAGTGATCAACTGATCATAATATAATCAATACAGTCAGGGGGGACATGATGGAATGCCTTAGTCCTCAAGTTTATGACTTTATTAATTTTCTTTTATGTACGGAAATTTATTTATTTTTTCAATTAAATTACCGGAATTAGGGTCTTTGGCAAATATGAGCATGAATGTTACTGTTCTGATTAGGATCTGATACTTAGATATGCCAAATCATACAGAAAGATTTGCACCTGAAGACTTCAGGTGAACATCCAGAAATCGATATGTATATCAAAGGAAAGCACAAATAATTTAAAAAAGATCCCAATTTATTTTGTGTAAGCAACAGGACATAAAAAAATTAGCAGGGCATTGGCATAAATTAACCCATAGAATAAAGTAATTTGACATATAAACGCCAACGGTCCACATTTGAAGAGCATGGCAATCCACATATTTAGTCAAATCAACTGACATAATTAGTAGCTAGAATCTTAACAGGGCATTGACATACTCACTATACAAAGCTTATAAATACCCCAAGGATCCCAGAACTTGTCATATCATCTAATTCCTTCACTACTACATTTGCCTCTTATAATCTGAGCTAACCATTTATGATGATTTGAATTTCCCATAGGCCAATATTCTCTCTAGTACTTTCTACCTCTAGCTACACAAAAAAGCCAAATTCAATTACATATATACCTTTTGCCTATCTATTTAGTGGTCATGGGTAAATTTCAGGCCAGGCCAAAATATTTTGTTGTTTTCCTAGCACTGGTTGCCTGCATTAATGATATTTCCCTTGTAACTCATGCCAGGCCAATAAAGCCATTGAACCAACATTCATCTCTAAACACAGGCAAGGTTCCTAGTCCATTATCAGAGAAGACTGTGCCATCCTATGATGATGTAGCTGCTAGTTTTGAAGATTCGGGTGCAACCAATACAAATGCTTTCAGACCCACAACACCAGGAGGCAGTCCCGGTGTTGGCCATAGAAAATTTGAAGGAGAAGATTATAAGAACATGAAAACAACAGCGGTGGTAGTTGAGAGCCCAGATGTTGATGTTAAACATCCTGCGACTGATGATGATGAGAAATCCAAAAATGGTTTCAAACCAACAAACCCAGGTCACAGCCCTGGTATTGGCCATGCTTCCCAAACCACATTTGGACAGAAAAATTAGTACTAGTCATGTAAATAATTAAGCAATTAATTAATCCTTGTCGATATATCGGTCCCAAAACTATAGCCGACCTGCACCATGTGTACCTACATTAATAATGTCCTTAGTTTCATACTCCTGCACTAGTGCAGGATTATTGTTCTGTTTCTTGCATGAGCTAGCTTAGCTTGGCTTAGTTATATTGTTTGGGGATTATATTAGGGTACTACGTGTTACGGGGGAAAATCTTAGAATTAAGTCTTGTCAAGGTCTCCTTAGCTTATATATCATTCAAAATGTAGCGTTAATTTGCTCAATGTATTTATAATTGCTTGGTTGCATATTGCAAAATAAATAAAAGATGTTATTTATACTATTGATTTCTCCCATTCTAATATTTCTTTTAATACTATAATTTATTCTCAGTACGACTACTAGTCTTCTTTTTCACATTTGAATATGATCCAGAGACTCAAAATCAACCTTGGTAACTAGTTATTAATGACATTTACTTCTAATTTATGCCATGTCAATTCGTTTAATCAAGAATAAATTCTTCTAAATAATAACAGTTAAATTGGCTAATTAAAATATCAAAATAAGCACACCAAGTTTGCTTCCATACATTCACCAAAACACAGCTTCATCAAAACACAGCAGGCCTAAAATTTGAGTCTAATTTTTTGTCTTCCAATTTGCCATTTTATTAATTAAATGAAAAGCTGAAATCATACACGCGCTCTCTCTCCATGCTGGAATGCTTAAAGTACACTTTTCCAACTGAGGTCCCTATAGTAATAATATAAACCTTGAACAACTTGGAAGTCATAAAATCATCTCAATATCTAAGAGTTGCTTTCTGATCATGTGATTTTCTATCCAGCAACAAAGAGGACAGTGCAATAATAAAATAAGAATTAATTATGATTTTAGTCATGTAAATAGAAAAATATTTATTTTTGGTTCTTAAATTTTAAAATGTCTTATTTTATACTTTTCAATTTTTCAAAATAAACTACATATAGTTCTCAAAATACACTCAATAGCAGGGGCGAATCTATTCATGCCATATTGGGGGCATTGCCCCCACTATCATTTCTATTTTTTAATATATATATATATATATATAATATAATATAATATTTGGTGCCCTCACTTTTTAATCTATTAAATTATTGTTGGCTTAAAATTATTTCATATATGTACGTTATTATTGTCTATTTTTATAATTAATAGGGATTAGTGATCTTCCTGGAAAGCTTGTGGAGACCATGAAACATGTATATTCATAATTCATTGGTGTATATTTGCATTTAAAACTAGCTTTGATACTACTAGTTACAACTGACAACTGTAGCAATTGAAAGAATTTTCTCTACTATGAATATCATTGAGAATCATATATGCAAAATCACATAAGAGATAAATGATTAATTTTTTATTTTTGGAGAAGAAACAATTAAATGATTATTTAATTACTTATATATTTAGAATTTTTTTTGATAATATTGAAAATGAGAAAATCATTCAATGTTTTCAAAATATGAATACTTATAAAGAATAATTATGATGTATATTTAAACTTTAAAAAATGATGTTATATATATATATATATATATTTTTTTATACATAAAAATGATGTTATATTTTTAATACTACAAATTTATATATACGAATATTGTCCCTACAACTTAAAATTTCTGGATCCGCCACTGCTCAATAGAAATTATATGTGGCAAATTTCTAAAAAACAAAATAAAACATTTTAAAATTAGAAAACCTTAATTAATCCTTAAACAAACACCACTCGTGCACTACAGCACTAAAGTCATAAAAGTAGCCACCATAGACAACTACCTATTGTTATATCTTGCACTTTGCTGCTTCTGATTTCTTTTCCAAATAGAGAAGACAAATGATTCTTACACACCTCATTTTTGTTTTACATTAAGAGAACGAGTGATTGATGTGATAGACATGAGTAATATAGAAAAAGAGAGGGGATGTCAGACGGGTGTTAAAAATTGAGAGAGTTCAAAAATCATATCTCAATAAAAAAACCTAAAGTTGAGAATTTTATAAACAAAAAAGATTTTTGGACCCCAAATGCTATTTGACAATTTAGAGATGAGCGATAAATGTGATAGATAATTGATATAATAAGAAGAGAAAAATAGAAAGAGAAAAATACGTTAACGGAGGATGGAAGTGAGTGGGTGTTCAAAAGAAATCAAAACGATCTCTTTAATTAATATTAAAATTAAAATATTTATTTCTGTCATATTTATTCTTCGCACTTTAACTATTGATTAAATGAAGATACAGCAGAAGCAGAAGTGGGGGGTTCCCCCGTCCCTGGAGCCAAGCTTTTCGAAGATTCTCCATTCCATTCCATCCCAATTTTAATTATTTGACTCATTCTTGTGTGATGGATTATTAATCTGGATGACAGTTCTAAGTGGTAGGGACTCTGATGCCATGCGGCTTTTGACTTGACTTTTTTTCCCTCTTCGTTTTCTTTTCATCACTAATTTGTTTACTCTTCAATTTTTAATTATCTTCAACATCACTAAGCTCGTATATATCGATTTGAGTTAAATTTGCATTCTGACACTGTCTGGCTTGTAATAATCTATGAAAAATTAAACTTTTCCCCATATTAAGAACTGAAAAAAAAAAATCGATTCTTCATTAAATTTTTCTGTAAACAACCTCTGACAGATTTTTAGCTAATTTTAGTTTTTAATGAAACTATATATCTCTGTGTGCGTGTGTGTGGATTGTTTTGACAAATGCTGCAGAAGAATCGGTACGTGCATTAAAGGGCAATCTCTCAGGTCAAAATTACAAGTGGTGTTGGATCATACCAAAAGGCGGCTATTGAAGATCAATTGCAAATCTTGGTCTCTAGCTCTGATAACCAATCAAATGGACCATAAATGCAGTGTTGTACTACCAATTTTGTTAATGCAATATACACACACACACACACACGAATATAAGAGAAGCCTACAAGAATTTCTCTCCTTTAGCTTTGAGCCTGCGGCTGTGTAATCATGCAACCCATTTGAAAGTTAGTTAGCGCCCCATAAACAAAGATATATATGCATTTGATACAGCAGAGAGAGGATCCCATAGATAACAACAGATGTCTTTCACTAGAACTTGTCGACCAACAAGTGAAAAAGCAGAGTTCTGAGATTGAACAGAGACCATTCACTCATGGTATATTTAATATTTAATACCGTACGTCTCCAAGTGGAGGGAAGGGAAGGGAAGGGAAGATAAATCCCCATATCTTTCTGCAGGGTCCATTTTGATGGTGCGCAAGTCCACCAAACTATTCTTTATTTTGGTTTCTCATAAGCTCCTTCAATTCGTACCCTGTTTATTGCAAAATTAGATAAATAAGAAATTCAAGTGCTTAGCAAATTGCCGCCCTATGAACCTTCAAATTATATAGCATAATGTTGAAGTCCCATATTTTCACATGGTATCAGAGCATGGTTTGTGCCGATGTTGGGTGCCCGCTATCGGGCCACCTGGGTCATGCTCCAAATGTCCAGTCCTGGGTGTGAGGTGGGCGTGTTGAAGTCCCACATCGGGCAATACCATAGTGTCTGTGCGGTTTATAATATGAAAGTAATCATCGACTTACAAGTCGGTTTTGAGGAGTTGTTGTGAGTCCGATCTCGAATTTTAACACATAATTCAAGAGCTTAGCCAATTGCCGCCCGAGCAACTGGTGGCATTGGTTTTTATGCATTTCTTTAAACCATGAGTTTTTTTATATATGAATTTTGCTTATAAGAAAAATAATTGATCCTCAAGAGTTAACGCTCATCAGAGGGCAAGCCAGGGACACATATAGAATTGGAGAAGATTCTTTGGGATCATCAGTGTAACACACAATCAGTTAAAGACAGCATCCAGATTGCTCACACAGAACACAACACATATTACTATCAAGATCCATAGCATTTCTTCGATAGCAGATTGCCTTTTGTTGGCATTCTATATATCTAGGAGTAACTGCCAAGAGAAGGCAATCACCTTAAATGAAATGGAGTTAAAACCTTTCACACCCTCCCATATACCTTTGCTTCCAAATCTGAGATTTCCACATGCTACAGCCATTTATCAACTAAACCATCATAGGCAGATTTCACATTATAGCACCCAAAGCTATGAGCTTTCCAAATCCAAAATTAAGTCCTGGCCCGAAGACAAATTAACTAACTGAATTTAAGATAGACGTAAGTTCATTCAGCAAGTTAATTTTCCCACACACAAAGTTCGCTTCGCCAACCCAAGTTCTAAACCCACCCATTACTTTCCCAAAAAGTTCCATCACTGAACCAATACTACATGACATGTCTACATCACACATCTTTCCAAAAATAAACAGAATCTCCACTTTCAATTTTCCTCTTTACACCCTCCAAAAACCAGTCCCCATTTCCAATTCCACAAACTCCAAATGCAATTGCACACAAGTTCCAATTGCATTGTTCTCTATTATTAGAAAAAATTGATTAAACAACGAAAACTAAAGACAAAAAAATAAAATCAGTCTCCAAAGTATTGCGATTGTGCAATTTTGGTCCCTAGGTTCCAATTGCACAATCGAGACACTTAGGAAACCAAAATCGCATAATTAGAAGTTGGGTCCAAAATCGAATAATTGTGATATCTAAAAGACCAAAAGTGCAATTAAGCATTTTATGTGAGCAAAAGAAAATGTCTGTCCACGTGAGATCGAGAGTTAGACCCCACCATTTTGACATATAAACGGTCCACATTTGAAGAGCATGCACTCCACATTTTTAGTCAAATCAAATGACATAACTAGCGGTTAGAATCTTAACAGGGCATTGGCATCCTCAACAGGGGTTATAAATACCTGAGGATCCCAGAACTTAACATATCATCTCCCATCGCATTTGCCTGCCAGCCAGCTAAAATATCCTATAATAGTTCACTATATCTCTCGTAACAAAAGGTCAATCGCATTACCCTTTTGCTAGCTTCTCTAGTAAAATCATGGGTAAATTTCAGTCCATACACAAATACTTTGCAGTTTTTCTCGCACTAGTTGCGTGTCATGGTTCCCTTCCAACTCATGGTAGGAAGATAAAACCATTGATCGAAGACACTCATTACAAACCTACTACCTTCCCACCACTTATGAAAACCAGCATTGTTAATGTGCCTTCTCAGTCATCATCAGAGAAGAAAGTTGCAAGTTTTGGAGATTCTGCAGGTGCAGACACAAATGCTTTCCGACCCACCACACCGGGAAGCAGTCCCGGTGTCGGTCACCGGAAATTCGCGGGTGAAGATAATAATAAAGACATGAAAGAGGTGGTGGTAGTTCAGAGTCCAGATGTTAAAGTTTATGTGACTTCTTCGGAGGGATCTAAGAATGCTTTCAAACCTACAGTCCCAGGTCCCAGCCCCGGCGTAGGACATGTTCACCAAAACAAAAATGGACAGCTAAATTAATTAATCATATAAATAAGCAATTTCTTATTATTAATTATAGGTCAAAAAGTTGTGCTAGTCCAGCAGCATGTGTATGTAAATTAAAATAATGTCCTCAGTTTCATTCTGCAACTGCACACTCTTTATTCTTGCATGCCAAACCATGCATGTGGCTTAGGCAGTTAGGCGGCTTGGCTGTAGTTAATTAGTTATTGCATTGTCTCAATAGGGATCTATGTGAAAGTCATAAATTTATGTCCTCACAATGTTGTCATTTGCTCTATAATTGCTGTTTTTATGTATAATGCAAATTGCAAAGTTAATAAAAATTATCTCTCTTATTTTAAGTTCTTCATTTGGAAATAAAAGAATCTCTCTCATACAAAAGGCAAATGGTGCCTTCGGATGAACCAGAAACATCAAAAGGCATGGTGCATTTCCCGCTTAAAAGGCGGCGAATCCATTTTCCGCGGAGGGAAGCCACTATCGTCACGTGAAATCCAATATAGGATTAAAAAAATAACAAATTCAAAAATAAAAAACAAATATTATCTCTCTCTACTCTCTAGCCCCTCCTAAGACTTGTGATTTTACTGTTGTTTGACATCATTTTTTATATATATTTTTATAAATCTTTATATTATTAATTTTACTTTCAAACTTTTTAACATTTAAAACTTTTTCTTTCTTTTACTATTTCATCTGCTTATTATGGTCCAGTAATCTAGATTCAAGGCAGATTAATTAATTAAAATATTCAATCAAGATTTTTAGAATAAAAGAAAAATAATTGAAAGTTGATTTAATTAACTTTATAATAAAAATATTTAGTCAAAAAAAACTTTATAATAAAAACATATTCCAGTGTATCCAGTGCTTATATGTTTTTGCCTCTTTTCTTTGGTAGCTCCACAAGGCCGGCACATATTGCACGCTTATTTTGGCCCTTTTTTATTTAATACATTTTTAGCTTATAAAAAATGAATTAAGATAAATCAAAACACATTTTTTTCCTTTTATTGAGATAATGTTTAGATAGATATAAAGAGAAAACTGAAAATAAAAAGTTTTTTTTGTCTTTAAAAATAAAAAGTTATGAACCAGCTCTGTTCGATATGGTTTGGGCTAGACCCCAGTATTTGTTTAGGCTTGAGACCCCAGTATTTTTCTAAATTGAAATTGTTAAAATTTTATTTGCGACAACTATGTTACAAAATAGATTAAATAGTCTTACTTAATATGATTTTTATTGAAAATAATTTTTTACAGCAAAAAATTGCAAAAAGATAATAGGACCTCATTTTATCGATTCTCCTAGGGTATCTAAAATCTCAAAGCCGGCCCTGAAAACTATATTAAAACAGGACTGAAGCAGGAGAGGTGCCCCTATTTGACTATGCCAAAATGAAATCATAGACAGTGGGGTGAAAAAATAAATAGAAAAGAAAATAAAGTGAAAATGTGATTTTATATATTTTTTATGCGGGGTGATAAAAGAAAAAGGAAACGTAAAATACTTTCAATTCTTTTATTTTTGTCGGCTGAAAATGTGAGAAAAGGAATTGTATTCATGTTAAATAATTTTATATCTTTTTAGTAAAAATGATTTTCATACACCACATATCCAATTTATAGTTGGAGAGAGATATGTGATAAATATAATAAATAAATGGTGTGACAAAAAGAGAGAAAAAGAAAGAAAAAAAATCGCTGAATCTCACTCTTTTTTTCTCTCTTCACAACCTAAGGAATGCGAGAGTAATAACCAAGCACTTATGATTTTTTTTATTGATGTAGTAGAACACTCCCTTGGCATCTTCCTTCTCAAATTCGTGGTATATTCAAAGGGGTTGATGTGGTAATTTCAACTACCAGCCGCAAATCTGGGAATGAATCCTCGAGGATCCCATGTTGTAGCCTACGGCGGTTTAACTAAGCTAGATTCCCTATCATGATCAGTTTAAATATATATTTGAAGTACTGATGATGATTACTTAATTTATTATTTGCAGGCCTAAAGGTAGCCTTCACAGTTGTAACTAACTAGCTTTAAAAAGCGTTTGGGCTCAAAAGACAAAAGGAATCAAAATTAAGGAGGACGAGGTGATCACGATAAGAGTCATGTGCAGCGCTGGTCTTTCGTCAGTCTTTGCGCAGTTGCGGTTGAGACACCATGCAAGTTGCACAACAGAGTTTCCATTTGCATTTGTATTTATATGCGAATATTCTAAGACCGATACTGTCCATTGGTATTATTTAACACAACGAAGAACGAAAAACCTCTTCTCTGGCCACTGTGGTACAGAGGATGTCTAGTATAGTTATATATATATATATATATATATCGATAATATCTCTTGCACGTGTAAAATTTGCTTTTTCAATTTTGTAATTATATTTAAGGACTAGCTAGACTCTCAAAAGTTTATGATTTAATTTGTGAGATGCACACTCATCATATATATACGATACGACTGCTTGACCTCTCATGCAAAAGCTTAGTTTCTCCTCGATCGCTGTAATGTTGTTGCAGTGCATGGCTGGAATTGTATCTGTTTTTTTTTTGTTACGGAATTGTATCTGCTTAAACTACTTCTGGTACTCACATTTTGATTTTTTTTTTTTTTTTTGCTGATTGCTGACAATAAAATGAGGTGGTAGCTAGGTAATAAATAAGTTCTCTAGGTACATAATATTAGTATGTTTCTATTCTAAGCTATAACTTTGTGCGTTTATGAGAACTGAACACATATATACCCCTGACACTATTTATACGATCAAACGCTTACAATATAACTAATTCAAAGGCTATAAAATTATTAGTCAAAATGTAACTTTTGTCTACTCAAGTTAATCTATGCAATTAGGTGTTTACGGGTTTGGACAACTTGATGGCTCGAATTAATCGGCCTAAACCAATCCAAATAGTTTGGGTTGGTTTTTCCTCTTGATTAGGTATGACCCAGAACAACCCAAGCTAGTTTAATTGCTTCAAGTAACGAGTTTTTAGATTAATGCAAGTAAAAAATTATTTATCAAAATGACGTAACTTATATAGAATAGTATGAATTTATTTAATATTAAAAATTAATTAATAAATCATATATGGAAAAGATCATACATAATTTATATATAGAAATGTAAGTCATAAATGTGATATATAATTTCATATATTTTACTTTTCATGAAACATGCAAGTTGTATGTGTTACATATATATGACTTTCATTTTAATTTATTTTTTACATACAAGTCCTATTTTTTATATACAATTAGAAAATTTTATTTTATTAATTTTAATATTGTAGAGAGATTGTACTTCACACACACACACAAACACACGACATATTATTTTATTTAGTAAATATTTTTTTACTTGCGTAAATCTAGAAATTTCTGGATGATCTCTATGGACTATGGTGTATTTTTTTTTACTCTTAATTATTTATGGTTTTAAAATTGTAATAAAGTTGCACATATGATATATTATTTTACTCTTTCGCTTCACCCGAATAAAGAGTCAAGGGCTTTTACATATTTTTGGTTAAGTTTTTAATTAACATTTTACCTTCCTTTTCCCATAGCCAAAAGCTTATGTATATGCAATTGAAATTGATCAGTCCAATGTATGAAAAATTGGAAATGGAATCTCCTATGGAAATTATGGAATCTCCCTTTGCTTAAATTAATTGCTTTTACCACCTATTTACTTGGGTGTAAATAGTGTTTTTAAATTGCACCCCTTTGAGACTGATTGGTAACTGGAGAAATATCTAAACATTTGATCGATTTTCTTTTGAGACCATGTAGGTTATTGGGGAAATATTTTATAATTACCTTTTATCCTGGGTTGACGTTTCTGAGAGGGAAATGATATGTTTGATGATGTGGGTTGCTCTTTTGAGGAGGATGGGAGTTGGGTCATGAACAATTTCTGTATTCATTTAATTGGTTCTTTTTTCTTTTCTTAATATTATATTATATTTTCCTTCCTTCTCTCGGAGTGTTCGGAGCACACATACATGCTTCTCCTTTTCAGGGTCTATAAATACCACTTAGGTGATGGCCAGAGAAGATATATCAATCTTCCTTCAATTGCTCCCCCCCCCCCCCAAAAAAAACACACCCATCTTTTGCCTTGGTTCTTTATTTCTTCACATTTTTTCCCATGGCAAATTTGGGTCGCATTTGCTTGCTCTTTGTGCTGTTGTTTTTGTCTCATGAACTACTCATGATCAGTAGTACTGAGGGTAGGAGCTTGAGACAGAGCATTCAGCCACCAAATGCTGCCTCTACCAATCAAAGTGGTGTTGCATGGGCAGCAGGCCAGGTGTACCGTAGCATTAGAAGTTTGGAGGGAGATGTTGAAGCTTTTCGGCCCACAACTCCTGGCCACAGTCCTGGCATTGGCCATTCCCTTCACAATTAATTGATTAATATTCAATTAGTAATATTATGCAAATGCAAGATTATCCAAAAATATCATGTACCCATCATGGTTATGGGGTGTATTCTAGTACTGCTATGTTTTTCACTATATATTAGGTAGTTTTTCTGTTCGTAGTAACCGGTATCTATATATGCTAAGCTTATGTTTTTATTATGTATGCATGGTGCATGCATATTAGTGCAGTTTGTTATAATTAAGCTTTCTTTGTTGTATTGTGATTGATTAGCATATTTTGTTATATTCTAAAAAAATTCTCATATTTCTAGCTCACTATATATATCTGTTGCCCTGACTCTTGTTTTTTTTTTTAAAAGCCAAATGAATTAACCAGAACCGAAAGCACAAGAAGTGCACGGACCACAAGAATAATACAGAGTAAAGTACGTGTATGAAACACCATCACACTTCAAACAAAACAGCTCCCCCCTTCTGAAAAACAATACAAGCTCTCAAACCATAACCTATCTAGTATGGTAAAAATAGAATTTAATAAGTATTTCTTCAGTAACCTATATGGTTTCAAATGGGTCTTTCTTGCCAGAAAATTCCCAGTAATCCATCAGTCTCAAAGGAGGGTTAAAAAAATATTTTTCCAATAACCTACATGATCTCAAAAGGGTTTATGGTTGAAAGAAGGAATTCCCCAATAATAGTGAATCTTGTTATTCAATCTGTTATTAGTACAAATAAATAAACAAAAAATATTTACCATAGAAAAAATCGTGCATTGGTGGCGGTAGTACTCCACCAAAAAGCCATAGAATAATCGGTATATATTCACAGGTGCCGTTTAGCATGGGATGGCCAAAAACGACCCATGAATGGGAAAACAAGTTTCAACCGTAGATATATTCTGTCTAACCCAATATTTTATTGAATGGTTGGTATCAATTACCAATAACATGTTTGAGTTTGATTTTTTAGAGTTTTAAGTATTTGCAAAGAGGGTCATCTAATGGTTAAATTAATTTTTATTGAAAATAATTTTTTTCCCAAGAAGAAAAAATCCATAGCTGCGGATAAAAAAACCAGCATGCCTAGCTCAGCATCTGCAACTAGCTGATCAGCTGAGTAGAAATGGATTTACAATAAAGCTACATAATTAATTTGTTGGGTATTTAGACAAATCTCAGCCAACTAAATTATAACTATGTGAACCTTAGCTTATCCTTGACTTAACCACTTCGGCTATTTCCCAACATGATCGATCTTACCTCCATAAATATTCATCCCTTGCAACCAGTGGCTCTATTGGAGCAACAACTTTAAGTATTGAAATTGAACCCATCTTGCCAGAATAACCGGAAGCAACGTTATTTGGGTCACAATCATTCATGAGTTTAACCCATTGAACACAGGCAACATAAAATAGATGAGATGCAACTGGATTCATGGTTCAAAGACACGAATTATTTTGTCGGACTTGCTGATGCAGAATAGCTGAGATTGAAGCTTTAATCTTTGGGGCACACTGCGTTTCTGTCTGGTTATAATGGAACAAAAAAGTGTAATGACAAAAAAGGATAATGGGGTTGCTTTATATTTTTAACATATGCTGGGGAGGAAATGTAGATGGAAAAAAATCGATAAACTCACAGCTGCAAGTAAAAAAAACTGTCCCATTGGTGGGTCATTTTTTAGTTATCCCATTCTAAAATCCACATATTCACATTTGATAAAGCACAACTATGTTGTCCGTAAAAAATATCAAAATGGAAACGAAAAATGGAAGTACTGGAAGAAGTGAAAACCAATATAGACACGTACGATACATGATTCTCAACCGTTTCGTCTCTCTCTTCATCCATTTTCACCGTTAACAAGCAAATTAATGAGTTTTTGAAAATATAATTAATCTCTATATATACACGAGAAAAGAGGCAAAATTATAAACCTCAATGAAAAGTGCAAAAACCTAAACAATTTCACATATTACATATGTCCTTGCATGGCAAGGCTGGATTTCTAGATCTATATTTTGCAACTCGCTAAGCAACTATCATTAACTTTTTTAATCACTGGGTAGCTATCTATATGTACATATGCAGTACATGCATGTTTCGTTTGCATTACATGTTTCAAATTAAAGTTGTAAGAAAATCGAATAGAAGTTTCCATTTACATGCTAATTCATATGGTTTCATATAGCTAGCATGCAAACGACTTCATCACCTGAAAAGATTGCTAGGGAATATATGTTTTTTTAACGGTTATAATTTTTGAACATTCACCTATTTACAAATACCCCTATCTTTTTTTATCTTTCTACTTATTACATCACTCAACTATCACTTCTCTCATCTATTTCTATTTGTTCTCAAGATGGCATTTGGGTGTCCATTTAACGTTTTAGGCAGTTCTAATTTTTAAACAGCTCACATTTTCTAATCCCATCGAACACCTCTATCTATTTTTATCTCTTTTTTCTTGTCACATTACTCATTTATCACATTAATCACTCATTTATCTTCTATTTTTATCTCTCTCTCTAGGTGTTTATTGGGGTTTGGGTGTCTAAAAATATTTTTTGATATGATTACATATGTAGTGTATGCATTATAGATTGAAATTGTGCAGTACGTATTTGTTTTCCAAGGATTATTATAGGGCATCCACGATGGGAGTACCTAGAGCATGGGTTAATTGGGAGGGTACCTACTTGGTATCCCCATTCTGGAGTTAAGCTCATGAAGTATATTAGGGAGGGTGTTTTGTGCAAACACCCTCTCTCTTTATGAGGTCTGCACGTTTTGGTGGATTATAATTGAATATAAAGTTATTGAATTGGAGATACTGGATTGCAGAGATTAAGTGTTTATTAAGTACTAGAGTTAAAAAAGTGAAAATGAATGATGTGTACATGTATAACCCATTTAAGTACCAAAATGATGGCTGCTTGTAGATGCTCCTAGTACTCACAATATATATATATATATATATATATATATATATATATATAACTCCAGAGCATCAAGAAGCAAGTAACTAAATAGAGCATTGATTTAATGTTATTCATAAATACATTGTGAAGCAATTCGACAAGGAATTGGAAATGTGCGCCTAATCATGATACTTCTCATCAACTCGGCATATTCTCTCCATAGTTTACAGAGATACATGCATTTAAAAACGAGTCAAGATCGTTTTTATTTATTTTTCTTTCCATTTATTCCATTATCATGGAGAAATAAATGACATAAATATGATATATACATAGTGGAGAGTGTCATTTTGTCATTTATTTTCCTCAAAAGCATAATAATGGAAGAAATAAAGAGAAAAATAAATAGAAATGATCTTAACTCTTTAAAAACATTCGCAAGTACTAGCTAGCCGGTGGCTGGCTGATGAACTACAACAACAACAATAACTGTGGGTGGCAATCTGATATATTTATTATTCCAAAGCACTTCCTTTCAATCATGCATGCGAGTTGAGACCAAATGATCGCCCAAACTGTGAGGAAGCTAGCCACTTCTTTGTTTATTTATTTACTTCTTTGTTTTTATTAAACACGTACGGGGGAATCTTTGAGCATTCTTTTGTTTTTTCTTGTTGATATTCTTTTTAGGTACTTCAATATTTGGATCCTTTGGCTGCAAATGCAACAAGGGTAGGTTTGCCAGCGGGGTGAGGGCACGGTTCTCAGAAGTACATTAACCAAAATATAAATGGTAGGTATGTGTGGCATTAATTCCAAAAAAATTTATAATACTAACCTTGGGAAAGCATACAGCGAATCCCACTTGAAACGGCCTAGTAAATGGCTTTGCAAGTGGAACATTAGTTGGAAAAGGTGCATGTGGAAGGAACAGTGACAAAAGTACACTCTTCCCCTTTCAAAATTTAGAGTTTTCATAAGCAGCCCTTGAGTTGTATGAAAGGAAAAGGACACCTAACTATGACACCTTTGCTACTTAAAGTTCAATGAATAGATTAATTTATGAAACTTGGTACTTGTTACTTGGTAAGTATATATGTATGCATTACTACACCCTAGGCCAAGTTAACACATTTTTTTTTTTAAACATGTTATTGGTGCGAAGTATTCAACGACTTTACCGATGATTAATCTCAGTCAAGAAACTTGATTGACCACCTTTAGTGGGGTCTCCCCTCCCAACCAAGTTTTTTCCATCCAAAAGACTAGAACAGGAGACCTGCTTAAGGGATCTGAGCTCAGTACCACTCGAACCAACGCAATTAATGTTGGTAAGTTAACATATATACACTCTATAGTGTCACTATTCATCTAACATATTTTATCTCTTTCTACTTTTGTCATTTTTTTATAGACAAATGTTAGTAATTAATATGTATGTTAGTGAGTGATTTGAACTCATGACTTTCTTATGATCATTTCAACCATTATGTTCTTGTCACGTCATATCTCATATCACATCTATCACTTTTTTTTGCTTCTATTTCTTTTTTTCTCTTAGCTGTGTTGATCACACTCGGTTGAGGTGTTTACAAAATATTTTCCTAACAACAAATACAAGCATTTGCGTGTGTTTTTGTGTATGCGAGAGAGATCTAGTGGGATATTGTTAAATTTGGATGATGGGCAGAAAGAGAGACAACAAG
This sequence comes from Glycyrrhiza uralensis, assembly GCA_030159175.1. Classification (NCBI taxonomy): domain Eukaryota; kingdom Viridiplantae; phylum Streptophyta; class Magnoliopsida; order Fabales; family Fabaceae; genus Glycyrrhiza; species Glycyrrhiza uralensis. The sequence goes on along the minus strand of BRZY01000001.1, from coordinate 46,678,203 downwards.
AACAATACAACTAGACATTAAGATACGAGTACTTTTACTCGAGAGGTTGGGCTTAAACAGTTAATATAGTTCACAGGATGTCTGTCTCAGCGGAATCTTTTTCCCAGCGATGAGGAGTTAAAGACATATATATCATATCACATGCTGCGCTGCGCTCCTCCCCAACCTTAAAAAATTTAAAATTATTTTAACAACTCCATGGGTATAAATACCAACTTAGGTGTAGCAACTTTTTTCTCAGTATCAGCAAACTATCTTCCCCCCTCTTCCAACACACACGCTCTCTTAATCTCTCTAAAAGTAATATCATATATTCCCTATATTTATAAATATAGTACGTATTTACATTAACATGGAAAACACAAACAAGCTCCACCAAATTGCCTGTGTTCTCTTCTTGTTTTTGATTTTGCACCAACAAGTTCTGTTTGTCCAAGGCAGGAAGAATTTGAGGTCTCGGCGGTGTAGAGAGTGCACAAAACCTCACGATGAAAACACCACGGTGAATATGAATGTTGTGGCAGCCGGTGAAGATCACGGAAGAAAGTCAAGACGTGTACAATACGAAGTGGAAGATTTTAGGCCCACATCGCCGGGTCATAGCCCAGGTGTTGGTCACTCCATCAACAATTAACTAGAAACAACGCACGCTTCTTCTTATTCTTACATTTCATTTGTTAGAAAGCTAGTTAGTTTATAGTTGATCGATGGACTTAATTACCATTGCACTCTGCAATATATAAGCTGAAGTTGCCTAGTTATAAGTACTCAACATTTAGAGTAGAGCTTGCTGTGTGCTTTCTCTTACATTTATGGTAGTCACCAAAAAAACAAAAAAGAATGAGAAAGAAGAAACAAATGTATCTAGTGTTGTACTTGAGTTTTTTTATTCAATTATTTAGTCAATTCATGGCCTTTCTTTGGTACATACAGTTTGTGTCTTGGATACAAATAATTCACTAATTACCGGTTGGCTTGATCTGCTTTTTTTTTTTTTAAGAATTAAAATTTATTAAATAAGGTACAAGACTCGAGAGTTTTTTTATTCAATTATTTAGTCAATTCATGGCCTTTCTTTGGTACATACAGTTTGTGTCTTGGATACAAATAATTCACTAATTACCGGTTGGCTTGATCTGCTTTTTTTTTTTTAAGAATTAAAATTTATTACATAAGGTACAAGACTCGAGCACTTCAACTCATACAAATAATTATATAAAACCAAAATAACACCTAGCAGGTCTGCTGAATATACCAAAAGGATTTACACACCAATTAGCTACAAAACAAAATAAAAGGTTTGTGTAACTTAGCTAAGATCAAGACTAGGATCTAATTGCTTTGATCAAATCAATCAAGGCTGGCTAAAATTAAAATTGTTAATGGGAATTATTTGAATTTTTTTTTTACTTTGATCCAATTTTAGAGACCAGCAGAAAACTATTTGAAGTTAATTAATTAAAATCTACTTTTATCGATATCTACGTAATATTTTTTTTAATTTATCCCTATTTATTAAATGATTGTAATTAGTTCTTATATTTATAATCATTTTCGTTGTCATTGCCATGGTCTATTACAATTATAACACTGGAATTTGGCGTGAAGTTACTGCAAAGTAGTATAAGTATCAAATTAAAATAATTATTACATATAGTGTTATAAAATGAGACCACTGGTGGTGACATTATTGGACAAGGTGTTTCTCCTCAAAACCGATCAAACGCCATTACCGTACCCCTACCTTGCATAGAATCAGGTATGTGAAAGAGGAGCATCCATTCCTAGCGAGCAAAATATATACAAGAATGCAAAAAGTGAGAAAAGTCTACTTTTCGAAAGTTAATTACTAGGGACGGAAGCAACCGATGTGGGACTACATTATCAATTAATTAATCACAAACTATCAATGACCCAGTTTGGATAAACTTCTCTATAAGCATTTTTAGTATATATTTTTTAACTAATAACTTCTCACATAAGTTAAAATTAACTTTTACTTTTCACAATTTTCAAAAATTATCTTTTTTAACTTCTCCAAAAATACCTATTTATTTATAAATGACTATTTAACAATTTTTTCTCTTGTGTATATATGAAAAAAATGGAGTAAAATACAAAATAAAACTAACTTCTCTAGAAGTCAAAAGCTAAAGTTTTTACATCTAAATAGGCTCAAAGTCAACAATTATCATTCATGCGTCCAATTATAGTATAATCCCGCGCCGTAATTCCATTAGAATCTGGTGTTATATATATATATCCCTACTCGTTTCCGAGAGATACAGGCTTTCCAACTCTGTAACGTGGTGTGATTATAGAAACAAAAATAAAAAATGCCCTGGTATAAATTTATGGTTATAGAAATTAAGTTCTTAATTATATGAACCTCTACATTTATAGTTATAGAATTTTTTAACATTGATAGGTCAAAAAAATTATAATTGTCTAAAATTAAACAAAAATATTTAAGGGGAATAAAAAATAAAAAATTGTAAGCTATAAATTAATGTAAAAAGGGCACATATATAATGCATTGTGATAAAGCATTATGACAATAATACTGGCAAATATTAATTTTGCAATCTTGCCTCGATCAGTTCTAAAAGGAGTCCGTGAACATTCTTAACAATAACGTCATGGCAAATCCCATATATTATACTCTCTCAACAGTACACTACCAGGAACTACTACACATAAATTTTATATCTGCGGAAGTGATTCAGTAATTATTTTTTTTCTAAGAAAGCAATTCCCACAATGTGCATATATACAAAAAGAAGAAGAAAAAAAGAACTATACTTCCAACAAATTTGGCTTTTTTTTAGCGCGCATATGAGCATATCATTGGTCTCACTAATTAGCTGTAACAATATGCTTTTTCACAAGTCAATTTTTTCATATGGATTCTTTTCCTTCCAAAAATGGGAAAAACATTCCTAGAACTAGAAAGAAGCAACCAAATGCAGGTTGGAGAGAAATAAATTAGGTCCGGTGAACATGAGAAGCAAATGTTAGTGTTGAGTGTTGACCCCACTTGAAGTTGAAGATGACATGTGAGGCCACAGTGCATATGTACTATATTTGCTAGATTCCTTTACTTCGGGAGTGCATACACAAGACCATGGCGGTTATGTTAATTTAAGCTGAAAGCCAAACACCTGTAGAATCCGACCCCACATGTGTTCCTCCTTTTCAACATTACAATTTTCATTACCTCAAATCAAAAGAAGGCTTTCCAAAGTGGAAGGATGTCTGGTAGGCTTCTTAAAACGAAAACCCCCCTATTCTATTTCTTAATCAGGGCTTGGTTGTCCACGAGGAAGAGCACTCGTGTGGCTTCAACTTTATAATTTGCAAGTTGCACCATGCGCGCGCTGTGTACGGCTTATGATTTGGTTAATTAAATTAGTTTGTACTCTTGTAAATTGTTATGATATTGGGTTTTTCATTATTATAGTCAAAGTTGATTGTTTATCATTTCGTAATAGCACCTTTTTGTAGTTTACTATGGAGTTCGTGGGACTTTATATATATCAATCCCTTAAACAACTCCAACTCACATCTCTGGACAAATATGACATTAATTAATTATGGCTAAATGACCACTTTGAAAGATTTTCGAAGCACCAGAAGTGTGTTTAGAAGTGTGTTTGGAAAATCATTGGCACTCTTTCCAATACATCTAAACCCAATTTGAAAAAATAACTCATTTGTTACTTCTCCATTCACCGACATTAGAAAGTGTCATGAATGGTAATCCAAACATACTCTAGATTGATATATCCCCAAGGGCTCTCAAAACTTTTTTTTTTTATTATAAATGTATGTATATGGTTGTTTATTAATTATATGAAAAACAAAAGGAAAAAAGGTAAGAATGAGAGAAAAGTGTTCATATATAGTTATAACTGAAATGACGTTTTAAACCAGAGCTCAACAATTCTAGCACTTCCTGAATAGTGTTAATTATAACTAGCTAGTCACTACGACGTCACAGCTAGCTAGAATTCCTTCTAGTGACATTGCGAGTGACTAATAAAATTGAATCAATAATATCAACATAAATTAAGTTAATTGTTTGAGCATCTCACCTAACATTTCCATATCATTTAGGCCTAAATCCAACCAGACATTCTTGTTCTAGATGCTAGGGAATTGCTTCTTAGTGTATATAACCTTTTAAATTTGGACCATTTTGATGATGCTAAAACCGATCATTGCCCTTTCATTTGATGTATTCAAGCGTGGGGGTCGTTCATTTGAGTTGGTTGGAAGTTGGGTCTGTAAACAACTCTTTATATTCATTTTTGAACAGAACACTTCTTGTGTTTTTTGTCTTGTTTTAATGCAATTTGATTTATCAAAAAAAAATCCAAAAGCAGAAGAGGAGATCGATCAATTCACAATCTATATATCTTGAGTAGAGGAAAAGATATAAATTGAAGCTTAGTTGTGGCATCTACGCGTGGAAACAGTTTTTATTCCTGGATAAGTTAAGAAAAGGTAAGGCCCTGAGTTTATGACCCAGGAAAAGAAACAGCATAAGGTTCTGATGACTAAATGGGCCTAATACATTTAATAAACGGTACACATATACATTTTTCTATCTTTGACAAAAAAAATTACATACTTTTCTATCCACACATACTTGATGCGAAATAAATAGTTCCGCGTGTATATATATATATTTTAGAACATACATGATGCGGTTAGTTCTGCACATTGTCATTTAATGCAGAACTAATAGTTCTGCAGGTATTTTTTTTTAAAACACACATGATGCAGAACTAATAGTTCTGTACGTTGTAATTCAATGCGGAATTAATAGTTCCGTAAGCATGCGTAACGAATCAAAAATACTTGTAGAACTATTAATTCCGCAATAGTTTCGTATCATGTGTGTGTTTCAAAAAAAAATCTGCGAAACTATTAGTTTCGCATCATGTGTGTTCTAAAAAAAAATATACATGCAGAATTATTACTTCCACGTCAAGTATATATGGATAAAAAAATATGTATGTGCAGATAGAAAAACCCTTAATAAACAGGTGAGCAAAGGATCATGGGGTCATGCGTGTACAAGGACCATTTGATAGGAATCACTATTTTGACAAAAAAAAGGATTCACTATTTACGTCTTCAAAGGAGCCCAATCCAACGATGTGTGAAGAAAGCCCAATCCAACTATGTGAATAGGCTTGATGTCAATGATCAGTGAACACATCCTCCCGTGGGTAGCACAGCTGGTAAGCTGTTGGGATGGACATCCATGGGTGAGGGGATCGATCCCCCACCCCAACGCCACCCCCTCCCCCTCCTCCCAGCCCCCCCAATGTAGACCAAAAAAAAAAAAGGTCAGTGAACACTTGATTCGTGATGAGGCCCATTTTAAAGAGGTACCTGGTTTGCCGGTTTGGTTCGCCCATGGAAATACTCCCGGTCTTATATATAAGAAACAAATAGAGTTTTTTTATGGTCATTTTTATAATAAACAATCTCTTGTTTTTACCAATATTAATTGCTTATTTCTAACTTTACCCTTATTTATTATTAGACCCACAAAAATAATATCAAAAGTCATCAATCTCAAAAAGGATACTTTTGAAAAATTATAGCATCATTAATTATAATTAACCAATTCCAATACACTTTCTTGGTCTTGATGATTTTGTACTATGTTTCTTATTAAAAGAACAAGAGGGAGTAGTATTGTAGATTGCAGCTTGGTTATTACGTAAAAGCATGGTTGGTCCGAAACTCGGTAAGAGGTGAGATATCCAAGTGATTTCATTTCATTCGCCATATTAGGCAATGCTCAATATTCTACTTCCAGAGATGATTTAAGATGAATCAATGCTTTGGTCATTGTTCACGACTGGAACTCGAGCCCCGATTTTTAGCGTGATTTCGAGAGTCAATTCCAATTAAATGTGATTTACTTATGTTGGTATCGAGCGTCTCTTTTTAAACTGCTCACCCAATATGTTGGGAGGGAATTAGAGGATACGATACTGTGCTACAATGTGTTGATTGAGGTGATCATGACTCATTCATGAAACATAATATTTTGTGTGTTGGTGCTGTAGCCTGTAGGAGAGATATGAGCTATTCGAGGGAGCTTTGAAAAAATTCATAAGAGTTGGAGTAAATGGAAACCAATTCTCAAGTTCCTATATCAATGGTGCAAAATATGTCAATCAAGTTGGAGCTCAAATAACTTGTTAATTACTACCATTGAGAAAGGCATTCAGAAATGGTGGTAGTGGCTTTTTTTGGGGGGGGGGGGGGGGGGGTGGGGATATAGGTGATGAAGGGAATACAAGGTGATATTTTTTTTATTTTGGTACTACTGACTTCACTTTGTTTCATGCTAACATGGATGGACATGTGGGAGCATGTGTGGCACTTAACATGCACATCAACAATTTGGCGGTGTTAAGTGATGGGGGGTAACATTAATGGCTAACGCGATAGACAGGAGTTAAATTCAGGGATTTTTTTAAGTTTTGTTAATTTTAGAGATTTACTTAACTATCCATTACAATTTCTATAAAAAAAAATTTAACACTGCATTACAATTTTAGAGACAAAAATAATGGTTTACTCTTTCCTATATTAAGTGCTCATGTGACTAATAGAAATTCACCTCATCACACCACGTAGCACCGTCATTGCTACATCATCAATCATCTCTAACCTTAAATGCCTATGCCCTCTCCCTCTTCCCCTTCCAAGCAACCCCCTCCTCCGCCACACTATTCACACTGATCATTGTGTAGAACCACATCCAACCACCCATGTATCGGCTGAATCATTGTTTGAGGTGTCACACAATCCTACTGGGTTGCTTTCATAGATTATGGCATGATATACTAGATAGTAGTTTGCCTCACAGAGATTTACCCTTTGTTTGGTTGTGAGAAGAAATAAAGAAGAGAGAAAGAGATGAGAAAGAGTATGAGAAGAGAGAAAGAGGTGAGAAATATAGTAGATTTAGTGTATTGTTTGGAATAATAGAAGTAAAGAAGAAATAAAAGAAAAAGAAGTGTGTTTATCTCACTTCCTTCGTTTGATTGGAGAGAAAATGAGAAGAGATAAATGATAATATTTTGTATTAAGACAAAAATACCCTTATTGTTTTTGACTCATTTTCGTATCAATTCAATTCCTTCCGTATACAATGTTGTACAAATTTTTTAAATAAAAAATTCTACAACATTGTCCATAATAAAATGCAGCCACATCACCTAGTTAATTAGTTGATTGTGAAGTGTGAAATGAATTGGTCTTTCCATACTTCTACTATGCAATGAGTTGGCAGGTAGAGTTTGGCGTTGACGAGGTGTGTGCTTATGTTGGTCATCTTGGAGACGTGGTAAAGGTTGACAGAGTAGCAAAAGGCCGTGGGCATGGTGGATAGGTTGTGGGTTGGGGCAAGGCGGCAAGCTCTGGTTGATGATTTGCTCCCCACCTCTCCCTCGGTGACTCCAGCAAAGAACGTCGACGACGATGGATTAGAAAAGGGAACGAGAAATGTGAGAAGCAAGGGTACAAAAGGGAATGAAAAAAATTCATGCTTCCCTCCCCCGTTTCTTCGTTGTTTCTTCGCTAAATTGAGAAGATTAGAAAAAGGTGTGGGTCCCACGATTTTTTATTCTCTCTTTCCTATTTCTCTTCAAACCAAAAAGGAGAGAACTCCCATCTCTCTTCTCTTTCTCTCTTCTCTAACTCTCTCTTTTCTATTTCTCTTGTACCAAACAAAGGGTTAGTGTAGTTGTCATGGGCCATCATTTAAAAAAAAACGGCTTCTTTTTCATAAATATATTTATTGTTGTAAAAATTTGATTGGTTCAGTATGTCGGTGACACACTGACGTAACATATTAAATACTAATTAAATGTATGAATTAAATGAGTATTGGTTTGAATTTATATTATATTTTGTATAAAAAAAATTATATTATATTATAAATTCTCATAAGTTTTATTATATCTATGAAAATATATAAATTTGACTTATCCAGAACTGATTTTGATTAATGAACTAATTTTAGAATAAGTGTCTAATCATTCGGTCAACTAGAGCGGGCAAAACGGACTTTCTGGCCAGGCTCGGGCCAGTCCGCATCAGGTTCGGGCTTTATCAGACTGAGCCAAAAAAATCCGGATAAAAAACGTACTCAAATTTGTATGTCTGAACCCTACATTTTTTGGACTTTTTTTGGGCCGAACTCGGGCTTTAGCTTACATTTTCGGATTGGCCCACTTTGTGCTCGGGCTTTACCAGGTTCGGGCTTTACCGGGCCGGATCAAAAAGGTCCAAATTGAAAACGGACTCAAATTTGTGTGTTTGAACCCTTCATTTTTTGGGCTTTCTCGGCCCGCTAGGGCCGGCCCGTTTTACCTGCTCTATGGTCAGCTAATATTATATCGTTAATATCTTTACCCTGAATAATAATATTTTATATCAATTTAAAATCATTTGATATATCATTGAGATTCGTCAAGATTTATACATTTTAAAATATGTTAATTTTACAGATCTCAATGGTACATCAAATAATTTTAGATAGATATAAAATTTTATAAAAATAATCTATGTAAGAGTAACTTTTAATCCAACGATAAATTTTATAATATAATTATTCGATAAAAAGTTATTAAAAATATACCATTACCCAAAATATTTGCATCGATATCATTTAATCCCTCCTCATAATTTTATATCTTTGTACGATTAGCTGATTCATAAAATTTGATTTAACATATAATATTTTGATGACTCTTGTATCAAAAAAAAAAATTGATTTAACATACCAAAGATTTGATGACTCTAATAACAATATGGTTTCAAAAAATAAGATCAACTTTTTTTTATTAAGATGGAAAATTGATTTACTTCTTTTAACAAGAAAAAATATTTAATAAGACATAGTAAACATTTCTAAATAAATAATCTCATTCGCATTAATTTTTTTAAGAAATATGAAACACAATTTTAGTCATTTGTGATGTTACTAAACACTTATAGTTTTTGAATTTTATTTTAAAATTTGAGTCAATTCATCTCTTTTCGTGAAATAGTTTAATTGAAATTCAAACATGTGCGTCAACGTTTTAAATTGGAATATATACATGAGTAATTACTCTAATTGATAAATATTTTTTTGTTTTTATTTGAAAAAAATTTAAGAGAGAGAGAGAACTAATTATTTATACATATAGTGCACGTCTTATTTTAAAAGAAATAATGTCACTGAAGATTTTCACAATATGAATACCCAAACCAACATTTGGCAAGAGGGGTGACGACGTCGCTTGGGACCATGAGAGTAATTATTAGAACTGACAAAATGGATCGGCTAAAAAAATAAAAAGTCTAGATACACAAATTTGAATTCATTTTTAATTTGAGTCGTTTTGGCCTAATTCGATAAAACCCGAGCACGGTTTGGCCCGACTCAAATCAGGCTGGTCTAAAAAATACAATGTTAAAGCCTGAGGCGGGTGCGGATTGGCTCTATGCAAGTTGAACTTGGACAACTAAATTTAAACCCGTTTCAATCTAGACCTTTTTTATCTCGATAAAACTCGAGTCCAATGCGGACCGGATAACCCGTTTTGTCAGCAGTAGTAATTATCAACATATTTATTTTATATTTATATTTATATATGAATATGATATTGGTCCCGCTGTGAAGTACCTTGGTTTGGTGTATTTTCTGAAGGAAAACGCTATTATTCCATTCATTTCTATCGTCCATTCGTTCGTTCATTCGCAGCAGCAACACAACACCAACACAAACACACCCCATATTCGCTCCAACGTCTCATGGGTTGTTCCCCATGGAGCTCCGAATCCTAATCCTCACTCTTTCAAACCCACTCTCCATCTTCCCCCACCGGTACTTCTCACCATTCACGCTTTCCTTCTTCTTCTTTTTAATTTTTTTTTAATTTTTTTTTCTCTTCATCATCATCGTCGTGGTTGTGCCTTGTCTTCACTCTTCCTCGCTTAGTTTCTTTGTTCCATCCATAACTTTCCTCACTTTTTCCTTTTTTTTTGAACCCGGGGACTTTTTTTTTTCAATTTTTTTTTGTGTGCGTCTTCACTTTTCACTTTTCAGTCCTTGTGACTATTTTGTTGCTAGTTGATGCTTTTTGTTTTTCATGTGCTTTGAGTAAATTTTTTAACCTTTTTCCTTTTCTGTAGGACTGTGATTGTTTACTGTTGGGTGTGTGGTGTGGGTGATTTGATTTTTTGGGTTTGTGATTTTGGGTGAGTAGAATAGAATGCTCTGTTCAAAAAAGGTTTTTTTTTTGAGGGAGGTTATATGTTTTAGTTGACTATGAGGTGAGAGTATGGTAATGTGGTATCTATGTATGGTAATTATTTGAACTTTTTTTGATATATGGTAATTATTTGAACTTTAAACTAACGGTGAGGATAAGAATTCATTTCCCTTCCTCTTCTGGCATGCAAAGTTGAATTATGAGTCATTGCTTTAAAACGTTTTTGTACTTATTTTATCTTTGTAAATTTTTTCGGTACATGTGGTTTGATATTAGTATATTGTATAACACATAAATTTCGTGCGGAGAATTGATTTAGCTGTTCTGTTTCTGTAATCGTTAATCATTGCTGTAACCGAAAGCTGTTACTGCACTTGGTCAAATTTTGGTCGAATAACCATTTTCGAGATTTCTATTATTTTATTCAGTAATTAAATTATGATTGTCCTGGTTGTTAATCGATAGTGGATTTTATAATTTTTTTGGATAGAACACATTGTAATTTTTATTCGATGCTGTGCTGGAATGAAAGCAAAGGAAGTGATGACTAGAAAAATTTTGGCTGCTTTATTATATGTTGGAATTGAACTAATTCTTACATGTGTTTTGTTTGTGGTTCAATAGGGGAATGTTGCGTCCAGCCAGAAGATTCAAGTGTTTTGTGGTTCTGTTATGTACCCTTCTTTGCCTCGCTGCATATGGGTTGTGCTCTACAAATGGGATGCAAAATCCACCAGAATATGATGCCTGTGTGTCTTCCAGGAAAAATTACGATTCGGTTTTTTCAGAAACTGGTGTTGGTGGTAATGGTCTAGGCTGTGCATCTCCTCCTGTCCACAAGAGTCTTGAAAATGTGTGTCCAGACACACATTCATTCTGCTTTCCTTCGACGTTATCTGGATTCAATCATAGAGAGGAAAGTCTGAAAGCAGCTTTTTTAGGAGATTCTGGCAGCCAGAAGGATGGTCCGTTTTGTGTAGGATTAGCTCGAGATGGCAAGATGAACGGAAGCTTGTCATCTGACTATGGCATTTTTAAGTTACTTAATGGAGGGGTTGCTTCTTGTTCTTTGAACTCCAGAGAAGGAGATAAGGATGTACCATCTTTTCAATCTGAGGGTTGTTGTAAAAATGATATTCCTCTCTGTGGAGGCTCTTTCCTTAAACAGAACACAACACATTCTTGGTCAAAGGATTCTGAGATGTCCAAATCAAGTTCATTTGATGGTTCCTTCACACCCAATGTAAGCATTGACCCTGCTGTGCTGGACTGGGGGCAAAGATATCTGTATTCTCCTTCAGTAGCTTTCTTAACCGTGGTAAATACATGCAATGATAGCATATTACACCTATATGAACCATTCAGCAATGACTCACAGTTCTACCCTTGTAACTTCAGTGAGGTTTCACTAGGACCTGGTGAATCAGCTTTGATTTGTTTTGTGTTCTTCCCTAGATGTCTGGGCTCGTCTTTGGCTCACCTGATTTTGCAGACAAGTTCTGGTGGATTCATAGTAGAGGCTAAAGGATATGCTAGCGAATCTCCTTTTGGAATTAAGCCCTTGTTAGGTCTGGAAATTTCTCCTGGTGGAAGGTTGAGCAAGAATTTTTCACTGTCGAATCCCTTTGATGAAACCCTTTATGTGGCGGAAATAACTGCTTGGATATCAGCTTCTTTGGGGCATAATTCTGTTGAAACCGAAGCAATTTGTAGTGTAAATAATTTTCAGGTTTTCGATAATCTTCCTTTCTCAACTATTAAGGACCGCTTGGTTGTGAAGAGTAGTCAAATTGGTTCGCCATTAATAGCAATCAAGCCCCATAGGAACTGGGAGATTGGTCCAAATAGCTCTGCCACTCTCATGGAAATAGATATTACACTTGGATTTGAGGGGAAAATTTTTGGTGCATTTTGTTTGCATTTACTGAGATCCTCTCAAGACAAGTCCGATAATATTGTGGTTCCGATTGAAGCTGAAACGGATAGTCATTTTGGCTTTGAAACTGTTGGTATATTTGTTTCAGCAACTCTTGAGGGTTTAGCAGCATGTGATGGACGAGAAAATGTTATTACTATCTCTCTAAGGAATCACGCCCCTTGCGCTTTGAGTTTTCTTAAAGTCATAGAAGTTGCTGACACCAAGTTTTTCCATATCAAGTACATGGAAGGCTTACTGCTTTTCCCCAATACTGTTACGCAGGTTGGCATTATTTATTGTAGTCTTCTGGACATTGATTTACATGAGATGTCATCAAAAGTATCCAACTTGCCAGAGAACTGCAAACTGGTTATTCTTACAAATGACACAACTAGTCCCCAGGTTGAGATTCCATGTGAAGATGCATTACATATTTGTTTTGAACATCAAAGGCTTTCATCTGTTGGAATCAAAGACAAATCTAAACTCGTCAAATCTGACAATATGAGGGCTGGGTATGCCATCAAAAGCATGAGATTGCCACCAAATGTCAAGGTATGGATATCTAGCTTCCTCTGTCTATTTTTTATTTAAAATATTTGTTGATGAATTGTTTTCAGTTTTGTAATTCATTGTTTAGATCACCAAATCTCAAGAATACTCTTTTATCCCTCCATAAAATAATGGTCTGTTTCAAGTTTTAAAAAAAATCGTTTTCATTTACAGAAATGTCATTCACATCGAACTATAACAATGGAAAGCTATCCTAGTTAGATGGCAGTTCCAAAAAAGTGCACAGCGCACTTCTATATAAAAAAAAAAAATTGGAAATCGGAAGACTTTCTGCAAAAAAAAGGGATATTGGACTTCAGCTGAATCTAGTAGCATATTTTGTACATAGTTCAGTATTATATTCATATGATGCATGAAAGTTATGGTGGTTCCATTGGGTATTCTTGCTTATAATATTAAACTTGGCAATTACCGTATGCTTTTGGTTACCATTCAGTTGTTGTTGGACATAAATTTTGTGTCAGGTCTTAAGAGAATAGAAATGAATGTCATTTTAAATTCTGCATTTAACAAACCCATCACCCGCCCTTCACCCCTCTCTGTTTTTCCAAAAATAGCCACACGAAAAAGAAAGAAAAACCACTATACCTAGACCCTTTTGGTCCATTCTCTTCATCCCACTCAACATGTCTACTTTTGGCATTGCCTCTGGCGCATACTGTCACTTCATCACTGTCCCCTTGATCTCATCTGAAAAATTTGGTGGGTGCAGTCGGGTGCAGTTATGCCTCTTGGGCTGCTTCTGTAGAGTTATGGTTTGAAGGGCATTGCTTTCATGATCATCCCGTCAGATAAGCCATGGATATTCCTACGAGGAAGCAAACCAAGTGAAAGTCAATTGATGCCTCTTTATGTCTTGTTTTCGTTTGATGCTAAACTTCAGCAGTCCCAATACTGCTTTAATTTTTTGAATTTTTTACTTTTTGAGATGTTTAGGCCAAGACCAAGAAAGTTTACTCCAATTATTTAGCCGCTTGTATAACATTGTTTCCAACCCAATGGCCATTAGGAAACAAGGCATGGAGATGCAGACCAATCTGAGATTCTGAGCACTAATATACATAGTATAAATAGTTACTCTAAAAGTATTATATGATATGGTGTAGAGGGAAGTAATCCTTATTATGCAATTTTTTAAAACATGGGGAATTTTATTATGATCACCTTCCCTTCGTTTGCTATTTGTCTTTCTGCAAACAGCTGAGGAATTCCCTTCATATGATATTAGAGGAAAATTTACTAATTTTGCCAAAAATTATGTATATTGTCATTTTGTAACCTCAATAATTATGAAAACCAAAAGTTTCTGCTATTTGTATATGCAGGCTACAGAGACAGCAGATATAGATGAATTAATTCTTGGAAACTGGCTGTCTCAAGGAACTACCAATGACATGTCTGTGCTTGAAGACCATGAGGTGCAATTCCCAACGGTTCAAGTTGGAAATTATATCTCTAGGTGGATCACTGTAAAGAATCCTAGCCATCGTCCAGTTATGATGCAGCTTATCTTGAACTCAGGAGAAATAATTGATGAATGCAAGGGTCCAGATGATTTATCACACCTTTTTTCATCTGGTAATTTAGTTCTAGATGAAGCTATTTCTCCAACAAAGTACGGATTCTCAGTACCAGAGTGTGCAGTGACAGAGGCTTATGTGCACCCAAATGATTATGCAAATTTAGGGCCGATAACTTTTTATCCATCCAAGCGATGTAGGTGGAATGGTTCAGCATTGATAAGAAACAATCTTTCAGGTGTTGAGTGGATACCTTTAAGGGGCTCTGGTGGGTTGTTTTCCCTAGTTTTACTTGAGAGGTCTGAGCATGTTCAGAGTATCAATTTTGATCTTAAAATGCACAAGCTCCTCAATTTCTCTCTTCCATATGCCTTACTTCACATGAAAGAGATGACTTCTGCCTGTTCACAGCCTCTAGTGAAAGAGCTATATGCCAAGAACACAGGGGACTTGCCATTGGAGGTGAAAACAATGAGAGTTTCTGGGAGAGAATGTGGGTTGGATGGTTTTAAGATTCATGATTGTAGAGGTTTTGCTCTTGAACCTGGGGAGTCAACAAAGCTGCTGATATCACACCAAACCGATTTTTCTGCATCTGTGGTACATCGAGATCTTGAACTTGCTTTGGCTACTGGTATTTTTCTGATACCCATGAAGGCAAGTGTCCCATGTAATGTGCTAAGCAACTGTAAGAAACACATGTTTTGGATGCGAGTCAAAAAGTGGTTTCTTGGATTCCTTCTTGTTGCATCCTTAATGTTTCTGGTGTTTAGTTTTGTATTTCCCCAAACCATTGTATTGGGCCCCTTGGATTACTTGAGCAAGAATGATGATAGCTCCTTCCACACCACCATAAAACATGCAGGGAAAACCCCTCTGCTACCGTGTAATCCGAGAAAGGGTAAGTTATCTATGTCTGGTAAGATGAATGATCTGTTTTGCTCAGTTGGAAAAGGCACAACCTCAACAATGCGGGCCGCATGTATCAGAAGTTCTTATGACCAAACTGAACCCTCTGACCATCAAATATCTCAACATTTGATGCAGGCTTCAGAAAACCATAAACAGATTAGTCATTTACATATTCAAAATGAAGGACAATTGCCACCCACCGCAGTTCAGAGCCCCGATGTAATGAAAGCATCCTCCCAACTGGATAAACTAGTGATCAAGATTGGAAAAGAAAAGGGTAGGAGAAGGAAGAAGAAGAGAGTAAGTGCAAAACTAACAGTATCATCTGAAGTTTCAAGCAGTCGAAGCGGGAATTCTACACCATCATCACCCTTGTCCCCAGTGGCCCCTGCATCAACCAAATGTAGCTGGCTTTTGTCTCCTGATGTGGAGCAACCCCTCCTTCAGGCTCGTAGTTTAATTTCTCAGAAGGCTTCCCAACATTCTGAGAAATGCCAAGCTTCTACATCTTCTGTCAAGACAAATATATTGGAGCCTAGGATTCCAGTTGAGTGCTGCAGTAACAATGTTTCTTCTCCTCAAGCATCACATTCAGCTTCAACAAGTAATGCTAGTTGTTCCATGCTTGGTGGACCTTCGTCCTTCTCCCTGGTGTCAGCATCTACTGTTACCTTGCATTCCCGAGCTCCTGGATCCAAACTTGGCAGGCAAAAAGCTGTTTTAGCACCAACAAAGACAGGACATGCCGAGGAGTATACATATGATATCTGGGGTGACCATCTTTCAGGGCTTCATTTATTAGTTCCAAAAGATGTTACTTGCATGAAATCCAGTCCCGCACAAAAGAACTTCGACAGCTTCTTTGTTGGGGGCCCACAGGCAATAAAATGATAAAAAAAAGAGGGTTAATAAGATGAAAATCAAAATTCTTAGACGTTTACTTTACTACACATAATCCTGCTAACTTACTAAAAATGAGAATAAAAAACTATAGGCCATTTTTTTTTGGTCCAGAAAAAACCTCTCTAGTTGATACCAAGTACTAACCACACAGTCACATTCACAACCAATTCACCATCCCAATCAGTTTTTTTTTGTCTACAAGGGCTTGGGGGGGAGGGGGGGGGGGGAGGGGGGGGGGGGAGGGTGGGGATCGAACCCCTCACCCATGGCATGACTTCCCGGCGCTTAACCACCTGCGCTACCAGGGGAAGTCCATCCCAATCAGTTTAATTAATTGAATATTTGAACAGAATTAGCTAAATATAGGAATCTTTAATTTGGGCTGACTATATTTGAAAAAAAAGGAAGTAAAAAACAAACTAGGTTATTTGGTGTGGTTGGAACTGGAATTAGACTTGATGTTTAGCACATCTTGGGAATATTTGTCCTTGCTATATTAGTGCCTAGTGGCTAGGATGCTTAAGAAGTTAGGTTTTAATGATCCAAAATATTTTTGGATTGAAGTGGGAAAAAGGGGAAACTGATAGGATTGTTAGAGCATCTCTATCGAGGGTACCTAAATGGTACTTAATGGGTACCTATTAGGTACCCCCATTGTGGGAGAAAAGTGTTGGGTACCTATTGGGGAGGGGTGCTTATACAAGCACCCTCTCTCTCCTCTCTTATCGTGGGTCCCACGTGTTTTTGTGGGTTATAATTGGATGTAGAGTTATTGGTGAGATCCATTTAGTAAATTTTTTGGAGTTGTTGGGTTGGAGGGGTTGGGTACCTATTAGGTACTTGAGTTAAAAAAAGTAAAAATGAGTGATGTGTACAAGTGGGTACTCCACCAAAAATGGCCTTACTCTCTTTCAATCGTGGTCCAATGCCTTACCACGTCCCAACGGATGGGAAATTATTGGCAATTGGTTGCTACTTATGGCAATTAGTATACAAAGGACTAAGGTCTTGTTTGGATGCAAAAACTCTAACTTTTGACTTATAGAGAAGTTAGTTTTATTTTGTTTTTATTTTTTTTCATATATGTATAAGAGGAAAAGTTGTTAAATAGTCATTTATAAATATATAGGTGTTTATGGAGAAGTTAAAAAAGATAGCTCTTGAAAAATGTGAAGAGCAAAAGTTAATTTCAACTTATGTAAGAAATTGTTAGTTAAAAAATATATGCTAAAAGTGTTTATGGAGAAGTTTATTCAAACTAAACCTAAACGATTTTATGTTTTTTTTATGTTCTTAATAATGATCAACCTCTATCGCTTTTATCAAAATGTATGCAATGCTCTTGGATTCTTGATGCTAATTTTAGATTGGAAAACCTTTGGATTGGATGAAGCCTTAGGGTGTGTTTGGGAGTTTTGGAGAGGAGAGAAGGGGAAGGGAAGGGAGGGTTTGTGATTAATTTTTACCTATTTGAGTGTTTAAAAAGTATGTGAAAATCCTCCAAAGTCACATTTCTATTGCATTTTTTGAGTTTTTTCAAATTGGAAGGTTTTTGAAAGTGTACTAGAGGGGAGGACTTTGGAGGGTTTTGAAGGGCTTCAAAATATTTTCTCTATCTTTTTGCCCTATCTGGACAACTAAAATATTAGAGTAAATCCTCACCTCCCTTCCAAAAATTCCCTTCCAAACACACCCTTAAGGATTTATCTCGGTGAGTCGGTGACAATGAGTTGACCCATTAGAGGGCACAACACTATGGTATATTGTAGCTTGCTATTGATTTTTTTTTTGGGTCGAAGCTTGCTATTGATTTGGAGTGTCGTTTCTTCTGTTTTACTTCGGTCACTGGGTAAGGCCATTGTGGCTCATTCCTTTGGTGGGACTTTCTGATCTCTGTTTTCTTCATTTGATGATCTCCTATCATATAAAGGGCGGGAATAGGTCAAGTCACTCGACATGACTCATGACTTAGCCTACATTAAGCTTAAACCAAGTTAGTTTTTTTTTATGAAATAAACTGGACCAAAACTTTTATAAAAGTCTATTTAGCAAAAGGCTAGACTTTAAGTCATCTAAAAAACCTTTTAGATTTAATAGGCTAGTTTTTTAAGTAAATATAAATAATAAGTTTTTTTGGTAGTATTATTATTATATTTATATTTTTAACATGTTTAAATTATATATTTATTTAACTTTTTAAACGTTTAAATATATTGACCTACATAAAGACCCAAGTCTATTTAAATAAGTTATCATGAAGGTCAGGTTAGTCTTTATCTCCCCTTGTAAAGTCTAGCTTATATATCTTCATCCCTACCTCTCATGCTTTAAGTAGCTGTAGTTTTAATTTCCATAGTGTATAGTATGTTATAGATAGAGTTTTTTCTTGTTGGCTTATTAGCTCATTTAGGGATAGGCTAAATAACCTATTTGAAGGCCTTAATATAAAATGTTGACAAAAAAAATGCCTTAACATAAAATAGGTTAAGCAAGCAAACAGATCAAACCATATTTTCATAAAGGTCAGACCTAATAGAAAAAATCTGTAATTACAGTTGACTTTGGCATTAAATTTTCTAAATACGCCGGTTAAAAATTAAAATAAATAAGTTTAAATACCTTTTTCGTCCCTGCAAAATGACCAAGTTTCATTTTTCGTCCTTGTAAAAAAAAATTTGTTTGTGATCCTTGTAAAATAAAAAGTTTTATTTTTAGTCCCTGTAATATTGTTTTAGTCCCTATAATATTTAGATCATGTTGAATTAGTCCCTGTAATATTTAGATATTTGCCAAATTAGTCCCTGTAAACTAAAATTGAATAAGGACTAAAAACAAAATTGTCCACATATTACAAGGACTAATTTAGCACGAATTGAACTTACAGGGACTAAAACAATATTGTAGGGACTAAAAATAAAACTTTTTGTTTTACAGGGATTATAAACAAATTTTTTTTTTACAGGAACGAAAAATGAAACTCGATCATTTTACAGGGACGAAAAAAGTATTTAAGCCAAATAAATAAATAAAGACTTTGACTTCTTATCAAAGAAAAAAGGACCATCCTCACTGCTGAGCTGTATTCTTAGGAGGTCACCTAAGCTTCATTTTCACGCTTTTATGTGTCGTCTGGGTCTCTTTCTGCAGTGCACTCTAACGGGGCCTGCTGTGGGGAGGAGCGAGCTAGTACCAGTATCATATATGAAGAAAAGAAAAAAAAAAGGATAACAGATTAACAGTGAAAGACTTTTAATTATTTTCCAATACACAATGGCTGTACTGAAGTGAATAGATTATTAAATGCTGTAAATTTTCCCAATAAATAAATTGGGTTCCTTAGCAGTTAGGAGTCTACAAAAATGCAATAACTCAATCTCATCAAACAAGGACAGATGAAGAAGATAAGAGACTCTTTCAAAGCCTGCAAGGGTGATGGAGACGACAGAGGATATGATGAACAAGCGCTCGTGTCATTGGTGGTGAACCAGCAATAGCAGAAAAGCCATATATTGTAATAAGCTTAGTTAAATAATTTTGGGGACCATGAATTCCCCTTGGCAATTAGCAGTAACTGATTTGTCAATTGTCATGCAAGCCCCGAGACGTTGACCTTACCACCATCCATCCAAACAGCTAAATCCAAACTCAACAATTGTAGTGTTGTAACATTGATAAGCATATAGGTACTAGTAACTTCCATAGTCCTATGGTTGGTTAAACGGTTAAAGTATTTTGTTGGCTGTCTAAATGGCTCTAAACAAGTAGAAAGCTACCACTCGGTGAGTCTATTCAGTTGGTCCACGGCAGTTGCTGGATTCTTTAGGTTGTGGTCCAACTTTTTCTGTTAGGACCATTTTCTTCACAGCATGCAAAGACTAGGACTGGTGTTATACCAATATGTGCTACCAATAAATCCATCCATATGTTGAGTCATATATAATTCCTAACACAGTTCTTGGGTTTATGCATGGTATATGTTACTTATGTACTTACAACTCATTAAGCTATTTTAATAGGAAACTTTGATATTTTACCTCCCCCCACTTTTTCACTTGTCCTATAATCAAGACTTTTGGTTAAATTAGGACTAATAATTCAGTATCCACAAATGTGAAAAAAGCTGACTTTAGATAAAGATATTGGGCAGAGCTGTGACCAGCAGTGCCGCACGAAAGCTGGTTTCTCTGTGTGACACCAAGAGTAGTGCTTTTAGACATTTAGTTCTCATAATATTACTAATGTGTTCCAATAGTTGAACAGATCGAACAAGCGGCAAAGGTCTAACAAATGCCCATCACAAATCGAACTCAAGTCACAAACTTATAAATGTCTACAACCAAGTCTTCCATCGGTAGATAATTCTTTGGTGACTATAATAGAAGTGACAGATATGTCACGACCAATAGTAGTAATAAAATTAGGAAAATACACATTTGAATAGAAGAGCATATGGTCTAATTATATGATAGGCTGAAATAATATGATGATTCAGTATTTAATTACAACATATGTGTCACTTGTGAATTTACCATTTCCGCACAACTACACCAAGATGGCAATGATCCAAAAGAAGAAGCCTCTGTCTGTACGGGCATTGAAAGCCTTTGTAGAGCATTGTGATCTCTTCCATCGATTGAAGAAGCTACTATACAACTAGTTATCTAATTAAACTAACATATGTTGTTTTCAACAATATATTTACATGTTATTTTTATTGAACTTTTCTGTACATAATTACTTTTTTAGGGAAAAAATAATAAAAAATCAAATAGAATTAACCTATATCATGGCCTTATTGCTCTCATTGGTCACATGATGATACTTTGGAATGAGCCCAGAATTTTATGGTGGTGGGTCATTTTGTGCGCCCGCCATCCATATGCGGGGTGCATGGGACCATGGCCCACTAACACAAATCAAAGTGCTTTTGTTAATCCTTCACTGAATCATTGTAGACTTTTTAGTTTATTTATATTGGATGGATTCATGCGGTTTCATTTTAATGCTGATTTCACACACACACTCAATAATATACTGCATCTGTCCTTAATTATAAAAGGTTTTTAACTAATTCTCACACACAACATTACATTACAATACAATATAGTTGATCAAATTTGTTATGAAAGGGTTACCCCTAATCTTTTCAAATTTGTAAATTTTTCTCAGCTTTCTCTAAGTGATCTTAAATATTAATTAAGGTTTATCATTCCTTATGTTATTATAATTATTATTCTCATCATTATCATTATGATTGATTATTCTGACTCACAAATTTATAGTTTACACTTATTTAATTGAAATTTTCTTAGTTTTATAAATAATCTTGATAACTAGTCTTAAATTTTGAAAATGTTACAACTAGCTAGGTCGCTTTTGCATTCCTACTTCCAAATATTAGCTTTAACAATGTGTTCTCTACAAATTATTAGAATTAATTATTTCGTGATTATTATGAAGATTATGGATTAATATAAGTAGCTGAGATAATTATTGGAGTGAATTCTCTTTCACCCGACAAAAAGGGTAACCTAAATGATGTTCCATGAATAGGTAAAGGCGTAAAGCTTAGAAGTATATATGTGTCTAGGTCAGTATGACAATGAGACAGAGAGAGAATACAACTTGGGACTTGGGTGGATTCCTCTGCTCTGTTTAATTTAATTAGCGTTCAAAGAAACGTAGGTTGAACGCGTTTGATGGAACCAACGCATTCATAGAATAGAGAGTGTGAGTGCTTTACTAGAAATGCATGC
The DNA here is from genome assembly GCA_030159175.1 of Glycyrrhiza uralensis. NCBI lineage: Eukaryota > Viridiplantae > Streptophyta > Magnoliopsida > Fabales > Fabaceae > Glycyrrhiza > Glycyrrhiza uralensis. Next base: position 46,656,326 of record BRZY01000001.1, on the reverse strand, counting down.
TTATGCTATTTGCTACTTGCTACTATGTAATGTAGCATCATTAAATCCATGCACCTAACCGATATGTCATTTGATGCTTGTCATGTTATAGTTGTTTTCTTTGGCTATATTATACTCCCTCTATCCCATATTATTTATTGTTTAAGATTGTGATGTAGGAATTAAAAAATATGATTAATAAATCAGAATTCATAGAAATTATTTTTGTTTTTCTTATTTTGCCATTTGTTACTTTCTCTCACATAGTAATTGACAATCGATTACTCTCTCTCTCATATAAACCTATATTAATGCTTTAAGAGTATAATAAAAAAAATATTAAATGCTTTATTAATATTGTAAAATAATAAATAATATAGGATAATTTTTTTGACTAAAACAACAAATAATATGAGACAGAAAAAGCAGTTGTTATCATTTGTAGACTTTCCCCTGTGCATTGGAGATGTATGTTCCCATTACTAGGTGGCCAATTCGACGCCGTGTAAAATTTACTCATATTATTAGTGCATAATTCTTAAATTGTTTACCTTTTTTTTATTTTTATTTCTTTAATTATGATTGGTTATTGACATGTGTATTGATTCGTATTAAACAATTTTTCCTATTAAATAGCAGCACGTTGGCTCGCTTATTTCAAAAGGCATTTTAGTTACTAATGTCTTCTGAATAGGCTATCAATCAGATCTTGGATATGAATAAGAAAATGGAAAAGCGCGTATCAGCTTCATTAATGTTCTGCTTATGATCAATTAATATATGAGCACTTAATTGAATAGATTGTTATCATGATGGTCCCCTCTGGACTTTTGGCTGGTAGTATTCAATTGCCTTCCAAAGTTTTAGTTGTTGTAAAATGCCCTGAAAAAGTCCATGCACTTAATCCTTTTTCATCCACTTGCTGCTCCTTTTATTACTTTAAATTATTGTTTTTACAAAGGTAAAGTGAAAATAGGGAGTTTTCATCTTGAAAGTGAAAAATAGAAAGGAAAAAGCCCAGAATTGAAAACTAGAAGAGCCAAAAAAAAGGCAAAATTTGTTTAAGTTCAGAACTTGACATTGATAAATCATACAATTGGATTTGAATGGCAAATCACTTCACTGTGTTTGCTTGGGTGATTACGGAAATATTGTATTTTTAGTCAAGTGACCTACAGGAGGGAATTTATTAATTTATTCCTTTGCTTGCTTTAATTGTATGTCATGTAATGATTGGAATAACTTTTATTAGTTTTTTTTACACACATCAGGTAAGAATTCTGTATTTTTAATTGATCACTAAAGCATTAAGCTTTATTTTATGGAAAACTTGTATATATGCATTTTTTTTCTTATATCATAGTGATGCATTACTAAACCAAAGGTCATAATGGAAATTATTTCTTATATCATATTTGGTTCTCATTATAAAAAAATGCTAAAAGTTACAAATATATTTCGTAAAATGACTTACGAAAAAAACATAAAAATTGTTACATTTTATCAGTTGTATATTTATTTGGTTATTAAACATTTGGATTAGCATTTAAACAAAGCGTTCTCACTACTACCTTCATTTCTTTTAAATGTTATTTAAGGTTATTATGTATAGATTAAAAATTAATTAATATTTTTGTTGAAATTCAAATTATTACTTAATATTCTAATACACTTTTTATTTTTTAATATATGTATCTCTATATTCTCTCTCTTATTAATTAGGTAAATATAAAAGTATAATAATCAACAAATTAATAATTAATATTATCTTAAATTTTTAAAATAAAAAATAAATAAGAAAAAGGAATTTTCTTTTAAAATAATACAGTACTTGAAAAAAAACCAGAGCTGGTAAATAATTTTTCTCCTTATTAAATAGCACGTTGGCGATTGCTTACCCCAAAAGGCATTTTAGTTTATGCATGCTTATATAAAAATAAGCCATCAAGCAGATCTTGGATATCAAATAAGGAAATGGAAAAGCATGTGTCAGCTTCATTAATGATCTGCTTATTTATTCAAAAAAAAATGATCTGCTTATGATTAATTAATATGGACACTTAATTAATTGTATAAATTATTTATCTCGATGGTCGCTCTAGACTTTTGGCTGGTTCCGTGGTATGTCTTTAAAGTTTAGTTGTTATACTTATAACAGACCCTGACAAAGTCCACTCAATTCTTTCATTCACTTGTTGCTCCTTTTCTTATTTCTTCAAAATCATTGTATTATAACAAAGCTAAAGTGAAAGTTGGCAATTTTCATCTTTAATTTCAGTAAGAAAAGTGAAAAATGGGGGAAAACCCAAAATTGAAAACTAGAAGAGCAAAAAAATGTGGTTAAAATTGTTTAAGTTCTGACATTAATGAATCATGAAATTGGATTTCAATGGCAAACGAACATAGAAGAACATGGCTAAAAGTGAAGGAGGGGACACTATAATCTATATACCTTTATAAGTGTGTGCATTTTCTCTTGTGTCCTGTGTCCTTTTCTGGATTCATTGGGGGGGGGGGGGGGGAGGGTAACTAGATTATTAATTAGTAGTATTTATTTTACCACACGGTTTAAATATTTAGTTCAATCAACCTGCTCTAAAACAATATGTGGAAATATAAAAAAACCAAGAAAGTGAAGGAGAAGGAGGGTATATCATTATGAATATTGAGAATTTATTACTACCACTTAATGTGGGATAGAATGCAATGAAAGACAAAGAAAAAGAGAGAGAGAGAATAAGAGGGTGCAAGGTGGGTCGCACGTTAATTCATTATGAAAGAGGATTGTCACACTCACTTTCACGATTCACACACTACACTAAGGCCAAAGGCAAAAAGTGCACATTCACAGACACAAGCACATTCCTCTCTTCCCCTTTTACCAGCTCCCTCTCTCTGTCACGCACACACACAATGATTCTCTCTATTAGTACTGTTTGCAAATGCATCAAATTCCATGCCACAACTCTGAAAGCATGCTCGCGGAGCAAATTGAAATCTTTGATTAAAACCAATAATGTTAATTTTAAGCTTACAGGAACAAATCCTTAAACAACAAATATCAGACAGTACAAAGAAAGGCATAATCCTTAGTAGAAATCCTATAGCTTAGATGAAGCATCAATGGATTTATATTCTCTCTTGTTGTTGATTAAATCATAAATGTATGATTCCATCAGGGAAAAAAGACACAAAATTTATTATATAAAGATCAACCATTGTAATTAACTGAATCATTCAGTAAGACACTGATTAAAAGAATTAAAATTAGAAAGTTTTAGTTGAAAATTATATTATGACTCTTTTTTTCTCAACATAAACATGGGTATCTTATAATTTGTTATTATTTAGCATTAGAAGAGGATCCAAATGCATACAAAATATACGTGTCTAAAAGTTCTAGTAGCAGTAAGAACTGTATAATTAATGTTTTTGTTAATATAAACTAACCTGATTATTCACATTTTCCTTTGTTAATCACTCGATTATCCATGCACATACAGTACTTTATCTGAGGCAGTGAACTAGCGAGTAAACTGAAACCTTTTTTTTATTGGACTTGCTCGTAGCATATATATATGTACTGAAGTTTATTTATTTATATTTATGAGTTATGTGGGTTGAACATCACTCAAAACAACTGGAACGCTTTTCTCGGAGGAGGCAAGAAGCTTGACAACCTTCGTCGTTTTGCTTCTTCTTCTACTTCTGCTAGTTAGTGGTCTTTTCACTCTGTTCGAGATTTGTATTAGTAATAAATAAATAAATAATAAACAATATAAACCTTTCATTTTGCAGAAGCTGGCATTTTGCGTTCCTGGGTGCCCCTGTTTCCTTTCAAGTTTCCCGCTCCCACAATTCCATTTCCAATTGTATGAAAAATCTTCATCTCTCTCTCTTTGTCTCAGAAGTCTCGCTTTCTTTTCTCTCATTCCATTGCTTCCCGCTTTTACAATTTTGCTTTGCTTTATCAATGCTCTGTCTATAACTCGTGACAGTTTTTTTCTTTCTTTTTTTCTTTTAATCTATATGTATGTATTCTGAAGCAGTGCTATGTATTAGGCTGCATTGTTTCCTTTCTCGTTTTCTGAGAAAGTGGTGGAAATAACAAATGAATGGCAGGGCACGCACCACTCTTCACTCAATGAAACCTTCTCCTTTAACAAATGATGCCAAAGTAACTTCTACTTCTTCCTCTTCTTCTGCATTATTGTTATTAATATTTTTTTCCTTTTTGATTTCAAATATTTTCACCCTTTCTCTGTTCCATTGCAAGATCTTAAGAAACAAATGGAATTACCCACGTAAGCTTCTTATATGGATTGATTAAAGCCTTCAAAAACTGTGTTTTGGAATACTTGAAGAAAAGAAAAAGCTTGATTTCAAAGCATAAACAAAAGAACTACTTTAACAGCAAGCATGGAATATTTTTCCTCTTCCAATTTTGGGAATCATTCCTTTATTTATTTATTATACAGTCTCTACTGGTTTAACTGAGAAAAAGTGGCGTGCTATGCGCTTTTGATCCAAATCTAAAAACCGGGTTCTTTAACTACTCTTAACGAAACGAATAATCTATATTCTATAGTACATTTATATATATTTTTCCTTTTCTTTTTTTGGGTCTTCCACTTTTGGCTTCTTTTGTTTTGTGTTTATGGATTTGTTTATTTGTTGAATTGTGGAAAGCAGGAGAAGATGGAAGGTATTCGAGGGAACAAAGCAATGGTGAAAAATGGGCGTCGATCCAATCGAGAAAGGAAGATGGCTTTGATACAAGATGTATTTGAAATTTTCAATCTTCCTCAAAAAAATGAAATATTTTGTTGTTATTCTTTTCATCTCCAGAATAGTCATGTTTTCAAAGCTTGGTTGGTGTAGGTAGATAAGTTGAAGAGGAAGCTGAGACATGAAGAGAATGTTCACAGAGCCTTAGAAAGAGCATTTACAAGACCATTGGGATCTCTACCTCGTCTTCCTCCTTATCTTCCTCCATATGTTGGTTTCTCTCTCTCTCTCTCTCCTGTGTTCAAATTGAAGAACTTCTTCAGTTTTCATTGTATCTGAATTATAGTATTTGGTAAAAAAATATTGTTTTTTGGATTCATTGAAAGTAATGAGGATTGTGTATGATTGATTATTTTAGACATTGGAGCTTTTGGCTGAGGTGGCAGTGCTGGAGGAGGAGGTGGTTAGACTTGAAGAACAGGTTGTGAATTTCAGACAAGGTTTATATCAGGAAGCTGTGTACACTTCATCCAAGAGGATTGCAGAAAATTTGAATGACCCTATTATTGACCAAAACCCCTCCATCACTAGTACTAGTTCCAAGCATCAAAGATCAAAATCTTTGTCCCAGAGTGAGTTTTATTCAATGTCAACAAGGGTGCCTCATCAGCCTTCTCTTGCCAGAAGTGCTTCCAGCAGAAAGCTATTGTTCTTCCCTGACACTGTCACTGATCACACTACTGGGAAGAAGCAACTGCACAGGAAACAAGATTCATTCTCATCTATCCCAGAAGAGGGAAGGGGAAAAGAGAATCGATCATTTGGTAACTTTGTGAAGGATAAGCAATCTCCAGAGAAGAAAACACCCAAACTCATTACCCCATTGAAGAAATCTCCACTCAAACAAGAACCAGCTGAGAAGTGCATGATGGATCACTTGAAGTTGCAGGTAAATAGTAACCCCAAACATTTTTATTTCAATAAATATTAGTTAGTGCATGTTTGGTTTTCAGTTGGATGAGTGCAAAAGTATGTTTAAGCCCAGATTAATTAGAGTTCCTTTTGAACAAATGTACTTTTAGACTCAAACATACGTTTGTAACTGAAAACCGAATATGCCCTTAGTCAGTGATATGATTGTGCTGTCATTTCAACAATGTGTTTTTTTTTTCCTTTCTATTTTCTTTTGCTTTGCCTAGCTGGACTGGAGATTAGCAGATCAGGAAAGGGCACAGAGTTCCTCAAATTCATCAGATGAAAGGGTGTCAGAAGTTGATAGCACACCCAATAGAGTTTCAGAGGATCTTGTCAAGTGCTTGTCTAGCATATTTGTGAGAATTGGTACATCCAAGGACAAATTTGTGGAACCAAAAACGCCTTCCCGCACTACATCAACTTTCAAACAATGCAGCAAGGAAACGGATCAGTTGTGTGATCCTTATGTCATCTGTTCAGAGTCCAACACAAGAGATGTTGGTCCATATAAGAATTTGTGTGAAGTTAAAGCCTCCACTGTTGATGTCAACCGAACAACAAATGCATTGTTTCTGATCCACAGATTAAAGTAAGTTATATATAGTTATTAACTGCTGGTTGATGGATGATTACTATGTGTCTCTATCTAATCTTGCAGACAAATTCAGGTTCCTACTTGGGAAACTTGCCTCTCTGAACTTGAAGGGCCTTACTCATCAGGAAAGACTTGCATTCTGGATAAACACTTACAATACCTGCATGCTGAATGTAAGGCCGGTGATTTACTACCTTAATTACAATGCAATACTGAAGAGTTCGGTCTTTTTAGTTCTACATTTGAGTTTGTTTTGTTGAAATCTTAGCTTGCCTAATATACTGGGAATCCACAAATAACATCTTAAAATATTTTTGGTTTCCATATTGTAGGCATATTTAGAACACGGCATACCTGAAAATCCTGAAATGGTTGTAGCTCTAATGCAAAAGGTACGATGATCTGGGGCAGTATTCTCAACATTATCTCTTTTTTTTTTTGAGGAAAAAAAAAACCAATGATATTTAAAGCAGTATAAGCATTGCTGATTCTTCTTATCTGAATGGATATTTCTTCTTAACTTCTGTTGATTGTTTGTCAGTACTAATTCAGCCACAAAATTCAATATAGACAGAAAGAAAAACTTGAAAGAAAAAATCGCATTTTTATTCTATGTATTAGATTGGACTGAAGTATTGGGTTGTTCAATCTGAGCTTGTGTCCCTTCTGGTGCTAGAATAAGGCCTAACATTAAAGTTTAAACCATGTTGAGAGTGTCCCTGTGGAATTGGTTAAGTTGCTAATAAGTCATGATATATGTCTACATATAAGTCCTAATTAACTAAGACATGACTATGCATGTGTCAGGCAACGATAGTAGTGGGGGGCCAGTTTCTCAATGCAATCACAATAGAGCATTTTATCTTGAGACTGCCTTATCACCTTAAGTTTGTAAGTGCCTTAATCTTGTCCTTTCTTTTGATTAAAGAGTTCAGGCATTCCTTTTTTTTTTTTTTGGAAGTCTTTGCTGTGCTTTATACTGCTTTAGATGTACTCTAAAAGTATGTTACAATTAATCCCTTAATTTTCATCTCGACTTCCTTGCTACAGACCTGTCCAAAAGCTGCAAAAAATGACGAGGTGAAAGCACGAAGCATATTTGGCCTGGAATGGTCTGAGCCCTTAGTAACATTTGCACTTTCCTGTGGAAGCTGGTCTTCACCTGCAGTATGTTTTTGTTTCTCAACTTAGCCAATAGTAATATAATTATCATGTGGCAACTGATTAATTATTTTTGAGCAATACCTAACCTTTTACTATATTACCAACTGGTCTGAGAATGTATGACCAAACTAGAAATGCCATGTTTCCGCACTCACTTTTTCTTAAGTCAGTTTGGATTAAAAAAAAAAAATCGTACAGTTTACAAAAGCTTAAGCTGTTAGGTGAATGAATGGTTTTCATATCTAACAGATATATCCATATTTCTTTCTTGATGTGGATATATAAATCTATGTATTTCCTTTGATTGGTTGGTGGTTGCATTGATGGAGCAAATCTTTTTTTTTCCTTCTTTTAATTAAGGTGAGGGTGTATACAGCATCACAAGTTGATGATGAGTTAGAAGCAGCAAAGAGAGATTATTTACAAGCTTCAATTGGCATAACAAAAACAAACAAGATAATAATTCCCAAGTTACTGGACTGGTATTTACTCGATTTTGCAAAGGACCTGGATTCTTTATTGGACTGGATTTGCTTCCAACTACCTGATGAAATAAGAAACCAAGCAGTTAAATGCCTTGAAGGAAGAGGAAGAGAGTCTCTTTCACAGCTGGTACAAATGAAGCCGTATGATTTCAGTTTCAGGCTGCTTTTACACCAGTAATTCAGTGAAGAGGTGTTGGTCGCCATCACTCAGCCTTTCAGTCTCTGTAGGTTTCTTCACTTTGGTGGGGGGGGGGGGGGGGGAGAGGTGTATTTTTGTACATTGGATAGTTCACACAGAAAAAGTACATAATCCAAAGCATGTAATGTATTCATTTGGGAGTGGGTTTTGGCCTTTTGGGGTATGGTCATTGTTGTTGATTAGTTCATGTTTTTAGGAAATATACATAGAAATGGAGGTTTCTTTGACATTCATTTGGCTGCAAACATTTTGGATTTATAATAATGTCATATATTGCTTTTACCACATGCTACCAAATGGCAGTACAGCTAGAGTTCAACGATGTCAACATTTCTTGAATCGAAGTTTTAATCGCATTGCTTAAGCTTTATACGACAAGCATATTAAAAGGAGCAACAAAGGAACAACGAAAAATAATTGGTAAAGTAAATCATGAGATCCCTCTAATTACCCAAGATCCAATCATTACAAGAATTATGATATTTGGAACAAACAATTGAGATATATATAAACACTAAATAGAGCAGTGCCGCCTAGGTTCATAAATTCCTACAATTCAGTAGGTGCATTTTCAGAATGGTTAAGTAAAATCAATGTAGTGAGAACCGGACCGGTCATTGAACCGATGAGGGCAGGGATTCAAGATTTAGTGGTTTGACCGGAGTTCAACCGGTTGAATCGAGATATAATTAAATAATATTATTTTAAACCCTATATAATATTGAGCAAAAATTAACATAAAAGGCATAACTTTATAAAAAAAATTAAATTTTACTATTGTCATAATTTATAACATGAAATATTCAAAATTACAAATAATTAAAGAAAATGATATCTTTTTCTTTTAAAAAAATAAAAATATTGATTTTATTTTGATTTTTATTTTTTAAAAAAATAAAAAAAAATCATTGAACCGAGCCAGCCAGTTTTTAGCCGATTTTGTCCGGTTTTTGACCGGTTCTCACGCAAGCCAATTCTCAAGGTGTTTCGGACCGGACCCGGCCGGTCCGGTTTTGACTTCCATGAGTAAAACTGATCGAGTGAGTGTACATAAATATAGGCACTATGCACTTGCAGCCACTTATTCTGAGAATCTGAGCTTGCCCTTGTACCCCAATAAAAGTTGCATAACTAGTATAATTATAATTATAACATAAAAATCAACGGATATTAGTCGGTTGTTGATCTGACTTGGACATGTGTCACCTCCTAAACTGAGACACGTGTTATCTCCATTAGATTAGCCATTGAAAGAGTTTCCATCATTTGAATTTATCTAACTAGGGAAAATTCTATGATTCAAACTCAAGCCATGGATATGCACATTGATTCATACCAAAGGAAAATATACTATGACGCAGACAAGTCTTTCAAATAAACCATTACTTACAAATACAATCATGCTCTGTAGCTTCGTACTTCCATCCTCGCAGAGGTACAACATAATTACAAAATTAGAGGAAAACAACATACTCTGTAATCACAGAATTCATCATCGGGGAAGGGGGAAAAAGCCGAGGAAACCATCACAATCACATCGAAATTAAAAAGCACACTAAAGAAACCCTATAATCTCTCCAAATTTGGTGCAAGTATTATGTTCCCCCCTCCCTTGTATACTTTCTCTACAAAGTTCTTTACAACAATTTCACTAGGGGTGACGCGTAATAGCAAGTATGGTTATCCGTCTTGGAGACTCAACCAAATGGTGAAGCAACTGGTCCTGCAATAGCATCAGATCTTTTGATGCTTCCCATTCCACAAACAATGCATCCAGGTGCAGTCACGGCCGAAAATTTGGCCCCACAGAGATCACAGACATCATATCCAATGGTTGACAGCCTGCTTAAAGTGGCAGAACAGAATTGCGAGGGATCTTCCAAGGGATCAATGGACTTATTGGTCAAACCCCTCTGAACACACAGGTCAACCAGGCTCCTAAATTCCTCCTGCTTGCTAGCAGGTGCTTTAGACAATAGTAGTTCTAGCATTTGCTTTGAATATGCATAATTCTGGACCTCCATGTTCCTTTTGATGGCAGTTCGAATGCAATTTATTCTGTGCTTAGCGAGAAGAGGCAATGAACCAAGATGTCGTGAAAGTCTTGCCATCTCATCTTTTGCACTGATTGCACTTGGACCATGGACTCTTTGCAGACGTCCTATTTCCTGCAATGATAAAGACAAGACTTCCAGTCATCCAATGTATTACAAAACTCAAAAGTGAAAATAATTTTTTGGAGGTTCATGTCTAGTGGAGAAAATCAACATTTTTAGGCTGCAAGGTTAAAGACTTTCTGATGTAATTTCCCATGTCTGATTGACCGCGAAGGCATGCATGCAAAATAGTTTCAGCTCAATCTATAGTGTGGATAATGGTTTATTTTTCTGTCTTGCAGACCCAAACTAGAATCCAGTCTCAACATATGGAAACTTAGTGTGATGTCAAACGAAATGAAATAAAAAATAACAGCCTGGGTGTCCCACATTAATACGGAAAAAATGAAATATTTTCTTCATATATATTCAGATGAACTAAAACAGTAGCAGGGATCACTACTTTTGTTGTCTCTGTTGCTCATGCTACTTTAGGAGTACGTTAACATCTCTTGCAACACAACAAATATTGACAGCACTGAAACATCTAAGAATTATTTTTTTCTGTGGTGAGAATGAGATTTCCATTCTATGTTGTTTAAAATTGAAGAATTGTATTAGTACCCGAAGAAGAGTGACTGCTATTTTGTATTGAGCACAGATTGTCGCTTGAGCTTTTATATCACTTCCACGAGATTGTTCCTTAGCTAATGCAAGAAAAGCTTCATCAAAGCAAGACAACGCATCTGAAAGATGGTTTAGCTCCAGGTGAGCAAGTCCAGTCTTGAAACATACAGAAGCAGCAGCCCCACGGGGAACCTGTCACAAGAAGATGCATGAGATTGGAAACAGTGAAGAAAAAAATACATGCTCAGCAGTTCAGCAGCCGTGTCATTATCAGTAGAAATAACCCTATTCTGTTCATAAGTACAATAGCTATAACTCAGAACCTTTTCTCAGCAAACTTTCCTAATTTCTTCTCTAGCAACCACAGAATTATGATAGGCAAAACAGAAAAAGGAGTGTTCCTTTCTGTTTCTTGTAGATGCCAGTTCAATAAAGAACATCTAATTCCTGCATTCCTTTCCATATTCTTCTAAACATGCAGTGAAAATAATGGGCTAATATGTTTGAGAACCACAGAACCTCAAACCATGAAATTGCATCGTGTCAAACATTTGACATGTATATGGATGCCTATGCATGAATTTATTTATACCTGTCCAGGATGCACAGAAACTGGTGCAGAACTAGTTTGTGAAAGCTTTCCTGAATCAGCAGAATTTGGTACTCCAAGTACGCTAAGATCAAGAGGTTGGCTAGAAATTTGTGCCTGAGCAGCCTGCAGCTGAGATTGGGGCATGACTCCAGCCTGAGCCAAGGATTGCGGTGGGACACCACCATCAGGAAGTCCTATGGACTCGGTTGGAACAACAGGTTGTTGAATGGTTTGAGTGGAAACACCACCTTGAAGACCAGCATCAGCTTCAGAAACACTAGCCTGATTTGGAGTTGTCTTGCTAATTTGAACCTCTGGAGTGAATTTTGAGAGATAAGTTCCAGCAGGAGGCAGTGATGCTGCTACCTGAAGGGATGGAATTGTATGCTGAAAGAAATCCTCTGGAATAGGTCCTGCTTTTACAACCCCAGTAGTTGGCTGTGAAATTGATTCTGATTGAGTCAAGGCATCTGTACCAAAAAGGTCACCAGAAGTTGAAACGGTAGCAGACGCCATTCCTGTAGTTGCTGGTGGCAAGGACAAAATCTGGCCAAGATCCTGGCTTCCGCTGGTTAAGGACCTGGTCCTCATTGGTGGAGGTAACCCTTCACCAAGTTTAAACTGTCTAGTGGCTTCTTTAATCTTATTCACATCCACAGCAGATGAGGAAATTGGCTTCTCTCGTATTTTAATTTGTATTCTTTTTGTTTTGGATACTCCTTCTTCGTCACTACTGCTACCATCAGCAGCAGTTCCATACATGGATTTCTTAAATTCTTCTTCTGCTTTAGCCTGCTCATCAGCAGAGGAACTGGCAAGCTGTTTGTTAAGGCTTTCCAGACCCATCAATGAATCACCTTTGGGATTACCAACCACATTCGATTGATTAGATATGGATTCAAGACCATTTACTTTATTCTCGTTACCTGCTGGCATGAAGGGCTTAACCAAGCTACCTTCCCTCACCTCAACAATATTGCCCCTTCCTTTAATTGAGCCTAAATACACACCAATATGATCTACAATAATGGATGGAATTGTACCATCATCAGTCTTCATGTATGGTGTCACCTCTGCAGCAAGCTCCCACTTAGGTATATCCTTCGCAGGAGTTGGGGTTTTGATTTCCCAGTTTCCACCACCCCATTCAGGTCCTTTTGGAACCATACTCTCAGCAGCAAAGTTGGCAAATATACCTTGTGTCCATCCAGTAGATCGAACTCGCAATATCCTTTCACAATATCGCCTCAATTCTGAGTCAAGGCCTTCTTCTTCCAATTTCTGAGCAAGACGACGCATCGCGCTGGGATTGAGGTGGCATATAAACAGATCAAGCATGCTTTCGTAGTCTGCTATAACTTCAAATGTTTCTTTTGCACTATCAAATTGACCAAACCTGCAAGTGACATTAAATTATATAAGTAACAAACTGGTATTGGTATATGATGCTATCCAAATAACTACAGTACCACTACCAACCACACAACATATCTGCAATTGAATGAGCTCCATGTTCTAACACTCTAGGTAACACGAATGTCATAGATTACAGTTGATAGGAGATATAAATCAATGACAGGAAAATAGTACCTATAAGCACAATGGCAACATCATAAGCACAATGACATTTCCTAGTCTAGTTTGAATACCTACCTGATGCAGGCATAACCCAACTGCCTGAACCGGTGAAATAAATGAGACGTGGGATGACATCTTGGATAATCTCTGGAACGCAGAAACTCATCTTTCAAAACAGACAAAGCAGTGGAAAAGCGAAGAGCTTTCACAGCATAGACACCTCGCATCACCTAAGATCAAATTTTCAACATGCTCAGAAGTTCAGAGAAACCAATGTTAAATTGCTAAGACAGATTCTAATGCTTACCTGGGTGAACTGTGGACCTGATTGTGACAAAGAGACAGCTAAATCTCCACAAACCGGAGATCCTCTAGCAAGGATGTCCAGAGACCTTGGTGTTATGCGCAAGCTGTCAAACCTTCAATCAGATAAGAATTTAATGTGTCAGTGTTATCAGATTTAAAATAAATTTAATAAAAAAATTAAAAGTTCACTTTAAACCTAAAATTGCATTTTTGCCCAAAAGATGCAATTTGATGAGTATAGTATAGTTTGGTGCAAGTGTGACTGCATGACAAGACTTAGTTTTTAATCATTTTTTTAAGTAGTTGCCAAAGGCAATGACTTGCGTTTGGGTATATTATAGTTTGGCCTTTAGCCATGACTTTAATAAATTTTTTAAAAAAGATACTAACACCAAGTTGTGTCATGCAGTCACGACTTGCACTAAACACTGTTCATTTTACACCATATTGGGAAATAATCTTTAACTTTCAGCAAACTAGTAATATCCACATCAAATTGCATCTGTTGGGTAAAAAGGACCTAAAAGCTTCAGTTATAAGTTGTATTTTTCTGAAAGAAGGTTAAAATTCAAAAGTGTAAAAGAAATAAACCTTGATGTTATTTGGTATAATATTTCTGACAGATCAAGCTTCTGCTCAAAACTTAGCTGCATTGTGGCAAATCCAATAAGAATTGGTTCAAGAAGACCAACAAGACAGCTTTTGATCTCTACCCCCTTCTTCTGTCTGGGATTTATTTCCGTAGGGCTAGCGAGCAACAATCGGTCATTCAAAGCACCTACTAAGACTGCAAAAAGAAATTCATATAAACAGATCAGTAGGGCCAAAATAAAGTACAGTAGTTGAAAAAAAAAACACCTATGAAACAATGGATGGATAAGAAATTATGACATCCCAGAATGTAGCAAAAACAATTACCTGCATAAGGCATACTGATTGATAGGATAGGCCTCACTTTTCCATCCCAACCAAGTATACTGATTGCAGTAGCAGTAGAGAAAAGAAGGGCAGGCCCAACCCACAAGAGAGATCTGAAGTGAGCATGAGTTAAGGTTTCAAAAAAGAGAAAACATGACATGAAATTTAATGTGAATAAATGGTTTCTTGGCTTCATAAAGAAACAAATTCAAAGGATATTGAAGGAAGTCCCTTGTCAAAATTTGTAGAAGTGCCTGCAAGTATATCAAGAGCTGCCGAAACAATAAGGACTCTCTGGGATGTTAAAATTCCAGCAACGTATCCCCTGAGTGTTTCTTGCCAGTGCACCTGTCAAATTTGAAGAAACATGGATTAATACAAAGCTATGTATTTCCACAAACAAGGAATCCTATAATCAATGACTTTTACCCAGGGAAATAAAGGATGAAGGATCAAAAAGGTCTTCATCTTTTTTTCGGGGGGGGGGGGGGGGGGATAGTAAAGGCCATAAGTTGTAACCCATAGGACAATGAAACTAGCTATAAACTTAATCGATCCTTGTCCCCATTCTTACAAGAAAAAATTAAGTTAATTTTCAACACAATATTGGTGGCTTATCATTTCAATCTCAAAGGCCTCTTGCGTAAGGGGGCATGTTATATATAGATCTACTTATGTGCTTTTGTACAATACCTTAAACTTCTGGTATAGTTGATTCATAACAAGAAAAAGCGAATGACATGAGGGGGGAATAGATTGCCTAATGGAGGATCGAACCTTTGGCATCATGATTACACATCTTACAGACTCGGGCCAATGCTAGGTGAGCTACAAGCTCATTAATGGGTTATAAATTTTTTGGTGTATAAATTTAAAAATAATTTAAAAAAAAATGAAAAATGTCAAATACATTTTTAAAAAATAAATAAATAAACACTCCCATTTTTCTATCCAATTTCCTTTTTTTCTTTTACTCTTATCTTCCAATTATTTCACTTAACTTCAGAGATGTGTGTGTGTGTGTCACTTCCTAATCATAATTAAAACACACTTCTAAGTCATACCTGAAGTACAATCTCATTTCTTTTCAACTTAATTGATTTTTTTCCCTCACTCTTGGTGGATATATAATGGCCATTGGCAGTTGAAGTTGATAAGCGGTACCCTTGTATGAGCTTTACTAGTCCAATTTGGTTCCCATGAGAAGCAAACATCAACGTTGAATCTACATCAGAGAAACCATTTTCAATACTTTATGCTACTGATAAATTAATGCTAAGCTTGTATAAAAAAGGACAAGATTGTCTGTGTGTTGATAGAAAGATAAATAAATTATGTGTACACATATATTCAAGCACCTAATGGAGTAGAAAAGATACGATCAACTTCAGTTTCAAACATAAATGGCGTTGGGCCACGAATTGAACCAACACT
Source organism: Glycyrrhiza uralensis (assembly GCA_030159175.1). Classification (NCBI taxonomy): domain Eukaryota; kingdom Viridiplantae; phylum Streptophyta; class Magnoliopsida; order Fabales; family Fabaceae; genus Glycyrrhiza; species Glycyrrhiza uralensis. The sequence continues at coordinate 46,640,650 of BRZY01000001.1, read as the reverse complement.
AGTCTCTGGAGGTTGGTTTTCTTCAAAAACTTTAGCATTGTCCTTGGCTTCTTGAGAGGCCCCTCCTGGTAGAGTATATACAGCCAACCCTGTCCTGTCGTCATCAAGTATAGCAAACTGATTTTCATTGGAGCCAATAAATGCTGCATCACGGCCTACAAGATAGTTACATGAATTATTAAAACATAATGCATGACCTAACTCTGGCAGAAAGAGAAAAATACATTCCACAAAAAGAAATACCTTTTACTGTGCTGCTTTTACTGTTTGCAGTCTGTGCATCAGTATTTTCCCAGTAAAGCACAACTTCATTTGTAGCACCACTAAATTCATAGACTACAAGAAACAAGCACTGCTTTTTACTGTGCACCAAGTATTTTGCTCGGTACTCCACATTTCCAGGAATCTATAGAAATATAATGAATATTACAAGGTTGAATTTGCCAATTTGGTATAATTTTCACTTAAAATCTATAAATATTTACAACATATCAATATTATGTAAAATGAAAGCCTCAATAGAAATCACAAATACATGATACTTATAAAAAATACTACTCTATACATTACCGAATTATACAGCTTCCGGTAGATACTGTCAGAACCAGACGAAAGGTTATGTGCCATAAGGTTCAGTCCATCCATATAGAATGCCCTGGCAGGATAATGAAGAACAACTCGGTTTGCTTTGTTAAAGAAATTTAGCTCCAAATGAAATGGCTGGCAAGGGATATGCAGTGTCAGATGATTGAACAAACCAAATCTAATAAAAGAATGTCTCAAAATCAAGCTGTCACCAGGATCATACCTCACAAACCGGAATGTCCTTCAGATGATGCTTGGTATCTAAAACAGTGATGAGCGGCAAGCGTGAAATTGGAGAAATTTTTGTATGGCCTTCCATAAAATGCTACAAAAATCATGTAAAAGTATCATTCAGAACTCAGAAGGAATAGAAAAGAAACAAAAAGCAAAGACCTCTCATTGCTTTGTCACCTAACGTGTAATATGTTGTTCTAGTTTGGAAACTGACAATCATCTTTTATTACATTGTTCTATTGTAACTTTTCTTTAGAATAAGCTGTATGAGATGAGAATTGTGTTTGCCAAAAGGACTTGAATCAGTTTCTCTTTAATAAATTTCGGGTGCATTTGGAAGAGCTTATTTACTGCTTATCTGGGCTTATCTTATGACAGATACTTGTGTAGGTGTTTGGGAGAGCTTATGAAAATAGCTTATGACATGTACATAAGTTGTTTTCATCTTATTTCAATAAGCTCCCCATAATAACTTATGAAAATACCTTACAACTTATTTGAAAACAGTTTAATACAATTCCTTCTTCGATTATAGATACAACTTATTCATAAGCGCTTATTTGATAAGCACTTTCAATAAGCACTTATTTAAGCTGTTTAACCAAACGCAACCTTAGAGATTTTGGATTTTTGTAAAGAAGCTGGAATTCTATGCAGTGCTCTGTCTTTACTGTTCTCTGGTGTCTGTGGCTGGAAAGGAATACTTGAATTTTCAAGGGTACTTTTTCATAACTATGCAACATTTGGGACATGGTTACTTCATTGGCTTGTGTGATGTGCTCGGCTCAAGGACTATTTGGAGGTGTTTCACTGTTAGATGCAAAGAGACTAGCATGCCTTGTACATGACACAATCTCTTACAACCTATTTGGTCTGAGAAAATGTTTTCTATTTTCACTTTTATTACAAAAATGGAACCTATTTTTAATGTTTCTTGTTTTCAAAATTTTGAACAGTCAAAGTTAAAACAATAAAAGTTTATTTAGTATTTCCTATACAAAACTTTTAAATCAGGAAACAAAGTGAAAACAAGGTGGCATTTTTGTAGTTAATAGTAAAACAAAAAACAGAAATAGAAAACTTTTTCTCAAAGTAAACAGGCCCTTAGTTTCTAGGTGTTTCTTCCGTATTTCTTTATGAGGATGTCTTGTTCTCTAAGTTTTTACTTTTCTTTTTTTCCTTAATGAAATTCCTTTTTCTATTTTCGGAAAAAAATATATATAGAAAAGCTAGGATGCGAAACTAGCTCAAGGGCATGAAATCTTCAAAAGCTTTTTTAGGAAATTAAATGAAGTGCAGCAAGGAGATTTGAGTTGCCACAGCTTCTTTTCTTGACATTCAGGTTTATATTAACATAGAATCATTTGCGTATGTGACAATAAACCCTTATAGAAAAAACATAAAGATAAATAAACAAGAAAGAAACATACACTGTAAAGAAAAGCCTTTCTTGCAATGTCCAATATTGTAAGATGACCGTGGCTGCAAGAAAGAGTGGAGATGTCAACAATAAAATAAAAAATGATTACTAAATGCCACAAATCGTATCTACTGAATAACAAACTAAGGGAGAAAATAATCAAGCACAAGTTACAAAGGAATCTGCTTCATTTTACATTGCTGGAAATAGAATATAATTAATGTTCCACTTTCCAAGTATCATTAGAATTCATTCATTATTTTGTAGGGTTCATTGTAAAAGAGCATGATATTGTGGTTTATGTAGATGATATTGTCATAACATGAAACGATCAATTGGCTAATTTGCTCACCAAAGCTCTTCGAGGACCAAGAATTTATTGTAACTGTAACAAGCTGGATGCTTCTGATCTCTACACTCTAGCTTGAGGGGGAGTGTTGGAAATAGAATATAATTAATGTTCTACTTTCCAAGTATCATTAGAATTCATTGTATCATAGGGTTCATTGCTTTTACCCACTTAAGGCTTAAATTTTGGTAGAAAAGAATCTAAAGTCATGTCATGAGTTACAGAGGAATCCAATCAGTTCTAAATCTCAATCTACTATCATACAGAAGACATAAATGACGTACATTCTATTAGAACTAGTATGTTTTTGGGCTTCTGATGGAAGCCGCATTGGGGAGCCAAACACACCTAATTAAAGTTTAAGCAGCCGATGAACACTTAAATAGAAACCAAGATTCTCTAGGAGTTTAATTTTGTGTGGAAGTTCTGTATATAGAAGACTACGAAAAAAATGTTTCATGGTACTTGCGGAAAAAAATCACTAAACTCATAACTCAAAGAAGTTTCTGCTGAGTGACAAATCAATCACAGGGTAGTCAGAATGAAATACAGATCCCTTGGGATTAAAGCGCCTCAAACGATGTCACTAATGATCCTTGTACCCAAGCTTAGGTGCTGCACCACATTATCGTGTTGCAAATAAACCCCATATACAGATATAGGTATCAAGCACAGTTTCAGTCTTTCAGATAATAGGCAGTGCTACCCAATCAAGGCCAAAAACTCAATAAGAATAGTAGGGGATTTAGAATCTAAACAGCATTATTTAATTAACTTGATAGATGCTAAAACCACATTATCCATAAAAAGACTAGTAATTGATATCTTTTCCTTTATCTAACTGCAAATTCTAACTCACCCTTTCAGATGATGCTCTTGTAGTTGAGCTTGAAGCTGATGGTCCGCTAACACCCCTGATGAACCCAAGGCTGAAAGTTTTTCCTTTAAAACAGATGCTGCATAGCACCTCCACCATCAGCATATCTGATTAACGAGATGGATGGAAACAGAAGAAATGTATGCAAATATGACATGCAAGACACTAATAGAAGGAATAGAGTGAAAGATACAATGTTCAACAGCAACTACAGCAAAAAATCCACAAAACAAATTATTATAATGATAAAATATGAACATATTCTATATAAGTAGATTTGTCATTATTCTGTTGTCCCTGTCAGCATTTCATGGTACCATCCTCTGTGACTTGTTCCATCATTCTTCCACTGCCAAATTCCAAAAAACATGAAACTCTTTTGTTTGATATATTGTTTCACCCTACCTTTACCTTCAGCAACTATCTTTAGCCTTCCCACTGCTCGTGACAAATTCCGGCCACCGAAATCCTAGAATCTCAACAAATATCTTAGAGCCTTAGAGGTAGAGAAAGGAACGCTCAAAATATAATAAAGTGATGTTAATGGCAGAAATTCTAGGATGTCAATGGCCAGACGTTGTCATTTCCTTCTCTCCCTCTATTTTTCTCTGACAGCATGTTGAAATTATAGGGTTTATGTCGGGAAGGAGGAAAAAGAGAGAATAGAGACATGGAACAATTACATACTAAATTGATATGATGTGCTATGATGTGATACAATTACAAAATACTAACCCAATAGTCTTATTTATACTAATACTAGACTCCTAATCCTAACTAATTAAGAGAACAAATAACTTCCTAAATATCATGAAATACTTTGTGGGTATTTGGATTAGCTTAATTTGGAACCCATGAAGTTTTTTTTGGCAGCTTCCAGAGAGAGCTATTATGAAAAAGTGATTCTTTCTCCAAGTTAAGTTGTTAGCAAACATGCTATAAGGATTGTTTTAAGTTTAACATTGTTTCTAGATAAAATAAAAACAATCACCTGAAGATCCCCGCGCACTTTGTAAAACTGCAAAAAGTTGTTTTCTCCCTTCTCTACTGTATGTGGCCTTACTTTTTGAAGTGTCTGCACTTGTCACATTCTGTGAAAATAAACACCAAATTTATATTGTGTATCCACTAGAAAGTAAGGTCTAAATAATGTAAGGTAGCACATAACTGCAAACACTAGTGCTGCTAAATTAGATTTTGGATGAAATTCTATAGCTTTAATTCGCGGCAAAGGATAAACTGCTTCTCCACCCTGTTGAGAAAGGATGCGAGGGATATCAATTGATTCAATTGCTGCATCAGGATGTAATACACGTTAGCTGAACACTTTTAATAGAAAATAGTAGAAAATGAAGCAAGACAATTGTTGGTATATATATCCCTCTCTACTAAAAGATTCTAGAAGTACAGGGAGGGTGAAATGTAGCAGCAGAAAAAATCTTCCACAATATACTTCACATGAGCAACCTATAAAACCCAACAGGTAATAATCAGGTATTCAAGGTAAAGGCAGAAATGGTAAATATAGCTAACCTGCAGGCTCAAAAAAATTAGCCTGTGTAGGAGGTCTATTAGGATTAACTGTAACATGTGTTTCCCAAACTTGCAGATTTCCATCCTTAGAAAGAGTTACAAGTAAACGCAACATGGGGAGCCAAGCAACTGATTTTATTGGTTGTGAGCCAACTTGTTTTCTGAAATTTCAATAATAAAATGTCAGATCTAACAGAAATAACATGCTTAAACCTAAATTTTTACAGATGATAAGAGAATAAATACAAAACTATAGGGAACAATGATATCAAGTCTCAGTTGGGGAATAAGGAAAACTAGATCATAAGTAACTACACTCACATTCCAATCATACTAGGTCTCTCAGTTGATACATCCCATGCCAGAAGTGTACCCTGTCGATCTCCAACAAAAATCCATTCCAAAGTTGGATGAAATGCAAATGCACCAGCACCAATAAGCTTTATGGTGTTGTCAACTGAATAGAAAACGTAATATAAATAATACTACAGATAGGACTTGCAAGAAAATTAGAGAAACATAAATCATATCAACAGGAAAAGAATGTGTGGGAAACATCTTACGTTGTAGTGTGTAATGAACAGCATAGGTATGAATGTTATATGCTCGAATCAAACCTTCTGCATAAGCAACATACTGGGACCGAAAAACAATGACGTTAAATTCAGGAATGATAGGGTTGAACTGTTGAAGTATATCATTAACATAAGAGACTCAACACTATACATGTCTTGCAGCAGAAGTACTCATCCCATGAACTTCCAGGAAAATGAAATTATGTTACGAAGTACACTGAACAAATTACCAGTACAGGGAGGCGAGGATGACAAGCAAGATTTACAATAGGCTTCTTCAAGTCTGTCTTGATTTTTGTAGGCGCTCTACCGCCTTCAACAGTTCCAACAACTTCATTTACAAAAAAAAAAACAGATATTGAACAAAAGTCATCACCATCAGTAACCAAACCATTACAAATACATTTATCTAAAAACATGATAAACCAGACCCAACCTGTCACACTCATTCGCCTATGGAATCCAAAAAACACAACGGGTTGTAGTGGGGTCAAAGCCATATGAACTTCTGTATCAGGAGAAATTTGCTCAGTCTTTTTCTCTGGTGAATGTAATACACATGTTTGCTCCAAGTCAAAATCACAAGACCGTATCGTACAATCCTACAAGTGTAAAAGCAACAGGTGTAATAAGCATAAAAGAACTCCAATCACTCTATACAAAGTTACAAACTAGTTTTACTTACCAAGTAACAGAAAATGAATGAATATTGATAGATGAAATTCACAAAGCAAACAAAACTAGTAACCAAAAATAAAAAAATAAATAAACAAAAGAAAAGTTCAACTGAACAAAAAAGTCTGTGCCAGTGCACTTTGTATCTTAAAGAATTAAAGAATGATAAAATCAGAATATTTTTTTTTTCTTTACTTAATCAAGTAAAACACTTCAGCAAGATCCCACAATGTTGTCCCCACCCCACCATCTCATAATACATCCACCAGGATTTTATTTGCATGTTATTGACTCTAGCCAAAAATACAGATTACATCTCTGGAAATTTATGGGCATCAAGAGAACAACTAAACTACAAGCACGTTCATAGTTACCAGGTTCGTGGTACTCGCCGGTACGTGGTACGGGTACCGGTACGCGGTACGCAACTTTATAAAGTATTCGGTACGTGGGGGGTATACAGAGTCGGTACGCTATTTGGGTTCGCGGTACATTATAATATATACTCTACATAATGTAAATATAAAATATTATGAACAAAAATTAACTTAAATATTAAAAAATGACATAATCTAGCCTTTTTACTAAATTATATTAATTAATACATTGATTAATTGTTTTATAAAAAATTAATTTGTTTCTCTTGTGTCGTTTGATATTAAAGTGACTTCATTTGTTTCTATGTATATCTTACCAAGAAGAGCAAATACTATTTAGTTAATTAGTAATACAACACACTTTCTCTCAGTTTTAATTATCCCACTTCAAATTCCCTAGAGAGTAATCAAGTATAGTCTTATAGAATTTATTACGTGAACAGAGTCGCCCAATAAAAGAGAGAAAAGTTGTCGTCTTTAGTCTTCATCTACCGGTTCGCCGTTTCGAGGAATTACGTTGAGAATTATCGAGTACCAATTCGCAAAAGAACCGCGAATTGGTACGCAAGTACCAATTCGCGGTTCGTAGGGGGAGAGAGCGAATTATGTAACTATGAGCACGTTTTTTTATCAAATCACAGTCTTTTGCAACATCAAGTCCTTTTATAACTACAACAAATATGTCTAGACTTCCATTTAGAATTTAACATACTGTAAAAAGATTATTTGGGGGATATGATGAAACGTTCAGGTAGGGCCAACCTGGGGGATTGCAATCACAGTATGCCCATTTGTCGGACTGTAAGACATTCGAACAACAGGCGCACCAATGTCAAGAGCAGAAATTTTGCTTCCTGTTAATGCATCAAATTCTGCATACATTGAAAAAAACCAACAAGTAAAACAATTGTGCCAAAATCATGCCAACAAGAAAAGAAATGCATCATGCAACAATGATAAGTCCACTTGACACAGCAACTCACAAAATTTCAAAACATGGGGGACTATTTTATTTACGCAAGACCACTATAGCTCCATAAGAATCCGTACCAAATTTTATATAAAAAATGCCGACAGATAGGTTACAAAACCTATATATGCTAACAGTAGTTGACAATCTTAACTACCATTGCAACAACCACCACCAAAGCTATTTCCCAACAGGTGAAGTTGGTTACATGGATCAAACATTGTCATAATGTCCTATCATGAATCATGTCCAATGACAGACCATTTTAATCCAAATCTTTCTTAATGGTTTGACTTTAATTTTTCTTAGTCTTTCTCTACCTCTAACTAGTGGACTATCCCTTCTAGTCTACCCTCCATACTGTTGCTTTTACGAACACATGCCCAACTTTTTCTTTGATGCTTTCATTCCAAATCCTATTTTGTCTTGTGTGACCACTCATCTATCGTAATATTCTCATCTCTGTAATACTAGTTTACTTTTGTTAGCTTTTTACTGCTTAGCATTTAGTCCAATACAATACAACATTGCAGATCTTATAGTTGTGTGTGTCATGTTAAGTAAAACTTTCGTTTAGGTCTGAATCATAGTTATCAATCCCGGATAGCGGTGCGGAGCAGCGGAGCGGGATAGCGGAATAGAGGGTAGCGGGATGACCGCTATTCTAATATTTTATATGTATATATTAAATAATTGATACTATATATTTAAATGCTAAAAAATTGAAAAAACACTCAAAATTCATAATTAATAATAAAAAATCATAGTACTTAAACAAAGCATGGAAGTAGATAGCAACAAAAGTCAAACAAAGGGGCAGAGTCAGACACTGTTTCTGTTAGCAACAGAAAATAAAACGAAAAAAAACAACAAAACAAAGTTGCTGGACAGTGAGCAGAGAAGAGGAGGAGAGGAGAAAGCTTAGTTAAAGAAGAGGAAGAGGAGGAGAGGAGAAAGCTTAGTTAAAGAGGAAGAGGAGAAAGGTGGTCTCTGGTCGCCGGAGGTTGGACGGTGGTCGCCGGTCGCAGTTGGACGTTGCTGGTGGCCGGTCGTTCTGGTGGCCGGTCGCACTGCAGGTTCTGGTCGCGCTGCGCATGTTCTGGTCGCATAGGGCTGGAGGAGGCTGTGTGAGTAGAAGAAACGAGGAGGATCGAAGGACTTTCTAGGTTTGCAGACTCCTTCGAAGCAAAAAGTCAAGTTTGCCCTCGTTTAGTGACGGTGAACAGTCTTTTTTTTAAGGTTTTTTGGGTTTTTCTCCACCCACGAACAGAAAGCGCCGCCACAGCCCACGATAGAAGCCGCGATTCCGCTCCGAGATCCCGCGATATCGCGCAACACTGAACTGCGATGTGCCATCGCGGCCGAGGTCCGCGACGCGACGCTCCGCCGCTATTTACCGCTATTGACAACTATGGTCTGAATGGTACTTTTCTATCACATTATTACACAAAAAGCATTCCTCCATTTCATCCGTCCTACTTAGATTCACTTGAGATTAATAAAATCAATTTAGGACTAAAACAGAACTTGATACTGAATTGCTTAAGTGTATTAGACACTTAGCAGTATGATATTTATATACATCAGGACTGATTAAGCTAATAAATTCTGAATACAATCTACAAGGTGAATAATTAAGTTAACCCTATTCCCTAAGATCATTGAATCTATTCTATCTCTAGGATCAATCTAAGCTACTTGGAAACTGGAACATTAATTCTATTCTGTTTTCCAACATATCTCAACAGATTCTATGGCTGACATCTTCCTCTATCTTACTGTCATTTTGTATGATTTAATACCAAAGCTATTCATAACCTATAAAGTACGGACCCACCACTTTGGTGCCATGTCTGAATATCAAACCCATATTTGACACTAACCTTTTTTGCCTGACTCGCTAACAACACATCCAACACGCGGAAATACATGTCTAATTTTAATTTTTAGAGTTTCTGCGAGCGGCTTACAAAATAGTAAGTATTGGCACACATGACATATACCAAGATATTTTATATCTTCAAGCATTATACACAAGACACAAAATTCGGTGTGTCTTCGTGTCAGTGTCTGCTTCATAGTTCATAGCTAGCAAACACCCAAGTTAAATACCACAGGCTCAGATGTCACGGATCAAATCCATACAGAGGATCGCTTCCGTCGCTACATGCCACAGAAAGTAAGGCTCCAAAAGTAACTTAAGCAAACATTTAAAAAGCGCAACAAATAGCAGAAGGATCAATTATTTTATCCTTTTTGTGTCAATTATGAGAATCGAACTTCAAATTAGCATAGCACAGGACAGTAAAGTCGTCGTAGTTATGAAACACAGTGAACTCAGCTTGCTGAATCCAAAAGACGAGAGAGAGAGGTTGTTTGCTCACCAACAATGTAGGTTCCAATGGCGACAGCGACAAGAGCCTGATGAGGATGGAAGGAAACAGCGTGAGGCTGCAAAGGCCTAACTCCACGCCCTACGTGGCGCAGATCCAGATGCTGCAGCGTAGTCCACTCCATCGAATCGCGTTCCTCAACCTACAACTTCACCGCATCACCAAATACACGAAGAAATGAAAAGGAGATTTCAGATCTTGCGACGCTACAACAAGACGGAACTGTTCTATCTCTATCTGCTTATGTTATTATTGATCTGTAATGGAATTGAAAGAGAAAGGAATTGTGAGATCGCGAACCAGAACGATCAACTCTGGTGCAGAGCTGGGAGAGCAACGCCGAGAAGAAAGAGCGATGTTTTATTTTTCTTGAGTAGAATTTTGAGCAGAACGAGAAATGAAGACCGGTACTTTTTTGGTCAAGTGAACTTCTACTCTGGGCCTCGTTCACATGAACAACGTATGGGAATTGGTAAATACACCCCAGTTTTTTGCCATACACCCCATATTTATTTAAGAAATTACTATTATACCCTCATTGTTTGGGTTTTTTTTTCTTCTGATTTTGCTTCTTTTCCGGAAACTGGCCATACACCCCCAGTTTCCGGAATACAAATTTGCATTCCGGAAACTCCAGTTTCCGGAATGTAAATTTTTCCTGGAGTTTCCGGAATACAAATTTGTATTCCGGAAACTCCAGTTTCCGGAATATAAATTTTTCCTGGAGTTTCCGGAATGCAAAAATACATTCCGGAAACTATATTTTCCTGGAGTTTTCGGAATGTAAATTTTTCCTGGAGTTTCCGGAATGCAAAAATGCATTCCGGAAACTAAGTTTCCGGTAACAACGCGAAATTGAAAGAAGAAAAAAAACAAATCAACGAGGATATAATAGTATTTTCCTTTTTAAATGTGGGGTGTATGTCCAAAAAAATTGGTGTATTTACCAATTCCCACAACGTATTTTGTAGTAGGCCCAATTAGTTGGGCTAATTAGATACGGACCCATTATCAGATATTTGAATCGGCCCAGGCATGGCAAAAGATTTTGGGGAATTGTTAAAGACACATACATTCTTTTCTAAAGGCACATACACTTATACCTAAAAAAAACCATAAAACCCTTACTTTTAAAAAAAGAAACCCAAATCCTATCTCTCTCACCTCTCCAAACTTTCCTCTGCGCAACACTGCTACAACTTCCACAGTGCTCCCTCCTTCTCCCTCACTTCTCCTTCTCTTACAGACTCTGCAAAGTGCAAACATAGAGTCTATATAACTGTTTAAGAAGAAGCTAGCAATCATGAATTTTTGTTGATGCATTTTACTAAAAATACGACATATTGTAAAAACAAACATTAGAACCGTTTAATTCTTGAGAATCATGCAAAACAGAGGAAAACAAAAAAAGGGGCAATTCTTAAAACTGTCATTTTCATTTCTTGTCAATTCTTAAACCTGGGGGCCAAGATGGTGAACGAAGAAGCCAAGATGAGGACCCATGGGATGAAGTAGAGTCCCACGTAGAGAAGCACCGTGGAGGGCTGAACCTTCTGTACGTCTTTCTAGATATGTAGTTCTGCATGTGTAGGAAAAGTGTGTGCGGAATTAATAGTTCTGGATCCGTGTGGAAATAGTTTTGCATGTGTTATTTATAGCACACACATATAAATAATACGTGTGGAATTATTAGCTCACATCAGTGCAGAATTAATAGTTTCGCACGTGTTATTTGTAGCGCACACATACAAATAACACGTGTGGAACTATTAATTCCGCACTGATGTGGAATTAATAGTTCTGCACGATACGAAATGTGAATAGAGTATTTTAGGCTTTGTACTGTTACGTATGTGTAAATAAAAATGTATGTATGTGCATTTAAAAATTCCCTTGTTGTTTTCATATAATATACCAATCATTGGAACCAAAAAAAATAATACCAATCATTGATTGACCAAAAAAAAATATAATACCAATCTATTGACCAAGAACATATAATACCAATCTCAATGACCAAAAAAGCAATATAATACCAATCTCACTAAAGATTTAGTAGAAAAATTAGGAGCCTTAAAAAATTAAATGTGACGTATGGTCTTGCAAGGATTGAACTCCATAGAGTAAAAACATACACTTGTTGCCAGGTTAGCCAGTGATGAATTTATTTTAATTTTATAAATATTAGTAGAAAATAAAATTTTTTATTGATGTAACATAAAGGCTTAAGTTACACCCCAAAAAAAGGCTTAAGTATACTATTACCCTTAGATTGGCCATGCTAGCTAGCATTTTATTTTATTTTTTCTGCATACAATTCGTATATTCCTAATATAGGACTTGCAAATTTTATTTTCTTTAATAATAAATAGAAACTATACTTTTTTTTTATCAGTATAGAAACTATACTTTAAATATATGTGCAACTTATACTGTTTTATTATAATTATTTCATATTGAGATCTATCCATCCCAAGAAAACCCTTTCAGCTGATCAGCCATTTAATTAAAGTCCAAGGTACAGGTGAATGTACGAAATCTATTAAAAAATAAAAAGGCTTAATTGCATATTTGGTCCCCAGTTATTGTGTTTGTGCGATTTGGGTCCCCCAGTTTTCAATTGTGCAAATTAGGTCCCTCAGTTATCCCAATTGTTGCAATCAAGTCCTCATATCCCTATGTCGTCCAATTTTTAACACCTAGAGCCTATGTGGCACACGTAAGGATTATTTTACACTAAATCGGGTCACCCTGGCATTGAGTCGAGACATCTTGGCATTGACGACATGACAAAGACTCTCAAACGTGAAAAATTTTAAGCAACATGTATTGCATCACGTGTTACCCGACTTGCTTTGAAATTTTTTTTGGCTATCTACACCATGCCAAGGTGACTTAATTTAGTGTGAGTCAGTCCCCGCGTGTGTCACGTTGGCTTTAAGTGTTAAAAATTGGACAACATAGTGATAGCAGGACTTGATTGTAACAATTAGAATAATTGAGGGACCTAATTTGCACAATTAAAAATCGAGGGACTCAAATTACACAATTGCAATGACTCCTAAAAATGCAATTAAGAAAAAAAAAACAAGGTGAATGTACGAAATATCACGGACACATACATGTGAACACAATTAATATGTCTATTTCATCCTTTCTCAGCACTACACTCAACCACAAATTCTTCCATCCATTCACAATATTGAGTAACCCCTGTTGAAGTAGGAAAAATTCTTAAATAAGCATTGTTTGTTTATCATGAATATTCAAATAAAAAATATATACATCTAAACTTGTATGATTCTGAAAAGGCATTTATATTTTTTTTAAAAACTTTACATATGTCAATTTTGAATGGTGTACCTTGATTTTTTTTTTATATTCTTATAAAATATAAATGTTAATACGTGGATTAATTGTGCCACGTTTAGCGAACTACAGAAGTTGTTAGAATGTGTCGAAAATGACAAGCCGTACGTGACTTTTGTTTTTTTTCCTTCTTCTTTAATTTACTTTTTCTCTCCTTTTTGCTTACCTACTAGAGCATCAAAGGCATCTCCAATAGAGAACTCATTTTAAGTGTTTAAATAGATCTCACATAGTTATATTATTTATTTTTATATTTTTTAATATAAGCATTTAATAAGCACTCAATTTCTCTAATTTAATAACTCTAAAAAATTTAATAAATGAGTCCCACTAATAACCACACATTACTTATTTTTATTAATGAAATGCAATCGGACCCACACAAATAGTGTAAGCACCCGTGTTTACACAAGAATTCATTCTCGTTAAGAACTATCTATGTGAGAACTACAACGGTTGAAGCAGTGTCTCTCTCTTTATTTCTTAATAAGCACCGCGTTAAGCACCGCTGTTGTAGATGGCCTAAAGGGAAAGCACTCCAAAAAGCATATGGTTAACTTCTCTCGTGGCTTAAAATTGCAAATTCTGATTCCAAATAACATGATTGCCAAAAAAGAAGAAAAATAAAACTTGTCTGATAAATTAAAGACCGTAGTTTCAATATTCTTATAAGTATCCATATTTTTATCTGGTGTGGATTTCAGGATCTATTGAATTTTGCATACGATCGAGTTCCATAATTTCAATAACTATCTTAGGATTTTTTTCCCTTGGATTTTAACGTAGTACCGAAAGTCTAGCCGTCTAGGACTTGCTGCACAATGGAGTAATATAATTAATGCAGTTGCGATATTCTTTCTTTTCTTTTTCCGTGATTCTACTGAAGACTTTTGGGGTAAGAAAATAATGATTGAGAACGTGTACTCCTTTCCTCCTCATGCCACATATGGGATTCTGGATGGTGTCAATTCCATTATTATCAGGAACAAACAGCGTGTCAAATTTGCAATAAGCGTGCCGATTGTGAACTGGCCAGTACAGTCCTCGTGACTCTCTGAATCAAACATACAAAAAGAGTAACATGTGTACACTTTAAAAATCAATTCACCCATTCAATATTTTTTATTTTTTTTATTTATTTTTAACTATTACATCACATATCACATTATTTTATTACTTTTCTCTCATCTCACTTTATTTTTATCTAATGGTATACACTCCAAAGGGTGTCTATCAATCTTTATTCATACAAAAATTAAGGTAACAACGCATCCAGATACAATCATAAAAAAAAACGCATCCAGATACTATACCCCTGGGTAGGGGTGTTTAGCGGTTTGGGCAACCCGCGAGACTGAACCGAACCAACCCGACTTTTTCTCATTTTTCCTCAGTTCGGATTAAATCCGATCTAACCCGCTCAGACCCTGCCTGGTTTGGTTCGGATGACGGGTTTCAAGATTTGGACCCGTGAACCCATCAATCTGAACCGATGATGTGGCACTTATATTAAAAAAAATTTTCCTATGCTCACTTACTCTTACTTAGCCTCAGCCCGCGTGCGTGAGCCATCTTCTTCACTCTTCACTCTATCTTCCTTCTCCCCCAAATAGAAACCTAGGGTTCATAATCTTCCTTCTTCACTTTTCAACAGCCGCCGCCTCCTACCTTCACTCCGGCCACCGCCGTGTCGCGCCAGCCTTGGGTCCCAGCCTCGTGTCCCAGCCACCATGGTTCTCGAGCGTCCAGCCACCGCCGCGCCAGCCTTTGGGTCCCAGCCTCGTGTCCCAGCCACTGTGTCCCATTCCTCTCTCTTTTTCTTTCTTTTTGTTTTCCTTTAGTTTTTTCGTTTGGGCCAACCCATTTCCAGTGAATCCCTGTTTTTCACCTGTTTTTTAGGTGCTAGATTTGGGGATTAAAATCATGATTCATGGATAAAGATGTGTTCTGACCTCTGTATATGTTTTATTATTTGCTCCTTTCCCTTTGATTTGTTCTGTATGGATAAAGAAGTGCGTGTTCTGTTGTATGTACCAGATTTGTTCTGCAGATTTTATTCTCCCCCTCTTTTTTTTCCAATTTTTGATTTTTTTTTAAAAAGCATGGACCCGCGGGTCCAATCCGATCCAACCCGTTCATGTACGGGTTGGTTTGGATTTGAAAATCAAAAAATGAAAAATCCGAACCAATCCAACCTGTAGTGTCTTGATCGGTTTGGATAACGGATTTAGCCAAATCCGATCCAAACCGACCCGTGAACAGCCCTACCCCTGGGCAATTCACCATTCCATACCTACGTTCATAGCAATCATGCATAAAAAAATTACAATATTGATACCAATAATTAGGAATGACAATGGGTAGGGTACTATAGTACCCGTCCCCGTACCTGCAACTTAAAAAAATAATTGTACCCAGACCCATATCTGCGTGGGTAGCAACTTTGATCTCCGTACCCTTATCATTTGGGTACCTAAGTACTCTTACCCGTTACTTGCACTTTAACTTTGAAAATTCAAAAATTAATTTCTCATATGCGATACATAATATTATGTCTAAAGGAGCGTGAAGGAGTTCGCTGATGAAGGACGCAGGAACAAGGGAGAACAATGTCAGTGAAGAAGGCTCGTTGTCGTCGATCAAGGAAGTGAGACAATAACAGCGCTGGTGAAGGAGGCTCATTGTCGCCAGTCAATGATGGTGAAAGACACAATGAAGCAAGCTCATCGTTGCCAACAATAATAGTGAAGGAAAGCAAAGAAAGAAATGTATCTCCCAACTATAGTATCTTGTGCGTTGGTTATTTTAGGATTAAAGATCCAACTCATCTAAAGTGAGCAATCCACTTTAGAGTGTAAAATAAGTAATCTCAAATCAATGATTGATATTACAACCCACATGCATAACAAATCATGGATGTGTTGGAATATTAACCCTTGTTTTTCTTATTAGTGATTAATGTTTCTTACTTTATTAATTGCTGAAGAAGCCACAACCTTAGGATTATGAAGCTTGTAGGTTTCTTTAAGAAATTTATTAATTTTAATATTATATATACATATATAAATATGAATAAATATTTATGTATATATGTGTGCGGGTATGAGGCAGGGTGGGTACTAAGGTACCCGTACCCGCACCCATCCCCATCAAAATTTATGAGTTATTGCTCGTATCCGTGCTCGTGCTCGTACCCATTAAGCGGATAATTACCCTCCCTATCATGGGTAATTTTTGCAGGATACCCAATGGACATGGGTCCAATTGCCATCCCTACCAATAATCAATATATTAAAGTTTTTTCCGTTTAAAAGTAAAAAAAAATGTCAATTCAAGTTACAAAGCTTTCTTTCTTATTGGTGAAATTATATATTTTAACATGACTTAGTCTCTCAAGTTTGAAAAATTGTTGTTTTTAATCTTTCAAATATAAAACGTGTGTTTTTGGTCTCTTATTTTTAAAAGTGTGTCACTTTTAATCCTCGATGTCATATTTTAAATTTAAAAAGTATTTTCTAAATTTGAGAGAGGTCAAAATATAAATTTGAAAAATCTTTAGAAGTTAGGAGAAAGGGAATAAGGTGAGAATTAGGATTTGGGATGGGTCAAACTATAAATTTAAAAAATATTTTTCAAATTGAAAAATGGCCCCAAAGACTAAAAGTGACACAATTTTAAAAATGAGAGACAAAAAATACACGTTTTAAATTTGAGGAACTAAAAGCAACAATTTCCCAAATAAAAGGCTTAATTATGTTTTTAGTCATTTAAAAACTGTCAAATTTGAGTTTGGTCCTTTAAAAATAAGTCAATTTTTTTTAGTCTTTTAAATATTTTTTTTATTTAGGTCCTTTAAGTGAGTTGACTTGCTAGGTGGCACATTATGACCCAGTCATCATTCCTAAGTGGCACGAAACGCTGACGTGGTCTCTTATAAAAATAACTTTTGAATTTAGTCCATCTAAAAAGTGAGTTTTGATTTTAGTTCATCTGCATTTCCCCTTCCTCCTCCACCACCTCCCCCTCCTCCTTGATGCCTTCCCCCCTCCCATAGTTTCCTCCCTCCTCCGCCCCACCTTTCCGCCCACCCATTCCATCCTCCATCACCTTCCCCCTCCCTCCTCCCATGGCTTCCACCCCCACCTCCCCATTCGTTCCAATCACCCCTGCGCTTCTTGATTTGCTTTCATAAGCTACAAGAGCTACGTGCCATCTCCTTCAAAAAGGGCTTCACTGTTAGGAGTATGTGCCGCACCCACAGGGGAAATTGTGCTTTCCCACAAGAAGCATACCTTGAAATCACCATCTTGTGTTCTCGTGGCAATGATAATGAATCGGTTGGGAAGAGTGGTACTGGTGGAGAGGGTGAGAAGACCAAGCTCCTAATTCAAGGGAATTCGGGGGCACTTGTTCATGTTACCAGCAGTGGCAATAATGGTAATAAAATTAACAATGTTGAGGAAATGAAGCTTGATGGTAGAGACAGGAAATGATTAAGAGAAATCAAACGTTGTTGTGTTTCTTTGTAGGGTAGTGATTGGAACGAACGGGAAGGTGAGGGTGATTGGAATGAACGGGGAGGTGGGGGTGGAAACCAGGGGAGGAGGGAGGAGGGAGGAGGGAATGGGTGGGGGGCGGAGGAGGGGGGAAACTATGGGAGGAGGGGAAAGGCATAGAAGGAGGAGAGGGAGGTGGTGGAGGAGGAAGGGGAAAAGACAGAGGGACTAAAATCACAACTTACTTTTTAGAGGGACTAAAATCAAAACTCACTTTTTAGAGGGACTAAATTCAAAAGTTAATATTTTTATAGGAGGTCACGTCAGCATTTCGTGCCACGTAGGAATGATGACTGGGTCATAATGTGCCACTTAGCAAGTCAACTCACTTAAATGACATAAGTAAAAAAAATATTTAAAGGACTAAAAAAATTTGACTTATTTTTAAAGGACCAAACTCAAATTTGACAATTTTTAAAGGACTAAAAATATAATTAACCCTTAATAAAATGTTTAATTAGAAGAGAGTCTTGGTGTAGCTAAAGTTGTTACTTTGATTTGTCTAGCTAGCTAGATGCATGATTTCTATAATAATATTCCATGCATTTTAAGTTAGTTTAGCTTCTGCAATTATTTTATTTTGTGGTTGCGATCTTTTTTTCACAAAATTTAGTTCCAAATGACCCTAGCTTATAAGTTCACATACATTTTTTATATAATTGGACGCAAAACAAGAAGGGTATATCTGCAAACGCTAAATTAACTACTAATGCATAGTAGTATAAGACCTATAATTAATTACTGTGTCAGCTATAGCCTATGGTTGGTGTTGAATGGTTGACCAGAGACAATTTGAGGATTTGTCCAATTTTTATCTTTTCCCACTGGTAAACTTGTAGAATCTGTCCTCTTAGTAGCTCTGATATAATTTTGAGTTCATTTGTGACCCTTTAACCCTTCAAAACTTGAAAGGTTATTATATGATGCGTAAAGCACAATTTTGTAGTATGATTCAGGACGACTATATGGGTAGGAATCACAACGGGACAGGTGGATCTCATTCTGTTGCGCATATATATTTATGATTTTCGTAGGTAGATGGATTGCATAAACATTCAAAAAATCGAAGAATTTAAAATGAAATTTTAAATCATAAAAAAATAACATTGCGTATTTGACTTTGTTTAATAATTTAAAATTTTTTTTTTGATATAATAATTTTAAATTTCTTTAATTTCAACACTTACTTATAAGTTATATTAATCCCCCACCCCTGTATATGGTTCTACTTAAGATTATTTTGGAGCTAAAGGCATTATGAGTTAAGGAGTGCGTATCTTTTCCTCTTCGTGCCATATTGGATTTTGCATGCTAGACTAGTCCATATCCATATAGTCGCTTCCGTTATTATCAGGTGCAAACACCGCGTGTCAAATATAAGCATGCTGATTGTGAAACAGATAAGAGTCATATGATGAATCTATACAATTTTATATTTTGATATGAGTTTTGATGGATTAATTGGACTAAACAGTGTAAATATTAGTGTCAGTTTAGGTTAGAATAGATTATTTTGCATGAGTAGAGAGTTTTGTCATAGAAAGTTACTTTTTGACCTATTTTTGGTGTTAGATAGGTAATTGGCGCTCAGCTCTGATTTTGGTCTGGACTGCGAAGTATTTCTCCTGGAGGGCAGAATTCCAGCGCCCAGCGCTCATATCTCAGCGCCCAGCGCCCTAAACCTAACCCGAACTTAGAAAATCTGATCTGGAAGGCAGATTGGGACGCTCAGCTCTGCAATGCTACCCTGGTCATAACTTGGGTTGTACTTATCCGATTTGAGTGATCTTAGTGGCATTGGAAAGATAAGAAGTAGACCTACAACTTTCATGTTGACACCGAAGCCCAATTCAGATGTTTTGATGGTCAAAAATGAAAAATACCAAAACTGTCCAGATTTGTACAAAAAATTGGACCTGGAAGACAGATATGAGCGCCCATTACCAGTGCCCAGCGCCCCAATGCTGTCCTTGATTGTGCGTTTCAACTTCTAAAGGCAGAATTTCGACGCCCAGCGCCCAAATCTTGGTGCCCAGCGCCCAAGACGTTACCGAAGTATAAATGCTCACGTTCTGACCTATTTTGGTAGAACTTTTGGATTGGAAAAGGGACAAGACAGCTTCCAGAGACCTCTCTGTGCCTCTCCAATGAAGATTCAAGCCTTGGGAACAAGACTTGAAGATTCAATGGATTCACCTTCTTCGTCTTTTTCGCTTTACGGTTTTTCTTTTCTCTTTGCCATGTTTGGCTGGTTTGTTTTGATTAGGCTAGGATGAACTCTTTTGGATCTTGATGTAATTTGACTATTTTGTTCTCCAATTTTAATTCAATTTATATTTTTAATCCTTTGCTTAATGTTTTTCCTTGATTGGCCACCATGGAACTTGTTGTGATGGTCTTGTATCTAATGGAAGTTAGGTATGAGATTCGATTTGGATTAGAAACCATATGAGTGCAGAGATCTAGGAATAGACTTTGGTTCATGTGCATTCTTTATGAGTTCTTGATCTTAATGTTTCTAATTAATTGTGTTTCACCTAAGGAATTAAGGTTCTAATTAAGAAGAAATGGATTATTCACCAAGGGATTGGGTTTAACCAAATTTAGAGAACTTGAATGATAATTGATTGAGATTGATGATTGCATCTGGTGACAATTGAGTGATTCCTATGCCTAATCTTTGCATTATGTTTTGCATTTGTCTTGTGCCCACCAAGTGTTTCTTTAAACGTTTGTGTTGCATTTGCATTGTGTCTTCGTGTTTACATTTTATCTTAACTTTCACAATCCACTGTATATTTTTCAGAGTCCAAATAGTATAGCAATTGGTAGTAGTTGGTACTCGGCAATCGATCCTCGTTGGGAACGATAACTCACTCATCACTCTATTACTTGTGCGATTCGGTACACTTGTCGAAACGTCTAACATCATCCACTCCTCCTGACACGAAAGCTCTGAATCAATCACTCTGAGAAATGTAACAGGGGCATCGAGCTAGATACACGTGGATAATTCGCCATTCCATTCCATTCCTGCATAGTCATATTGCATCTGATTTCAGATTCAATAGAAAAAATATATTGATAATTTTGACCTAAAATGTATAATTGTTACACATACACTAATCAATAATTTTATATAAAATGTGAAATTAATTTATTTAATCTAAACTAAGCCGGTTTTCTATATACATATACTCTTATTTTCATATTAACTGACTAAGATAATTTATATTTTAGGATAATTTCTATAATGTAATATGTAGTGTGATGATTCTATAATTGCTAGTAATTTTCAATTTTACAAAAGATCAAGTGCTTGATTTTGTAACTTTTGTTTATTAGACTTGCACCATTTATATTGTAATGAGAGTTGAGACTTGAGACTATGTTATGTTGAGTACCATGAATTTGAGACTATGTGAGTCTGGGACTAATTAAGATACATTTTAGTTTGAATTTTTTTATTTTTTATTAGTTGAACGGTATTAACTTTCTCACGTAATTATTATTTAAAATTACAAGTTATTATTTATTTGTAAAAAATTTATTATTGTAAAAAAACCAAAAAATGATCCAATTCAAACTGCATTTAAACGGATCGGACTGGTTCAATTTTTTAAGATAGTAAACCGAATCGAACTATATGTTATTTTAATATTTGGATTGGATAATTTTTGCCTCAAAATAGATCCAAACAGAACTACAAACACCCCATCTCAGACTCAAATATAAGAAAAAAAACTAAAAAAGAGATGTAAGAGAGAAACCGTGTTAAGGTCCCTCTTGTTGAGGCAACACACACAAGGGTGGACTAGCTGGAGATTAATGATTCAGACAGGCAGAGGACATTTCACCATCTCCCAAATACCCACCTTAACTCTTTCGTCTCCATTCCACTCCACTAGCTAGCTACTTAAATCCCTTCCTTCCTTTCCTCTTCCATCTACCCCTACCCCTTATTACACCTGCTTCCCTCTCGCTGCTACTTTTATTTGCTACACTTCCCACTCCTAATTTTAATTAATCAACAGCCACCCAATTGTCGTTAATTAATTCTTCCCCCTGTTCCTTAATTTTCTGGCACGTCGCTCAGCTCACCGGTTCAGTCACACTCACAGGCACAAGATATACATACATAATCGAGATGCGAAGCATGGCGAGCTCTGCTTCCTCGCGGGGCATTGCGGCCATCGTCGGGGTGGGGCCCAACCTCGGCCTCTCCATCGCTCGCAAGTTCGCTCACGAAGGCTACACCGTCGCCATCCTCGCTCGTGACTTAGGTATAATTCAATTCAATATTAAATATTATTATACTATCCTATCTATATAAAATAATAAAATCATATATATATATATATATATATGATATGATTGAAGATTAAACATGTGATCAAAACAAAAACAGGGAGGCTTTCAAGATTTGCGGACGAAATAGCTCGGGAGGAGAAGGCACAGGTGTTTGCGATACGAATCGATTGTTCGGATTCGAGAAGCGTGAGGGAAGCGTTCGAAGGAGTGCTGTCTCTGGGATTCGTGGAAGTCCTGGTTTACAATGCTTACCAGCCACCCCTCCCATTCAAACCCACCTCCTTCCAACACCTCTCCCTCCACTCCTTCCAATCATCCCTCGCCGTTTCATCCCTCGGCGCCTTCCACTGCGCTCAACAGGTACTGTACCATACTAATTATAAGGTGCTTGCTGATGATTACTAGCTATTTCATTATTGTATACTATATTTATTATTGTTTGATCGATGAACGAAGGTGCTGCCGGGAATGGTTGAAAGAGGAAAGGGCACAATTCTCTTCACCGGCTGCTCCGCTTCTCTAAACGGCATTGCCGGATACTCTGAACTATGTAAATATCCCATTAATTTCCTCTATATGTTTTTGATTTTTTTTTTCTCTCTCTCATTTTATTAAGTAATTAAAAATATAAAGTTAAATTAATATGGTGAGCTGCGCACTGCAACTGCATATGTACAATACAATGGGTTGGATCGAGATGAGACAGGCTGTGGGAAATTCGCATTGAGAGCACTATCGCAGTGCCTGGCGAGGGAATTTCAACCCCAGGGAGTGCACGTAGCCCATGTTATCATTGATGGTGTCATTGGCCCACCCAGGTTCGTTTCGTTTGTTCCTGGACTTACTAGATAGATCCTTTCCCTTTTTTACTCTTATTCCCTTGGGCGGGCGGGCGGGATCTCTTAATTTCACCCTACTTGCCAATATTCCATAGGATTCCATTCTTTCCTATTCCACTCAATCATCCACATGCACTCACAATCACAATCACAATCACATACGACCAAACAATAATATCCAACTTGACTTGAGGGAGGGGGGCATTAGTTAAGCTGGATTTAATTTGCATTGTTGTTGTGGGGTGCAGGGGATTGGCAACGACGTCGTCTCATAGTCAGGGGAGTGGAGTAGGAGAGGGTAGTACTAGTATGGACCCGGACGCGCTGGCTCAGACCTACTGGCACTTGCACGTTCAGGACCGGAATGCTTGGACACAGGAGATGGATCTTCGTTCCTCTTCTGCTAGATTCTTCTAGATCAGCGACCCACCCAGCCATTTGTCTAATCTTTTTCCCCTCTGTTTTCATGTCCCTCAATTATTTTCATGTCTCTCATATCTGCTATCAATCATTTCCTCGCTCATGTCAGGGCATGAAACCTATAATTAAATGATGTGTTTCTCATCAAAGTACTATTGTGAATTCGCGGTGTGAGTTCACTATTAATATATGTGTACAAAAATTGCACGGTATTGTAATTCCTCGAGTAATTAATTATTGTTATTGTTAATGTTTACCTTTCAAAAAGTTAAAATAAAGGCTTAAATATGAATTAGGTCGCTGTACATATTTGAGTTTTGAATTTAGTCCTTATATTTAAAGTCAACTTTTTTTAGTCCCTCTAAATTTTGAGTTTTGAATTTAGTTCTTCATTTGCGTTGACCCGTGTCATGTTACCCCAAAAACGCCTACGTGGCACACGTCATTTATTTACAGGGACTAAAATCAAAACATATAATTTTTACAGGGACCTCCACCACCACCCCTTTTTCTCCCTCCTCCTCCTCCTCCACCACCACCACCACCCCCTATCTCTCCTCCACCACCACCTCTCTCTCTCTCTCCTCTTCCCTCCTCCTCTCTCCTCACCACCACCACCACCACCCACCCCTTCTCTCTCCTCCATCACCACCCCCTCTTTCTCCCCCTCCTCCACCACCACCACCCCCTCTCTCTCCTCCTTAAATCGAGCGCCTCCTATGTGCGTGACGATACTACAGTGAGATAGATTTGGCCTCTGTGTGTTAATTTCAGATCCCGACGGTGAGACCTCCCTCCGAAGCTATCTCCCCCCCTCCGATCTCCGCCCCTCTCTCACGATTCTCATCACTTTCAGTCCTTCCCTGTTCTTCTCCGAGAATCCCCTCTCCCAACTCTCTAAGTCCTTCTCAGTCCAAGTCGGTGTTGTTGCTATTTTTTGGATTATTGTTGCTTTGACAGTTTGAAGTCATACATACATGCATACAATTTGTCCGTGGATTATTGTTGCTTACAATTTTTCCCCTGTTGCTTTTCCTTTTAAACAAGTTCGGTGCTGTTTCGGAAGGCCATTGTGTTTGAATTGGAACTGTTAATGCATTTTTCTGATTTTTTTTCCATTTTTCCCAATTTTCTTGATTTTCCCCGTTTTTCCAAAATTTGCGATACCAGAGAGAGGATGAGGGAAAAGCAGGAGGGGTGGTGGTGGTGGTGGTGGAGGAGGGTGGGAGAAAGAGGGGGTGGTGGTGGAGGAGAGAGAGGGGGTGGTGGTGGTGGAGGAGGAGGAGGAGGGGGGAGAAAAAGGGGTGGTGGTGGAGGTCCCTGTAAAAATTATATGTTTTGATTTTAGTCCCCGTAAATAAATGACGTGGCCAGCAGTGTGCCACGTAGGCATTTTTGGGGGTGACATGGCACGGGTCAACGCAAATGAGGGACTAAATTCAAAACTCAAAATTTAAAGGGACTAAAAAAAGTTGACTTTAAATGTAGGGACTAAATTCAAAACTCGAATATTTACAGGGACCTAATTCATATTTAAGCCTAAAATAAATTACTGTTATTGTTTATTCTGAATCTGAGACACAGAAAAAAAAAACGGAAATGGTCCATTTATTATGCACCTCAATGCCCAGAACTTGTTTTGTAGGGTGTGTTACAAGTTTCTGCTTTTAAAGAGAATAAGTAACAGTTGTTTATCAAAAAAAAAAGGAGAATAAGTACCATATGGTCCAATATATATTTGAATGGTTTATAAATTATAATTAAGCTGACTTGTCTGGTATGAAATTTGACGAATGATGAGATAATATTTTTATCACATACTACTTACTGGTGTATGGACTCAATTCCTACTAGATATGGGTTTTTTTATGACAAAAAAAGAAAAAAAAATCTAACAAATAAAATAATTTTAATTTAAAAATAAAAAATTGATGAAGTGACACATGTCACTCTACCAGAGAAATAACACATATAGTATGAGAAATTAGAACCTATTTTTTCTTATACTGCAGTAATTGATAATAAATCACTATTTTAACTAGAAAATGGCGATAAGAATTGTACAAAATTTATTTCCTACTTATAAATGCGCATATATGCTGAAAAAGCTCCGTGTTCTTTTTCACTTTTACTGCTCTGTTTACTTTTCCGAAAGAGTCCATCGAATTTTCCCTGTTGCATCAAAATAATTCTTACGAACAGTTTCTCACATATATCAGACTACTAGTCCATTTCATGCATTGAGTTCCTGCTAATTTTACAAACAATTGGATCATTCTCTCTTGTCAAGGCATGGCATTTAGAAAATCGTGATTAATGACTAATTTGTCGGTAATGGGTCAAGTTGTGTGGGGTCGAACGGACTTATGGGCCCAGCAGTGGAAAAGGCTAAGCGGTGCGAAGGAGTGGAACGGGGACATATGGTTGCATGGATAAAAGCAAGAATTCGTGTCCTAATTTTGGACACACAAACTATGTGTACTTGGTTGAATCTTCAGTCTCCAACAGTGTGTTTTAGTGTTGTTATTTCAATTCTCATGTTCATTTGCTTATGGTATACAAAAACAAATATCACTATAGAGAAAACTATTATATGTATATGTGGTATATAGAAAATAGTACGAATAATGCACACACAACAATTGTTTTCCACTTCTACATTTAAATTAATGGATAAATATGTAACAAAAGCGTAGGAAAAAGTATTATTCTTCTCCTCTTTCTCTTTGATCTTTCCGTAAAGAATGGAAATTGGACAAACGGAATAGTGATAGCTCATGGGTCAAAAAAGCAGCCAATTTGTGTGTGTGTGTGTATCAAGTTGAGATATGTATTGGAATAGCCGTCATATATACATGTTGGGGTATAGCAGCTGCAATGACAGCTACTTGGAATGGGTTGATGACTAGGAGGAGGGTTCCACACCATGAAATGGTGGGTACAATGGTGCGTTACATGATTGGTGATATATATGCTTTTTTTTGTTTATTTATAGTTCATACAACCATATGATGATTGGAATGCTATTCATCACATCATTTCAGTCAGGTCAGGCTTAACCGAAGTGGTCCCAACAAGTCGCATCTGAAAAGTGAGAAGTTTAATTACAGCAACGTGTCCGGCCACTCTAACGACAATCCCTCATTAAATGCTCTTCTTGTTGGCTTGTAACAAGAAGAGTTTAGCCTCTTCTTGGGTCATTGTTGATAAGAATGGCTGTCGTAGGAAAAGTTTGAGCACAATTAAAGCTTAAACCACATTTTCAAACACACTCTGTTTATTGATTTAACTTTTAAAAATA
Source organism: Glycyrrhiza uralensis (assembly GCA_030159175.1). Taxonomy (NCBI): domain Eukaryota; kingdom Viridiplantae; phylum Streptophyta; class Magnoliopsida; order Fabales; family Fabaceae; genus Glycyrrhiza; species Glycyrrhiza uralensis. The sequence goes on along the minus strand of BRZY01000001.1, from coordinate 46,613,866 downwards.
ACAAACGGAAGAATTACAAAAGATTGTCCTTGAAAAACAAATAGAGTCCTAGTTAGGAATGTAAATGGGGCGATATAGGTAATAGGTAGTTAGGTACGGATAGTAACTATCTATCTCATCTCTATTTATTGGCGAGTACCTTAAATATTCGTTTAGTTTACTCGTGGGTATCCGTTAAGATATCTGTCCCATACTCGTAGTGAGTTTTATCCACGGGTACTGGTTTTTTAACATCCCTAGTCCTAATTACCTAAAAGAGGAACTATAATGGAATCTAGCGTATGATTGAGATTATTACAACAGAAATAACTTTTAGCGGCAATTATTATATCCTTTAGTGGCAAATTTTATTGCTGCTAAAACTTTTACTGGCATATATCAATTAGCTAGTGCATTCAGTGTCGGTCAAAGTTTCCGACAATTATAAAAGAGCAATTATACATAGACACCCACACACCCTACCAACACCACACTCCAATGAATAAAATGAGAGAATGGAGTGTATGATGGGTGTGTATGTATCATTAATGATTATAAAAAGGGCTAGTAAAGACCTTGATACTGGCCGGGAAGAATATAAGTATTTTAACGGCAATAGCTGGGGGCAATTTTAATGGCCGCTGAAATTGATTTGGACAACAAATTTGCACATTAACCATGGATGATTTCTTGGCTGATCAATGTTAAGATTTTCCATGAAACAAAGACAATAGAGTTATTTTACGAAAATTTTCTAAAATTCCCAATAGAAGAATTGTAACATGATTTTTAGCTTTGTTATTGTTATTATTCTACTACAGAAAAAGACTACAAATTTGGTTTTGAAAAAACTTTCAATTGATCGGTATCTTACATTTCTAAACTCTAACAAATAGTAAGTTACTCAGTATAAAGCATAAATTACAAATAATTAACTAAAACTCAAAGGGCAAATGAAATGGATAATATAATGTAAATAAACCAGAGCCTCAGTCCTTCAAGGATAACCGAGTATATATACATAAGCACAATAATAGGTTAAAAAAAATTCTTTTATTTATTTTTAACAATTTTTTGTATTTTGTATTTTTTTAAACATTTTTTAGTCAACTAAAGGTACAATAATAATTTACAAAAATTTATATTGTGGTTGCAACTTGTTCATCCTTGTGAATGGCACAGGTTTAATTTATCGCTGCTGACCTTGCTAAATGGAGAACTATAAACTTGCAATATCATTTTGGTCTTGTTCCAGGGGGGATTGGAAGGTGGAGTGGGCTGTTTCATGCTTCTTGATTTGGCAATGCAGAAACAAGGAACATCATCATCATAACGGTTTTGTCAGGCCAAACCAAATGACCCTTTGTTGATCATAAAGCGTTACATTGCAAATTACCAACAAGCAAAAATTGTGGACATTTTCAGGCCTGTGTGCCCACAGAGATGGATTAATGTCAAATGGTACCCACCTCCTCAATGTATGAGCAAGCTCCCCCATTCCTTTGGGGGTTTTTCTATCTACACATACGTACTTTTCTATCTACACATATTTGATGCGGAAGTATATTTTTTTTAAAAACATACATGATGCAGACGTTGTACTTTAATGCGGAACTAATAGTTCGGCATGTATTTTTTTTTTCAAACATACATGATGTGGAACTACTAGTACCGCACGTTGTAATTCAATGCAGAACTAATAGTTCCGCAAGCATTTTTGATTCGTTATGCTTGCGAAACTATTAGTTCCGCATTGAATTACAACGTGTAGAATTATTAGTTCCACATCATGTATGTTTTAAAAAAAAAAAATACATGCGGAACTATTAATTCCACATCAAGTATGTGTGAATAGAAAAGTATGTATGTGTAGATAGAAAATACCTTCCTTGGGCAAGCCTATGGGAGTTCATACTCCTAGGCAAGCCCAATGTATGGCCTTAGGCTAATCTCAGAGACACCAACAAAAGTTTCTTAACACTTTGTTTGGTTGCAAAAGGAAAGTGAAAGGAAACATAGTATAAAAGAAAGAAAAAGAGTGAAAAGTGAGAGGATTATTTAGTTGTTTGGTTTGAGTGAAAGTGAAAGGAAAAAAGCTAGAACTTTTCTCTTCTTTTGTTTAATTGTGTAGAAAGTGAGAGGAAAGAAAAGAAGATTGTTGTGAAATGACACAAGTGTTCTCATTAAAAATATATTTAAAAAACTTATTTATGCCAAAGGATTTTTTTATATATTTATGCTAAAATAAAACAATACATTGAAATATTTTCAAGTGTTGTAGGTCGTGGCATGTCACGCACATGCTCTTTTTTTAAAAAAATAAATAAAAGAAGCTGCAAAGTATAATACTTTTGGGAGAATGAAAACACACAGGGATTCAAGTTATTGGAATATTCAACATTCATAGACATTTTGGTCATTTTAACACAAGTAGTTTCGTTCCATCTAGTTTTCTTCACATTTCGGGAAGAAATGAATTTTTATTGGGATCCACAAAAGTTTTCTGTCGACTCACTTTTTTATTGTGATCCAAATGGTGGAAGGTGTTGCTTTCTTCTCTCTTTCTCTTCTATTGTTTTCTTTCCATCAACTTTCCACAGAACCAAACACAGTGTAAGGGCCAGACTCATTGAAGAAAATGGATATAGTTGTCAAATTCTTCATTTCAAGGTTGTATCTCTTGGTTGACCAAAAAAAAAGGTTGTATCTCTTGGTTGACCAAAAAAAAAAAGGTTGTATCTCTTGACCCCAAGAAAAGGTTGCATCTAACTAACGTGTATGGAATGAGGCCTCTAGCAATAAAACAATTCACATGGTTTTCACCTCGGGTATCTTCATCTTGTTGCTTAAGTTCCCTTTCTGCTTTATATAACTGACTTGAGTAGGGCTGTTCGTGGGTCGGATTTGGGCAAATCCGTTATCCGAACCGATCAAAGTAGGACGAGTTGGGTTGGATCAGATTTTGCGTTTTTTGCTCATCAAATCCGAACCGAACCAACCCGTACATGAACGGGTTGGATCGGTTTGAACCCGCGGGTCCATGCTTTTTTAAAATTAAAAAATCCAAAAATTGACAAAAAAAAAGGAAAAAATGGATGTTCTGGGGAAAAAAATAGAAAGAGAAATGGGCCTAGCCCAACCGCATGAGCAAACAGAAAAACATTAAAAAACACAAAAATAGCACCAAAAAGCCTTTGGAATGTGAACCCTAACCTAAACACACACACACACACACAGAGAACAGAGGGAAGGGGGAGGCGCCGCCAAGAGAGGAGGGGAGACAGCTGAGTCGCGACTTGGTTCAAGACGATGCTCGCTGGCAGTGTTGCGCAGTCCGACGACGAAGGCCTTGCCGCCTTTCTACACAGCGGTGGCGCTTGGACACGATGCGCAGTGCGGCGGTGGAGCCTGGACAGGCCGCACGAAACGGTGGCGCCTGGAGGAGCACAATCAAATCTCTTTTGCTGCGTGTGCGTTCTCCTCCCACCAGGCACAACAGCATCTCCTGCAGATGCCATTGACCTGAAACGATCTCCAGCTTCCAAAATCGCGAGGTTCATGATCGTCGTCATGGCATTAACTTGGAGTCTCGGGTGTTGCGAGCCAACGTCCTCACGACATTAGCGTGGAGTCTCGGGCCTTACAGCACCGCCTTGCGCGACCCTTCTCCTTCCCCACGGCCAGATGCGCCGCCCGCATTCCTCAGAATAGATCCCAGCTTCCTTCCCCTTTCTTTCTTTTTTTATTTGGGCTTGGCTCTTACTATTCCAGTTATGGTCTATTAGTGGTTGTAAGTTGTATAGTCTGAAATATTTTTAAAATAATAATTAAAAAAAGATTGACACATGTTCGGATCGGGTTCGCGGATTCGCGGGTCTGGAAATCAAAATCCGATATCCAAACCAAACCATATCGGGTTTGGTCGGTTTGGATCGGGTTGGACCCGTTCAATGCAAAAAATCGAAAAAGAGTCGGTTTGGGCCGGTTCAGGTTCACGGGTTACCCGAACCCGTGAACACCCCTAGACTTGAGTATGAAGTATATGGATCTCCATTGCTAATGAATCACTTAAAGCTCTCTCACGTGATCAAGTAGTTTTCAAACCCTCCTCAGGGTTAAGGACAGAACAAGTTTTATTTGCTTTTATTGGAAATGAACTCTCAATTGTTGTCCAATTGTTGAAAAATTCATCCTCGTAACTCAAACGTGTTCGTTAAAAGGAAAGACTTATCTTTATACGTCATAAGCAAGTAGCAAGACTTATCTACTAACAATATGTTTAACAAAAGGTCTTTTTGGTATAATGCACGAACGTTAAACGATGCCCGTTAACTAAGACCACTAGAAGAGCAATGTTATCATGCAAATGACTAGGTTTTATATGTTTTAACCTTTGCTAATCAAACCAATGGTTCATTGAACCGGTAATCAACATAATTTCAGAGAGTTGTTAAATAAAAGCAAACAGGAAAATTTGAATGCAAAAGCAACAAATTATTGGTTATACTCAAATCCTAGTTTGAAGAGAGGATCAAGTTTGTAAAAAAATTTACCAAAAAAATTAAAATTTTATTGTTTAGTTTAATTGTTGTAAACCTCATATGACATTCAGTTTTTTCTTTGGTTTTTGAAATTGAAGTTTGATCAGAGAACCTTCTCTCATATGAAGTGTAGGTGTGTGTATAGTTCCTATTTTATTTGTCCAGATTTTTATAAGATCCCTCCTATTTCAGCAAACAATTATACACTGGCGCATCGATTTCAGTTCAGGAATCAATAGTAAATAGAAGATACAGCTACATCATGTGCTGCTTCTGCTAACTCCTCAATATATTACTCTCTCAGTCATATAATATCTGTCCCTTTGTAAATTTTGATTTATCTCAAATTATGTCATTTAGAATACTTAAAAACATTAATTATTTTTCTCCTATAATACTTTTATTTATTAGTATCTCAACCTACCATAGATTAATTAGTCATTCTTATCTACTACATTCTACCACTTCTTCAAGGGTATTTTATCAGAAAAAAAAATTATGAGACGAAAGAAGTAGCTAACTAGCAACAGAGTTAGCACCATTAAATGATGAGACATTAATAATCCGAGAAAACCAAATTCTCAAAAGCTACAACATTGAAAGCTAGAGCTTTAAAAACTTCTTTCATTCAACTCTGGCATGCAAGGCAATGAATTTGCATTTGGACAAGAATCATGATACTCCTCAAATGTGAATCTCAGAACATGTTAGATCATTAACCGTCTAACAACAATCACAAAATATTATCACCTGCACCTTAACACACGACAGCTTTACAGTGGAAAAATATAAAATAAAAAAGCCTGTAGGAGCAGGTTTGACTCCTGATCCAAAGTGGGGTAAGAGCTCCAGCATTATAGAACGAGGAACAGAACCCTTGATGAGTATAATCCAACAGTGGCAAAGATCCCTTGATGATGTGTGGACCAGAATTTTATTGGCCACATAATCATCATGGTATAACTGAGCATGCTCTTTGGTAGTCTATTCTGATGAGGCTTCCAAACTTTCTACTGAGGTCTTACAAGACTACGAGATGGACCGTGCAACAACTTAACAAACCCAAGGAAGCTTAACTTTCCGTCGGTGTGCCTAATCCAGTCATGAAGAACAGCATGAACAGGGACAGATGGACCAAGGCCAAGCTCCTGATTATTATTTAGTTAGAACCATACATGAGAAATGTATTGCAATTGCATAACTATAAAAAGAGGTGGTTGATAAACTAAATCCCAAACTAGAATACTACATAACAGGTAATAAAAAATCAACATAGATTAACCCATAAACTTCATAACTGAAACTAGTTTCTTGCACTATCTCCACTCCAATGTTGAAATTTATGTTTGTCAAATTAGAGATTACTAGGCTGCTAGAAATTATAACCCACTAAAGTTGGACATTGTTAGATATCTTCATTTAAGAAAAAATAGTTGACATAGTAAGATATTATCAGCATAAAGAATTCCAAAGGTATGTATGCATAAACTATAGTCGTGGTCAAATGAAGCATACCGAAGCTAGTTCCTCAATGACTATAGCCCTGTTTCCATCCTTTTCAAATAGTTCATAGGCACAGCGTGCATGTTGCTCCCACCGGTCAAGTGCTTCAAGTTGATGAACACTAAGTGCAGCTGCACAGAACTCGTCAAAATCCATCCTTCTATACTGCAAGGCACTAAGCTGCGACCCAAAATCAATTGTATCAATTATCAGTACATGCACAAAATATCATAATATAGAGACATTACAGTTAAATCAAAGCACTTACTGATGCCATAAAATCAGGAATGCGTGACTCCTTCATAGCATATGTTGCATTCTTCATCAAGGCCTGGCCAGCTCAATTTAATGAGATTTCTAACATTTATCCTCTTAACATGGTATATAAAAAGAGTTGGAAAGAAACCAACCGCTTTGATATTTTCCAAGCTAATGGTGCCATTTTTGTTTGGCTCTAAAAGTGCAAACTGCTCCTTCAAATAATTCAGCTCATCAATAGCTAACGTCTTAGACAGAGCCTGTCCAAATGGCCATGAATATAAAATGCCAGTAAGCTATTGGGAAACATACATGTAGTGTGATCAACAAATGGAACGAGGAACAGTAGCAAACAAAATTACAGGACAAAGCACTTGCAACAATGCCGACGCATATGTTTTTACCATCTCTAACTATGATCTTACAAATAGCATTTCATAAATAGCAGATTTGACCAGTTTGTTACTCAAATTGCTCATGCAACAACAAACTCAGCCTGATTTCAAACATTCTGTAAAGTAAACTCTTGCATAAGTAGTACATCAGTTAATGGTAGAGAGTACGAAACCAATTGAGGACACAGTTCTAGCAGTAAAAATCAGAAGAGAAGATACCAACAGATATATATCTCATCGAATCCTCTTCTCCATTCAATATCAAGATAGTAGAAGTAAGCTCTGAATAAATATACACACCCTTAAAGCTGCTTTCCGTAGAGAGGAGGAACGCAGGTATGCCTTTATGAGCTTGAACACTAAAATATCCAGGGGTACTTTGACGTCCTTATAATTTTTAATCCACGGATGACCTGCAGTTATATACCTGTAAGGAGCAGAATAAAACATAAGAAAAACCAAGACCCTCCAATGATAGATGAGAAACTCACCCAATGCTTGTGATGCAGTCATTCTTTTCCTTGGATCTTTATTTAGTAATCGCTTAACAAAATCCTTTGCCTCATCCGACAAAGAAGGCCAAGGAGGTTCATCAAAAATTGGATCGGCTTTCAATACAGCACGAAAGATCCCAGATTCAGTCCGTGCCCAAAATGGACGGCTGCCACATAATAAAATATATGCAATCACACCAATACTCCAGACGTCAGCCTCTGTACTGTAAGCTCTATGCAGAACCTCAGGAGCCACATAGTATGCACTCCCAACAATATCATTAAGCCTTTCATCTGTAAAGCACAAAAAATTCAAAACTTAAACCCATACCCAAGATATTACATGACATGAAGCATACAAAAATGGACTCAAAAACATACCTGGTTTAACAAAATCAGACAAGCCAAAGTCTATGGCCTTCAACTCTGAGTTCTCGTCTTTGGATGTAAACAAGAAGTTCTAATCCAGAAATCACCCATTTTTTGAAGTTAATAATTGATAAAAATGTCTTTATGTTGCATACTGAAGTACCACTTCTGCCAAATTTTTACTCCTTTTTTTGAGTGGGGAGGGGGGGTCTCAGTCTTATGATGTAGGATAGAAGAAATTGCAAATATACTTTACCTCAGGCTTGAGATCACGATGCACAACACCCTGTAGATGGCAAAATGCAACCACATTCAGTATTTGCGTCATGACAGCTTTTGCATCTTCCTCTGTGTATTTCCCACCTCTGCAAGAGGAAACACAACTCATTACATGTTTCCTCTTTTAATAAAAAAATCAGCATAATATTTGCAAAATAAATAAACAAATACCTCGATAGTATTCTGTCCAAAAGCTCCCCTCCTTCACACAACCTGAGATGCACGAGAGTTTAAGAAAATTAGTAATAAATCTCATCAAAAAATTGAGCTTAATAATAATCGAAGAGAAAACGACAACAAAGAATATTGGGCAAATGGCAATTACATAGAACCAAACGGTTACAAAAGATGAAAAAACAAAACAGCAGCACGTACTCCATTACTATATAGACATTATCGTGATCTTCATAAGCATCGTAGAATTGTATTAGATTTCTGTGTCCAGTCAAAGCCCTCAATATTTTCACTTCCCTCCTCACATCCTCAATAGCAATAGCAGTAGTCATCTACAATTCAAAACATAAAAAAAAAACCCAGAAAGCTTTAGTATTTAAAAATTTAGAAAAAAAATAAAATAAAAATTATGGTTAATGATGGAAGAATTGAGAAACCTTGGCTTTTGGGATGACCTTGACAGCGACCTGATGACCCTTGAGTTCACCCTTGATGGATTTTGCAGCACAAGTGTAACCGAAGTGTCCTCTCCCAACCTCTTCACCAAGCTGGTACTTGTGCCCAAAATGCTTCGAGAACCCGAAATTCTTGTCCAGAGCAACCCCCACCGTCTCCTCCGCTTCACTCCCTTCCGGAATGGTGGTGGTTGACTCGTTGGGCTTCACGGAGCCGTGTCGACGAGCAAGCACGGCCCTTATGTGCTTCGCCGGTGACGGCGGCTTGAAGAACCTCCTCGGCGTTCCCGTCGACGGAAACTTGCCAGAGAACAAGTGGTGCGCCGGGCTTGGACTGTAAAAAGGGAAAAAGGGAGATTTTTTACCGTGGTTTGGGGTAAGAGTAGGGTTTTTTTCTCTTCCATTGGGAAGATGGGGCTTAGTAGCATTGGCATTGGAGTTTAAAGTGGTGTCTGTGGCTGTTTCAGGTGAGTGGGTGCCGGAATTGGGAGGGGAGAGTGGTTTTGAAGTGCACAGACCCATTTTTTGGAATGGAATCTGTGTATTGTGTTGAGTTGAGTGTGAGCTAGTGTGGTTATTTGGTTCTGGTTCTTCTGGCTCAAAGTCAAACCTTATTGTGTTGTGGCTATGGATGAAGCAGATTTGGATCGTGGGGCTTTCGAGAGGAATTGAAAAGTGGGATTTTGTGGGAATTAAGGTTTAGGTTCGTTGATCATGGGAGTGTGTTTTAAGAATGGTTTTTGGGCAAGAAGAAGAACCAAAAAACAGAAAGAAAGAGAGAGAGATCCGTAGAAAGTGTTAATCATAAATAAACGACGAGAGTTTCGCTTGTTTTGCTGCACAGAACGGAAACAACTAAATTAAATTAGGAAAAAATATGTTATAATCAGGCGATTGACTTAATGCCTAAAGAGGTTGATTATTTCAATACTTTTGAATTGATTTATAAAACAGGTATAATAATTTTAATATTGGGATATCTTTTCTTTTTTGACGGAAATATTGGGATATCTTATTTTTATTTAATACTTTTTACATTTATTTATTTTACAGATAGTGCATTTTTTTTTTACAGAATCACGGATAGTGCAGGTGAAAAATAAAATATGCTACAAGAGGTAAAAAAAATTCGAATTTTCGGTATAATAAATGATTTGTTTCTGTTCAATATTTTAAATTTTTTAAACGCTCGAAATTTGCGATCAGAATCCTCTACTCCTTTTTAATGTCGTATTCGGATTAGGACATCTTACAAGCCAATTCATTACAGTATTATATTTTATTTTATTTTACTAATAAAATTAAGAAAAGGCTTCGATTAATGATGTCGTCGTTTTTTGGTTGTGAGAAAGGGGAAGGTGTGGACACCCTCAGTGGTCCTCCTCCTCCGTTTAATGTCCAAGTGGAACGTCATGTGGAGATTACTGTAAGTAATTTTAGAAATCATTTTTTTTTATTTTTCTTCGTTGTTTGAATTTGGAAACCTTTTGTTACCGGTGAGAGACAACAGGTTTTTTTTGTTCAATTTCTTTTTCATAAGATCATGTCTTATACACGAGTTTTATAAATAATTAAGGAAGAAGGTTTACACTTCATATAATTCACTATTAATATATATAAATTAGGGACACGTGCATTAAAAGTTTTTACTACAAAACCTTGTCAATGACATTCTTAATTTCTAATCGCAATCATCATCTTCATGTATAAAAATGTGCACGATTTAAACAAATTGAACTTTGTAAAAGTAGTACAGTATACATTTGTACTCTCTTTTACTACTCTTGTTAGTATGTTCTTTAAAAAAAACGGGGGTTAGTAATTTGACTAGAGTGGAAAAAAAATACAATTCTATTACTGGAAAAACTATATTACTGGAAAAAGGGACCTATTTAAATACAAGATAAAGACAAAGTAGTCATTATTTATTTATTTAAGTAGAGGAGAGAGCCCAAACTTATTGCCGTCTTATGTCATTATCGGCATCATTTAAATAAAATTTTATTGTCTTTATGTGAATTTTATTTATTTGTTCACTAAACCAAAAGTGAAGGAAGTATGCCGCCACATGATTTGCTTTAGCTTATAAATTTGATTCAAACAAAATAAAATTATATAATTTAACGTTCGTTGAAAATAAACGGAACGGAAAATAATTTAATGAACTTGCATGCTTCGTCCATAAGAAACGAAAGCTTAGCTTCACAATGTTGACAATGCAACTGAATCAGGTTGTCACGGTTTGAACAACGGTTGTCACGGTTTGGTACTTTGACTCACTGAAATCAAACTTAATATGCAAGAAAATTAGACGAAAAAAAAAACCATGGCATCGACGAGAACTGATCAACAGATCAAGGCATCCACTTGTACCAATTGTTTAAACGTACCCCTACCAAAATTTTGACCATCTCTTGTACATATTATATACTACTTCTGTCTTTAAATATAAGAACCTTTATAAAAAAATAAGTTTTTTTTATATAAAAACTTTTTCAAAAAATTAATTATATTAATTATTTTTTGACTAAAATATCTTTATTTATTGTACAAATTTATGTACTCAATAAATCATAAATGTTATATATTTATTATATATTATTCAACCACTCTACTTTTTCTAATGTATTAATTAAGTGCTGAAAGAGAGAAAGAAAGAAGAGAAATAGTAATAAGTGTTAGGAGTAATTTTGAAAAGTATAATAAATTATTGACAAATTTATTACTATTAACTAAATTAATTTTCTTAAAAAGTGTAAATTAGTTAAAAGGTTATTTTATATTTAGTAACGGAGTTAGTATCAGACTAATCTTAAAGTCAAATTGAATTATTAATACTGAATCCTTGAAAATTCCATGTATTGTAACAAGACGCAGAACAAAAACAATTTCTTTGGTTTGCGTCTATTTTACCACACCTAATTAACTATATATATTGTCAATCCAGAAGTTAAAAAAATTATAATAATCTCTAATGAATTTTTTTTTTTGCTAAGGATCTCTAATTGAAATCTAATCAAAACAGATAATCCGCGGGAAATTTACTAAATATTTTAAAATTCGCAGAAAAAAATTATGCACAAAGATATTACCTGATAACTTATTTTCTATTGATTTTTAAGCAAAATCCGCAAGAAATCATAAAAATTCGAGTAGTATCAATCGTGTATATATACGAGACACCCACAAATAAACGAACTAAATATAACAACAACATCAAACGTTGATAGCCATAAAAAATGTGAAAGCGCTTTCGTTCATGATGGAGTCAAATAAAATCCACCCACATCCACTGTCCTAAAGTCAAGATATATATATACAACCAGAACGTAACCCGTGCGATACACGAGTGTTTTCTATGTATTTTTTAAATAAAGATTATCTTAATTTTAAGATTTTTATATTATATTTTGACCGCAGTTAGTGTATTTAGTTTACAAAAGTGATGTTTCATATATAGTAAATTAGATTTTAAATGTATGTCTAAATTTTGCAAGACTTGTGCATAAAATTTATTTATTTTTAACGATAATATGATAGATGGGCTATTAGACTATTGTCTTGAAATGAATGTCTTTGTAAAAGAGTAATATGATTAGTTGTTTAGTGTCCAATATTGGAAGTTACATCATTCAATGCGGGAAATAGGTATCAAATTGAGGAGAAACAAATTGATCACTTATTAATTTGCATCATTAATAAATATTTTATGGAATACTACATTAACATCTAAATCCTATGAAAAGAATTATACTTTATTATAATTTTAGTACTTTTTTAAGACCACTATTAAAATAATTTTAATACAAATATGTTTATATGCATTTCTTACAAATTTAAAAATCATGCACCTCGTGCAATGCATGGGTTAGGTTGCAACTTAATTACTTCAAAGTCCAAAAGATGAACAATATAGAGAAATTGTCCCATTTTTTAAGCATATTTTCAACTAAAAAAATTATTTTAAAACAAATTACATGCAACTTAAAGCAAATATTCTTATTTCTCGTTCATTATTCTCTTCCTAAACAATTGACCAATAGATAGAACATGCTAAAATTTCAAAGAGAATAATGTAGAAGAAACATTAACCCTTGCTTTTGTGACCAATTTAAACAAACTCATTATTGATTTCTCATATTTTTAACTTACTTTCATTGTTTATCAATGTATTAATAGTTCTCCAAGCATATATTGACCATAGATGAAAAAAGTTATAAGACAGTAATGGAAGAATAAGGTCAATCTAATAATTCAATAGTAGCTAACCATAATTTTAATCATAAATTTCACATAAGTCTTATTAATATAACATGTCTCTCACATATGTTATAGCTTGCCTGCCCACTTAGTCCCACAATCCATAAAGAATAAACAAATTCAGCCAATCACTATAAAATAGTTTGAACTCCAAATACATAATAATTTTAGAAGCAAACAATTAAAAATGAAATTATTTTACCTGATTGAAGAAACTGTATACACTATAGATTCTGTAGGTATTGTGCGAGCAAACCTAATAGAAAAACAATTATAGAGCAAACAAAAAACATAGAAAAAACCAACCTTAAAAATATATTATTGACCCTGAAAAATAACAAACATCAGACTGATTGAATAAAATTTAAATACAAATAATTTAAAAACAGGTCATAATAATTTTTTACTTGAGTTGAGAAATTGTATCATTTTATAGGTGTTATATGAGCAACGTAACAAAAAAAAAAGGTGTCGTGTGAACAAACCAAATAGAAAAAAATTAGAAAGCAAACCCAAAAACAAAAAAAGAAAAAAGAGAAAACCAACCTTAAAAATATGTTGGTGACCCTGAAACATAGAATCATTGGACTGGTTGAATAAAATTTATATACAAATAATTTAAAAATAAACCATAATAATTTGTTCCTGAATGTAGAAACTGTATAATTTTACAGGTGTTGTATGAGCAATGTAACAAAAGGTATTGTGTGAGCTATATATCCAAACAAAAAAATAATAAAAGATCAAACCCATAAGCTCTCCAAAAAAAAAGAATAAATCATCACGTCATATAGATAAAAAGACAATAACTTATTTCTAAAATCAATAGGCAGTAACCCATTTTTGAATGGGCTTGAAAATAAAAAATTCACCCCTAGATGAATCCCTTTCCCGGATGCATGTCCATTAATAATTGGTTTTTTCCTCAAAGATAATGCAAAACAAATAAATTAGTAACTCAACTATCCTCATAAGTTGTTTGTAAATCTGATGGACCTCTTGATAGTTTATTAACCAAAAAGCTAATACATACATAATATATACAAAATAGATGACATCAATTTCAGTATAAAAGACCAAGTGCATAATCTAATAGAAGATCACAGAACCTTGACATGAAATTTGTTGGGAAAAATAAAACCACCAATTGTTGGAGACACCTCACATTGGGCGAGCAAGATTGCTCCTCTCCCTGTCCTTTTTTTTTTGTCCTCCTTTGCCCACTCTTTCTCTTTAAGTGCTCCTCTCCTTTCTCCGGTTTCTGCTTTTACTATCACGCGTCACCCCCTTTAATTCCACCTGATTCTGATGGGAATTGGCTTTAGGAATTGGAGAGAATATTTATACCAATCTTGTTCTGACTTTTGAAAATCTCTACACCCGTTCAACTATACGTATCACCTACCACAACAAAATGAATACTTACACATTTAAGATTTGATTCAAATGGACGTTTCAACTTTAAAATTATAATAACAGAACTATTAGAAAAATAGGAAATAGAGCTATTAATATATATATTTCTTATAATCCAACAATATGGCTACTTTTTTTTATCCCAATAATATATGAGATCTTATGGTAAAAAATGACATGGCTTTCTTTGTTCCCATGCGTTACAATCGTTGTTATATTATATTATTGATGTTATTTTATTATTATTATTATTATTATTATTATTATTATTAAATAACACCAATAAAAGCTAGAAAACTATGGTAATTTACTTCTTTGCCCCTGACTTAGATAAAAATACCCAAACTACTCCGACAAACACTCTTTTAGATAGATAGATAGATAGATAGATAGATAATTGTTATATTATTATTTAATTATTTTCAATTTTAAATACTATTTTGACAAAAGAATTAAAAAATTGTAAAACAAAAATAAATTACAAAAATATTTAATTCTTACTACATAGAAAATGTAGAGCAATAAATACAGTATTACAAAAAAATAAATTATTACACTATTTTCAAGTTTCAAATATAAATTTATAATTGTTATTTTCAATTTAAAATAATATTATTTGACAAAAGAATTAAGAAATTATAAAACAAAAATAAATTACAAAAATATTTAATTTCCACTGCATATAAAATGTACAGCAATAAATACAATAGTACAAATAAATTAAAAATTTTAAAAATAAAAATGTCAAAATTGCCCCCACAACCTTCTTTTATATCCTTTTACCAAATTACCCATATTATACTTAAAATATGACAATAATACCCCAATAACCTTCTTTTTAATATATAGATACTTATTCAAGAAATCGAAAAAAATTATTTGGCGGTTAATTTATAAGCTCAATTATTATTATTTGTTTAATTTCCTTTGTTTCGGGTTGAAACTTCATCTGGCAACTCAATGAAGACTCATTGTTCTTCTTGCTACCCACTCACCTCGGCATGACCATAATTCAGCTCCCCACTTATATTGTGCCTCTGCAATTTCATTTTTACTTTGCACCATGAACTTAATCGATTGTTATAAAAGGATAAATGTAGCACTGCACACGTATCTGACCTTTATGTCGCAGTACATGATGACCAGCTAAGTTTCTCAATTTCTTAGTCAGCGCTTGATTATTTTTTTTTTAATTTTTAGTTGTTATTTTGTTGGTGGATTAAATATATTTTTAATCCTTATAAATATAATTACGTATTTTTCTCATTTATTAATTTTTTATGGCTAATTAAAATATGGGTAACGGATACGGGTAGCTAGTTGCTACCCATGCGGGTATGAATTCAAGTTTTAAAAATACAAGTACATGAATGAGTACTATAATACTTTATCCTGACCCTATCCATTGTAATCCCTAGCTAGTTGCAAAGAACAAAAAATCTAGGTTACCATAGGAGATTGAACAATAAAATTGAGAAAGGAAGAATTTTTATACAATTTTATAAATTTAATATAGAAATCTTTTTATAATTATATTTGGGTGATATACACTACGAGTCACCCAACGTGTAGTCCACTATAGTTTTTGCCTATAAATTCCAAACACCTAAATTTATAAAAATAGATCCCCTATACTAAGAAATCCACGCATTCATACAATCGGTCAATCTAGATTGTTAAATTGAGATTTGACAGCTAAAAAATTTAGAGATAAAATTAAGTTTAAAATACAAACTAAAAAATCAGCCGATTGCGTGAATTCCGTAACCGGAGGGAATCTGGATTCCTAAATTTATAATCATGTTAAGCGTAATTCCCCTTAAATATTACCCATTATTACAAACATTAGTTATTATCGCATCAATGCGGAAAAGGATATCCATGCTGTCAGTTGTTTTGTTCACCTGCAAAGTTAACATAAGACTGTCACTGATATCAGAAACTCAAAAAGTTTTATCCAAATCAGTTATTAATATTATTATCATATTTAATTGCTAAAATCCTGCCCATATGATTATGTTATTGCTGCACTTGATTTCTAGTTTTGACTTGAGTTATACAATGGTGGTCCATGATGCTGATAATGACTTGCTGAAAGAACTGTGTCGTATAGTATTTATTTGGAGTCAAATCCGAGCACACAAATAAATTGTCGCTTTTGCACTGTTAATATTATTATAAAATATACAGTCCAATATTGTTTGTTAATTTCAGGTCTTATTATATCGACTTTAAGTATTCACTTATTCAGTATCGTATGAGTTATGACATGCGACCTATGAATTAATACATGCATACGATAAAAAAGATAAAATTTAAAAGGAATGAAACAAAAGAATCTATTCAATTTTGTTCTTTCTACGTGCTAAATGCTGACTCAATATATACTGAATGCTGACTTCAAATGAACTACTAATAAACTTGTGAATGAAATGAAAAATATCTAGAAAAAAAAAAAACTCAAGGGGTTCATTCGGTACAACATTTTATAAATAATCTCATGGTGATAAGGCATTTTTAACTCAATTAATTTAATTAAATATAAAGGTTGACCTTAGAAAACGGAAAACCATAATGATGTCTAGAAGCAGCTGTAGTAATCATGGCACACCACAACCAACTCACAAATCTTTGATGAAAGGTCATAGGAATTAGAGAAACACAAAAGGATAACGAGGGAATGAGTCACTGAGTGAGCTCAAAGAAAAAGACGAGACCGTGGCACAAGTAATGCATTCTTTTAATTACTGTTGTTCTAAATCATCCTATTTTTTATTTCTATAAATTTTCATAATTACTAAATAGAGAATATATTAAATTTTTTTATGTTTTTAAGATATTAGTTGTATTCTTTTTTTTACTTTATAAAATAGTAAAAAAATATATAAGAGGATTTGTAGAGAGATATAACATTTCTTTATTAAGAGAATTTCTAGGAAGATGTAGCATTTCTCATTCAATAATATAGCAAAACTTCAAGAAAATTCATCAAATTAAAAAAAGAGCACATCAAAAAGCACGTTGCCAGCCTTTCACATTTGGCATTCGCCAATTGCCAATGTATGTTATGTATGAATTTATCAAAGAGCCCATCAATTAAAGCGCATGCTTACTGATCTCTCCATCGCCAACAGCACAGCTAAGAAGGAAACATAATAATAAATATTTGCACCCACAAGCACAACCATATCCCCAACCACCATTTGTTCTCTCACTTCCCTTCCATATATCCCACGTTAGACAAAATTAACTCGTGAAATGTATATCTGATATGTCAAAAAAGAGAAATCAGAAAGCGTGGCAAAGATAATTCTTCGTCTGTATTCATCTTAGCTTTCAATTCCCTTGCTATGACCAATCAGCATCAGAAATCGAAAAGTATGTACGCTTGAGCTTGGAAGAAGGAATAAAAATGATAGAAAAATTGAAATGAGACTAATATTTTTTTTAAAAATAACAAAAATGGAAAGAAAAAAAAACTTATGTTTCACACTGTTTGTCAATTGCAGAATTGCTGAATAATGTGGACAATGAAATGTTGCAAAATCATTTTGTTTGATTGATTATGTTTCGAATTCCGCTGTCAGAACTTGCTTATACATTAAGTTACTGGATTATATGACTGATTTTAACCCTTTTGTATTGTATTTTTTTTTTATCACCATCCATGATTATTGGTTTGAATTCCCTTAATTCCTCACTTATTCGCGCGTTAACTCTTCGTATAATAATACTCGCATTAGATAGTGCATCATTTCATTCATCAATACAATAAACAGTTGAATACATTTAGAAAGAAACAATTCTGTAATGCAGATTCATGCACCACTGCCACGGAGTAATTTAGTTCAGGCATATCCTTACATTATGATGATATATTTGCGAGTTAAGATACAAAATATAAATACTTCCAATGGCAGGGGCCAAGATCATATTTAGGATCACCGCTTATTATCCCTTTCAGTTCTTCACTTCTTCTTCATCTAAGCCTTAGTTAACTATGGGTGGGAAACAATCAAACCTTTATATCATACTTTTGGATGGAAAACAATGGTCTAACCAGAAGTTCTATCACCCCCAAAACCAGACTGTAGAAATCCAGTTTCACTCAGATGGCTAACATCACCCCACCTTTTTAAGATCCATTTATCCTCACCATCTAAGTGAAAAACACTGACGCACGTGTTGAGTACCTTCCCAGCAGGCCTTCCGTTTGGGCAGGCCCTTTTGTAAAGTGATCTGATGAATCCTCCATGAGTGACAACGACTACTCGTTCCCCTACAATCAGTTAATATAGATAATGTCAGCCTAATATAGTGGTGAGTGGCTAATGTTGTGTAAACGAGACATCAAGTGCCTTTGTGGCAAAGTATTAAAGCAACTTGCATGTCAAACCAATCTAGCCAGGGAAGTCAGGGTGTCATGTAGGGCACTGAGATTATTGGATGAATTAAAAAGATCTCAGGTATAGTTAATTAATGATTAATTAGGAAAAACATAATTTTCCATGATATGTGATGACGGAAGGACTTTCACTGGTAGCCTACCTTTATGCTTCATGGCAATTCTAAGCAATGCAGATGTGGAGCGGTCAAAAAGTTGAACAAGACTTTCTCCACCACCCTGCACAAAATGGTAAATGGATCAATGTTATGTATATGCAAAATTTAAGGCATTCATCATAATAATTATATATTAATAAAACATACATAAAGTGAATGACAAACATCAAGTCATAGGAAGCCTTTATCCACATGCATGTACCGTCGTTTCCACGTTTGGTCATGACACATAATCAGAAACACTTCTAGACTAGAAAGGAGATTCCGAGATACTAGCAAGACTACTTGACAACAATGTAGTTACTATATAAAACAAATAAGAGAACTAGAACATGGATAAATAAGCAAGTTGTACATCGAAATAAAGCAGACTCCACAAGATTTGCTAGAGTTGTCTGACGGTTTATTCTCAGCATGTCTAGAGTTTTGAAAATGCACGATGAGATAACCGATCTTAAAATGACCATTCTGAGTTCTCTAACCATGAATTCACATGATTAGTTTAACTGATCTAATTGACCTTATTTCATATTTTATTATGCAATATGATATGACATCTTTTGGCTACTTCTTCGAGTTCCACATGCAGCAACATATAGGCACTTCCAGGGAGCCATTAGTACCCACTTACACTCATCTTGTAAATTCTTTGAGCATACCCCATTGGACTTAAAGAATTTTCTATATGGTAGCCTAATCCAAAACCTATGCTCTTCATGTTATTACATAATTACCAAGGAATTTTACGCTTACAAGTTGGCTTCTATGGTACTTACTGGTATTTCCATATCTTCATTCTTAGACACAAAAGCCTTGTAAGCCGTGGGATTAGTTTTAGCTATTTCATGAAAAACAAGGCCTTGAAGATCCCCCAGGTGTCTTTCCCGTAGATCAGCATCCTTGACAACCTAAAGTTTCAATCAAAGGTAAATATTATTAGGAAAAAAGAAGAATAGGTGATAGATCACTTGTACTAAATATGAGTAGAATTAAGAAACAAAAAATTGCAAGCATAATTTTCCTTAATCATGAAGGCAGAGAAAGAAATTTCTAGAAGTAATATGCTTATATCCAAATATTCAATTTAGGAATTGAGATACATTTTTGTTGCTATCTGTCAGAATGTCAACAAAATATCAAAGAATATCTATAGTATATCTGATAACATTTTAAAATATCTTTACAATGTCTAAGTGGGTCTTAGAATATACAGTGTAATCAATTAGTAATCTAAATAAGGAAGCAACATTAGGAGTTGTTACCAATTCATAATGCTTCCCGATTTTTTCCTTATTAAATTAAGATCGGTAGTCTTATTGTATTAGTGGGTTCGCGCTTGTACTTGTAATACTATATTAGGACTTGATCAAATTATTAGTAAAAGTAGGACCATTGAAATGGTATTTTATATCATATATTGTAACACTTAACACACTATATATCAATCATATATCCTGTTATTCTGAGTCTTTATTCTCTCTTTGACTACTTCCCTATCTAAACCCTATAAATTCAACATTCAACACAATCTAAGGAAAAGGAACAATTCATCACTGTATTTCATAATTACAAAGAAACAGCAAGATTGTTCCAAGCAATAGCATAGTCAATCTGTTGTCCAGGTAATAATAAAAGGCAACAATGTTTGATACCTATAAACCAAAGGAACCAATGGTTTCAAGCAATGAACATGTTAAAATAAAAATCATTACTAAGTGATTATCTTATCACAGCTGAATCAATAATATGCAACATGCAGAAGATTGACTCAGGGTACTAACCTCTATCCCTCCAAATCTGGATGCAATTATCTCTGCTGTTTCAAAAGCTCGTTGCAAGTCCGAAGAATATATAACAGAGACCTTAGATTCCCTGGATAGTCTATCACCAACCTCAATTGGAAAACTTACAGGAATTAGGATCATGAAGGCATAAATAAACAAAAATGTAGTGCAAGGTTGCTTGGTTTATATCACCCAACCTTGGTTTGTATATAAAAACTAGAGAAACATAAAAAAATACAACTTACTGCAGCTGCTTGCCGTCTTCCAGTTTCATTTAATTCAACATCCAGATGTCCCTGTTTACGTATTAGTGGAATATGAACATAATCAGGGCCAGAAAACTCGAAAGGAACCACAGATATGAGAAATAATGCACAAGAAAAAAAAATCTTATTGAGTGACAGAGTGAAGGACAAGGAAGTTATACTTAGAAGGCATCTTGTCATAGGTATGGAAAAAAAATAAACAAACTATATTAATGGTATATTCCATGGTTCACCATGGGAAAATTGGTGCATCTGCAAATCACTTGCAACATTAGTTTAAAAAGTTACATTTTTTTATTGTTAAATTTTGTTAGAAGTCCATGACTTTTATCAATTCCTGCAAATGCAAAAGTTTGTAACTTTTGGATACAAACATTATATCTTTGTTTTTATATAAAAAGACAAAGGTTGCATAATTTTCACAAAAAAGATACAAAAACATTTTGTGAAACACCAGAAGTTTGTAACTTGTTTGGATAATGTTGTAAATATCCCACTGATATCTATTCCTATTTGCTTTCCTGTTCCATTAGAAACCATTCCATCTAATGCAACATTCGGTTGCAGAAATAGGTTCATATCCATCTCTCTACTTCTATTTATAACAAATGCAACATTCAGTCAAAACAATTCCACATGTTGAGCTGAAGCGGAAAAGATAAATACAAAAAGTACCTGGATTTTTCCATTAGCATTCCAAGCTGTTTCACCATGACGCACAACAACAATCTCGGCGTAATCTGGATGGGGATAGCTATAACCAGCATAATGTTATGTTACCAATTAGTTTAAGGAAGCTCGACTTAGAAATAGGAATAGCAAAGAAAACTTGGAATTCCACTAAATTGGAAAAAAAAAATGTCACCGATGATGGATTTAATTTCTTATGTTTTTCATTTTCACATTTCAGAGACAAACACAAGTGCAGAGGCATAACAAGATGAAGAAACGAATGGAGAGAGTTAAGGAGAGAGAAAGGAACCTAAAATGGGTGGAATCGTCGGTGGAAGACTCAGCCATTGTGAGCGAGCGAGTGAGCGAGTCAAGTAATGAAAGGTGCTTGCGTGCTTTTGCTAATTTAAAGTGCAAAGATGAATATGAATGAATGAGGCACGCCAATGTTGTTTTTACCCGCTGCTTCGTTCTCTTGCGTTTCTCGCCTTAACCCTTTTCCAACACTTCAGCTAAATGACAAGTTCCCATTGGTCAGAGAATTTGATTACAATAATTGATGGAAAAAAAAAGTTAGGCTTGTTTTGGTTACGTAAAAAAAAAAAGTTAGGCTTTATTTGACATCACAAAATCAAAAATGACAAAAATAATGTATATAAAAAAAAGAATTGATGATTGACAAAAATATAAAAATTAAAAGAATTATCAGTAGAAAATTATATTAAAATCGATATAGATACGCGCTCGCATCGACATACACATGACATTCGATTTTCACCGTTCACAATCAGAGTAAAAAGAATACGATTTTTTTTACAAAAAAATATGAATTTAAATATTTATAAATTTGGAAAAAGAAAAGGTCAAGCATTAATAAATTATAAAATTCCAAGTTTAACTTGACTTGGGTTCTTTGTATCTTCTAAATATAATATAAAATCAAAGTGACATATTTTAAAACAAAAAATATGTTTTGAATAATTTTAATTAAAATAAAATATCCAAGAGGTTTATTTTAAGGATCGTCAACTTTTCAAGTAACGTGCAAATTAGCACAATAATGAAAATAACAGATTAAAGAATAAACAGAGAAATAAATCCAACCAATTCTAAGTTTTTTATTTTCATTTTTATCTTTTGTTTTATATCTCTATCACTTTTTTCACATTTTCATTTTTTCATTTTTTTGTGTTTTTGTGTTTTTGCCCTTTTTTGTATTTCAAGTTTTTTTAACTCATTGTCCTAATTGCTTTTAAAAAAACTCATTTTCCTGACTTTATCTATTCATTTACTTTTATTATATATCATTTTTATCTTCTGTTTTTGGTACCCAGATGAGATTTCAGTGGTGGTCTGGATGGCAAAGGCAAACCTCGATCGACCTATACTAAACTCAAGGGTGTCATTTTAGGCTTTCAAGTGTGATAGGTGTTTTTTTTTCGATTCGGATCACTTTCGTGACCACGCAGTATCCCAAAGCTGATAACCAAGGACTAATTTGCGTTCGCAAGACGTGGCTTCCGCTAGTCAAACATTTTTTTAACACTGAGTGTGATAGGTGTTTAAGTTTGTAGCTCATTGCCAGTCGTATTAAAAATAAATAAATTGATAACAAAGTTAATCGACTCAAGCATGGTTCTAAATTGCGAACTGCATCACGTGATGCGGCTGTAATATTGCGGTTGCAGTGGCCTCCGCAACCATATCGCACCACAATTGCGGTGTGATTTGTAATCACGCTAAACGACCGCAACATAACGTCGTTACAACCGCAATGGGCCGCATCAGACCCCACATCAGACTGCAACGGATCGCAATGGACTCCGTTTTGTTCATCTTTCACATCAAAATGAAAATTTTCATATATAAAAGATATAAAATAAATAAATAATTATAGAATTTATTTTACATTCGATGCAAACATAAAATAAATTCACGCTGCGGTAATCGCAATGCACGTCACAGCAACCGCATTAGCTGCAATCGCAACAACCGCGATGCAATTTAGTACCTTGGGCTCAAGATCTGCTGCACTTTTAGAAATTAAAAAAAAAACTACACCCCATAAACTTGAATAGGACTACGTTCAGTTAGAGATATAGATCAGACTTCAATGATGAAGGCGTGGCATATGATTTCTAGGTGCGATGTCATGCGGGTTGAGGTTGTTAGTTCCAAATATAAATGTTGCAATGGACAAATCCCTAAAATCCAATCTTCCTTGCCTAGCTCTAATTTGTGGCAGGGAATTTGTCACTCCTAGGAGGTGGTCCACAACAATTTAATTTGGCATGTTGGATCCGGATCACTTTTAACTAAAATCAATTTTATAAAACTAGTTCAATTGAAATCAATTTTTGTCACCGTATAACCAAACACATTTAAAGAATCTAAGAAATGGCTCAAGAAACACAATCCCTAAAAAAGTTTTCCATTTGCATAGATTGATTCAATGAATTTGATATCTTAAATGGTGGCAAAAATAGTCACAACTATTAAATGAGATATTAACACATCAATAAATATTGTAAATGTAAAACTTTTTTACGCAGATAGTATAACAAAATTAATAATATTTATCAATACATCAAATAGTTTTTTTTTTGTTAAAAAATACATCAAACAGTTTTTTTTGTCATACACACACTCAGGAATTAGGGAAAAAGGCTTGGGTGGAGATCGAACTCATACCCTGAATAACATGTCCCCCTAACTTTCCATTTGAGCTGTAAGGGAGAACATACATCAAACAGTTGAATAGAGTAAATTAAACAACACCCCAAAACCGGACTACATAGATCCATTTGGGATCAGATGACTAACATCGGCACACATTTTCAAGGTCCATTTGTCCTCACCATACAAGTGAAAAACACTGACGGATGTGTTGTGTATATTCGCTACATTCTTTCCGTATGGAGAGGCCCACTTGTAAAGTGCTCCTATGCTTGCTCCATGAGTCACAACAGCAACTCGCTCCCCTGCAACAATTAGGACACATCATATATAATAAAATTACCCCAATAATTAATGTAGCTATGAGACTCAGTTGAGAGACTTTGAAAAGGAATAACACATTGATACAATATGTAATTAAAATCATTGAGGAAAAATAACAATAACTTGTTACATATGCCAACATTGCCTATAAGAGATATGATCAGTTCATTCACTGGTAACCAAGCTACCTTTATGTTTTCTGCCAATTCTCAGCAATGCAGATTTGCAGCGTTCAAATAGTCGAACAACACTTTCTCCACCACCCTGCACATAATGGTATATGCAAAATTCAATCAAGACATTTATCATTATAATTATTACTGAATTTTCTATTTGTAGGTATATATAGCGTAATCAATCCAGAGTACGTTCTGCAGCGATCTTACTAGAATAGCATTACTTATTATATATCAAGGGATTTTATGCTAACAATCTGGCTTCTACATAGTACTCACTGGGATTTCTTGATCTTCATTCTTGGACTTCAAAGCCTTGTAACTCATGGGTTTAATCTTTGCTACTTCATGATAAACAAGGCCTTCAAGATCCCCCATGTGTCTTTCCCGTATGTCAATATCCTTCACAACCTGGAGTAATTTTCAATCGAAGGTAAATATTGTTAAAACATAGAATCGGGGTGCTAGATCACTTTAAGAAAAATCAGACTAGTATTAAGATAAACCAAAAGATTGTAAACATGTATCCTAAATTTCAAGTGAATCATAAAGGCAAATAAACCACGTAACATGAAGAAGGGGTTCAAACCTCTAGTCTTCCACATCTGGATGCAATTATCTGTGCTGTTTCAAAAGCTCGTTGTAAGTCAGAAGAATATATCGCAGAGATCTTTGGTTCCCTGGATAGTCTATCAGCCACCTCCATTAATGTAAAATTTACAGGAATTAGATTAGGGTCATCACTCATCAAGGCATAAAGTAAAATAAAAAATGTAAGGATCCAATCTTGGTTTTGTATAAAGAAATTAGAGAATATGCAACAAAAACAACTTACTGCAACTGCCTGTTGTCTTCCGGTTTCGTTCAATTCAACATCCGTTTGTCCCTGTTTACACATATATATATAAGTATCAATTGAAAATTGGACATAAATCGAGACAAGAGAACTCAAAGGAACCACAAATATATAAGAAAGATAATGGATAAGAAAAAAAACACATTTATATTAGATACAAACAGTGAGAGAGAAGAGCACAGGGTAACTTTTTAATTTTAAAAATGTTCATGGACTAAAAAAATATTATTTTTTTATTATAAAAAAGGACTCTCTCACGGTGTCACTCATCCTATAATGCACCTGGTCTCAACAAATATACCGTGCAGAAAAATAAGTTAATACATCTTTTCTGTTTCTATATATATAACAAAAGCAATATTCAATCATGACAAATTCATATGCTGAAGAGGATTTTTTTTTTTAAAAGAACCTGAAACATTCCTTTAGCATTCCAAGCCGTTTCTCCATGACGCACCACAACAATCTCAGCATAATCTGGACGGGGATAGCTATAACCAACACCATCATCCAATTAGTTTGAGGATGACTGATTAAGAGAGATTGATTAGAATTATAGGAAGAGCAAAAGAAAACTAATTGCAATTATCATCACAAAAATTTCATTCAATTGTAAAAAAAATGTCGACACAAATTAATGGATTACTTCATTTCCAATGCATATATGTTTCATTTTCAGATACATACACATGCATAATAAGGAATTAAGTGGATATATATATATATATATATATATGTATGGAGAACATAAATGAAAAGGTGAGGAAATTAAAGCGAATGGGAATGGAGGAACCTGGAAAGGGAATCGGTGATGGAAGACTTGGTCATTCTGAGTGAGTGAGGGAAGCGTAAGGCAAAGAAAAATGAAGGGACAATGGCGAAGAGAGGAAGAAGAATGAGTTATATATCTAAGTTGTCAACTTTTAATATTGTTGTTGTTTAAACATTTTCATTTCCTGGTTGCTTCGCTTTGTTTCATTTTTAATAGCATTCAAGCACGCTACACTGTATTATCTACATTTTTTGGGTTGACGTACGTTGTTACACTATAGTTCGTAGACCACACAACAACCATTCCCGTGGGTCAATGGTGGTTGTAATTTAGCAAGGGAATTGGTAAATACATCCCACACTTTTATCTATACAATCTATAATAATGCTGAAATTCTAAAAATACTCTTAAATTTCGTGTTATTTCCAGAAACTAAAGTTTATGGAATGTAATTTTGTATTCCGAAAACTGGAGTTTTCAGAATACAAATCTGGAGTTTCTGGAATGCAAATTTGTATTCCAAAAACTAGTTTCGAGAATACTAATCTAGAATTCAAAAAATTGTATTCCGAAAACTGGAGTTTTCGATTTCCGAAATATACGCGAAATTGTAGAGTATATGGCCAAAAATATGATATTAACCAGAGATAATTTTGAAATTTTACTATTTAAGTATTTAAGAGGGGTATATGGTAAAATATGGGAGTATATTTACCAAAACCCTTTAGCGAAGAGGGATGACGAATATTATTTATTGGCAAATGCGTCGTTATTGTTAGGAATTAAAAAAAATAAAATATTAAACGA
Source organism: Glycyrrhiza uralensis (assembly GCA_030159175.1). NCBI lineage: Eukaryota > Viridiplantae > Streptophyta > Magnoliopsida > Fabales > Fabaceae > Glycyrrhiza > Glycyrrhiza uralensis. Next base: position 46,586,847 of record BRZY01000001.1, on the reverse strand, counting down.
AAAGTATGCTTTTTTGTTATATTTTGTATTTATTAACAAGCGTCTACGTACCATAGGATAAAAAGAATATCATTTTTTATATATACTTGTCATCAATTGATCAACCTTATTTTTTTATGGGGTGTCTGTTAACAAATGTGCGAAGAACAATAAATAAAATATTTAACGGTGATTACTATGGTACCCAAGTGAATTTTATGGGTATCGGTACCCTACCTATAGTAAAATATCATGTGTATTTCTTTAGTCATGTCATCTTGTTATTTTTATTTATTTATAAATACATCCTTTAATTTTTATTTATTTGCAAGTACATACCTTTTATCATTTTTTATTTTTTTTTGAAAAACTAATGCTCGAAATCTCGTCTTCGCGTTTTGACTTTTGAACTCTTGTCTTCGCGTTTCGACTTTCAAACTCTCGTCAGCACAGTTTTTGTATCATTCAAGCTTCGATTCAACTCGATTTGATGTAGTTATTTTGTGGGTTTTATTTAAAATCATGTTTATAATTATTATAACACGAAAAATCATTGTATCCAAACAAGTTAATTTTTTTTTAAAAGTGATTTTTATTATTATAAACAAACATAAATTAATTTTTATGTTTCTTGAAAATCTCTAAAAAATAATCACTAAGTATCCAAATAAGTTAAAAATAATTTTTAAAAAAGTGCTTTTTATTATTATAAACAAACATAAATTGCTCATGCATTTCTTGAAAATTTCTAAAACATAATCACTAAGAGCCCGTATGTTACAACTTTTTTTATATAAAAACATTTTTTTTAAATACTTTTAAGAGTTTTATGAGTGTTTGTTACATATTTTAAAAATAATCAGAAGCAGAAAAAAGTCTAAAAAATGATTAAAATGATAACCTATTTGGAGTACAAAAATAATCTAGTTTTAATGGGGTGAGAGATGAGAAAGAAGATTAAAAAATGTTTTTAATAATTGTAAACAAACACAAATTAGATTATGAGTTGTTATAGTTTTTTTTATAATAAAATAATTTTTTTAAAAAGCTAGAACCCGTATGTTACGGATTATTTTATAAAAAAATCACTTATTTTAAAAAAAAATATTTTTAATGATTTTCTATCTGTTTGTTTCAGATTTTGAAAATAATCAGAATCTAAAAATAATTTAAAGTTTAAAATGCGAAGCTATTTAAGTGTGTTTGTTACAGATTATTATATTAAAAAATAAATTAAAAAATCACCTTTAATGATTTAATGAGGTGGGGGATAAAAGAGAAGATTAAAAAAGTGATTTTTAGAATAGCAAACAAACACAAATTAGATTATGATCAAGAACAAAATCTCTAAAAGGTAATCACTAAATATTTTACATGAAAAACCGTAAACAATTAAAAGTGATTATTTCGTTAAAAATATTTTTTTATAAAATAATCCATAACTACCTTTTGAGAAATAATTTGATTTTAATGAGGTGAGAGATGAGAGATAATATTAAAAAAAGTGATTTTTAGGATTATAAACAAACACAAATTAGATTCTTATTTCACAACAAAATTTCTAAAAAATAATCTCTAAATTATTTTACATGAAAATCACTTATTTTTTAATCTGTAACAAATGAGAATCATTTTATCTCAAAATTGCTTATTTTTTAAACCCGTAACAAATAGGTCCTAAATTATTATTCAGAAATTTCATCCATAAATAAAAAACGCAAAATAAGTCAAAAATTAAAAATCAATTATATACAAATAAAATTGTAACAAGTGATATGAAAATTTTTATTTGATTTTGAGTATTTGATTAAAACTCCTTGGAGATATAAAAATAAATAATACAAATATAATGAAGTTTTTCGTAAATGTTGAGTCAGCATTTTTATATTTAATTTTTTTCTTACTTGTCGTATTTCTATTGGACCATTTCGTCAAGGTACCCAAACACTTAAATTTCTCTGGGTACCGTAGAATTCACCATATTTAATAAAGAAATAACATTAAATATATTAAAAAGTTAAAATATTTACATTTTTTGTTAAAAAAATTTCTTTCTTAACGAGTATTTTGAAAATACTTGATAAACAAGTATTTTAAATTCTTCAGGATCCAATTATCTGTCGCCTACGATGAAATGCCCGTGCTGGTCCGATCCTCATGCTTGACACAGTAAAGATCTCCACCACCTTGCATTGCAAACAGATTACAACGGCTTAGGCTTTCAAAAGTTGAAGTTTATAGCTCATCATTGTCAATTGTATGAAAAAGAATTTGATAACAAAGTTAATTGGCTCAAGATCTTCCGCACTTTTTTAGAAGAAAAAAACTACATAGAATTTCATCAATTAAAAATAACGTATGATTCCGCACTTTTAGGCCTATGTATGATCCTTCTTTAAACTTAACGATGATAATTTCGAGTATTAAGACACAAAATATAAATAACTTCACTAGCTTGATGGGGCAAAAATCATATTTAGTAACACCACTTGATATCCCTTTCCTCTCCTTCGCCCCTAGTTCTTTATTAACTCGTTTTTTTTGGTCAAAGGTAGTGCTTTATTAACTTTTTTTGATACAAAGTGCTTTATTAACCTTTTTTTTGTCAGTAAGAGAAAGATCATTGCATGGGTAAAACTCAGTCATACGACATCTACAGTAAAAAAAATAGTATATGCAGAGTCACACAAATTACAACACTAGAAACCAAGACCCGCTACTATAACATACCTTACCTATGTCAGACAAGGAAAACAACGAAACAAAAACAAAAAGAGAAAACACAAAAAACTACAACTACCAAAACAAAAAGGATACGAAAAAAGGATACAGATTTAAACCAACAAACAACCACAGCAACACCCAACTAAACAACAACCAAGCAACCTCTGACATGTCAAAACATACCCATGAGTGGTATGAATTTGGCCCATTTGGGGCATTCAAACCCATCTGTCTCAACCAATACAACCCACATGTCAACATTTTCCTCTTTTTTCCTTTCTTTCAGGTCTCAGGGAGGTTGCACTTGCACAGAAACCAGCGGTTGCGAAGGAGGAGAGCAAAACGTAGATACATTGATCCAGAAACCACAACACAGAGACACCACCAACAACAAACAACACAAAGCACAAGACGAAAACGAACAAAAGAGTACAACAATAGAAAACAAACAAACAAAAGGAACCAAAAACCAGATCTAAAAACAGAAACCAACACCAAACACGGCCACTGAGGACCACAAAACTACTCCACCACAAACCCCTCCACGACGGCGCTCCAGCGAGGCAGAGAAGACGACAACACCCACAGAGAGGGCAGCAACTGCAAGCCTCCACGATTGGACTAGGAGACTACCTCGCAGCTCTAATCCTTGGCCAAATCGCGTTCGGCCCAAAAGGTGAGGGCGGAGCTCCAACCCCCAACCTAGGCAGACCGCTGCGAAAACCCCCAAACAACGGCGACCTTCCCCCAGCCGTAGCAGCGAACACCAACAGAGGGAAGGGGGAGACAGCAGAAGAGGAAAGGGACGCGGGGACAGACATGATTTGGATTAAACGGGAAGCTCAACGGAGGTGTTGGGTTTTTTCTTCAAGAGGGCGGCGGCTCTGAATGCATAGGAAATTAAACAACACATAATATTACAGCCTAATCAGAGAAATTAAACCAGACTAGAGAGATCTATTTTGGGCTCAGATGACTAACATCAGCCCACATTTTCAAGGCCCACTTGTCCTCATCATACAAGTGAAAAACACCGACGGATGTGTTGTGTATTTTCCCTAGGAAATTGGTAAATACACCCTGCACAAGTTTCCGTACACCCCACATTAATCTTAAAATTTCAAAAATATCCTCTTTTAATACCGCGTTTTACCTATTGAGATTCCGATTTCGCATTTTTTTCAGAAACTAGAGTTTATGGAATGCAAATTTGTATTCCAGAAACTCCAGTTTTCATATAATTTGTATTCCGGAAATTCCAGTTTCTGGAATGCAATTTTGTATTCTGAAAACTCTAGTTTCCGGTAAAAATGTAAAAATGCATTCTGGAATTTCTGGTAAAGACGCAAAATTAGAAGAAGAAAAAAAACCAAATCGATGAGGGTATAATAGTAATTTATCCTTTTAATGTGGGGTGTATGGCCAAAATCATAGTGTATTTACCAAATCCCTTTTCCCTGCATAATTTCCTTCTGCGGATGCCCACTTGTAAATAGGGATGGCAAAATGGGCCGCCCTGCCCCGCCGAAAGCGGGTTGGCCCGCCCCGCCCCCCGTTTTTGAAAATGGGCTCTAAAATGCACCCTGGCCCACCCACTGGTGGGTTGGCGCCTGGCGGGCTGACGGGGCAAAAAGCGGACTGGCCTGCCTAAAACCCCAAAAAAATTATAAAAAAAATAAGAAAAAAAGTGGGTTGGTGGGCCAAAAGCGGGCTGGCCCGCCTCAACCCGCCCAAAAAATATAAAAAAATTTATAAACATTAGAAAAAAATGATTTAATTTTTTTTTGAATTTTTTTAAAAAAAATGGCGGCCCACCCCCCGCCATAAAAATACGGGCTGGGCTTTGCCACCCCCTACGTGTAAAGTGCTTCGATGCATAGTCCATGAGTCACAACAACAGCAACTCGCTCCCCTGCAACAATTAGTACAGTACAGATAATTAACATCACCCTAATTAATGTGACATGCACTTCGGAAAGGAGTTGAATATACAATTATACAAATATGTAATAATTAAAGATCGTAGAGGAAAAAAAATTGTTATGCCAACATTGCCTAATAAAGGATATCATATCAGATACCCTTAGGGTAGGGATAGTAATTAACTTGCATGACAAACAAGACAAAGCTATCCTGGTATGTTAATTTCTATATATACCTTTATGTTTTCTGCCAATTCTCAGCAATGCAGATTTGCAGCGTTCAAACAGTTGAACATAACTTTCTTCACCACCCTGCACATAATGGTATCTGCATCACTATGCAAAATTTAATATTAAAGGCATTCTTCATCTCTTATACTAGAATAGTACGGTTACTACAAAAAAAAAAACAAAAAGAATAGTACTGTTACTTATTATCAAGGGATTTTATGCTAACAATTTGGCTTCTATATAGTACTTACTGGGATTTCTTGATCTTCATTCTTGGAGATCAAAGCCTTAAGTAACTCATGGGATTAATCTTTGATATTTAACGATAAACAAGGCCTTGAAGGTCCCCCATGTGTCTTTCCCGTAGGTCAAAATCCTTCACAACCTGTAGTTTTCAATCGAAGGTAAATATTGTTGAAACATATAGTAGGTGCGCTAGGTCACTTAAGACAAATTATTCTATTAACATCTAGGTGTGCTTCTAATTTGTAAAAGATATATGTGGCCCCGTTCTATTAAAGAAAGGATTTAAGACATTATTCTGTTACCATCTAGGCAAAAAAGATTGATTCGTCATTAATTAATTCACTATCTATTACTTAAAATAAGAATTAAGATTAGGAGATATTATTTTTGTTCCAATATTAGTATGAGGTTCACTAAGAAAGCTTGAATTAGAAATACAGGAAGAGCAAAAGAAAACTACTTGCCATTTCATTCAATTGTAAAAAAATGTTGACACAAATGGATATTACTTTATTTCCCATGCATGTTTCATTCTCAGAAAAATTACACATGCATAACCAAACAGATATAGTGATATATATATATATATATATATATATGAAAGCGAAAGAGAATGAAGGAACCTGGAAAGGGAATCGGTGATGGAAGACTCGGCCATTCTGAGTGAGTGAGTGGAGGGAATCGTTGAACTAATTAGGTGCGTGCTTTGGTTATAGCAACTAAGAATTTGAAGCACAAAGAAGAGTTAATTAAGGAAGGGACAATATATAATGGCGAAGCACAAGAGGAAGAAGAATGAGTTATGTAAGTTGTCAACTTTTAATTTTGTTTTGTTGTTGTCTAAACACAATTTTCATTTCCTCATTGCTTCGCTTTCTTTCATTTTCAATAGCATTCTACACTGTATTCTATAATTTTTGGGTTGACGTTGTTACACAAATAGTCTATAACAACTATTCCCGTGGGTCAATGGTGGTTGCAATTTAGAAAAGAGGGATCGATGAATATTATTGCTTGGCAAATGGTTATTGTTATTAAAGAATTAAAAAATAAAATATTAAACAAAAAGTAAGTTTTTTTGTTTATATTTTTAATTTAGTGTTTTTTATTTATTAACAAGCGTCTTAATTAAAAATATAAACAAAAAAACTTAATTTAATAACAATAACTTACTTTAATATCATTTTCAATGGTGCTTTTTAATTAAGTGTTTTTTATTTTAAACATATGGTTCGGATGCATATAATTGGAAGCAGCCACTCGATACATTCAAGTATTTTCAGATGTTTCAAAATATCTGGAACTCAAATGTAACCGAAAATACCTGAACAAAAAAAAATCAAAACTTAAGCATATTTTTCTGTTTGTTGGGACTTGTGAAATTTAGTAATTTTATATATTTTTTATTTTATTTTATGTAAATATAAATAAACATTGCATTGTTATAGAAATTACCTCAGATTATATTTTATATTCGAGAAAAGCCTGCCCAAATTCTCCAAAGTGTTGCAGATTCTCAACTGGTATATTTTTCTAAAAAAATCTACACTAGTAATCGCCATATAAAAGTTAGGTTAGGAAAAATGCGAAAGTTTGACATTTTTGTTAGAAATTTTACAAGAATAGTATAAGCATACCTCGAGACTTCATAAGTCACAGTCATCCTTATGTCAATTTTGAACTACCTTTTTCCTACGGAACATGGCTCTTGCATCTAGAATAAAATAAAAATAAAAAAAGAAACGCTCGCACACAAGTCTCACAGTCGCATGGCATATCATATGACCAAGTATTTACATACATACAAGACAGGGGAAGCGGTAGAAACAACATGCGATTCATAGGTATCTCATAAACATTTAGCTTAAAATGACAATAGTCTTAGGAAATCTCAAATAAAAATACGATTTCAACAGATAATTCTCGCAGCATTATATTTAAGAACCCACAGAAACAGCATAGAAGAAAAACAACACACATGAGAGGTTCCAACTTAAAGGGACACTGCATGAGCTTTGAACAAAATGTCTATCAAATACTTAATGAAGTCAACGCAGGAAACTTCGGAGAGAATCATGTACAAAAGAGACGTGGAAGAGAACCACAGAAACATTCTGGAGGCTGCAGGAGCAGAACTAGCAGACAAAGGAAGAGCTCAATAGAGCTAAAGAAAGTGCCATGCAATCATGGCTTGACTCCAAGCCTCTCATAGATGAACTCGAAAAGCAGAAAGCCAATCTTGCTAATGCTCAACAACAAAGTTCAAATGCATCAAAAACTACCATTGCCGAGTTAGAATGCCAGCTAGAGATCATCCACAAGAGCATCAAATCCAAAAGGGAGGACCAACTCAACACAGAAAGGATGATCTATGAAATCAATCATGCTTTGGATCAAACACGCAATGACATGGAAAGGCTGAAGCTCAACATAAAGAAAGAAAAGCAAACAAGGGCAAAATTGAGGCAAACCCTGCATCTAAGGAGGCAGACAGTTCAAACATTGCAGCTCACCCTTCAAGCCGTGCTACTTGAGTCAGATGCCGTGGAAGAATCTACAGTCAAAGCTCTTCAACAGATCAATCATTCAGAAAATCACACAGCTGTTGTCCAGCTTACTCATGAAGACTACTATGCCCTAACAAGAAGAGCTGAAGAAAGAATGTCACACGCAAATTGGCGTGTCTCTGTTCTCATGGAACAAAAGCTTGCAGCTGAGGCTTCCCTTGAGATAGCATCATCAAGATTGAACAAGTTTTATTCCAGTAGATCGTGGAGTATGAATGGAAGAAATATAATAGGCCAACGGTACACAGAAAGGGACGCAAACATCCAAGATGCAATTGATCAAGAAGAAGTAACAACTAACATAAGAAGTGCTACACCCAAATTCCATGCCAAATCATCAGTCGAGTTCGAAGGGGGGAAACCACAACACTCCAGAAGATCGGCAAGTAATACTAAAACAATAAAGAAGTCATGCATTTTGTACAAAATGAGAACATATCTTGAACAGAAGATTAGGAAAATGGGCGGATGACTTCGCATATTCTTAAATAGATCTACAAGGCAAGAATCATGTTACAGACAGCAATATGCCTTGTTTAAATTTTAATAAAACTGATAACACTTAAAACGAAATGAACAAAAAAGTTGAATTTTACTAATTTGTACAGCCTAGAGATTAACTTGCTGTTAGAAAAACTTTTAATTAGACCAATACCATTGGAGGATAAGCAATGAACATCTGGTCAAACGAGTTTGGAATTCTCATTCTGTCATGTCTCAATCTGCCTATCTCTTCTATAGAAAATCACTGGTTAGTTTTTGATGCTCAAAGAGTTCAACAGAAGAAAAAGGAATGATGATATTTGATAAGAATATCTCTATCACAAATTCACGATCTCGAAAGCGTAAATTCAATAACATACACTATATCTGATGTTTTCATAGACTACCAGCAAAGGAAAATCAGAAAATGTTGACTATGTAATCAGACATGCTCCCCTCAAAAATCTGATTTTTCAGACCATACAGCCGCAAGCACCATAACTGCAAGAACCCTATTTGAACATCTTAGAATAAGCTTTTTTCTCTTGATCACGTCTATCAGCAACCTGTATCCAAAATTCCTAATTAGATATTTAGAATAAACCTATTTCATTACAACAAACTAAATGGCATGTGAAATGGTAGAGGGATACAAAAGGTTAAATCATTGACCTTCTTCCTGGCAGCTGCATACTCCTTTTTTATCCCTCCTGAAGAACAGAGCAGGGTATGTGTTAAGCTTTACAAGAAATATAGTAGGTTAACTTTGAAAAACCAGTAAAATTTAAATATTCAAGAGTCATAGTTTACGTAGTCTCCTACCATCGTTTGGCTCCATTTCTAATGCTTTCTTGAAGTTTTCAACAGCAGCATCTAGGTCGTTAAGTGCCATATATGCCTGAGATTAACCAGACCAAAACATAATTAACAAATTATTAGATTAGATATAATAATGACTATGGTTCAACTTGCAAAGTCCATGAATGATATTATCCCCTATGTAGTTGGTGGTTAAGTTTCTGACAAATAGATCACACAATTTACTAGCCATTATCAAGCATTTTCATCATCATCCTACTTTCTTCATCGTAAGATGTGTACCTGGCCTTTGCGAAAGAGAGCTTTTGCATTATCTCCATCATGCATTGCAAAGTCTGAATCCAGTACAGCTCCTTTAGGATCACCTAGTTTCAACTTACAAGCCTAAAAATTCAAACCACAGTTAGTTTAAGTGAACTGATTGAAGAAAATAAGGTCATTGCAGAATTTAAGCATATAACACAAATTATAACAGACAAGAAAAAAACTGAAAGGCTTCCACGTCAATTCCAACTGACCTAGTCAGCGGAGGGCAATGACTAGTGCAGTATCATAATTATATCAATCATCACCTTCTCCCACCTTGTGAGTCTGGGACTAAAGTAAGTTTTTGTGTAGAAAAAAGGGTGTCTATAATAAAATAATAACTCACAAGGTGGTATTCTTAGGCCTCTACCTGAGCAGCTCAAACTTGTAGCAAAGTTGGTCCTTGACAATAATAATGATGTTTTGTCTCAACTCTTAATATAGTTGATGCAGTAAGTATGCTCTAGTTCTAGTCACATAAAATGATGAGGGCATGGTACTTACTGAACTGTTTGTAAAGATTTGAGATTTTGTCTTCCTTAAAGCGTCACTCTTCTCTGTGGAGTCAGGAGTAAAAAACCAAGATGAGATGCTAAAGTAGTAAGTAAGCAGGACAACAAATTAAAAAAGACAACACAGATCAAGAGCAACAAATAAAACGAGATTGACCTTGGTCAATGCCGTCCTTCTCCCAACACACGTCCAAATAACGCAAGGCCTTGCGATACTTTCTGACAGCCATCTTATAATCTTGCTTCTGTTTCATGGGGAACAATGCAAATGCATCACCATGCCACAAAGGTTATCATGAGAAGAATGGCAATTGCCAATTAAGAGTAAAACACTATGCTCTAACTCTAAGGCTGTATTTTACTGAAAACTACGACTCCAAAAGAACAAAAACAACACCATTCATTCACATTCAGTATTCACCTTATAGTGTTCATTCCCGAAACTTTTGATAGAGTCCACAGCACTCATCCACCACGAAATCTCCTCAGGTTTCGTGTCGAGATCGGCCGGCCAATCAGGAAAACTATCACCATCTTTGAAAAAGTTACTGACTCCATCATCCTCCCCTTGGGGAATTTCCCCACAATCAACAATAACAACATCCTGAGAAGGACGATCGTCCTCCACAGTGGGGACGTGTTCGGCGGAACGAACCACGCCCATTCCTTTGAGGACCCTCCCGAACACGACGTGTTTTCCATCCAAGTGAGGGGTACGAGTGGTTGTGATGAAGAACTGAGAGCCGTTGGTGTCAGGACCCGAGTTCGCCATGGATAGCATCCCTTTCCTCTCGTGCTTCAGCTCGAAGCTCTCGTCCTCGAACTTCGAACCGTAGATGGATTCCCCTCCGGTTCCGTTACCGGCGGAGATGTCTCCGCCTTGAATCATGAACCCTTTGATCACGCGATGGAAACACACACCCTGCATTGCATTAATTAATTTAACAAACCCAAAAATAAATAAATAAAAGCTTTGAACACTTGAAGAAAATAGTGCTAAACAATAAGGAAGGACCTTGTAGTGGAGGGGAACGCCGGTGTTGGGACCGATGCCCTTTTCGCCGGTGCAGAGAGCTCTGAAATTCTCGGCGGTTTTGGGAACGGCGTCCCTGAAGAGCTCAATGACGATTCTACCTTCTAACTCTCCACCGATGCTGACGTCGAGGAAGCACCTTGGGTTCACCATTTTTTTCTCACTGAGACTCACTGAGAGAAGAATGGAGAGGCAAACTAAACGAACTACGCTCCAAAACCCTAATCCCGCTTTTTATTAATTTCAAACCAAAACCCCTTTTTGTTTCCGTGCCGCGACAAAACTTCTACGGTTACACACGCCACGCGTCCTTAATCCCGCCGTTTTCCCCCCCATTTTGTCTGAGAAACCAAAAAGGCCGGAAAAAGATAACACAAAAACAATTGTTTTCGCTTTTACTACCTTTTTTTGTTACAATAATTATTTACTTCTTTCGGTCCAAAACATAAGTAATAAAGTATAAAAATATATAAATCAAAAAATACTTTAAAATTAAATAATTTTAATTAATACTCACTAGTTTTAATTTTTTTTTTCAAAATTATTCCATTTATTGTATCTCGTAAATATGAATATTACATTAAATAAATGGTATAAAACTAACATTTAATTTATATAAAAATTGATGAATGTTGTTTATATTTTAGACCAAAAAAATAGTGATTTTATTGTTTATATTTTGGACCGGATAGAGTATTATTTATTTGAAGGAAAAAGTAAAAAAAAAATAGTTTTTTAAATGGATGAATGTTTCTAGACTACCCAGATAGTCAGTCTACACATGCAGTAATCAATCACACAAAAAAGATAGAACCAGGTGTATGTTACAACTTACAAAATGCGTTATCACGCGTTGGCAAATAAACGTTAATCGATTACAGTATGAATTCAGAAATAATGTTAAACAGAGTGAGCAATTGTTAATTTACAAGTATATCAACACATACGACACCATGCCCAGTCAACATGGACATAGGCTTTGATCTTGAAGGAATATTCAGAAGGAAAATATGAAGAGACCATGGTTAGGAGTAGATTTGAGGCGTCTAAAAAGATGATGAACCACATCCAAGTGAGCAATTACAGTAATCGGCTAATGAGTCTCCAATAATTATGGAATAATTAATTAGGAATGGGGTCCATCCATCATTCCAAGTTCAACTATACGCGGAAAAATTGCTTGAATGAATGTTGAGGAAGATTATTAGAAACAATAATAAGCCCCTAGCATATTGAGAATGTCATTTTTATCATCCCATTATTGATTCGGTAATAAAAAATGAGAAAAATAACAAACTTTGTTTCACAAAAAGCAATGCCGATTTTATGTTGGATTGGGCTCATTTAAAGTGAGTAGAATGTAAAATAAGTAATTTTAACCATTAATGAGAAAATCAAGTAATGATATTCAACCATATCTATGATTTGTTATACATATACTTATAATATCAACTAATGATTCTCTTATTAATAGTTGAGATTAATTATTTTACACTATAAAGGGGATGGAAAAGAGTAAAGAGATAGGGGGGAGGAGGAGGAGGAGGAGAAAGAGAAGAAGAAAGGGGTGGGGGTAGAGGTGTCAAGGGGGAAGAGGAAAGGAACAAGAAAGAAAGTTGCTTATAGCGTGTTTGGAACTGTGGTACGAGCATTTCCACCGCACGCACATCAAATATGAAGCTCCAAGAGACATCTTTCTGCAGTGAGCTAGCCTCGAGATGTGAGAAACAATAGTTTTCAAACACGCACTTAGTCATATTTGATTTGACATCATAACATGAATTTTGGTATTCTCTACAGTTGTGTTGTCTCTACAGCAGCAAATGCAAGAGTGGGAGGAAAGAGAAAATAAAAACAAACAAAGATGTAATGATGAGAGAGAAAGAAATTAAGAAAGAGATAGAGGGATGAGGTGCTGCCTCTCCACCAGCTGTAGAGGATAACATGTCATGTAGGATAACTAATGGCACATAATTAGTCACATCATCATGATTAACTGTTTGGAGTTAACAATAGAGAACAACATCCCATATTTTAAGATGATAAGAAACCAAAATGACATAAAAAGAAACTCAACAGAAAGCAAAACATAAATATATGGATTAAAATGTTATTTAAGCCAAATTTTAATTATAGAAGAGAATTTGCTTATGCTCTTAATTTAATTGAGTCAGGGAGAGAATAAATAATAATCACTCCCAGCTCCACTATGCATGACAATTGACATTGTATTCACATACTAGTAGATCAGTTTTTGGTTTGGCTTACGAGAAAGGATATGAGAGCACATGCAAATAGATTAATTAGATTTCTAGTTGACCACCCTACAGTTTTTCCTAATCTGCCCCTGTTGTCCCGTAAGGATACCAATGTGTCCCATCTTCTCAAGAGATGTTGCGAAGTCCTGGTGAAACTGAAGAGGGCACTCGCTGTACTTGATGACCAGTGAAGCAGTCGTTTGGTAATGCATGAGGTCCTGATCTGTCTGTAGCAGCCCGAAATTCCTCACAAGGTTCACGTAATACATGTTATCAAATATCTTGGTTGAGAAGGGATCCAAGGGAGCAAGATTGGTGTTGGAATCATTGTTGTCCGGGCATAAACTCTGCAGGGCTTGTAAAAATGGAGCAGGAATTGATGGGTCGGGTTTACCAGTGTCACTGAAGTTGAAGAGCCTTTGCTTGAATGTGAAGCACTGGGCAAAGCCTATGGTGTGGGCTCCTGCGTTGAGCACACACATATAATTATTTGGCTTAAGTATGTTTCTGCATGTCCTTATAATATAAAGATGTTTTCATTTTTATAGTCCTTGAAAAAGTCAAATCTTTTTTGTTCCCATAATATTTTTATTTTCATTTTAGTCTATGGAGTGAGTTGACATTTGTTAAATGATGAGGAAAATTAATGTTCTTTTGGGAGAAGGAAATGACAGGACAAAACTTTGGCTTACATTTAATTTAAAACACCCATTATTTTTACTCCAATGATAAAACCTAACTTGAGTTCTTAATTTATTTTTTGTGGATTCCACAATTGACCTCAAAATCTTAACTTATTTTAGTTTTTGTAGGAAAATTAATTTTTTAATGTATAAGACTGATTCTTCCATAACAACAGTTCTTACACGTGCAGCCAAATTGTCATGTGTTTTATTTGCCTTTTTTATAATTATAGATTATAGAAATACACACCAAGTGGTTTTATATTTGTCAAAACGCATCAATATTTAGAAATAGCACTAAAATTGTTAATGCTACGAAGCACCAAATATTTCAGTTGTTTTGAGTTACCAAGCTATAGAAACTGCTAAATTGATAAAACTGATAAGGGAAGGGAGCAAAACCTGAGAGCACAACCATATCCTTAATATCAAGACCCTTGGAAATGAACTTGGAGGTAATGGCTTCAAGGGTGTCAAAGGGTGAAGGTAACTGATTAGCCTCGCTCATGCTTGCTGTTGTGCCATCTCTACGGCCAAGGAGTGCTCTGGGGGGCCAGCCTGAGCCTGACCACTTTAAGTATGGTGCTATACTCTGAGAAAATTATTTAGACGTTAAGAGCTAGTTTGGATAATTTTATCTATAAGTACTTATAACATGAGTTTTTTAATCTATAGCTTTTTATATAAGTTAAAATCAATTCTTATACTTCAATTTTTTCAAAGCACGTATAGATTAACAGCTTTTCCTTTTTTCCATAGAAATGCAAAACAAAATTAACATTTTTCATAAGCTAGAAACTCTAGCTGAGTTTCTGAACCAAATAACTCCTTACTTCCTTGGTTTATGGTACATTTCTTAGGGGGTCAATGCTGATTCTTAATAACAAGTTGTATTTGGGGGGGGGGGGGGGTGTATCTTACAAGATTAACAGCTTCTCTTGCTAGTAGAGCTAGTAAATCAGCACATGACACGGTGGATGGACAATGATACTCTATTTGGGATTTGATTGCGTCAATAAACTCAAATCCTCTGATTGAATTTCGATTAGGACCTGCATTTTTCTCTCCCGTAAAATTGCTTGTATCATCAAGTAGCACGGATCCATCACATCCCTGTGTAACCACAAATTGAAAGAAAGGAAGGAAAAAAAAAAAAAACCAAACAACATGGAGTTAGTCTTATTAATCAAATTGATCAAAGCTCATTGTGGTTAGGGAAACTCAGAGACCATGACCAAGTTAAAACAATGACTAGAAGTACTAAAGACAGTGTATTTACATTGGCGAAACAATCATGGAAATGAAGGCGCAAGAGAGAAGCTGCTATCCTTGGTTCAAAGAACATAGCTTTCCTGAGATAAGTTTGAACAAAAGGAGTCAGGCCTGGACAAGTTGCATCATAGAAATCATAGCTGAGCTGACTGCATATTAGGGGGCTACAGAATACAAGCCAAATCAAGAAGAGAGCAAAAGAATGCTTATTAGAGGTACACTCCATAAGAAGTTGAAATTTTAAAGCCAACAGGGTAATTGACAACTCAATTAGTACAATTGCTGTGTGACAATGTACTTTGTAAAAATGGAGCAATTTATAGGAGAAAAAAAGGCACCTGCTTTGTTTTTCTTTTGTAAAGGGTGGTATTTGGTAGAGTCACACTATTCCTATATTAACACTTGCATTAATTTGGTACAAGAAGTGCACATCTTCATTACAAGGCATGCAGCCCCACCTGTTGAAATTTAACACTGCCCTCTGTGGCAACTGGCAAGGTGGTATTTGATAAAAACAAGTCTCTAAATAAGGAACACTTTTGTGGCTGTAACATACACATACACTCAATTTGACTCAGATTATATGAATAATAGGGGGATATTTAAAAGAGCACTGTAATCAATCTCAGAGTTTTTTTTTTTTTTTTCTCTTTTTCCTACCTGCCCTACCAATATAGTAAGACACTTGCACTTTGAGGATAAAGTAGTGTTCACTGTGGGAGGAGGGAGAAGAATGTTCAAAGCAGAAATTCTAAATCTAGTTATGTACTGAAAGCGAGTTCCATTTGAATGAGTTATGACGATCTATTATCATAATATTCATACGGTGGAATATGTATTAATGTGTGCATAATTAATAAGCAAGGCATTTTTGTGGGAAACGACAAGAACAAGCTCATGTAAAAGCTACTTGGGTTCATCATCAACACTGACTAGAGAACGACGTGGTGGAGCTGTAAGAAGATAAATTGGATTAGATCAATAAACCTATGTGGCCTCGACGCACAACCAACATGATCAGATCCTTTCATTTATCTGATTTTAGTCTAATTATAGCTTAGAATGAGTTGAATCTGAAAAAAAAAATTACATAGTAACAATGAGATTTCCTCAACAAAAAAAAGTAGTAACAATGAGATTTCCTCAACAAAAAAAAAAATAGTAACAATGAGATTTGAACCTATAATATCTCATACAAACTATCCAAATTCCTTACCATTAACCCAATCGTACTTCTGACTTTGAAATCTGAACATTATTCCAGACATTATGCACTTTGCCAAGCTTTGACCCTTGATAGTCCTGTGTTCCAATCTCATCATAACATGTCACATGAATTTTATTTTATTTTTGCATTTTTTTTGTCGTTACATGTGATATATCATATAAGAGTATATGATGTTATACGCTCTAGGTAGTACATTGACTTTCATCATCCCCGTCTTAGATAGCTCGTGCTCTCTCCTTCTCTAAATGGATTATGACAAGTGAAGTGAGGCACTCAAGTCAAAGTGAACATGGTATACACAGGAAAATTCCATTATCAATTTCTGATGCCAAAAGTATTCAGAATTTATGATGGCACAAAAAAAATATTTACTTTTTACTACAGAAAGAAACAAGAATGCTAGTTATGTAAGGAAGCAAATTAATAGTTGTGCTTACTTGGAAAAAAGATTGTTATTATTAGTATGATCACTCTTTTTTTTTCCTTTTCAAGAGCAGGAGGGGGAGGGGGGGCAAGATCAAATACACTCCCGAAAAGGCACCAACAATTTATTGTTCCATCTTATGGACATTAACATGTGGCAATTCCTAAGGGATTATAATTTTTCGTAATCCAAAACTGAAGATTACAGTTGTTATTACAAGTACAACACATTGGAGTGGACTAACACTGCTAACACAAGGAAACAAAACAGAATCCCCATGAAAGCTAGAGGGATGCATACTAATATCTACACGATCTTGCCTTCATCCTAATGTAGATGAAGGTAGAAATATGCACTTCAGAGAGTTAGTTGCTGCATTGCTCTAAATCAGTATAATAATATTATTATTATACAAAAACTGCTGCTAGATTCTCGTGCAGCATAACTTACAGACTGAAGAAGCTCTTCACTTTCATCGACGATGAAATTGAGAAAGATTAAAGAACCTATGACAGAAAATGCTGCAAGTCACCTACAAGCACTTTCCTCAGTGCACTCATTGGCAAACACCATTATTTATTTTGACAGTCACAGACAATCACTCAAAAGGTGTCGGACCGTGTGTGTTGCAATACTTGCAAGCCAATATACAGTGTGGGAAGTGCTTCCAGAGTAGGGAGAGGAAACAGAGTTCTGCGACGCCATTGCTATGCAGAAGTTACATTGTGAGATAATTGCCCAATTTCAGAAGAGAAAGAATGGTGCACAAAGATTGAGCAGTAGGTCATGCAATCCTAAAATATACAAAACCGAGACCAGGATGGAGTCATTGGGCCCAGTATGCAGGGAGAATATCTAAGGAAGGAATGAGAAATCCTCGCCTCTCAGCAGCTTTCCCCTTTGCAACCTTTGCATTGGGGATAGACATTAGATGAAGTTTATTTTCAGATTGTCCTCTGGGACTATGGGACTTATCCTGCCAACAAAAGCAAAATTTAACACCAATGAGGATGGTTTATAGCAAATATAGTAGAGGCACAACAGTTATATTTACCATGAAGCTTGTTCCATTATACAGCTGGGTGGGAGATAAAACATCTGGCTGTTGTGAGCTTTTCAAAAATCGATGTTCTAGTAACATTGCAGCAGTTGGCCGCTCTGCCGGATTTCTTTTAAAGCAGCATCTCAAAAAATCTTTACCCTCAGGTGACAGTGTTTCAGGTATAGGAGGGGTATCCCTCATAACCTTAAACATTGCTGCAGCCTGCATAAACAGACAAGAAATTTAGCAAGTCAATAAATGGAGGACCTGTATACATACAGCATCTCTGCTGAATCCCTAAGCTGCGAAGAAAAGTTTGCATAGATATGCTTTAAACTGGTTGTTAAATTGAAGTTTACCAAAATTACCAAGTAGTTGATGCATTGTCCTCCGTTAACAAACTTTAGAATCTCATATAAGCATATATAAACCATGTCTAAATAGAAAGTTCTCAACGTTGCCAAACAAAAATAATGTTTTGGCAATTATTGGGGCTCTATTACCCATATAAAACTGTATACTATATGGTTATTGAAGTAACCTGAGAATAGCAAATTAAAAGGAGACAAAAGAGAATTTTCTGCAGGTGCTTACTCCTTCATATTCACTCCAAGGAGGCTTCCCTGTGAACATTTCAATTATTGTACAACCCAAACTCCAAATATCAATAGCAAAAGCTAGGTTAGAGCTGTTATCCTTTTGCATCACAGCCTGCATAAGCTGCATGAAAATTGAAGTGTTAGTAAGGAATGTGTGAGACATCACAAAGAAATGTAGAGTATGAAAATACCTCTGGAGCCATCCAATATGGACTTCCCCTCATAGAAAGATAAGTTTCACATCCAGTTAGCTGTGGAACATAGAGATCCCAAGTTATTCTACCCGAATTTAAGGATTATCTGATCAAATCAAGAGTATTACAATGGCTGCAAAATAACTACTAACGATGCAATTATGGTAGTGAACCAAATAAATGAAAAATATAGACAAGCGGTAATTCTAAGTCACAAAACATTCAAACTGGTGTATGGACTAAAATTTAAGAAGTGCCTCATTTCAACAGCACATAATAAGCACCAAAGCCCGAACATACATATCCAAGAATTGAAAATCAACAGATAAAGCACCTAGTATTATCCAAGAAGTTTATTCGGAAACAACTGAATTAAAGGGTGATAGAATTGCTGATCTCAACCAAGAGAAAGGAATTTTGAAAGTGGTAAGTTTGAGCTCTTCAACTTAAAGCCTGTTTTCTAATGCCAATTTGTTCGGGGAATTTTCAATAGTGAGTAGATAATCATATCAACAACTACAAATACAGAGAGTCGATAAAATAAGAGATTCATTGTCTGCATGACACAAGGACTGAGATCAGAAAAATGTAAATTCTATAGAGGGGGAGAATTAGAACTCACATGCTTAGCCATCCCAAAATCAGCAAGCTTAACAACCCCGGCAGAATCAACAAGCAAGTTAGCCCCTTTGATGTCCCTATTTGCATATATGAAAAGAAAACAAACAAACGAACAAACATGTAACAAACAAACAAACATGTGATCAATAGGTCCAAATCCAAATGAGTTAAAAATTCAGGAAAAAAATAATCATTTCCCACCAAAAAATATATTGGCACATATCAATCTATAGGTTTTAAGCTCAAGCCAGTATGAAGCATTTCAAGCATGTGACTGTACCTGTGAATTGTTTTTTTGCTATGTAAGTAGGCCAACCCCGAAAGGATATGGCGAGTGAAATTCCGAATGACAGATTCTGTTATGGCACCACAGTGTTCACGGACGTAGTTATTTATTGAACCAGGATGAACATATTCCAGATAAATATAAAACCGGTCTTCAACCTGCAAACACATAACCCAAAGATGTTTAGAAGGTTTTGAAGCTGTCATAGAAATAAATGATTAATCGCGGGCACCTAATTATGAAGTAGGAGATTGCTTACTATTTCACTGCCATAATACTGCACAATGTTTGAATGTTTAAGATCGCTAAGAACTTTAATTTCCTGAAAAAAAAAGTATAAGTAGAAGGTTAAAGAAGATAAAGAAAATAACAGATTTAATTAGGGGAAGATACAATATATAACCAATCCATCAAAAATATAAAGCAAACTTATTAAGTATTCAAGTATAATGGACACTTCAATGAGATATAGGAGTTGCCTATCCAAAAAAAAAGTGAAATATAGGAGTTATCACTGCAAAATGTACGATATTAATAGAGGCATAATAGAAAACAAACCAAATACATAAACTAATAGATGAGTTCAACTGCGCTAAGCCTCACCCGTTTAACAAGAAAAATTGTTTTCAGTAGTGTCAAAAATTTAAAGCAGATGCATTAATTACTAGAAAGCAAATTTGCTAAGTAGAATTATAAGACAAAATCTGAATCGCCCACCCATCAGTTCCCAGCGTTTATCTATAATAAGAGAATTTAAAGCAATTGGAAATGTGTTCCCATCCATGATAGGAAAGGATATTACAATCCCAAAGAAACTGACAATGACATTTGCCATATTGACTTCTATGTAGGGAAGTACCAAAGTTCTAATAACAGATAAAGAATACCAACAGAAAAAACACAGAAACACAACATTGTAAACAATTTGTCATCTTATACAGTTGACAAATAGAGAGTGATAACTAAAAAGTAAGGGATAACCAACCTGCTCTAACTGCTTCATACACTCTGCAGATTTTGGATCATCAGGAAATATTTCAACTTCCTTCATTGCACATAATGCTCCAGTTTCTCTGTAATGAAACGAGATTTGTTTCAGAGCCTTTGAATAGAGAGAAAAGAAGAGCTTAGAAAACTTATAAAACATCTATATACCTATTGGTGGCAACATAAACACTCCCAAACGTGCCGCGCCCAATAAGTTTCCCTTTCTGCCATTGGCTATTCATTGGCAATGATTCAGACTTAGCCACAGCATGGGAAGAGGGTGAAGGCAAGGCTGCCCCAGGAGGAGGCAAGGGTAACGGGTGAACACTGATAGGAGGAGCATTGCCTTCGTGGCGCGCCGTGGAGATCTCAAGTGGGAACATGACATGCATGGGTGATGGAGGTCCACTTGAGCTTCTGAGGTGTCTATGTGGACTTCTTCCCTGTGGACTTAGATTGGGAGAGGGATAATAAGCATCAGAGCCCAATGCTGATAAATCAAAGAAGGCAGGAGGTGGAAACCCTGCTTCAGAAGTTGGCATCTCTGGTGCAGACCAGAACTGATTCCCTCTGGGAGTCACATAATAATATGGCACAAAATCACCACTTGTCCTTCTCTGTGGGCTGATTGAGGGACTTGTAAAAGGACTACTTGATGTTGAAGCAGAAGCACTCCTTCCAGAACTACTCACATCTTGATGCACCATCCTTGATGATGACCTACTCTCACCCTGCTCCATGTTCCTTTGGCTAGCAAAAACACTGTAACAACATTCACTCAAATGTTCAACAAACTTGCCACTATTGGAGCTAGCAAATACTCAAAATAATCAATTGAAATGAAATCTCTTCCTCAAAATCAAATACAGCATACAACACAAAACTACAAATGCACAATCAATGTCAACTTCAAAAAGTGCATTAACACAAGTACATATGATTCAATCTCAGATATGCAATTAAGAACCTATGGAGGAAAAAAAATGTAAAAAGTAACAAAAATTAGTAAATTAATAAATAGACCTCCGCATCTGAAAGCCTGTGGCGGCGGAGGGTGCAGCATCCGGCGAGGCTGAGGGAGCATCCTTGGGCGAGGGAAGAGGGAAGTCACCGTCGACTCTGTGGCGGAGCAGTGCGGCGGAGGAGGAGAGCTCCGGCAAGGGAAGAGGGTGAGGTTCGTCGGCGGAGTGCCACCTGCAATCGTGATCGGCGACGTGGTAGGTGCGCTTCTTGGAGGAGTTCCCGAAGAGCCACGGCGGCTTCCTGCGGTGGTCGACGGCGGCGGCGGAGGAGGAAGAGTTAGAATTGGAAGTTGAGAAGGAAAGGGAAGGTAACCAACGCATCCCTACGTAACTAACTAAACGGAATCAATCAAAGTTCACAATGCTGTTCGTGAATAATCCTCATGATGTAAACAAGAGCCATCGTTTGCGTTTCGCATTTCTACAAAACAAAAACGACAAACAAAAAGCTTCACCCAAACAGAGCCAATCCCAGTAATGTTGCATATTCTCTCTTCACATGCAGAGAAACAGAGACTTGTTTGTTAATTGTTTATTTGTTTTTGCTTGTTTGGTCTTTTTCTAAGAAGGAAGACAGTTATTTTACAAACAGAAAGAGTGTGAAATATGGTAGTTGTGCTATTTTAGATACGGTGGTTAGATGCTGTGGTTCCCGCCAGATAAGAAAGCCAACGCCTCTCCTTAATTATCACGGAAATGGATTTACATCAACTACTAGTAATTATCACTCGTATGTTTTCAGTTTTGTTTTCTTACCATGTTTAAGCTGTATAATTTTTATCATCTCGTCCTTAATTCTAACATCTTCCTATGTTGCTGTTCATTAAAAACATTATTTTTATGTGGTTGTGTAAATGATTTTTCAGTGTTTGAATGACCAATATTATTTGTTGAATTGTGGAGTACTATCGCATTCATGACGGATTGGGAAGACTGTTACTTTGCAAAATTTAAACCATTGTTTAATTTCAATATTGGATATTGGAAGTGAGTACAGAAGCGACATTGATTTCAATATTTTATTAACAATGATTGCGCGTTTTTCTCTTTGATAAATAACTACCTTCTAGATAGATTGAAATAAATCCATTTAACATTAAAGTATTAGTGAAAACACACAATTATAGATAACAGATCAATTCTTTCTCTGATTTCCAAACTATTTGAAAAAATGAAAAGAGGTACAAGAGTAAAAAGAAAAAAAAATTATAATCAGATTTTCACCGTGAGATTTATATTTTTTCTTTTAAAATTTTCTGATTTAATCCTAGGCTAGATTCCCCGAAGTCAGAAACATTGCTTTTGACTATTTATAGGTCTCCATGTCAACCAAAATAGTCAAAATCTATTATTTTGGTTCAGGGGGATCACTCCTACCCCACGCAGTGTCCCAACACTTTCAATGAAAGACTAATCTGCACTCGTGCATTGCGACAAGTATTGCACTGGCCAACGTTGAGTTTTAACGCTGCAGGAATCGAACTTGGGAGCTCCAAGTCGACCCCGTGCGTCCCAGTGGTAGCCAAAGCCACTGGGCCAACAACGTTGGTTAAGTCAAAATCTATTATGATTGCTACTAATGTACCCTATCATAAATTTATTAGTCTACTTGTAGCTTTCCCATAATTCCAAGCACGACAACGAGCGCATTGTAGTGTATGCGTTAAGTAACAATACAATACACTCAAAGTACGAACGGGTCAAGCCTTGACTCGGTCAAAGGTCACCTCCCTTACCAATTCCCCACTTAAATTCTATTCTTAATTAAGCGTATTTACAGGAACATTAGTTAGTACTACCTCTAGTTGATAGGTAAATAACTAATTCATCAAAATTAAGAAAAAATAATTGAGTTAGTTAATTTTAATTAATTTAAATATTATTTCAAAAATATCTTTGTTTTTAAATGGTTAATAGTAGCACCCACTTGTATAGGAAATTGGTCCCATAATAAAATAAGAATATAAAAAGAATTTTAACAATTACAGCATCTAATAATAGGTCTATTTTTCTTATAATTTAAACCAAAAAAATAGTCATATTTTCTCTTATAATAGGGACCGGAGGTAGTAATGATTTTATTTTAATTTGATTTTGTAAAATTGATTTGGTTAAAATTGAGTTTGAAGTGAAGTGGTTTATATTTAGATATTTTCACTTTGAAAATAAATTTAAGGTAAAACGTATAAATTTTTTAACCTAATGTAAAAGTTATAAATTCTTACTTCATGTAAAATAGATTTGGACAATAAAATTATTTTCTCTTCAAAAATCTAAAACTCAAATTTTTACTAAAATCACTTTTGATGAAGGCGAAATTAATTTTGGATATCTCCGCCATATATGCAAACATGCACTAAGGGGTCTTCATTGACTTGATTTTATTCTGATCCAAAAGCCTCTAACTGCTTTATTACCATTCTCTATTTTTGGTGAATTTAAATAAACAATTTATTTAAAAACTTATTGAATGAGTATTATTATATAAGAATTTTATATAAATTGATTATATAATTAAAGAGTTTATAAGACTTAAGCATTACATAAACCTTTTTATAGGTTATTGGCTTTAATATGTTTTTGGTCCCTCTAAATATTGGTGTTTTGAATTTAGTTCCTCTAAAAAAAGTCAAAGTTTTTTGGTTCCTCAAGAAATCAATTTTTTGATTTAGGTCCCTCTTTTGCGTTGACCGCTGACATGGCACACTGAGGTCCCTGTAAAAATGCTGACATGGCTTACATACATCTGACGTGTCTTACATGCATTGCCACGTCAGCTGACACGTCATTCATAGTTATTTAGAGGGACTAAAATCAAAACTTAATATATTTAGAGGGACTAAAATCAAAACTTAATATATTTAGAAAGACCATATGACATCAATCAGACCACCACCACCCACACACACTCTCTCTCTCTCGTTTTCTCTCTCCCACCACCACCACCCACTCTCTCTCTCTCTCGTTTTCTCTCTCTCTCACCCCCACCAACAAGCACCCCCTCCTTCTTCTCCCTCCTCTCATGGCTCCCCACTACCACCACCACCACCACCCACTCTCTCTCTCGTTTTCTCTCTCTCTCTCTCCCCCACCCCCACCACCACCTTCCTTGAACTTCTTTTGACTAATTGGATGACCTTGAAATAGATCATGGTTAAAGATGCATATATGTGGTGGTGGTGGGGGTGGTGGGGAGAGAGAGAGAGAGAAAATGTGTGTGTGAGAGAGAGAGAGAGGGTGGATGGGTGGGTGGTGGTGGTGGTGGGGGAGGGGCTGTGGAGAGAGAGAGTGGTGGTGGTGGTATAATTGATGTCACATGGTCCTTTTAAATATATTAAGTTTTGATTTTAGTCCTTCTAAATATTAAGTTTTGATTTTAGTCCCTCTGACGTGGCAATGCATGTAAGCCACGTCAGATGCATGTAAGCCATGTCAGCATTTTTACATGGACCTCAGTGTGCCACGTCAACGATCAACGCAAAAAGGGACCTAAATAAAAAAATTGATTTCTTGAGGGACCAAAAAACTTTAACTTTTTTTAGAGGGACTAAATTCAAAACGCCAATATTTAGAGGGACCAAAAACATGTTAAAGCCTAGGTTATTTCTATAAACTAATATAGAAAGCATATAAGAAAACTAAAAATAATTTATAAACATATAAACTCTTTTTTTTTATAGAACATATAAACTCTTCTAAATACGTGAACAAGCATTTATGTCACAAAATACATGTACCATTTATTATTTTGGCTTTTTCATTTTAGTTCTTACAAGGAGGTTATCAAAACAAAAGTATTTTGTCAATTGTATCTTGCAGACCGTTGCCACTTGCCAAAGACTCATAATAGCGATTGAAGCCCTACGCCAACGGACACTGACATCAGGCATGTGATATAAGGACGCAAGATTAGACCCAATATAAATCAAAGAGCAAGACATTGATTGATTGTTATACTGCTGACCAAAAGAATTACCATTGCAGATTGGAAGCTGGAAAGAAGGTCTGTCTTAGAAAACACAGATGAATTCTCAAAGAACCTTCCAGAATTTAACAACATCAATTCTCATGCAAAATCGAAACTAAACAGCGTAAAGGATAGGGATGGCAAAAAAATCCGTACCCGCGGATATCCGTAGATAAAATCTGTTACGGGTATGGGGAGGGTATCTTAACGGATACCCGTGGGTAAATTAAACGGGTACTTGAGGTACCCGCCAATAAATGGGGATGGGGGTGGGTAGTGAGGTACCCGTACCCGCAAGTACCCGTACCCGTTAATAAAATTACAAAAAATATTTTTTTATTTATATACATACCTAAAAGTCTAAAATACCAATGCACAATTTAACAAATATTAAAGTGTGATACAATACTTTGTTATTGTCTTGCTTTGTTTTAATATTGAATAAAGTGACTCCAAAATATATATTATTGTTGTGTCATGTATTAATTCTCACATTCATATTTTTCATTTTATAGTTTTATTTGTTTTTATTTAATTGAACAATTATTGATATAACAATTAAATTAAAATTATATGATTTGTATAATTTAGTCTTATTAATATGATGTTCATTATGACAAATATTGTGTGGAAACAATTTCTTTTAATAAAATTTTTATAGAATTTTTTAATATCCATAGATATCCGCGGATACCCGCGGATTTCACGGATAACTGCTAAAATCTAGATAACGGGTACTCGCGCGGGTATGGGGTGGGTACGGGTAGCGGGTATATTAAACGGGGCGGGGAGCTACTACCCGTGCCCGCCTCGCCCCATTTACATCCCTAGTAAAGGCGGCGTGTATTTTTTTAGCCCCTAAAGAGAAACAAAAAACATACTGTTTTTATTAAATATCATACTGAAAATAAAATTTTCAATAGGAATTAAAACAAAAATATATTTCCAGATATTTAATCCTACATAGATAACTCGTAAATGCCGTCAAAGATTGAATGGAAATCATCAATCCATTATAAATCAACAGCCATCTATATTGAAACTCCAATAAAGTCCAACACAAAACAGTTCTAACATCTCAGGTCCGTGCTTGTACTCGTCACTGCCAACATTTCATCAAATCAGGGTGTCAGCCCTGTTTATTTTGGAGCCTCTGCATTTCTCCCGATAAATGCACTTTGTCAGAGTATAATATGTTGCTTCAGTGTTCACTCGTCAACTGGTGCTTGGTTTCCCAAACTTGTTGGAACTATTTTACATATGGGCATGTTTTCATTCTTACTCAGGAGCTTCAAGGATGGGTGAACCTCAATATCACGCATGAATATCCTATCTTCAATATCTAGATTGCTTACATCCACCTCAATTTTTGAAGGAATGTGCTCAGATGGACAAAGATATTTTAAACTAGCTCTGATCTTATTCAAAACACCACCTGTAATGGCATAAAAAAATTAAACCATATTAGCATTAGAACCAAATTGATTTCCCCCCACTAACGTTAAATCTGCAAACCGTTCCATGGAAACCCACCGCCCCAAAAAGACAGGTCATTAGGCATGAATGAATGTTCCTATTTTAAGACAACGGCACATTTTAACAAAGCATAATATGCAAGTCAATCGACCCAACTTAAACAGCAGTCTTCCCAAGGCATATAACAAACAGCAGTTAGGACGATAGAAAGTTGGAAAGCTGAATATATCTTCAATATATGTTGTCAAAAAAAAAAGCATTACAAAAAGTTGTAATCAATAATCATTTTGACCAAACGATTTTGTGAATAGAAGCAGATAATGGTAATTACAGAGTCTTTCATCAATCACTTTGACTTTCATAACTCTTATCAATCCCAGACTTTTTTTAGACCAAACGATTTTGTGACATATTATTGTCTAGTAAATTGAAACTACTTATCCGGGAATTTTTTTTTTGTCTCCCACGGCTATCTGGAAAGATTGACCATTCAAAAAAGAAACAATCCATGCTAATTATACAGTGCGTTTAACCTCTAGCTGTTACGTAGCTTCTGTGGAACCAATAACTTGACTTTAACTTTTCTCAGCCCATCACAGGCAAATCAGAAGAGCAAGACAAGCAAGGGAAAAAATAATTAAGATAACATATAGACATTTCATAGGACAGCCGATTACTATGTTTTAATTGCCAATAATTTGAAATAACGATCTTCAAATAACAATGTTTGAGAAGACAAATGTTCACAAACAACAAAATACACAATTGCACAGCAAGATAACATAGTTATTAATTATATGTTATTGGCGGGGAGAATTGGGTCACAGCCACCGGCCACTATGAAATTCAAATCATGCAGTGTTTTGGCATTTGCAACCATTGCCCCAGAATAGCAGCCATTCACCGCAATCGTGGTGGTGACTATAATCAAGGATTTAAACTCCTTTTAGCCCCAAATTGGCGGAACTCAAAAAGTATACTAGGGGAGGACTTTGCAGGATTTTGGAGGGCTTTAAAATGTTTTCCATATCTTTCCCCTCTTTTTAAAACTAAAGTATTGACGGAAGCCATCCCCTCCCCTCCAAAAACCCCCTCCCAAACAAACCCTAAAAGGAATGACACACACTAGTACAACTACAGTTGCATCTCATCAAGAACAACTGACAAGGCATATTTGATATTTCAAATCACCTATCTCATTTATTTGTCCCTTCTACACCAGCACAAAAATTTACCTCGCTTTTACAGCAATGACCAATACTTTTCTCACCAGGTGGGATAGGCTACAAGGATCACGAGTTATGACACAATCTGTCATGGACCGTGTCTAACGTTATGCCATCAAAATCTGCATCTATCTCAATGATTTGGCCTAAAAATACACCTCATTCTATGATTTGGCCTATAAATACACCTCATTTTAAATGACAACATTTTCTTACTTTTTCATTTCTAGTTTTTTCCCCTCACTGAGGCACAATTAAAGGGCCCCGGAACAGGACAGAAGATAAGTATTTTGATTCCAACAAGACAAACAACCAAATATTTCACTAAAGGAGTTTACCTTTCTGGAGACCAGGACAAGCTTCTTCCCCTTTGAAAACAACAGGCACATCTACCTTCAATTCAGCTCCATCTTCAGCCCAGACAAACACCAAATTCAAAATACTCCCACTCTCTTCGTTCCTATGAATCTACACACACCACATCACAAAGCCTAAAAATCACAATTCCAAAATTCACACAAAATAAAAAAAATTATTATTAATAATAAGAGGTAAACCTTGATGGGTAGCACAGTTCCGCTTTCGACCAGATGAGAGGAACCGGAACCGGCACGGATCTGGAGTGGAAAACGGGTGGTGCAGAAGAAAGGATCTCCAACGGAGTTGAGTACGGCTTTAATCTGCTTCTTCTCGACGGTGAGCAAATGCTTCCGCGACGCCGATCGGGCGGCGGGGTTTTTGTCCAGAAGGTTCTGGAAGAAAACGATGGCTGGTATTCGACCTTGCATTCTGTCCCTGGTGGAGACTCTACTTCCACTGCACTCTCTAGGGATGGCTTGGATTGTGTGGTACTGACTGCGCCGGAGACCTGATAGGGATAAACGGCTCGCTGACACCGTTCGAAGGTGGCCGGCGGCGGAGCGCCACCACTGCGCCATGATTGTTTTCTCTGCTACTCTCTGCAACGCAGAATGGGGTTTTGAGAGTAAAGGGTTTTAGGTTCTGGGCCTATTTGGGCTTCCTCATTTTGTATATTATCGGCCTGGGCCTAGCTCACATCCAATGCCTGACAATATCACACCCGTAATAGACCGTCCACCCCATTTATGAGGGGTTTTTATATTCACACATATCTCATTTTCTAATAACACATACACACATTTAAAAACTCAAAAATACCCTTACTTATTTCTTTTTCTTCTCACTCACTTCTTCTTCCCTCCCATTCTCTGCGCGCATTGTGTCTCCTTCTCCCTCCCCTCTTTCTCAAATTTTTTCTTCATTCTCCCATCTCTACTCACTCCTATCCCCTCCAACAACAAGCAAAGGAGTCTCCCTTGCATCTACAGGCAGCACAACCGAACAGAAACTCACCATCGTCAGGTAAAATCGCGTGTTAAAATTTTTGCATTTTAAGGACCCTGCGGAACTATTAGTTCCGCGTATATAAAAAACGACACATACGTATTGAGTGCGGAACTATTAGTTCCACGAGTGCATTTTTTACGCGGAACTATTAGTTTTGCGGAGTATTTTTCCTATGCAGTAGTGTCCACCCCAGTAAGAACACGCGGTGATCGCGGAATCCCCTGGATAAGCCCATACTGCCTCATCACCCTCTCCGGCAAGTGTGGAACTTCTAAAGAACCCCACCGTATGTATCCCGAGTACATGGATATCAGTTGGAACGGACGATACTCCCTGTGCACTGTATATGGGGTCCATTCTACGTGCTCCATCGGATACTCGTCCAGTGCCCTCCGATATCCGCCAACCTGGCCTGGGCCTTTACCAAGAGTCCACCTAGATGCCCGAGGTTCATCCTCATTGTAGTCCAAGTTTAGGCTCTGGCGCCCGATATCAGGAAAGTGCTCGAAAATCCAACCCTGTCACAATCATTTTCAATTTGTTAGTAACAATTAAAACATACAACTTATTAACAATCCAAATCCAAATTAACACAATATCTGCAACAGGGTCAAGTATCCAGCCAGCTGCTTGCAACTTGCTAAACTAGCAGCATTGAGCTGATCGTCCAGAAATGCAAGGGCACCAGCACCCCATGCATAGCCCCCGATGGCCTCCATGTCGCGAAACAATTCCAAGAATGCTACATCAGCAGCCGTAGCACTCTTGTTCCGTGAGACAAAAGATACCTCGCATGCCACTACACACTCGCGGAACTAAACCCACACCCTCGCGGAACTAACATGTCACACACAAAGTCGCGGAACTATTAGATCCGCAATTTGTAGATCTACGCGGAACTAATAGTTCCGCGTAGATCTACAAATCGCGGATCTAATAGTTCCGCGAGGCTGCACTCCCAAAAACAAAAGTCATACCTGCTCACGAAGACGAAGTGGCTTGCTACAGTGAAGGGAAAGATCTGCTGCAGCTGCTACCTTCGTCTGAGGCACGACCACGGGTCGATCTTTCACCTTCTTCAACGATGTACGACCGAGGTGCAGTGAGGGAGAGAAGAAGAAGAAAGTTAATGGGAGAAGAAGAAGATGGTTGTTGCTGTGGAAGTGAGGGGGGACGACCAATGCGGAAGCGAGGGAGTGACAGAAAACGGAAGTGAGGGAGTTGCGACGCAGCTGCGGAAGTGAGGGAGTGTTACCTGCGAAAGTGATGCGGAAGTGAGAGCTGCCTTCGAAAGTGGGTTTTACAGTTTTTTTAAAGTTGTGGGCATTTTAGTCTTTTTAAGTTTGAATGTATGTGTAAAGAGACAGGATCCATTGACACCAGGTGTAAGTCTTTTTGACTTACACCAAATCTTGATCGTTGAGGCTAATACATCCTACGTCATAGAATTTTTCTCCCAAAAAACAAAAAAAGAAAAGAAAATGAGACACGTGACCCCAAAACACCTCTGTTTTGTTCATTCTGTTGCTTCTCCGCCATCTGAGAAAGAAAGCCCTCTCTATTTTATTCTTTCCCTTTCTTCCGTAATCTATCTTCTTCATCCTTTTGCCCCAAAAGCCCCATCAATTTGTTCACTCCCTTTCTTCTTTGCCTGGCTGCTTCCTTTTTTTGGGGTCCAAGACTCTGCTTCATCGGTGAACCCCGTCCATGGCAGGAGGGGTCATCGAAATTTTGGATCAATATATTTTTACTCCTTTTTATAATTTGATTTTTTCTTTTTGTGAGATACTTGCCGTTGTGTGTCATAAAATTTTCATGAAACATACTACAAGTTTTTTAGCTTAGCTTGGGTACCAAGTACAAATTCAATAGACAATTTTTAGCGAAGAACAAATATAATGATTGTTAATATATATTCCACAAATGGTAATTAATAGGAGAAGAAAGAAATTTTCATGGAACAATCCAATGCTGAGATGACCGACGTATAGATGCCTGTTTCAATTGCTATAACTTTGAAAGAATTTAAAAGTATTCAAATTGATGTGATACTTTGAGAAACCACGCTAAAAACATTTCCTATGAATTCAGAATTCTATATTGCTTTGAGTTTGCATTATTATGGGCAACAATGGCATGCTAAGAGGATCGTCGGTTCGATGAAAGTCTGGACAGTGATACCTCTAGTTCTACACAGTGATGGCTCTAGGGAGTTTGGGCAACGGTGGCCCTGCTGACTCAAACAGATTCAGGTTTCGCCGGAATAAATGTCGCTGAAAGGCCGAAAAAAAGGGAAGGAAGAAGATAAGAAGTCACGTGTCTCATTTTCTTTTCTTTTTTTGTTTTTTGGGAGAAAAATTCTATGACGTATGATGTATTAGCCTCAACGATTAAGATTTGGTGTAAGTCAAAAAGACTTACACCATGGTGTCAATGAATCCTGTCTCATGTGTAAATAGTAACTGATGTATGTGTAAATATAATTTCCCTTTATGAGCAACATGCCAAGAGACGGTAATTTAAGTGAAATATCACACCCGTATGCTGTTTGGTTCTTGGGCCTATTTGGGCTTCCTTGTAGGCGTTTGGCCTTTTATGAAGTTACACTTTGACCAAAAAAAAAGTGAAATATAAAAACTTCAAGTATATTATCAAAATTGGACCAAAAAAATTATATTATCAAAAAAAAAACTTCAAGTAGACCATCATATAATCAACTTCCTGATACAATGTTTATACTCATTAGCAAAGCAAATCCTTTATCCTTTTCTTTGAATTTCTTAAAGCACAGAGTTATCCCTCAATTCAGAACTAATATTATAGTAGTACATTCCAATACCTATATCATAATATGTAATCTTCAATAGAACAAGAATAAGAGACAAGTGATTTCAATCCGTCACCTTGTGGCATGCATGTATGACAGAGGCCAAGTTTCATTTACTGTACAATATTCCTAAAATTAAGATTTAAAAGTTAAAACATTCAAATTTTAATACGGTAACTAATATTAATGGTACTATAGATCAATCAACTTGTCAATATACGCATATAAATTAATCATTGACATTTTTTTGTCAACAATTATTCAGTGACTTTAATGTTGTATATATTGAATCTCCCATATCATGAAAGTCCAATTCAATATTTATCAAATTAAATACTGAATCAATTAACAAAATATATATACATGTTTGCAGTGTTTCAACGTTAATTTCAACCACTGCAACTCAAGTATTACACACGTCGCCGCACATAAAAAAAATATTTATTTGTTTTTTAGGCAAAAAATATTATTTGTTTGTAAAAAAAAATGTGCACATGTAAAATATGTATGGTATCGTTTTGGTAGTAATATTTTTGATTTTCCAGAGTTTCATCTGCGCGTAACTGCAGAGACTAATTCCAGAAATCAAATCCCAGACTACATGCTTAAGAGATCCGAGTCGCTTACCACTTGGACCACACCAGTTTTGGTAGTAATATATATGGCAAGTTTCATATTTCAAGCTCTTTCATGAAAAAATTAAATTACTTTTTTCCTTCCATGTTGAGTAAAAAGTAGTTGGTGCAAAGCAAAGTGCAAAGTAATGACGATTTTTAAATTAGATACTCTTTCTCTACCATAATATATCATATACATCTAACATCTAAATTCACTCCACTCATGATAGTATAAAAAAAATTAGGGTAACAAAAGAATTTGATTTTATACCACTATATTATTATTTAAGTGTGCATTAATGAAAAGTTCATTAAATTTATTTATTTACTGATCGATAGAAAATATGAAGTGAGATCTCAGCAAAAAAGAAAAAGAAAAAAGAAAATTTGAAGTGAGAGAATAACTTTTATTACTACCTCTAGTCTCATATATATGAGACAAATATCTAATTCACAAAAACCAATAAAAGGTAGTTAAATGAGTTAGTTGTAATTAATATAAATTTTATTTCAAGATTACCCCTCATAATAAATGATTAAAACGGTGGCTTGTACATTTAATGACATTAAATCATTTCTAATTGCCAATCATATTATTCTCTCTCCAATGGATACAAAAGAAATTTTATACAATTGGTGCATTTAAAATGAGTCTATGTTTCTTATAATTTGGACCAAGAAAATAACTCTAAATTCTCTTATATATGGGACCGAAAATAGTATAAGATAAGGATTACAAGTTTGAATTTACTCACCCCCCACCATCCTTGCTGGTATCACTTTTTCCTTTTTATAATTAACAATGATTGATAATAACATAAAAGGAAATTTAATTTTAAAATTATTATATAGTTAAGGAATAAAGATATCAATAAAAATAAAAAGAATTTAAAGATTTCAGTAATTATAAAGATTTGATGAAGGGTGTTAATTCCTTTCAGGGAAACACTAAACAATACAATTTAATTTTTATTTAATACATTGTCTATCGTTTCATTTCAAGTGCCCTTTTAGCGGATGACGCTTGTGTTTTCTTAGAGGTTTTTAGTTTCTAGTGGTTGGCTTTGCCCATTGCCTTCACCAAAAAAAAAATACTACATTTCTCTGTTTTAATTTTTGGACACTTCATATACTAATAGAAGAAAGAGAAGTAATACATTTTCTTTAAATTATTATTAAATAATTGATTTTTTGTTTGTAATTAATATTTTTCATTTGTATTAAATGAGTATTGAATAATTAATATTAACTGTTTCAGAATTTTATTTTTTTTTCATTTTGTTTGTATTATCTTTAAATGCTCAAAGGATTAGTATAATATTTTTCATCTGTGTTAAATTAATATTTTTTTGTTGTAATGTATTAAATGAATAAAAAAATGAATAATTGATATTAAATTATTAATAGTTTTGGGAAAACAAATTAAGATACCATATCGATAATCTTATTTTGTTTATATTTCATTTTAAATTATCAAATGATTACTTTGTTTTTTTTTTTGCTAAAAATGATTACTTTGTTTTTCAATCTATGCCAAACGATTGATTAGTATAACTACGAAGTTGAATGTAAGTGATTAATGTGCTCTATGAAAAATGACTTATTTTTTCTCCTTTTAAATACTCTGAGTGAATAAAAAAAATCATTTGATAAGGTCAGTTTTGAGAATAAAAAAAATCATTTGATAAGGTCAGTTTTGAAAATTAGTTACATACCATAACGAGAAATCTTCTATATATAATAACAGTATTGAATTGAATAAAAATGATAAGAAGAAGATAGAGAATATATATATAACAAACATCGAAGAGGGTTGCTCGTGGCAGTGACGCTGAAGAAGGAACTAGAAATACCCTCTCTCCACTATCTCTCTTATTCATCGCGTTTCTCGTTTTCAGCCTCAACCAACGCTGCTCTGAAAACTCCTACACGCTGTGTAGGCTCCGTTATTTCACACCACAGTAATCTCTCCCTCTTTCTCTCTCCGCCTTCTTTTCCGATAAATAATCTCAATATTTTCGACCACGGCTCTTCTTTCTCGCCCTGATCACGGTTCACACACACATATATATACACACATGCATCCAGATCCACCGGTGCAAGTACTGTTCATGATAAAAAAGAGTACAAAAGATAAGACGTTTAATTTCGTTTCACGATTTATTCTTTTTTCTAATTTTTGATGAGTGGAAAATTGACCAAATCATGGTTTTGTCTCGTTCAATATCGGTTATTAATTTCACATCAAGAACGACGCATTGAACGTGATTATATATGAGAGTACTCTTTTCATGACCTAGATTATTTTAATCATCACTCTCCCCGCATTTTTTTAAATCCGAGATCAAGGATCGGTCACCATCGCCATTTATCTCTCCGATTCCTCAATTTCAGTACACTCTGATTAATTAATTAATTCAATAACCAATCATCACTACCGATCGATAATCACCATTAATTATTTTATCACGATAGCCAATTGAGAGTTATAATCAATTAATCATTACTCAGATCGCTCATTTGAATTTTATTAATGATGACAATTTTCTAATTATTTAATTTTTTGGTTTTCGTGTTGTTGACTGAACTGATTTGATGATTTAGTTTGCAGTTTAAGTTATTGGAAGCTGGGGATATGTCGTCGTCGAATTCCCCGTGTGCGGCGTGCAAGTTCCTGCGTCGGAAGTGCACACAGGAGTGCGACTTCGCGCCGTACTTTCCGCCGGACAACCCGCAACGGTTCGCGTGCGTGCACCGCGTGTTCGGTGCGAGCAACGTGGCTAAGTTGCTGAAGGAGCTGAGCGCGTCGCAGCGAGACGACGCCGTGAAGTCGCTGGCGTACGAGGCGGAGGCTCGCCTGAGGGACCCAGTCTACGGCTGCGTGGGGTTCATCTCGGTCCTCCAGCAGAGACTGAGACAAATCCAAACAGAACTCCACAGCGCGAAGAAGGAACTCGCGAATCACCTGAACCCCCAGGCCATGCAGTACCTTATGTCCAATCCCGGTGCAGTTCTCATGCCTAACCACCCCAATAACAACCTCCCAAACAACAACAACAACAACCCCTTTGCTCTTTTCCCAAACTACCCCCCTAACAACCTCCCTCCCCAGACGGTTATGCCAGGTGGAGGGGGAGCGTTGGTTATCCGCGACGCTCAGCAGCAGGAGCTTCTAGAAGCTCAGCAGTTGGCGGTTGCACAGCAGCAGCAGCAACAGGTTATGTTTCGGAACTTTGAGCAACAGCAGCAAGAGCTTCTCAGGTTCAACAGCGGTGGGGGGTTCGACCCTGCTGGTGGTGGGTTTGGTGTTCCTCCTCATGCTGACGTGGCTCCTGCATTGGCACTGGGAACATTTGACAATGTTGGTGGCGGTTACCAGATTCAGCAAGGGGAACACCATGTTAACAATCCTCACCACCCTCCCATTGAGGCACAGCTTCTGCTCTCGCCGCAGCAGTCATCGGAGCAACAACCGCCACATCAGCAGCAGCAGTCGGAGACTGAGGATGGTAGGAGCGTCGGTCCTTCTTGTTGATTTCCCCAATTTCGCATTGCTCTTTCGTTTGTTGTCA
Organism: Glycyrrhiza uralensis; assembly: GCA_030159175.1. Classification (NCBI taxonomy): domain Eukaryota; kingdom Viridiplantae; phylum Streptophyta; class Magnoliopsida; order Fabales; family Fabaceae; genus Glycyrrhiza; species Glycyrrhiza uralensis. The sequence goes on along the minus strand of BRZY01000001.1, from coordinate 46,550,356 downwards.
GAAGGAATTTCAAACTAATTAAGGTATGTTGTTTTGTTCGTTCGCCCTCGTCTTCTGTGGGTTTTGGGATTGTGATGTTATTTATTTATATATGTTGTTATGATGACATGATGTCTGTAAGAAAAATATACATCTGAATAAAACGAGGGTTTCCTTTTTGTTATGCTTTGTTTGTGAATTGTGCGTTGCCCTTTTGCTCTTCTTGATTTTGGCTTGTTCACGTGCGTTTACCTAATACTTGGTGCTCCGTATTTACCAATGACTTCAATGCTTTTTGTGCAAGATATTCAAGTCAAGGGTATTGGGAAACATTCTTATTATACTATTTTGCGAACTCTTAGGTTGAACTTGAACCTATTAAATAATAAAAAATGTCCTTGAAGTCTTGAACGCCCCATGTATAATCGACATAGTGAGAGAGACATAAACAGAAAAGAGAAAAGTGATAAACCAATAGTGCTATAAAAAAAAAAGAGGCCTAAAAAAAGAGTGTTAAATGAGTGATGGAAATGGATGAGCATTATTATAAGAATCATTACTCTTTTAATTAATCCTGGTCTATATCTCCAAAAGGGGACTGTTGCATGATTCAGTGATTAAACAGTATTATTAAAGTAGTGTTTTTTTTAAAAGCATTATTAAAGTAGTGTTAATTAATTAATTAATAAATGCCTCTTATATGTAATTGTAACTTGTGATTGTTTGTTTAGATTAATAACATGATTGGGACAATCAGGAGGGTAGGTTAAGGGGAGTGGGCAAGGAAGGCTATACCTGCATGGTTCATGGAGACATTATTAGGTGCTACCATAAATGGAGATTTTGTTTAGTTTTTGTTATTGAATTATATCACCTTATGTCATAGTATTAAAAATGTAATTATTGTAACATATAAGAATGATAACTTGCTTGATACATAGTCAATCAATGATATGATGATCAACTGAAGAATTTCAACTGGAGGTTTAATCATCTGTTATCACCCCTGGGCCCTGGCCACTTTGGTATTTGCCAACATAAATTCTGCTAATTGAATTGTAATGCTAAGTATTAAGATCGATCTTAACATAGAATCTAACTACTAGATTGTTGTGTTTGATTCTTATCAATCATCCTTTATTGAGATCACTCACTAACAACTGTGTGACATGCTCTAACAGTGCAACATGACAACTTCGACCACTTTTTTCCTTATATATTACCAAAAAGAACAATATTATGATGACTGTGTGAGTATATAGGGGTATAAAATTAAAAACAACCGTATGCTCAAAATGCAGGGATATCTTACTGGAACCCGGCAATATATTCATGACCAAGCGTCGAAGCCATGCAAATCAGATTAGTGTTTTTTCTTAAAATAAATTCAACTATGAGCCAATGTGACAGTCCTTCGATCTTCACCTATATGATGAAATTATGTGCTTTGTCTTAAGTGAAAGAGAGTTTGAGGAAACCGACATGCCCGCAAATAAAGTTGGGAAAATATATAGTGTAAGATAGTATTTGTCCATTTGTGGGTTCAACAGGTTTTGTCTGCTTCAGTGGCAACCATAAATCGTAATCCCAACATTCTCTCCTTTTCTGTGCTAATTAATGACAAATATTCATACAGTAACTAAACACTTCACTCTTGTTTTCCCATACATATTTACTCTTTCATATAAGTTCATGCATGCCGTGTCTCATTGCAAAATAAAATGCTCTAGCAGTTGACTTTGGATGTATATAATTGTCGGATGGAATTCGAAAGTGCCAATAAGAAAGCAAGAAACTCGTTTCAAACTGAACAAAAAATCTATTTTTTGAAATCAAAATGTCTAATATGTATAACTAAATTGTATGAAAAGAAAAAATTAATGTATGAAATAATTACTTTGAAAAAACACAATATTAGTTCTTTATATTCCATTGATTTATATAAAGGATAAACAAACATGCCTGAATTGAAATTGTTGGATTACTGTATGTATAGCATATAGTGTTTCAGCTGCTATTTAATTCCCTTGTATTGAATTTGCAAAGTGTATATACATATATATATATATATATATATATGAGCAATGCTATATTCTCCTAATTATCCTCCTATATATTCTCTTATTACTCTATAAAGTAAATAATAAATAAAAAAATAAATATTGAAAACATAAAAAACATTTAATTCTTTCTTAATTAAATAAGTAGGAGAATTTGTAGGAATAAAAGGTAGAAAGATATAGATATATATATATATATATATATACATCTCCTAATACCTTTGTCTGACCCTCTATCTTCTGCAGTTTTTCTTACATGGGTGCAGGTCTTCTGCAGTTTTTTCTTGATTTTGAAGGATGGGAAAAAAGAAAGCCTGATGGTAAAGCATACATGTGATATTCATATTTTTGGCTTTAAAGAAGAATTTCAAGGTGCGCATTTCGAAAAAAAAAGTAGAATTTCAAGGTGCAGTACTTTTGTTGTCGCCGAAAACAAAAATGTAAATCGGTACTCGGATAGCTTTTTTTTTTTTTTATCAGTTTTGCTCATGCTTTGGCCAACAAGGTCTTACTTTGAAAATTCCTTGTATTGCAGAATACATTTTCAATGAAATGACATAAGTTTTGCTCTGTCAAAAAAAAGTTTTTAGTTAATTAAGCCTTTATTATCCCTTGCACGGAATCCGCATTCTATATATAGTGTGTTTCTATATATATCATCATACTTGGATATAGTCTGTTGCAGTGGCAGACCCACACTATTGTGAGTGTGGGCAAGTGCCCCCATTGAAAATTGAAAACTTCCATTTACTATCTACATTTTTTAAATTTTGACTCCATTTGACCCCACTGAAATCCTCAATCACTCACTCTGACCCAGCTCTCCAAGACATCAAGCCTCAATGCGAGTTGCAGGTTTGCTGTCGTCAGCGTCTGTCCCTCCCGCGGTGGGATCTGTCCAAGATTCCAAGTCCAACCATTATTGAATCACTCCGTCATCGATGTCGCGCGCGTTCTTCCCCCTTTCTCTCTCGACTCTGTGTTTCTAATAAATGAGGGAAAAAATCACAGATTGCCAATGGCATTGTGGGGTGAGTGGGTCGACTGGTTATTTATTATATATTTATAGAAGATTGTTAGATCTGGGTGGGTAACGTTGGTGGCATTGGGGGGGAGGGGGCGATTGGTTGGTTCTATTATTTCACCCTAATCACATTTTCACATTTCTTTACATTAGTGGGTTAATTGCCTTAGTAGCAAGTGAGCTGTTAGATTGGCAAGTTACTACTGAATTAATGAGTTTGGCATGTGAGAAGTGAGCCATTAGATTTGGGTGGGGTAGTGACATGTGAGGCTGACAAATCTTTTTTTTTTTTTTTGGAAAAGAGGCTGACAAATCTAGTTAATTAATAAATATGTCTTTTGGCTTTTAAAAAATGTATTATTTTCTAATTCAATTCCTATGCAAGGAACAAATTAGATCCCTATGCATGAGGAATGTTAATATACTATTTGCCATAAGCTTAGTTTTTTAATTATAGGAATTAATGGAAATTTTTTTAAAGAGAAAATTACCATCAAATGAATAACAATCTTGTAAAATTAATTTAGAAGAGTTGTAATTAGATCCAGGAAAGCGATTTAAAATTTTAACATATTATCCTAAGGATCGATATAAGATATGAAGAGGATAATGAACTGATCATTCAACAATTTCAAAACATGAAATCACGTAGAGGACAATTATAATGTATGTAATTCATTTGATTAGGTATATTAAAATTTTATGATTTTTAACATTTATGTCTTTACCTTCATATATATAATAACAATAATAATTAATATTAATTTTTAATTTTCTTATATAAAATACCCCCACTGGCTCCAGGTCCTGGGTACACCATTGGTCTGTTGATTTGATATCGGTGATGGTTATATATAACAGGCAATGGTACAACACAAGACTTGGCAGATAATTTATGGATTATAGTCGTATTTAGATATTGACAATATCTACAAGGATAAAAGATACATATCCCAGTTTGGACACCTCATTTGCTATTCTGTCTCTATGAGAGATATAAAAATAGAAGAGAGATTAGTGATATGATAGATGAGTGGTGTGATAAGAAGAGAAAGGTAGAAAAAGAAAAGTGTTGGGTGGGAATCGAAAATATGTGAGCGTTCAAAAATCATGATTCTAATAGGCGAGGCGAGGTATTTTAATAATGGAGAGGAGGAGAGGGAAGATTATATATCATATTTGGTTGAGAGATGAGTAAGGAAAGGGAAGGGAAGGTATTTTAATAGAGGGGACAAATTTATATTTTAAACACATAATTTTTTTTTTATGTTGCAATTTATATAAAGATAGTTAAGTCAATGTATTTAAAATACTTAAAGCTATTTTCTCTCTAATCCAAATCTCCCCAACAATATTTGGAAGGAAAACCAAAATTAAATGAGAACGAATTTTGCTCTCCTCCCCTCAACTACCCTCTATTGTCTTACACCCCCGCTGTGGGATTGATGCGAAAAGTGTAGGGAAAGAGAGAAAGAGAGATACAAAAGGTGTGATACGGAAAAGAAATATGTCAAATGGTCGTCTTGAATATGTAGTGTAGAGTTATTTTGGTTTCCCTGGCTAGTTTAGTAATTACTCGATTTTTAACTATACATTTATACACCTATACAATAATAGTGATAAACTTAACGAACCAGTTATAACAACCAATCGAGCGAAGATTTTCATATTTTAATTTGAGTTTGGAATTGAAATATTGCCCTCAAAACAACAGTAAAAAAATGAGCATAGATTTTCAAATTTTAATTTAGATTTTTAATTGAAATATTGTCCTTAAAATAACTACCAAAAATAACAATAGAACAAAAGAGCATATTGTTTTTTATTTTAATCTAAAATTTGAATCGGAATACTATCGTTAAATAACAACTGGAAAAAGCGCAAAATCATTCAGATTTTAATTTAAATTCTGAATTGAAATATTGTCTTCAAAATAACAACCGAAAAATAAGTAGAGATTTTCATATTTTAATTTTGAATTTTAAAATAACATTAAATTATTTTTAGTTAAAATAGATTTTTAAATACAACAAAAATAATTAAAAATTAAAATTCATATTTAAAATTAGTACAATTTTCTACTTTTAAAAAATGATAAGCGACAATTAGTAAATAAACTTTTCATAATATATTGATATATGTAAAAAAATTCCTCCAAAATATATCTTAAATGAATATCAGTATATAGTATAGTTAGATTTTGTGCCGGTCACTATGTTAAGTAATAAATATCTACTAACTTTGCTCATAACTATACTCTCCGCCGAGAAATTTGGTTGATCACTTTTAATGGGATCTTCTCTCTCAACCACATCTATAATATATATAAAGACGAACCCTCTCAAGACCAAGTTTTACACGTGTCGCTTTAAGAGTATTTCTCAACACCTCTCTATTAATTTATTTCAATTGAATTGATTTGATTTGTATTGATTCTATTCGATATTGTATTTAATTTTTTTTTAATGTATATCAAATCAGATCGATATTGTATCAGGTGGATTTCAAATTTAAATGGATTTACAAATTGATATAATTCAATATTGTATTTAATTAGTGTTTTTTTTTAATACATTTTTTTGGCTTTGATCTTTCTAAGACGCAGAGTTGATTTCTGCGACCAATGCCTCTCTCCTCCTAGCCCTCGCCTTCTTCTTCCTCGAGATCTCAGTCGAGTTTACCAATTCCTCCTTGCAATTTTGCCTCAGGTTTCCGATCTCTTTTACGAAAGATCTTGGCTACAGTGATTCACGCAACAATGGACGATTCTCAGTAGCCATGGATGGAGTGTGGCGCTCAATTGAGACCGTAGGAGGTCCTCTTTTTTTTTTTGTTTCTGTCTTTACTTGCTTTGCTCTATGTATTTGTTCTTTTAGTCATGTATATTGTTGGGAAGTATTGCATTGATTGGTCATACGATTGTATTTTTTTTAGCAAGATAACATACCTATTGGTCCAATGATGACATACATATTAATATTATGGATTAATATTACATTGAGCGAGATAACATACTTATTGGTACAATGATAAGGGCATGTTCAATTTCTGATGAGGTGTGGTTTTTTTAAGCTTTTCTTATTAATTCTTTAATTCTAATTATAAAGAATTATGATTTTGTGCTATGATATAATTGTGTTTTTTCTGTCAAATATTTTTTCCAATAAAATTATTGGACTATATTTGATGATAGACATGTTCCTATGTAAAGAGAATTCTAGAAGTACTTATGTTTCTTTAAGTACTATCTTGCTGGAAAACTATATCTATTGTTCTGAATATTCTATTATTCTATTAGCTGTCATTCTGGTAGAGATGAAATCAAAGGTGAATGCCCTGACCCAACAGGGAGATTGGGGAAACACAAACTAATGAGATTGGCCACTTGGCTATTCTTTTTTTTTTTTGATTACACCACTTGGCTATTCTTTATTATCATAATTTATGTTAATAATAATCAGTTCAATGCATGATTTCACTAAAAGGTTATTTAAACTCTCAATTGGTAGTTGTTGTTTATATGTTTTTTCCTTATATTATTAATTATTAATTTTGCTTAATGTAACTGTAGTGATCAACAAATTCTATCAAAAAAAAGGGAATGGTGAACAAATCTTTGTTGAGTTTGAATTTGATTTTTTTAAAATTAGGAAAAAATTCAAAATTTAAAAAGGTTCGAATTTAACATTTTAGACGTTATAAAAAATATAAAAGATCTCTTCCATTTTTTTTGAAAAGAATATTTCTTTCATCTTGATTTGAATTTGAATTTTAAACTTGGGTAATAATTTTATTTGATCTTAATTTAAAATTAATTTTTCTCAAGATTATGTTGATTCAAATTTGATATCTTTAGGATTAGTATGATTACATTAATGATTGATTTGCCATATTTTAAATATATTACATTGCACGATATAGTTTTTCACTACGGTATAATAAAAAGTTAATATGGGTTTCAATTCCCCAATTTGTTCATTGATAGAATTGATTTAAATTGGGATCGCAGGTTATGGATTAATATATATACAAGGAAATGGTGAAGAAATCTTTGATGAGTTTGAATATGATTTTTTTAGAATTAGAACAAAATTCAAAATTTAAAATGATTTCAATTTAATGTTTTCGACTTGATAAAAAATATAAAAGATCTCTCCAAATCAAAAAATATAAAAGATCTTTTCCATCTTGATTTAAATTTGATTTTCAAACTTGGGTAATAATTTTATTTGATCTTAATTTAAAATTAATTTTTCTCAAGATTATGTTGATTCAAATTTGATCTCTTTAGGATGATTGATTTGTCACATTTTAAATTGATTACATTGCACCATATAGTTTCTCACTACGGTAATAATAATAATAATAATAATAATAATAATAATATTGGTTTCGATTCTCCAATTTGTTCATTGATAGAATCAGTTTGAATTAGGACCATAGGTTATGGATTAATATAGATTTCTATAATTACACATTTTAAATCACTACTTAACATTTGACAAGATATCGTTTTTGCCGCCATAATAATGATTGATTTGCCGCATTTTAAATTTTAAATTGATTACACAGGTTATGGATTAATATATATTTTCATAATTACACATTTTAAATTACTACTCACAAGATATTACTTTTGTCACCACAATAATGATTGATTTTCCACATTTTAAATTTTAAATTGATTACATTTCACGATATGATTTTCCACTACTGTAATAATACTAAAAAATCAAGATGGAATTAAGGTCTCCTTTCAAGGAAAAAATAAATAAATTAATATTGGTATCATTTTTCCAATTTGTTAATTAATAGAATCAAATTAAATTGGGTCCACATGTTATGCGTTAATATTGATTTCTTTAATTACACATTTTAATTATACTATTTAGACATTTGACAATAAATATTGCCTTTCCCAATAATTGATATATTATATCATTTGTCACATTGTTAATCAACATTTATCCATGTTCATTACATATATACAAATATAAATCAATATTAAGACAAATCAGTTAGTAGTATCTTTATAATTAATTTATAATTTATAAAATAGAATTTCTTTTAAACATTAATTTCTATACGTAAAGTAATTAATATAAAAAATACTAAATATTTATACATAAAAAAAGTAAATATTTATATTGGCAAGTATTATTTCATGGGAGCAAAACTATATAAGATAATTTTTTAAGAAAGATATAAGAACACATTTTTATATGGGTAAAAATATAGAGTAAATGAGTCAAAAATGTATAGTGATACACGCAATGCATGGGATAAAATTTAATCTATATATATATACATGGAAGTTAAAATATAACACATTGGGATGAACAATATTTTATACATGAAAGCTTATTAATATCTACATTAAAATATTTCTTCAAAAAAAATCTACATTAAAATATATTAATATTTAAAATATATATTAACAATACAACACGGGAAGAAACACACGTTACATCATCTCTAAAACATCAAGCTAAGGGGAGGAGCAGTCTTTTCTAAAACTGTCAAAGAAATAGGACTTGAATACCTCATGTTTGCGAAAAAATCTCCACAATGATTTTCCTCTTGATAGATATGTTTAACATACAAGTCAAGTGGAAACCCTTCCCAATGTGGCAAGGTATGAACAAATTGGTTTGAAGCTTCACCCAAAGAACCCAATAAGAAATAATTTAAAAATCAAGCTCAACAATAGTTTCTAAGAAGTGGAAACTTCTATAACCAACCTAAGAACAAAAATCAAGACCCATTATTCTCGGGGGATGAGTATAACATCCCTACCAATGTCTATGTCTTTGAAAAACAGGATAATCGAAACTCGACCCCAAACCCCATCAAAGTTGAGGGTGTTCAGATGAGTACCCACATATTTGAGTTTCTGACATGCTTATTTACATCAACTATTTAAACTATCATACTACTTCAACCATAATTTATTCATTTTTTTGCCGTACTCTACATTAAAGTTGAAAATTAATCAAATAGTAAATGCTTATTATGTATCACGTGCATTGTACGGGTTAACGCACTAGAACGGTAAAATTGTAGTTGAAATTGTGTTTTTTTAACCGTTGTAGTAGAAATTATTAGCATATAATTCATTTAGCATAAAAATATCTGCACATGACTTATTTCTTTAAAGTTATATAAATTATTAATTATTAATATATATATATATATGTGTGTATATGCTTTTACACGAAATATTTATCCCGTGCATTGCACGGGTGACTATACTAGTTAGATAAATATACAGATTAACCACATTAGGATTAATGGACGATGTATATCTTATGGAATCCATAGTACTTTCTCTGTCTTTGAATATAAGCAAAAAATATCAAAATATTTTGTTACTAAATATAAACAAAAAATAACTATTTCTGTCTCATTTAATAATATTATTCCTATGATACCCTTAAATTAATTTAAATTTTATTTTTCAATGCATAATTTGTTCCCAAGTAACAATTTTCTATGCAATCATTAAGGATAATTTAGAGACTACACTAATTTTTTATATGAAATCAAAAAACTTAATTACATTTAACTAATTTTCTTAATAAACGTGAGTTTAGGTATTTTACTTATATTCAAATACGGAGAGAGTATATTGCATTTATATGAAATTCAACATAGAAAATACAAAGAAATTAAAGCCCGGAGCAGAAAAGGCCAAAACGCCAAAAGAGAGTTACACGCTGAGAATTTCTCAAATAAAAAAACTACAGTAGCTACCAACAATTTATAGTACTGGTCATGACACAAAAGCCTCCTTATTAAAAACAGAGGGAAGAAAAACTCTGAAACTCGGCAAAATCTGGACCGTTCACTCAAGAAGTCTCTCTCATTTAATTTATGACACCGATTTGGATATTGGATCCCTTGTATCTATCCGTGTTAGATCTATTATTATTTTTATTATGCTGTCAAATTCTGGGTCTTCTCATTTATAAATGTCTTTACTTTATATGAAAATCATTTTAGCGGCTCACAATACGCCAGCTTCTAGTGGTGGGTGGTGAAGCACACCTTTCCAACTGTGGCAATCTGATTGCTCATCTTCTTCTTCTGTGTCCATACTGTTGCGTCCTGAAGCACTTGAAATGCCTTTACCAGATGACCCTCTTAGGAAGAGGGGACCCTGTGGAGACCCAGATTGTGATGATATGGTCCCCTTTAATTTATTATTATTATTATTTTTATCTCCACATTCATCTTGTGCCATCAATATGCCACCATTATTTGCCTGGCCATTTGGAGAAATTGGAATTCTCCTAAAATGAAGCCTGTACTTCTGAATAGAATAAAATCACAAATTGATCATTGAGAAGAATAAATAAATGATGCAAAAATTAAGAACAAAGGGTAGAGGGTTGCAAATTGAACACTTACTTGCAAATGGCTTTTCACTTCATCGTTTGTTAGGCCTTCCACTTGCATCAGTTCTCTAATCTGCTTAGGTGTGGCCACTGCAGTAGAGAACAAATCAATTAGCAATTAGAGATATGAAGATAAGACCCACTTTCACTTTTCTGAAAATTCTAAACGGAAAAAGCTGCAGCTAGTTAAAACACAAAAAATGAGAGGGGAAAAAACAAAAATCATCCATCACCGTTGGGGTAGGGAGGGATTCAAAGTATGCACTATGCAGATAGTGTTCAGAATCTTGTAGCCCACCCCCAATTTGCAACATAGGGAATCAAAATCAATTGATTTTCTAAACCTTTTTTCACCCCCCAATTAAGCATGCTTTTAGTGTTGTTAACTTTAATCTAAGTTACCTTGTGGTCCTCCCAATTGTTGAAGGGCATCAACAAATCGCCGATGAAGCTCTGGCGACCAGCATCTCCTTTGTTTCCTCGGATTATTATTCTGCCGCGGTTGTGGTTGACCCTTAATCTCAACCAGGCTTCTGGAACTTCCACGATTCAGATCAGAAGCTGGAAGAGTCATCAAACCAAGGCTAGGAACTTCTGAAACCTCTTTGTCTTCCCTTTCCCTCATCATCACTGTCTTTGAGACACCCGAGTTTCCAATGAATGCAAGAAATGGTCCTCCACTGTTGTTGGTCTCTTTCCGTGGTGGTTGATGAATTGGGTTGTGGGGTACACACCTATCATCCTCTGCATTCCTCTGCCATTACAAAACAGAAAAAAGAACAGAATTTCTGGTCTCAGTTCTATTATAGAATTAGAAATTACAGCAAAGTGCAATCCCAATCCAATTTTACAAATTACAAAAAAAAAGATGCTCTCGAATTTACCGATTCGGTTTCAGCGTTCCATAGCTGAGCAGAGCTCATCCAACTCTTCTTGTCACTGCTTCCTTTCCCTATAGTCATCATTGACCCATTTCCTCCACAACTGGTTCCCAATTTTACCACTGGCAATGATTCTTCAACCACGGGTTCATCTTGCACTCTCGTACACTTGTCTCTTTCCTCCTTCAGTCTAGTTATAGCTGGCACATGCATGCCATGAATAATACTAATCATCAGTCATCATCAACAAATACATAAACTGCACTAGATTATAATAAAAATAAAAGTTAGTAGTAGTAGGAGAGAGAATTCAATTAACTACTCACCATCGTTTACGAGTGTCATGCAAAGTGGAAGCTCGCGTTTGAAAGCTTCGATTTTTCTCATCTCATCTTCCAACCTTTTGACCAAGTCCTCATGCCGCGTGGTCATTTTCTGAGACCCATCATCGTCTTTGCTCTGAGAAGCCTCGCCGAGGAGCTCAGAAACCGTACTTCTGGGAACGATAAAGGCCAAACTCAAATCCAAGCTCAGTTCCATTTTTTTGGGGTGTTCTCACAACAAAGTAACAAAAACTCACACAAGTCACAGGTACGAAAAGGAATGTAACGTACGGTTTCACAATTTTCAGTGTTTAATTTGTCGTGTGTTTATGTTTAAGGTACCTACCATACCCAGTTACCCACTATTATTTCATTACTACATTACCCTGTCAGAGCAGAGATGATAAGGGAGAGGAGAAGGGGATAGAGATTCAATGATATATATAAGGGAAATTTCTGATTCAGGACAGAAAGATTCAGTGTGACCACATTCGCGGGTCGTCGCGTAATTCCAACAGTGTTATAATGTGACTCAAGCCCATGCTGTAGAGTTATTCAATTTATTTACAACCAATTTATTCTCTTCTTTCTTTTTCTTTTTTTGATGAATATTATTCTCTTCTTTCTTCTTCTTTTTACTTTTTCTTTGAAAAAAGTTCTTGAAGAAAACAAAAATAAATAAATGGTGTGTGGTTGATATATGGGAATCTTTGGATTCCATAATCAATCAACGCGGCGTAATATGGTTGTATTAATTGGTTGGATTAAATTAATCAATTTTGGATTGGGATAATGGTTTTCTGGGAGAATCTTTGCTTTGTATCGAAAGGTGGAGTCACCTGTGAGTGAAAAGTCGATAAAGCGTTGACCAACAACATAATGAACAGAATACACAGTTACAGTGTTATCAAAAAAAAAAAAAAAAGAATACACAGTTACAGTTGCGTATGGCAGTTTGGTCATTTCCAGATAACTTCAATCATGACCAATTGATCATTAGTATATTTTCTTCTCGTGTTTGGCATGTTCTTTTTTCAAGGGACTTTTTAACCAAATCATCGCCCATGCGTCTAGTTTGATATTTTGAGAGCCAGCCATTACGATTTCTTAACCCATTCCATTATTGATTTTTACGTACTTTTTTTTCTTTTAAAAAAATCCCTTTTTTTTATTAAAGGATGTTTGGGTAAACGATTTAATTTAAGTGCAATATTCAACAAATATTTATCTCATATGGGAGTATCTATAAGCTATAATAGAAGATCAGATGCTCTATATAACCTATATACATATATAAATTGTTTTTTTAGATTATCAGAAATTATAAAAAAATATTATTAATATATTATAAGCTTTTACAAATACTTACACAAGCTCTTCCAAATGTTCTATTACCATATCTTTGATTTTTATTTTTTTGCACCCTTCTCTTTTTATCCCTTTCTTTTTTATACTTTAACAACTCATGAAAGGTGTGAGAAGAAATGTTAATATAGAATATTTATTTAATTATTATTCTACCTTTTATAAAGTTAAATACTGAAAAATGTAATTACAAGATATTTAAATTGATTTTTCAAATTAAAGAGATGCATATTGTTCTTCATATACCTTTTTTATATCAACTTTTACACCTAAAATTTATTTATGATAAAAGGTAAAAGAAAAATTATTTCACTTTTTTACTATTTAAATATTTAAATAGAGCCGAATGTAGGGATAGTTAGGTAATCCACGTTGTGATTAATTGGCTTCCCTCAAACACTTGTCTCACCACCACTACCCCATATCCTGCTCAAAGGGATCAAACTAAACCACTGATGAGGCGGTGCATTCTCCAATATTAACCAAAAACTGCTGGGCAAAGCCGAATATCTGACTCAACCATAACTACTCTAGAAATATTCATACTTCTAGCAAATTGGAAGGAATATTCACATTTCTAGCAAATTGGAAGAGCTTGCAGCTTTTGCAAACGAAATATATGTTCATTGGATTAATTCAATGACTGAGATTTTTGTTGTGCAATGGCGGCATGTCAATAACAATGTCAGATGATGGAGGTGTTGAGCGGTACGTGTCTACTTGGAGGCGACAAAAGAGAAATATGTCATCAAATAGTGACAATAGTGGAGGGTATCTAACGGTGATAGAGGGTGTCTACTTAATTTCTTCTTTTCCACAAGTAGAATAAAATAGCAATGAGTCATTGATTTCAATGTGGACTTCTTTTTAAAAGTTTGCTATAGGAGATATGACTTACCTCTACTGGTTATTTTATTTTAACTAATTAACACTTAATTGATAATAATAATCAACTCAAACTACACTAGCTTGGTAAAGCCGTTTGGTTTCTTCAATATTCATTGTGTTCTCTCTCCACCACACCAGTCAATGTGTTTCTTCACATGAGTGAGTGTGAGGGTATATATTATATTATTGCCAAAAACAAAACAAGATTCTCAGAAACTACAAAAACAGTGTCACGTCGAAGGCCATATAACAACACGTGGCTGCAAATAACTTTTGTTTGACAAACGGTGGGATTCTTCTAATTAAGCTTCTGGGGCCCTGCTTGTTTGCTACCGCTACTAGCGAATCGTGCCTTCCAGAATTTCTCCAATTGGATGACGAAACCACGATCAAAGACTCACACACTTTTTTAACGCACACACAGTAACAGTAGCACTTCTTGTTGTTGGATTCTATTCCTCCGTTTCGCCTTTTCTTTTGTTTGTTGTTCAATAAAAAAAAATGTTATTTATGAAATCTGACAAATAACTCCATCAATCCATCCATCCTTATACATATTAAATATGTTTTTCTTAACTTCTTTTTATTCTTTTGAATATATTGCAGTTAACCGTAAAATTTTAAAGGTTTAAATATGTTTTTAGTCCCTTATATTTAGCTTAAGTTTGTTTTTAATTCCTCAAATACCAAGAATATTATTTTAGTCCTTAATCTTTTGAAAATCAGTCACTTTTGGTCCCTCACATGATTATTTTAGTCCCTAATATTTTAAAAATGTGTCATAATTAGTCCCTCATATTTCAAGAAAAATGATCGAAAGTAACTGATTTTCAAAAGATTAGAGACTAAAATAATATTCTTGGTATTTGAGGGACTAAAAACGAACTTAGGCCAAATATGAGAGACTAAAAATATATTTAAATCAATTTTAAATTACCAAAGTTAAAATTTTTATCATTATATATTTAAAAATTTTAGATTTGAATTTTGACACACTATATTAAATTAGTAAATATAAATAATTGTGTGTTTAATTTACCCATTTTAATTTTATAAATAAATAATTTATAATTTATTTTGTCTAAGCTGTCATTCCTAATTTTTGGATATCATGATTTCAGTATGCGACACGTGTGTGGGGTATCCCATAATATCCTAACATGAGATATAATAATAATCTGGGCCCCTATCCTGGTCCGTCGTGTTTGTGTTAGGGATAAGGATTCCTGAGGGATAAGACATTTGGTTGGTTTTGTTTATTTTGTACAATGACAAATCACGGTGAATATATGAAGATGCCCCTTTCTTCAATTCCTTTTCGATTCTTTTATTTTATTTTTTTATGTATATATAAAAAGAGAACAGGACAACTATTAGGAGCCATTGGTTCTGCATACACTTTTGGCTTTCTTAAAATTATAATATATAAAACGATATACTTATTGCAATATAGTTTGATGATGGGTTTTGGGACGGGACTCGAACATTTAATTTCTTTTTTCTAACATGGTACATGGATATAGGTCAGATTATTAACGGTGGGAAATAAATCTAGATAGATATGATGCCAAACCAGATTTTCGGAGAAACAAGATATAGGGAAAAACATTCATTTACATCAGTAAAAAACAAATTAATGTCATGCCTAATTTATTTGGCATATGACTGTACCCGTTGAGTTGGAAAATTGATATAATATAGGTCATCGATTGAGTTTTTTGTGAAGTTTTTTTTTTCTTGTTTAATTTGGTCGAATTATTTTTCTGACCAAATCGTTGGTTGGTCAATTGGTGAACTAATGATCTGATCTCTGACATATAATTAGATCCCAATCCAAATATAGCTAGAGAATGAGATGAGATATAATTAAATGTTATTAATTAGTTAGTTCAGAAATTGTATACAAAATTGTAGTTTGGTTCAAACAAGTTAAAAATAAATTGGTGTATCATTGAGTTAACCGCCATTCACTAATTAAAGATGTACAGTACCATTTAATTAACCACAATCATTTAAGAATTTCTAATTAAATTGATGTATCATTGAATAAGTTGAATAATTGAATTATTTAAAAATTTGTAATTTGGTTCGAACAAGTTAAATATACTCCTAAATTGATGTACGCGGAGAGCACGAGGTCCGTAACGGGAGTCCGCATAATTTAAAAATCTCAAATTAAAGTACTAGATTTTCATATATGTTTCTTACAATTTGAAAGGGAATCTTTTCATTTTAGAATTTAGCCGTGACTAATTACGGTTAACAACTCATATGTTTCACCTTGAAATTCCCAGAAATCCTGTATTGCAACAGGGTAGACGGTAATCACGTCCAAAGTTAACATCTGATGATGAAGATAAATTTAGTTAATAGTTTATATATGTAGGAACTCTATTAAACTCTGTTAATCTGACAGTGTTTTTGGTAGTAGGAGGTGGAGCAAGAATGAAGACGTTGGTGTTTTCTGGCGCTCTCAGCTTCTGTTTTCTTGCTCCACGGTGTTCCTTGTGCTTCGTGTGCCATCGTCCTTCCAGGCTCAAATTTGCGTCCAGTTCTCTGTTTTTCTTTCTGTTGGATGCTGCGTTTGGACTGATTTGTCTTTTCCGGGTTGTACTAGCCTTGGGCCATCAGTTTGGGCCTTTGCCCTGTGATAATGAATTCAGTTGACCAAAAAAAAAAAGTAAGGAGTTTAACTCAGTGGTTCTATACCTCTAGAGCAATTCCACTGCAGGTAATGATGCAGATTACATATATAAGCATCGACATTACACTACTAGAATCTAACCACAGTAATATCTAGCAATAGAGATCAATTGAAAACCTATCCATGAAAAATATCCTACTTTTTATTCTAAAATATGGTCAAATTTGATTCCAAATGACTCAGGGTGGGTTCAGCTAGCGAGACAAACTAAGATGTGCTCACCAATAATAATTGCTATAAACAATAGTTACACAGTTGGGGACTTTTATACTGTGATTCGTATGCTACCTCCATGGTTTGAGTATTTAAATATTTGCCTAAAATATGCAAATGTGCATAAGATATTTAATTGCTAATCAGTGTCTCTCAGGAGTCGTCAACAACACTGTCCCTTGCTCATTTATCCTGTTTAGGGTAGGAATTAGCCTGATGAGTGTAGTATTATTAATTAATTAATTAATACCCTCATTTCAAGTTTACAAGCTTTTCTTGATTTACATTTCAAGCAATTCTTTGGTCCACATACTGGAAATGACTTTCCCTGCCGGACAATAAAGACATTCTCATCTCTATTGAGAGTATTGACCACATCATGATCACTACCAACATCCTCATTTCCTCTTCGTTCCATTTCATGTATGATGTGATGAATGGCTAATAAAGCATGATTAACAAACATTGGCCGTTTGATTCACACACCCACATAATCCTTATCACTCCATGTATCACACTGTATCACTGCCAGAGCAGTTCCTGACCCGTTGACCACGAGACCGTCCTCCGTCCCTCATCTATATCCCACACTGCTTTTTTTATCACTGTAGCACTATTTTTTTTCTTCAATTTAGTTTTTTTTTTTATTTCTCAAATTAGTATATTTTTATTAAAATATTTATTTTTATTAATTATCAAATAATTAAATATTAAATATTAGTTTAAAATTGTAATTAAATTGTTAATTGTTAATTAATTGAATATTTAATTGTTAAATATTTATTAACCCGATTTGTTAACTAATTAACTAATTAGTTAACAATTAAATATTTAACAAATTAGTTAACAAATTAGGTTAATAAATATTTAACAATTAAATATTCAATTAATTAACAATTAACAATTTAATTACAATTTTAAACTAATATTTAATATTTAATTATTTAATAATTAATAAAAATAAATATTTTAATAAAAAGAGTGCTAGTTTGAGAAATAAAAAAAAAATGTTAAATTGAAAAATAATAATAAAAATGGTGCTATAGTGATCAAAAAGCCCCCACACTCACAGGAGGCCAAAAGTGACCCAACCCAATCAAATCAATCAACACAATTAATACTACTTTGAAAAAACTAACCAACAGCTAATTAGTAATTATTTAATTTCCAACATTAGTGAAGATGAAGCGTGCAATAATTTTTTCCGGTTGTGAAATCAACTCATTTCTTCACTTTTGTAATTTAGCTCTAGGTTAGGTCGGGGGCAATAATTCTATGTTTTTTATTTCTAAAATAGCCAACCACATCGTAAAGATAAATCCTTAGCAAAATCCAGCATAAGTTCAGATTATTATTGCTAAATGAGATCAATGCGAAGAGTTTTGATTTTTTGTGTGTTTGCCATGGTAAGTTTTTTCCCGACGCGCGTTGCCTTCAGAGCCTTAAAGAGACAACTTTTACGGTAGATTTGCCTCAGGACACATACATTTGAAGATTAAGTTTTGTTTTCTTAATGAAAACATTTAGTTTGGCGAGAAAATTCGATTCTATGAAATTTAGAACAAATGCATCAACCTTGTGGGATGATGGATTCGGGAGTAGATGATGATTACTGATGAATTGAACTGTTAGAG
Source organism: Glycyrrhiza uralensis (assembly GCA_030159175.1). Classification (NCBI taxonomy): domain Eukaryota; kingdom Viridiplantae; phylum Streptophyta; class Magnoliopsida; order Fabales; family Fabaceae; genus Glycyrrhiza; species Glycyrrhiza uralensis. The sequence continues at coordinate 46,531,888 of BRZY01000001.1, read as the reverse complement.
ATGATGTCCCGGACCATCATGTATAGTGTAAAACATAAATAAAGAACAAAAAAGGGAGAAAGAGAAAGGCGACAACATTGCTGACGAGGCAAACCGCACAATCTGCGTCATCTCGGACACAGAACAAAACGGCGCCGTTTCCCGTCTCGTTCGTTCCACCAATTTGCAGTTGCTTCCGTTCCAACCCAACCCAATCCAATCCAATAAATACATTTTATCTAATCCCCATTCCCTTTCCCTCACCTACAAACAACAGACCATCGCTCGCCAATCCATTTCTCAAAAAGTCTTCTCTTCCTTCCTCGGTTCCTCCTCACTCCCACTCCCTACGCCGCCTCTCGTCGTTTCGCCAGAAACGATGCCGTTTTCCATTCTCTAACTTAAATCGCCGCTCAGGAAACCAAAAAAGGATCTGTTAGTTAATAGTATCTTTTTTTTTAATTTATTTTTGGGGGTCCGGTTTTGTGGGATGGATCGGGCGGCGATGACGGTTGGACCGGGGATGGACATGCCGATCATGCACGACAGTGACCGTTACGATCTGGTCCGAGATATCGGGTCCGGGAATTTCGGCGTGGCGAGGCTGATGCAGGACAAGCAGACCAGGGAGCTCGTTGCCGTCAAGTATATCGAACGGGGTGACAAGGTTATTATTTTAGCCTTTAAACTACTTCAGACTTCACTTACCCTTTTTGATTCTGAATAATTAAAGCAAAAAATAAATTGATGTATTTTCATTCCTTTTTTTTTTGTGGTGTTCTCTGTGTTGCCCCTTGTTTTGGAAATTTTTTCCTTTTTCACGTCTTCTTTTTTGTCACACGATCGTTTTGCTTTTAGTTGTTGGGTGAGTTTTTGGTCGTTGCTGCTGGGTGCTGACGTGACTGTTATACTATTTATATACCTTGTTTGATGTTTCCTTATTTGTTTCAGTACTAATGGTTTGTGATTTTTGGCAAAAAATCTTCCCTCTTTTTTCTTCTTCTTTTCACATCATCGGTTACACTACCGCTTAGCAGTTAGCGGCGATAGATGAGTTTGATTTTATGAGGGGATGATTGCAGGTGAAATAGGAGGAGTGAGGTGACTTAAATTTATGGCTTGTTGTTTTTGATGATGTGAATAATGGCCTTTGTTCTGGTGGTGGTGGGGTTAAGGGTAGGTTGTTGAAGAATTGCGGTTTGGTCATTTGGTTTTTAAGTTGGTGAATGACAGTTGTTGTCGTTTAGGTGTATTTTGGATTTAGAGATTCAGAGTCGAATTGCAAAACACTGAAAATTGTTGCAATGAACTATGATTTCTAAGATGGAACTTTTTTATGCAATATTTGTTGTCATTTTTCTTTTTTAAAATATATTAACTGGATATTCTGACTGATGTACTGCTGGACTCATATTTTTCTATCATGTGTGTGTTGCAGATTGATGAAAATGTCAAGAGAGAAATCATTAATCACAGGTCTCTGAGACACCCGAACATTGTTAGGTTTAAGGAGGTTAGTATATTTATGTTTCTACACCGTATTTGTACAGCAGAAGGGTAATTACATTTATCTGTAATGTTCTATAAAATTTGGCTCAGGTCATTTTAACACCTACTCATCTTGCCATTGTAATGGAGTATGCATCTGGAGGAGAACTTTTCGAGCGAATCTCCAAAGCTGGGCATTTTACTGAGGACGAGGTTCTCATTTAATTTATTTACTTTTTCAGCACCTGTTATTCAAAGGGAGGTGAAATTTGTACTTATAATAATCTGCTTCCCATGTAACATGGTAATCCATTGATATGATGCAGGCTCGTTTCTTCTTTCAACAACTCATATCTGGAGTCAGCTATTGCCATGCAATGGTAATTAAACTTTTTCCCTTCTATGCTGTCTGATCTAAATTGTGTTTACCCTATTGTACACTATGAGTAATGTATCAGTCTTCTTAACATTATGTCTGATGTATCAATCTTATGTGTATTATGTCTCTTCATGAAGCAAGTATGTCACCGGGACCTGAAGTTGGAAAACACTTTGTTGGATGGAAGCCCAACGCCTCGTCTGAAGATATGTGATTTTGGGTACTCCAAGGTAAGCATTTATTTATCTCACTAGATCTTGATGGTGTGAGTTCTGTGCTTATATATTTTACTGGTGTTTGGTTGAATAATGTTTACCTCTAGTAACTTCCTGCATCTGAGTGCTTTTTAGTTTTCTTGTGAGTCACTTTTGTTGTTCAGATTTAGACTCTGATGATGATGGAACTGGGTAGCTCCAAAAGTTATGAAATGGTAATTTCAGTAGTTTTTGCTTCTTTATGCATTCCCATGTGCTAGAGTTTGGCTTGTCAAAAATTGTAGGCCTGTATGGTTGTCATATATAGCTTTGATTAAAAAACTAATGATCCATCTATTATCAAGTGATGAATGGGGTGATAATCCACTCGAGAGGAGGCAAATGAACTTCTGATGAACACTGGCACTGTGGTATACTCTTGCTCTATTCCAATTTTTGAGCCTGCTTCTGCTTGTGTCTATGTTTCCTATTTAGGTGCAAAAATGAAATCTATACAATTTTTCCCGGTGTTCTTGAGAAATCCATTGGCCATAGGCCATAGCGCTTTTTTGGTAGTGTTAAGATAATTCAACTTGTATGTGTCTTGTGTTTTAGAGTGCATTGGAATTAAAATTCACCTTGAATGCTTGTTTGTTTCAGCTTAATTTTGGGGATTTTTTTTTAAAAAAAAAAAAGACCTTTCAGCTATCATTTTCCCAAAAGAAGCTAATCCAGACATACGAGTTACTTGAATTTTACTGTTGTTTTTCAGTCTTCAGTGCTTCATTCACAACCAAAGTCAACTGTGGGAACTCCTGCATATATTGCTCCAGAAGTATTACTGAGACAAGAGTATGATGGCAAGGTAGAGTATTTAGTTTCATGTTATTGTTCTTTTTTTGTAGAACTGATTAAATGAAGAATTCTGTTGTGAATAACTTGTCAGTTTGTGAGCTGGTGAGTTCTCGATTGTTTGTGCTATATGGAACTAAAACAAAGATGTTTTGGTAGTCAATCTGTTCTCACCTAATCCGATGGTCATTTTGGTCTGCACTCCAGACAAAGGTCGTTTTTCTTTTCTAGTTGTCATCTCCATGTAATTCAGGTCTTCTTGGCACTAGTTGAAAATCTTTACTTAGTTGACAGTGTTGTTTTATATGTCTACTATTATCAATTAAGAGAATGGAAGGTAATTTACATTCTGATCTTTTTGTGCTTAAAAAGTTCTTGAAAGGTTCTTATTTTATTAGTGTCTTTTTTGGTAGATCAATAAAAAAATCTTAAGTTCTAAATGTAATTAATTAATAATTAATAATTAATAATAAAATATTGTTATGTTTTCGTGCATTTAATATCAGATTGCAGATGTCTGGTCATGTGGAGTAACCTTATACGTGATGCTAGTGGGAGCATATCCTTTTGAAGATCCTGATGAACCTAAGGATTTCCGGAAGACAATACAGGTAGATCAGATCTGAAGATATTTATTCATTTTCTTCATGGGTACTGTATGGCTGCTTGAACACTTCTTGTGGTTGCTTCCTTGCAGAGAGTACTCAGTGTCCAGTATTCGATTCCAGACGTTGTTCAAATATCTCCAGAATGTCGCCACCTTATCTCAAGGATATTTGTTTTTGACCCTGCAGAGGTTAGTAATTTTGTTCTTTAAATGCATTTTTGTACACTACCACTTGAATTTCTTCGTAGAAGTTATTTTTCCCACACTATTATTTGAGCTGAACCGATTTTCTTTACGTCATATGAAATGGATTTAAGAATTTGGAGGATTTTGACATAATTGTTGGGCATTTTCATTCTCTAAGGAAGTTTTATTCAATTCGCACTATTCCATTTTTATATAGGTCCTCCATGGTTGTATGTCTATCATAGCATAGAAATATATTATTGGCAGAGTTTCTTCTGTTATAAAATATAGTGTGATCATAGAAAACAGGATAAAAGGTTTTGTGGCTTGAGCCTATTGACTGTACAATATACGGATTTAACTTCTACTGTTGCTAGTCAAAATCATTTATGCGAATCTTATGCCTTCAGACGTTTACGTGACAGAGAATTACCATGCCTGAAATCTGGAAACACGAATGGTTTCTGAAGAATCTCCCGGCGGACCTGATGGATGAGAAGATAATGGGGAACCAATTCGAAGAGCCAGAGCAACCCATGCAGAGCATTGACACCATCATGCAGATAATTTCAGAAGCTACCATACCAGCAGCTGGGACCTGTTCTTTAGACCAGTTTATGTCAGACAACATCGATATGGATGACGACATCGACGAAATGGACTCTGAATCAGAGCTTGATATAGATAGCAGTGGGGAGATAGTGTATGCCATATACTAATATTATCATCATCGTCGGTACTTGAAAGATAGCATGTTAAAAGGAGAGCATCATAGTATTGTGCTTTATGGCGTTTTCAGCATCCCGGAAAGAGAAGTATATGTGGTGCCCGCATTTTGTGTATAGATTAGCATGCATAAAATACAAAGAAGTTCATGTTAATTTATATGTTTGCGTGCTTCTTGGAGGTTCCGATGTCCATACCATTTATGAGTATCACCTTTCTAGAGAAGGGGGAGGGACATGTTTTCTTCATCCTAAAGGGTTGCTGGATGAGGGAAAGAAGTGATGTTTATCCTTTCCTCATTTCCTGGTGAATACTTGCTTTATATATTAGTCTTTTTGTTGTTTCCCGGCCAGGTTGAATTGGCCGTTAGGTGAATCATATTTCATGCCCATATGCATATGTGCACATACTCCATGTAAAACAGTTAATTTTCATTAGACATAATCGTTACATTTGCTAGTTTATATAATACTTAGTTCGTGTATTTGTGTGTGTATCCTGTGCTGTGATGTGGCATATTTTATTCCTTTATACCATTTCGAGTCTGTTTTGCTCCATTCAGTTGGCACATAGCGGTACCTCTTGTTATATGCCTCGATGCAATTCACTGAAGGTATGTAGTAACTTAGAAGGAAGTCGTAAATACTATTTGGCAAACAATAGTACTGCACCCATTTTACCCTTTGAAGTATTAGGTGGTTTGAGATTTGTTAAATACTATTCAATCCTTTAAAGTATGTTCAGTAATTCAATTAAATGGTTAAAGATCCCTATCATATTAGGTGGTTTGAGATTTGTTAAAATTAAATTTAGTGGTACTGTTTCCTTTATATAAAAAAAAAAATTAAATTTAGTGGTACAAGTGTGTTGAACAAACTCGAAGCTACTGAAAACTAATGCAATTTCAATTGCTCAAAGACAGCTTTATTGTTTTATGGTCTAGACTGATAAGATTTTTCTCAATTTCAACATTGAAAATTACAAAATAATTTCCTATCATTTATCAATTTCCTTCTTTATTTTATGGTCATCAATGCAAGTATCAAGTAAACATGTAAAATATACATGCTCCCATACTTATTCTTTTTAAAAAAAAAAAGGTAAACGGAACAATTATTCATTTATAAAAACATAAAAATGAATATTTTAAATTGAAATCAATGACACAAATTATGATTTTGTTATAATTATATAACTAAGAATCATGAAAAAAAGTCAAGGTTTTTTTGTTAAAAAAGATAATCATAAAATCGAAGACTTTTTTTTATTGATTGTCGTATTTTATTGTTTACTCTATTTTAATATGTTATCCATTCTTAATTATATACATTCTATATTCCCAAAAAAAAATTATATACATTCTATTAAAGTTCAAATAAGTTATCCCACAAAATAACTTGTAAAACGATTTTATTTAAATTCTCATACATTTCCTGCCAGCTTATTTACATGAAAAAAGATGATAAAAGATAGGATTAAATATATGTTCCATCCCTATAAAATTGGCAAATTTTGATTTTTTGTCTTTATCTAAAATTTTTTCATTTTTAGTTCCAGTATTAACAAAAATAATATGCTTTTAGTATTAAAAGCACATTACTTTTGTATTTTTTAAGAACTAAAAACAAATAATATTTAAATATGGATCAAAATCAAAATCTATCAATTCCAAAGAGATAAAAAAACATATTTAACCTTAAAAGGGTAAAACACATGAGCAGTGTCTCAAATTTCACATGACTCCAAGCCACTTTAGTCACTTCCACGAAACTAGTCTCTGGCACGAACTCCAGGAAGCCAATTCAAGCTAATATCAGTTTTGGATATCTCTATCTTCAGATTGGTAAGCTTAGAGAAACTTTCCCACAAAGCAGCCACCTCTTCATCGCAGATAACATGTATCGCATGCTTCAATTCCCCAAAGTTCATGATAGTGTGTGGCAGTTCCCTCAACTTTGAGCAGCCCCTCACATAGAGCTTCTCAAGACTAACCAACTCACCAATGTCCTCAGGCAAATGCGTGAGGTTCACGCAGTCCGAGACGTCAAGACAGCGCAGCTTAGGAAGTCTTCCAACAGATTCCGGCAACTCAAGCAAATCAGAGCAGGAACTAAGCCTTAGCACTTCCAAGTTCTCCAGCTTTCCGATTTCTTGGGGCAGTGCAGAAAGCTTGTGGCAGTTGGTAATGCTAAGCTTCTTCAAGGTGGTGATTTTGCAGATATCAGAAGGCAGTTCCACCAGATCATTGCAATAGTCAATGTTCAACTCCACTAGGTTCGGCAGCGCGTCCGAGATTTGGATGGAACTGCTTTTGAGAGCTTGCCTTGTTTTGCACATGTAAATGGATAACTTCTGCAGATTCTTCAACTTACATAGGCAAGGAATCGAAACCTTCTCCAACCTGATTCTTTTCAAGTAAGGTAAACAACCGAGCAGCTCAAATTTGTCTAGTTCAGAAGGATGGAAACCGTAATTCGTGACTATCAAAACTTTGAGTTTGCTCATTTTGTCGGTGAAATCCGGCAAAGTGTACTTGCTAGATCGGATATTCAAAATCAGAACCTCGGCTCCATCAGGCTGCATGTTGCACCAATCTGAAGTGAATGTTTCATCTGCAGAAAGCAGCATGGAAGATGGTGAGCTCCACAACACAGAAGCCAGTTCTTATTCGCATTTTTCATTTGTCTGTGTGGGCATGTAATTTAAGAACACAGAGAGATAGAGAGAGAGAGAGAGAGAGAAACAAACCAGTTGAAATAGACAATGTGCGGGCCGCCACCTGTTTTTGCTTCAGATCCATCATCCACCTTATGGGAAAGAATGACGAAAATACTCGAGAAATGATACCCTGCTGATTCTGTCCTACCCACCATTCAGGACGATCATTTCCACTCAAGTCAATAATCAGCCTTTCCCTCTGTTCAAACGGTTCTTGGCTGCTCTGGTGGATTGCTAGCTCTCTAAGGAGATCATGCTGCGTGAGGAAGTGGTTATTGTAGTACAAATCTGTGTCCATTGCAGCTTTCCTGTTCAACAAGCAGAAATTAGATACCTAGGGAATCACAAAAACCCTTTAAAAGATCCATAACATATAGTCTATTTGATATAGTAGTTTATGCTTTTTCAGTTCTTTGCCTCTATGGTGACAATCAGAAAGTCACAGATACATATGCCATCACATCATTCATGGTTCCATTCACTGAAAAGTGTATTTTACAATTTGGTATCTGAAAAATGCATTTAGAATTACATTTTCCCTAAATTGATCCATAATTTCAGAACAAATAAACTCCTCCACTGTTTTTTTTGATGTCTTAGAAGTTTGTCTAACTAAATTATGTTACAAAAAGCATGCATATAAATTTAAATAAAAAGGTTACAAATCATGATATCATATGGAATATTCTGGCTTTCTACACTTTTTTTATAAGCATTCTGGCTTTCTACGATTATGATGCAGCAAAGCATTAAATGGCTAACACAAAACGAAAGAAAACATTTAGTGTACCTTGTATCTATGACATTAACCAAATTCTTGTTGGTTAAATTATGGATTATTGTCATTGCTTGCTTGCCATCCTCATCCAGTTCATACAGTTCAGCCCACATGTCAATCAGGGAAGGAACACGGATCCTTTGGTCTTCAGGAAATAGCCCTAGGTCCATGAAGCATTCCTTCTCCTTGATGGAGCACTCATCTTCCAATATATCTAAGCTATTCTGGAGGCGACTAAGTAAGTCGTTATTAGATTTAAGAATGGACTGACTTTTCAGCCGTTCCTTCATGATTTGCCAGACCTCAATAGGCTGCTTACAGAGAGATCCACCAATGACTTCAAGGGCCAAAGGTGAACCCTTACAACCTCTCACTATCTGCATTTCAGTGCAAGCAAGTAAAATCAGTACAGTATACAAATGTTCTAGTCAAATTATTAATTTGAAGGGGAGACAAGGATCTACTTGTTTTTTGTAGCCATTGTTGTTATTAATTGTTAATTTTTTTTTTTTGATCAGCAGGAAAAAGTATTAATTGTTAATTTGTAAATATGAAAATGCAACATCACAACAATTCAACAAACATAAAATTTGACTCATCATATTCAATCATGTCACAATGGTAAATGGTGTGAAAGTTTTTAGAGAATGTGTGACAAGGTAACAGAAAGAACCTCTTGGACAAGATCTCTATCAGGCATGTATGAGCTGGTGAATTTCAGTTGAGCGAAGTGATGGAAAAGGGATACCGCATCATCATGATCAAGTGGCTTCAAGTGGTATGGACTGCCAAATCTTGGAAACGCAACTCTCGAAGTAACCAAAATCTTATAATTTGATATCTGGAATTTAAACTTCTCAACAAGGGTTTCTGACCCAGGCCAAACATCATCCAGGACCAACAATATTGGACTTCCCCCAACCGCAACTTGCCTCAGCAGAAGCCCCAACCGGTTAATTGCATCTTCATCACTTCGAAACTCAGGCACCCGGCGTCCACAGTGTTCAAATAAAGTCTGGACAATGGTCTTCAAGTTGGGTGTTTTTGAGACAGCCACAAAGAAGATGTTCCCACCAAACTTGCCTAATCAAACCAAAAACAACCAAGGAGCAATTGAGGTTCGGTACCATTCCAGAATGCAGCCACATATGAGCAAGTGACTAGAAGAGTAAAAATTTAGACAAATGAAATGTTCTATATTATAACTGAAAAATACACACAAAAAGCATATGTTTTTAATCTCCAAAGAGTTTGTTGGCCAAGAAAAAAAAGCTCTCACAAGAGCAGGAGCTGACATTATTTCACTGTAAACATGGCAGGAAGAACACGCCTTTTCCATCCTGATATATGAATCCTAGACCTTTTGTAAAGAAAAACAAAATAGCTAAAGGACTCACTATTCCATTACTCGGATACTATATGGCACAAGCTATGTTTTTTTTATTTAATTAAAGGAATAAACATGAAAATGACCCAAAAAAAGGAACACACAACATTTATGGAAAAAAATAAAAATGTCCCAGATGTAGATAGATAGATAGATAGATAGATAGATAGATAGATTTACCTTTGACTTGTTTGTCCCAACAGAGCTTCTTGGCTAATGTGCTCTTTCCTGATCCTCCCAAACCAGTCAACAACAGGATAGACACAGGTCCATCCTTGAGCAGCTCAATCTTCAACTTGTTCAAAGGCTCATCAAACCCCACAGTGAATTCAGGGTTTTCAGGAGCCCCACTTAGACCCCTCAACAATTCCCCTTTCCCATAGTTCCCCAGCCCAACATACTCCTTCACAAGAATCTCAAGAATATCTCTCACTTTACAAAGGGTCTCTTTTGTATCCCTAGCCACCTGTGCTTGCATATCCACAGACAAATGCCTCACAAGCCTCTGGTCCCTATTCTGAAGCTTGTCACGGTACTGAGGGAAAGACAAAAACCTCCACCAACGAAACTTGGAACACTTGTTCACAAGCTCTCTACCTGCTCTTATTTCATCCTCCAACCTTGCTACCTCTTCTTTGGGGCGATCCAATTCGTTGCTGTAACGTTTGATCTCTTCCACCAGAGGGGTTAAAGCATCCAAGGTTTCCATGTTGCTTTCAAGGGTAGGTCTGAAGTCTCGACCTTTGTCTATGACTTCCAGAGCCGATTTCAGAACCTCTTGTATCACTGCTCCAACGGCACCTCCACTGAACAAATCAGCCATCACACTTTTCTTTCTCAACTCTTAACGAGTTTATAAAGACACCCCAGATACCCAAAATCAGAAATTTCAGTGGGATCTATCTACTTCTTCTTCTTTCTAAACTAAACAAACGAAAGGCACACTTGAACTGAAGAAAAAGCTACACCCCACAAATGCAACTGCTCCACTTTTGCACAAGATAAATAATTTTTGGAGCTTTTAGAAAACCTCGAACAGCCAATGAAGTTGCCAGGGCAGGCAAACGGCCAAACAGGAATATATAAAGGAAGGAGCACGGTTCCTTGTGCAAAGGAAATTTACAAATTTGCTATTAGAATAAATAAACGTTTTGTAACTCAAATATGTTTTTGCCAGGAAAATTGCTTTGCTATTCAATAAACATTTCTGACTCCCATTTACGCGTAGGCGTCGGAGGTAAAAAAAAAAAAAGGAATGAGATGATGAAGCTCCCATTTAGGTGGTGGTGACGTGAGGGGCATGAAATAAGAAAGAAATAAAAAGAAAATAAAACAATTGATGATGTAATGAGAAGGGAAAAATGATAGTAATTAAATTCAAAAAAGTATAGAAGGAAAATATAAGAAAAAGAATCACATTGTTCTTATAATCCACTATGGTAGTAGAATAATGAGAGGCACCATTAAAATTTAGACCCTAACTCCGATAAATTTTGTTTTCGGTCCTTTTATAAAAAATCAATTTATTTGTTTTTAGTTTTTACAAAATATACAAGTAATGTGTTTTTAATCTCTCATATACGGACTAAAAACACACAGTTTTTACAATTTACAGGAATTAAAAGCAAATAAATCTTTTAAACTTAAATAATTCTGTCCCTATAATAATATACACATATTTTTGTTTTATTTCCTATGAAACAATATCACAAAAGGCTTTGCTTTAGCCGTCGAACGAGACCTGTACAATTACGAAGAAAGCAAAATTGTTCCAGCGTACGAGGAAGCTTCGTAGGTAAACGACCCCACAAGTAACCGTCCAAAAACAAAGGTAACCGTGTTGTGTTGTCAAAAGTAAACAGCCAAATACTCAAAGTTCATTCAGCGGCTTGGGGCATAATTCATTAATAGTTCAATGAGTTAAAAAAATTTAGTTCGTTTGTTAAGTAAATTGAGCATAAATATTAATATGTTTAACTTATTAATATCGATCAGCTCAATGTATATATGATATTTTTATAATGATGATATTATAAATTTTGGTAATGATCGAAGATAATAATATGTTAAAATCATCAACAACAAAAAAATCTTAATTGTTAATATTCTGCTCAAATATTACAATTGGCATGCATCTTATCTCTTAAAGTATATATTTTAACTTTAAATGCGTCAAACTAGCTAGATATAAACATGTACATTGTGCGGATAGAAAAAATATTTAATTAAAATTTAAATAATTTTCTTTTACAATAAGTTTAAAAAATGATGATTATTAGATTAGATAGGAATTCAAGTCATGAGAACATCTATTTCCTCCAAATAGACGTGAAAGAAGAAGATGGAAGAAAAATAAGGTGCTATAGGTTCTAACAAAACAGAAATGAAATTAAGCACCAAATTAACTGATAAATTGAAACCAACTGTGAACAACAAACTTTTTTTTTTGGACTTAAACAACGAACTTGATATATTAATGAGATGACATGTGAGTACAATAAAAAATATCTTGAACTAAGTAGATAAAATTAATTATGAAAAAGTGAATGATCATAATATTGAATGACGAAGAAAATAGTTACGAAAGGAAAAGATAAAAGAAAATAGTCCCTTGGTGTTCTTGGATGAAGAAAAAATAAGGAAAAAGTTTCATATTGCAAAACTGTAATTATGACCTCAATTTATTTGTTAAGATGTTGAAATACTAATTGCCTATTTTGTTTTGGATTTTTCTTACATTACATACGCTAGCAAATGGGAAACTGGCTACTTATTTTCTATCTATCTATTTACCTATGAGAAACTAACTATTTGTTTGTTTCGTCAGTGGGCATACTCAGCTTGTTTTTGCCTGTAATAGAACATTAATTAATGACCTGTTGTTAATTAAGGAGCTCGTTGAAGCCAGTGTTACAATATAAAAACATAGTTGGTTGCATCACAAACTGAGGTTCCAAGTACATGAGCATTCATGGGCATTAATAACAATAGTCAATAGGCGTACACAAGAATATATTGTAAATGAGAATCAATGAGTTCATTACAGAAATTGTCATGATCAAAGAAAGAACAAACACATGAAGTATCATATATATCATACAATGATGAATAACTTATCATTTTTAGCCTCCTCTATCTCTACTTTGGGAAGGCTAGGCTTGAAATATCGTGTCCAAAATTCAGCAGTCTCTTCGTCACATATCAAATGCAGTAACCTCTCGAGTTTCGTGACAGACCCTGGCAATGTGTCCCCTGAGCAACCAGTCATGTGAAGCTCTTCTAGATTACACAAGTTTCCAACTTCCTCTGGTAAAGGGACGTGAAGGCTTACGCAGCCTGATATATCAAGAAAATGTAGCTGAAGAAGCTTTCCAATTGAAGCTGGTATCTTTTCCAACACAGCACAGGAACTAAGTCTTAGTGTCTTCAAGTTCTTGAGGTTTCCGATTTCTTGGGGCAGTGCGAGAAGACTGATGCACCTAGTGAAACTGAGCTTCTTGAGGGAAGTAATATCACAGAGCCCTGCAGGAAGTTCAACTAAATCTTTGCAATAATCAACACACAGTTCCACTAGATTTGGCAGTGCATCCGAAATTGAAATGGTGTCACTTTGGAAAGCCCGACTCGTTTCACACATGTAAAGGGACAACTTTTGCAGATTATTCAATTTGCAAAGGGAAGGAACTGAAACCCGTTGCAATCTGATTCTTTTCAGGTTGGGTAGGCAACCAAGTATCTCAAAATTGTTTAGTTCAGCAAAGTGGAAACTATTGTAATTGGTGACTATCAAAACTTTTAGATTACTCATTTTCCTTATTAACTCTGGTAACGCGTACTTATTAGTACGGAGGTTTAAGACCAGAACCTCAACTACTTCAGCTTTTACAATATTGCTCCAATCTGGGGTCAACATGTTGTCTGCAAAAACATTTCATTAGGTGTCAAGTGTTATAGAGGACGGAATCTTTGCTGCTAGCAGCATTTTATGTGTGTCAGTGTGTGCAGCACTGCATCTGTGTATGCATTTTAGAGAGAGGAGAGGTTAACTGACCGGTTGTTATGGACAAAGTGCGGGCAATGGCATTTTGCTGGTTCTGTTGAGGCCAATCATTTCCATCTATGTCAAAAATCAACCTTTTCCTTTGTTCATATGGTTCCTGCCTGGCTTGATGGATAGCTATCTCTTTAACAAGATCATGCTGAGTAAGGAAATGGTGGTTGTAGTAACTGTCTACATGACTTGTCTCTTCCCTGGTTCATGAGCAAACATTAGATGCCGGGATATTGGGTAAGACCCATGGCTTAAACAGAGTATATAAAGCATGGGCACCCGTCACGTCACCTAACAAACCGGTTTTGTGGGATTGAGCTAGGCGCTAAACCCAAATTCTAAGACGGGAGATACCACATCCCTAAAGCATGTTCTCTATATTAACGTTTTTTCTGTTTCTTTATCTCTCTGGAATGATGACTCATGAGTCTAAAATCAAAAGAGATATTGTACTGTGATTGAAGCTATAGAATTAAATGGCCCACAAGAATAAAAATAAGTAGTTAATTAGTGTACCTTGTGACTACAAGATTAACCAAGTTCAGGTTGTTTAGCTCACGGACAATGTTCATCCCACCGTCGTCTAGTTGGTTCAGTTCTGTCCACATGTCAAGGAGGGGAGCAACGGGTACCATTTGGTCTTGAGGAAATAATCCTAGGTCCATGAAGCACTCCTTGATGATGGGCTTATCCTCCAATACATCATCCAAAACTTTTTGGAGGCGATTAAGCAAATCATCACTAGTAGAAACCAAAATAGAACGACCTTCAGACAATAATCTCTTCATCTTTTGCCACGCCTCACTATGCTGTCCACGGAGTGATGTACCAATCAATTTAAGGGCCAGTGGAGAGCCCCAACAACCCCTTGCTACCTGCAATTGAATGCGAGCAAATAAAGGTAGTGACTGAGGTTTTGATCTTAGGAACATCAAGCTAAAATGGTGTATATTTGACTTAATGTTGAAAGCCCCCAAAGTTACCCCTTTATCCCCAAAACAATATATAACGTTAAACCAAACATAGTAATATGTGACCAACTTGTTCAGCCATTGGATATTGGTATATCTTTAACCCAAATTAGCAAATAGCAATAGAAAAAGCAAAATCATACGTATCAATGTTCTGACTTTGCCAAATTGAAAAATGCAAAGCAAACTATAGAATATAATTTAACTGATAATTCCCGCATATCACAAAGGAGGAATGAGAATAAAAGAACCTGTTGAACCACTTCTTTATGAGGAATGTAGGGTCTTCTTATTCCGTCGTTTGGGAGAGCAAAGCTACGGAAAAGGGTAACCGCATCATCATCACGGCTAAGCGGGTCCAAGCGTGAAGTACTAAACCTCGGAAACTCAACCCGGGAAGTCACCAGAATCTTATAATCCGAAGACTGAACCGGGAACTCCTCCACAAGGGATTCTGAGCCTGGCCAAACATTATCCAACACCAACATCGTTGGACTTTCCCCAATTTTCTTCATCAATATTTTCAACAGTATAACCGCATGGTCCTGACCGCTTACGAATTCAGGCTCAGCCAGTCCACGATGTTTAAATAGTGTCTGCACAATCATCGTCAAATCGGGAGTTTTGGACAGAGTGAGGAACAAAATATTTTCCCCAAATTTACCTAGTCCAAAACCAACAACGAGATTCATCAGAGACAGTGGTGCAGTGATTCCAATTAGCTCTGCTATTGTTTGTTGTGTTAACATTCATCATCTTAATCAATCAATCAATCAATCAAAACGGAGTATTCTCTCTATCTGGTCTATGCCTATGATCTCTGTATCTCTCTCGTCCTCTTATTATACCAACAAGGTTCGTAAGTTGTTTTTTTTTTTTTTTCATGTTTTGTGTCGTTTAGAAAACTAAAGGCTTGTGAATGAGGGTAGTTAAGAGTTAGTTATGGTATGTTACCTCTGACTTGTTCATCCCAACAGAGCAATGTAGCCAACGTGGTCTTCCCGGACCCAGCCAAGCCAGTTAAGACATGTACGCACACACCACTCTCGAGTACCCAATTCCTCAACTGGTTCAAATGCACATGCAACCCCACAGTGAGATCGGGTTTCACAGGAGGCTTGCAGAGGCCGTTGTTGAACTGTCTCTCCTCAATGCCTTTCACTCTCGTGAGTATCTCTTTAGTGTCCCTTGATATCGTAATTGGGACGACAAGGCCAAGGGACCTGGCCACTTCCTCGTCCTTAGCCTGAATCTCCTCCTGGTAACAACTCAAGCAACAAAACTTATACCAGGGGACTTTGGAGTGTTTCTTCACTAGCTCTTGCCCCTGTTCCAGCTCTTCTATTAGCCCAATTCCCGTTTCTTCTTCCGGGCGATCCAGTTTCTCGTCCCATTGCTTCGCCTTCTTCGCCACCGGGATCACGCGCTCCCCGAGGGTTGCATGTTTTCCGCGTGTGCTTTTGAACTTCAGGGCCCTGGATCCTTTGTTTGCGATCCATTGAAACACCACGCCAAGAAAAGCCCCTACAACAGCCCCTCCTCCATCCACACCCATAACTTGAATCGACACGCGCCGGGACTTCCCAATTCACTTCAGACCCACCTCCCCCTTTTGTTCCTTCCTTTCTTTCTTTAGTGAAACTGAAAGATATTTGTACTTACTACAAGAGCGAATGCCAAATGAAGAAAGGTACGCGCAACTATATATACTATATAGTGTCATCAGTGAGTCTGGTGTTTATAGAAATTATTTGAAATTAAACTAACTCTCTCTACGAAAAGCTTATCATTATTTATCATACAAAAAGAAAAAGGTATTTTTCTCGTGTAATTAATTAATTAAAAAAATGAAGTAACAAGTGTTAGTTAGATTGGTATCATGCAAATTGTATTTTTTTTCTTTCTACAATTATGAGATATACATATTTAGTCAAAAAAAAATTTTATGAGATATACATATATTAAGATTTAAGACAATATCCTTAAGAGTTAAGGAAAAGAATCTCGTATATGTGTGTGTGAAAGGGTGGACTGAGAGCGCGCATAGTCAAATTTGTTCTATATCATTGTGCAGCTTCCTCTATATCATTGTGCAGCTTCCATGCAGGGGCGGTGCTACTGGGGTGGCCCACTGGTGCTATGGTCCCTCGAGATAAAATTTCATAATACTAGTATATATAACTAGTATATATATGACCAAAAAAAAAATAACTAGTATATATAATTATTATACGATCCCCTGATTTTTACTAAAATCAGTCATTCCTTCTATGAGGCACATATATAAAACCTGCCATTCTCTCTATAAGCTATATTTTTATGCAATATTTTTATGTGCCATTCAAATATGCTCATGATTAGGCTTACCTTGTATGCTATTGGTCTAGTGCTATAAACAAATTTGTACATTGCTGCTTGCTGGAGAAACTCAAGAATAAAGGCTTAATCGAAATTTTAGTTTTCATCCTTTATTATATTCTAATGTTTGAGTTTAGTTTTCAAATATTTTTTTGAGCAATTTCAATTCCTCAATTTTTAAATTAATAAAATTAAGTTTCTCATCATAATTTATTTGCTTAAAACTCTCAATTTCTCAATAATTTATCTAAAGTACTTTTCACAAATTGAAATAATTTCAAATCTTCTTTTCGCTTAAAACTCAACTTATCTAAAAGTGTAAATAAGCAAGGAACAAAATTGGAGAATAACTTGAAGAACATTAGATGGTTAACACTACTTGTTATGAAATGTTATTTTTCTGCTATTTTCTGAGAGATAGTGTCGCTGCAATGATATATACTCACAACACAATGTTAGAGCATGGATGAAATTTTGCAATGATATGTATGCAAGTTGCTTATTTTACACTGCTACGCCCTCATCAAACAAATGTTTATATTAAAATAGGTTGCATAATGCATCCTCGCACAACCAGGAGCAATTTGCAAATACTTCAATGCTTATCCGGTCAGTAAAGTCACAAAGTACGGGACGCTTATCAACTTCTTGTTCACAATGTTCTGAAGTTTAGTGCATGCTCATTGCTTATTTCCAATTATTTTTTTTAAAAAAAACTGTCAAAAATAAATAAATTATTCCTTAACAAATTATTTCTTCAAAATAAGTGCCAATGCGACACAGGTTTTTTTTTTTTGATACAATGCGACACAGGTTTTCAATTGTAAAGAAAAAAATTCACACGATTACATAAATCGCATTTGTCAAAAATCCAATCAGAATAATGACCGAGGGACAGGAGATAGAATTCAAAAGGGATAAAAATCATATTTAATATAAGTATAATTAAACTTCAAAACTAAGATAAACACCAACAATTTATTGAGCATCATCTAACTTGCAGTGTACACTGACATTACACACAACAAACAATACAATAAACTTGTATATACAACTACTAGAGCAACTTGTTTTAGAAACAACACGAGGAGGATTGTTATTCAAATTTAAACACGACCATTGATTGAAAAGCAAGTTATAAGAAAGAGGTCTTAGAAACTCATTGAATGAAGCCAATTTAAGTTGACATCAACATGAGGAACCTCTATTTTCAGATTGGGAAGCATAGGTTGGAAAGCTTCCCATGAAGCAGCCGTCTCTTCATCGCATGTTATCACCTTCAAATTCTGAAGATTAACGACTGAGAATGGCAATTCACACCTTGCACAACTTGTCATGTAGAGATTTTTTAGATTATGCAGATTACCAATTTCCTCCGGCAAACATGGGAGGCTTATGCAGTTTGAGATGTCAAGAAGTCTTAGATTTGAAAGCCTTCCAATGGAATCCGGTATCCCTTCCAAATCTGTACAGGAACTCAGCCTTAGGAGTTCCAAATTCTCCAACTGTCCAATTTCCTTGGGCAGTGAAGAAAGGTTGTGGCAATTAGTAATGCTAAGCTTCTTTAGGGGGGTGATATCACAGAGCCCAGTAGGCAATCCCACCATATCTTTGCAGTAGTCAATGATCAATTCCACCAGATTTGGAAATGCATCTGAAATTAGGATGGTACCCTTTTCAAAAGCCAGTCTAGTATTACACATGTACAGGGACAATTTTTTCAGATTCTTCAGTGTGCCAAAGGAAGGAATGGAAATCCGCTCTAGTCTGATTCTTTTCAGGTTGGATAAAGAGTCAAGTAGCTCAAAATTGTTCAGTTCAGAAAGATGAAAACCATAATTTGTGACTATGAGAACTTTTAGTTTACTCATTTTCTCCATCAACTCTGGAAAGACGTACTTCTTGGTTCGAAGATTTAAAATCAGAACCTCAGCTTGAGCTGGTTGCATTTGGGACCAATCTGCATCACAAGTTTCATCTGCAAGCACAACCCACGTGGAATCAATTGTGGAAGAGGAATGAATGACAGATCACAGCAAATGTCTTAATAGCATTTTTGCTTTGTGAGTATGAGAATAATATACTTTAGAGGAAGGTATAAGTATGACTAACCAGTTGATATAGACAGTGTGCGAGCAGGGACCTGTTGGGGTATCTGTTTAACGCACCACTTAAGACATTTTGACAATATGTGGGCAATCATGCCTTGCTGCTTCTCCCCATGCAACCATCCACGTTTATTTTCATTCATGTCAATAATCAGTCTTTTTCTCTGCTCAATTGGTTCCTCGGTGCTTTGATAAATTCCAAGGTCTCTTAGAAGATCATGAAGGACAATGAAGTGGTTATTGTAGGAGTATTTGTCTGACTCACTTGCACTTTTTCTGGTAAACAAGCAGAAGTGAATTCCTTAAAGAGAAAAATTCTCTCACAAGATAAAAAAAAGCGATTAATTATGAATTTCAACAAGTTTAAATTCAATACATGATAAATGGTCATTTTGGAATGTTATATAAGGAATCAAATGCTTCTCAAATTAGCTAAACAAGCTATTAAATTTTTTGTTTTGTAGTGTATCATTCATGTTAGATATATAAGGATTTAAGCAGCCTAGAAGAAAATATCGTAGTCATTGTACCTTGCTATTAAGAGATTAGCCAGATTCATGGAGTCTAATTTTTTGATGATGTCCATTGCTTGTATGCCATCATTATCTAGTCCATACAACTCTGACCACATATCAATCAGAGCGGGAGCAGGAATTCTTTGGTCTTCAGGGAATAACGCTAGGTCCATGAAGCACTCCTTGATGACGAGATCATCTTCCAAAACATCTAAGATCTTTTGGAGGCGAGTAAGTAATTCAGTGTTAGAATCAAGTATAGAATGACCTTGTGACAGTTCCTTCACTATCTTTTGCCTAAGCTCATTAGGCCGAGAACTGAGTGATTTCGCAATCACTTTAATGGCAAGTGGTAAACCTTTGCAATTTTCCACAACCTACATTTCAATTAAAGCAAATATAGTCAGTGTCTCAGTGATTAAATAATGGTGACCATGGGTGGATCCACATAGGGCCCAGGGTGGGCACATGGCCCACTCAAATTTGAAAATCTCATTTATTATCTATATTTCTCCAATTTTAACCCCCTGAAATTCCATTTTCCCCCCAGTAAAGCTCTCAATTCCACCCAGCTGTCAATCCCCCAGTAACCTACCATATTATCGCTTTGAGGGGTCAAAACAAGATTTTTTTACTCCCCCCCTTTTGTGTGGATTCAATGATAGGTTATTCAACCAAAAAGAAGTTCCAAATGGTCGTGGACAGTCTTGTGATGTCTATTTCAAATGAACAACTTCAGACAAATAGAACAAGTATAGATAACGTTCATATGTTAGTAAGTAAGAACAAGTACCTTCTCGACATCATCATCAGGAATATTGGAACTGCTTTTTTCCAAGAGAGCATAGTGACGGAAAAGGGTTATTGCATCTTCATGAACAAGAGGCTTTAGGGTACATGTTGTGCCGAGTCCAGGAAATGCAACCCTTGAAGTCACCAAAATTTTATAATCTGATATCTGGAATTGAAATTTCTCAATGAGAATTTCTGAGCCAGGCCAAACATCATCCAAGACCAACAATATTGGACTTCCCTCAACTTTCTTCAGCAAAAGTCCCAATCTATTAACTGCGTCTTCATCACTTTGAAACTCGGGCACTGGATATCCACAATGGTCAAATAGTCTCTCTACAATAATCTTGAACTTGGGCGTTTTTGAGAAGGTGACAAATAAAATGTTTTGCTTGAATTTACCTAGTGAAACCAAAGAGATTTGTAAGACCAGAGCATTTGTTGTCTTATGCATATGTATAAGGTTGAACTTGAAGCCCAGATACATAATATGATACTGGTACGATACAGACACGGGGATATGGCATATTTTTGAAAAATCAAGATATGACAGGTGTTAGATACATTAGCAGAAATTCACACACAAACACACATATAACAGAAATGCACCTCCATATGCAATCTTATCACTTATAGTGGCAAATGCCCAAAGTGGAGCACAATCATCTTGAGGTTCCACAGAAGAAAATCTACTGGTAATGTCAAAACCAGAGCTTTCTTTCCCATCTAGAGCCATTTTTTTTCCTCCCCACCAACAGGAATAGAAACAGCATTGCCCAAAAACCAGCAGAATTGTGAGAACCAATAGCAATTCAAAGAACACATACCCAACACCCAACAGAGGAGTGAGAACCAACAACTATTCTGCTACTCAAACCCAGCACCCAAAAGACAAGTGAGAATTAGAAGCAACTCCACAATCAGAGGATCGAGAACCAATAGCAATTTTGCAACTCAGACTCAGCGCCCAACAATTGCGGGGAAGGGTGTTGCTATCTTGAGTGCAACTACAAATGGCCGCTTGCAAGAGATCTTTTGCAGGTCCAGAGGACAGACATGGTGGTTTTTTGGGTAGCTACAGTTTTGGTTTTTTGGATGGGTTGCTATACATATGTTTATATTGCAAGCCCCAATAGTGATAGGGGTTTTGTTTTGTTGTTTTGTGTGTTTTGGAATAAGTCAATGTAAGCATGGTAAAATGTAAAATAAACTAAACATTTTAAAAAAATGACAATATGTATCTGTTGGGGGTGAAAGCCATATCCCGAGTTGCTCAGGTCATGTATCTAAGATGTATACGTATCAAATCGGAATTTTTTCTTTTATAAAAAAAAATAAATCACCGAATATTTTCTGACTACGTATCGAGAAGTATCGGACGCGTATTAGTATCGGATATGTGTCAAACACCGATACTTTTCCATTTTTGGAGTATCTGGGCTTCATGTGTCCATATGTTGCAACAAAATAATTTACTACTACATTTAACATTCTACTAAATGAAAAGAACACTAGTCAGAAAAGAAAATAAATCAATTCAAGTCAAAGGAAAATGCATCTTTAATCTGTTAAAGCAGCATTTGCAGAGAATATAAGATGGCTATGATATGTTCCTTTGATGTAATTTGGACAACAATGAACCCTTTTGTTGACATAATAACTTCTCAAAGGACAAATTGTGTACATTCAGCGAGCATGAACTCAGCTTTAAAGCTGCTCTACACTTCAGAAATAGGGATATAAAACATTCCTTATGTCATTATTTTCATCTATTATTCACTGATAAAACTCCCATACATACCTGAGCACAATCGGATGTTTGCAAATTTCCAATAAAATGTTTTCACCACTTTCTGTTACTATCTTTAGTAATAGTTCAAGACAAAATATTGTATGTGAGAGAAGACATCTAAGGAAGTTGAGAAAGTATTCATAAGGATATAACTATCACTCTAAACAAATTTTATAATGGGCATTGAGCCATGATAAATTTCTATATAAGAACAACTAGTTAACCCATTTATCAAAATCATGCACCAGGAAACCAGAGAGGAGTTAGTTACCACTTACCCATGACTTGTTCATCCCAACAGAGCTTTGTAGCCAAAGTGGTTTTCCCCAATCCACCCAAGCCAGTCAACACAAGGGTGGACATACCCTCCCTGAGAAGCTCCATCTTCAACTTGCTCAACGGCACATCCAGCCCAACAGTGAATTCTGGGTTTTCAGGAACACCAAAAGGACGCTTGATTGGTGCTCCAGCAACATTGAATTTCAGCTCAAAGTTTTCCTTGTTGAGAAGCTCGAGAATTTCTCTCACCTCGTGAAGTGTGTCTTTAACATCCTTTACCGTAAGAGCTTGCTTGTCATCATCAGCACCAACGGAATCAGCATCCCTGTGAAACCAAGAGAGGCACTTTTCCCACAGAAAATTATCGGAGGAGCATTTGCACACAAGCGCCTCTTCCCCTGCATCTTTTTCTCTGATGAGAGTGTTAATTTCTTCTCTGGGTGGGTCCAAGTGTTCATTGTATTGCTTGATCTCTTGAACCAGGGTATTCAAATCCTTTAGGGTTGACTTGAGGACTCGCCTGGTCCTTTTGCTCTTTCGACCTTTCTCCACGATTTCAGAGATCTTCCTCAAGATGTCATGAAAGCGTGTTGTTAGGGCTACAAGCTGTGTGGTGGCACCTTCCATCGATAATTTGCTTCCTTCCTCTATTTAATCAAACAAGGAACAAGTTATGAAAGGCAGAAGATACCCAAAAAAAAGAAACTCAGTATTGTTGCACGAGTATCTCAAATTGAAAGTTAAGAACATGAAAAGAGACAGTTATATGCTACTAATACTACTACTACACCTTTGAATTTGTGTTTCTGTTTCTGTTTCGCGTGTCCTTTATAATTGAAATTTTATTCTTTAGCTATGAAAGAAGTAAAACTCACAGTTCTAGTACGAGGATTTACAATTGAAAGATTGAAACTCTGGAACCGCGGAACGAGAATCTATATATAGGATAATATATGGGATACGACCGCCTTCTTCCTCTTGGCTTTCCTTCCTGTTCAGCTGCTACCAAGTTTTCTCCTTATCGCTTCTGTAAACTTTCTTTTCGGGAGAACAAAAAAAAAAAAGAAATACACGTAATTTAACTACATTGGCTTGACCGTTGATAAAAAAGACAAAAAATCGTACTCCGTAATCCGTATGACGTGTTTGTAAAAAAGAAAAATAAAATTCGTATGACGTGGCCTTGTATTAAGGAGATGTTACGTAAATGGATTCCTAATCCTGAGCATTAAAGTTGTAGTTTTAGGCAGGAAGCAACGGTAGTTTGCAAGGTTAACGCGAGAGGCAGCTTCTGGCGTACAACGCCCCATTCAGATCGCTCGGGGTCCCACTGCCGGAGAGTTTTTAATAAACATTGGATCTACGTTGAGACTTGAGAGTCCAACGTAAACTAAATATACGACTAATGTAATATTTATAAGGCATGAGTAGATTTTATTTAATAAATTAGTTTTGTGGAGCTGAGTTATACTTTAAATTTAAATTTTAATATAGTATTAGAGCTTATTCTAAATCTGTTATTGGCTCATTTGTGTTTGTTTACGCTTTAGATGTATGTTCCTAGGCGTGAAGGGTGTTGTTATTGAGCTGGCCCTAGGAATGTAAATGGGGCGGGGCGGGCACAGGTAGTAGCTATCCGCTACCCGCCCCGTTTGGTATACCCGCTACCCGTACTTGCCCCATACCCGTGCAGGTATCCGTCACTTAGGTTTTAGTGAGTATCAGTGAAATCCACGGATATCCATGGATATTAAAAAGTTGAAAAATTCTATAAAAAATTTGTTTCCACACAATATTTGTCATAATGAACATCATATTAATAAGACTAAATTATACCAATCATATAATTTTAACTCAATTGTTATATCATTAATTGTTCAATTAAATAAAAACAAATAAAGTTATAAAATGAAAAATATGAGTGTGAGAATTAATACATGACACAACAATAATACATATTTTGGAGTCACTTTATTCAATATTAAAACAAAGCAAGACAACAACTAAAAGTAATGCATCACACTCTAATACTTGTCAAATTGTGTATTGATATTTTAGACTTTTAGGTATGTATATAAATAAAAAGATAATTATTGTAATTTTACTAATGGGTACGGGTATCCATGGGTACGGGTACCTCACTACCCACCCCATCCCCATTTATTAGCGGGTACCGTTAAGGTACCCACCCCATACCCGTAACGGATTTTATCCGCGGATATCCGCGGGTACGGGTTTTTTTTGCCATCCCTAGCTGGCCCACCTGCATTAGTCCATGCTTCAGATGTCCAGTCCTGGACATAGAGGTGTGTTGAGAGTACTACATCTACTAGAGATATGACTAATATAGTCTTTATAAAATATGAACAGTCATCACCTTACAAGTCGATTTTGCGGTGTTGAATTAGGCCCTAAGCACAAATTATAAAAATCTATTAATAGAAAAAGTAAGGGTCTAGTAGTTAAGTTGTTGGCTAAGTTGAGAACACCTAGAACTCCATCACACAATCCCTCCCCACCTCCACGCCCACAATCCCTCACCACCCCACGCCCTTTCATGGCGTGATTTCGGCAGTGGCCTCCACATTTGCCACTGGCTCAGGGCTAGTGGTACTATTCATCCACGGCTTCCCCGAGCTCTGGTATTCATGACACCATCAACTTCTCTCCCTTTTCGCCCTTGGCTACCGTATCGTCGCCCCTGGCCTCCATGGCTATAGCGACGACACTGACGCCTCGCTCTCTCCCTCATCCTACTCCTCCCTTCACATCATCGGCGATCTCATAAGACTCCTCAATGCACTGGTCGTCGATCGTGTTCTTGGTAGGCAAAGACTGAGGAGCTACCAGTGTTGAACGTGTCAAGGCCTCAATAGTGTTGTCGGCTTCTCCCTCAAGCTTCTAGTACGCATCATGGGTCAGCTCCAAAGCCCAACACTCGATTAGGGGTTTCTTTTCATTATTTCCTTTCTTGTTTTGCTGAGCTAACAGATTTTAGTTGCAAGGAATCTCACAGTTATGTGAGGTGTGATGGTCTTAGGCCACTTGGCAAATTCCATTGTCATGAAATGAAATAAACAAGCAAATATTGAAAACCCAATTATGTCTTCTTCTCTATCAATTTTCTTAGGAGGTCCTAGTGTTCGAACTGGAAATCATTTTGCCAATTTCTTCCATTTCATTATGGCATATATCAGCTTCATTGGGCCTTCCTGTAATAAAAAAAAAGTTGCAATGGTAGGGAATCCTCCCTCTTCAACGACGATAGAAAAGGCAATGACAACCACGCCAATAGTGACAACAGGACAATCGCAACGTTCCAATCCATGACACAACTTAGCGGTAGCGATAACGGAGCACAACCTTGTAACGTTGATGGTGAGAACAATCTGATTCATGGGTCTTGTGGTGCTCGAGTTGGAGGCTAAAGAAGAAGGGTTGGATCGTGAGACTAAAGTGGATGTGGATACAAATGGTGGCAGTGATGTGGTTGAAATTTGTGGATGAGGATTCTGAGATGTTGAAAGATGGAAACGTGGATGAGGAATATGTGGAACAACACGTACCCACAACTACGCCAGAGTTTAGGAACAATCTTATGTACTTTTCCTCTGCTGCTCGATCTCGTTCACCGCCGCTAGACCATGCCGGTCAATGGAGGTGGGATGGGTGAGGGCGACAGGGCAGTCGATGGAGGTGGAAGGGTGCTAGGAGAGGGGATGTGGTGAGGGGTCATGTGTACCCCTATGTTTGTTCTTCATTAAATCTAATGGCTACTAAAAACTCTGCCACGGTGGGAGATATGGTGTCCTCTCGCACGCTAGCATTCACCATGTAACGAATAGCTAATGCTATGGTTGAAAAACATGAATTCAAGATGGTGTTGTTTGATTAATTTTCATAATGTAAATATTAATTAAAAAGTATAAATTACCACAACTCACCACGTCCTCCATGCAAGGCACAAATTCATACTAAACGGTATAATCACATGAAAAGAGACAATTGTTAGTCCATGGCGATGCATTGCGAGTATTTTTTAAACATAAAATATTTAATAAATAAAATATTTTTTATCAAAAAATTAAACATTTAAAAAGTAACATGTGTTGCCTGAACTGCATTTTTTTCTTATACATCAATTGATAATATACTACTGCTATACCTTTGGATTAGTGTTTCTGTTTTGCGTCTCCTTTCTTCTTGTTAATGAAATAGCAGCGGGTTGAGAGCACAATTGAAATATTATTCTTTAGTTGTGAAAGAAGCAAAACTCACAGTTCTAGTTCGAGGATTTAACCTTCACAATTTGAAAGATTGGAACATTGAAACCGCTAAAAAGGAACATTTATAAGGAAAAAAATATATAGGATCGGGAATTTTCGCTTCCTCTTCCTCTGTCTTAGACTCTTTCCTCCTCGCTGCTACCAAGTTTCCTGCCGTTGAGGAAAAGTCGAAAAAGACACAGAATGGTACAGACGTTGGAAATTTTTTTTGACGTGACGTTGGAATTTTTTATTATTTGTTTGATAAAAAGACGTTGGAATTTATTAAACGTGTGTTAGGTAAACGGATTCATAACTGCTCAGTTAAATGGTATAGTTTTTTGAATAATTCTAAATCTGTTTATTTTTTATTTTTACAATTTTTTTTAATTTTAATATTTTTAAGATATTAATTATATTTTTTATTTATTTTATACTCTCTCTGGTCTAAAATATAAGCAACGTAGGCCCTATTTAAATAACAAACTTATCTACTGCTTATGGCATAAGCTGTATAAGCTACTTTTATAATCGAAGAAAAATTATAGTGAAACTTATTTTATATAAGTCATAAGCTGTTTTGATAAGCTATCATGGATAGCTTATGAAAAATAAGCCCAAAACAGCTTATGAAATTAGTCACAAGTTGTGTTCATCAGTTCTACATAAGCCAATTCAAACAGGCTCATAGTACAAAAACACGTGTCAAGAAATGCTTTAAAAATGTGATAATTTTAATTAATACTCATTATTTTTAAATTTTTTTTCCAAAAATATCTCCTTTGGTGTCTCTTGTAAATATGAATATTGTATTAAATGAATAGTATAATTGAAAAATTAGCATTTAATTTATTTAAAATTGGTAAATATTGCTTATATTTTGAACTAAAAAAAGTGTATTTGTTACTTATATTTTAGACCGAAGAAAATAAAATAGTAAGAGAATATATAAAAAAAATTTATAAAAAAAATATAGCATTTCTCTTTTATTGCGGGTGTAAATCACTTTAGTTATTTATACTCGGAAATAGGACCTAATTCATTAAGCGTGATTCGCAGTTGTGGGAAGATTTAATAAGCGTGAGATTAGCCTCCTCTGCTTCTATTGTTTATACTTCTCTTCTTTTACCAAACAAGAGAGTTTCATTCTCTCGGTGGCGTCTAATATGGGGCTTTTTCACCCATTAACACACTTTTTTTTATTATTTACCAAAATAACATGTTTTTTATTTTATTTATCAAAATAACACACTTTTGAATATAATATTCATTTAAATATTTTTTAATGAATTAAATATTAATGAATGGTTTAGATTATGATTAAGTTGTTAATTAAATTAATATTTAATTGTTAAATATTTATTAACCCAAATTGTCAACTAATTAATAATATAATTATAGAATATAGCTCAAATTGATTCAAAATTTAAAAATACAAATACAAAAGTGATACAAACAGAAATAATAAAACAGTGAACTAAATACACATGATAGAAATTTTCTTAGTGTTGCATCTCAGCTCCCGAATGGAAAGGGCAATTTTTCTTGTTATGTCCTTCATTTCGACACAGTCCACATCTCTTGGGATGACGACTCCTTTCCATTTGATCCATTTCTGTACGAATTCTCGTCGACTGTGGACGACCATTTGGGTCTCTCTGCATTGCTGGATTGTCAACTCCTCAACTGTGACAGAGACATTGATGTTTCTGTCTTTTGTGACAAAAAAGGAGTGGAGGGGGGTGCTCCGATCAGTGTGTGGAGACAGAGACATTTAGATCCAAATGGTCATCCACAGTCAACGAGAATTCGCATAGAAATGGATCAAATGGAAAAGAGTCGTCATCCCAAGAGATGTGGACTGTGTCGAAATGAAGGGCATAGTAAAAAAAACTGCCCTTGCCATTCAGGAGTTGAGACGTAACACTAAGAAAATTTCTATCATTTGTATTTAGTTCACCGTTTTATCATTTTTGTTTGTATCACTTTTGTATTTGTATTTTTAAATTTTGAATCAATTTGAGTTATTTTCTATAATTATATTATTAATTAGTTGACAATTCGGGTTAATAAATATTTAACAATTAAATATTAATTTAATTAACAACTTAATCACAATCTTAAACCAATCATTAATATTTAATTCATTAAAAATACTTAAATGAATATTATATTTAAAAGTGTGTTATTTTAGTAAATAAAATAAAAAGTGTGTTAAGGGAGTGAAAAAGCCCCAATATGGTCGAGCTGCTAGATTTGATCACATGGTCATGTGGGCCCATCACCCACTATTGCAGGTTGTCCTGTTTCATGGTATATTATATTTTTGCCCAAAAAAGTATAGATAAATTAAAAAGTGCACCTAATGCCTTGTTATTCAAAATCGACCCCCACATGATTGACACAGTAGTATCCACGTCGACCCTTAATTAAATGAAGATTGTTCACCCCCAGATTCATCTCCTTCTTGCTTAGTCATAAGTTTCCAATAATATTCATCTGGTTTATATTAATCACAAGTTTCCCCTAAATTACATTTACGGGCTACGGCTACTATGATTTTGTTACTTGTGTAAACTTATATACGCAAATATAAGACAAACAATAAGAGCAATTAATCAAATTACACAATAATTAATTTACTGGATCATTGTACTTAATTTGTTCTACATTGTCATTAATATCAACATTTATTGTTTTATAGTAACCGTACTTACTTTTTAAAACCAATTCAATATCTTAGCTTAGGTTTTGTTTGACAAAAAATAGCGGATAGCGGATAAACTAGTTTATAGCGGATAGCGAATAAGCTAGCAGATTGAATTTGATTTGTTTGGCAAAATTAACGGTTAAATTAGCTGATAAATATAAAATGACAGAAAAAGATATTTTTAATTAATGCTTCTATTTCTTTAATCAATATAATAATAGACATATAACAATAAACATATATCAATAGTGTTATAATTAAAATAAATTAAAATTAAAGATAATCTTTATATTCTATTATATTTTTCCAAAATAATAAATAAAATAAATCTATGATCTAGTATTCCACAATAAATTAGCAATATTATTATGAGTCATTAGAAGATAAAACAACAACCAATAGGTGAAAAAGATAGGAACACGTGAAAACGTCAAACGTGAGAAGTGAGAGTGATAGAGTAAGATTTTATTTATTTTATTTTATTTAATAAAGAATAGAGAAAGAATTTAATAAAAATAACAAGGGTAAAAACGAGATAAAAAAATCATTGTCTATAAGCTATAAGCTCAAACGCTACTTGAAGTAGCGTCTGGAAAAACACTAGAAGCTACTGAAAAATTAAAATGCTAGAAACTACTTGTTACCAAACATTTCTATTTTTTTTTTAAACTTATTATCTGCTAGTCAAATCCGTTATTCGCTAGCGAATGACACTTGCCAAACATAGACTTAATTGTTTTTTTATTGTTTTTTCAAACCAGACTTCAATCCGTCCTCTAATGGTGAAACATACCCTATTATAAATAAATTCTTTAGGGTCTCTTATTCGCACCACTACCCTACCCCCAAAGTTATAAACTTGTAATCACGTGACTCTATCCCCACTTTCTGCAACAACATCCGCTTCCTTGCTATTCACCGGCACCCTCGATGGACGGCCACAACTATCACTGTCATCTACCCAGCCACAACGCTTTGCGGTACTCGATGCTCAAACTGCCTTTGAGTCCATCAACAGCCTTGTCTACGATCGCCTATTCTTGAATTTTTAATACTTATTGACAAAGTTGTATTTTTAGAAAATTAGTGGAACTTATGTGTAATTGCCAAACACTTGGAGTCCTCTTTTGTAAATATCTTTTACAATCACTTCAACCTACCTACCAGGTAACCCTTAAAAGATCCTAGCCAACCAAATTTAAAAATAATATATCAATGGCCACAAAGCAACTTGACCATGTGATCAAATCTAACAACTTGACCATATTAGACGCCACCTCTTTTTCTTGTATTGCTTCCACACCAAACATGTTTCTGATTTAACGGACAACTACTGCGTGATTCCCTGGAAATTGTTTCTCGGTACTGCTTTGAATGTTTACCTTTTTCAGTCAAAAGTCAAGTCTTAAATAACTATCCGTTGGTGATTGGCAAATGGTGCCGCTTATGGTACACCCATGGCTTATTTGGATGTAAAAATTTTAGTTTTTGATTTTTAAAAAAGTTAATTTTATTTTTTATTTTATTTTTTTTATATATATACAAGAAAAAAAATTATTAAATAGTAATTTATAAATAGATAAATGTTTTTAGAAAAATTAAAAAGGTTAGTTTTTAAAAAAATATAAAAAATAAAAATTAATTTTAACTTCTATAAAAAATTATTAATTAAAAAATATATACTAAAAATATCTGCAGATAAATTTATCCAAACTGTATATCCTAAACATCAATTGGAGTTATTACTTATTTATCGAGTTAATTTTAGCTCCTGAAACTGTAATACGGTCTTATTTAGGTCCCTAAAACTAACGAAAATGCAATTTAGCCCCTGAAATTGTAAAACGTCGGTCAAATTAGTCCCTAAAATTGTAAAACGACGGTCAAGTTAGTCCGTCGTTTTACAATTTTAGAGACTAACTTGACCGATGTTTTACAATTTCAGGGACTAAATTGTCTTTTCGTTAATTTTAAATACCTAAATGAGACTACTTCACAATTTCAAAGACTAAAATGACAATTAACTGCTTATTTATCTGTTTGCTGATGATTCAGGGAACGAGTTTAGTTTACCTGTACCCTACGTAACCCCAACTTGTACGTAAATAAAGCTAGCACATACAAGTTACGTATAAAATAAAATAGGCTTAAATATATTTTTGATTTTTGATTTTTTAGTCATGTATATTTTTTGTTCTTTATATTTTAAGAATATTATTTTAGTCTTTAATATTTTGAAAATGTGTTATAATTAGTCTCTCATATTGATATTTTAGTCATTAATATTTTAAAAATATGTCACAATTAGTGCTTCATATTTCAAGAAAAATGACTAATTATAGCACATTTTCAAAACATTAAGGACTACAATAATATTCTTAGAATATAAGCGACAAAAAATAAACATAAATAAAATACGAGAGACCAAAAACATATTTAAGCCAATAAAATAATATTCAGAATATATTATTTCCACTCATAAGGCCTCGCGGCCAAAAATAAAAAACATTAATGAAGATAGAGAAGAAAATTAAGACAGAGATAGAAGATGGAGAAAGACTTGGATAAAGAGGATTCAAATCCAACAACATTAATGTAAAAAATAAAATTGGTCCACAGATTTACTAGTTCTTTCGAGTTACATACAAATTATTTCTAACATTAACATAAAAATAAAATAATTAATTACAATTATGGTTAATTAACATGTTATATAAATAAAACCAAATAAAACATGTTAATAATTCTAAATGCGCCCTTGTAGATTACTATTCTAAAATTAATATTTAAATTAAAATAGTGTCATACTTTTTATCATAAACTAAAAGAAGTTGAATTATTTTTTTTGTTTTTACTGTTTTTTGTACAAATATATTTTATTAATTTTGTTTTCAAATATACGACTAATTCTTCATAAAGAAGTTGAATCGTGTTTCCTGACAATTTTTGTCACATGGTTTCATTATCCTAGAAAAGTATGATTAATTTTTTTAAAGATCGCAAAATATTAATATCCTTACAATATTTTAAATGTGTGTCATGCTGTCATATTTGTCATGGACGGTGTAGTGTTGCTTCGTACGTAAACATTTGCCATGTTCATTAGCCTTTCCTTAAGATTACACCAAACTTACTTGCATATTACTTTATTTACCGATTAAACCATACCAGGAGTATTCCCGTACGTACTACATACGCGGCAAAATACAATGACTTGTTTGACGCGTCAAGACTCAAGAATGAGTCATGGCCTCAAAAGCTAGCTTAGACCAATCCAAGATCTCAAGTCAAAAGCATAGACTCGACGAAATAGCGGGATAATTTCATTTTGGCAAAATTAATAAATTGGTTTTTATTTTTATTTTTATTTTTAATTTGGTTTTTTATTAAAAAAATTTAACAATAAAATCTCTTATGTTTATTTATTTTTTTAATTTGGTCATTTTGATGACGTGTCAGTTACTGATTGGTCTCAGGTGATGGTGTTGGGTCAATCATAAACAGACACCTCATCAAAAAAATGAAGAAAAAAACCAAATTGAAAAATAAATAAACATAAGAGACCTTGTTGTTAAAAAAAATTAATAAGAGACCAAGTTAAAAAAATAAATAAAGATAAGGGACTAGTTTACTAATTTTGCCTTTTTTTTCTTGATAAAATATAGCGCAAGAATTTCTATACTCACTACTAGGGGCATAAATGAACCGAGCTATTCGTAAACTATTCGAACTCAGCTTGTTAAATACTCGCTCAAGCTCGTTTGTTTAATTAAACAAGCCAAGTTTAAGCTCAAGATTGGGCTCGAATATTTAAGTGAGTCAAGTTCAAGTCTTAGAAACTCGACATTAAGGGCTTGTGAATAACTCGTTTATATATATATATATATAGGGCATATCAAGTGAGATGAATGTTTTATTGTGAGAGATGAGAGGATTAAATAATAACCCTTGGATCAAAATAAACGATCCCGGTTTGTCTTCTCATTAGACACTGCACGTGCCTTTCTTTTCTTATTCAGGCGCACTGCTTTCTCGCTCCTCTCTGCAATCTCTCACGCGCACAACCCATTGCCAGTTGAGAAATATTATATCCTCCAACAAATCCACCTACATATCTTCCTACTACTTTATAATAATAAAGTAAGAAAGAGAATACAATTAATATCTTAAAAATATAAAAAATATTTAATACTTCTTCCGTTTAGTAATTAGGAGGATTTATAAGAATAAAAAGTAGAAAGATTTTGAATTATTCTTTCCAGTTTCCTTGTCCCTTCTTCTTCCCCTGTTTATATACCATTTTCAGAAACACCCGTTTTTGGTTTTCTATGTCTCTCTATCACTCCTTCCTTATGGGTTTTTGAGGTCTCTCTCTGTCACTACCTTCCCTGCACAATGGCCCAAGCACCTTCTGAAGATTGCCATGAGGATAACATAGATTTATTGAGAGAGAAAAAATGATGTTGTAGTATTTAGCGTTTAATTAAATAAATTCCTTCATGCTACGATTCTTAATTCTCTCATTTCATTGATTTCTTAATTCCTCCACAACGTTTTATGTGGGGCAAATGCAACTCATTCCCGCCCCGCCCCGCCCCTGCAATTTAATATGCAGTATTTTAATAATACACTTGCAGCTACAATAGAAAATCTGGTGAAGGGGAAAAATAGAAAGGAAGCCTTATGGGCATAGATGGACATGGGTCAGTCTCTAAAAAGATGGAGAACCATGCACATGGAGTGGAGTAGGAAGGCTTCGATAGGAAGAAGAGAGAGAACAATGAGCTAAAAAATTGTGCGTGAATAGGAAAAGAAAGGCACGTGCAGTGTTTAATGAGAAGACAAATATGGGTCGTTTATTTTGATCGAAAGGTTATTATTTAATCATTTCATCTCTCACAATAAAACATTTCTCTCACTTGATATGCCTCATATATATATATATAATTAAAAATTAAAATTACATAGATCTTATAAAAACATTTTTCTTTTTGTAGTAGTCAAAAAGTTTAATTATGAACTTTTTATTTAATAGATTATCGAAATGTATAGTCTATAATTTTTGAATTTCATATCACATGTTGAACATTAATATTTATTAAATGAAGAGTGCTAGGGACACACTCCTTTGGACACACTCTCTTGTGTGAGGCCACGTCACCCCTTTCATTTAAATTCTTACCCTATGTTTGGTTTGTAAAAGAAAATAGAAGGAAAGAAAGTGAAAGGAAAGGAAGAGAAAGGAAAAGAAGAGAATAGAAATTGAGATGATTTTTTAGTTGTTTGGTAGGAGAGAAAGTAAGAGGAAAGAAAGATAAAAGTTTTCTCTTCTCTTATTTGATTAGATAGAAAGAGAGAGGAAAGAAAAAATATGTTTGTAAAATGTCATAAATATCCTCACACAAAAGTAGAGATTGTGACTAATTTTTTTTTGGATATTTTGGTCATTTAAATTTAACACATGCCTTTCCTTGCTTTTCCGTCCGATTTGGGAGGAAAGCCAATTTTGTGGGCCCCATGCGAATGCTTTCCTTCGCTCTTAACTTTCTGCTGATCCAAACTAGGGATGAATTTTTGGAAATTGTGTTTTCTCTTCTCTAGGGATGGAAATAGGTCAGACTGCTTGACAGATGCTTATGACCCAGCCTACATCAGGCCCAGGCCAGACCAGGCTTTATCATGAAAAATATCGTGTTAAAGCTTTTTGCAAAGTCTATTTAGCTAAAAAGGTCAGACTTAGGCCATCTAAAAAGCCTTTTAAGCCTAATAGGCCGGCCTATTTAAGTAGATATAGATATAATTTTTTTTATAGTATTATTATTATATTAGATTTTTTATAATGTATTAAAATATATACTTATTTACTTTTTAAATATTTAAACACATGTTGATCTATATAGATGCTCAAGCTTATAAAGCTTATTGAATGATAAAGTTGATGTCTTATTACAAAACTACTTCAATCTTATTCACATCTATATCTCTATCCTAAATAAAACTGAATTTAATTGTCATATTTTATAGTTTGTTATACATAGAGATTTTCTTCATTGACCTATTAGCCTATTTAGGAGTAGGTCGGGCTACTTTTTTTCTGTCGAAGGTCGAACAACTTATTTGAATGCCTCATTAGGAATCGGGCTTTTAAATAGGCTAAAAGGCCAAACCAGGCTTTTAAAAAGGCCAGACCTAAAAAAAAGCCCATGACAGGTAACAGGTCAGACTTAGGCTTTGAAATTTTTAGACAGGTCAGACCTATTTAGACAAAGCCTAACCCAGCCCAGCCTATTTCCATCCCTACTCTTCCCATCTTTCCTTTCCTCTTTGTTTCTTTCCTTTCCTCTTTGTTTCATGGCTTCCAAAGACAGCGCTACCTCTTGACCTTTCAATTGTATTTGGCTTAAATATATTTTTGGTCCCTTATATTTGGCCTAAATTTGTTTTTAGTCCCTCAAATATTAAGAATATTATTTTAGTCCCTAATCTTTTGAAAATTAGTCACTTTTGGTCCTTTTTTATGAAATATGAGAGATTAATTGTAAAACATTTTTAAAATATCAGGGACTAAAATAATCATGTGAGGGACCAAAAGTGACTGATTTTGAAAAAATTAGGGACTAAAATAATATTCTTAGTATTTAAGGAACTAAAAAACAAACTTAAGCCAAATATGAAAGACTAAAAACATATTTAAGCCATTTTATTTATTTTATTTTATTATTTTTAGTCAGTCACCACGCACTGCACTTGTTTTGTTATGAGAACGCACTGCACTTAGTAGCACCACGACGGTGCTCAGTTGATAACCATGGCAGCACCATGCTCCAGCGGACCCGTTCACGGATCTCTTAGCTCTTGGCCAACACGAAGGACCCGTTCATGGAGGAGCTAATAACAGAGACAGTTGTACAATGAAGAGGAGCTATAGGGATTTTGAGGGATTTGATGGGCCAATGGGGCAACACCGCCATCGGTGTCGATCTCACCGCCATCGGCGTCGATCTCACCGCCATCGGAGTATACATTTTTTCTTATTTTTCTCTATTTCATTTTTCTCTCAACAATTTATTTCCTTTCTCTTTAATACCTTTGTAACCACAAGCACGTTGAAGATTCCTCTGTGGCTATGAGGTTCATTTTTTATCTTCTTTTCCTTTTTTGAAATTTGTTTTGATAAATTATTAGTTTGCTTCCAATTATGTATATGTCAATCTTGAGTCCATTGGATTCTGTTTTGGTCTGTGCTGTTTTATTAGAGGCAATATGAGTGAGTGTGTACTTGGTGTAGGTAGTTAGTATAGGTCGAATCTGGTTCTGTCATTGCGGGTGGGGGGGGGGGGGGGGGGGGTTCCTTGCTGTTGGAATTAATCTCGTTCCACTGGTCTGTCTCACGAAGGTCACCTCGGAATGGAGTGTCGAAGTGGGAGACGAAGGGCCTCGTAGTAGAGACGTGCGAATGAAACCTATAGTACATACTCTTCAGGTTTGAAACCCAATAACAATAAAAATAAATGAAAAAAGATGGAGCGTCTCAACCTTTACGGCCGGTTACCAATTGAAGGTTTAAATAAAAGGAGTGACGTGGCCTTACATACGAGAGTGTGTCCAAAGGAGTGTGTTAGAGAGTGTTTCCCTAGCACTCCTTTTATTAAATACTCCATCCGTCTCATTTTGTCTGTTTGTTGTCAAAAACTAAGAAATACTCCCTCTGGTCCTTTTTATATGAAACATAGTACAAAATCATCAAGATCAAGGAAGTGTATTAGAATTGGTTAATTATGATTAATGATGCTATAATTTTTCAAAAGTATCCTTTTTGATATTGGTGACTTTTGATATTATTTTTGTGAGTCTCATAATAAATAAGGGTAAAGTTAGAAATGAGCAATAAATATTGGTGAAAACAAGACATTGTTTCTTATAAAAAGGACCATCAAAATGACTTTCTTTGTTTCTTATATATAGGATCAGAGGGAGTACAATTAATAGTTCAGAATTCATAAAAAAATTTAGTATTTCTTAATATGCCATTTGTTACTCTCTTTCTCTCTCATAATAATTGACAATCAATTACTCTCACCCTCTCTCAAATAAACCTATAAATGTTTTAAGAGTATAATAGGAAAAAATTTAAATACTTCATTGATATTGTAAAATGACAATCAAAATGAGACAATTTTTTTTGGCTAAAACAACAAATAAAATGGAATGGAGGGAGTAGTAAACCAATAAAGTTCAAAAATATTTTAAGAAAAAAATTCATAAATACAAAAATGTATGTTATAAATCAGCCAACAAGTCAAACCAAAACTTTACTTTTTTTAACAAACCCAAACTCAAATTTTTATTTAGGTTCGTTTAAATAAATGAGTCAAGCTTCAACCATTCATTTTTTTCACAGGTGAAACTCAAACTTTAATTGTTCAACTCCGCCGCACCCCTACTTACTGCATGTAGCATCTCTAAGTCTCTCTTTTTTTGGTCTAAACATCTCTAAGACTCTAACGGTGCAATATGGTAGAGTTGTTTAACTCATATTTTTTATGAGTCCTAGTCTTACTAGTATATAATATCACATAAAATTTAAAATCCAAATTTTTTTTACTTTAATGTGTCCTACAAGTAACACCACATTTTTATACTTTTTATTTATATTTATTTTTGTTTTGGATTAATATATTAACTCATTTGCATTTAAATTTTGAAACAAAAAAATGCAAAAATATATATTGAAAAGTATAGCAAATTTATTTCGATTATGATTACAAGGTTAAAAATAATAAGAAATACATAATATTATATAATTTAAATAAAATTCAATTTGAGTTGAGGTTTTCATTTCTAGTGGTGATTTCTCTCTTCGTTCTGCTGATAAAAAATTATATTTTATTCTTAATCAACAATTGCTTATACAATTGTGAACTCATATATAGGAATCTGTTGCTTATAGTTAAGAACCGACTTAAGCAAACGTTGGAGATGCTCTAACTCGATATGGTACAATGACCCAATTACTTGACCTAATTAAGTCATTCAGGTTTAGGTTCGACTCTGTCACACAATAAAATTGGAACAAAGGAAGTCTCATTTTATGACATGTCATCAAGTTAGGGAGTGTAGGTGAAACTTTGGGTTATCTAAATGTCCCATGTATGACTTTTATGGGAGAGTGTATTGGTTGTTTTTGGCATCCATGAACAATATTAGACCTTGCAACCATTGTATTACGAAAATGTTTCTTGCACATCCATACGTGGCCCACACTCGTCCAATACCTGCCTATGTGGCAAATTTTAGTGACTCAGCATCGTGACTTTCAAAGCTAAAATTTTGACTCCCGCTCTGTTCGTTCTTTTCTTTCACTTACACAGAGAACTTGTTTTCTCTTTCAAAGAAAAACACAAACAGAGAAAACTCCATTTCTCTTCTCAGCAAATTGCCCCAGCTCAAGCTCAAGGATCTCTGCTGCTGCTGCTCCCACAAAGCCTCAAGCTTCCCTCTTTCTCTATTTATCCTCTCACATTTTGCTTTCCCCTTTTATTGTATTTTTGGAGTCATTATTTTTTTTCCTGGTCCATGGAATTGTCACAAGTTGCAGACCAGGGAGAGGATGTGTGCACCTTTTCGCGGATTTATAGAGGAAATGGCATAGGAAAATAAAACCGGTTCCACTGCTCCAATTATTTTCTTCTTTGGCTCTTGGAATGAAGATGCTGATTTTTTATACAGAGACTTTTTGTTGAGTCATTCACAGAACAATGGGGTGCTTTTAGAACCAAAAGGTGGAGGGTTCTATATTGTTTTCTCAAGAGACCAGCCCCAGAAGGTTTATGCTCAGCACAAGATGTGGGAACAGAGCCAAAGGATTCGGAACGTATAACCACGCGAGACCTTTTATTAACCACTGATAGAGAGAGACTAACCACATAATTATTCACAACTAACCACGGTGTCAATGATTGAGTTTCTATTTATACAATCACATGGCAAGTAACAGAGTGAAATGTGACTGAGTTTCAGTGTATTTGAAAGGCTTCAACACATAAATGTGTCTTTAACACTGGTGACTCAATTTTGGCATATCCTTGGCACGTATTTAAATTTAACCACTGACAGAGAGGAACTAACCACATATTTCTTCGCAACTAACCACAAGTTATTCAATGATTGGGTTACAACTATACACTCACATGGCAAGTAACAGAGTGAAATGTGTCTGAGTTTTCAGTGTGTTTCAAAGGTTTGAACGCATAAATGTGTCTATAACACTTGTGACTCAAATTTGGCATTATCCTTGGCACGTATTTAAATTTAACCACTGACAGAGAGGAACTAACCACATATTTCTTCACAACTAACCACAAGTTATTCAATGATTGGGTTATAACTATAAAATCACATGGCAAGTAACAGGGTGAAATGTGTCTGAGTTTTCAGTGTGTTTCAAAGGCTTGAACGCATCAATGTGCTTATAACACTTGTGACTCAACTTTGGCATATCCTTGGCACGTATTTAAATTTAACCATTGACAGAGAGGGACTAACCACATAATCCTTCACAACTAACCACGGGTACTTTAATGATTGGGTTTCCATTTATACAATCACATGGCAAGTAACATGGTGAATTTATGTCTGAGTTTTCAGTGAATTAGAAAAGCTTCAACACATAAATGTGTCTCAACCACATGTGACTCAAATTTAGCATATCATTGACATGTATTTAAATTTAACCACTGACAGAGAGGAACTAACCACATATTTCTTCACAACTAACCACGGGTACTTCAATGATTGGGTTACAACTATACACTCACATAGCAAGTAACATGATGAAATGTAACTGAGTTTTCAGTGTATTTGAAAGGCTTCAACACATAAATGTGTCTCTAACACTGGTGACTCAATTTTGACATATCCTTGGCACGTAGTTAAATTTAACCACTGATAGAGAGGGACTAACCACATAATTATTCACAACTAACCACATAATTACTGGCAATTGTAATGGCTAGCATGGTTAAGTGCAATTTCATGTCCTACTGCAACTAAATTATGATTGATAATTGTAAAAAAAACTGAACACTTTGTGGGAGAATTTTGATGAACATTAAACATAGTCTTCAAGTAAAATTAGCTAACTAATAATCAAATAAACTTTTAATAAACACAATTTTGTGGTTAATTCTATTTGGTAATATGGTTAATTGCAAGTCTCATATCGTTAAGTACATACTAGTGTATATCATGTTAGCGTATACTTGTAAATGAATCATTCACATATCCGTGGTTAAGTGGGAAGCAATATGTGGTTAATCGTGCTGTATCTGTGGTTAAATGCAACTACGTCACAATAAAAATACAAATTTGAGTCACAAGTACTAAAGACACATTTCAGTGTTAAAGGTTTTCAAATTTTCAGAGGACTCAGACATATTTACTGAGGTTATTTATCATGTGAGTCTATAGTTGTAAATCAATCATTGACATTTCCATGGTTAAGTGTGAAAGCGATATGTGGTTAATCGTGCTGTATCTGTGGTTAAATTCAACTACGTCACATGAGGACTTCATTTAATCATTTGTACAAATAAAAGTTAAACATTGTGAAGGATATATGATGAACCTTAAACCTGGAGTTCAAGTAAAAATAGGCAACTAGTGATGAAATGAAAAAGTTTTCATAGACATATTCACGTGGTTAATTCTATTTACAAATGTGGTTAATTGTAAGCTACGCGTGGTTAAGTACATGTTATATTGTGCATTGCAAGTTTAACAACTATTTCATGGTTAATAGCGAAGAAATATGTGGTTAATTATTCTCTAAAGGTGGTTAAATGTCACTACATGCAAATGAACAGACAAGTTTGACTCAGAAGTGCTAAAAACACATTTCTGAGCTAAAGACTTTCAATTTTGAGAAGATTGAGACACACATACTGAGGTTATTTATCATGTGAGTGTATAGTTGTAAATCAATTACTGACATTTTCATGGTTAATAGTGAAAAAATATGTGGTTAATCGTTTTCTAAAGGTGGTTAAATGTCGCTATGTGTAAATGAACAGACAAGTTTTACTCAGAAGTGATAATGATGAATTTCTGAGCTAAAGCCTTTCAATTTTGAGAGAATTGAGACACACATACTGATGTTATTTATCATGTGAGATTATAGTTGTAAATCAATTACTGACATTTTCATGGTTAATAGTGAAGAAATATGTGGTTAATCGTTCTCTAAAGGTGGTTAAATGGCACTACATGCAAATGAACAGCAACAGCGAGATTTTGTTGAGTTGCGAAGGGAGAAAGCAATGACCTCTTCCTTTTGCAAAAAATGCCCTTTCTTCATTTCGTCTTCGTTTTGTAAAGACAGTTTCTTCATTTCATTTCGTTTGCACAGTGGGTCTGAGCGAGCGAGCGACGCGAGATGGTGAGAGACTGAGCAGAGAGAGCCAAGCGAAACGAAATGCTGAGAGATTGAGCTGAGAGAGCGAACCGTGAAAGAGGGAGACAGGGAAACTGAGGTTTGAAAGAGAGAGCAGAGAGAAAGAGCGGGAGTCCAAGCAAATTTCGCTTTTGATGAGTCATGGGCTGAGTCAATTAAATTGCCACATAGACAAGGTGTAGGGTGGGTGGAAGCATGAAAATGGTGGTCTGAGTATCAGGGTTCATTGTATTATATCGGTTCTTAATCTATAGTTTTGCTCTCTATCCTATTTTTTGTTTTTTTGGTCAATTATCGTGCTTTTTGTTTGAGCATGGGTTATTGCATCCTAAAGAAGAAAGTCATCCCTTGAGCGGTGAGCCCTCTGATCAATGCTGAGCGATCTCTCTGACATCGACCTTAACTTACCAAGGCAGCAAGGCTCATGCAATCAAAGATGTCAAGGAGTTTTAGGTTATTAAGACTTGAGAACGAGTTTTGAAACTCCATTAGAAACTAATCAATCTTGTTTGGATCATTAAAAATTAAAACCAAGTACTACTTGCATCCAATGACGCCAGACTCATTAATCATATTTTGTCTCCAAGCAGAAATATCACACAGGATATATCAAATTACTTAAGAGCCACCCACCATGCCTTGTGAGTTGTGACGGCCATTTTCATGCTGACCTGTTCATAAATTTCCTCCATTGCACTCGCACCATGCCTTGTGACAGCCATGTTCATGCTGACTTGTTCATAAATTTTCTCCATTGCACTCGCATCATCTCCATCGTGTTGTTCTGCCAGATGCTGCTGCCGAGTGATCCGCCACTCAAAGTAGCTGATATGGAAATTAACAATCTCTTTGGATTTGGATATATTCCATAGGATTTTTGATTGATGAGTTCCTTATCAGCAAACAGATTGTTCTATCTGCTTTCATGTGTCATCAACGACGGCTTGCAAAAGCAAGGAAAATTTGCAAGAATCAGGTATTACTAGTGAATCCCATGAAGCCAATTTAAGTTAACATCAACCCGAGGAACCTCTATCGTTAGATTGGGATTCATAGTTTGGAAAGCTTCCCATGAAGCAGCCGTCTCTTCATCGCATATCACCTTTAAATTCTCAAGATTGACGACAGAGAATGGCAACTCACACCTTGCACAACTTGTCATGTAGAGATTTTTTAGATTACACAGATTACCGATTTCCTCCGGTAAACTTGGAAAGCTTATGCAGTCTGAGATATCAAGAAGTCTTAGATTTGAAAGATTTCCAATTGAATCTGGTATCCCTTCCAAGTCAGTACAGGAACTCAGCCTCAAGAGTTCCAAATTCTCCAACTTTCCAATTTCTTGGGGCAGCACACGAAGCTTGTGGCAATTAGTGATGCTGAGCTTTTTTAGTGGGGTGATATCACAGACCCCAGAAGGCAATTCCACCATATCCTTGCAATAGTCAATGTTCAAATCTACCAGATTTGGAAATGCATCTGAAATTAGAATGGCACCCTTTCCAAAAGCCTGTCTCGTATCACACATGTAGAGGGATAACTTTTTCAGATTGTTCAGTGTGCAAAACGAAGGAACAGAAATCCGCTCTAGTCTGATTCTTTTCAGGTTGGATAAAGAGCCAAGTAGCTCAAAATTGTTCAGTTCAGAAGGATGGAAACCATAATTTGTGACTATGAGAACTTTTAGTTTACTCATTTTCTCCATCAACTCAGGAAATAAGTACTCCATCGTTCGAAGATTAAAAATCAGAACCTCAGCCTGAGCTGGTTGTACTTGGGACCAATCTGAAGCACAAGTCTCATCTGCAAACGCAACCCATATGGGATCAATTGTGGAAGAGGAATGAATGACAGATCACAGGATTCACAGTATATT
This sequence comes from Glycyrrhiza uralensis, assembly GCA_030159175.1. Classification (NCBI taxonomy): domain Eukaryota; kingdom Viridiplantae; phylum Streptophyta; class Magnoliopsida; order Fabales; family Fabaceae; genus Glycyrrhiza; species Glycyrrhiza uralensis. The sequence goes on along the minus strand of BRZY01000001.1, from coordinate 46,488,426 downwards.
TTTTAATAGCATTTTTTATTTTGTAAGTAAGTGAAAATATTTAGAGAAAGGTAAAACTATAACTAACCAGTTGATATAGACAATGTGCGGGCAGGGACCTGTTGGGGCTTCTGTTTAACAGACCATCTAAGAAATTTGGACAATATGCGGGACATCATGCCTTGCTGCTTCTCCCCAAGACACCATTCATGTTTGTTTTCATTTGTGTCAATAATCAGTCTTTTTCTCTGTTCAATAGGTCCATGTGTACTTTGATAAATTCCAAGCTCTCTTAGTATATCATGAAGGACGATGAAGTGATTATTGTAGTAGTAATTGTCTGTGCCACTTGCATTTTTCCTGGTAAATGAGCAGAAGTTAATTCCTTAAAGAGAAAATTAAAAATTTAATCACAAGATTAACAATGCATGCTCTCTATCAGATAGTTTACAATTTTCGACTTCTGCTATTAGAATAAAAAGAATAACTAAGTTTAACAATGCGAGAAGTTTAAATACAATCCAAGACAAATGGTCATTTTGGAATGTTAATTAAGGAAATGCTTCTAATAATAGCTACATGACCTATTGAATATTTTGTTTTGTACAATATCATTCATGTCAGATATATTAGGATTATGTAGCCTAGAAGAAAATATCAGTAGTCATTGTACCTTGCTATTAAGACATTAGCCAGATTCATGGAGTCTAATTTGTTGATCTTGTCCATTGCTTTTATGCCGTCATCATCTAGTCCATACAACTCTGCCCACATATCAATGAAAGCAGCAGCAGGAATTCTTTGGTCTTCAGGGAATAAAGCTAGGTCCATGAAGCACTCCTTGATGACGGGATCATCTTCCAAAACATCTAAGATCTTTTGGAGGCGAGTAAGTAATTCAGTGTTAGAATCAAGTATAGAATGACCCTGTGACAGTTCCTTCGCTATCTTTTGCCACAGCTCACGAGGCTGAGAACTGAGTGATGTTGCAATCACTTTAATGGCAAGCGGTAAACCCTTGCAATTTCCCACAACCTGTATTTCAGTGAAAGCTAATATAGTGAGTAATCAAAAGAAATTCAGAAGTGTCATGTACAATCTTTTGATATCTACTTCAAATGAATGATTTCAGAGAAGGACAAGCACCTTTTGGACATCTTCGTCAGGAATATTTGAACTGTTTTTATCCAACTGAGCATAGTGATGGAAAAGGGTCATTGCATCTTCCTGAACAAGAGGTTTTAGGATAAATGTTGTGCCAAATCTAGGAAATGCAACCCTTGATGTTACCAAAATTTTAAAATTCGATATCTGAAATTGAAATTTCTCAATGAGGGCTTCTGATCCAGGCCAAACATCATCCAGAACCAACAATATAGGGCTTCCCTCAATTTTCCTCAGCAGAAGTCCCAATATATTAACCGCATCCTCATCGCTTTGAAACTCAGGCACCGGATATCCACAGTGTTCAAATATTCTCTCTACAATAATCTTCAACTTTGGCGTTTTTGAGACAGTGGCAAATATAATATTTCCCCCGAATTTACCTAGAAAATTCAAAGAGATCATTAAGCACAGAGCATTTGATATCTCCAACCATTTCATAGTGCATATAATGTAACAGAATAATTTCTCACCAAATTTATTACTGATAAGCTTTCATCTATTACTGATAATCAGACATACACACACACACACACACACACACACACACACACACTTTAAAACCATTTGGTGTTTGCAAATTTCAATTAAATTTTTTGCATCTCTCTGCTACTATCTTTAGTAATAGTTCAAGACAAAATACTGTATTTGAGAGAGAGGACATTTAAATAAGTTATGAAAGTATTGAAAAGGAAATAACTATCACTCTAAACAAATTTCATAATGGTTAATACCGTATAAGGCCATGGTGAATTCATGTATAAGAAGAACCAGTGAGCCAATTTATCATGCATATAAGAGAACCAAAGAGGAGTTAGCACTTACCCTTGACTTGTTCATCCCAACAGAGCTTTGTAGCCAAAGTGGTTTTTCCCAATCCACCTAAGCCAGTTATCACAAGGGTGGACATGCCCTCCCTGAGAAGCTCCATCTTCAACTTGCTCAACGGCACACCCAACCCAACAGTGAAATTTGGGTTCTCAGGGACACCAAAAGGACGCTTGATTGGTCCTCCAGATCCATTAAATTTCTGCCCAAAATTCTCTTTGCTAAGAATCTCAAGAATTTCTCTGACCCTGTAAACTGTCTCCTTCACATCTTTTGCTATAATGGCTTGCTTGTCATCAGTAGCAGCAGAGGAATCGTCCCTGTTATTATTATGCCAAAGCCTACCCAATATGCAGAGGTGAAGCCAAGAGGTACACTTGTGCCAACAGAGACTCTTATTGGGAGGCTCTTCCTTTTCCTCTGCATCTCTTTCTGTTATGAGGGTTTTTATTTCTTCTCTGGGTGGATTCAAGCGTTTATTGTATTGCTTGATCTCTCTGAACACTGGAGTCAAATCCTGAAGGGTATCAAATTGTGTGTTTTCTCCCATGAATAACAACTAACCAACCTCAACCTGAGTGGGTTTATTTTTGTCCTTTTCCTTTTGTGTCCTCCTTCCTATGTTTAAATTCGAACAAGGAACAAGTTATAAACGGCAGAGAAACTCTACGTTGTTGCACGCGGATCTAAAATTGAAAGCATAGGATATGGAAATAGACAAATTACAAATTACATACCTTTGAAATAACCACCGATGCTTTCTATGTATTTGTGTTTCTGTTCTCGCGTATCTTTATTTTTATTTTTTTTCTTGTAGATGAAAGCAGCAACTGAATTCTAAGGTTTACGAACGAGGAGAGAAAATCAAAGCTCTTGTGTATGTGAGGATTTCCGATTCGAAACCGTAAAACAGATAGTTATATATATGGCTTGGTGAGTTTCCTTGCTTCTTCCTTTGTCGCGTTGACTGTTTATGCAGCAGATCAGTAGGCCTTCGAAGAAACCGGGTTCGCTTAGACTATTTATTGTAATGATGACGGTAAATGATACCCCCTTTTCCGAGAAACTTCAATTGCATTTCATTCATGTTTCTCTTTTTAATTTTTTAAGTCGTAGTTTTTCTTTAATATTTTTGATAAAAAATGATATTTGTTCATAGCATCTCCAATTGTGCAATCAAAATTGTATAATCTATTTTGGTGGATCCTATTGTATTATATCATATTTTAAGAATTTCAATAACATTTTACTTTAATAGTAAAATTTTTAAAAACCTAAAACGAGACTTATAAATGACATTATATCACTATTTCTACTTTCAATTTTATTGGTTGACAACATAAAAAATATTTTTTTTATTGTTTAAGAACCGGAGCTTATATAAGCAACGGGTCTTAAATTTGAATACCATATCATTGAACTTCAATGGTAAACTATGTAATGAACAATTCCTTAAATTTAAGAACTCATTAAGCTCTCCTCATTAGAGATGTCCTTTATAAATTTCATTAACTTTTTTTAAATTTTCAAGTTTTAATTTTATGTTTATATAAATATATAAAATAGGCTTTAACATGTTTTTGGTCCCTCTAAATATCGACATTTTGAATTTAGTCCCTCTAAAAAAAGTTAAAGTTTTTTGGTCCCTCAAAAAATTAATTTTTTGATTTAGGTCCCTCTTTTGCGTTGACCGCTGACATGGCACATTGAGGTCCCTGTAAAAATGCTGACAGGGCTTACATGCAGAGGGACTAAAATCAAAACTTAATATATTTAGAGGGACTAAAATCAAAACTTAATATATTTAGAAGGACCATGTCAGCATTTTTGCAGGGACCTCAGTGTGCCATATTAGCGGTCAACGCAAAATAGGGACCTAAATCAAAAAATTGATTTCTTGAGGGACCAAAAAACTTTAACTTTTTTTAGAGGGACTAAATTCAAAACGCCGATATTTAGAGGGACCAAAAACATGTTAAAACCTATAAAATATGTCATATATCAATTTATTATTTTATGATATAAATAAATTATTTCATATGATGTGTAAAAATTAATACAACCCATGCAAATGCTTGGGTGAAGAGGCCAATAAAGGGAAAAAAAGAAGAAGAAGAAAAAACTAGTGAAGAATTACTTTCCACCCTCATTTTCATTTGTTGGCTCACATTAATCACCTGCTGGCTAGAGACTGGAATGTTTAGCTTCAGCATAATCTTCGTGAAGGGAATGCTTGCGCTGATTGGTTGGCTAAAACGGGAGCGAATTGTGATTCACCTTTGGTGATTTGGGATCAGAGTCCCTGTCAGCTGAGTTCTTCCTTATTAGCTGATGCTCTAGGACTTATTAGATTGCGTTTGTAGTTTTTCCTTGTTTCCCTTGTTTTTTTTCTTCTTCTTGATCAAAAAAAAAAAAACCATATCGCTACTGCAGTATTCCCGCATCACTTAGGGAATTATCATTTAAATAATTCTAAATCTCTTTACCTTTTATTTTTACTAATCTTTCTAATTATTAAATTGAGAAACTATTAAAAAAAATTATATTTTCAAAATATTAAGGCCCTGTTTGGATAACAAACTTATCTACTGCTTATGACATAAGTTGTATAAGCTACTTTTATAATCGAAGAAAAATTATAGTGAAACTTATTTTATATAAACCATAAGCTGTTTTGATAAGCTATCCTAGGTAGCTTATGAAAAATAAGCCCAAAACAACTTATAACTGATTCATAAGCTGTGTTCATAAGCTTTGCATAAGTCAATCCAAACAGGCCCTAAATGCATTCACTTTTTACTCACTCCGGTCCTAATATAAGCAACAAATTACTTTTTTGATTCATTGAATAACTCATGTATCTAGTGCATAATATGGACCAGATACATGAGTTATTTAATGAACCAAAAAAATAACTTGTTGCTTATATTAAGACCGGAGGGAGTATTTTATAAGATAGTAGGAGCATATAAAATTTATGTTTTCAAAATATTAAATGCATTCACTTTTTATTTTATAAGATAGTAGGAGCATATATATATATATATATATATATTTGTAGGGGAATTAAACATTACTCTTGTCATTTATTTATTTGTCTCCCGTAGCTAGTCTCCTCCTGATTCGATGGGCTGCCATGCCGCGCGCGTTACTCCATGGAAATTGCTACGAGCCTACATACAACAACTTCTCGTGTTTTCCATTTCTGGTTTATTGAACTTCAAACGTTGTAGATTGACGCCTTTCCATTCAAAACAAAAATGAGTATATGTTGAATTACTTGTTGATATCTCCACATCATAATACGTGCTTGCTTACTTGCCTCGTGTTTCTTCCCCCAACTTATCCAAGAGTCGTTTGCTGGTTTTTGTGGACAGAGTTGTTAATTCCAGCCAAAAGCCCAAAACACGTTAGTTAATTAATTAAGGCAATTTCTATCTGTACATACATACTTTGTTAGTTACACATATATTACTATGGAACTATTAGTTTCGCAGGTATATTTTTTTCCACCACATACATTCTGTGAAATTAATAGTTCTATAAGTTATAATTCACCGCAAAACTATTAGTTCCGCAGACATGTATGTATTCGAAAATGCCTGCAGAACTAATAGTTCCACAGTGAATTATAACTTGCGGAACTATTAATTATGCGGAATGTATGTGGTGGAAAAAAATATACCTACAGAACTAATAGTTCTACAGAAATGTATATGTGGATAGAAAACTATGTATGTATAGATAGAAATTGCCTTAATTAATTAGGCGTCCTTGGCCGTGCCACAAACGGTGGATTAGTAGATGGATGGCCCTATTTTATTTATTTATTTTGTGATGATATCTTTGAACTTTGAAGGCTTATAAAAAAAGTTTAAAAATATTTAAATTATTATTTATATATGTCTCTTCTGTTAGGACGAAATTGGCTACATGCATAAATTAAATGATACCGCAATACATCGCTATAAATCATATTGTTCATGGTGATTTTTGTAGCAAATTTTTAATGTGCAACGCAAATATATATAAATTGACAAAACTAAAGACATAAAGGTAATTGGAAAAGTGTAAATTGGCAAGAAAAGCAGCAAATTGAGAGAACCCTAAATTTATGAGAGAGAAAACCAAAGAGAAATATGAAAAAATAAAGAGAAAACCAAGTAAATATGAAATGAAACAAAATAAAACTTGGTTAAATTTTTTTTGATATAATAAAATTTAGATTAAGGGAGACACACTCCCGTACAAGACCAGGAAGAACCACCAACTTTAATGAAACTTATGAAATTTACGTATTTATCAACGGGGGAATTAAATTAAATGGGCAAGAAAGTGCAATTGAAATAGAGAAAATTGAAGAAAAAATAACTTGCAAAATGTCAAGAAGAAAGATAGATAAACAACCTGAATCAACAGAAACAAATAGAAAATTAACTAAAATTGATGAAAGCGCAATGACTAGTAAAAGAAAAAAAAATTATACAGAATAATAAACCGAGAAAAAAATAAGGAGAACATTAACTTAAAAATTAAACCGAAAATAAAATTAAGGAAATACGATCAGAAAACAACAAGATACTAAACAAAAAGAGCATTAATGTAAACTAAATAAAAAGAACTGGAAAGCTAAAAGAATGTAAATAATTGATAATGAGAAAACGTATCCAACTCATCCTATGTAAAAAATATGAAATTGTTATGATTTTAATATGTGAATATATTATTTTTCATTTTTATATTTTTTATAAGCATTTTTTTTCATTTTTATATGGTGTAAATGTAAATTAATGGCCATAGTTATTTTATTCTTTTCTTTTGATACATAAAGTTATTTTATGGTTTAGGAGAGAGATGAATGGTTTATATAGGAGCACATTTTTGGTCTTGCCTGGGAAATAGGGTATCGTAATATCATCATAGATCGAAACTGATTCCATAGTCTCTGTACAATGCAACCTCTTTTACAGGGTTGCACCACTTTCCATCAGTGCGCTCCGATTGTGGACCACTTCCAACAGCTTCTCCATCAGGTCTCAGGAGTTCACATGTGCCACACCTATAGAGAAGGCAATCGAGTTGTTGACTAGCTCACCGGGTCGATTTGCTCACTGGGTCATTCCTCTTCTTGGCCAGGATTATGCTTGCACTATTTTTAGTCCTAGTGTTAGTCTTTAGTTTGGCCTAATGGCTTCCTTGTATTAAAAAAAATAATAATAATAATAAACTTATAATTCATATAATTCCATTTCCTTCTATTAATTAGAATTTTTAAGTTATCTTGTACCTTGAAAAAATAAACTCTTTTATTCTATCATTAAATATTGAGACAATATATAAAAATTTTATTCTTTTCTATTTATAATTACATATATTACTGCGTATGTCTTTTTTACTAACATCTATATATGAGTATATATGTTCTGCTGATCCCAAAACCAATCCAACTAATTACTCACCCAAGAACTTGCTTAAAGGTAACTAACTTTATGGTCAAAACATTAATATAACAAAAATCAATCACTCAAAAACGGTAAAGATATATATCCAAGATACAAGCATATGCAGTAATTTTAAAACACAAAACTTCTCTTCTGAAAGCATGCATGTGTGATGCAGGTGGTGACTTACCTTCTTGTTTTGTTCTTATTTGCGCTGCCAATCCCAGGTGTTGCGAGTCACGATTGCAAAGTATAAAGAAAACCTAAACTGGAATCGGCTTGCGCGACCTCTAGCTTTAGACCTAGGAGGTATGTGAAATTTTCGAATGATGCAGCTGCATCTTCATCACATACCAGATGCTTTAAGCCCCCCCCAAGGTCTATGATTGAGGATGGCAAATTGCTTATTCTCAAGCAACCTCTGACATCGAGCTTCTCCAATTTACCTAACTCACCCATGTTCTCCGGTAACTTACTAAGGCTTATGCAGTTAGAGATGTCAAGAAATTTCAGGTTACGAAGGCTGGTTATTGAGTCTGGCAACTTTAACAAACCACTGCAGGAACTAAGTCTTAGTGATTCCAAATTGACCAATTTTCCAATTCCTTCAGGAAGTGCCGAAAACTTGTGGCAGATTGTAATATTGAGCTTCTTTAAGGAAACAATATTTGAAAACACAACTGGAAATTCCACCATATTGCAGTGGTCAAAGCTCATCTCCACCAAACTTGGCGGCATCATGTTTGAATCTTGGACAGTGCAACTTTTAAATGCTTCATTCACATCGCACATAAAAAAAGAACACTTGTGCAGCTTCTTGATCAATTGCACTCCGGTCTTGCTGAGGAAATTTAGTGAAATTTTCTCTAATCTGATTCGTTTAAGACCAGATACATGAGCAAGCATCTCGAAATTCTTTAACTCGGTAGGATAGAAATCATAATTTGTGATTATCAAGACTTTTAATTTATTCATTTTCTTCATGAACATTGGCAGTGTGCACTTGTTTTCTCGAAGGTTCAACACAAAAGCCTCAACTTCATTTGGCAGCAAGTTGTACCATTTTGAAGTGAACGTTTCATCTGCAAAAAAAAGAAAAAAAAATGAAAAAATTGATAATCTATGACTATAATAAAGGGGGAGACCCCCTTTTTGTGTATACATTTTAGATTCCTATTATACTTGTTATTGTATAACCGCATGTATACCCATTTTGGTGTAAAAAGATAAACTTAAATTTACTCAAAATTATGTAATAACTATTTTTAAAAAATTATAATTAACGGTAAGAAAAAAGAATGTGATTGGTAATAATAATAATAAATAATCATTTAATTAAGAATAAAGTACACCCCCAATTTGTGTGTCAGAGTGTGATGTGTACATCAGGATAGAAAGGTAAACAAACCAGTTGATATGGATAATATGCGGGCTTCAATGTGATATTTATTCTCTACAGTCCACCATGCGGGAAGATTGTTTCCATTAATTTCAATAATTAGTGTATTCCTCTTGTCCACTGGCTCTTGGTTAGTTTGGCGAATGGCTAGCTCCCGAAGAAGGCCATGCTGCGTGACATAATGGTAATGGTAGTCAACTCTGTCACTTGCCACTTTCCTGATCAATGAAAAGAAATCAATTGATTAATTATCATAAATGGATAAAAGGATAGCACGAACAATATTCTCTCCATCTAACAAAAATCAATTTTTTTTGTAACAGCTATGTGAGGTCGAGCAGATCATATTATCAACCATACCTTGTGGCGATAAGATCAGCCATGTTGAGGTGGACCAGTTCATGAATTTTCTCCATTGCACTCGCATCATCTTCATTATGCAGTTCTGCCCATATATCAACAAGCGCAGTAGCAGAGATCCTCTGGTCTTGAGGAAACAAGCCTAGGTCCCCAAAACACTCTTTGACCTTGGTATCCAAGACATCTAGGCTTTTTTGGAGACAAGAAAGCACATCGCTGTTGGATTCAAGAATCGAATCACCTGTTGACAACTCCATTGCCCTGTTGTCCCCATCCTCCGGTTGTCGGTGACTTGATGATCTGGCACTCACTCGAAGTGCCAAGGGAGAACCACCGCAGCCTCTCACTATCTGTAATGTATTTTTTTTAGTGCATTTAAACGAAATAAGAAATTGCAACTAAATTATGTTTTACTACCTAAGCTTTTCTTTAGCAGAAGTAAATTAAATAAGAGATTTTAGTGAGAGTCTTTTTGTATTTGACAAATATTTGTGAAAATTTTGTTATAATTTGTCTCCTAATTGACATTAAATCTCACATGAGAAGATTCATTCCCCAAGCCTGACTGATTTTACACAATATATTGTAAAAGCTAATGTAAGCAACTTAGTTTTGTAATTTAACAGGACAGAAAGAAGCACCTGTTTCACAACTTCATCAGGAATAGCAGAGCTGCTCTGATTCTGGGATACTGAGTGGCGAAACAGCTCCATAGCATCTGGTTCACCAAGGGGTTCCAAGATGTATGGCGGGCCAAATCTTTCAATTGCGAATCTAGATGTCACCAAAATCTTGTAGTTTGGGGCACGGAACACAAAATTGTTAACAAGAGATTCCGATTCCAGCCAAACATCATCCATGACCAACAATATTGGTCTTACGCCTTTGAGCCAAATCTGATACAACAAACATTTGAGTTGTTTAACCGCATCTTCATCACTTTTTATCTCAGGCACCTGGTAACCAGCGTGTTGATACAGTTTCTGCACTATAGTCTTCAACTTGGGCGTTTTCCCATAGGTGACAAAGAAGATGTTTTCCTTGAATATACCTAACCAAATCATAGACGTTTAGAGGTCTTCAATTACTCAAGTGCATCATATTATAGTGAATGGATGAATGCAAGAACGAAACAAGAAAAGAAAAGTTTTCTATGATTAGTATATGCAGAAGACAAGCCTTTCAAAAGCTCTTATTCCTCTGACATGTTTCCTAAACAGGAGAAAAGATGTTTGCATTTTGCAGCAAGATGACCTTAAACATGAAGTACTATTAAAGCTTCATTAAGACAATTATTTGAGAAAAAATGCTGAACAAAATGGAATATTGGTAATAATTTAGCATGAACAATTGTAATTTATATAGGAAGTTTTCAACTAAGACAAAATTAATTTCTAACTCGCAAAAAATTCCATGTAGTGTGTATATAAAAGATAAATAAGAAAGCTTTAGAAAAAAAAATTAATGCAAGTGTGGATGCAGGGTAGAGACACTCAAAATCAAATTTGCCTTGGTTAGAAGTGATTTGATTAAAAACCTAGATATTTTAGTTAATTTCAAAAAAAAAATTTACTTTCAAATTTTTATTTGACTAAAAATGACAAAAAAGTAACTTTGTATTAGGTTGATATATTAAATTTTACGTTAAACTTATTTTTAGAGCAAAAGCATCTAAAAATAAAATTAAAATCATGTTACTCATCTAAATACACATTAAGACATACGAGTTAATTTTAAATTACTCCATAAAAGCAGTTATTAATTAAAGTACTTGTAATTATGATAAAATTATTTCAACTTCTTCATTTTCATAATAAATACTTGCAAAAAAGTTATCAAAACTAAGTTTTATAACTTTTTATATACTTCTCCTTTTAAAAAAAAACTTTTTTGTCTACTTCTCTTATTTATTGTTGTTACCCGTGTAATGTTAGCCGTAGGCTTAATTGGTTTAAGTTTAAACTTTAAAGGTCATTTGTCACATTTGGTAGCGGTTCTGTTGTTCTAGTTTTGAACAAGCACAATTTTATTTTATTTTATAATAACTAAACGTGGCAATCTCCACATGATGTGAAATGTGCTCGACTAGATTCACCGCTTAAAAATATCCAAGTGCCGCCCGGCATAGCAATGAAGTTAGGCTTCTTATGAAGTTATGTAACTTTACCAATACAGTTCATTACAAATGGAAAAATCCACACAATTTCCAAAGTAGCAGCCCCAAAATGAAAGTCTGGAAAGAGAGGGAATTCATTAATCATACCTTTCACTTCGTCATCCCAACAGAACTTCTTGGCTAATGTAGTCTTCCCCGAACCCTCTGAGCCAGTGACCGTAAGCACACTAACCTCGTCCCGTAACAACCTCAGCTTCAACTCATTCAAAGGAACATCCAACCCAACAGTAAAAGCAGGGGGCTCAGGAGGCAAGCCGATGTTTTTCAATTCACTGAACTCGGCACTTGACTCTCTGGACCCCACCATGAACTCCAACACATTCCTGTTTAGCAGAGCCTGCATATCTACCTGAAATAACATTAAAATTGACTTATCCAAAGCTTCAAGTTCCTTTTGGTAGTGCGCCTTGTAACAGCAGCAATTCCACCACTGGAATTCATCAGAGCACTCTTTAACAAGTTCCTTCCCACTCATCATCTGATCGATCAGCCTCCTCGTTTCCTCCGGTGGCCGATTCAACATCCTGTTGAGCTCTTCTATCCGATTCACCTGTGGTTCTATTGATCGGAGGGTGTTCTCCAAGCTTTCCAGGGTGGGTTTGTACTTCGTTGCTTTGTCCTTCATTTCCAAAACTGCACTCAGCAGTTCCTTAACCACTTTCCCAGCAACAACGTCAACAACCATGGTCGTGAAACTTCCCAAAAAAAAAAAAAGATAACCAAAATCAAAGACTGATCTAAATCTGGGGTAATTAAGGTAAACCACATCATAGGAAGGTCAAAAACAGAAAGTCAAACATCAAAGTGAAAAGGGGATAGTGAACTGAAGTACTAACAAATATGTTCCAATCAAAGATTAATTCTCTCTATGACTTACACAGAATCCGATTCCGGTTTCAACTCCAGCTGTGTTTGTTCTCACCAATCGGGGAATACACGGAAAGATGGATGAATAGCTTGCTTCTCTGGTAATTGAGAATCTCTTGGGTTTGCATTTGTGTCGTATAATTTTTATTTGACGAGTTCTATGAGGAGACGTTGACGCCAAACAGAGTCATCGTGTGGTCCCCTTCGGCACTGCCACGAGCTCTATGAAGTTTCCTTTTACAATGACTGGTTCCAATTAAAAGCCTTTTTTTTTGTTCGTTTTGCTTTCCGATGTAATCATTAATCAATAATAACGTGCAGCGGTCATTTTAAATTTGTTTAAGAAGACACGGAGTTGTTACAGGCAACACAACCTACAAATTAAGTGTCTTTGATTCTCGGTTTAAATATGGTTTTTAGTTTATTAAATTTAAAAATTGCTATTTTTAGTCTTTTAATTTTAAAATGTGTATTTTTGGTCTCTCATGTTTAAAATTGTGTCATTTTCAATCTCTAGGACTATTTTTTAATTTGAAAAATATTTTTTAAATTTATATTTTGACCCCTCTCAAATCTTGATTTTTACCTTACTCCATTTCCCTAAACTTTTAAAGATTTTCTAAATTTATATTTTGACCTCTTCCAAATTTAAAAAATATTTTTTAAATTTAAAATATGGTATCGGGGACTAAAAGTGACACTTTTAAAAATAAAAGTTCAAAAACACACGTTTTAAATTTAAGAAACTAAAAAAATAATTTTTCAAACTTTAGGAACTAAAAATATATTTAAGTGAAATCTTAATTAAAATCATGATTTGGGCAAAAGGTCAAATTTCAAAGAGTTTGGAATTTGACCTTTTGCCCAAATCATGCGTTAATGTTCACACACAGGAAAATTTATGAAATTTATCTACATGTTGGAATTAAAAATATTTTTAAAATTAAAATATAAATATTTGGAGTCCATTGTGGAACCCACTTAAGCAACCCATTTTAAGCAACACCTATTGGAGTGAAAACAAGTAGGTGTTGCTTAAAGTCTATGTGGCATTGTGGGGCCCACTTAGGCAACCAAAGCTAAGCAACTCCATTGTGGGTGCTCTTACATCCATAGGATCAGAATGGAAGAAAAAAAATTACCTTGCATAGTTGATCATGTGGAGGAATTAGGAATTGATCAATTGAAAGGAAAGTGGTCCATATGAATATTCGCGAAATTTCGATGACGAAATTATTTTTAGAGAGACAGAATTGTAACATTCAAAAATTTCAAAAATTAAAATTGTTAAAATCTTATTTGCGATCTACTATGTCACAAAGATATATTTAACATTCTTGCTTTGATTCGAAAATTATTTTTTAAAAAAGACATTAGCTATGAATTGATTAATTATGATTTTGTAGCAAAAAATGTTAAGATGACAATATTTAAATGATTATGCAGACATCATTTTTTAAGTTCGCACAAGGCCTCCAAAATCTCACGGTTGGCCCTGCTTGGTTGGTGGTGGTTCGCGTCGTGAGTACCTACAAAGATACTCCGATGCTTAAGTTAGGGAGGATTCTGAAAGAATGAGTGTTAGAGAGAGTAAAACATATCTAGTCTATAGATATCCTTCCTGATATGAACCATAGGGGGGTTCATCTGTTTTTTGTCGTACCTTTCTTGAATTGACTTCTTGTTTAAATCAAATAAGAACAGTGAAGATGAAGAATGAAAGAACGGTTCTTAAGAAAAACAACGATACAAACTTTATTGAAATTAAAGTATGCAACTTCATAAATCAACAAAGCACCCAATGACTTGGTGCACACGAAGTGTTTGATAAAACGCAACAAAGATGATATGGAAATAGACGAGTGCAACATATATAATATAAATCAACAAGAACAAAAAGTTGATAAAACAAAAAGCGAAAAGAAAGAAGATGGAAAAGAAAACGCCACACTCTAGAGAGTGATAAGTCCAATGAGGATTCACCACAAAGATGTAGAAACCTTTGATAAGAACCAAAAGATAGTCCACTTAAGAACCCAAGAGGAACTCCTCTCACATAACTCTTTAGAGTGCAAAATTTTTATTCAATAAAAAAAGTTCCAAAACAAATAAATGAAAGGTTAATATTTATAGCCAAAAGGTAATGACTCCCTTTCAAACCTATCCAATGTGGGACTTCATAAGAAAATACTAAAAAGGTCTAAATAAAAAAAGCATAAATAAATGACTCATTTTCCTTGCTTAGACTTGATTTTCATCACTTCCCCTTCCTTATTATTCATATAATTTCATTTCCTTCCATTAATTAGACTTCGAAATAAGAACTTTCTTTTATTATATCTGTTCTCGCCAGAATTCGGTTGGAGCTCAACCTTAGTTCTTCAGTGAGAGTCCCTAGAATCAATATTTGGCCACTAGCGTTTTTTGCAACATGCCCTCTCAGGGGTGGGTCCTTTCCTATTTAAATTTGTCCCATCATTAGTGCTATGAGGAGATTGGGAGATATCACACATGCCTATGCGTTATTGATGGATGTAATTGAAGGGGAGAAATTACAGGGCACAATCTTAGAGATTGGCACGGGGCTCCCTTCTTGGCTCAGGTTTGGTGGGTCGAGTTGTTGCACTCTAGCCTAGTTGTGTTGTGTGAGCCGAGTGAGGGCCTTGAGGGGCTGTGATTAGTAGGTTTCTCGAGCAGGGGCGCGGCCAGGTCCGCCAGACAACACAATATCATTAAATATTGAGACAATTTAGAAAAATTATATTCTTTTTTATTTAATTACATATATGATCATGTTCTAGTACTGACTAGAAGTCTAGAACATATTCGGACAAACTTTTTCTCTGATTAGATCCTTAGTATACAGAAGCCAGACCCAGACTAACTCATCCAAAGACTTGCTTAAGGGTAACTAAGTTTCTGGCCAAAACATTAGCATAACAAAAATCAACCACTCTCCAATACTACGAAGATATTCCAGATTTAAGTATTTGTAGTAATTTTAAAACACACAGCTTCCCTTCTGAAAACATGTGATGCAGCCAAACAACGGTGGTGACTTACCTTCTCATTTTGTCCTCGATTGCGCTGCCAATTCCAAGTGTCACGAGTCACGACTGCAAACTATAAAGAAAACCTAAATTGAAATCATCTGGGTAACCTCTAGCCTTAGATCACTAAGGAAGGTCCTGAAAGGTTCCCATAATGCCTCAGTCTCTTCATCACATACCACATGCTTTAAGCCCTCAAGGTCCATGATTGAAGATGGCAACTCGCTTATTCTAGAGCAACCTCTGACATTGAGCTTCTCTAATTTATCTAACTCACCCACGTTGTCCGGTAACTTACTAAGGCTAATGCAGTTGGAGATGTCAAGAAATTTCAGGTTATGAAGGCTTGTGATTGAGTCTGGTAACTCTGATAAACCAGAGCAGGAACTAACCCTTAGTGATTCCAAATTGACCAATTTTCCAATTCCTTCAGGAAGTGCCAAAAGGTTGTGGCAGCTTGTAATACTGAGCTTCTTTAAGGAAATAATGTTTGAAAGCACAACTGACAATTCCACCATATTGCAGTAGTCAAAGCTCATCTCCACCAAATTTGGCATCATGTCTGAATCTTGGTCGACAGTGCAATTTTTAAACGCTTCATTCACATTACACATAAAAAAAGAACACTTCTGCAGATTCTTCAATTGCACTCCAGTCTTGCTGAGGAAAGGAATTGAAACTTTCTCTAATCTGATTCGTCTAAGACTAGATAGATGATCAAACATCTCAAAATTCTCTAACTCAGCAGGATCGAAGTCATAATTTGCGATTATCAAAACTTTTAATTTATTCATTTTCATCATGAACATTGGCAGTGTGTACTTCTTTCCTCGAAGGTTCAACACTAAAGCCTCAACTTCAGTTGGCTGCAAGTTACGCCATTCTGAATTGAATGTTCCATCTGCAAAAAGATTAGAAAAATCACTTAATATCAATGATAAAGTACACTCTCAATTTGTGTGTCAGAGTGTGGGTATGTGTACATCAGGATAGAAAGATGAACAAACCAGTTGAGATGGATAATATGCGGGCTTCAATGTGATATTCTACAGTGTCAGTCCACCATGCGAGAAGATTATTTCCATTAATTTCAACAATTAGTCTTTCCCTCTTGTCCTCTGGCTCCTGGCTAGTTTGCCGAATGGCTAGCTCCCGAAGAAGACCATATTGCGTGACATAATGGTAATGGTAGTCAACTGTGTCACTTGCCACTTCCCTGATCAATGAAAAGAAATTAGTTGCTCATATCATAAATGGATAAAATGACGATATTCTTTCTATTCTAAGAAAAATCTAATCTTTTTGTAACATCCACAAGAGAAAGCATCAATTATCTTGTTTCCATAATATTGTTGCCATGCATGACCGTTCTGTTTCTTGTACTCGGTGGCCTTGCAAGGATAGTACACATCATAACAAATTAATTAAAAAACCACCCACCATACCTTGCCACAATAACATTAGCCATGTTGAGATCGACCAGATCATAAATTTTCTTCATTGAACTCGCATCGTTTTCATTACGCAGTTCTGCCCATATATCAACAAGGGCAGTAACAGGGATCCTCTGGTCTTGAGGAAACAAGCCTAGGTCCCCAAAACACTCTTTGACCTTGTCATCCAAGAGATTTAAGTTTTTTTGGAGACAAGAAAGTACATCTCTGTCAGAATCAAGAATCGAATGACCTGTTGACAATTCGATTGCCCTGTTGAGCCAAACTACCGGTGGTTGGTGACTTAGTGATCTGCCACTCAC
This sequence comes from Glycyrrhiza uralensis, assembly GCA_030159175.1. Lineage (NCBI taxonomy): Eukaryota > Viridiplantae > Streptophyta > Magnoliopsida > Fabales > Fabaceae > Glycyrrhiza > Glycyrrhiza uralensis. The sequence continues at coordinate 46,471,406 of BRZY01000001.1, read as the reverse complement.
TCGAAGTGCCAAGGGAGAACCACTGCAACCTTTCACTATCTGCAATGTATGTTTTAGTGCATTTAAACAAAAATAAGAAATTGCAACTAAAAGTTTTACTACCTATGCTTTTCTTTAGCGGAAGAAGTAAATTAAATAAGAAATTGTGAGGATGATTTTTTTTTTGTTGTATTTGACAAAGTTATGTGAAAATTTCGTATCACTTTCTCTCCTAGTTCACATTAAATCTCACATGACAAGATTCATTCCCCATGCATGACTGATTTTACACAACATATTGTAAGAGCTAGAGTAAGCAATTTAGTTTTGTAATTTATTAGGACAGAAAGGAGCACCTGTTTCACAACATCATCAGGAATAACAGAGCGACTCTGATTCAGGGATGCTGAATGGCGAAACAGCTTTATAGCATCTGGCTCACCAAGGGGTTTCAAGACGTACAGATGCTTAAATCTTCTAATTGCGGATCTCGATGTCACCAAAATCTTGTAGTTTGGGATCTCAAACACAAAATTTTCAACAAGAGATTCCGATCCCGGCCAAACATCATGCATGACCAACAATATTGGGCCTTTTTTCCCAATATGTTTCATCAAATGTTCGAATTGGTTAACCGCATCTTTGGGACTTTGTAACTCGGGCATCTGGTAACCGGTGTGTTGATACAGTTTCTGCACTATGGTATTCAACTTGGGTGTTTCCGCAAAGGTGACGAAGAAGATGTTGTCCTTGAATTTACCTAACCAAATCATACACAATTAGAGGTAATGCGAACTCAAGTGCATCATATTCTAGTAAATGTAGAAAGAGAGAAACGAGAACATAATACTTCTGTATTATTAGTATGGGTAGAAGACAAGTATTTACAAAGCTAACATGTTTCCTAAACACGAGAAAAGATTTGCACTTTGCAGTGTTGGAGTCATAACAGAATCTGGATCCTAGCAATTATGTTTTTAATCCCTTTGTTATCTTAGTTTGTTGTTATCTTAGTTTGAATTTAAATTTAAATATTTGTTGTAACAGAACCCATGTATCGCTCTCCCTCTTGTATCTCTTGTATTCCTATTTATTGGTGTGTAACTCTAAGATTAAGTAATGCAATTATTATTCAGTCCATACTTCTATATGGTATCAGAGCCTGGTTGCTTAACAACTCTTTTTTTCTCGATCCCCATGGCCTCCTCTCTTCCTTCTACACCTCTCATTGAATTCAACTTTGCATCAAACCTCCCCATCAAGCTATGTGCAAACAATTATCCCACATGGTTCAAACAGATCATGCATTTGCTGAAAGCCAACAACTTGGAAGGCTATGTCCCTGGCTCCACTCCATGCCCTCCGTCTAAAATCGGTACTGGAGATGCTGCTATCACCAATCCAGCATATCTCCATTGGTGTCGCCAAGACAATCACGTGTCTCTTGCACTACTTGGTTCTTGCGGCCCTGAAGCGCAAATCATCATCTCCTCAGCCACCTCCTCGGCTGATGCTTTAGCCAAACTTCAAAAGGCCTTCTCCAATCGGTCTCGTACCAGGATCATGTCTCTCAAAGAGAGACTTGCTTCAATCACAAAGGGCACCTCTAGTGTCCATGACTACCTCCGCTCCATCAGATCTATAGCGGATGAATTGGCTCTCATTGGCCACCCTATTGATGATATTGATCTTGTTATTGCTGCCCTCAATGGCTTAGGCCCCACCTTCCGTGAGTTTAGTGCCTCAATCCGAACCAGAGATTCTCCTCTCCAATTCGATGAGCTATTTGACAAGCTCGTGGACTTTGAGATCTTTCTCCAAAGAGAAGAGCAACAACAGCAGTCGGCACTCGTTACTGCTAACTTCACTCACCCTGGTTCAAATCAGGATCACGCAGGTCGTGGTAAAGCTAGCCAACCTTCAAAGCACTCATCAAAACCATCTGATTCGGCTCCAATTTGCCAATATTGTGACAAGAGAGGTCACACAGCAAAGACCTGTTATAAAATCCATGGCCGTCCATCTGGAAACTCATCTCGTTCCTCTGGTCGTCCACAGGCTAACAATGTTCAACGCCCATCCACTCGTGATGCCGCTTGGCTGCTTGATTCAGGTGCATCTCATCATGTAACTCATGATCTAGAAAATCTGCATATCTCACAAGCTGCACCCCCCTCCGAACAACTATTTGTTGCAGATGGTAAGCCATTACCAATCAAAGCTACTGGTTCTGCATTTTTAAACACACCAAATAAGCAACTTCATCTCTCTGATATACAATATGTGCCTAATATTTCCCAAAATTTGGTCTCAGTCTCGCAATTATGCCAAACTAATCATGTTTCTCTTGAATTTTTTCCATGGCATTTTGAGGTCAAGGATTTAACGACGAGGAAGATACTGCTGCGCGGAAGAAATGAAGATCATCTCTACAAATTACCCTTCACCACCTCTCCTCCGAGAGTCCACCTTTCTCTCAAGACCACCCCTTCTGATCTTTGGCACCATCGACTAGGACATCCTGACTCCAGAATTCTACAACAAGCACTCAAAAATTATGACATTCACCTTTCGTCCTCCAATAAAAAGTGTCTTGACTGTCTTGCCAATAAGAGTCACAAATTGTCATTTCATAGGTCCACCTTGTCTAGCAACCATCCATTAGAAATAATTTATTCTGATGTATGGGGTCCTGCACCTATTCAATCAATAAATGGTTTTCGTTATTATGTTATTTTTGTTGATCATTATTCACGCTATGTGTGGCTCTATCCCATTAAATTAAAATCAGATGTTGCTACAATCTTTCCAACTTTCAAGTCTTTAGTTGAAAACAAACTTAATGCCAAGATCAAAACTGTCTACTCGGATAATGGTGGGGAATATATCAAACTTAGACCATTCTTTCAACAACATGGCATCTCCCATCTCACAACACCACCCTATACACCTGAGCATAATGGCATTTCAGAAAGAAAACATAGACACCTTGTTGAAACAGCTAGATGTTTACTAAACCATGCCTCTATTCCCTCCAAATTCTGGTGTTTCTCTCTCCAAACAGCTGCATATTTAATTAATCGGCTTCCTACTCCATGTTTAAAAATGCAGTCCCCAGTCCAAAAGCTCTTCAATTCTGTCCCTAACTACTCTAAATTAAAAACGTTTGGTTGCCTTTGCTACCCCTGGCTATCCCCTTACACCGACAATAAACTCCAACCCAAATCACAACCGTGTGTCTTTCTTGGATACAGTTCATCACAAAGTGCCTACCTATGCTTCAACCCAAACACCAACAAACTCTATACCTCACGCCATGTCCAATTTGTTGAAGATATCTTCCCATTTTCCACCTTATCCTCTCCATCTAATTTAAATTTAAATAAAACTCAATCACAACAACCCACCGAAACCAACTTTCAATTATTTAAACCAACCCATCCACCAAATCAGGAACAACACGTAACCTCTAATCCCAATATTTCCTCCACTACAAATTCAAATTCTCCACCTTCCCCATCATTATCTCAAGATAATTCCCCCCCTCAAAGTCCTATTTCGTCTTCCCCTCCATCTCAACAAACTATTTCTTCTCCTTTATCCTCGCAACCATGTGTCGATCTTCATGCCTCCATATCCGACACTCCCGCAGCAGTACCTTCCTCGGACCCCACCTTGCCTCATCACCAAATGGTCACACGCTCCAAGAATGGTATATTCAAACCAAAGAAGCTACATGTTGTTAGCAAATTTTCTCTGCCTCCAGCAGTGGAACCTTCTTGTGCATCACAGGCCATTAAAATTTCAGAGTGGAAGACAGCAATGAGTGATGAATTTAATGCTCTCCTAGCCAACGACACATGGTCTCTTGTTCCTCCTAAAGATCATTACAACGTAATTGGGTGCAAGTGGGTCTTTCGAATCAAGAGACATACTGATGGGTCTATTGCTCGCTATAAGGCACGTCTAGTTGCTAAAAGGTTTCACCAACAACCAGGCATTGATTATTCAGAAACTTTTAGCCCAGTAATCAAGCCTCAAACAATCAAACTTGTTCTCTGCATCGCACTCTCCAAGGGCTGGCCATTATCTCATATGGATGTTAACAATGCCTTTTTGCATGGCACTATTCAAGAAGACATTTATATGGCTCAACCATATGGCTTTGTGCATCCTACTCAGCCCACGTATGTCTGCAAATTGAACAAAGCGCTCTACGGTCTCAAGCAAGCCCCTCGGGCTTGGTACCATGAACTCAAATCTTTCCTTCTGGAGTATGGCTTCATCTCTGCTAGATCTGATGCTTCACTCTTCATTTACAAAAGTGATCAGATTTTGGCCTACTTTCTTGTCTATGTGGATGATCTATTGCTAACAGGTAATAATAGCAAGTTCTTACATGATTTTCAAGAGGCACTCTCCATCAAGTTCTCTCTCAAGACCCTTGGCAGTCCGAGTCATTTTCTAGGCATTGAATTTTTGCCTACTGAGCATGGGTTGTTCCTTACCCAACATCACTATGTTCGAGATCTTCTTGGTCTCTTTCATATGCAAGACTCCAAGCCTATCTCAACTCCCATGTCTACTAGTTCATCCCTTATTTCACCAGAAGACAGTGCCCCTTGCGATGTCACTGCCTTTAGGCGCCTGGTAGGTTCTTTACAATATTTATCTCTCACGAGACCCGACATTGCCTTTGCTGTTAATCGGCTTTCACAGCATATGCACCGCCCCACTGACCTTCACATGCAGGCAGCTAAACGAGTGTTGCGTTATCTCAAGGGTACACTTGATCATGGTTTACAGCTAACCAGAAATTCTTCTTCTACCCTTCAAGCATTTTGTGATTCCGATTGGGCAGGGGACATCTCTGACCGTAAGTCCACTGGAGCTTATATTGTTTACTTTGGATCAAATCCTATATCTTGGTCATGTAAGAAACAATCCACTGTTGCAAAATCATCAACTGAGGCTGAATATCGGACCATTGCGTCTACTGCCATGGAGCTTATATGGATACAACAACTTTTACAAGAGCTCCATCATCCGCTGTCCAGCAAACCCCTTGTCCACTCGGACAACCTTGGAGCCACCTATCTTTGCGCAAATCCTGTTTTTCACTCTCGGATGAAGCATCTTGCAATTGATTACCATTTTGTGCGTGATTTGGTCACTTCCAAACAGCTTCAAGTGTTGCATATCCCTTCAAGTCACCAACTTGCAGATCTTCTGACGAAACCATTACCAGCTGGACGGTTTCTGCTACTCAAATCCAAGATTGGTGTCGTCAACCCCTCCACCATCTTGCGGGGGCGTGTTGGAGTCATAACAGAATCTGGATCCTAGCAATTATGTTTTTAATCCCTTTGTTATCTTAGTTTGTTGTTATCTTAGTTTGAATTTAAATTTAAATATTTGTTGTAACAGAACCCATGTATCGCTCTCCCTCTTGTATCTCTTGTATTCCTATTTATTGGTGTGTAACTCTAAGATTAAGTAATGCAATTATTATTCAGTCCATACTTCTATATGCAGCAACATGACCTTAAACGTGAAATACAGTCAAAGCCTCATAAGGCAATTTTTCGAACAGAAATGCTGAACAATACGGAATTGTTGGTAAGAATTTAGCATGAACAACAGTGGTCTATATAACTTCTAATTTATATAGGAAGCTTTGAACTAAAATACATTTAGTTTGTAAATTAAAAAAATCTTTATACGTATACAAGTGTTTATAAAAAAAAAAAGACAAAATGAGGGAGCTTTTTTAAAAGATTGATGCGTGTTTGTATGCATAGTGGAGACATCGAAATTAATTTTATCTTTGTCTAAACAAATTTTGGTAGAAATTTAAGTATTTGATTATTTTAAATCAAAATTGATGTTGTCTCCAAAATTTGGTTTGATTAAAAGTGATAACAGAGTAGATTTTGCCTCATGTTGAAATATACTAAGTTTTATGTTAACCTTATTTTTAGAGTAAAAATATTTAAATATAAATTATTTCACTACAAATTCTATTTTAATCAAATCAATCACAAAAAATCAAAATCAAGTTCATTCACAGTCATATTTAATTAATACTCACCCAAATACATACTAAGATAATTGTAAATTTAAATTTAAACATAATTGCGTAATATTATTTCAATTTCTTCAAAACTATTTCTAGCATTTTTATCTACTCCTCTCGTGTACTGTATAGTTACCCGTGTAATGTTAATTAGCACTTAGCTAGCAGTAGTTAACAAGCACAAATTTATAACTAAAAAACGTAGCAATCTCCACATAATGTGACTTGTACTCAACTAGATTAACGGCTAAAAAAGATCCAAGTGGCAGCAATAGCATAGCAATGAAAACATTTTGGCTAATAATAATAATAATAATGTATACCAACACAACACCAATGAAAGTCCTGGAAAGAGAGGGAATTCATTAATTATACCTTTCACTTGGTTATCCGAACAAAACTTTTTGGCTAATGTAGTTTTCCCGGAACCCCCAGAGCCAGTGAGGGTGAGCACAGAGACACTAACCTCGTCCCGTAACAACCACAGCTTCAACTCATTCAAAGGAACATCCAACCCAACAGTAAAAGCAGGGGGCTCAGGAGGCGAGCACACTACGCCCCTCAATTCAACCCTTTGGTTTATGATCGGAAGTCCCTGATCATGTATCTCTTTAACCAACACCAGTGTCTCCAACCCATTCCTTGTGTCCTGAGCCTGCATATCTAGCGCAAAGAACTTGCTAATTGACTCATTCAACTCCTCAAGTTTCTTTTGGTAGCGCGCCTTGTAATATAAATTCCACCGCTTGACTTTAACAGAGCACTTGAGAACAAGTTCCCTCCCACTCTTCATCTGATCGATCAGCCTCTCCATTTCCTCCTCAGGCCGATCCAATTTCCTGTTCAGCTCTTGTATCTGATTGATCACTTTTCCTGTTGATTCGAGGGTGTTCTCCAAGCGTTCCAGTGTGGGTTTGTACTTGTCGGCTTTCTCCTTCATTTCCATAACTGCTTTCAGCAGTTCCTCTACCGCTTTCCCAACAACAGCATCTAGAACCATAGTCATGAAACTGCCCAGAGCAACAACAAAAGACAACCAAAATCAAACACTTTGATCTAAAATCTGGGGTAATTAAGGCAATAAACCACATCAAAGGAATTAGTTCAGAAACAGAAAGTTAAACATATCAAAGTAAAAAAAGGGATAGCGTAAGCGAAGTACTAACAAATATGTTCTAAAGATCAATTCTCTCCAAGACTAGCACAGAATCCGATTCCGGTTTCAACTCCAGCTGTGTTTTGTTCTCACTAATTGAGAGATGGAAAGATGGATGAATAGCTTCCTTCATATGATTCTTTTTGACGAGTTTACGTTGACGCGCGCCAGAGTCAACGTAGTCGGTCTCCTTCAGCACTGCCACCCACTAGTATAGGTTTGATTGGGTTCAAAACCACAACTTGTAACTTATAGAAAAGTTAGTTAGAAATGTATTTCATTATTCATTATTGATTGATTATTGGTTTTCTCATATATGATGTTAAATAATAAATAAGTGCTTTGCTTATGAAAAAATTAAAAAATGAGATATTTAAAAAAAATTAAAGAGTAAAATACATCAAAAAAACAAAGAAAGAATAAAAGCTAGTTTCAATTTATATGAAAAATTATCAGTTAAAAAATTCATATTAAAATTACTTATAAAAAATTATTCAATCAGACATAACAACTTTTTACTGGATCACGATGTTACGTAAAAGTGATTAATGTGTCTCAATTTTTTTTTAAAGTGATCTTAAATTAATAAAAGCTTCCTTTTAATGTGATTCCAATTAAAAGCCATTTTTTGTTCATTTTTCTTTCTGCAGTAATCAATATATAACAACGTGCAGCGGTCATTTTAAATTTGTTTAAGAAGACCGGGAGTTGTTGCAGGCAACACGACCTACAAATTAAGTGTCTTTGGATTCTCGATAGAAATCTTAAAATCATGATTTGGGCAAAACGTCAAATTCCAAACTCACGAATTCACATGCGTTAATGTTCACACAGCGGAAAACGTGTGAAATTTGTGTAGATGAAAATCGTTACAAATGAAAATCGAACGAAATTTATAACAAATCGGACATGGCTAATTTCAGTCAAATTCACTCTTTACCATTTTTATTTTTTAATAATAGTTATCTTCTGAAAAATGTAAGAAAGCCATCTATTATTCATCACTTATTCATGTCAATCTTTTCGCACAATATATTATCGCTCCAATAATAAAACAAGGGAAATATTAAATCGCGAGAAATGTTTTTAACGGGGCAGTAGGAGTACAAATGTCCACAATTTTTTTTTGGAAAATGTTAACTGAAATAAAATATTGTTACTGTAATTATTTGTCAGGTCTTTTCTTTATTTGGTTTACATTTGTCAGGTCTTTGTTCGGGTAGATTTCAAGTAAGGGTGTAAATCGGTTTGAGTTGTAAATCGGTTTGAGTAGACAAGGGTGTAAATCGGTTTGAGTAGACTTGATGAACTCGATGATTCAAACTGAACTATTTGTTGGAACCAAATTGGTTAAAAGTATTTTTTACAAAAACTCCCTAAGTGATTTTATGGTTTTGATGATAACAAAATGTATTAAGGTTTTTACAAGGGATAAACAAAATGTATTAAGCTTTTACAATGTATAACAAAGCTGTCTAAGTTTATTGAAGGATGTTGCAGTCTGCGTTCAATAATTAGTTCATCACGACATTGGCTCATATACAAAGTCTGAGAAGTCTTGCGTCCAATGTTGAAGTCATCGTCCAATGTTGGCACCGGAACATATATGGATACCAAGAGTGATGCGTCCAATAATACTGATACTTGACCTTGGATAAGAATTGTTCAATGGACTCTGAGAGCTATGCGTCCAATAATCATTATGAGACCATGCGTCCAATGATTCTCTGCGTCCAATAAACAGTATAAGGCAATACTGTTCTGCGTCCAATGCAATACGCAGTCTGAGAGCTCTGCGTCCAATAACCAGTAGGAGACAATGCTACTGTTCTGAGTCCAATAAATAAGAAGGACATCAATCAAGTGTCATACGACCAATGAAGCAGATTGACAAAGGTACATCAAACAACTGTTCTGCGTCCAATGAAGCAGAAGAACAAATGTACAACAATCAACTCTGCGTCCAATGGAACTATAAGGAAATGACAAAAGTCCAATAACCAGAATGAGGCAATACGTCCAATGTTGCTTTGCAACTAATCATCAGAATGGTAAGCATAAAGATGCGTATAATGATTGAATGAATATCATATGCAAATGGTAAGTACAAGGTATGCGTCCATTTGCTAAAAGGACTGAAAGTCCAATGATTTCTACATGCTGCGTCCAATACGCAGAATCCATAAACTTACTATTTATTGCTCATGCATTTAATATGGAACATATTTATTGAGCAAATGATTTGAAATAAATAGCTGTATACAATGCTTTTCTGTACAACCTATTGTCAACGTTTTTGAACGTACATATGAAAAGCATAAAACACTGTGGAAAGTGTACTAAGAGAGAAAATGTACTTTTATCTACTCTGTATATCTCTGAACACATCTTTCTACTTTACACAGTGTATTCTCTCTGTCTCAATAAGATATTACTATTAACCACTGTACAATTGAGACTTTGAGTACAAGTTGCTTATGATTTAGAAGAAAGAAACGCAGACATGCACACTGAAGTAGATCTCCTCAGAGCAACGGGAAAATAGCATTTAATGCTATTAGAGAACGGTAACATTTATGAAGGCTGAAGCTGAGCTATTCGAAGAACAAGTCTGAAGCTTCATCAAAGCCTATAAATACCGTGAACAAGAAGAAGTATACAAGAGACTGAACAACGAAAAAGAAAGAGCAAAAACGCTGTGCAATTTGTTATACTCTGTATAGAAAGTCTTGTATATTTTCTATCTTCTTGTAAAAGAGAGTTTGCTTAACTCTCGAAGTGCTTAAGTTTTTCATATCCTCACTTGTGTGAGTTAGACAGCACTTAAATCAAAAACACTCTGCTGAGTTGTTTGAGCCTAGAGAGGCTTGACTGTAAAAGAATACTTGATTTAGCCTGAAGAGGCTGTGTGCAAAGAATACTTGGGATTTAGCCTGGAGAGGCTGTGTGCAAAGAATACTTGGGATTTAGCCTGAAGAGGCTGTGTGCAAAGAATACTTGTATTCTATCAGGTTGATAGTGAAATCTCTCTAGTTTGAGGGGATTGGACGTAGCTCTTAGGAAAGGGTGAACCAGGATAAAAACTTGTGTTATTTCTTCCTTCCCTTATCTCTTATTATATCTGTGCTTATTACTAACCAAGGGGATTGAATTGATTTTGTTTAAACAAGTTTTTCATACACCTTATATCGCACAAAGAAAACAAGTTTTTAAACTAAGAGGGAAGCTTCTGCGTCCAATCTTTTTGTGCGTCCAATATTACACAACTCTGTGCGTCCAGTGTTTTAAAACTATTGTGCGTCCAATATTTCAGAAAACGCTGTGCGTCCAATATTACACAACTCTGTGCGTCCAGTGTTTTAAAACTATTGTGCGTCCAATATTTCAGAAAATGCTGTGCGTCCAATATTTGAAATAAGCCAACGTCCAACATTTGCGAAAAGTTTTAAAAGCTTAGAAACACAATTCAACCCCCCTTCTTGTGTTTCATCCTGTTACCTACACCATTGATTCGGATTAGTTGGGGTAATAAGTTTACTTGACTTTGAACCCGAACCAAACCCACTACAATCGGTTCGGTTATCGAATTTTTTATTTTTAATCCAAACCAACCCGATCACTTGATCAATTATTATTTTTTATTATTAAATTTTAAAAAAATCATTTTAAATATTAATACTTAAAACTTTTCTATTCTTTTTATTCATTTTCATATTCTCATCTAATACACATTATTGTTCACTTTGATTATCATATTTTAGATGATAAAATTAATAAAATTTGTAAAGTTATGGCTTTAAAAAATGTTAGACATTAAGTAAAAGTAACATTAATGTTAGAAATTAATTTAATTATTACTTATAACTATTGAAAAATGAACACTCTTCACTTGATGAGTTGATGTGATTTAAAATTTTATATAAAAAGAAAATAATATGTAAGCAATATTTTTAAAAAAATAATAATTTAGTTTTTGTTCAATCCGATGACCCGAACCTAACCAATCCGATCTTCATTAGTTTGATTTGGTTCAGATTTGATAAATTTTTTTAGAAAAATCAAACCAAACCAATTAAATATGATCGGTTTGAATCTTGTTTTACCTCAAATCTGAACCAAACCAACCTATTTTCACCTCTAATTTCAAGCATATATAGTCACATTAAATTTTCAACCTTTTGCAAATAGACATCTTAAAATTTTATTTCGTCTCAATCTATAATCTATAATATATATATAGACGAACCCTCTCAAGACCAAGTTTTACACGTGTCGCTTTGGAGCATTTCTCAGCATCTCTCCATTAATTCATTTCATTTCAATTGAATTGATGATTTGATTTGTATTGTATTGATTTTATTCGATATTGTATTTAATTGTTTTTGAATGTATATCAAATCAAATCGATATTGTATCAAATGGATTCCAAATTTAAATGGATTTACAAATTGATATCATTCAATATTGTATTTAATTAGTGTTTTCTTTTGATACATTTTTTGGCTTTGATCCTTTTAAGACGCAGAGTCGATTTCTACGACCAATGCCTCTCTCCCCCTCTCCTCCCAGCCCTCGCCTTCTTCTTCCTTGAGATCTCAGTTGAGTTTACCAATTTCTATTTTGCCTCAGGTTTTCGATCTCTTTTACAAAAGATCTTGACTACTGTGGTTCACGAAACATTGGACGATTCTCAGTAGTCATGGATGGAGTGTGGCGCTCAATTGAGACTATAGGAGATCCTCTTTTTTATTTTTATTTATGTATCTATTTGCTTTGCTCTCTGTATTTGTTCTTTTAGTCCTGTACATTGTTGGGAAGTATTGCATTGCATTGGTTGGTCATACGATTGAATTTTTTTAGCAAGATAACATACTTATTGGTCCAATGATGACATACCTATTAATATTATGGATTAATATTGCATTGAGCAATATAACATACCTATTGGTACAATGATGAGTGCAACAGTGCATGTTCAAATTCTAATGAGGTGTGATTTTTTTCAGCTTTTCTTATTTATTTTTTAATTCTAATTATAAAGAATTATGCTTTTGTGCTCTGATATAATTGTGTTTTTTCTATCAATTATTTTTCTCAATAAGATTATTGGACTATATTTGATGATAAACATGTTCCTATGTAAATAGAATTCTAGAAGTACTTATATTTCTTTAAGCACTATCTTGCAGGAAAACTAGATCTATTGTTCTGAATATTCTATTAGTTGTCATTCTGGTAGAGATGAAATCAAAGGTGAAGGCATTGACCCAACAGAGAGATTGGGGGAACAGAAACTAATGAGATTGGTCACTTGACTATTCTTTATTATCATAATTTATGTTAATAATAATCAGTTCAATGCATGATTTCGCTAAAAGGTTATTTAAACTCTCAATTGGTAGTTGTTGTTTATATATATTTTTTTCTTATATTATTAATTATTAATTGTGCTTAATGTAACTGAGGAAATGGTGAACAAATCTTTGTTGAGTTTGATTTTTTTTAGAATTAGAAAAAAATTCAAAATTTAAAAAGGTTTCAATTTAACATTTTAGACTTTAAAAAAAATATAAAAGATATCTTCCATTTTTTTTTTGAAAAGAAGATTTCTTCTACCTTGATTTGAATTTGATTTTCAAACTTGGGTAATAATTTTATTTGATCTTAATTTAAAATTGATTTTTTCTCACGATCATGTTGTATCAAATTTGATATCTTTAGCATTAGTATGATTACATTAATGATTGATTTACCACATTTTAAATTGATTACATTAATTACACGATATAGTTTCTCACTATGGTATAATAGTAAATTAATAAGGGTTTCGATTCCCAAATTGGCCATTGATAGAATCTCGTTAAATTGGGATCACAGGTTATGGATTAATATAGATATGAGAAAATGGTGAAGAAATCTTTGATGAGTTTGAATATTATTTTTTAGAATTAGGACAAAATTCAAAATGTAAATTGATTTCAATTTAATGTGTTAGACTTGATAAAAAAACATAAAAGATCTCTCCAAATCAAAAAATATAAAAGATCTTTTACATCTTGATTTGAATTTGATTTTCAAACGTGGGTAATAATTTTATTTGATCTTAATTTAAAATTAATTTTTCTCAAGATTATATTGATTCAAATTTGATCTCTTTAGGATGATTGATTTGCCACATTTTAAATTGATTACATTGCACGCTATGGTTTTCCACTACGATGATGATGATGATGATGTTGGGTAAAACCCGCACACACCAAGGATCGAAGACGAGAGCACACACAAAAGGAAGCGTAAGAGAACACAAGAATTTACGTGGTTCGGCACCTCTTGCCTACGTCCACGGAAACACCTCAACAAAGTATTCACTATCTCAAACAAGATTACAAGTAGTGTATCACTCTACAAACTCAAACCCCTCACTCAAGAGTTACAAGAATGATAACAACCACTCACAAGAGACTCTCACTACAAGTGATCTCTACACTTGTTCACTCTCTTGAACTTGGATTACTTGAACTCTTCACAAGACCCCTTTTTATAGTGGAAGAGATGTGCCTTCTTCCAAGAGTGAGATAGTGGATATTAATGGCTCTCACATTTTCCATGCCATTGAAAATACTCACTCATTCTTCCAATGTTGAATGGTAGTTTCTCCATAGTCAAATCAATAATTCCAAGAACATAGCATTTTACTATGCATTGGAATATCACATTTTAACTATTTGGAAATTTGAATTGATAATTCCCAACAGGTTTCGATTCTCCAGTTTGTTCATTGATAGAATCAGTTTGAATTGAGACCGTAGGTTATGGATTAATATAGATTTTCATAATTACACATTTTGAATCACTACTTAACATTTGACAAGATACTGCTTTTGTCACCACAACAATGATTGATTTACAACATTTTAAATTTTAAATTGATTACACGAGTTATGGATTAATATATATTTCTATAATTACACATTCTAAATGACTACTTAACATTTGACAAGATATTGCTTTTGCCACCACAATAATGGTTCATTTGCAATATTTTAAATTGAGTATATTTCACGATATGGTTTTCCACTACGGTAATAATACTAAAAAATTAACATTGGCTTTAAGGTCTCCTTTCAAGCAAAAAATAAATAAATTAATATTGGTATCTTTTTCCAATTTGTTAATTAATAGAATCAAATTAAATTGGATCCATAGGTTATGGATTAATATTAGATTTCCTTAATTACATATTTTAATTTATACTATTTAGACATTTGACAATAAATATTGTTTTTCCCAATAATTGATATATTATACCATTTGTCACATTGTTAATCAACATTTACCCATGTTCATTACATATATAAAAATATAAATTAATATTAAGCCAAATCAGATAGCAGTATCTTTATAATTAATTTATAATTTATAAAATAGAATTTCTTTTAAACATTAATTTCTATATGTAAAGTGACTAATATAAAAAATACAGAATGTTTACACATAAAAAGTAAATATTTATATTGGTAAGTATTATTTCATTGGGACAAAACTATATAAGATAATTTTTTAATAAAGTTATATGGATAAAAATATAGAGTAAAAGAGTTAAAATTATACAGTAACACGTGCAATGCATGAGATAAAATTTAATATATATATATATATGTGTGTGTGTGTGTGTGTGTATGTATGTATGTATACACACACATGGAAGTTAAAATACAACGCATTGAGATGAACAATATTTTATACATGAAAGCTCATTAATATCTACATTAAAATATTTCTTCATAAAAAATATCTACATTAAAATATATTAATATTTAAACTACATATTAACAAATACAACACAAGAAACAACACACATTACATCATCTCTAAAACATCAAGCTAAAGGCAGAAGTAGTCTTTTCTAAAACTGTTAAAGAAAAAGGACTTGAATACCTCATGTTCGCGAAAAAATCTCCACAACGATTTTCCTCTTGATAGATATGTTTAACCGACAAATAAAGTGGAAACCCTTCTCCATGTGGCAGAGTTTGAACAAATTAGTTTGAAGCTTGACCCATAAGAACCCAATAAGAAACTATTTGAGAATCAAACTCAATAATAGTTTCTGAGAAGTGGAAACTTCTATAACCAACCTAAGAACGAAAATCAAGACCCGTCATTTTCAGGAGTGAGTACAACATCCCTACCAATATCTATGTCTTTGAAAAATAAGATAATTGAGACTCGACCCCAAACCCATCAAAGTTGAGGGTGTTCAAATGAGTATTCACATATTTGAGTTTTTGGCATGCCTATTTACATCAACTATTTAAACTATCATACTACTTCAACCATAATTTATTCATTTTTTTCGTCCTACTCTACATTAAAGTTGAAAATTAATCAAATAGTAAATGCTTATTATGTATCACGTGCATTGTACGTGTTAACGCACTAGAGTGGTAAAGGTATCGTAGAAATTGTATTTTTTTAACAGTTATAATATAAATTGTTAGCTTATAATTCATTTAGCATAAAAATATCTACACATAATTTATTTGGTTAAAGTTATATAAATTATTAATTATATATATATACACTTTTATACGAAATATTTATCCCGTGCAATTGCACATGTCACTATAATAGTTAATTATTAAACTGATATACAGACTTTTTACGGTGTCGATCCTCAATATACAGAACATTAATATTACAAAAATCACTCACTCCAAAAACAAACGTACACAACTTCCCTTCTGAAAACATGTGATGCAGCCAAACAACGGTGGCGACTTCTCTCCAAGGGTCACGAGTCACGACTGCAAACTATAAAGAAAACCTAAATTGAAATCATCTGGTGTAACCTCTAGCCTTAGATCACTAAGGAAGCTTTTGAAAGGTTCCCATAATGCCTCAGTCTCTTCATCACATACCACATGCTTTAAGGCCTCAAGGTCCATGATTGATGATGGCAACTCGCTTATTCTGGTGCAACCTCTGACATTGAGCTTCTCTAATTTATCTAACTCCCCCATGTTTTCCGGTAACTTACTAAAGCTAATGCAGTTGGAGATGTCAAGAAATTTCAGGTTATGAAGGCTTGTGATTGAGTCTGGCAACTCTAATAAACCAGAGCAGGAGCTAACCCTTAGTGATTCCAAATTGACCAATTTTCCAATTCCTTCAGGAAGTGCCAAAAGGTTGTGGCAGATTGTAATACTGAGCTTCTTTAAGGAAACAATGTTTGGAAGCACAACTGGCAATTCCACCATATTGCAGTAGTCAAAGCTCATCTCCACCAAATTTGGCATCATGTCTGAATCTTGGACAGTGGAACTTTTAAATGCTTCATTCACATTGCACATAAAAAAAGAACACTTCTGCATATTCTTCAATTGCACTCCAGTCTTGTTGAGGAGAGGAATTGAAATTTTCTCTAATCTGATTCGTTTAAGACCAGATAGATGACCAAGAATCTCAAAATTCTCTAACTCAGCAGGATATAAGTCATAGTTTGTGATTATCAAAACTTTTAATTTATTCATTTTCTTCATGAACATTGGCAGTGTGCACTTCTTTCCTCGAAGGTTCAACACTAGAGCCTCAACTTCAGTTGGCTGCAAGTTACACCATTCCGAAGTGAATGTTTCATCTGCAAAAAGATTGAAAAAAATCATTTAATCAATGATAAATTAGACTCTCAATTTGTGTGTCAGAGTGTGATGTGTACATCAGGACAGAATGATCGATGAACAAACCGGTTGAGATGGATAATATGCGGGCTTCAATGTGATACTCATTCTCTGTAGTCCACCATGTGGGAAGCTTATTTCCATTTATTTCAACAATTAGTCTTTTCCTCTTGTCCACTGGCTCTTGGTTAGTCTGGCGAATGGCTAGCTCCCGAAGAAGACCATGTTGTGTGACATAATGGTAATGGTAGTCGACTTTGTCATTTGCCACTTTCCTGATCAATGAAGAGAAATCAACGGATAAAAGGATAGCACGAACAATATTCTCTCCATCTAACAAAAATCAAAACCTTTGCAACTGCTACGTACTACAGAAAGCATCAATTATCTTGTTTCTAGAATGTTGGATTTCACAGCATATATATCTAGTTCGTGCAATTTTTCGGGTCACTAATATCTTTATTCGTATATGTAAGTCTGGCTGTAAGTGATAGAAGTTGAACTGCCTTAAACCTTAACCTCGAAGTTCGGGTTGAGAATAATCAAAGGTTCAACCAGATAAAAATTGAGGACGGCTAGCAATACATTATCTAACAAATTTTCTATGATATGATTGGGTGGAAATTATATATATTTCATACCCTTTAAGTGGGACCCATTTCGAAAATATGAAACCTATATGAATTTCAATCAATTACAGAGAATGTAATGAAAAAAGTGTGTTGCTATAATTTCTCCAGAAAATTTTATCAATTTTACCGTTCTCTTTCCTGTACTAGGTGACTCGAATATTACCCAACATATACCAAATTATTTAAAAACCACCCACGATACCTTGTCACAATAAGATCAGCCATGTTGAGGTTAACCAGTTCATAAATTTTCTCCATTGCACTCGCATCATCTTCATTATGCAGTTCTGCCCATAAATCAACAAGGGCAGTAGCAGGGATCCTCTGGTCTTCAGGAAACAAGCCTAGGTCCTTAAAACACTCTGTGGCCTTGGGATCCAAGACATCTAAGCTTTTTTGGAGACAAGAAAGCACATCGTTGTTAGAATCAAGAATCGAATCACCACTTGACAATTTCTTCGCCCTGTTGTGCCAAACCACCGGTTGTTGGTTACTTAATGATCTGCCACTCACTCGAAGTGCCAAGGGAGAACCGCTGCAGCCTCTCACTATCTACAATGTATTTTTTAGTGCATTTAAATGATATAAGAAATTGCAACTAAAAGTTTTACTACCTATGCTTTTCTTTAGCAGAAGTAAATTAAATAAGAAATTGTAAGAGTCTTTTTGCATTTGACAAAGTTAAGTGGAAATTGTGTATCAGTTTCTAAATCCTAGTTTGACATTAAGTCTCACATGAGACTTTTCATTCCCCATGCCTGACTGATTTTACACAACAGATTGTAAAAGCTAGAGTAAGCAACTTAGTTTTGTAATTCAATAGGACAGAAAGAAGCACCTCTTTCACAACATCATCAGGAATAGCAGAGCTGCTCTGATTCAAGGATGCTGAGTGGTGAAACAGCTTTATAGCATCTGGTTCACCAAGGGGTTTCAAGACATATGGAGTGCCAAATCTTCCAATTGCGAATCTCGATGTCACCAGAATCTTGTAGTTTGGAATCTGGAACACAAAATTGTCAACAATAGATTCCGATCCTGGCCAAACATCGTCCAGAACCAACAATATTGGGCCTTTTTGCCCAATCAGTTTCAACAAATGTTCCAGTTGGTTAACCGCGTCTTCATCACTTTGTAACTCGGGCATCTGCTTGTCGTTGTGTTGATACAGTTTCTGCACTATAGTGTTGAACTTGGGCGTTTTCGTAAAGGTGACGAAGAAGATGTTTTCCTTGAATTTACCTAACCAAATCATACACGTTTAGAGGTCTTCAAAGTTGAAACTTAATTGAATCATATTCTAGTAAAAAAAATGCAGAAAGAGCAGTGGAATAGGTCCAGAAATATTTACAAAGCTCTTATTCCTCTGACATTTTTCCTAAACAGGGGCCGTGGAATAGGTCCAGAAATAGTTACAGCTACGGTGTGATTATAGTTACAGGTGTGGTTTCGTCAGATTGTGTGATCAGGAATCACGGAACAGACGACAACATGCTGTGAAATAAATCACAGCTGTGAAAATTATGGATGTCATCTATGCACAACTTCTATGGGGGCCCTAGCAGTTTTTCACACTGGTTGTGCTAGGATTTTCAGTTTTTCACAGGTGTGAGTACAAAGAGCCTCACAAAAGGGAGCACCAGAACGCCTCACACCCAAGATGTGGTTTTTACTACAGGTGTGATATTTGCAGGACTCAATCCTGTCGGTTCCTTCTGTCACAGTCACATAGCTTTCCTCACACCCGCGAAAACATTGGACTTCATCTATTTAAAGCTTTGATTTTAGGATTTTTTTGGGGGGGGGGGGGTGCCTTTTGCTATTTGATTCTTGTTTTTTCTTGTATATATTGGTCTTTTTTATGGGTTTGGAGACAAACTTTATCTCTTATGGTGTTCATATATAAGAGACATTTATTTTCGGATAATGTTCCATAGACACCCCAATGGGTGTATACACCCTGAGAGAGAAAGAAATAGAAGAAAGAGAAGTGATAGATGTGATAGGTAGTATGATGTGACAATAAGAGAGAGATAGAAAAAATGAGAGATGTTGAATGGATAGTGATACTATTGGGGTGTCTAAGTATCATTACTCTTTATTTTCAAACATTGTTGTCACCTATTGTATTTTTTTTCTTTGGTAATTGAGGACACCACTTGAACTCTCTTTTGGTTAGAGCATATCATTAATATATTTTAGTTTATCCAAAAGATATACATTAAGATTTAAGAGTTAATTTTAATTTATAAAAGAAGTTATTAATTAAGGCCCAGTTTGGATAAGCTTCTCCAAAAATATTTTTAACATGTTTTTTTAACTAACAACTTCTCATAAAAGTTGAAATTAACTTTTGTTTTTCACATTTTTTACAAACCATCTTTTTTAACTTCTCCAAAAACACCTATCTATCTATTAATGACTATTTAACAACATTTCTTCGTTTGCATATATGAGAAAAATAAAAAACAAAATAAGCTAACTTCTCTATAAGTCAAAAGATAGAGTTTTTGCATTCAAACAGGATCTAAAATACTTGTAATCATGATAAAATTATTTCAACTTCTACATTTTCTTAATAAATACTTGTAAAAAAAGTTATCAAAACTATTTTTTTTTTAGCTTTTTATCTGCTCTTATGTATTGTTAGTTACCCGTGTAATGCAGTAGGCTTAATTGGTTTAAAGGCCATTTGTCACATTTGGGAGCGGTTCTGTTACTCTAGTTTTGAAGAAGCACTATATTTATAGCTAAACGTGACCATCTCCACATAATGTAAATGTAACTTGTACTCAACAAGATTCACGGCTCAAAAAAATCCATGTGCCAGCATTAGCATAGCAATGAAGTTAGTGTGTAACTATACCTAGGACATGTTTGATTTTTAATTGTAATGTTAAGTTTGGGTCTAAAAATATATTTATCCAAAATGAATTTTATAATTA
Organism: Glycyrrhiza uralensis; assembly: GCA_030159175.1. Classification (NCBI taxonomy): domain Eukaryota; kingdom Viridiplantae; phylum Streptophyta; class Magnoliopsida; order Fabales; family Fabaceae; genus Glycyrrhiza; species Glycyrrhiza uralensis. The sequence continues at coordinate 46,450,938 of BRZY01000001.1, read as the reverse complement.
TTTTAAGTTTAAATATACTTTTATAATATTTCAATTGAAAACCAAAAAATGGACCTACACAATTCATTGCGAACGAAAAAGTCAGCAAAAAGGTCTTCCGATTTCATTTCTACAGTACCTACAACACCAATGAAAGTTTGAAAAGGAAGGGAATTCATTAACAAAATACCTTTGACTTGGTCATCCCAACAAAACTTTTTGGCCAATGTAGACTTCCCGGAACCCCCTGATCCAGTGAGGGTGAGCACAGAGACACTAACCTGTTCCCGTAACAACCTCAGCTTCAACTCATTCAAAGGAACATCCAACCCAACAATAAAAGCAGGGGGCTCAGGAGGCGAGCACACGCGCACGCCCCTCAATTCAACCCTTTGGTTTGTTATGATCGCATGCATCTCAGTAACCTTCACCAGTGTCTCCAGCCCATTCCTTGTATCCTGAGCCTGCATATCTAGCGCAAACAACCTTCGAATCGACTCATCCAATGCCTCAAGTTCCTCTTGGTAGTGTGCCTTGTAACAGCAATTCCACCACTGGACTTTATCAGAACACTTGAGAACAAGTTCCTTCCCACTCTTCATGTGATCGATTAGCCTCTTTGTTTCCTCCGCTGGCCGATCCAACTTTCTGTTGAGTTCTTCTATCTGATTCACCAGTGGCCCTATTGATCTGAGGGTGTTCTCCATGCGTTCCAGTGTGGGTTTGTACTTCACTGCTTTGTCCTTCACTTCCAAAACTGCACTTAGCAGTTCACTAACCACTGCCCCAACAACAGCATCTAGAATCATAGCCATCACACTGCCAAGAGAAACAAAACAAAGATAACCAAAATCAAACACTTTGATCTAAATCTGGTAAGGTAAACCACATCAAATTAAAAAAAAAAAAAAAAAGAAAGATAGTTGAGTACTAACAAATATGTTCTAATTAAAGATTAATAATTCTCTCTATGACTTGAAGAGAATCCGATTCCGGATTCAACTCCAGCTGTTTTTGTTCTCACATCTAATCGGGGAATACATGGAAAGATGGATGAATTTAGCTTGCTGATCTGATAATTGAGAATCTCTTCTTGGATTTGCATTTATATTATATTATATAATTTTTGTTTGACGAGTTCTTTGAGGAGACGTTGACTCGAACAGAGTCTTGTGGTCCTCTTCGCAACCACCTATGTTACATTGACACGGTTACGGTCCATGTTCTCGGTATTAGAGGATTAAAAAAAAAAACTTACTGAATGGGTCTGATTGAACAAAGAGATAGATTAGAAATAGAAGAAGAAAAAAGAGGAAAGAAAATCTTTTCTTTTTACAACAATAAACTTATTTCATTTCATTAAACACTGAATGAGAAATACAGGTTGGTAAATTGTTATAAAATTGAGAACAAGCAGTAACAGTAGCTATTCTGGCAAGACTATGAGTATCTTCATTTGCTTGTCTATTTACAAATGGAAAAACAAAATCTGATTTTTACTAAGAAAATGATTCAATTAATGCCGAACTCATATCTAACTAAAAGTATCCAGTGGTACCCGAGCGAAGCAAGTATCCACTTTTTATTTTTTATTTTTAAATATTTTGATTTGATTGAAAAAATATTTTGATACGTCCCAAAATACACCCAAGACGTAGTTGTACGTGTCTAGTAGGTGGCAGGCACAAAATGAAATACTATACTAGTACCATGGCACCCGCTAACATAGAAGTTTCCTTTTACAGTGATTCCAGTTAAAAACCCAATTTTTCTTCATTGTGTTTTCCGCTGTAATCAATGACGGGTAGCAGTCAGTTTAAATAAAGGGTCTTTGATGAATGTAAAAGGAACCTTTTATGACTTTCATGATTGTTTAGGAAGACGGGGTGAGTTGCAGTCAACACAACCTCCAAAGGGTCTTTGGATTCCCGATTGAAATCTTAAAATCATAGGAGTAGAGTAATTTGGGTAAAAGGTCAAATTCCAAACATGGACTCAAAAATTCACGTGTGTTAATGTTCACACGGAGGAAAAATTATGTTAAATTTTTCAAAATTAATTTGTTTAAATATTTATAAACAAATATTTATATTTATTATATTTAGTTTATTCTTCATTGTTACTCCATTTAATATGATTTTTAATCTATTAAACCAATCATTTAAATTTTTAGATGTTTTAATTTATTTTTTAACAATTCACTAAAGTACTTGTAAAATACACATATTAATTAGAGTTTAGTAAAAATTTGCTGACAGTGTAAGCATGAATTAAGGTCTAATTTTGTGTACTTAGCTAAAAAAAATTGGTCATAAATAAATGATTGTAAACAAAACTGATCAACCCCAAAAAATTAACCCAGATCAATACTAGGCCCAGACCCGTACCAAACTCCCATCAAGCCCACCATCCCGCCTAACTCGTTGGCCCAAATATATAGAGATGAGCTATATTTCTGGGGAATTTCTATCCGTATATACATGGTTTTTTATCTGTACATACTTGTCCATAAAATTATTAATTTTACGGGTTGTATTTTTTCTCAGAACTATTAGTTTTATGGGTAGTAATTCAACACATACATGTCTGCAGAACTAATAGTTTTGCAGAGAAATACAACTTGCAGAACTAATAATTCCACGGACATGTGTGTGTTAAAAAAAATAAACCCACAAAATTAATAATTTCACAAATATATATGTGCAGATAAAAAACTATGTATGTGCAGATAGAAATTACCTATTTCTCACAGATAGATTTTTCATGGATTGGACTTTACTGACCCAAATCTGAGTGAACCCCACCAATAAGTACGCCTATTTCGGGGTGAAGAATTTGAAGGGCAAAAATAATGATGTGTGTGCACCAATGAATGATCTATGCATTGGTGAATTGACCAAAAAAAAAATGCATTGGTGGTACAACGCTGGAATCGCCTGAAAATTGATTAAAAAAATCCAAAATAAAAGAGATTTGAACCCGACGTGAATCGAACACGCAACCTTCTGATCTGGAGTCAGACGCGCTACCATTGCGCCACGGATCCACGTTGTTTTACTTTCACACTCAGCTTATGTAAATCTCCGTTACTGTAGAAGAGTTAAAATATCAGCACTCCACGAGTCCACGTCTTTGTAATATTGCCGAGAACTTCCAATATGACCTTTAATTTTTTGTAATAAATTTCATTATTTTTCTTTCAAAGATAATATTGATAGTACACTTTTCCTCTAATTTTAAACATTGTATTTTTTTTAAATGATGAAACATGAAACAATTTCCTATTCTAAACGAGCGCTTGTGTGTTGCATTAATAAACGACACTGTCCTATTCTAAATCTTGTAAAATGGAAGATTGGCAAAAGAATAAAAACGAAAAATGGATAATGCATTAAGGGTAATGAAAATTGAAAAATTGTCGGGAGGAGTTGGGTAAAGGCTGGGCAAGTAATGATGGACAATCACATGAGTTAAGCAGTAAATGGGTAGCACCAGAAATAAGCACTTGCTATGGGTAGCAATAGCACCAGAAAAGAAAAAAAAAGCACTTGCAGGGCGTTAATCGCGTTGAAAATGACAGCGTAACGGGACGATGATTCGAGGCAAACACATAGCTTTTCACTCATCAGTGGGGTTAACCCAGTAGGATAAAGTTCAGGCACGTTGCCCGTTGGGCTGTTCCATCCATGATTATTATTATTAGGTAAAATTAGTAAATTAGTTTTTTATTTTTAATTTTTTTAATATAGTTTTTTATTAAAATTTTTCAACAATAAGGTTTTTTATGTTTATTTATTTTTTTAATTTGGTCATTTTTTTTTGATTGATGATGTGTCTATTTTTGATTGGTCTCGATTTACTGTATACTATCACTTGATACCAATCAGTAATTGACATGTTATCAAAATGACTAAATTGAAAAAATAAATAAATATAAAGGACTTTGTTGTTGAAAAAATTTACTAAAAAATTAAATTAAAAAAATAAAAATAAGAGACTAATTTACTAATTTTACCTTATTATTAAGTAGTATTATTACGGAGGATGCAAAAATAAAGATTACAAATACACGTATTGCAATGCAATAATGCATTGACTCCATGCTGGATCCGGAACTTTGTATTCAATCAAGTAGAGTATATTATTTTTAGGGAAAATATTCGTTGTAAACCAAACTTCTTAAAAATGATTAATTAATTATTTTACTCAATCTCACGTATTATTTGATTGATCCTTCTACTCACAAGCTTAGTCTGTGTTGCCAATTGAGTTACACTTATTGGGTTGTTAATGAAGAATTAATTTGTATATGTAGCTAATTTTCTAAAAATTAATTAATTTATATGATAAATTTGTATGATGTAGCTAATGCAACGTACCTTCTAAAAACTAAATAAAATTGTCAGTTATTATTTTTTGACAGTGCCAGTTAATTCTTAACACACAAGAATTAAGTGATACTACTATTAATCTTAAGTATTACAAGTAATTATTACTGTTACTTAATTAGAAATAACTTATATACTTTAAATCAATCAACGACGTGGATTGCAAAAATATGTACAGTTGAGTTTGCAATAGGTGCCGTTCTATATTCGAAGCATACAATAAGAAACTTAAGGATGAATATGATGGCACGTACCTCCCCGACTCCACGGCTCCACTCCAGCGACTGATCATCTTATATTGTATTTGTTGGAGGCTGAATTTGAGTCCGAGGTTCTTGTCAATTACTTTTTGGCGTCAAAACAAAACTCGGTACTTCCTTCTTTGCTTCTTTTTTTGACTAGTCCTAATTCTTTGCTGCTTCTTACAGTATTTGACTGCTTATAAATCAAAATTGATCGCAAAAGATTATTCTTATTAACTAAGCTACCTTTGCTCATTTCTCAGGAGATAATGGATAGTGCTTAAGTTTAGAACGTTAAATCCCATTTTACACTATATGAACTTCACATGGGAAAATTACGATCATATGCATGCGTCTAACAAATAATTACTCTGGAAGAAGAGAACTTTAACATAATAGCCTTGGTCGGTGCACACCTTTATCACTGTTAACTAGTCTTCCTCAGGTCGAATAATATGTGCGACAGTATGTACATAAAATTACTTGAGTATATATTAACCTCTGATCTGGTTTGAATTTTTATATAAAATTAATCGTTTTTTACTATAACAAAAACTTGGTACTTTTATTTAGCATTTAGTGAAACACTAATGATTCATGGACCCCCACCCTACATCCACTCCACACTTCTCACTTTATTAAGATGAGTTGTGAGAGGAGTGGTGGGGTGTCCATGTATCACCACCCTTAGTGAAAAAGTTTAAATACGACAAAATATAATGTACAAGTCCTATCATATATTTGATGTATTTAAAAAATAAAATAAACCTAAATTATTTTTTTCTCAAAAAAACCTAAATTAAAATTAAAAAAGAAATATTATGTTAATTCTGTTAAAAAGAATAGAACAAAAATGGACAGAACATATTATTTATGTCCCAAGTAGGTAGCTCGGTTGGTGAGCTCAGGGAAGGAGTTTAAAGTGGAAGATCCATGGTTCAAACCCTGAAAACTAATATTTCCTAACAATTACTAACAACTAACATTTGTCTATAAAAAAAAAAAACGGAATGGTGAAATGCATACCAAATCTGCAACTGCATGCAAGTGAGAAATTGCCACAAGAGGAAAAGAAAACAAGCAGAACGAGGAAGACAAAGTTTATATATATGGCGAAATTTAAGGTGTATAGTAGTCAAAAAAAAAATACAAAGTGGTGGGCTAGTAAAGTTACATGCAATTTCACTTTAATAATGATTTATTATTTTATAGATATATATATAATTCAATTAATAATAGGCACAGTATAGCTTTAGTTTGAAGCAACAACCAAATCATGAAGCGCGTTAACAGCGCCGAAGATGAATGATCAAATTTGCTGCTGCCTTAAAAGTAACAAACAAAATCCTCCATTTTTTTAATTCATTATTACCATACCACTCCTTGTATATATATATTATTATGCAAAGAAAGGCTTCAGCAGTGTGCAGCCTCCAAGCCTGAGTGGGTGTGACAGTGTCACACTCTTGAAGTGAGTCAGAGTTTGAGCAGAACACCACAGAATTGGTTGGTACTTCTCAAACAGCTTTCATTTCAAGAAAATTGAAAATGAAAGTGATATATGCTTCATTTTCAGTTAAACTCTGAAATATAACCATGTTTAATTTTCTTTCGGTTGTAGACTCAATGGGTAGCACAGGTTTGCTCCCTCTGCTGTGTGTTGCTGTTGTGGCTCTGCTTAGTGTTTCTGTGGTGCAAGCAGAAGATGCATACAAATATTTTACATGGACCGTTACTTATGGAACTCTTTCTCCACTAGGTAGTCCCCAGCAGGTGAGTAATAGTATATTCTTTCGTTGGATCTAAAAACTGTAACATTTTTCTTTGGATAATAAATAGGTACTATAGTCGAATCTAAAGTTTTAGTGATGCTTGATTTTTTTTTTTTAAAGGTGATTCTGATCAATGGCCAGTTTCCTGGGCCTCAATTAGACTTGGTAACCAATGACAATGTAATTCTCAACCTTGTCAACAAGCTGGATGAGCCATTTCTACTCACTTGGTGAGTTTCTTTGTTTTCCTAGTGTTGTCTCGTTTCCTATTTTACCCAGTTTTTGCTTAATTGTCTGCAATTACTTCAAATGCCAACCATTCATGGTTTCACTAGGTAGCCTCTTTAGTTGCTTAATCGTGTTAGGTGTTAACATCTTGGATGGAAAGGAAGGTAGGTAGCATTGGTGTTTATGGCTTTTACTGTCTTAAGTTGCACCACCTTTTCTACCAATAGAGCGGTTTAAGCTTTAAAAACTCATTTTTTTATTAAATTATTTTTATAGCATTCTTTCTTTACAACTACTCTATGTACAGAGATTCATGGAAAGTGGGTCACTGTCTCAGGGTTGGCGTATTTTACTGAATTTAGACATCTTACAATGTTTTAGTCAATTCCAGAAATTAAACAAAAATAAAAGAGGTTTCATGTTTTTTTTAAGACATAAGACATTAATATTTATTTCTTTGGCCTACAAATTGAAAGTTTAAGATTGTATTTTTGAGAAAATGGTTTAACATTGTTGGTGTAAACCAGGAATGGCATTAAACAAAGGAAAAATTCATGGCAAGATGGGGTATTGGGAACCAACTGCCCCATTGCCCCAAACACAAATTACACATACAAGTTTCAGGCCAAGGACCAGATTGGAACCTACACATACTTTCCATCGACTCAACTGCATAAAGCAGCTGGAGGGTTTGGAGGACTCAATGTCTATCATAGATCTGTCATCCCAGTGCCTTATCCATACCCAGATGGAGATTTTACTTTACTCATTGGTGATTGGTACAAGACCAGCCACAAGGTAAGATAGATCAAATTTTTGTCTTCAAAAGAAAATAACCTTCATATTTCTTGGTCACAATTCCCTAATGTAATGTGCTCCCTTGCAAATTTGGTAGCTAATTTTCATCCTTTTTGTTCTGATTTTTGCAGGCATTACGGGAGTCATTGGATTCTGGAAAATCTCTTGCCTTTCCCGATGGTCTACTTATCAATGGCCAGGCTCATACAACCATAAATGGTGATCAGGGTCAGTCATTTCAAAAGGATACAAGTTCAGCTTTTTTTTTTTTTTTGCAAATTCTAAGAGATTCATTCAACTTTGTTAAATTTGTTCTACCAAACTGTATTTATGCTTAAATAGTTGCTTACTTTCAGGAAAGACGTACATGTTCAGGATCTCAAATGTGGGCATGTCAACCTCAATTAACTTCAGAATTCAGGGTCATGCAATGAAACTAGTTGAGGTGGAAGGATCACACCTTGTCCAGAACACATACGACTCCCTTGATGTGCATGTTGGGCAATCAGCTTCTGTGTTGGTAACCTTAAATCAGCCTCCAAAAGACTACTACATTGTTGCCTCCACAAGGTTTTCCAGAAAGGTTCTCACAGCAACCGCAGTGTTACACTATACAAACTCTCACTCCCCTGCTTCTGGACCCTTGCCTAGCCCCCCTGCTTACCAATATCACTGGTCTGTGAAGCAAGCTAGAAGCTTCAGGTTATAAAAACAATCTAACCAAAATCAACAAGCCTTGTGTTTGCATGAATTCTATCTTCTATTTTATTATCTATCTATCTATCTATCTACTATCTACAATCTACTATTCTACTATCTATATAGAAAATTAAGTCCTGGTATTTCAGGACGTGACCTCCCAACTCTTTTATTTCCAATTAAAATTGTTTTATTTGTTAGTTTTTTTTATTATTTTTGTTAAAAAAAGACATGTGACCCAGTACAAAGTATTAGTCGGGTCCATAGACTAGTTTATTTATAATTTTGATTCTGACCTGTTATTCGACAATTATTTTTTTTTTTTCAGATGGAATCTGACAGCAAATGCTGCTAGGCCTAACCCACAAGGATCATTCCACTATGGGAGAATAACTCCTACAAAGACAATCGTGTTGGCCAATTCAGCACCTTTGATTAATGGGAAACTGCGTTATGCTGTTAATAAGGTTTCTTATGTTAACCCTGATACCCCTCTCAAGCTTGCTGACTACTTCAACATTCCCGGAATCTACAGTGTGGACTCAATACAAAGCCTCCCTTCTAATAATGGTCCTGCATACATAGCTACCTCCGTGCTGCCAACTTCTCTTCATGATTTTATTGAGGTTGTTTTCCAGAACAATGAAAACACCATGCAATCTTGGCATCTTGACGGTTATGATTTTTGGGTTGTGGGGTATGTCGGCCCCCTTTATCTGCGTTTTGCTTCAATTCAATCTTCTTCACGTATGATAGAAGTAATTCATCTTTACTTAAAACTGGTTTAAGGGAGAGTTGATAATGTTTTCATTGTTCAATGCAACAATTACAGTTATGGTTTCGGCCAGTGGACACCAGCCAAGAGAAGAACCTATAATTTAGCGGATGCCCTGACCAGGCACACTGCACAGGTAACAAAAAAGAAACGGAAAAAGCAGTATCTTGATAAGATTTCTTTAGAATAAAGTACTATATATACACATAGCATCAACTCTTATTAGCAGTAATGTATGTATTTACATTCTTTAATAACTTCTTCAGGTCAACCTAACTTTTCCACTAAAGTAAATTAAGTTCAAAAAATGTTATATAATTCAAGTACTAATTGACAAGTTATGACATTACGTTATTTTAGTGTATGATATTTATTTAAAATAGGTCAATATATGCTATTAACATGTGCAATTTGTTTTCTTCTGGTATACTTTAAAATTACCGTAGGTGTATCCAAACGCTTGGACTGTGATATTGGTGTCGTTGGACAACCAAGGAATGTGGAACCTGAGATCTGCAATTTGGGAAAGACAGTATCTTGGGCAGCAGTTATATCTCAGGGTTTGGAATGCTCAGCATAGCCTTGCCAATGAATACGATATACCCAATAATGTATTGCTTTGTGGCAAAGCCGTCGGACATCACCCTTAGTGTCATCACCAGCCAATTAATCTTAATCTTATGGTGTCGTGTTCTGGTCGATCGTGAGTACGTTCCACTACAATAGAAAATTCAAGGAAAAAAAGGATGGAGAGAGTTTCTCAAATATCTGTCTGCCTTATGTATATTTGAGCAAGATCTTGTATTAAAATTTTCATTGCTCATATTCATATATATATATATATTTTAGCAATTAATTTCCTAGTTGATCATTTAAAATCATAATACTGAACGAGGCTAGATTTTAGTATTTGTTTAATTAAACACAGGAGGTTGGTTTTTATTTTTTTGGTTCAAAATGGGAATATGGTTTTATTTTTTGGGTCATCAAATGGGAATTTGTTTTTGTCAAAATGGGAATATGGATTTTTTTTGGGTCCATGAAAATGGGATTATGGATTAGTGTTACAATTATGTCGCACTACACTTTGGGCCAATTCTTGAATATTGGACCTTAGCCTCTACACAAGGGGCCTTTCTTTACGGGTCCCATTTCTCCCCCACCCTTTTAAAAAATAATTATGAATACCACATTACCAGTTACCACCCCTCCCTCCAATGAATCAGGAAGGAAAATTAGTGTGGCTGCTGCCTAGGCTATAATTTTTGAATAATTCTAAATTTTTTTGTTTTTGATTTTTATAAATTTTTTTAATTATTAAATAGAGTAAGTATTAACTGTTTTTTATATTTTTAAGATATTATTTGTATTCTCTTTTTTATTTTATAAAGTAATAGAAAAATATATAGAAAGATTTGTAGGAAGATATAATATTTTTTATATTTTTTTTATATTTTTGATCATTATTAAATACTCTATCTGGACTAAAATATAAATAAAAAAATACATATATTTAAACTAAATATGATCCAAATATATATTTTTTTTTATTTATATTTTAGTCCAGAGGTAATTCCATGACCATCCGTGTTTCTCTTTCACCATGGATCAGATCTCGGGATCTATGACTATTGCCTGCAATGCAATTATTAACTCAGCACTGCAGGGCTTGTTTGACTTGGCGAGGAGTGCTGACTAATTCATTTCCAAAATTAGTTGACTTTTAAAAACACCAACAAATAATACAAAAGAAACTCGTACATTATTTATCCCCCAATCATAAAATACCTCTTAAAATGTTTTTCTCAAATTAAAGGAAAGTTTATTTATACTTTATTGATTTTTGATTGGAAATCTTCATCAAAATAACTGATGTCGAGAACGATAATTGAATAAAATTCATTCTTTAAAAGTGACGATTTTAGAATATGAAGATGCATTTATTTTGATAAGATACTCCCTCCTTTCTTTTTATCGGTTGGATTTTGAGAAAAAATTTATTCTTTTTTATCTGTCGTTTTAATAGTTTAAGGTTATATTTTGACAATTATACCCTTAATCCTATTAATTATTTTTCACATTTTTTATAAAATTGATTAATGCATAATTGAGAGTTTAAAGACTAATTACTATTCCCAACAAATAGAATAGTGAATAAATAAGGGTATGATAGAAAACTATTTATCAATTAATTGATTCCTTAGTTGTGATGAAACAACCTTAAACGACAGATAAAAAGGAACGGATGGAGTATTTTCTATTTTTTGTTTTTATTTTTAATCATCAAAATTTGCATTGTTTTCAAATCTCTCACATTGCGCAATTAATTCAAACTTTGTTGAGTATTTATTGATAGTTGAAGATTCATGTGGATTCATCTTTTAAAAATAAAAATAAAAATAATATACAAGCCAAGACTCTTTACAGACTGTATAATATTACTACTACGAATAATTTTAAAATTTTTACCTTTTATTCCTATAAATTCTCTTAATTATTAAAAAGAAAAAGTATTAAATATTTTTTATATTTTTAAAATATTAGTTATATTCCTTTTCTTACTTTACAAATTAGTAAGAGAATATACATGTAAGAGAATATAACATTTCTCAAATACTACTAGTATTTTACATGAACATGACTATAACAACAAATATTTCTTTCTGGACCAAACTATAACAACTTTGATATCATCATAAATGACAAGTTGGCAAGATGCACACATTCAGAGATTAAACATAATCAGATCCAATGCTGGAGATATTATTGAAGAGTGTACTATATATACTGCAGTTTTCATTGTAAATTCCTTTTTCAACCTGTGTGCATATAGAAATTATTCGAAGAGAAATGAAATATTGACCACCCACTCACATTTTTTCTCACACCTATCACTTCATTAAAATGAGATGTGAAATGGGTGATTAGTGGCTCATTTATCACCACGCTTATTCGAATGGGTAAATTGTGCTATGATTATCGCATATGTTGATTTTCGTGTGAAGTCACCTTTCGCTTGTTTTGATGTACTAGTACGTGATAGACAATTTTCATTTTTTTGAAAGTATTTATATTCAACATTATAAAATTAATTTTAATAGGTGAGATTTATTATTGTGAATTTTTTATTGCAATCAACTCCATTTTATGTTTGGTTTGGGGTCTGTTGATCCCATGAGCCCACCCAAAAAAAACTCCATTTTAGGATTTCTAAACTAATTAAGAGTTAATTCACAAAATTCATCATCTTTATATATAGTAAAATTTCAGAACCATCAGTAGAATTCTTTCTCCAACATTCTTTTATTCACCCTCCAAATACCATCTGTGAGAAGCAAAAATATAACCTTGCAGAATGCCAGTCGGGAATTGGGGAATAGGCAAGCAATTCAGAGACAGAATATGAAATAATTATGAATCCAACACAGATCCATACTATTCGATCAAATTGTCTACAATTTTGCTTCCGCATCCACGTTCACGTTACACCTCTTGAGTTGTTCCTCCCTATGTTGAAACCAAAAAAATTATAAGACTCCCAGAATATATTAATCTATCATATAATAATATATAAATGAATATGAAAAGTAAACACGTACAGGTAATGAAAATGTCCCATTAATACTTGTTTTTCTCAACTCGCGTGATCTTTTGGAATCTTCTACCAACAAATTTTAATGCTTGCAGAGTCAAATATATTTGATCCTGCATGCATACATACATATGAATTTTACGAACTAATCTTAATTATCTCTATTTTTCTTTTTCACGCGTGAGACTAATCTCCTTCTGTATAGTGTGCATCTTTGTAGAACCTTGTCATTACAGAGGAGAAGATTTTCAAACTTTCTTTTCTTTTGAGTACTATAATAAGAGAAATATTATATCCTCCTACAAATCCTCCTGTATATCCTCCTATTACTTTATAAAATAAGAAAAAAAATACAACTAATATATTGAAAACATAAAAAACATTCAATACTTTCTCCATTTAGTAATTAGGAGAAATTGTAGTAATAAAAAATAGGAGGATTTAGAATTATTCCTATAATAATACTAGTGACATATAAAACCAAAAAAATTCAAGGAAATTTCTCATGCTCATCATGCATGTGTTCTTTCTCTGTCCGCGTTCTAGCTAGCTGTTTATGAAAATTCAAATGAAATAATATATATGTTATAGCCTATAGGGTCGTAGAATTTACTTCAATAATAATTGGAAACTAATAAATGAGGATCCACTATCGCCTGCGCCGCACCCGGTTGGTGCAGATCTCTACTACTCCTTCCTTAAATTCCCGCCAGCACCGACTGAAGAGCTTAATGCAAAAACCAACTCATCTTGGTTCACATTTTCACGAAGAAAACCATTTGAATAAACCTCTCCCAAATCAAAAGCAATTGCGGATATATAAAACGAAGTCCCTAATAATAATTTTTATTTTCTTTATCTTAGTAACGCGGTGGGATCTAATTGCTTATTTCAAGAAATTCTAGTCAACTTCGCAACATGGGCCTTTTGACAATAATAAACAAATTAACACTGATATTGTTGAGCAGAGCCGTGAGTTGTGCGAAGAGTAATGCATGCACATGGTTGTATTTTGCGTACACATTCCATTTTAGTACTCCATCCTTATATAATATAGTACATATATATAAAGGATTGAGTCAATCACTGTATACTCCATCCTCACATAATTAGTTCTCCAACTCAATTCCTCTGTCTAAGAGGAAGTGAGGATTTTGGTACGTTTTCAACTTCCTCATTCAATCTGAACTCCTAAACCATTCCTTTCTTACGTATAGTTTCTTGACATGTGAGCAATATAAACTGGACGGTTCTTTTTTTTCTTTCTTCTTTCATTCATTTCAGACATTTATGGTTGGTAGTGGTGTGTGGTACAGTTTACAATAACTCAAATTTAAACCTTCTCGTGTTTCAATTTTCACCACCCAACCACACAATTTTAAGTCATGCAAGTGTCATGAAGGGTTTTATATCTTACAAACCAGTGCTTGCTTGCGTTGTTGTAGATTTGAAACTTAACACTTCATTTAAAACGTAGAATGACATTTCAAAATTGACAGGGTGTTAATTTATCAGGGCAAGATGAAGCAGAGCACCATTTTTGCTCCAGTTTTTCTTGGGATTTTGGCTTGCTGGAGTGCACTCTCGGTTATTGCAGAAGACCGATATTTGTTTTTCACATGGGAAGTTACTTATGGAACAATTTCTCCTCTTGGTGTACCTCAACAGGTTGATCTTTTAATTTTTCCCTGTCGTTTAAAATAAATGTCATTCTTTAATCACATTTGAAAAATTAAGTGTCTGATATTTATTTACTCTCTTAATTAATTACCAGGGCATTCTTATTAATGGCCAATTTCCAGGCCCTACAATTGAAGCCATCACTAATGACAATATAGTTGTGAATGTCATTAACAAGTTGGATGATAAATTCCTCATTACATGGTTAGTGGTTGGTTCTTTTCCACTACTAGTTTTTCTATGGACAAACTAGGATTTAGGTTATGAAAAGTGGGGGAGTATTAACTATTAAGTTATTAACAATTTATTACCTAATGTAAAATAGGAGTGGTATAAAACAGAGAAGGACATCATGGCAAGATGGAGTTTTAGGAACAAACTGTCCAATCCCTCCCAACTCCAACTGGACATACAAATTTCAAGTGAAAGACCAAGTTGGAACCTACACATATTTCCCATCAACCAAAATCCATAAAGCTGCAGGTGGTTTCGGGGGATTCAACATTGCCCAGAGGTCTGTTATATCCATCCCATATCCTGCCCCTGACGGAGAATTCACCTTGCTTGTTGGTGATTGGTACAAGACCAACCACAAGGTTTGTTAAGAACTAATCACTTCTCTCACCTTTTTTATGACCATAGTCCTTTATACATGCCTATAGTTCTGAAATTATTGATTGTTAATTTTCTTTATTTCTCTCCATAGATAGAAGCTTGTTAATTATTAAGTAAAATTTTCAACCTAACACAAGATAATTTTTATCACTTCTAGTCAAATCATAGTTTGTTACCTCAAATTATCTATATGTGCACTTAAAACACATTTGATACAAACATACGACTAAGTATACAACTATAATTCATTTCAGGACACGTGGTATCAATCAACAAATTAGGATCTAGTGGTTTATATATCAGATCATGTATGATCTATTGGAAAGAATTGAACTAACAGGTGTAATCTTGATCCACAGGTACTAAGGAGACTAATGGACCTTGGAAGGAGCCTTCCTTTTCCTGATGCTCTCCTTATAAATGGCCAAAAAGATGCTGCTGTGTTTACTGGGGAAGCAGGTAATCGATGACGAGTTCTATCACTATTTATTTCGTATAGCATTAAAACGATGAGAGTTTTCAATTTTCATTGAAACTTTTTGTAAGTATCATAAATTAAATTTGGTTGAAAAATTGAATTATTTCAGGGAAGACATACAAGTTCAGGGTGTCCAATGTTGGGATAGCAACCTCAATTAATTTCCGGATACAGGGCCATGCGTTAAAGCTCATTGAAGTCGAAGGTGCTCACACATTGCAGGAAACGTACGAGTCCCTCGATATTCATGTGGGACAGTCAATGACTTTTTTGGTCACACTCAATGGGTCAACAAGTGACTATCTCATTGCTGCATCTAGCCGTTTCACAAAGCCTGTTCTCACCACCACAGCAACCCTTCGCTATGCTGGCTCCAATAGTAAGGCCTCACTTCCATTTCCCATAGGCCCAACTACCGAAGTACATTGGTCCATGAAGCAAGCCCGGACCATCAGGTTGGTAGAGTATTTTCTTCAATGTTGCTTTTTTTTTTTGACAACAAAAGGTATTCATTCATTCAAATCAGTAAAATACATCAAAGACATTACAAATTCAACTTCGCTAAAAACTGAAAGGGATGAATCTGCAAACAAGCTCACAGCACCCAAGTTAATAGCATAACACAGCAAAATGCCATCAAAAGTGACAATGCCTACAAAAATGACAAACTCATTGACCGGAGTACCCACGCCTTCGGATCTGCAACGTTGATGACTCAGTCATTAGAGAATCTGTAGTGAAACGAAGTAGATCAGCCAATCTGAACCAAACGAACACCGCACAAAGACGGGAGAACAAAACGCCGCACCAAGACGGGAGAAACAAACACTACACTGGAAAAAAACGAGAGAAAAACGAGATCTATGTGAAAAAGTCACTTATTAAGGTAGAAATAGACTAAAAACAAAGTAGAAACGAAGTAGAAGGGTGGTTTCAGACCAAAAAATGGTCTAAAACCACCCCCTCAAGTGGAAGAAGAAGAAGAAAGAAGAGCAGACGATTTTTAGAGAGAAGACAAAGCTTCTCTCTCCAAGAGTGGCGACTAGGTTTGGTTGATTCATTCCAAATCTCAATGTTGCTTTTGTTTTCAATGAATTTGGATTTTCCAAATGTTAAAAAAAGAAAAAAGAATTTGGATTCTCCACTTGCTAAATAACAAAATATGATTGACCAAAAAAATAAATAACAAAATATGGTCTCGCTAGAGAAAGAGAAATAAATAATTTTTGTCAAGGGTCTTTCTCACGCCTCAAAAGCATTGATTAAAAATAAAAATTCATCATTAAAAATTTATTTAAAATTAGTAATTTTAAAAGCTTATAGAGTGAATCACCGACTTAGTCCCGAAATGGTAAGATGTTATCAATTAACCTCTGTATTTATTAATATTTCAAATTGTTCTTTGAAATCAAAAATTTTTGCTTTTGAATCGATCAATTTAGTCTCTGTAATTGTCTCACATAGACAAATATCATTGAGAAAATTTCAATTTCACGGACTAAATTACAAATTTCAATAATTAAGTTGATAATGTTTTACAATTTCAAGAACTAAATTAGAATTTTGTTTTTCTTGATATAACTAGTAGAACTCGTGACCAATTGATGGTGATAAATTTTGGGCTTCCCCACGTCAACACTTCAACAACACTAGGAACTAAATCCGTTTTCAATTGAGAATCTCGTAGTCATTGCTTTCTGACTCTGTTCTGTTTTGCTGTTTGTTTTTTTGAAGACTGAATTTGACAGCAAATGCAGCTCGGCCAAATCCTCAGGGGTCCTTCCACTACGGAACCATCCCCGTCGTAAGGACCCTTCAATTGGCAAATTCTAAAGCCATATCGAACGGAAAGTTACGATATGCAGTGAATGGGATATCATACATCAACCCAAGCACCCCATTGAAGCTTGCCGATTGGTTTAACATTCCCGGTGTCTTTGATTTCAATACAATCAGAGATGTTCCTCCTCCTCTAGGCACCCCCATCAAACTGGGAACATCCGTCGTGAATTTCACCCTTCATGACTTCGCAGAAATAATCTTCCAGAACAATGAGAACACCATTCAGTCCTGGCACATGGATGGATCTAGCTTCTATGTTGTTGGGTAAGACAACTTAATTATTATTTTTTTGGCCAATTGGGTTAATTTAATTAATTCAATTCATCAATTACAAAATTGATTAATCTTGTGTTAACCGATCCCAAATATTTTAATTAGATTTGGCAAAGGCATCTGGACACCCGATGTGAGAAAGACTTACAACTTGGTTGATGGTATTACAAGATACACTGTTCAGGTTAGTCAATGTTAATTTTAGCTTCAATTTGCGGATGGACCCATACAAAGTACTGGTCTTCTCCCGACCTGAACCTATTTTTCTCATACAGTAATTGATATAGTATTTTGTTGATTGTTACAATCTGACTGATCAGTTGCTCCCCGCATATATATATATGATTGCAATGGACAGGTGTATCCAAACTCTTGGACTGCAATAATGGTGTCTTTGGACAATAAGGGTATGTGGAATTTGAGGTCTGCAATATGGGAAAGACGGTACTTGGGACAAGACTTGTATCTCAGGGTGTGGAACGATGAGCCGAGCGTATACACTGAGGCTAATATCCCTCCCAATGCATTGTTCTGTGGCAAGGCTAAACACCTGCACAGGTCGTAAGACGCACACAAGGGACGATTTAAAATTTGATTCTTGGCATCAGTAATTAGTTTGTAACTCTGATCGGTTTTCTTTTCATTCTTATCATTATTTTGTTTAGAAAAATTCAGTTACGAGGGTGTGACTGTCATATTGCAAAGTGAAAAAGAAAAAAAAAAAAGGCAGCTTTATTATTCGGATAATGATCAGGACCATTAAGGAGAGCTGTCATTAATTGATTTGCTGTTTAATTAGATTATTATTTCTTGTAATCATAATAAAAAGATATTAGTTTTCCCACCTCGTTCCCGTTGCTTGCCATGTTCTGCATCGTTACAAGTTGAACAATCATAGATCAATGAGATTGTTAGCCAGCAAAGTACAAATAACTATGGACATTGAGTTTGTAATTTAAAGTGAAATATTATCTCTAACTTCTTTGAAGTTTTGGTATATTAGAAAATATTAAATAAATTTTTAATTTCTCTAAATATTGTGAGTTTTGATTTATTCTATGTAAAAGAAGTTCCTCATTAGTCTCTCATTTTTCTAGAAGCATTTTTCTATATTTATAATTTGTAATTTATAATTGACAGTTCAATTTTTTTTCAACATTAAATGTTATATTATTTGAACTGTCATCAATTTTACCACACTCCTCCAACACCTCACTCTTTTTTTTTTTTGTCGCATCATTTATTTATAAAATTTATCACTTCTACCTCTTGTATATATTTCATCTCTCTTAAAATTAATGTCTAATATATAGATATGGGGTATCCAGTAATTATTTTTGTTTCTTTTTCTAGCTTTGGCTCTACCTAGTGAGATTCCGAAGCAGTAGTTAACATAAATACAATTGAACGACACAGTATACTAGCAGGTGTCATATTTTGGACATTCAAGACCCGATGAATAATCCGTGACTAATTTCTGATAAAAACACCGAAGCTTTCGAGTCGGCGCAAGAACAATCACTTAAAATTACATGTTTTGATCATGTGACTGAGTTGATTTGTTCTTGAGAATAGGTTCACAATATTACTGATGATGATTACAATACCGAGAACGAAGATGAATAGACAGCTATATATTCCCAGAGACAACAGTAGTGTGCGTGAATTAGATAGGATGTATGTATTGTCAGTACTAGTGGAAGGAAGGAAAGAATTGAATTCAGCACAATACAGCGGAGAGAATCACAAGTACTCAGGCGTAGGTGTGTTCACTGTAAGTAAGTAAAGTATACAGCAGGTGGATTCCTCTCGCTATCAAACACCAAGAATCTCTAATGCCGTTTCAGGAAAAAACTTTCAAAAGGCTGGCTTTGCATTCTGTTCCTCGATTTCTCGTAACAAAACAAAGTCTCTTACATCTGATCTGCCATATGCTACCCACTAGGAGGAGGAGCCTCACTATACTCCACCATGCACCTCCTCCTCTTATTAACACACACACACACATATAGAAATTAGAATAATACTCATTCTCTCACGCTCTCCCAAAGAGATATAAAAAAAATTAAAAAAAATTGGAGAAGTGATGGGGAAAAAATAGAAAGGTAAAAAGCAATGTGATAAAAAAAATGAACAATAGCTAGAGAATTAGGATTTGAAACCCTAAAGCTTTGAGTGTACCAAGATGATGTATTGTACACCAGCTTTACTCATTTTTTTGATTTTGTTTTATAAAATTATATTTGTCAAGACTGCTGCCTGATATAACGTCAACAACCTAAATCTAGATTGTTATATTCTCGTTGATGAACCGAAACCTCTAATATACTGAAGCTAGAAAACAATAATATTTTTTTATTAGGAGTTGAAGGGTAAAGTGAAGAGAGACTTTCGAGAAAACAAAAGCCGATCGATTACGAACAATTCCAGAGTGCACTAATAAAACGAAAAAACTTGGCAACTAATATTAAGCATTCAAAATTACACTGCATTTTCCATTTAAGTTTAAACTCTCTAGTCCTCCAGATAATAAAGTACACCATCAACCAAACTTATACAGAAAGCAGTAAATGATAGAAGGCAATAGAATCTGGGAGAAGAAAATGAAAAAAAAAAAACTAGTACTAGCTAGATCCATATTCCTATACCACCCAAAACAAAAGAACGTAACCCACAAAAAGAAACAAACTCTAAGATACAAACTAAGGAAGGAGCACTATGCCACAGCCACTATCTAATGGGAAGAGAAAATTTGAAGGGTGAACAAAAGAGAGAAAATTAGTTAAGTAGTTATATATATTATATATTAATAATTCCTGTTACGGATATGCACCATTGGTGGTGGTTGGTAGATCAGACCAAGAAAGGGTTGGATTCCAGTACCCCAATTCACCCCCTGCAACTGAAGTTGACTCCAAAATGTTGGATATAGAAGATGAATTAGAAGCCACGTTCCCCAGAAACACTGGTGAGGTTTCACCACTGCAATAATTATTATTACCCGATGATGACCTGATCAGCTTCTGATAAAGTCCTTGGATCCCATTACTGTTTTGATATTGTGTTTGTTCCCCAAGTAAAAAGCCTCCATTCTGTTGTTGTTGTTGAGGTTGATGATCTTGATTGTTTCTCCAAAATGAACTGCACAGAACATTCCCAACACCACCATCATAGCTTCGATTATTATTCAGCAACCCATTTGAATTAATTGAAACCAATGGCTCTGTCACCATGTGAGACTGTGAGTGTGACCCCATCAAGTTTAAGTAATTCCCTTCTTCCTTCACTGCAACAGCGCTAACAGTGTTAGGGTTAGGGTTTTGGCTAGCTCTAAGCAAAGCCAACACATGAGATTGAGAACTATTCTGAGGAGAACCCCATAGGATTTGGCTTGGTGGTGCTGGTGGAAGTACTTCACGTTCGATTTCAAAGCCATGACCATGACCAAGTAGTGATCCCGATGATGGTGACCTTCCATTGACGAACTCCGATGCAACCGTTTTCATCTTAGCGGCGGCGGTGGTTTTCGCCGCCGCCGATGAGTTCGACAAGCCGGAGATGCTCCTGTTTTTCCGGCATCCCCCTCCGATGGGGACGTTCCTGAGAGCGCCGCCTTTGGTCCAGTAGCGGCGACACGTCTTGCAGAAGTGGCGAGGCTGAGTGAGGTTGTAGTTGTTGTAGTAACAGAACTTGGTGTTTGAGGAATCGCATCGCGGACACCTCAGGTTTTGGTTTTCCGAAACCGATGACGTGGCGGTGGCAGTTACAGTGGTTGTGGAAGAAGGAGATTGTGTAGTTGGTGGTAGTACTAGTAGAACTCCTCCTCCTGCTCCTCCGTTAATGGAATTAGAGGGGTTTCTTTCTCCTGCTAGGAGGGTAGCAGTAGCACTAACACCACCACCCAACAGTTCATGGATCATCTTCTTTAATCTTTTTTTTTTTTGTGGATCTACAACAATCCAAAAAAAACCAACGAAAAGCAAAAGGGTGGTGAGTCTTTTTGTGTTAGTGGAGCTCAAAAGCTAAAGCTAAAGAAAGTCGGTTTGCTCTCTGTGTGTGTGTGCTGTTGTACGAGAGAGAGAGAGAAAGAGAGAGAGTAGATTTTCGAATGGAATGGAGGTGTAGAATTACTTTGTACAATGACAAACTTGCCTTTGGGAATTCAATTTGCTGGCTTCGTTGCAGTTTGGTACTCGTTAATATCCCAAAACAATATATATAGAATTGTTAGGAGCTGCCAATAATGAATATATATATATATATATGTATACCAACAATGATTCTCTCGTATTCTCATACACTCACTGAGGTAGAATAGTGCAGGGAAGAAAGAGAGATAGAAATAAAAGAGAGAGACTCCGTGAGAAAATCAAGATTTTTTTTTGGAATACGAAAATCAAGATTATTAGTATATTAAGAAATACTCCCTCCGGTCCAAATCTTTGGTTGTTTAAGGTTTTGATACATAAATTAAGAAATAATTAATTGAACAAATTTTAGATTAAAATGACCCTATTTATTATTCATCATTCTCAACTATCCTAATTATTTTTTCACTCAAAACTTATTAATTATATTGAGGGTATAGTTGAAAAAATGTGATAAATTATCTCTTGAAATCCTAAATTAACCAAAGTTTTGGGACAAAAATAAAAGCCAAAACCACCAAAGATTTGGACCGGAGGGAGTAACATTTTTGGATATCCAATGCTAATACACACACCGAGAGAGATAGAAAAATAAGAGAGAAAAACGATAAATATAATAAATGGATAATTGATAAGAAGATAGAGTTTTGCACTAACATCAATAATTGATTTATTATAATCAATTATTTGAAAACCGAGTCCATGTATATGATCAAAAGATTTGAAGCTCATGCATTTAGTAATACTCCATATACAAAATAAATAATTCAAATACATATCTTAAGTCTTGAAACACCCTTTTGGCAAATGTTTCAAAATGCAATTTAAAAAAAACACAGACAAAGAAATAATACCGATCGAATGACTATAAAAGTTTCATCTTCTCCTTTCGCACAACACCTCCAAATTTTCGAATCTCAGTTGATTAGAGTCTCGTGCTGATAACATGTGAAAAAAACTATATAAGTGTCAGAAATGTATAGGTGTTTAAGAAGAGTTTCTTTCTATTTCTATTTTTTATTTGTTATATCATTCATCTATTATATTTATTACTTATCTCTCTTATCTTACCCATCTCTTTCTAAGTGTAAAATGGAATTTGAGTGTCCAAAAATTGTATTGTTCCTATATTAATACACACTGAGAGAAAGACAGTGTTTCCACTTTCTGTTAGGTCATCTGGTCAAAATAATGCTGGATTTTTTTTTTCATGAGATTTGTAGCAATGCTAGAATTTGACAAGTATGAGTGGAATACAAATATTGCTCTTTTTTTTTTGTTAAGCTCATTATTACTTTCGATCTTATGATTCCATGACACAATTGTTAGGATAGATTAATGTAGTGATGATGATTACATAGTCTATGATACGTGCGGTCTTTGCACAGACCAATTATGGATTATGTAAGGGGGAAAAATCATTTTGCATGTCCCACTCAGAGACTAATTATTAATTAGTGTCTATCAAGTCACTTCGTTATTTTCCATACGTACGTCCGAACAGTTTGATTTCCTTTTCTTTTTGTTTCCACACACCAACAGAAAACCAGACAACGGATTTGAATTCGGGGCACCTTTGAATTCATCTCGATCTTTCTATGCATTATTATCCGCAGAAATGGCTATAAATGTATTCTCTATATGCGATTTGGTAATAGACTAATAATGTTTAAGTACTTACTTTGCTTCCATATATATACCTAAAATGTATAATAATGTCATTTATACATATGTATATATAATCGTAAAATCAATTACGATTTATATATAACTGTTAGTATTTTTTTTTTAAAAGGTTCAATTAATTCATCTCCTTTCTTTAGCAAACGCAAAGAAGTGGGGAAAAGGGGGAGGATATATATAAATTAATATTGATAGGGAATTTACTCGTAATGAGGTTGGTATGTGTGGAAGAAAGGATTCGGGGTTAATTAATTTTTATGTAGCGGAAGGGAAGATTCTCCCTTGTTCAAAAAGCAGCGATGTCACAAAGTCCAAGGAGAGGGATAAATCACGTGGAAGTACGTGTAAAGCTGGAGTCCCTACTAACTAAAAAGAAAGAGCCATTGCGCGCCCGAAACTTATGGCTTCAGTTCAGCCGTTCCCCACACTGCAGGCTCAGTGATCAGGCTCCTACCAACAACAAACAAACACACCTCCCTTTATCCTCGGTGTGTCGTTACACAAGCTTCCGGGGCCTGCGATTATTAATTTGAACCTACAAACTGGCTGGCCCTATACAGGTCATGTGTATGTGTGTGTGTAGCTCATATCATAGATATATAAATGGTGAACTAGCTAGATGGATGAGAAATATTGTTCTTATATTTAATTTAGAGTAATGATACATAGACACCCCAACAGTATCACCACCCATCCAACACCTCTTATTTCTTTCTATCTCTCTCTTATTGTCACATCATACTACCTATCACATCTATCACTTCTCTTTCTTCTATCTCTTTTTCTCTCTGGGTGTATACACCCATTGAGGTGTCCATGAAACATTTTCCTTTAATTTAATATTGAACAACACAATTTCAGTGAATACGTTTTCCCTTGCACCAATATCATAATATAGTTAAGGATTGAATTACCCCATCTCACATCACACAGTTATATATATATGTATGAATTTTATTTGTGGGCGAGCCCTGCAAAATGATTCTGAGGAAGTTACTATCCCCAAGGAATCAAAGCCCTGTTCACGGAAACTCGGTGCACCAATGTAAAAGCGCGCGGGTTATTGAAGAATAGTAGTACTAGTATTTCCTTAGAATTCTGGGTCTCAATCTGGTATATGTTTCTTGAATTGCTCAAAAGTCATGCAATTAGTAGAGAAACTTCACTAAGCACCAAAAATATTCTAATCGCAATGACTAAAATTAAAGTGTAGTCACTAATTAAGTGTTCATAATACTTTATACTGTTTTATCTAATAACTGGAAGACAACAAATTGAACATCAACTTTGAGTAACTTGAATGACAACTAATTATCTTTCTCAACATCACTTTGTAGGCATATATTATTGAGCGATTAAAGACAAATGCTACACAGAAATCACCATTAATTTGCTACATGATTAAGATGACTTGTATAGTTGTATAAATTGATGGTCATACTTTAACCAACTATAATATTAACCACCCAAATTTGCATTCCTAAAAATTCCTTTTAACATATATGCAATAAAAGTCAAGGGATAACTAGCTAGTTAGAGAAACAAAAAATATGCGATCAAATGGGACGGCACGAGGAGATTCTCGGAAAATTAAGGAGGGCCTACATGTTTCCGATTCGCAGAACCACATCTCAGTCAAAAAATTTGATTGATTGAGAGACGACGACGTTGATGATCAAGGGCAAATTAATCTTATCCCTTTCGTTACAAAATAGCTTGTAAGTTGTAACCCACAGTGATCTTGGACTCCTATAATTAATATTTATTTGATATATATCGTCCGTTAGCAAAAAAGAATATTAATCTTGACAAATGACTTTGTTCATTAACTATAATCTATTTAGACACCCAAAAACAAAGAAATAGAAGAGAGATAAATGATAGATATTATAAATATTATGATGTGACAATAAGCGAGATATTAGGATTAGATGAGAGGTGTCGGATAGTTAATGGTATTATTATTGGAGTATTCATGTATCATTACTCGTCTATTTATAATACGTATCAATCTGCCATGAGCCTTAGCTTATTCAGACTTAAAAATCCAACACTATATTGTTTTAGACCATTTGAAATTAGTGTTTCTTTCGCCCTAAACCCTAAATCCAACACTAACTTTTGAAAAAAGCCAAGATATAGATGGGGACTAAGAACAATGTTCACATCACATAAAAATGTAGAGCAAACCAATATGTATAAACACGTTCATTTTTACTGAACCTTATGCCATAATTGATTGAAACTGACCGAAGCAACACACAGTCTCCAAATATAAAAACAAAAGTTGTTGTAACAATTAGCATGTGAATTTGACTAACAAAAAACAGCTATCATGTTTCTTCGAACCAACTGCGTGGAAAATACCTAGCAATTAGTTAATAAACCAGTGAATTAAAGAAAATTAAAGAGCTTGTCTTGAGACTTGATCAGAGCATTAACAACAGGCCAATAAGAGGCAAAAACAAAACAAATACAGTGTACCGTTGTGATGTGAATGTCTAAGAATGATAAAAATTACAAACGAAAAAAGGAGAAAGGAAAAGTTGAGAGACAGCACAAAAACAAAAACTGGGAATGTCAATTATTGGGATCGAAATACTATTGATATGTGATGTGATGTGGTATGGTGTGGTGTACTGTACTGTATGCACAGAATATACCAATGCAATAAAAATCAAATCAAATGAACGCCTTTTAACGCGTGTGATGTTTGGAGAGCGGGTAGAAACAGAGTCATCAGTTAGATTTGTGAAAATCTAGAACTGAGAATTCATAAATCTTCCTGAATGATTTTCTATTGTAAATCTCTTGTTTCGTGTGGTTTTGCCCCTCTGTGTAAACAAAAGAAATCACAAGAACTAACAATACAATGAAATTTAGGTTCTGTTTATTTTGAGAAGATGTTTCCTGTATTTTTTTAAAATTAAATATTACAATACTGCAATATTATTTTTAATATTTTTTTGGGTCAAATTTTTATTTTTTTGGTCAAATTTTTTTATTTTTTTCAATGGGACAAAATTTCTTTTCCCTGCCTTTTTATGTAACTTGGATCTGAGCCCACTGGTCTTACCCACGGTGCAATCACTTAAACTTATTGGGCCTTGGAACAATAGGCAGAAGCGATCCAAACAAATGGGCCTAACATTAACATTTGAGTCCGTAATGTATTCTTGACCAAAAAAATGAATCCGTAATGTATTTGACCAAAAAAAAATCCGTAATGTATTTATTAAATTTTATTTAATGATATTGACCGAGGGCATGTTTGGATTGACTTACGTAGAACTTATGAACATAGTTTATGACTGATTTATAAGTTATTTTGGGCTTATTTTTTATAAGCTACCTAGGATAGTTTATCAAAACAGCTCATGACTTATATAAAATAAATTTCACTGTAATTTTTCTTTGATTATAAAAATAATTTATACAACTTATGCCATAAATAGTAGATAAACTTGTCACGGAAAGAGAGGCCTAATACCATCTCCCTCTTCTCTACTCTCTAGTCCCTCCGATTGCGAAGACAAAAGAAGTAATTGGCACTTCGCTCATAGTTGCAAGTTATACACACAAGTTGAATCGGAAACAACACTTCACGCTATTCCCCTTCTTCTTCTCCGATCCACGTGGTTGCCTTATCCTCTTCCCAAACGAGCTAGGGTTCCATCATCCAATTATGAACTGTGAAGTTTGCCAACTCAAGGAACTGGTAAAACATTTTCCTCTGCGTATTCTATTATTCGTGCCGCTCCCTCTTGAACTTGATCACCTTTCCATTGCTTGATGCAGGAACTGGAACACTTTGAGATACGCGAAGTTTTGCGATGTAATTAATTCCTTAACTCTCCACTCTTCTCTGCTGCTCATAATTATTATTATTATGATTGTTGTTAGATTTTTCGTGTTGGTTCGAGATAAAGTTATGACTAGAGTAACGGCGTTGCAGGCATATTGCACACGATCATCTTTCATCGGGCTTTGGGTCTTGTGCGTCCAAAAGATGTCGACTTGGAACTGTTTGACGTCACTTATGTGCGTTTTGAATGTTAATTTGTTGCTATCACCACCATAACGGATGCGTTATTCTCACTGAAGCACACTATCTAATTATGTTTTTTTTTTATACTATGTGTAAATAAATGTATAAATGTATATACACGCGTTTTTTGTGAGTGAAACATTCGAATTTCCACTTTTTAATTAAACCGTTTTGTGTTTTTTTATTGTGTGGGTGTGTAGGTGCAATGTGGAGAAGCGGAGGTTGAAAAGAAAATAGAAGATAAGATTGAGCAGTTCGTTTGTTGGGTGGAGAAGCATCCAAATAAAAAGAGTCAGGTCAGCGATTTGCTACGTGTTAATGTGAAATAAGAGCTACATGAAGTTGTTTTTCTATTGTAATTTATACTTATTTTATAGGGCTCTGAAATTGATGATGCAGATATGCTTATCTTTCTACGAGGTAAAAAACAAACAGGCATCTTGGTTCAGTAACAAGATTGAACGCTTGTATTGGGAACAGTGGTATATTAATCTGAATGTGGCGCAGCATCTGAAAGCACATTCTAGCAAGTCTCATCATTCCAAAGTTGTTGATCCAGGAGGTACAGTTACTTGCAGTGTTCGTTAAACTAAGGCCCTGTTTGGATAACAAGCTTATCTACTGCTTATGGCATAAGCTGTATAAGTTACTTTTATAATCGAAGAAAAATTATAGTGAAACTTATTTTATATAAGTCATAAGCTGTTTTGATAAGCTATCCCTGGGTAACTTATAAAAAATAAGCCCAAAACAGCTTATGAATCAGTCATAAACTGTGTTCATAAGCTCTGCATAAGCCAATCCAAACAGGCCCTAAGTCTTCTTCATATTTCACTCCTACTGTGCAATTAGCTCCTTCGGCTCTTACTCACTCACTTTTTTTCCTTTCGTTTATTTGTCTATTTCTCCATGTTTCTCATGATTAGAGGGAACATTGGAGGATAGAAATGCTCGAAGTGCAGCACTTGAAGCATCGCTTCGTGAGGTTTTATTTCAGATAATTAAATTTGTTAACGAGAAGAAGGATCATGTTCCGCCAATACCAAATCTTGAGGGTGCCATTTCATTTCCCTATGAAATTACAATACCTAGGTGAGCTGTGTTTGCTCTGTCTGACCATATCCATTGTGATTATGCATCTCAGATATTTTCTTAATATTTTGATATCTTTGGTTCTGAATGATTGTTCTACTTTTGCTGAACGCTGAGTGTGTTGCTGATGTGCTGTCTTTGAAGCCTTTTCTTTTTCTTTTTCATAATGTCTTTTAGAGAATCTGTAGAGCTTTTGGAGTCCAAGGGTTTTTGGTTAAGTACAATTAAGTTGATGTACATGGACGAATGGAGCATAAAGTAAGATGCAAGTTAACAATGTTTTAAAGGTGAAGTTTGAGGATAACATCATACCACAAGTTGTATAATTTTGATATTTGCAGATCCATCTTAGGGAAGATCCAACATAGGATTCTAGTTGGATGGACAAATTGCTTGTCATCATGAATTGCCTATCAAACTTAAAGGAGAATTCTACAGAACAATTATAAGATCAGTGATCAGTGATCCTCTAAGGGAGTTTATATTGGTCACTCAAGTGCCAACCAAAAAAAAAAGTATAGTGGATATGAGAATGCTAAGGTGGATTAGTGAACTTACAAGAAAAGATTAGCTTAGGAACAAATGTATGAGAGAAAATTCGACTAGCACTTACTGAGTAAAAGATGAGAAAACTTACCTAGGGTGGTTTTGTCATTGTTAGCAGTCCAATAAGATAAAAAAGGGTAGGAAAAGACTCACCCCCACCCCACAAATAAAAACAGAGAGAAACTATTTGAAAAGACTTTGTTCTAAATGGTTTTACTCTTCTACTGCAAAGTGCATTTTTAATGGATCACACTAGTGTCAATTGATCCATTTAGTCAAACTCGCATTGTGAGATAAGGCTTGGCTTTTTTAATTCCTCCTAATCCAGAAGGGGCAGAAAAGCTTGAATAGCTAGGATCTAGCTTAGTTGAAATAAGTGCAGATTTGAATTTTTAGAAAACAAATTAAGAGGAAAATAGATTTGGTTCGTATGATTATTTTTCTAGTTAATTCAAAATCAGGAACTGTTTGTTCTGTTAACATTGAACTATAATGTAATGTAAATATAATGTCGTTCCTGATTTGTTACTTTAATGTGAACCACAATGTATTTTGCTTTAGAGTTTAATAGAAGAGATACCAGGGTGAGAACAGAATTTACATGTTCATAAAAACTGTTTTCAGAATATTGTTTAGTAACATATATTATTTAGTGCTGACATAATTTGTATTGTTGATATTTTGTTACCTGCTGATTTGTTTCGAGAGTAGACCTTTTGGATGATACTCATTGATGAGAATTCCCCCAACACTATTTGTTTCCTTGTTTTGCTGATCCTTTGGCCATGAATCATTAGTACATAAAGATGTAGTGAGGTAGGACATTTCGTCAATTAAACAAATGCAAGTCTGATGCTTGCGCAGCACTATGATTTGATTAGCATATTTTTGTGGACTACAGATTTAATTTTAACCCCATACAAGTTTTTGCCCTTTAGGAAATAAAGATCCAGATTGGGCTCTGAATAGTAAATACATAGAGTTTTTTTTTTCAGTCTCTTATCTCTTTGGTATTTTATATTTTCTAGTCATTGGGGAGGGGTTGTCCAAATCCTTCATAGTAGGCTAGGCATTGGCAGCCCTAGTCTTCCAAATCATCACTCTCCTATTCTGATGTCACATATTTACTTATAGTTCTGAAATGTTTAGCCATTGCAAGAGTATTCTATAAATCAACAAGTTGGATGCTCATTAGGGTCTCTGCAGAACAACTGTATGATATTTGCCCTGGTTGGTGAAACTTGCTTGGCTGAAGTGCCAGCAATGGCTATATGATCTCTGCCCTGTCATCATTAAAACAAAAAAGAACTCTTTTGTCATCATTAAAACATAACTATTTATTTTGGAGTGTATTTTTTCAATTCCTCTAATTTTTATCATCTTGGCATCGGTTGGTAAGTATAAACAGCAATTGTTTCATAAAGTCAAGATTTTGAGAATATCTGTATTGGATGAAAATTTCTAGCCTTGGGATCTTGCATGTACTTTAGAAAATTTATCTGCCAACTTAACACTGTGCTGTCATTGACCAGTTCATCGGATTCTGCGTTTGGCATGGACATGATCAAGAGAATGCTCCAGACTGGGCATCCGACAATGCTAAGTTGATTAGTGTATAGAGCGGTTTATGATATGAGATTAAATGGATTCTTGTTCATATGTTTAAGCTGGAAATATGGTGTTACAGAAAGCTTCTAAGAAAGGCAAGGTTCAATGTTTGTGTAAATAAAGCAGAATCTATAAAGGTTAAATAAGTTGTTCCTCTTTTCAAATACGTCCCCTTTTTAAATCTCACTTTTCGCATCTCGGTTATTTCTTTCATTCTTCTTCTCACCACTCTCCAGAGCTCAGAGTGCTCTGTAGAAGCTATGTTCAATGTCATGTGAGTGACTCAGACCACGTACTGTTGCTGATTGCGTCAAGATGAATGCGATTGGCTGTTGCTGATTCCGTGAACATCACACGATGAAAACATGGCATGAATTGAAATTCATGACACTGTTGGTAAATCATGCAACATTTTGCATCAGTCGATTTCATTAGACAGTGACTACCCGTCGTCATTGACAGTTAGGTGTCAGCACGCCAATGGATGACTCCAACCTACTCGTTGATATTTTAGTTCCATTTTGGATTTGATTCATTTGATTGTAGTCCTTTGCCGGTTTATCAGGACCGTTGGTGATTGTCATCAATAATTGAATTCCCAACTGCCTCGATATGACTCGTTGGTAACATTGGTAATCCACTAATTCTAATTTAATGTCAGCTTTTAGCATTTTTTTTTATCGACAATTTTTTACCAACGGTAATGCTGATTTTTTTTTTATTGTGAAAATAAAAGGCAAGCTGTAGTGTTTGTATGTGATTTACTGTCGCTAAACATAAAAAATTATTTTCAATGCATTTGATTATCCAAAATCATAGTAAAAGATCAATCACTATCCTTATTGAACTAACTATAAAAAAAAAAAAACATAAGCAGTCATTTTGTATGTAGCCAGGCCAGGTATAATTAATGCAAGACCCGCACCATTAATTTACAGGAAATTTCTACGGTCTAGTTGATAAAACAATGATTTTGAAACTGTTATTTTATTAACCAATGATAAATGAGTTTTATTATGTTAAATTATTATTTTTAAAGACTATAATTTTTTATATTATATTGTAGTTTTTAATCTCTCTTATTTTACAAATTTATCCGTATGAAAAATACTCATAATCATATATCTACAAATAATTGATCGTATTGAGGCATAAAAGAGATACATATGGGAGAGATAGGAGATACCTTGAGTTTTGCTGTGCTTTGTGCTCCGAGGGAGAGGTGGATTTCGTGAGAGAGAATACGAGAATCTGCTAGTTATCCGTAATTTTAAAATAAAATTTGAAATAAAAATAAATCTAAAATTTAAGGACTGAATTGCAAAATATTTTTTACCAATGATACTAAAATCGTTGTTTTTATAACGGGATCATAGAAATTGTCTAATTTACATGCCATGCCAAAGCAAAATGTGGCTCCTCCTCCTCACTTACTCCCAAAAGGAAGAGAGGAAAAAGAGGAATGAAAGAGAGAAATCAAAGAATTGACAAAGGAGAAGGATGAGAGGAGGGGGTTACTGAAGTCAATTTGAATGGAAGTCAATGTATAATTATTAAACATTAAACAAAAAGTCAATTTTGTTTTGAAAATCTATTAAAATTATGAATTCAACACTTCCAAGTGTGTAATTTATTTTTCAAAACAGTACTGAAGAGTTATATTCTTGAATTAGTTAGAAAATTAACATTTAAAGCTGTGATTATATATACATATACCAATATAAATACACACACACACAAATCCATTTAAATTAGGATCTAGTTTCTTTAAAGTGAAGAATCTGGTTCCTCTAAAGTGATCAATTCACTTTAGAGTTTAAAGTAAATATCTCAATGGTTCCTACAACAAGGCATATATACGTAAAATTTGTATTGAATGTCATGTAATAGGACGATCTCTATCATTAATAGCAACCAAAAAGTTTTTATTAAAAAAAATTGATAAGTGACGTCAAGGATTACATATATATATGGATGAAAAGTGATATATCTTCAAACAATTATTAATGGACAAGTTGGTGTGGGATACGTTAACCAAATTAAGAAACTGAGTGCTCCTTAGGCATTTGCCTTGAAAAAATTGATTTGTATTCTACTCCCTCCAGTACAAAATATAAGCAACATAGTACAAAAATATACAGATTAAAGAATACTTTGAAAATATGATAATCTTAATTAATACTCACCAGTTTTAATTTTTTTCCAAAAACACCCCCTTTGGTATCTTTCATAAATATGAATATTGCATTAAATGAATTGTATAATTGAAAAACTAGCATTTAATTTATTTGAAATTGGTGAATGTTGCTTATATTTTGGACAAAAAAAATGCATTTGTTGCTTATATTTTGGACCGGAGGCAGTAATTACTAGTGTTGTTTGGCTAAAATTTAGAGACTTGACAAACAAGATGCGTAAACCAAAGAAATTGAGCGCTCCTTTGACATTTCCATTAAGAAAATTATTTTGTATTCTAATTAGTGTTGTTTAGACAAAATTTAGGCATTTGACTCTATTATAACGATGATTACATTTTATAGGATAAACGCATAATTATAATTATAGATTAAATAAATTAGCTATGCTAAAATATTATTTTTAAATATCAATTAAATATAATAATATGATTTTCTAAAATTAATTTTACTAAAGATTAAACTAAATGGAACTCTAGTGAGTTAAAGAGAATATTAATTAACTAGCTCAAGTATTTCATGTGTTGTGCTCTCTCTTTTTTTGATTCTACTTCGAGGAGTATCCCACCGCCTATACGGCGGGGACTAATCTCCCGCGGGAGTTTGTTCGGCACCTCTAATGGGTGGCATCCCTCCCAGCTGAGATTTTTTCCATACCCAAGGCTCGAACCCGAGACCTTGGTTAAGGAGCGAGAGGCCTTAACCACTCACGCCAACCTCAGTTGGTTTATGTGTTGTGCTCTCTCTATTTCAAAATAAGTGACGTTTTTATTATCAAAAAAATAATTGACGTTTTAGATTTTCAGTGAAGCATTGATTTTTCCCTCAATTTTATCCCAAATAAATGTGATGGTGTGTAAAACACTACTTGCATTTATAGAAAATGAAAAAGATAACATTGATAATTTAGTAAAGTTATTTGACTCATTAAGTTATTTATTATTATATTTTTGTGAAAAAAAAATAAATGTCACTTATTTTTGGAACGTAGGGAGTTTAGTATTTTTAAAGTTAAAAAATACAAAGTTAAAATTATTTAAAAAGGTACGATATTTAAATTTTATAAAAGAAATAAACATTATTTAATTGTAAAGATGAGACATTTGAAATTGTAAAAAAATTTATGAAAATAAAAAGTGTGAATTAAAACACATCATCACTTGTGTCTATTAGTTTAATACAGTGTTTTGAAATTTAAATTTATAATTATGAAAAGTTTTGACATTCAAAATTGAAAAATTATAATTGACTAAATTCAATATTTATAAAAAAAATCTAAAAATATTAAAATAATTATTGGTAAAAAAATAATTGATAATTTTAATTTGAAATATTATTATAAAGGAGATTTTATTTTTATTTTCATTTTCTTCTTTGTTTTTTCTTTCTCTGTACTTTTTATTGTGTTTTCTCATCAAGTACATTGTTCTGATTTGTCCTGTAGTGAGGAGTAAAGCCCAAGAACATGACTTGTTCCCGAAATTAAAACTTTGTTGGTCTTGAATTCCTGGGTAATCGCTTACTTCTTATAATAAAAAAGGATCATAAGAATTGGAGATATCAAACATAACCTTAAATCATGTGTTAAAATTTCTAAAACTTCGTTACTGGCTGCAAAATAGCAATCGAAATGCATGGAGCATGGAGCATGCCATGGAGCTTGGTGTTGGTACAAGCTCAAGCCACGCCTCGAATCTGCTGGCCACCGTGTCACAGTACTCGACCTCGCAGCTTCTGGCACCAACTTGGAGAAAATTGAGGATGTTGATACTCTTTTGCAATACTCTGAGCCTTTGTTGCAGCTAATGGCCACAGTTCCCCCAAATGAGAAGGTGGTTCTCGTGGGTCACAGCCTCGGAGGGATGAACATAGCACTTGCCATGGAACAATTCCCAGAAAAGGTCGCTGTCGGTGTTTTCTTAACAGCCTTTGTTCCGGACATTGAGCACAAGCCCTCTTATGTATTTGAAAAGGTTTGCTTTCAGAGTCCCCGCTTGGTTTAGATTTTCAAACCTCTGTTTGAAGCCCAAAATTGTGTTTGAAAGTCAAACATTCAAACACAATTTTGGGAAAAATTGTGAATATTTGTTTTAGACTGTAGTTGCTATGCTAACGTGATTTTGGGTCCCAAAATCAATTCTAGTTGAAGGAGATTGTGTTGTTTTTTCGTTTGACAAAATTAATTCTAGGTGTAGGACTTACACAATTTTTTATATTTATATATCAAAAGTGATTATACCTTTATCATTCAAACACAATCAATTTTTTTGAACACATTTTTAAAATATCACTACCAAACACAAACCAACTCTTCTCAACCAGGGACGGACCCAGGAATTTTACGTTGTGGGGGCAAAACTCTTATATAAATTTGCAACGTTAAAATATATCATAACATTTCAAAAAATATATATACCTAATGTCCAAGTGAGACATTTAATAAAGAAAAAACTCTTTAACTATGACTTACCTTTAGTTTTTTACAAAAATATCTATTGTTTTTAAAGGTTTATCTCAATAAAATACAAATCTATATTTTATTTAAAAAAATTGATATTTAAGTGGAGAGAATTGCCCCCACTCTACTTAATATGGGTCCATTATACACATTATATGTATAAAATATTACAAAGATACTTAAAATATAGTGGGGGCAAATGACCCCAAAACCACCGACATGGGGCCGTCCCTGTTCTCAACACAATTTTTTTAAAATCAATTCTTCAAACACAATTCTACGAAACACAATTCTACCAAAATATAAAACAAATGGACACCTAGCCTTAACAATGTTTTCTAGAAATGTCATCAAGTTTTTTCACTTGCACAGTTACAACTTACAATATATATTCCTCTCCTGCACTTCTTAGCGTAATTTTCATAAACATCAAAATTAATACATTTTAAAAGATGTTAATCTTTACGTGTCTCAATGACACATTAAATAATTTTAGATTGATGTAAAATTTTATAGAAATGATCTATATATTAGTAACTTTTAATCCAATAGTTAATTTTAAAATATAATTATCCAGTAAAAAATTATTAGTGGTATATTGTTTTGCAAGTATTACACCAGTATAATTTGATATTCCTCATGTATGTATTATATTATTCATATACAATATACACGCCTTTAAATCTAAATCTTATCCTTAATTAGGTAAAAAGTGGGTGAGAAATTTGCACTCCATCTTCTTTTTCTCCATCATATATGATCACCGTCACCATTATTATTATTATGTAATCAACACCACCAAATCATGTTGAGTGCAACATTATTATTATTATTATTATTATTATATATTTAATCAACACCACCAATATCATGTTGAGTGCAACAGTATCTTGGGAGTACCCCGGCGGCTGAATGGTTGGATACTGAATTCTCCCCAAGTGGAAACCAAACATCAATGTTGTTTGGTCCCAAATTCTTGTCCACCAAGCTCTACCAACTGTCCTCCACTGAGGTAACTACCACACATTGCAAAAACGACCTCCTTGTCTTATACTAGCTAAAGTAACCCATGCTTTAATTTGCTTGGATTAACATTCATCATTCAAAGTTCCAAGTCTGCAATAAAAAATAATAATGGTAATTGGATTTCGCAGGATCTTGAATTGGCCAATACTTTATTGAGGCCATCGTCACTTTTTATGGAAGACTTGTTTCAGCAGAAGAACTTATTCTCCAAGCAGGGATATGGGTCAGTCCCACGTGCTTTCATTGTTTGCACTGAGGACCTTGGAATTCCTTTGAAATTTCAGCTCTGGATGATCCAAAATGCTGGGATCGATGACGCAATAGATATTGAAGGCGCAGATCATATGGCTATGCTTTCCAAACCACAAGAACTATGCAATTCCCTCCACCAGATCGCTATTAAATACGCATAAATTCATGAAGCAGACTCTAGTTTTATTTGGTGAAATGAATTATAAGTAGGATTAAAATAAAGTTTTTTTTTAAAAAGACAAATGAAATTGTATTAAACTATTAATTAATTCAAGAAAGCTCAAGTACAAGGTGTACCAAGCTCAAAAGATTAATGTACGTCATATGTGTAGACCAACATTGTCTCACAAAGACAGTAAAGAAAGAGCAAAATGTGTATCAGTAACTATGACGAGCTATAAGCGTTCCTGTGAATGAAACTAGTTTTGATGGACCAAATTTGTGGACCAAACTAAACCAGCACCGAATTCCTAAAGAATATGCCTTGACAGTACATATTAAGTTGCTGTAACTCCTCTTTTGCAATTATGCAGTAGCCGCATGTCCTAATAAATATGCATCACCCACATATTTAATTGAGATTGATAATACATTTGCAGCATTGTAGATGACAGTGAGTTAACATTGCAGGCCATAATTTTCCTATCAGTACCTCTGCCTTTGTACTGTGATTGCAGAAGCTATCCATTCATGATAAATCCAAGGCATGCTGCTGGATTTGATACCCAGTAATGGATATGTAAAACCAGCAACCATCCCGGTAAAACAACAACCAAGAGTTAATTTTAATTCTCTCCACGATGACATTCACGGGTCCCCGTTTATCACTGAAAATCAAACCATTCTGCTCAACCAAATAGACCACAAACTAGCAAACCAAATTACTTGCCACAAGTGTGCTGAATCTCTGTTGCATGACAGGTGAACTGCATGAAATGGATTTTAACATCTTTATCCAGTGCTGACTCCACACCAAAAATTTATCTAAAAAGTTATTTATGTTTCAATATTTTTATCTAAAAAGAAATTTTAATAAAATTAATATTATTTAGAAAATTTTAATCTATTTTTCTTAAAAATATATATAATGAAAGAAATAACACGAGGAAAACTAGGCACTGAAGCTAGACGAGTTGTCAGCAATGAAAAATTAGTTATTGCTATCATGGAAAAATTATTTGTTTTAGCATTCAATTTTGACCGCAAATTTAAAGTCCGGTTTTTTTTTTGTCGTTTAACAATGTCAAATTTAGAGTCCATTCAATTATCGGTTCGAGTGTTTTAAGTTTACTCGGCAACCCAAGCAGACTATTCTTTGTGCAGTGGGTCAAGCTACAGGCCTAGCATGGACAATAGGATGCGATGGACTATGAAATTTTGCTATTATCTAATCAGTTAAGAATTATAATTGTTGTTTATCTGTAAATAATTTGTAACTAATTAACTACAAATTTGCTTTCATATTCCATTTGTGGACCATATGAAATGATGGTCCATGATAAAATCATCCCACTAACTAATGCAGTTAATATATTCTCAAGCGAGTAAGCAGGGGATAAATCTCCCTGAATACACATGTTTGAAGGATCTAAACTCCTAATCAGACCATCACATCATATTAATTAATCAATTAACTTTTATGAACATTTTACATTTTTGTAGTATTTTATTCGTCTTTCAATTTTGTTTACTTTTATTTCATTCAGCAAGTTCTAATCAGGGGTGGACATTTAACGAGATTGCGAATAAAAATTGGCAAGTTAAAGATACTTGTGAGATAAAATCTGTATACTTGTATATCAAAAAAAAAAATCTGTATACTTGCATGTGCATAATCGGTCTTTGAGCTTGGCTTGGTTGGTAAACTTGTTACAAATAGCAGTTTTCAATTTTTTTTTGCTCTCAAAATGTTGGAGGCAACTTCAATTTTTTACAATTTAGTTGCCATTCTCTTAAAGCATGTGATTGTTACGTAATTGGATGAAACTAGCCCAAAGTCTTTCATCCTTCATCTCACGTAATTCAATCATCCTATTCTGTTTTTTCACATAACCCAAACTAGCGTGACTTCGAATAAGATTTATACAACCAAGGCAACGAAGCTTTCAATTTGTGGTCTTGTACTATTGCATGGCATGCTTATTTGGAGGAGCGAAAAAGCAAACTCCACGTACGAAGAGAAAGGCATCCACAAGACACCCTGAAATATGAGAATATTTTGGATTACTAATATAGGATATATCACAATTCACAACAGGTATCGCAAGGGGAAGGCCAGGCTGCTGGCTAGTAGTTTCACTAGTTCAGATTTTATGCATCTGATATCCATGCTATCACTCACCAGACTCTCTTCTGAGATGGCACATAAGCATAGAACCACATATCCATAGAAAACTCAGTAGCAGCATGTATTTAACTCTGAACCGCCATAAAATTTCTCTCCATTCCGTCCGTCCATGCCACCACTACCTGCTTTCAGCAAGCGTTCCATTCAATCAGCAAACTAACATTTGAGCACATCAAAAATTTCTGGGCAACATCTTAGAAACACTCGAGAAGAAGAAAGGCCTACTCACCCAAAAATGCAGTGCTATAACCATTAATAATCGCAAGATAGCCAAGCTTCCAGGGGTTAGACAACATTCAAGCAGTTTGGGTAATTACTCAATTTTCTGTCTGCAGAATTCCTTTTCCCGAGAGCAGAACTCTTGAAATCTTCTTAGACTACAAGAAATATGTTCATTACTATTTTTTAAGGTATACAAGAAATAAATCATTGTTAAATTACGTACCGTTTCAGAAGCACTTCAGGATTATATGGAAACAAGTGCTTTTGATGAAGATTTCCAATAGAATTGTTCAAAGATAGTAAACACTCTGCAGCTTTTTTGAATGGTTTATCATTATGGTGCTTCAAGCCATATTCACTGTCTTCCTTATAACTCTTGATATGCAATATGATACTTCCATTTTTGTCAACTGAAGGCACTCCATCTTCCATAAACTGTCGACCATCCCCTAGAACTTTTCTTCTCTTGCAAGATGATTGATTTAAAAATTCTCCAAATAATGGAAATTCCACAAATAATTTCCATGAGTTGCATATCAAATGTATGCATCTACCAACAAACGTGCAAAAGAGAAAAAGTAAATGCCAATTTTTCAAATAGCAATAAGTGTCACGGTAAGTATCACAACCAAAATTCACAACTTATTAGTCATCCTCTTTCTTAATTTGATTCACCCTTAACATTAAACTAAGGTTTTGAACCCTAAACTTATCATCCACAACTGAATAAAGGAAAAGCAAATTGGCAGTTACAACAATTTATGAATTGTGAGGCTGATCAGAGTTTTCTTTTACATGAATCATAGAATGCAAGATACCAAACCATAACATTGAAAACCATCATAAATGAAGATAAGACATGCCCAAAAGATATGGCAGAAAACTAGACACTAAAACCAAATCTGATCATAACCAAATCTTCACAGAAAGGGAAAATTTCTTCCAAAAGAGTTAGTATAATATACCTTAGAAGATATTTAACACAGCTTATTCCAGTATGTTTCGAAATGAGGTAGTCAAGAAGCACTTGATGATCATAATGTATCTGCAGATCAGCAAGTGAAAAACAAGATAATCAATAAGATATTTTTGTTTTTCAAATAAAAAATAAATAATGAAGTGGATAGAATGAGTTGTCCTATCAGCAAGTGCTAAAGTAGTAAATAATACTAGCCTCTGAAAGAAACATATGGAAAAGGTGCACAGGATTAAAAATGTCTGACAGGTCAAAAGGAAAATCTCTCTTTACATCCTGATATGCAGCATCCTTTCTTTCAGACCTACATCATCCAAATCTCATGATAGTAGATCTTTCCATAAGTTGTTTAATAACAAAAGTAAAAGATTAAAGACACTTGCTTACTGGTGCTGGAGACAAGATGATAAGCTAAGCAATTGCAAAAGCACTTCGAACAATAGATCATCCTGCCATTCAAGTGATAAATATTACTGTTGAAACTACAAGATATTGTCGAGAGACTCAATTATTTTGCTAAAGGAAAACAGACTCTGGACTCTCATTAATGCCACAGTTTTGCAGATATATGTCCAATCTAAGAATCAATGGTACAGACACACTCAAAATGTCCCATTAGAATTTGAAGTATTCTGACATGAACATGACAGCTTCTTTTTTAAGGTTTTCATGCTTCAGTTTCCAGTACATGATCACCTAGCCTAACTTGTCAGAGATCTCATCGTCCTTATCAAACATCCATATGGACCCCAGAGTTTAAAAAACCCTAAATTTTCAGAACTGAAAAGTGTTTTGAAGATAATGGCCATGTCAGACATGCTTCATACTCATAAACTACTGTGCACAAGCCGCATGAAAATGGTGAGTAGACAAACCTCACAAAGATATAGCTGGAGAAAAGATGACATGAAGTTCATACATATCTCCAAGTACTTTTCATGGTTGATAGAGATCTCAGTTGGAAGATGATTTTGAATCCACTTGAAAAGTTCTAGTGATCCCATTTTACTGCAGAAATGATCAAGCTCTGGATCTGGGTTAGTGGTAAAACATGAGCATAAAGTTGAACAATCACAGTGGTCTGCCTTTAACCCTCTTTGACCGATCAAACTGACAGAACAATCCAGTAAGAGGAAAACAGCTTGTCTTTGTAGGTGGCTGGAATGTATCCCATCTGCTTCTCCATCAGACAAACTCAATAAAAATGGAGATCCTTCCAGACAATCACCTTGATCAGACTGAAATTGAGTCAAGGGTTGTAGCAGAAGCTCTTGAAAGTAGTTATGAAGGATTTCGAGCCAAGAAAGATAGACTGAACAATCTAGACATGAGAATGAGCCAAGCCTGATCATTAGAATCTGCATAGAACATGGCAATTGGATTGAAGAGTGCACTTCATACAGGAGTCGTTCATATGATACAACATCGAGCAGTATTGTCATACATGAGAAATAGCACAATTTTCCATGCCACTCCCTTATACCTGTCCTCCACCTCCTATTTAAGCTAAACCCCGTCCTTTCAACGTCCCTAACTAACTAATTGTACTAACTAACTATTAACACCCTACTGTCACTAATATGTAACTAACTATTGATATTTGAGAATCTCTAACACTAACAGTCAGCACTAAAATTTCACTTCCTGTTCTTTGCATACCACAAAATGACAGAAAAACATTTGTTTTACTAATCTTAACCTTCTTTAATGATCAATATCTGCATTCAATCCTACAAGTGATGAAAAATTCAATTCTTGAGTTACATTGAACAAGTAGATGACACTTACCAGCAACTTGTGTTTCAAGTAATGGATGATGCATGTCTCAGCACTATCCTCTTGCTTGGTGAGACACCACTTTATAAGTCTAGGTACAAGATTCCTTACTGTGACAATTAGTGGATGTTTGTTGGTAGAATCACAACCAGTTTCCACAAGATCATTCTGGTCAACCAAAGAGCATAGTAGCTGAAGAAAAGTCCCAAGTAACTTGATTCTAGGCTCCATAGCACTGAAATTATTGAGATGTGGTTGATCCATAGAAGAGCTTTTCTTCGAACTACCAATGTTACAACCCCAACACTCATCCAACAAATCCCAAGACATATTCAAAAGACAAGAATTGACAGAGTCATAGTACACTTTGACAAGTCCATCATCATAGTCCTCCTTCAAGTGTTTACATATAACACGCAGCGCTCCAGTGATGCCAGCCACAGTAGACCAATCACAATTCCTCAGCCCATATCGCAACAGAAAATCAACATCAGGAGAATCAAAGTCATTGTTTTCACTCGAACACGAGAGCATTCTAGCAAAAGCCATTTCCAAGGAACAGCACAAAAAATGGATTAATCCATCCCAATCGTTCCCCTACAAATCATTACAGGGAATCATATAGTAGGCACTAGGCATAACATAACCTTAACTCAGCAAGAAAACCAACCACTATTTCCATACCGTAGTGGACACAAACTGTGAGGTTAAGATAAGAGCATTGACAACCACATGTTGAACAAATTCACTCTTGAAAGTAAACAAAACCATCTGCCACGAAAAAACAACACGGAAGAATATTAGCAAGAACGTTACACAGGAAAGCATATCAATGAATAGCTAGCTGGTTCTGACACTAACCATTTTGGTTACGATTTTGGGCAGACATTGATGAACAGAACAATGCTTCTCCGAACCGTACAGTCCTTCATTGTTTGGAGCAGAATCAAATTCACGAATCCGCAGCTGAATTTTTCTCACGACCTAGGATGAAAATTCGCCAAATAAATGGATGAATGAATGAATGAAGCAGGTGGAGAAGATTTCATAGTATTTTGAAGATGAGAACCTGAGAAAAAGTAATTAGAATTTCATTCTCCTTCTCTTTGGTCGTCGAAACGAACGCCTGTGGTTCCTGAGGCACATGGAAAGCAGGTTTGGTTAACCGGATCAGTTGAGAATTGAGTGAGAAAGGAAACACTGTAGTTGAAGGTGAGTGAGAACAGTGAAACAGACTGTGTAGGGGCCGAGAGACTCGTCGACCAGGCGGCAGAGCCACCACAATTCGCCGGCCGGAGACATTTTCGGGCTCCCAACCTTGTTGTCCGGAAGGGAAAAGCAACAAACGCTGCCGTTTATGGGCTCGCAAGTTATAGTTTGTTTGGCCCTAACCCATACGAGATTAAGGGTCTATTTGGATAAATAGTTTATTTAAGCACTGTTGGCATAAACACTTATCATATAAGCTCTTATGCATAAGCTATTTTTATAATCGAAGAGATAATATGGTGAAACTGATTTCATATAAGTTGTAAGCTGTTTTCATAAGCTCTCCTGGGGAGCTTATGAAAATAAGCTCAAAACAGCTTATAAATCAGTCATAAGCTGTTTCCATAAGCTCTATCAAACACGCTGACAAGTGCTTATGTCAGTAGATAAGCTCAAATAAACTCTACATAAGTCAATCCAAATAGGGCCTAATTGCATTGCATTTTTGTCTACAATTGAGCATTTGCAATTCCACCAAAATAGAGACTTGATTGACGGAGGGACTTGAGGCCTGTTTGAATAAATAACTTATTTAAGTATTTCTGGCATAAGTGTTTATGCATAAGCTACTTTTATAATCGAAGAGAGAATATGGTGAAACTGATATCATATAAGCCGTAAGCTATTTTTATAAGCTATTATGGGAGCTTATGAAAATAAGTTCAAAGCAGTTTATAAATCAGTCATAAGCTGTTTTATAAGCTCTGATAAACACATTGACAAGTATTTATATCAATAGATAAGTCCAAATAAGCTCTACATAAATCAATCCAAACAAGACTTTAATGATAGCATTTTTTGTTTACATTTTTTATCTACAATTATTTCTCTAGTTACGATCAAGTCCCTCCATCAATTTTTC
This sequence comes from Glycyrrhiza uralensis, assembly GCA_030159175.1. Lineage (NCBI taxonomy): Eukaryota > Viridiplantae > Streptophyta > Magnoliopsida > Fabales > Fabaceae > Glycyrrhiza > Glycyrrhiza uralensis. Next base: position 46,407,069 of record BRZY01000001.1, on the reverse strand, counting down.
ATTCATTTGCTGATGAAAAATGTTGACGGCGTTTTAATATAGTCATGTGACATATAAGGTGGCAACTTCTCACTGATGTGGGGAGATGCAAACGTAGCTTTTGAGTGGTTCAAATTACACAATTATGATACTTTTAATAACTAAAAGAATAAAGATGGATAGACACCCATTGGGTGTATACCACTAGAGAGAGATAGAATGAGATAAAAAAAGTGATAAAATAATGTGATATGTGATGTTATAGTTAGAGAGAAATAGAGAGAAATGAAAGGTGTTAGATGAGCGGATTAATTTTTGAGGTGTATGAGTATCATTACTCTAACTAAAAATACAATTAAGTTAACACTTTGTTTGGATGCCAAAAGAAATAGGAAAGAGAGAAATAGAAGAGAAGAAAAATACAAAAGAAATTAAGTAGAAATTGTGTGTTATTTGGATTAATAAAAATAGAAAAAAAAGATGAGCAGAGAGAAATAAATAAAAATAATAAATGATAAATTCACCCTTTATAGTCAGAATTTAATAATTTTTTTTGCTGTGATAGAATTTAATAATTTAAAATTTTCAATAATTAACATTAATATATATAATTTATTTATGGCAGGTCTTCGATGTTGCGCATTTTAAAAACTAGCAAGTTAATATAAATGCATTTAACAAGGTGACGGGTATTACATTATGCATGACAATAGGAAAAAAATGAAAAAATCTACCGTCCTACCAAGCAAGCTCGCATAATTGCACCATTTATCTTGTTTAGCGTCAAAAGCCCAGTATAGAGGTCACGGGTGAATTCACGGGTGTCATTAGGTTGAAAGGGATGATGGGAGGTCTTATTTCTCCTAATCAGAGTGCTTTTGTAGGAGGAAGGCTGATTCAAGATTATCTTGTTATTGCACAAGAAGTTTTTCATAGTTTAAAAAGGAGGAATAAGGGCGGGAGAGAGAACCTTGCTGTTAAATTGGATATGAATAAAGCCTATGATAGGCTAGAATGGGTTTTCTTGAAGAAGATTTTATTAGCCTTTGGGTTCTGTTCAGATTGGGTTAAAAGTGTGATGAAAATGGTTTCCTCTGTTTCCTACAAATACAAAGTTAATGGGTTTGTCAGTCAAAAACTGGTTCCTCACAGAGGCTTGAGGCAAGGGGATCCTTTGTCCCCGTATCTCTTCTTTCTTGCGGCAGATGCATTATCCCTCATGTTGACCAATGCCAAGGAGAAGGGCATGATTCAAGGAGTTCAACTCTGTGAAGGAGCACCTATTCTAACCCATTCTTTTTTTGCAGATGATGCCCTTCTTTTTGTTCGAGCTACTACAGATAACATTTACCAGGTGGTCAAGATTCTTAATTCCTATACTGCAGCCTCGGGGCAAAAGATTAATTTGTCCAAATCTGGAGTGATTTGTGGGAAACATATGGATGGAAGGCTAAAAATCAGATTGGCAAGCCTCCTGCAGATGCAGCTTTGGGATGACCCTGGAAAATATTTGGGCTTACCGGCAGATTGGAGTAGATCAAAGAACTCAGCTCTCTCGTGGATAAAGGATAGAATCCTAGCTAAAATCGAGGGGTGGAAGGAGAACCTACTAAACCAAGCGGGTAAGGAAGTTTTAATCAAGGCAGTACTTCAGGCTATTCCTAATTATACTATGTCGATTGTGAGGTTCCCAAAGAATTTTTGTCAAAAGATTTGCTCTGCAATTGCACGGTTCTGGTGGAGTTCATATGGGAAAAATAGGGGAATTCACTGGAAGAGTTGGACAGCCCTCACTGCAGGCAAGTGGGAAGGAGGATTGGGCTTTAAGGATTTTGCGGATTTAAATTCTTCTCTCTTAGCCAAGCAGGCTTGGAGAGTTTTTCATAATCCTGAGGCCTTGTGGGTAAAAGTCTTAAAAGCCTTGTACTTTCCTAACACAGATTTTTCATATGCTAGAAGGAAGAGATGCGATTCATGGGCATGGGCAAGCCTTCTTCATGGTAGAGATGTTATTCTGAAATCATCTAGGTGGATAGTTGGGGATGGCGAGAGTATAAATATTAAAATGGACAGATGGCTGGCGTCTGGTGATTTAATTGGGCAACAAAGAGGGGGACAGTTAAATTGTGTCAAGGAGTTAATTGATGTGAATAATAGAGAATGGGACGGACAAAAAATTAGGCTTTTTTTTGAGCCAGGCCTTGCAAGGAAAATTGTTCAGACTCCTTTGCGAAGGATTCAAGGGAAGGATACGCTTTGCTGGCCACCAGCTAAGTCAGGTGATTACTCTGTTAAATCTGGTTATTATGAGGTCAGGAAACAAAGGGAATGCCAGGTGAATAATCCTTCCACTTCTATCAGGATCCAGGACAGATTTTGGAGAGACATCTGGGGGGCAAAAATTCCTCAGAAAATTAAAATATTTTTGTGGAAGGCCAGCCACAATATTTTGCCCCTTAGGGAGACGCTTTGGAAGAAAAAAATCTCACAATCTATTATCTGCCCTATTTGCAAGAGAGATGAAGAAACGCTAGAGCATGCCTTTTTACTGTGTGATTGGACTCGGCCTGTTTGGTTTGCATCTCAGCTCCAGATCTCTATTGATAGAAATAGGATAACTACTCTTCAACAATGGCTGGAAGGGTGGTTTAACCAACTTCAGAACAGGCCAGATTTCAAGGATTATGGGATTATGGTTCTTAGTTGTACATTGTGGGGCATCTGGAAATCGAGGAATTCAGCGTGTTTTGAAGGAAAGGAGGTTGATCCTAAAACCACTATCTTCCAGATTAATTTACTACTCAAAGATTGCGAGTTATATATTAATGAGGTAAGTGGGGTTATTGAGGAGAGAGTTGTTAACTCTAGTCGAGTTGGGAAGTATTGGAGGCCCCCAGTAAGTGGAGGTCTCAAGATTAACTGTGATGCTAGTTTCAATAAAGAGCTTAAAAGGGGATATGCAGGCATCATTATTAGGGGAGATTCAGGAAAGTTCATTTCTGGACTTACCAAGCAAATCTGGGCTTCCTCCCCCTTGGTTGCAGAGGCTTTGGCTCTCCGGGAGGCCTTGTTTCTGGCCGTTAATCTGGGACTTCAGGTGGTTACTTTTGAAGGAGACAACTTAGACCTTATTAAAGCATGTAGAAAAGAGGTTAGCAGAAGGGATATTATTAACATTTTACAAGATATCTGGGATATGAAAGGAAATTTTACAAGATGCGGCTTTACCTGGGTCTCTAGGCAAGGGAATAAGGCAGCACATCTGGTTGCAGCTCTTGCAGATCGGGGTGTTCTTCCAGGCAACTGGTGCCTCTCCCTTCCTTTGGTTCTGAAGGAAGAGCTTCAAGTGGATTTCTCTGGCATAAGGCTTAGCACCAACGTGAGCCATCAAAGAGGGGATGATCCGGGCAATGAAGTTCCTCATATATGGGTGAGATCTGAATCTGAGTTGAATCCGTTTGCTCATGGTTCAGGGGTTGTTAGCTCGATGGCAGATGATGGTGCTGGGTTGACGATGGACAGGGTGTTCTTGGAGGAGGAAGAGGATAGAGTGTTTGATGATGGAGGATAGCTGTGACGCTTTGGCTTCGGTTTTTTGGTCCTTGGGCGTTCAGCTTTCTTAGTTTTTAGTTGCTTTGGTAGATGCTATTCTTTATTAGTCTTCATTGCCTTTGCTTTGTTTGTTGTCTTTTGCTTTGTTTTACTAGCCGCGATTGCTTTAACTTTTGACTCGGTTTGTTTGGTGTAGTTTGTCTGTTAGTGGTAGTTTGATCAGTAGCATGCCTTTTCTCAGTTGTTATGTGGCTTTGCGTATACTGAGTGGTGTGGGCTTAGCCCTTGGTTCTTGTAATTGGCTGGTTGTCAGGGCCTTTGCCCTATTGGAATGAATTTCCGTTGACCAAAAAAAAAAAAAAAAGAGGCAACAACAAATTACTCCCTCCGTTTCAAAACTATAGCTTTTTAAGGTTAATGCACACAGATTAAGAAATATTTAATAGAAGTAAAATATAGTTATAGATAGACTAAAATACCCTTATTTAATGAAAGAGTATTTATGACAAATTATCTACAAATCTCTATATTATTAATGTCAACTACTCCCACTAGTAGTTATTAAATAAGGGTATGGGTGGAAAAAAATAATTAATGATACTTTGGAATTGTAAAATTGCAATAGTTTTGAAACAAAAATAAAAGGCTAAAAGAGCTATAGTTTTGAAACGGAGGGAGTAAAATAAAGGGAACTTTGTTTTGAGAGAGAGAAACCAAAACAAAAAACTGGTGTCGCGGGAAAGCAAGGGCAAACGTGGAAAAACTGCAATGTTTCCCTCTTCTACGGAGATCTCTCGCCTGTTGGGGAGAGAAATGTTTTTGGGTGGGTCCCACCAATAAAATTTCTCTCTTGCCTTATTTTTCTGTATATCCAAACTGGAGAAATTCTTTATTTCTCGTCCATCTCTCTCTTCTTTATTTCTTTCTTCGCTAAATCTATTCATCCAAACAAAGTATAAATTAAATAGAAATAGGCTCCTAGTATTTGGCCGTCAACAACTGGGGATGTAAATGGGGCAGGCGGGTACGGGTAGTAGCTACCTGCTATCTGCCCCTGTTTGATATACCTGCTATCCGTACCCGCCTCATACCCACGCGGATATCCATTATCTAGGTTTTAACGGGTACCCGTGAAATCCACAGGTATCCGCGGATATCCATGGATATTAAAAAATTATATAAAAATTCCATTAAAAGGAATTTTTTTCACACAATATTTGTCATAATGAACATCACATTAATAAGACTAAATTATACCAATCATTATAATTTTAACTCAATTGTTATATCAATAATTGTTCAATTAAATAAAAATAAATAAAGCTACAAAATAAAAAATATGAGTGTGAGAATTAATATATGACACAACAATAATACATATTTTGGAGTCACTTTGTTCAATATTAAAAAAAAGTAAGACAACAACTAAAAATAATGCATCACACTCTAATAATTGTCAAATTGTGCATTGGTATTTTAAACTTTTAGGTATGTATATAAATAAAAAGAATTTTTTTGTAATTTTACTAACAGGTACGAGTACCCGCGGGTATGGGTACCTCACTACCCGTCTCTATCCCCATTCATTGGCAGATATCTCAAATACCCATTTAATTTATCTGTAGATACTCGTTAAGATATCCACCCAGTACCCATAACAAATTTTATCCACGAATACCTGCAGTTATCGCAGTTATAGATTTTTTTGCCATCCTTATCAACAACAACAGAACAAAGACGGGATAACATAAAAAATACACATCTAACATTTTTTTTATATACAAATACGACATCTAACATCCATAATTTATGCTTAACTAAATTTATATAATAAATTAATAATAGTTAAGAAAAGCTCCTGTTCACTATTCTTCACTAAATTTATATAACTAAATTTAAATTTATAAACCAAATTTATGAAATACCTGACACTAATTAATACTTCATAATTTATGCTTAACTAAATTTATATAATACTTAAGAAAAGCTCCTGTTCACTATTCGCACCAGTTTCCCCTGGACTAAGGATGTAAATGGGGCGGGACGGGCACGGGTAGTAGCTTCCCGCTACCCGTCCCGTTGGATAAATCTGTCCCCTATGCCCGTGCGGGTACCTGCTACCTATGTTTTAGCGGGTACCCGCGATATCCGGGGGTATCCATGGATATCCACAGATATTTATTTTTTTTAAAAAAACTGAAAAAATCTAAAAAATCTATAGAAAAAATTGTTTTTCATACAATATTTTATATTTGCCATAATAAAATTATAAAGTTGTTAGAGATTGAATTATTTCACAAAATTACAAAACCCAGCATTGCAAGGAAATTACCCCCCAAAACACGAGGACTAGCTTTAAGTAAAAAACAATCAAACATATTGTGCAGAACAATAAAACTAACTTTAAGTGTAGAACAAAATTTCCCCCACTAAACACAAGGACTAACTTTAGAAATCAACATATTTACATCTCAAAATCTTCCCCCATTGGAGCAACTCAAACAGCACAATAAAAAGTAAAGAAAGAAGGAAAACAAGCATTAAGAAAAAGAAAAAGTTGTTACAGTAGCCTAAAAAATGTAGAGAAGAAGAGAAGAGGGAAGAAAGAGTGAAGCCAGTGAACTAAAGGTCTTAGACGACGCTAAAATCTTCAATCAATCTAGCTCTTTTAGGTTAATATATAAATAAGGTTAATTTTGTAACTTTCTAATATTAGTGGGTACGGATACCCGTGGGTACAGATATCTCACTATCCCCCGTCCCCATTTATTAACGGGTATTTTAAATATCCATTTAATTTATCCACGGGTACCCGTCGTGGATTTTATCTGCGGGTACAGTTAATTTTGCCATCCCCACCGTGGACAAGTGTACTCTAAGTAATAATATTACTTTTGACTTATCAACGAAAAATCTCAATGATAGATTCAAAATAGTTCCCCGGCAGTACTATAAACATTAGACACTTTGAACTTGTACTTACGTTTTGATGTAAAAATTTTAGTTTTTGACTTACGAGGAAGTTAGTTTTTTTTATTTTTTATTTTTTTATATATATAAAAGAAAAAACATTATTAAATAATTATTAATTAATAAATAGGTACTTTTAGAGAAGTTAAAAAAGATAGCTTTTAAAAAATGTAAAGAGTAAAAGTTAACTTTTTAACTTTTATGAAAAATTATTAATTAAAAAATACATACTAAAAATATTTTCGAAGAAGCTTATCCAAACTAGTCTTTGATACAATTAATCTGCATTCAAATTGAAAAATAGCAATCTAGAAAGGCAGCAAGGGTTCACTCAGTAAGGCCAACAAGCAGAATATTTCCTGTGGGAAACGTAGAAATAATACTGCATCTATGAGAAAAATTATAGGCGGAAACAGGAAACCAATAGCAGAAGCATAAACTCCACCAGTATTAGGGTATGTTTGGATTGACTTATGTAGAGTTTATGAACACAGCTTATGACTGATTCATAAGTTATTTTGGGTTTATTTTTTATAAGCTACCCAGGATAGCTTATCAAAACAGCTTATGACTTATATAAAATAAATTTTACTATAATTTTTCTTCGATTATAAAAGTAGCTTATAGAGCTTATGTTTTAAACAGTAAATAAGTTTGTTATCCAAACAAGGTCTAAGTTTGAAATTACTGGGGGTTTTTCCCCTGGCTCCAACCAAAAAAAAAAGTATAAGTTTGAAATTTGGGACTTATGGCCTGACAACATCAATATTTTGTTTTTATTTTTTTTAGTTATCAAATGCTTATTTTTTACTACCATTAACATAATCAACAAAAAAAAATTAACAAATCATCCCTCTCATCAAGTAAACGGACGGGATTCTATGCAGTTGATTTATTACCGCAGAGAACCCCAACCGTAACGATAATGCAAAGCGGTGTAATAAAAAAAAAATGCAAAGCAGAATGTTAGCTATGGATTAAGAAAATCTTCTAATTCCTTTTGACATGATGGGACTTCCTGAAGTAAGGATCGCGCATAGCTTGACGAATATATATCTCATCTCTTGCATATGCATATGAAAGAATTAATACACATTTTATCAGACTCTTTTTATATGTTTTTTCAACAAAGTATAAATTCCGTTTAGGATAGTTAAATTTGGCCGTATGCCGAAGAACATTGATAACTAAACTGTGTTTCGGTGAGTTTATGTTTGGTCCAATAAAAATTTAGATTACATGAGACACAATCCCTTACAAGTGAGAGAACATAATTTAAACTCAAATCATAGTTAATGCGATAGGAGAGTTCAACCATCGGTGTCAACCCTCGTTGACGGCATTTTAGTGAGTTTTTTATTATCGTGATTATGGATAAAATTAATTCTAAATAAATTTGTTGAAAATCATAACTGTCATTTTCTAACTAAATTGTGTTTTTATAGTTAATTATATGTAATTCAAACATTAATTTATTGTCATATAAGGAGTGTAAGTAGAAATAAAACTATATATATATATATATATATATTGTCTAACACCTCTCAGGTGAAAAAATAATCAAAATGTGGGTAGCTTTAGTTCATGATATAGTACTTAATTTTGGTTGTAGGTCTGGAAGAACATTGGGAACTACGTTTTTGGGTGATCTTTTGATCACGAAAAAACGTGATTTTAAATTAAATTGATTATGAATAAATTCATTGAAATGAATTAATAATTGCTACAAATTATACTAAACAGTCGTTTTTCAACTAAAATCTGCTTTTATAGTTATATTTAATATCTAATTCAACCATTTGTTATCTCATATAAGGAGTGTAAATAGAAATAAAGCAAAAGTAAATGGGTCTAACACATGATCACCAGAAAAATAATCAAATTGTGGATTATTTTTAGTGCATGTTTAGATGCAAGTAGTTATCTTTATCAAAAAAATAATAAAAAACTATTTTCTGATTACTTTTTTTATGGATAAGCTGATCACTTTGAGTTAAAATTAATTTTGCCTCCAAATATTTCAATTAAAAATGGACAAAAAAACTTGTGTTAATGTAAATAATTCATATTAAATTTTACATTAAACTTATTTTTAGAATAAAAATATTTTAACACACATTATTTTACTTCAAACTAAATTTTAACTAAATCAATTTTTAAAATATAATTTAATCCAAAATTATATTTATCAAAAACTAACCCCAAACACAATTATGTGTTTAGATTTCCATTTGAAATTTGTTAGATACATTCTGATGTAAATTAAAATAAACTAAAAAGCAAGAGTTATACTTATTCTACAAATGCAATTTTTTGGGTAAACGTAGAAACCAAACATGCCTCCTAGTTATAAAGGTTCTTCGGCCCTACAGCCAAACTTAAAGATCATAAACAGAAGTTACTCGAAATTAGAACAGAAACAACTTGCTCAAAATAGAATAGAAACAACTTTACAGAGTCTCATAGTGTAAAAAAGCAAACAAAAGACAAAGCGCAGACCAAGAGATCATTCAGGGAAACAGTAATGAGGAATTAATAGCCCGCAAAGGGTACATTTAGTACGTTACTGTTTGGCAAGGAAGGTGGGTTCGTATTCGAGCGTCCTCGTTTCAAACCCCCTTCCCTCCAAATGTTTTCAATTCCATTCCATTAGCACGCCGCTGAAAAGCGAACTAAAGAATAAAAAAGAAAGCGCCACGAGAAATAGAAATAGAAATTATAGAACATCAGACAACAACACTTGCATAACTTTATATGAAATTAAATTAAAATATTGAATATATTCTTCCTCTAAATTCAGCATGCAAAGTCTACAAATGACAAAGAACAAACATTAATTAGTCCAGTTTTCGGCGTGGATATTTAATTTATTTAATGAACAGCCTAAAGCACAGATCACGTCAGCTACAAAATAAAATCACACAGCTTAGTCATAAAACAGAAATAAGCCAGTAAACATACACATGACAATAGAGTTCAAAAGAGAAAACTAAACAAGAAATAGGGGAAAAAAGTGACAAGTGTACTACTAATTTAACAGATGATAATTATACCCAGATTCGCTTACACACACACGCCAAGCCAGAAACCCTAAACTTAAAACCACCAAGAACACCCTCCATTGAAACCAAAAAAACAGAAATAAAGAACACAAAAAAAAGGGTTCATTTGAGACCATTTCCCGGTGTTGAAATGGCCAGTCCAGGCCAAGAGAAGCAATCTCCACCGACAAAGCCACCTTCTCCACCTTCTAACTGCCACGTGTTTCCGACGCCAGGAGCCGCAACGGCGCCGCCAATGTTGGGCCCGTCGACCATTCCCGGAAAGGCCCAACCCGCTCGCCCAATACCGAAGCCCATTTCCTCGAACCCATGTCCAAGCCCAAGCCCAAACCCACCCAGTGCCAGAAAGCCGGAGCCTTGAGTACTGTTGTTCAGCAACGAAGTGAAGCTCCCGCCGCAAACGTTCACATTCTGTTTGACGTCGCCGTCAACCCCGAACGGCACTGTCCCTACCGGCGTGGCGGCGATGGGAGCCATCGCAGGGAAGTGGTGGTCCGGTGCCGAAGTCACGGCGGAGGAGGAGGAGGTGGCAGCGGCGGCGTGGTGGGTGCGGGAGCGCTTGGCGTTTTTCCGGCTTCCCCCTCCGACGGGGATGTCGCGGAGGGTGCCGCCGTGAGTCCAGTACCGGCGGCAAGCCTTGCAGAAGTGGCGGGGCTGGGAGTAGTTGTAGTTGTTGTAGTAGCAGAACTTGGTGTTGGTGGAGTCGCAGCGAGGGCACGGGAGGTTCTCTTGCTCTGGCGGCGGCGGCACTCCGGCGCGGCTCTGGGGCTTGGTTGATCGGCGGCTCTCGCCGGAGTCCGACGACGGCATTAGGTAGTTGTGAAAGAAGTGGTGTATAGAGTGAAAAAACAAAGCAGAGAGGGGTTTGTAAAGGGAAGAAGTGAAAGGAATGAGGGGTGGGGTTTGTGTTGTGTTGTTGAACTGTTAATTGATATGGAAGAAGCGTAATGAGTATGTGTGTGGGGTTTTGGGGGTACTGATGAGTGTGGTGGGGCGAATGGAATGGAATGGAGAGGGGGGGGGGGGGTGGTCTTATGGGAAACAAGAGAGAGAGAAAGGAAAGAGAGTCAGAGAGAATATCTGTGGTGGAAACAGAGACATCTTCTGAGGCTTATATGAGGCAGAGTGGGCTCAGCTTCACAGTGTTCTGTTAAGCATGACATTTCAGTCGGCTCCAGAAGAGCCTCTCTCTGCTTGGGTCGGCTAATAGGGCTGCGGCTCCTGCACACCCCCTCCACTCTCTCTTCCTATTCCTCTCTTCCAATCAATTTTCATTTTCAGTACTCTACCCTTTTTGTTACTGTTATTTTTTTTATTTTTTTTCTTCAGGGGTTGGCTTTTGGGACATTATTAGGATCATTAGGTCAGGATTATTAGGAATAGGGTGCATAAATAAATATAAATAAATAATAATAAATAAAAGTAGTGGAAGCATTATTCTCATCCGGTATTATAGTGCTTCATTCCACCGCCAGTTAAATGCATGCATTTGCCTTTGAGGTAATTATGAGATGCGAAACTACCCCACAAGTAAAATAAATTAAACTAATCTATCTATTATTATGTTAACATTATACAATTAGCTCTTCTTCCCATTGATCATGGTCAGGTTTCTAATATTATATGCATATATTTGTTTCTCCTGTCTTTTCGTTATGCAATCCGCTTTGACGTTGGAGCTCATATAGGCCGTAGGGTGTTTGGCCATGGCTTATCTATCATGCATCGAAGTTCGATCTTTGTAGTTATTATTATTATAAGAAATGGATAATGTATGTCACAATCTAGCCATTTTCAGCATGCAATATTTTTTACCTACCAAAAAAAAAAGCATGCAATATTTTTCCCTCTAGTTAGACAAACATAAATTGAATTCAACTCATTTCTAGAAAATGTGCCATTATGCACATGTAAGTAAAAATGCACATCACCAATACCAACAAAAAAACATTTCATAGGACATGTCATTGTTATTGGACGTTAGTCGCCGTGCCAGCAGAGAATTCCAAACCTAACTTTGATTAATCTATACCACAGTATCTATAGGAACAAAAATAAGGCTCTCTCGGAAGAGATGATATAGATTGAGTAGGGGCCACCACCGGTGCAAAACCCAATATGATTGATTTTCTAAGACGTGCAACAATAATAAGAGCGTCGTTGGTTTGGTTTTGGGTTTGGTCACTAGAAGACAAAATGGGGGAAAAAATTGAAGGTACTTAAGCGGGTAGTAATTTTATTGTGTGATTGTAGGATTAGGATTAGCATGGAGTGGTGGTGGGGACAGAAGCGACAGAATAATGAGTGTCGGGCAGCGTGGGGAGCAATAATTGGGTCTCCCCTCTGATTTCGGACGCGTCATGTCCGCATCAGATTCCTCCTCCGTACCCTCTGTGTTACTCTATTCTCTCTCTTCTCTCACTCCATCTTCCACCGGATTTTGCGCTTCACTGTAGCCCATTACCAAACACTGGGGGGTTCCCCCTAACCGCACACGCACCCCTGTCCTGGCCGTTCGATAGCGATCGGACGGTGATGTTCCTGTCCAGTGGGGTACCAGGGTGAGAGACACCTGTCAGCGACAGACCGGTGGTTGTCGGTGGTGGTTGTGGGGGAAAAGTGGGCTCGCGCCCATCGAATATGGTCTCCGGCTAACGCAGAGAAAGAGAGAAAGAAAGAAAAGAATCATGGGTCGCTGTCAATCAGGAACACACCAAAACTTGGAAAGTTGAGACCTTACTCTTGTCTCGGAGGACCCAAAATACACTACACAATCACAATCACCATCCATAGGCCATAGCCTTCTGTTTCCTCTTATTATTATCTCGTCTAGCACAGTCCCACTGCTATGTTTATCTTTGTTGTGCTTATCGTTCGTAATTGATATTTGATGATACTGACACATTGCGTCCCGTCCCCGCCTCCTGTTTCACCAGCTCCTCTTCCCCCCGCCCCCCCCCCCCCCTCTCTCTCTCTCTCTCCTCTCTTTCTATTCTCTTTTTGGCCTATTCTGCGCGTACGTGATTCCTTCCACTCCTTCCATCAATGTGGAATTGGAACTTCGCGTGCTTAAAATATATTATATGTTTTTTGCGTGACAATTGGAATATGTTTATTACTGCCACTGGAATTATTAAAACGTCATTTAGACCAAAAAGAAATTTCCTTTTCCAATTTAATGCGAATGAGAATGAATGACTGAACGCAGGTGTTTGTGAAGTTCTGAACTTGGAGAGGCTCATAATTCTTTTTTTTTTTTGGCGTTTTTAAGAAAGACGGTGAAAAATATCCAGTGATCTGTACCCGAAAAACATGAGCTTTGATCAACTTTCAGCTATATATGTGTGAAAATAGCTATGAATTGACACTTATCGGAATGTGTCTATTTATGTAAGTGAGTGAATTGTTGTTTTATTTTTTAAAATTGAAGAAACTGAGCCATTTAGTCTCAAATTAATAAAATTCTAAAATAATTCCTGTAATTGAAATCTTCGATTACATTATTTTATTTAATTTTAAAGATTAAATTGACAAAAAATAATAACATGATCAAAAAAATTCAATTTTAGGAATCATTTAAAAAAAAATTAATTTTAAGAAACAAGTTGTCTTTTCATATACTAAAATGGTGATGTACTCTACCAAATTTATCAGTTTTTTTTATCCGTATAGGAAAAAAATTTATCAGTTTTTGTTAACATAACATTACAACTGATATTAATTAAATTAAATATATATAAAATGGAAATTTTTTATTGAAAAACTTTTATTATATTTTTAATGAAAGTATAGCAATTTTCACTTTCATATATTAACCTAAGCTATTTATGGAGTTCTTAGGTAAACAACTCATTAAAAAATTCACTTGTAAACATTAATCCTCAAATTGAGTTCTTTAATATAAGCAATTTTCAAGTTGAATTATTTATATAAGCAACTCATGTAATTAATGCAGAGCACTTTCGATTGAAACGTGTGTCTATCTCCTTCCCACCACGGTAGCAAATTAACGGTCACTAAGAAGATGTACCAGTCGTAATTGACCCTAAATTTGTTTGTTCACTGAAGGAGGATGAAAAAAAGGCAGATGGTTTGTTCACACCAAAAATTAGAGATAAATGGATGTGTAATCCTGTGAGTAGTAGGTTGGTTTGGTTGGACTTCTTAAACTACCAGGGCGCGCGCGGAAGGTGTGGAAAATATATCTATTTGCAAAAATCGTCACCATCAATAGGGACAATTAGGAAATGAAATTCTATGTCTATTCAAAACTAGTCAGTTTTCTTTTTCTTGAAATACTCGAGTGCACCGCCAGGGTCACTTCTTGTTAATATGCCAACGTAAGTAATAATCACATAGTACCTATGTTTGGGTTTTTTTTTTCTCTAGCACTATTTAATTTTTTATTTACCAAATTAGTACTTTTTTTATATATTAAAGTAGTACTCTTTTGAATAAAATATTTATTTAATTTTTTTAATGAATTAAATATTAATAGTTAGTTTAAGATTGTGATTAAGTTGTTAATTATATTAATATTTAATTGTTAAATATTTATTAACCCAATTTGTGAACTAATTGATAATATATAGAAAATAGCTCAAATTGATTCAAAATTTAAAAATACAAATATATAAGTGATACAAACAGAAATGATACAAAAGTAAACTAAATGCAAATGATAGGAATTTTGTATTGCTGCATATTAGCTCCAGAACAGTGAGGATAGTTTTTCTTGTTATGTCCTTCACTTCGGCATAGTCTACGTCTCTTGGGATGACGACTCTTTTCCGTTTGATCCATTTCGGTAGGAATTCTTGTGAACTGTGGACGACCATTTGGATCTCTCCGCATTGCTGGATTGTGGCACAATTTAATTCCATTGTATTCTGGCCAATATGAACGGTTAGACACCGATTTGAACTCTTCGCGGTAAATATTGTATACATTTTGCAATGTATACTGGGAAGACACGTATGTCATATAGTCGTGGTCAATATGGGAACAAGAAGCGATGACGTGCGAACAAGGATAGTGTAATGCCTAAAATTCACCACAGTCACACCACTATCTATGTATGTTTACTTCTAATGTCCAGCAGGTCGGCCCGATGGTGGGCGAATCAACTCCTCAACTGTGAAAATACTTTGTTCTCAGTTGAAGACATGAACGCGATGAGAGTTGGATATTGCTCGTTGTATCTCAAGTTTTTCGGTGAGAACATCTGTGTAAATCAAGGTAGATGCCATCATTGCTTCAGCTTGCCTTCACCGTTTGACAAAATTTTCAGCCAACCTGTAATAGGTTGCTTGGACCAATGCAGTGATTGGAAGATTGCTTGTATTTGTATTTTTAAATTTTAATTAGTTGACAAATCGGGTTAATAAATATTTAACAATTAAATATTAAATTAGTTGACAAATTGGGTTAATAAATATTTAACTATTAATGTAATTAACAACTTAATCACAATCTTAAACCAACTATTAATATTTAATTCATTAAAAAAGAATTAAATGAATATTTTATTCAAAAGAGTGCCACTTTGGTACATAAAAAAATAGTGCTAATTTGGTAAATAAAAAATTAAATAGTGCTAGAAAAAAAAGCCACTTTTGGATACTTAAGTGGATCTCACTTACACACATCACTCATTTTTATTTTTTTTAATTCAAGTACCTAATAGGTACTCAACCTCTCCAACCCAGCAACTCTAAAAAATTTACTAAATGGTCCCATTAATAACTCTACATCCAATTATAACCCATAAAAATACGTAAAACCCACGATGAGAGAGGAGAGAGAGGATATTTGTATAAACACCCCTCCCTAATAGGTACCCAAGTTTTTTTTACTCTAATAAAAGTACCTATATCCATTAAGTACCATTTATGTATCCTCTGATGAAAATGCTCTTGGAACCACAACAAATACTAAAAAAAAAAAAGGCCATTCGATCACAAGTTGTAAAATCACATGTATATATTAAATTAAAATTGAAATAGGAGTAAACAAAGGAAGCAGGCAGCCACAACAAAAGGCATTGTTGACAGCTACAGTTTGATTTATATAGGAAAATAAAATAGTAAAAAAAAAGGGGGCACGGGGTGCTTGCAATTGTGTAGACAAATAAATATTGAGGTACGGAAACAACAAAGTGAAAGATCAAAGATCCCGAAGTTGTCTAAGATTCACAGGAGAGATGTATCTCTTGTCTCCGTCAAGTAGCTGCTTGGCGAGAATTAGGTTTGCAGCCTCGCTTGGATGGTAAGGATCCCAGAACACGTGCTTGTACCTATCTGTGCACATACTCGATGTAGGCCCACATGGAATTATCCCTGCGAATTGGCCCCCATTCCCGCAGCATGCTCTACTCGATGTTGTGAACCCTGCAAATTAATTACCCATATAATATAATATCATATATTGAATAATAAAGGCTAACATGTTAGTTCTGCTAGTGCTATCTTTTCCTTTTCAAGAGTTTGGAACCGATCTGGTTAAAGGGTGAACATATATAGTGGATTGGATTTAACTTAATTAAATAGTTAAGTTATTAGACAATCATTTAATTTAAATGAAGATTTAGACAAAAAAAAAATATGAGAGAAAGGAAGTAGTTACCATATTTATCATAATTTTTAATGAGTTCCATTACTAGATCATAAACATTTGCAAGGACGAATTTGGCTCCGGGTAGATTGTCGTTTAGCTCAGCAAGCAAATCCTTCAATCGGGCATTGTATTGAAGTGCGAGTTTGTTAGCCAAATCCACACATTCATCTTCATTCAGCTGATTTATAGTCTTCTGGTAAGGTATACACCCTATTGGGCCCACGTTTCCAATCACAAACTTCCGAGCATCCATTTTATATAGTCTCTGTCATTCAAAAATCCATTTAATGTTACCCTCTAGAAAATTAAAGTTTGATTTAATCAATAATTGGCTATAGTTTGTTTTGATGTTCAATTAGAGTCAATTAAATTTAGATTAAGATGCATACGGTTAGTTGAGCCCTGAAATGATTAATCATGTCGTCTATGAAAGCATCTGGGCTTTGAGAAATTCTGGCTCCAATGGAGAGAACTGGGAGGAGATAGTTGTTGAGAAAGTCATTGGCCCCAACAGTGATGGAGAAAATGGATTTCTTCATTATGTATTCCTTTGCTTTGGATTCACCCAGCAGTTTGTCAATCTGTTTTCTTGTTATGCTGAAGTAATCTATTTGAACATCCATTCCTATCCTATTCACCTGAAAATAAAAAAAAAAATACAAAACAAATTTAAGCACATGGCATGAAACAATTATATTTCTCATTATTATACACAGAATGAATGAATAAGGTTAATTAATTAAGGAATATAGTAACAGGGGAAGTTGCAAATACTGACAAATATTCTTCCAGTCGCATTCAGAATTCCTCCTCCTCCCGAAGCATAATTCACTCCATAGAGTATGGATTTCCCAGTTGCATTTGGCGCCAAAAATGGGGCAGCAAAATTTGGCTGTCCCAACTCCTCTCCTGAAGAGGTTTAAAAAAAAAGACATTTAGAAAAGAAAAAAAATGTTTCTTGCTATTTATCTTCTTACTTTATTATTTATATAGCAAGTGGTATAAAATTCATGTAATAAAATAAATATGCAAGTAACATTGTGGTTTAGAGAAATCGAAATGTTAAGTGTATGTTAATAATTAAGGACAATTAATAGGCTCACACAACATTACCTACTATATCACCAATGGTTCTTCCATTGGTGTAACGGCCAGTAGGGTTTCCACCAGAGGCCTTGAAATCGATTCCATTGGGAGGGATGTTTGCCTTAGAAAGAGTTGACAGATAGTTATTGTTCCCTGCATCCACCAAAGAGTCCCCAAAGATGAAAGAAGCTCCTAACCCATTTTTCTGAGCAGCAACATTTCCATAATAAAAGCTCAGATTGACAAGCAAAAGCAGAAGGACCAACATGTTGTAACACTTCAACAAGGCCATTGCTTTCATGCTTAAATCACGATACTTCACCTAAAGAAGCACTAACTAAAGTACCATTGCAAGATGCAAATGCAGAAGAGAAGTTTATAAGGAGCAATTTTTTTGTACTTCACAAGAGAAAACTTGCAATCCTGTTTTAATGAAGTTAAATTTGGTTTGACCAGTTTTTTATTTTAAAAAAAAAAATGATAAAGGAGTGCACAAGTTGAATACACATTTTTCATGTGTTAGGTCATCAACATTGTGCAGATTTCTCAACGTGCTGTGGCATTGGTCTATGGAGATTTTGCTTGTACAAGTAAGCTAGTCATGCAATTCAAAGTCACGGGGTGCCTTAGTTTTATTCATGGTAACCTACTCAACTAGGCAAAATTAAGAAAGTTATGGGGGGATTTTGGTGTTATTTGTGGTCGTGATTAAAAGCAGCGCACCTATTGCTATTTCCCAATTCCAATTGATAATGTTATCGGATGCATCTGTATAATATGACTTCGTTTAATTTAAGTGATATGGGACAGTCCATCTGCATTCAACAACCCGGGAAAAAAAAGGCTTCTCTTTTATGTACCCTTTTGGTCAAAAAGCTCAAACTATTTTTTTATTTCTTATTTTATTCTTTAAAGTTTGTTTTTTGGTCAAATTTTATTCTTTAAAGTTTGTAAACAAATTTTTTTTCGTTTGCTTTTGCTTTTGGCTAACAAGTTGATAAGCAAGTTCCATGGGGTAGGTTGTTTTTTTTTTGGTCAACTGATGGGGTGGGTTGTTTTGGGTGGGTTGTGCACACCATTCAAATCAGTAATGGGTAGTTTGACTAAGCCCACACCCTTGCGGATGAGTCCAGAGCATAGTGACCACTGCTCCAAAAACCACGAGGTGCTTCTTTATGTTTTTTGGACAAACACGAGGTGCTTCGGAGCTACCAGAGGAAGGATAAATTGGGCTTGAGAATTGGGCTAAAAACAAGGCCCAAAACTAAAACAGAGGCTCCGATGGACCAAGCAAAATATAATTCGTTGGCCAAAAAAATAGTAAAATATAATTCGTCCCCCCACTTTAGCTAAGTTGGAAATGCTAAGGGGGGACATGATGTAGGTGTGGGGATCGATTCCCATCCAACCCCTCTCCTCCAAAATCTCACTCCTTAATGACAAAAAAAAAAGTAAAATATAATTCTTTTTAAAAAATATCTGTAACTTACAAAAATTAATAATTCATAATTTGTTCAGATGTATAATTGGTTTCTCTTTTCTTCTTTCATTTTCTTTTCTCTTGAATTGGACAATGCATTGGACCAAAAAAAATAAAATTGGACAATGCATTAGGCATGAACTCTCTGTGCCAAAAAAAAATTGAATTATCAACTTCACTTCTCCCATGAAAACCACCCAAGCCTAAAAGTTAGGTATCCTAGTGTCATACTCTCTTGGACCGACAAGATCCGGAGTCATTTATCTGAGATTCTAATCGATTTTAGGAAGTGTTTATGTGAACTGTTTGCGATTTTTCTTTTTCATAGTATGGTTTTTTCTCAACAAAAACACTAAAAAGAACAAACCAAAATAATTTTAATTGTAAATAAGAAAAGAGTTAAAAAAAATGACACGTGTCATAACCCGATGACACATGTCTCACACAAGGAGGTCAGGACCTAATTTTTATAGATAGTAATAGTAATGGATAGATAATAGATAGTAATAGAATAGATAGATAGATAGAAGTAATAGATAGGTAGATAAATAATAGATAGATGTAGTGCTATATATATTTATGAATAATTTCTCTGTAACCAAAGATGAGATGGAGGAAATATCAATATTCCAAATGAAAGGCCTAATAATGTTATTGATCTATAAGGACTAGTAATTAGCTTCCGAAACTTCAAATGGAGACAAGCACGTATAACCAAGAGGATGTTACTGCTGCTGCATTGTGATTGGCTGTTTGGATCCGTGAGATTGCCTTCATCAGGATGTTCTTGGAGGATAAATGCTCTTTTCTTATAGTGAATAGAAAGATGAGTGCTGGACTTTGATAGCTGCTTGTTGATCTTCTTACAGATCTGTGTCTGCCCATTCTTGGTGGAGGTGTTGGTTCTTCTCTGGTGCTCCCTCTATCTTGATGATGTGCTGATGAGATCTGCTTGGAGGTGCTTTCATGGGTGTTGTCTTCGTGTTAGCTTTGTCTTTTGGTTCACTCTTTGGTTATTTGTGTTTGTTTTTTGAGGATAGTTTTTCTGATGTCTGTTGCCTTTCTCTGTTTTTTCGGATTGTTGTTGGTAGGTGGAGTTATTGTGAGTTAATTTCTCCTTGACTTCGTTAGGTGTTATGCCTCGTGCCTACTTGTCTGCAGCGCTACCTGTGTTGTGTGTGTTTGCTGTTGCTAGCTTGCTTATGCTGACTATTGCCCATCTGGGCCTTGCTGTAATTTTGGGCTTTGTCCCTCTTAATGTTATCAGTTATTCTTGGACCAAAAAAAAAACCAAGAGGAATGGTATACAAGCCCGTTTCCAACAATCGCGAACCCACCTAATCTTGGACCCAGTTCCATTATTTTCAAACTTCATTATCCATCATAAGTCGAATCATGCTTCCACTATAACTGGAAGGACAATTGTAGCATATATTGTTTTTAGTAATTTACCAAAAATCGTCATGATGGTGAAAGAGATATTAAGTGAAGCCAGAACATCAATTAGTCAGAAATATTATGGTTTGTAGCCAGACTATTGAACTTTGAACATAAGTCAAAATTAAAAAAAAAAAGTGGGGGATAAGAAAACCCGGCCATGGACAAAAAAAAAGTCATATCATAACAAAAGATAATTAAAGAACGTACATCCTCTACTCATTATTTTGAATTTTCAATTGTCAATGAAGTTCCTCTAATCGCTCCTTTGAATAAAAAAAAAAGTTTGGTTCCTGGTCTAAAGCACTTGATTATTCCTTGGTATACGTGGAGACCGCACTAATTCAAGTTCATGCTAAGTGAGTCCCCATCAACCCTCATTCACCCAAAGTCCTTTTCTAGCCTTCTATTCATTTGAAGCCTCGAAGACATGCAAAGGTTTCTCTTTCTTTTCCATTTTTCAGAGGTGGGGTTGGTTGTGTCGGATGGAGTGGTTATGTTGTATGTATAAGCTAGTGCATGAAATTGTAAATTGCTATTAATTAGTTTTAAAATTATTAATATTATAAATTAATCTATGAAATTAAAAAGTCTCGATTATATTAGTTATTTTGAATCAATTAATCAATTTAGTCAATGAAATTGTTCAATAGGAATTAACATAATCGAAGAATTTCAATTTTAAAGAGAAATTTATAATATTAATAATAATTTTATGGAGTAATAAAATGATTTTGTGATTTAAGAGATATATAAACATAAGGGTTAAAGTAATAAAGATGTCAATATATAGTTCAAATCCTCTACTAACATAACATTTGCCTATTTTTTTTTTAAAAAACCTATTAATAATTTTGAGGAAAGATTTTCAAGTTGATATTACTCAACAATTTTAGGAATTGAAATGATGATTCACTCTATATTATATGCTTCAAAGCCGAGGGCAATTTGGTAGTCTCACAATATAGGTTGTCTTTGCTTTGATGGTTCTATCTATTCTAACCAATTCATGAAAGAAAAGTATTCCAAAAAAGAAAATCATGAAAGAAAAAGATTCTCGTTTCTATCAAAGGCTGATGATATTTCATAACAAAGTCTTCGGATGTCTGATAATTGATGTACAGTACTTTCCCTCGTGGTTTTGACGAAGGGCAATGTTGTGCACTCAAAAAATTACTTGTTGACTGGTACGTAATAAGGTTATGATCCCATTCCCATTCCAATCAGCTGGCCTCCCAATGATATCAATTATTGTTTGTAGTAATGCACGTGCCGTCCATGTCCATTAAAGGTTATATCAAACTCCACTATCTAATTTTTCATTATAGCAGTAGTTTTTTATTAAACTTTAATGTAAGTCATTTTATAAAATTTCATATTTTAATTTTTTATAAAAAATACAATACAAATATAATTAAGTAATCAATAATCATACTTAAAAATTATTTAAATAAAATTTCATAAAATAATTAGTACTTAAACTTTAAAAAAAATATAATTTGCTTAATTTGAATTAGTTTAAGAATATAAACTCAAGTGATACTGTAATTATTAAAAAAAATCATTTGATCCCAAGATTATCAAATTTCACATGCACTACTATTTTCATTAAAAGGTTAAAAATTTAAAGTTGACATGCATTAAATTGGCATAATGGCATAAAATATTAGACTAGATTCATGAAGACAGTGGCGGCAACTTCTTTTTTTGACAAAACTGTGGTGGCAACTAATTGGCTCGAGAATAAATAATTGTTGATATTAAGGACGTATCAATTGTATATCTATAGCGCGTGTAACTTTTTGTCACTCATTTAATTTGACACAGGGAAAAAAACAACGCTTTATTCTTGAATGATACCATTGCTAACCCATTGGTCAATTTGTTCCTCAAATCCAATAAAAATAAAGGCTAACTGTAATGTCGTCAAGTGCCCCTTTTTCTTTATCAGTTTGGTTTATAGGGTCTTGAGCACGATCATTATAATATGGAATCCGAGAGGGAAGGGAAAGGGGTTTGCTTGCTACGATATATTTTCTGAGTAGATTAAGTTTATATATTTTGCAGTAGTATTTAGTATAGACAGCAGAGTTAGGGGGATGTATTGTAAGATTTTCATTTAAAAAAAAAATACATTAGTAGACAATATTCTCTCGTAAATATTATTTAATAGGACAACATTTTCACCTAAACAACAAGTTCATAAAGTAATTTACAAGATACTAACGGCCAGAGTTGTGTTTCATTGGCAAACAATTTTTTCTTGCATAACATATATATAATTTGACACTTAATATTTTTCTTGAATGACATACATATATATAGCCAATTACTGCACTCAAGCATGTACTAGTATTTACTGCACCAAAAAATAAAAAAGCATGCACTAGTATAGCGACAATATCCCATTAACACAAGAACATTCCCCGTAACTCAACCCTTTGACCCTTTCATTGAATCATTACAAAAATCCACCCATAAATGTAAAAGATATCCCTCTTCGGACGTGCATGTTTTGTGGGTGCTTTACTTTCTACGGACAAAAAGTGATCATCAACACATACTAGCAAAGTGCCCCAACTTTTACATTATGTTATTAAGATAATTCCTTTTTTATCCAGGAAACGTTAATGGTTAATTAATTACCAAGTCTCCAAGATATATCAAAAAGACAAACAAACTATTGATCACAGTAGAAGTAAAATACGACTTCAATTGAAATTTATATATAATACTAGGAGATTTGGTTGATCACTAGAAAAATAAAATGTGATTTCAATTGAATTTTATCAGTAACATCAGGAGATTAGAATTATAGAATTGACACTATCGAGAGGGATGTACGCATGGAGATTTAATTTCCGGTTTAAAAGTTAAAACTAAAAAAAAAATTGTATATGGTTAGGTAGTGGGGAAACACTTCCTTCTACGTTTCTTTTCTCTCGCGAGCCATAGATACAGCAGAGATTACAGAAAAGGAGCTCCACGTACCTAACCTCTTAAATACGGCTGTCCTAACTGCAATACTGCATAGATAATTGGTTGTATACTTGTGCTTCGACATAAATGCTGCTGCTGCTTCTTTCTGCCTTCCAACTCCTCCTCTATTTCTTGCATAAATTTTGGAAGACAAAAAATTAAAGAGACGTTTCGAGAAAACTTAAGGAAAAAAAATTAATTATCACATTTCCAACTATATATGGTGTGGAAGATATGAAAAAAATCAAACATAACACAATCAATATCTCACGTACGTACGTAGATGACTCATTTAGTTGAGTCAAGTGATATAAGGTGGCGAAGAATTAGAATTCAAGGGTTCGAACCACTTTTCCTTTTCTTCTAACAACTACTCTCTTCGGTCTAAAATATAAACAACATAGTACAAAAACACATAGACCAAATAATGCTTTGGAATTGGATAAATACCCACTAATTTCAATTTTTTTCCAAAATAACCCCATTAGATGTCTCTCGTAAATATAAATATTGCATTAAATGAATGGTATAATTGAAAAACTAGCATTTAACTTATATGAAAATTGATAAATATTGTTTATATTTTGTACCAAAAAAAAGTACATTTATTGCTTATATTTTAAACCAAATGAAGTAACACACTAATTGCTAACTAGTGGACCTATAAAAAAAACTATAACTTAAAATCAATCACTTCTTTTTTTTTTTATAAAAGAAATCAATCACTTCCAATTTAAGTAAGATGCATACAATTATCATGCATGATCGAGATAATAATACATGAATGATGAATGGACATAATTTTTGTTACTCGGACAGAATGCATGTCCTGATGCTACATGAGCCATGCCTTTAACTCTCCTTCCTTGCTTTTGCTTTCCATCTATCTTTCTTTCTCTAACGTAACTTTTTTTCTTTTTATACTACCTCCCATCCTGTTATAAGAAATAAATCACTAAGTGTTTGTTTGTTTTAGATTTTAGTAGAATTGTATTTGATATAATTGTGTTTGAAGAATTGATTTTAAAAGAATTGCGTTGAAAATAATTGATTTGTGTTTGGTAATAATATTTTAAAAGTGTGTTCAGGAGAATTGATTGTGTTTGGATGATAAAAGTAGAATCACTTTTGATGTATAAATATAAAAAATTGTGTGGATCCTACACCCAGAATTAATTTTGGCAAACGGAAAAGCTAATAGATTCTTACTTTTATCAAAATCAATTCTATCCACCCGAAATCAATTCTGAGTTTTCCCGTTTGAGTAACCAAACACATCAAAATTTGCCCAAAATTGTATTTGACTTTTCAAACACAATTTTGGCCCTCCAACGGATGTTGGAGAATCTGAAACAAACAGGGACTAATTCATTAAGGCCAATGAGAAACAATTAAGTTAGTTAATTTTAATTAATTTAAATTTTATTCTAAAAATATTCTTATTAAATGGTTAAAATAGTTGTATTCACTTACATGGAAAATATAAATCTCATAATAAAATAGGAGTATAAAAAAATTTTTAACAATTAATGTATTTAAAAGTGAGTCTATATTTCTTATATTTAAAAAAAAATAACCTAATATTTTTTTTATAATAGAAATGGGAGGTAGTAGTAATTAGGATACTCATGAGTAGAGATGGGTATACAATCTGACTCAAATCGTTTAGGCCTAGCTTGGTCTGCAAAGTTAACAAGCCTCAATTTTGTTAGCCAATGTCTTCCCTGCATAACCCGCAGACTTAATAAATAATAAAAATTAAAATTAAGAATAATTTTTTAAAAATAATAATGAAATTAACAATTACTTTTTTTTTGAGAAAAGCAGAAGTCAAAAAAATAAAGAATGGCCCGTGGGCCAACCCACCATCCCATGGGTTAAATGGATTAAACTAAAAAAGTTCACATTTAAACAGGTATATAGCACTGGTTTATGTGTAGTTCGCCCTAGCGCCGCAGCGCCACTTTCTTTCCCCCTCCTTCCCCTCACTAGGTTTTCGTTCTTCCCCCCTGCTTGGGGGCTACTGCGCCGGCGGTCTTCCGCCGTGCGCAGCCCCCCTTTTTTCTTCTACTTTCTTTTTTGGTGTTTCGGTTTTTTCGTTTTTGTTCCCGTTTTTTTTTGTTTTTTTTCCATTCGTTCCCTTTTGTTGTTGTCCTTGCGGCCGTGCGACAGTTTCTTCCTTCCCCGCCGCCGGCGCGTAGCCTCCCCCCTTTTTCTTCGTTTTTGTTTTTTCTTTCTTTCTTTCTTTTTGTTCCCTTTTCTGTGTTTTTTTTCCTTTCTCTTTTTCTTTATGCAGAGACGACACTCTTGGAGGTCTATTGGCACCGCTGCGATCACGGAGATCCATGGCTTTGGTCGGAACCGCCGCACTCAGCGGTGGGTTGGCCGTGTTCCTCTCACATTGGGGTGTGCTGTCGTTTCCTTCTTGCGTGGAGGCTCTTGGTGGATGCTGCAGCCGCCGCCGCTGCCTGTCAAGGGGTTGAGTCACTGTCTCTATCTCCAGATCTGCTAGAGCTTTGGTGTGGTTGTTGTTGTGGTTCACTTTTGTTGTGTTTGGTTTTGTTTGCTTTTTTGATCTGTTTTTGGTTTCCTTTTTTGTTCTATTGTTTCTGTTGATTTGCTTCTGTTCGTTCTGTTATCTGTTGGTGTTGGGTGTTGTTCTTCGCTGCTGTGCCTCTGGAGGGATCACCTCGGTTTTGGATCTGTGACATGTGAACTTTATTAGTTAAAACAGAAGGTTCTGGGTGCCCCAAATGGGTCAAACCCAACCCACTTAAGAATATCATTGGGATATTTTTCATGTCTGTATCCTTTTTAGTATCCTTTTCGTTGTGCTAGGTGTAGGCTTTATATGTTCTGTTTTTTGTTTTTAGTTGTTTTCCTTGTCTGTAGTCTGTTACAGCTTGGTATAGGTTTCAGCAGCGTGTCTTGGTTAGAATTGATGTATTTTTGTGACTCTGCATATGCTATTTTTCTTGCTGTAGATGTCGTATGGCTGTGATTTCTCCCTTTTATGAATTTGTTCATGTTGACAAAAAAAACAGGTATATAAAATAATGAGAAAGTTTTTAGCAAAATTTGTAATATATTTCGTCAATTTTTTTAATATATTAAAATTTAAACAAAATAACCACATAACTGATAACTCTCACTTCTGTTGTTATTAAAATAAACTAAATAATATAATAAACTATAAGGTTTGATTTGGTATTAAGTCAAGCCAACTTGACACTATATATGTGTTGTCAAGAAATTTATCAAAATTAGCAACTTGTGATGCAATATGTATTGTTTAAAATTTTTTATGTACGAGGATATCTTTTACATAAGTGCCAATGTGGCTTAATTTAATATCAAATTAGTTTTATGTGTGCCGCGTAGGCTGTTGACATTAAAAATTGGGAGATAAAGAGACTGATTGTATAACAATTGAAATTGAAATACCTAGATATTCATTTGGCTCAATTAGAATATGTAAGATCAACATTGCACAATTACAATAAGTAGAAAACAAAAAGTACAATTAAACAATAGAAAAAGTTCTCACCTCACTCTTTTGTTCACTATGCAAAATTATTAATAAATCTAAGATAATATTTCATAGATACCCCAACGAGTATATACATTCAGAGAGAGAGAAAAATATAAGAAAAAAAGTAATAAATGTGATAAATAGTATAATATGACAATAAAAGAGAAATAAAAAAAGATACTCCATCCAGATTAAAATATAAACAAAAAAGTACATGCATCTAAACTATATTTAGTCCAGATGCATGTACTTTCTTGTTTATATTTAAGTCTAGAGGGAGTAAGAGGTGTTGGATAGATGGTGACATTATTGAGGTTTCTATGTATCATTACTCATAAATCTATATATACACGCGACATTAACGTGGGTTTGCCGTTTACCTAGCTTTGATGAAGTAGAATTTATATCACAAAAACGTGGGTGGACAAGAAACAGATCAGAAGTTATGACTTGTTCACTTAATTACAATAATAATATTATTAACAACCACAATAATAATAATAATATGTCGTTAACTTCACAGAAACGTCATAAACAAGACACCTATCACTGGTTGATTATTTGATTGTAAACTGGTTGATCCTCCGCTTGCAAAGGGTTGACCAAGATGTCAGTTACTAAAGCAATACATTGGAAAATAATTTCTTGAGTTAATAAAGAAAATTATAATAGAGCAAGACTACAACCAACTTGATAATATTCTTTTTTAAGTTTTTTGGGTTACATTTGGTTTGTCTCATAAATAAATCGATAGTATTGATCTGGCTCAATAAAACAAAATCCTCAAGCACAAGATGCTGACACACAGTGAAGTTTTGCTAATTTTATAATCTAACAAAAATTGATCAATGCGGTTCCTGGTAGATTGAAGGTTACGGTGGTTGGTCATTGTTTATTTGTTTGAATGTACTGTTCTTCTATTTAAAAGCTGTTTACAAATTGTTGTATCATTTTGGATCGAGAAATACAAATATTGAATCTAACAATAAATAATCTTTAAACCGCCTAGATCAAGGATTCGTTTTTCTAATTTAATCTCTTTTAGCTTTAAGGGGCTGCAGGAATCTATTCTTTTTAATTTCTATACTAATAACTTACTTAGCGTGAAGTATTTAATTTGATTCAATTTGAAACTTAAAGCAACGCCTTTGTCTTGGAGCCAAAAAACAAAAGCAAAAACCACACAAAAATGGGCTTTTTTCATACTCTCCGAAATTTCCGAACTAGAAATTTGCCAGAAAAGAATCAAATTTGAAAAAAATAATAATTCTAAAGCAGGTTCTGTGACCCGTGTTTGTTAATCTGAGTTCCGTTTGCGATTCACAAATACTGGGGGGGGGTTTGGACTTGGGAAGTTGGACTGCGATAACAGCTTTTACAAGCCAGCTTATTGTTTGACTTTTAGTAATGACTTCAGCTTGTGGGTCCCACCCAAAACATGGACAAGGAAACCAAAATTCTAAAAAAATGTGAGTTAAATCAAAAACTGATTTTAATATCACTAACAAATTTGGTTTTTGTGAGAGTCAAATGTCCCCCTTCCCCTGATGTTTAGCAGCGAGGGTCGTTTTTCTAGAGCTGGAAGATTGTGGAGAAAGGGGTTTTCGGTCAGAGAGAGAGTATAGAACGGCGGTTATTTCAGAATTGAAAATTTTCTACTTTTTCTTTTTTCTCCTTTTTCTTTTTCTTTTGGATTTTTAAATTTTAAGAAGAAAATCCTACAGTGAAAGATATCATACCGGTGTGTCATGGTTGTGCTTCTCTCTTAGTAAAAGAGAATTTGATTGATGTGGGGCGCTTTGCTTTAATTATGCTGCAGTGAACCGAAGATAGAGAGAGAGGGTTTTTCTTCTTCACCTTTGATGGCTACTCAGGTGTTTTTCTGGAGTGTCTGGCTACTGATCGAGGTTCGGGTTTCTATTACTGTCGTTTGATTCTCCATTTTTTGTCCAAAATTCAATTTTTTTCTCTCTCTTGGTGTAGTTGTTGTTGCTGGGAGTTCCTTTGCAAATTTTGGGATCTGGGCTCTAGGGTTTGAAGGAGTTGAGGAGCTCTTGACTTTCTCTCTCCTTGGGTTTCGGTTTTTGGATGAGAAAAAAAGAAAAGCCTTTTTTTGTCCTTGTTGGTTTTCACATGAAAATGGTGAGCTGAGTTGCTTGTTTTGTTTCTCTCTCAGGAATCTCATTTCATGAATTGGTTTGTTGGGGAAATCCAGACGTGTGGTCATTAAGATTCTAGATTCATCATATTCTAGCATCTTTTGCTTTTGGGGGAAGGAGTTGAAGCTCAATTTTTACAGATTGATGGGCCAAACCCTCTTGTTTGTGTTGTTTGAAGTGTCTCAATAAAGCTTCCTTCCAGATTGCTTTGGTGCGAGTAGAGGAGGAAGCTATCATGCATCTCTCACTATGGAAGCCCATTTCTCACTGTGCTGCTATGATCATGGACAAGAAGAGCAGGAAGAAAGATGAATCCATGGTTGAGACAAGGAGAAACCCATCAATGCTCCGAAAGCTTCAAGAAAACAAGCTGAGGGAAGCTCTTGAGGAAGCTTCAGAAGATGGGTCACTCTCCAAATCACAAGACATGGAACCTGACACTGCTGGGAACCAGGATGAGGGCCTTGGGAGATCCAGATCGCTGGCCAGGCTGCACGCACAGCGCGAGTTCCTTCGCGCCACGGCCCTTGCAGCCGAGCGCACATTCGAGTCTGAGGAGGAAATTCCCAGCCTCCAAGAAGCATTTTCCAAGTTCCTTACTATGTACCCCAAGTACCTGTCCTCGGAGAAGGTTGATCAGTTGAGGTCTGATGAATACTCCCATTTGCCACCCAAGGTATGCCTTGACTACTGTGGATTTGGACTCTTCTCTTTTGTTCAGACCCTTCACTATTGGGAGTCTTGCACGTTTAGCTTGTCTGAGATAACTGCAAATTTGAGTAACCATGCACTTTATGGTGGTGCTGAGAAAGGAACTGTTGAGCATGATATAAAGAGTAGAATTATGGACTATCTGAATATCCCTGAGAATGAATATGGCCTTGTTTTTACTGTCAGTAGAGGATCAGCTTTTAAATTGCTGGCTGAATCGTACCCTTTCCAAACGAACAAAAAATTGTTGACCATGTTCGACCATGAGAGCCAGTCTGTTACTTGGATGGCTCAGAGAGCCAGGGAGAAAGGTGCCAAAGTGTACAGCGCATGGTTCAAATGGCCAACTCTCAAACTCTGCTCTACTGATTTGAGAAAACAGATTTCCAATAAGAAGAAGAGGAAGAAGGATTCAGCTACTGGTCTTTTTGTGTTCCCGGTTCAATCTAGAGTAACTGGGGCTAAGTATTCGTACCAGTGGATGGCCTTGGCACAGCAGAACAACTGGCATGTCTTGCTTGATGCCGGATCATTGGGCCCCAAGGACATGGATTCACTTGGCTTGTCCCTTTTCCGGCCAGATTTTATAATTACATCATTTTACAGGGTATTTGGGTATGATCCCACGGGTTTTGGTTGTCTTCTGATCAAGAAATCGGTGATGGCAAGCCTTCAGAATCAATCTGGGAGTACTGGGTCTGGAATGGTAAAGATTACCCCCGAGTTTCCCATGTATTTGAGTGATTCCGTAGATGGTTTGGATAAATTGGCTGGGATTGAAGATGATGAAGTCAATGGGGCTGGTGACATGAGTTCTGAACCTCGTCAGGCATCACAGTTGCCTGCCTTTTCTGGTGCATACACGGCTTCGCAGGTCAGAGATGTATTTGAGACTGAAATGGATCACGACAGCTCTGAAAGAGATGGAACGAGCACTATATTTGAAGAAACTGAGAGTGTTTCTGTTGGAGAAATGATAAAGAGCCCTGTCTTTAGTGAGGATGAGTCATCTGACAACTCGTTTTGGATTGATCTGGGTCAGAGTCCATTGGGGTCAGACAATGCCGGTCATTCTTATAAACAGAAGATAGCTTCTCCCCTACCACCATTCTGGTTCAGTGGAAGGAAGAACCAGAAGCAACATTCTCCAAAACCAACTTCCAAGATGTATGGCAGCCCTATGTATGATGACAGAGAGGTAAGCCTAGGTTCTCATGACGAACACCGTGTACTGTCATTTGATGCTGCTGTCCTAATGTCACAAGAATTAGACCGTGTGAAGGAGGTCCCAGAAGAAGAACACGTGGAGGAAGTTAATCATTATTCAAGAGATGGAAATGGGTCAGATCGTCTGCATGGCAATGAGATCATGGAAGAACCTGGAACCAGCAAAGCAGTTCAGAATGGATCTGTTTCTCTGAAAGAATCTTGGCTCAGTAATTCAACTTCTCTTTCTCGGCATCAAAGCGTAGAGAATGGCTCTACCTCTGAAATATGTCCTGATGTTAAAGAGAGTGCCATAAGAAGGGAAACTGAAGGTGAATTTAGGTTGTTGGGTCGGAGAGAAGGGAATCGATATGGTGGTGGTAGGTTTTTTGGTTTGGAAGATAATGAACCCAACAGCAGGGAAAGTAGAGTGTCATTTAGCATGGAAGACAACCATAAGGAATACCTAAACCAGACCTTGGAGACGGGGGACATATCTGCAACTAGCTTAGATGATGAAGAGGTGTCAAGTGACGGAGAATATGGTGATGGACAGGATTGGGGAAGGAGGGAACCAGAGATAGTATGTCGTAATATTGATCATGTTGATATGCTTGGTCTCAATAAAACTACACTTAGACTTCGGTTTTTGATAAATTGGCTTGTTACTTCGTTACTGCAACTGAAGTTACTTGTTTCTGATGGGGGTGAAAAGGCAAACCTTGTTCACATCTATGGCCCTAAAATAAAATATGAAAGAGGCGCAGCTGTGGCTTTCAATGTCAGGGACAGAAGTCGGGGGCTAATAAATCCTGAGATTGTTCAAAAGCTGGCTGAAAAAGAAGGAATCTCTCTTGGTATTGGTTTTCTTAGTCATATACAGATTCTTGATAGCTCAAGACAGCAGCGTGGATCTCTGAATCTTGAAGACACAACTCTTTGCAAGCCTATGGAGAATGGTCGGCGCGATGGAAAAGGTAGCTTTGTGAGGCTTGAAGTTGTCACGGCTTCACTGGGATTTTTGACTAATTTTGAGGATGTGTATAAGTTGTGGGCTTTTGTGGCGAAGTTTCTCAACCCATCATTCATCAGGGAAGGTGGTCTTCCTACTGTTCAAGAAGGCTCTGAGACATGACATGGCAAAGTCGCATTGCCGGTGACTTTATTCAATTTTGGAATGTGAACATGAAAGATTCTTTGTGAGAGGTTGCCAGAAGGGGCAGCGGCCAAAAGTTGCAGGAAGAATGGATTGATGATAATTTGTATGCTGCTAGATAAACAGATAGTTATCTCTGCATCAGAGCCAGACAAGTGGATTTGTTAATTCATGTCTCTTGTTCCTTATATTTTTCATTTCCATTTTTTTTTTGTTTGAGCTGCTTGTAGAGTTGGCTTTAGATATTTGTTACATATTGGAAAGCCATGGTGTACTTTGAAGCAACATTGTCTGGGTAGAACTTCCGCTGATATATACTTTGCTTCTGTTGCATACGAAAAGATTTCCATCTTTTGTAAAAAGGTAGTGTTCATTTTCATGCTTTAGTCTCTGACACCATTCAGTGGGTGCTTTCTTTGTTGACTTAAATTTTGTTCCTAAATATTAGTGAAACTTGAATTTAAGAATTTGACCAAGGGGAGAAAGGGATCCGATGCAGAGCGGAATGTGCATCCCAGTTGGCACCCGAAGATAACAATGCTCGATCTCTTGGTGCATTGTTTTTTTCCCCTCTTTTGTTAGTATTCCTTAGATCATTTTTCAGACACCTCAACACTAAACATTTGATTTTTCAAATTTTTCTACCGATTTGAAGTGTTGCGATGGAGTCTATCAACAAGGATCGGTCCTATTTTTAAGAAAAAGTGAAAGATCAAGAAACGACAAATTGATCAACATTTTGCTTGTTCTGATATTTTTGGGTTCGCTTTTACTCCTTCTATTGTATAATTGCTGCACCAAACATGTAGTGTAAAATTGCTGCAGCACACAACACTGAAGCAGATTGCAATTAGGGAAGAGATTGCCAGATTGCGTCGTATTGGAAATTGAATCTCTACACCTATCAATATTAATGGTAGGAAAAATGGAAATTCCAGTTCCTTATGCTTGGGGGATTGCATCCTAGCCTTGAGAATCTTAATGCATCTTACTTGATTACATCATATTTAAGTAATTATATCAGCTAAATAAATATCTAATATCTAATAAATTATGATTGACGATATAAAAATAAATGATTGAACTTATAGTTAAGAGGTTACCTTACTACGGTATAGTCTACTCGGAAGGGAAGGGTGGTGGAATTAGTGCGATCCCATCTTTGGCACCTAAACCAACGCGAAGCATTATATCTCCTTTTATAAGGGGTGTAACAATCATGGTTGGGCCTCACCCACTAAGTTTTGTTTCACAAAGGAACTGTTAAGAGGAAAAGAGGATTTTATTGTGCTGTTTTTCCATCCACCAGTTGACAAATCACTGAACTCTGCTTTGCCACTTGAAAGAAACAAAATGTCGGATTTGCGTTATGTGGTAAAAGTTGATGAAGGAACATTTTTTTTTATTAAAAAAGAAAGAATGTGGAGAGAAACAAAAGACTAGACTATTCTTTGTTGGGCATTTGTTGCCACCAGAGTTGGGAGTGTGCCACTCCCTAGCATTGGTTTTGTTATCTAAATTACGACTTTTGTCGTTACAATAAATTGAATTTGCATGTGTGGGGTTTCCATTTGTATGATTTATTTATTTATTATGAGATATTTCGAGTGCATATGTGAGTGAGATCACTTGAAAAGTGGTTTAATTGGGAGATAATAATTTATATGCAATTATAATTTGGCCGGTAAGATTTTGTGACATCTGTTGAGATTTTGGCCACATTCATGATTTGGAGATCTTGTATGTGGCCTCCAACATGGGGGAAAAAGAACAATGGTGCTAAACCATCCGTAATCTGCAAAAACCATCATAGGCTACAAACACATACCGTTTAAGACCAAAATCGCATTGTGTTCTTTCTTAGTCCACAAGGCAGTAACATTTACATACAATGAACTTCAAATTCTTACAAGAAAGTGACCAAGGTTCTGTCTGTACATGATAAACCAGCAAAGGCTCTTGTGTCAATTCTGTACAGATGGAGTGGGAT
Source organism: Glycyrrhiza uralensis (assembly GCA_030159175.1). Classification (NCBI taxonomy): domain Eukaryota; kingdom Viridiplantae; phylum Streptophyta; class Magnoliopsida; order Fabales; family Fabaceae; genus Glycyrrhiza; species Glycyrrhiza uralensis. The sequence goes on along the minus strand of BRZY01000001.1, from coordinate 46,373,155 downwards.
AAAGTAACAGAGAAGAGGAGTGGAAAATGTGATTTTCATTTAATCCCCACATTTTTAACCTCTCTGTCTCTTCCACTTTCCTACCTTTTCTTTTTTCCTTTGATTTCTTCCCCTCCCTTCTCCTCCCAACTGTCAAAAAATGCCTTATGTCTCTGTTAGCATGTCATGAGGCTTAAAAGTCTGTAATGTAGGAAATCAGAGGTTTACAGAGGGCATCTAATCACAATTACTCTTAACCCTTTTTTCCTTCCTTCTCTCTCCTTCCCCACATGGTATAGAACAATTAATAAAATACGGGTGAAATAAAAATGTTGAATTTAACAACAAGGAAAATGATCAATGGACCTCTCCACACACCCATGACACACCTCTCACCTCTTTGGGATGAGGTGTGAGAGGGGTGGTGAGGTGTCCATCTATCGTCACCTTAACATTAAATAGCTTTCAAATGCCAAGATTACGGTTTTTTTTCCCCTTCTCTCTTTTAGCTTTAAGGGGCTGCGGGAATATATTCTTTCTCATTTCTATGCCATAACTTACTTAGCGTGAAGTATATTTGATTGAATTTGAAACTTAAAGCAACACCATTGGCGAGCCAAAAACAAAAGCAAAAACCACACATATTTTCTTGTCAATCACATACCTTGTTTATGATGTGTTACTTATAACATATAGAAATAGCATATTATACTATATTAAAATATGTCAAGAGTTAAAAAAATTTATAATAACATATGAAATATATTTAAGAATTGTCACTAAAACTGATTCTTAAATATGTACAAAAAGTAATTTTTAAACAAGTATTTTCTTAAAAATAATTTTTATTGTAATTTTGTGAAAACTTTTTTTTTACTTAATTGTATTCAAACAAGTTAAAAATTATTTTTTCTAAAAAACAAAATTTTATGATTTTTTGGTATATAGTCTCAGTTTAATTAGAGTCAAATTGTAAACCAAAAACGTTACTCAAGAGAAAAGTAGCTCTTTGCCACTTTGACCAATAAATATTGGTTAAATTTCATGAATTTTTTTTACAGCAAAAGGGAGATGCATTAATTAATAACCTCAAAAATCAAAGGCAAAAAAAGGAGCAATACAATTAAGAATATCCTCTACTCAAATAGTATCATGAGTCACTAATGCATGTTTAGCAAACCATGTGCTAGGTGGTTAAATTTCATGATTGTAAACCAACATAAATTAAATTTTACTTTTTCTAGAAAATAAAAAATAACTAAAATATTTATATGAAAATCACTTCCCCTAAATATATTGTGACCGTGTTTGATAATCGGATTCCTTTTGAGATTCACAAATATTGGGGGTTTGGACTTTGGAAGTTGGACTTTGTGGTTTGCCAAGTTGGACAGCGATAACAGCTTTTACAAGCCAGCTTATTATTTGACTTTTATTCATGACTTCAGCTAGTGGGTCCCACTAAAAACATGGACAAGGAAACCAAAATTCTCAAAAAATGTGAACAAAATAAAAAATTTATTTAATTATCACTAACAAATTTGGTTTTTGTGAGAGTCAATGCCCCCTCTCCTAGGCCAGGATGTTCAGCGAGGGTCGTTTTTTTAGAGCTGGAAAGATTGTGGAGGCAGGGGTTTTCTAGAGGGAGTAGAATTGGGGTCATTCTGAATTGAAATTTTTCTCCTTTTTTCTTTTCTCTCCTTTTTCTTTTCTTTTGGATTTTAAATTTAAGAAGAAAATCCAACTGGGAAGATATCACACCAATGTGTCTCGGTTTTACTTCTCTCTTAGTAAAATAGAATTTGATGTGCGGCGATTTGCATTAATTATGCTGCAGTGAACTGAAAGTGTGAGCGAGCGAGCGAGAGAGAGGGTCTTTCTTCTTCGCCTTTGATGGCTATGCAAGTGTTTTTTTGGAGTGTCTCTGGATACTAATTCAGGTTCGGGTTTCTATTACTGCTGTTTGATTCTCCTTTTTTGTCCAAAATTCTCCATTTTTTCTCTCTTGGTGGAGTTGTTGTTGCTGGGAGTTGCTTTGCAAATTTTGGATCTGGTCTCTAGGGTTTGAAGGGGTTGTTGAGCTCTTGATGACTTTCTCTCTCCTTGGAGTTTCTTTCCATTAGTTATCCCTGTCTTGCCTTTTCTGAGAAATTGAGTCTATTTGAGGTATTGGAGGAAAAAAGTATGTTTTTGTCCTGGTTGAATCTGTGAGCTGAGTTGCTCCTTTTTTTTTCTCTCTCTCAATAATCTCATTTCATGAATTGGATTGTTGGGGAAATCCAGTGGTGTCGTCTTTAAGATTCGAGATTCATTTGCTTTTAGGTGAAGGAGTTGAAGCTCAATTTGTTACAGATTGATGGGCTAAACCCTCTTGTTTGTGTTGTTTGAAGAGTTTCAATAAAGCTTCCTACTAGATTGCTTTGGGTGAGTAGAGGGAAGCTATCATGCATCTCTCACTATGGAAGCCCATTTCTCACTGTGCTGCTATGATCATGGACAAGAAGAGTAGGAGGAAGGATGAATCCATGGTTGATATAAGGAGAAACCCATCAATGCTCCGGAAGTTGCAAGAAAGCAAGCTGAGGGAAGCTCTCGAGGAAGCTTCAGAAGACGGGTCACTCTCCAAATCGCAAGACATGGAACCTGACAATGCTGGGAACCAGGATGAGAGCATTGGGAGATCCAGGTCGCTGGCCAGACTGCATGCGCAGCGCGAGTTCCTTCGTGCCACAGCCCTTGCGGCCGACCGAACATTCGAGTCTGAGCAGGAAATTCCCAGCCTCCAAGAAGCATTTTCCAAGTTCCTTACTATGTACCCCAAGTACCTGTCCTCGGAGAAGGTTGATCAGTTGAGGTCTGATGAATACTCCCATTTGCCACCCAAGGTATGCCTTGACTACTGTGGATTTGGACTCTTCTCTTTTGTTCAGACCCTTCACTATTGGGAGTCTTGCACGTTTAGCTTGTCTGAGATAACTGCAAATTTGAGTAACCATGCACTTTATGGTGGTGCTGAGAAAGGAACTGTTGAGCATGATATAAAGAGTAGAATTATGGACTATCTGAATATCCCTGAGAATGAATATGGCCTTGTTTTTACTGTCAGTAGAGGATCAGCTTTTAAATTGCTGGCTGAATCGTACCCTTTCCAAACGAACAAAAAATTGTTGACCATGTTCGACCATGAGAGCCAGTCTGTTACTTGGATGGCTCAGAGAGCCAGGGAGAAAGGTGCCAAAGTGTACAGCGCATGGTTCAAATGGCCAACTCTCAAACTCTGCTCTACTGATTTGAGAAAACAGATTTCCAATAAGAAGAAGAGGAAGAAGGATTCAGCTACTGGTCTTTTTGTGTTCCCGGTTCAATCTAGAGTAACTGGGGCTAAGTATTCGTACCAGTGGATGGCCTTGGCACAGCAGAACAACTGGCATGTCTTGCTTGATGCCGGATCATTGGGCCCCAAGGACATGGATTCACTTGGCTTGTCCCTTTTCCGGCCAGATTTTATAATTACATCATTTTACAGGGTATTTGGGTATGATCCCACGGGTTTTGGTTGTCTTCTGATCAAGAAATCGGTGATGGCAAGCCTTCAGAATCAATCTGGGAGTACTGGGTCTGGAATGGTAAAGATTACCCCCGAGTTTCCCATGTATTTGAGTGATTCCGTAGATGGTTTGGATAAATTGGCTGGGACTGAAGATGATGAAGTCAATGGGGCTGGTGACATGAGTTCTGAACCTCGTCAGGCATCACAGTTGCCTGCCTTTTCTGGTGCATACACGGCTTCGCAGGTCAGAGATGTATTTGAAACTGAAATGGATCACGACAGCTCTGAAAGAGACGGAACGAGCACTATATTTGAAGAGACTGAGAGTATTTCTGTTGGAGAAATGATAAAGAGCCCTGTCTTTAGTGAGGATGAGTCATCTGACAACTCATTTTGGATTGATGTGGGTCAGAGTCCATTGGGGTCGGAAAATGCAGGTCCATCTTATAAACCAAAGTTAGCTTCTCCCCTACCACCATTCTGGTTCAGTGGAAGGAAGAACCAGAAGCAACATTCTCCAAAACCAGCTTCCAAGATGTATGGCAGCCCTATGTATGATGACAGAGAGGTAAACCTAGGTCCTCATGACGAACACCGTGTGCTGTCGTTTGATGCTGCTGTCCTAATGTCACAAGAACTAGACCGTGTCAAAGAGGTCCCGGAAGAAGAGCATGTTGAGGAAGTTGATCAATATTCAAGAAATGGAAATGGGTCAGATCGTCTGCATGTGAATGAGATCATGGAAGAACCTGGAACCAGCAAATCAGTTCAGAATGGATCTGTTGCTCTGAAAGAATCTTGGCTCAGTAATCCAACTTCTCTTGCTCGGCATCAAAGCTTAGAGAATGGCTCTACCTCTGAAATATGTGCTGATTTTAAAGAGAGTGCCATAAGAAGGGAAACTGAAGGTGAATTTAGGTTGTTGGGTCGGAGAGAAGGGAATCGACATGGTGGTGGTAGGTTTTTTGGTTTGGAAGATAATGAACACAACAGCAGGGGGAGGAGAGTGTCATTTAGCGTGGAAGACAATCGTAAGGAGTACCTATGCCAGACCTTGGATACAGGGGACATATCTGCAACAAGCTTAGATGATGAAGAGGTCTCAAGCGACGGAGAATATGGTGATGGACAGGATTGGGGAAGGAGGGAACCAGAGATAGTATGTCGTAATATTGACCATGTTGATATGCTTGGTCTCAATAAAACTACGCTTAGACTTCGGTTTTTGATAAATTGGCTCGTTACCTCATTACTGCAACTGAAGTTACCTGTTTCTGATGGGGATGAAAAGGCAAACCTTGTTCACATCTATGGTCCAAAAATAAAATATGAAAGAGGTGCAGCTGTGGCTTTCAATGTCCGGGACAGAAGTAGGGGACTAATAAATCCTGAGATTGTTCAAAAGCTGGCTGAAAAAGAAGGAATCTCTCTTGGTATTGGTTTTCTTAGTCATATACAGATTCTTGATAGCTCAAGACAGCAGCGTGGAGCTCTGAATCTTGAAGACACAACACTTTGCAAGCCTATGGAGAATGGTCGGCGCGATGGAAAAGGTAGCTTTGTAAGGCTTGAAGTTGTCACAGCTTCACTGGGATTTCTTACTAATTTTGAGGATGTGTATAAATTGTGGACTTTTGTGGCGAAGTTTCTCAACCCATCATTCATCAGAGAAGGTGGTCTTCCTACTGTTGAAGAAGTCTCTTGAGACATGAGATGGCAAAGTCGCTGGTGACTTCATTCAATTTTTGAAAGTGAACATGAAAGATTCTTTGTGAGAGATTGCCAAACGGGGCAGTGGCCAAAAGCTGCAGGAAGAATGGATTGGCGATAATTTGTATGCTGCTAGATAAACAGATGCTTATCTATGCATCAGAGCTATTCAAGGCTAGGAGGTGGATTTGTTAATTTATGTTTCTTGTTGCTTACATTTTTCTTTGTTCTCCTTTTCTTGAGTTGCTTGTAGAGTTGGCTTTAGATATTTGTTACATGTTGGGAAGCCATGGTGTACTTAAGAAGCAAACATTGTATGGGCGGAACTTCTACTGATAAATACTTTGCTTCTGTTGCATACGCAAGGATTTCCAACTTTTGTAAAAAAGGTAGTTAGTTTGTGATACCATTCAGTGGCTGCTTTCTTTGTTGACTTAAATTTTGTTCTTAAACATTAGTGAAGCTTGAATTTGATGCAGAGCGGAATGTGCCGCCCTTTTGGCACCAGAAGAATCATAACAATCCTCAATCTCTTGTTGCATTGTTTTTTTTTCCCTCTCTTTTGTTCGTATTCTCTTGGGGGATTTTTCAGATACCTCGACACTTAACATTCGATTTTTCAATTTTCCGACCGATTTAAAGTGTGGTGATGGAGTCTATCAATAAGGATCTGGTCCTATTTTAAGTATTTTTTTAAGAAAAAGTAAAAGAACAAGAAACGACAAATTGATCAACATTGTGCTTATTCTGATTCTGATCTCTTGGGTTCGCTTTTAATTCTTTCTATTGTTCTTTTTTTTTTGGTCAATCTTCTTCTATTGTTCCTACTAGTCGAATTTGCATTGTATAAATAAATGCTGCACCAAACATGTACCTTTTGCTTGTAAAATTGCAACAGCACCACTGAAGCAGATTGCAATTAGGAAAGAGATTGTCAGATTGCATCGCATTGGAAATAAAATCTCTACACCTACCAATATAATGGTAGGAAATCAGGAAATGCTAGTTCCTTAGGCTTTGTTTTTTTTGGGGGGGGGGGGGGGGGGGGGGGGCTAATGATATAAAAATAAATCATTGAACTTTTAATTTAGAGGTTACCTTACTACAGTACTACTCGGAAGGGCAGGGCGGAACTAGTGCGATCCCATCTTGTGGCACCTAACCAAACGCGAAGCATTTTATTTTAAACGAATTACATCACCATTTTTTTGGGTCTAAGAATTACATAATCTTTTATGAGGGGTAACAATCACAGTTGGGCCTCACCCACTAAGTTTTGTTGGGAATTTATATCTGCACGTACATACTTTGCTATCTGCACATATATATCCGCAGAACTATTAGTTTTGTGGGTGTATTTTTTTTTCAACACACACACTCCGTGGAACTATTAGTTCCGCGGGTTGTAATTCTCCGCGGAACTATTAGTTCCGCAGACATGTATGTGTTAAATTACAACCTGCGGAACTAATAGTTCCGCGGAGAATTACAACTCGCGGAACTAATAGTTCCGCGGGGTTCACAGAACTAATAGTTCCGCGGAGTGTGTGTTGAAAAAAAAATACACCCGTGGAACTAATAGTTTCGTAGACATGTATGTACAGATAGCAAAGTATGTATGTGCGAATATAAATTGCCAGTTTTGTTTCACAAAGGAACTATTGGAGGACTTTATTGTGCTGTTTTTCCATCCAGTAGCTGACAAATCACCGAGCTCTGCTTTGCCATTGGAAATTTGGAATGAAACAAAATGTTGGATGTGGCGTGAAATGGGTTCATGTACTGAGACAATCTGTAGGACGTGATGAAAAGGAAGGAAAAGAATGTGCTGAGTTGTGTGGTAAAAGTGGATGAAGGAAAAATGAACGTGGAGAGAAATAAAGGGAATTGGTAAATACACCAATTTTTTTGGACATACACCCCACATTTAAAAAGGAAAATACCATTATATCCTCGTTGATTTGTTTTTTTTTTTTTTTCAATTTCGCGTTGTTACCGGAAACTTAGTTTCCGGAATGCATTTTTGCATTCTGGAAACTCCAGGAAAAATTTACATTCCGGAAACTCCAGTTTCCGGAATGTAAATTTGCATTCCGGAAACTCCAAAAAAATTTACATTCCGGAAACTCCAGGAAAATCTAGTTTCCGGAATGTATTTTTGCATTCCGGAAACTCCAGGAAAAATTTATATTCCGAAAACTGGAGTTTCCGGAATGCAAATTTGTATTCCGAAAACTCCAGGAAAAATTTACATTCCGGAAACTCCAGTTTCCGGAATGCAAATCTGTATTCCGGAAACTGGGGGTGTATGGCCAGTTTCCGGAAAAGAAGCAAAATCAGAAGAAAAAAAAACCCAAACAATGATGGTATAATAGTAATTTCCTGAATAAATGTGGGGTGTATGGCAAAAAACTGGGGTGTATTTACCAATTCCCAGAAATAAAAGGCCAGGCTGCCGTTGCTTGTTGGGCTTTGTCGCCACCAGAGTGGGAGTGTGCCACTCCCCAGCATTGGTTTTGTCATCTAAATTTCGACTTTTGTCATTACAATAAACGTGTGGAATTGCCATTGAATGAATATTTCGAGTGCATATGTGAGGTCACTTGAAAAGTCGTTTATATTGGCTGTAAGATTTTATGAAATCTGTTGAAAACTTAACACATCCACGATTTGGAGACTATGGATCATGTGGCTTTCGAACGTGGGGATAAAAGAACCATGATGCTAAACGACCCGTAATCTGCAAAAACCACCCGCCCAAACACTCACTAATCCACAAGGCAGTGACATTTACATATAATGAACTCCAAATTCTTACAAGAAAGCGACCAAGGTCCTGTCCGTGCATGTTACAGCAAAGGCTCTAGTGTCAATTCTGTTGATTGTTTTAGCACAGTACCCATTTAGAGTGTGCAACCAATTGGAAAAAGAATATTGACTGGCAAGTATTTCCCATGCAGAGCACCTGATTGGATGGATCTTGGTTCATCCAAAAGCACATTTTCAATTTTTATATCAGATTGCCATATGGAGGCATCTCACAAGTGCCAACTATATTTCGAATGAGCAAATTTGATCAGTTGGCATATCTAAGATTCCATCATCTTAATGAGAAACGCAGCCTCTAGTGCTGATTCCTTGGACTGCAAATAACGGTTTTCCTCCACTATATCTGTGGTCAAATTCAGCAATATTGGCCGTTTTGGGTCATAAATTGAAAGATCACGAACTCGTGCTACCCATTTTGCTGCTTCCCACACTCCAAATCTGAGTCACAAAAAACAAAAAGTCAAAAACAAAGGTCCTTCGGTAAAGCATGGCCTGTTAGTCTTTTTTTTTTCTTCTCAATATAAAGACAACTATTGTACAGATAACAATCTTTGGAAGGCAATGGGCAGCTTTGGGTATATTTGGATGGGGGATATCAGGAACTTACCGTGTATTGAAAGATGAGGTTACTAATACCGCTGGATAGAGAACATCCTTTTGAATATTGTCATATGGAGCATATTCTCGAATTGCAAGAAAATCATCAAGATCCCCAGGGTAGCCAAACTCTTCATAATCAACAGCTATGAGTGGTAAGATGGGATACAGAAGAGTGTTGGTTGCATCTAAAAAAGGAACCTGCAGCAGAAACCATATAAAAGAAGGAAATATGAGTATTTGAGCAAACACATTTAAAACAGAGCATAAGAAATGTAATCTCAAAAGCAGGCACACATTCTTGGAAACCTTTAAGATGGCAGCACGAAATAAATCTGGAGAACGATTAATAGCTGCAGCAACCAAAAGCCCTCCAGCACTATATCCCCAACCAGCCAATTTGTTTTCATGCACAATATCTTTATCAATGAGGAACTTAGCACAAGAGATGTAATCATCGATTGAATTATGCTTCTTTGTTCGTCTCCCATCATGATGCCATTTCTTACCATAACCACCTCCACCTCTGAAACACGACACCCAGACTAACGTGAGAGATTAGACTTTAGAAAAATGTAAATTTATTTGGAAAATTTGAATAACTTAGAAACAAATAAGAAATAATATTCACAAATATAACAATAGAACAATATCCATATGAATATGCATTGCGTACATGGCCACCAAATAATGCAAAGCCTACCTAACATCAGCATAGGCTATGACCCAACCACGATCCAGGAGGCTTTTAAATTCACTGCGCCACCGTTTGTCGAGTAACTCACCATAAGCTCCATGCCCATGCAATATCCCAGGTTTTTTATCCCCTGGCTTATTGTTACGTGCAAATACAATAGTCAAAGGAATCAGAACTCCATCATATGATGGTACATCATACTGTTCACAGGCATAAAACTCAGACAGGTCATTCCATGAGTGGTCATCTTCTAAGTTGGCATTCACAGGACTGGAGTATTTTGAATTTGAGGATTCCATGCTAATACTAGCAGAATTTGTACCATATAATATCCGTGTTCTGTCATGAAGCATGTTTTGCTGTTGAATGATGTTCCACCTACTAGTTGCTAGGTCATAATCAACCACAGCATCAGGCATCTGCAAGAAATTTATGGTGAACATATTGGTTTTGGTGATGTGATATTTTCTCCATGTTGAGACTGAATAAAAAATTACCTCAACACCAAATGTATGAAGGGAAGCATCTCATAATCATGTCTACGCATATATACAAGTAACAATGAGCAGAGCACACTTCAGATTGGCATAAAGCAAGAAACACCTAACAAGGAGGAAAGTAATAGGCAGAGAAAACTTGGAAAGCTAAAAACAATTATGCCAGGCATACTGGCAAAACTACATCATGAAGTATTTTTGGAGGCTCAAACTGATCTAGAACTAATGATAAGTAAATCTAAATATTCACCAAAGTTCTATTCCGAAATCCATCTTGCAACATCATCCTTGAGCTCAAACAAAGGATAAAAAACAAATATAATTCAAAACATTCTTTCTTTTTCATTTTCTCCAAATTTCCTCGGACCTACCTTCAACGGGCTGGTCAAAGGATACTCACAATTAATATGATATGCAGGTAAACAAATGTTTATAGAAACATGAAGATAAAACATCTTCAGGAATTATTAAAGGAGAAAAAAAACAACAGTAGCAGAAGAAGAAGAATCAGCAGCAATCATTCACATACCACAGGAGATGATATTATAAAGCGCATGACTGATGAGAAAAAGTCATAATTTGGCCCAGGTGAAATTTGACAAACATGCTTTGGAAGAGACAAGTACTTTAGGTCCAGCTTCCTCAGTTTAACTGCCCCCTGTCACAAGAATAAGGTGAACTACAGCAAAATTTCAATATGATAAATCAAAATTGCATCATGAGCTTAACCATAAGAACATGATAGATATAGCAAATTCTCTTTCGTTACCTTCCCGAAGGGCAATGGCAATCCAACTGAACAAAGTTGAAAATTTCGACCTTCCCTCACAATTAGTGCTAAGTATTTATCGCTAAAGTCAACATCCTCAATAATAAAATCTGGGTCATCGACAAATACCTCCTGCAGTTTATAAGGCAGAATATAAGGTAAAGCTGACTGTCACGGGCAAGTGAACTCAAAAAACATAAAAACAAGTAATTGTAATAACAACATATCTCACCATCTCAAGTATACGAATGTTTTGCGTTTAATGTAAAAGAGTAATAATAAAAGAAACAAGCCAACAATAGAAAAAAATTGATGTTCCAAACTACCTCCCATTTTCTTGGATTTGAAGGAGCATCCTCTGGACTACAAAGAAGATAATGATAATCAACTGATTGTCCGCCTTTGGGAGCATCTGTGAATAAATAAAGATAACCTTGGTGGTGTTCAATTATGCAGTGAGCTATAGCATCACACTCCCAAACTAGTTTCAAGCCAGACAATGGATCAGCTGCATTTATTAGAAAGACCTAAAATATGGTTACAATTATTATACAATATGAAGGATCTTGACTTGATTGAGTTTCTACGGTATGGATCTTTTACCTTTGATGATGTAGGAGACAATGTATTCACAGTAACAAATTGAAAGTCTTTTGTGTGCCTTATACTAATGTGAACATTTTCATCTGATTCTTCCAAAAGCAAAACATCTTGATCAGTTGATCCAATAAGACTGTAGTAGATCCTGCAGCAACAAGCAGAAGGATGAGATTAAGGAATATTACCTGGGTTCTAAAGCTAATAATCATAAAGAAAAATAAACTAAGGGACACTTCTAATTCTATCAGAGCACTAAGGCTATGCTTGGAGTGATGGAAAAGGATGGAATAGATTGAAGAAGAATTAGATTCCATTTTTTGAATTGTTTGAAATACGCTGAAAGGGAATGGAGCCTGATGGAATGTATTCCTTTCCATCCAACACACCTCTTTCCCCCCCCCCCCCCCCCCCCCTTTAATTTGAGTTTTGGAATGGAATTATGGAACTGGTCTTTTTCTTCATTTCATTAAGAAAATATCCAGACAATGGAATAGTAACTTTATTCCATTCCACTCACAATTAGATATCCAAACATAGTCTAAGACACACATGAATCAATAACAATCTACCCACCGGTATGGCCTCATATTCTGATCAGTCACAACATAAAGCAACGCCTGGCCATCTTTGGCCCATGCCAAGTTTGAGACCCGATCTGCCTGTGGCTTACTGCACAAAGAACCGGAATTCAAATTTCTCACAGATAACTTGAAGTAGCCCTTGTCTTTATCATACATAGTGTAAGCAAGAAACTGATGGTTGGGCGAAACCTCAGAAAGCTCCTCATAAGCATAACCTACGAAAAAAGTCGGGAGGAAAAACAACTTTTATCATTCCCCAACAACTCCATCTACTCGCAAAATAACCAGAGCTTCTAACTCGAACTTCTCTATAACAAAATCAAGTGTAAACAAAATGAAGTGAGAATGGCATTGCAGGTAATGAATGCAACACCTCCGAATCTCTCTGCCTCTTGATTATAGTCAACGAGCTTCTTCTCAATTGTCTTCCCGGTCGTGAAATCGAACCCTGCAGGAGGATACTTATGCGATATGAAATCGTCGTTCAAGCTGGCCAATCTTCTACAAAGCACCGGGTAAGGTTTTCCTTCTTCAACACGACGATAATAGATCCTACAACGACAACAACAAAAAAGCGCCAATCAACAAAGCGAAAACGAGTTTTGCGAAACGAGAAGAAGAAGAGAGAAGGAGGGGATGAGAAGAAACCAAGGGCCCCAGCGAAGGGGAGGAGTGGAGAGGTCGAAGGGGATGCGGGAGGCCATTTCGAAGTGGAGCTTGTTGAGGAGGCGCTCTGAGTCGGACATGACGGCCTCCGTGTACTTCTCCTCTGCCTCCATGTACACGTCCATGTGCCGCATCGCTACCTTGTCGCTCAGGTTCGACATCCAGCTGTACGGGTCCTCCCATGTCACCCCGTGGAAGCTGAACTTCTGAGGCTTCTTTGGTGCCTTTGGAGGGGTCGCCGGAGGCGGTGCCTTCGCCGCCTTGTAGTGCCGCCCCAGCAGGTCCTTGCGGCGGGTGACGGCCGGGAAACGAAATAGACGGTGCATTGCATATGGTATAATTGGTTGCTGTTTCCCGGCCTAGGAAAAGGGTTTAAGCGCCGACATAAAACCCCAAGTGGGGGCGTTTGGTTTTATTCATAGTTATTACTACTCCGGACTCATATATAAGCAAAAAATAACTAATTCACACAGATTAAGAATATTGGTTAACTGTATTTAATATTTTTGATCCCATAAAAAATTAAATTTCATTCTCTAAAATGCCTTTAATAAAATGGGTTATTGAAATTAAAACTTACATTAAATGAAGGGTATTTTGTGGATAAACTCATTAAATGATGTAAAAATAGTTAACATTTGTTTATATTTTAGACCACCACATTCAAGATTTTTTTTGCTTATAATTCAGTCCGGAGGGTGTATAGTTGTAGATTGTTACTGTTATTATTATTGCTACCGGCGGATAGACGGGCTGTCTATATGCTTTATTATTGCTACCGGCGGATAGACGGGCTGTCTATATGCTTTTTCTATTTTTGTATCTAATTTTTTATTTTTTATAATAATAGAAAATATTCAAATTAAAATATATACATGCATAGCGGAGGAATTATTTAAAAAAAACAGTTAAAGGGGAGAGAATTAAAAGAGCGGATAGTTATTAGGAGTTTTAGGGACAAAATAGAAAAAAAATATATACACCAAAAGAGGATATCCTCTTTATTATATATATAGATATAGATAGATGTATAGATATTATTATTTATATGCATTTTTTTTTTTGCAAAACATAATTCTAGTCTCATTTTTTATTCAAAAAGGTTGTGTACAAATAATTGTAATTTAATAATTTAATAATTTTGGTGTGCAACGATTTTAGCCATTTAAGGTCTATTTTGGTGTACAATGAAAAAAGACGAATTGCCAAGTTGAAGGTCTGGCTGACGCAGAAAAATGCATCCATCAATATATCACTTAACGGTGTGGGGGAAAAATGAATTTGAACATTACACCTTGATCTCTGTGGCATGTGCCAACACACGATATATATACCCTACAGGGGTCAAGGGCATATTACAATTTACAACTACTCGATAGCCGGTGGAAAGGAAGGAATGTGCTTCCGTCCGTGTCACTACTGCTCCTAGTTGGCAATATATGTACATGAACAACAGAATCCAAGTCACAAACAAGTATGACTTCCGACAACCCTTGTATCTGAACTAGCAATCAATGAGAGAATGAACTCGCCTCAACAACGCTATACACCGAGTCATCACTTAAGCTAAAGTTTGGTTTCTCTTCGTTCCACTTCAAGATCTCCTTTGCATATTTAAGTGCTGCATCAACACTGTCAGGCTCCAACCCCTTCACAAGGGACACATACAAGTTTCTCCCTGCAAGAGACGAATAAAGCCTCTTGAACTTAACCGCTATGTAATGGGAAGCCAGCTGACCAAGGGAAGGGTTATTATTAATGCTGTTGCTGTTGCTGTTGATGCCGGGGCGATGACGGCTAATTACTGGATGAAACTCTGAGAACCAGTCACACTGAGTCAGTGGAACATGTTCTATTTTCTCCTCGAATTCATCTAATTTGTTCAATATCAACAGGAAGTCCTTATGCTCAAAAGTTGGATGAGTAACAATGGTTTCAAACAGTTTCCTGCTCAATATCATCTTGTTAGTGAGACAACCATTTCCATCAACAGAAAACTGATTATAGTCGCTCAAGGAAACACAGAAGATGACCAATCCAACATCCTCAAACATTTCTAGCCACTTGCAATTTTCTCCTAGCCCTCTTGCATGTATTGTAATTAGCTGATACCTGTGAACCAGCCAAGGAGATCAAAGCTACAGATCAGATCAAAGCTAAAGTGCTATTGTTTCTCAAGAGCAAGTATAATTGCGCAGCAATTCGGTCAACCAGGGGCAGGGCTATCCAAAACATTTCTGATATATAACAAGGCCCAAATATTTTTCACCTACCTAACCAAAGAATCATGTAGTTCAGCAGTGTCGCCAGTTTCCTCAGGAGCTGATTGAGGAAATGAAAATTCTGCACTAGCCAGCCCATTGGATGAAGTAACTCCTTCAGCATAGAGGATATCTAAATCCGAGGGTTCATAATCAGTCCTCAGTATCTGAACAGCCTAAACAAAGAATTAACATGTTAGATTCTCAAAGCCACTAACCTAGCATTCTTTTTCACAAGAGAAAATAAAGATTTATTTGTACTGCTCAATGGAGGATCCCATTATATTTGATAGTCACAAAATTCACCCATATATTCCTTAATTCTTCCACCACAACCCAAATACACACACACATACACCCTGCTCTTAAACATTTTCTTCTATATGCAAGGGAATGACAAATAAATATGTCCATGTTCAGTTCAAAGGTCATATGCAACTAGGTTAACACAGATTAAACTGTTGGTAGAAATAAACTGAAAATAAAAAAATGATCCTATACCCTCTCTAAGAAATAACTGGCAACACTGGGTAGCATTTCTATTTCATTTCTTCTTTCATAGGTGGCCTTAATGGCTGCATCGTTCCATAACTCCTCAATCAATGGAGCATAATCACGAGTAGCGGCTGGAAAGATAGCATCAAGCTTGCCTGAAACCATAGTTTTTAGCAGCCAATCAGAGAATGCTTTCAGTCTTGTGCCAATGGAATAAATTGTCTTGTCGCCAAGTTTTGGATTGGTTCCTGTACCAAAATGTTTAGCCAATCTTTTAGTTCAAATGGGCATGCTAGAAGTAAGATCAAGATAAGTCTACGAAAAAAGAACACTTTCTGCTATGTGAACGAAATTGACAAGTATATTTTATTCATAATATTTTAAGTCAAGCTAAAACTCTCACATTTAAATAAGTAAAGCTAAGCAATGGTGATTAAAACCAAAATTCAATAAAAATTAACAGTATATTAGTGGGGGTGGAAAGGAGGGAAAACAATGAACTCAAACCTGTAGTGTCAAGTATATTAGTGGGGGTGGAAAGGAGGGAAAACAATGAACTCAAACCTGTAGTGTCAAGTAAAGAAGATTGACTTTTCTTTATATTTCCCAGACTTTCTTCTTCAAAACGCTCACGACCCTCAAGGAGTATGCCAAGATAGGCATAGACATTGGTCTGAATGGTCAACTTTATATTTTCACGTTCATCTTCAGAGAAGGGGGTGCTTTTGTAAAGAATCTTGGCCTGACATATCCATTTACAATTCTATAAACATTCTGATATCTTAGCTTTTAGTAAAGAACAGTACAACATAGCTAGTTATTGACAGCAATAACACAGTTTTATTTTCCTTTTTTTTTTTTTTGCTGGGGAGGGGGTGAGGTTAAAAGTTTATTTGAGAAGTTTCAGAAGCCAGGTCATGCATCATATGTGGCAACACATTGATATTGTTAAATAGCTTGAAAACACCTTAATAGTTTGAAGTTAGCAAAGTTTCAAGTATGACACAATCAGACAAAAATAGCAAACTCAATTATCAAATGAAAAAATTCACCTGCTTAAAAATAGTGCTTGTACCAGACCCACTGTAACCAACTAAGAGGAGCTTGTGAACTATTCCATGCTCGAGGTAGTCAGGAACCGTTCTGGTAATCACATTGGAGGATAGAAACCCACATGAAGTTGAAGATTTAGAAGGAACTGGCAGGGAAAGGAAGGCACATACAAGCTTCGTTCCAGCCTAACAAGTGAAATAAGAGTTTATGTTAATAATGCAAAACTGCCAATGAACATTGGCGCAGAGTAAAACAAGATCCAAATATTTAAAAAAAAAAAATTACCTTTCCCCATATATATCCTCTTGTATTTTTTTGTCCCTCTTCTTGGTATGAACCATCCTCATTGACCCAAAAATGTGGGTTACCAGCACACTGAACTCCAGCCAACTGCCCAACCAAAACAAGAAGATCCTTTCAACTACTTTTTATCCTTTTACTATTAAACAACAAACGAAAATTAATGATTAAGACAGAGCCTTTCATTTTCTATTATTTCCATATATATATATATATTGAATTTCCAACCTGCAACATCCGGAGCTCTACTTTTGTTATTTCCCGACCATTGATGAAAACACGCGTGTTTCCATTGCTTGCATCCGGTTTGATGGGACCTCCAACATTCAGATGGGGACTGATAATTCTACAAGGCTTCTCTCCTTCCTGTGAAATGCAAAAATACAAACAAATTTCAAGCAGCAGACAAATGAATAACGCATGGAGAAAATAAAACTATTAAAAAATAAAAAACAAAGATAGATACCTTCCCCCAGAAACCAGATACTTTATCATACCAATAGTTCCCTGGCTTTAGCTTATTGGGAGGGTTAGAACAATTCTGCAACGTGACGAGTTCCTCATAGGAAAGAGGAATTCCATTGACACAAACACATTGAGGGGGAAGCTGATTCACTTCACAGAACCTCTCAGCCTTCATGACCTGTCGAACCTCCAAGTGATTAAGCAGCCTCTTGAGCAACCGAGAGCATTTCCCCAAACTCCCCCGTTTGGACTCGTCAATTGGGTACCCAATGCAACCAACGCATTTCCTACCTTCCGGCATTGAACCCATAGCTCTAAGCACACAGTTCCCACAATACTTTGCATCACATACCAAACACGCCTCCTTCTCCGTTAACCTGTTCCCCTTCAAGCACCGGTAGCACGACCCTTTCTTTCCCTTCCTCACAGCCTCTCTCTTAACCGGTTCCTCCGGTAAGCATTCCCCCTCGTCATCTGAATCCACGTTGAAAGTCACGTTGGGTTCTCGTTGTCGTTTAGCATCGTCGCATTCGGGTTCGTTGTAGTCTGAAGAGCTCAACGTGGAACCCCAATCTCGTTGACTCGAATCGTTGAAATCCAAACTCTCTTTCTCACAGTTAGAGTTTCTCAACAATGCGCACGAGCTTCTACCTAAACTGTCATAAGACTCGCGCGAACGCGCGCTGCTCAACTCGCTCGATGACTCGGAAACACCGTTGCTCTCCGCGGCTCCGTCCTCGAAGGCGATCACGGACGTCGGAGACACCGTTGTTCTCCCGGAACCGCCGCGGTTAACCGCGGGCTCGGAGTCGAGCGTTTTGAACTCCTTGGGTAGCGGTTGCACAACCGGCAAAGACAGAGCGTCGGAGAAAGGGACCTGCGAAACCGCCGCGGCTACCGGAATTCCGTCGACGGTTATCGGCACCGCCTGGGGAACATCGTATGCCGGCGGCGGTCCTTTGTATTCCACGGCAAATGAGTACTGTACTCCGTCGGCGGCGGTGGCGGCGACCGGCGTTGTCATCGCCGGCGACATGGTGGCTCTATCTAACTAATTTCTCGCCGAGCCAAAATTTGAAAACAAAACCATGAAAAGGTGGAAAGCTCCCTCAGCTCAAGTTAAGTTTCGTACCAAAACACAAAAATTGAATTGAATTTTCAAAATAAAGGAGAACAAGTGATATGTATTTGTTTTTATTTCGTTTTCTCTGAAAAAAGGAATAAAGATGTCTGATAGACTAATAGGGACAGTGAAGAAAGTAAAAAAAGGAAACCGAATTTTAACTACGAAGGAAAGAAAGGCGAGGGAGTACGTGATAGATATTTTCTCGAGAATGCAGCATCAGCATCCCTGGGCTGGGCTGGGCTGGGCTGGGCTGGGCTGGGATGTTCAAATTTTAAAATAGCGTGCCGTAAATGGAACAGGAGCGGGCGACAACTTTGTCCTTATGCACAGTGCAGTTGGTATCCAAGTTTTGGTTTCTGGTTGCAATGGATATGTACGACGAACTTGAGAAAGGACCACCACGGTTTTGATTGTACAAGAAGAAAGGATGTGACGCAAGAGCATAATGACCAGTGAGTAATGACAGATCCGATATCCCACGGGCTTCGCATGAAGTTTTTAACAGTGGGATGGGTTGCGTGGCAAGCAGGAACACTGAACTGATTATTGATCCTTTGCCCCACTAGTCACACAAAATATTCAGTAGCTATATAAGACCAAAAATATAAGTAAAAAAAAAAAACTCCATCGTACTTTCTATTTTTAAATGTATAGATTGAGTCTCAAAATTTTGTGTGTTACAATTCAATCCTGTTATCATTCATTCAATGAAGTACTAACATTAAAGTTAAACAACAATGTCACTAACATATTGTGGCATAATCTAAAACGTGTGTGTGTGTGTGTCTTTATAGCCTACAAAGATTCATGAAATTAAAATTTGACTCTATTATGGAGGTTTGTTTGTGGTTGATCCAATATCAAAATATGCAAGAGGGACTTTGTTTGCATGCAAACATATGTGAAAGATATAAACTGAAAAGAAAGAAAAAGAAGATAAGAGAAACTAAAGAGATTCAATAAAAGTTGTGTTATTTGGGTGAATAGACATGGGAATGGGAAAGAAGTAAATATTAAATTTATCTCTGATTGTTTGAATGAGTGAAAAAGTAAGTATAAAAAAATAAATGAAAATGATAGATGATAAGTTTACCTTACACAAATGTATGTTCAATTCTTTTCGAGATTTGATTGTTTTGCCGTGTACCAGGTACATTATCATAACTATGTCTTATATTATGCATTAGTGATCACTCATCACCCTCGTCAGCACTCGAGATGTCAAAGTCGTTGAAGTTAATATTGATGGAGGAGAATATGGTGAGATCGAAGAAGACTATATAATGTTTTTGAAGATGTTGGACTGTATTGGTCATACAAAATAAGACGTGGATAGTGGCAATGTCGTCTTTATAGATGACAGCAAATACGATGAAAATTAGTATTGGACAAGTGCACTGCCACAAGAGACTATTAATTTAAGAGCTTTCGAAACAACAATAGATGTATAAAGAGAGGAAGATGGTGAGGAGGAGATGGATCTATGTGACAACATCAAGGAATTTAGAACCTACCATGTTTGCTAACTTTGATAATGAAAATAGAGACTCAGAAAATTTAGACAATCCATCTACAAGTGACGAAGATGAGGGAGGGAGGAAAAAATATCATAAATTCAAGATGTTTGAGGTTGGTGGCTTAATTCATTTTGAACTTGGTCCAAATTTAATTTATATAGAGATTGTTAGGACACATGTGAAGGAATATGTCCTATGTACAACACTAGAAAAATGAGTACTTTGCAAAAAAAAAAAGAAGATAAGAATAAAATTGTTGTAAAATGCATGAAAGAATGCCTCTTCTATGTTAGAGTTAATAAATCAAGCCACAATACCTATTACTGAAACATGAGCTTGGGAGCTGCTCACTCTTGCCATAAAATTACAAAGAATAGGCAAGTAAAAACCAAATGACCATAAAGAAATGAGCACTTTGAGGCAACAACACACAATGCGATTGTGAAAACATTGGTTGAGAATATAGCTGGCAAAATGGGCTTAGCCCGCTGGGTTGGCCTGATTCCGCCCGAAAAAACACCGGGTTTGGACATATAAATTCGAGCTCGTTTTCAATCCGAGCCTTTTTGTCCCGGCCTGACAAAGCTCGAACCCGAAGCGGGCCGTCTGAAGAACATAGGCCAAAGCCCGAGTCCGCCCCGAAAAAAGCTCAAAAAATAGAGGACTCAGACACACAAATTTGAGTCCATTTTTAATCTGAGTTTTTTTTTGCACGACCCGATAAAAGCCGACCCCGATGCAGCCGACCCGACCTCGGCTCGAAAGCCCGAATTGCCACCTCTAGTTGAGAAGGCCAATAGAGGTAGCAGTTGTATTAATTAGGTTCAAAACATATAGGGCACAAAGGAAGTGCGACTACCAAACCCTCTGTCAAAGATGTGCTTTTGCCACACCATGCTCGTCGTGGTGGCTATTGACCATGACTATACTCCTTAGTCGCGAGCAATCCAGCCAAAGGGCATTTTAGAAATTTTCTCGTAGAGGTGGATTGATACTTGAAATCTATGCATCTTAGACACTCCTAAAACTTCAATTAAGAATATAATCTTATTATAATTAATTTAAAATAGCTTAAAAAAACAACAATGGTAAAATAACAACACTACCACTTTTTAAAACTTCTAACATCTCAACTATAAAACACACCACTTTTTTCATAATATAAATTAGTTAAGAAGCTATAGTACACGGAATATAAGTAATTTACATAATTTTACTATTTTTTTTAAGTAATGAAAATATTAAAAATTTCATTTAAATTGTTAAATGTCTGTAAGGTAAAAATACAATATAGAAAATATTTCAATAATTAAAGTCACAGAAAAAAACAGTAACGGCTATAATAATTTATTCACATGGTACTGAAAATAATATTTTAGTTAATTTTTATTATTCAACATTTTTAAAAAGCAAAATAAAAATTTGATATTGATTGATAATTATTAATAAAATAAAACTATGTCCTTAAAAATCAAATCAAATCAAATCAAATAAGATAATTGCAAATGAGACTACCTGTTTGGATAACAAGCTTATTTATTGTTTATGACATAAGTTATATAAGCTATTTTTATAATCGAAGAAAAATTATAGTGAAACTTATTTTATATAAGCCATAAGCTGTTTTGATAAGCTATCCTGAGTAGCTTATGAAAAATAAGCCAAAAACAACTTATAAATCAATCATAAACTGTATTCATAAGCTATGTATAAGCCAATCCAAACAGACCCTACTTATACCAAACATAAGTGCACTAATAAGAGCAATGATACATATACACCCCAAAAATATATCCACCCATCCAACACCTCTCATCTCTCTCTATCTCTTTCTAGCTATCACATCACATATCACATTATTTTATCACTTTTCTCTCATCTCTCTCTTTCTCTCTCCGGTGATAGATTAGGACATGGGTGTCCACCAATCATTTTTCCACTAATAATGACAAACGGGTAATCAATACTGAAATAAAAAATAATAATACTGAAAAAATAAAATAGACGGTGGTTTTGCATTCCGGACAGATTATCAGTCTGGGTAATGAAATGAAACGACGATTGGACATGTCGGTCGACCAGCATAGTCACTACGGGCACTGCCACGCGTTCCACTCCGTTGGCGTTCAGTTAACATAGACGTGGGTCACCACTTACCCGTTCCCGCCGATTCACATAACCATTCCCCTCCCAAACTAAAAAGTCTGTTACTCCTTTCTTCATATTCACTCTACTCACAATCCATCCATGACATGATATCATTACTACTACTACTACTACTACTCTTACCATGCCATTGAAAAGCATAATCCGCCGGAGACTACTGTCTCTGCTCCAGCCATGGCTGCGAGAAGAGCCCCAACTCGATCTCCAATTAGGGTTCCTTCACTCTCTCGCCGTCGCCAACAATCTCCGCTTCGACGTCTCGGTTCTCAACCACCTCTTCCACGCCCCTCCTTCTTTGTTCTTCAAGGACCTCACCGTCGAACGCCTCGCCGTTCGATTCTCAACCTGGTCCCCGCCGGCCTTCACAATCGAACTTCACGGCGTTCGCGTCGTGCTATCGTTCGAGTAACTAACTCGCTCTCCTCTAACGGCCTTTTTCCCCTCTTATTTTGATTGTGACTTAGATTAGATCAGTTGAGTGTTTTCTTAACTGACACGATTGTTTGGTTTTGAAGGAAGCCGGAAGAGGAGGAATGCGCGAGGCGGTTGCGGTTGCTGACGTCGAAGTATGATTACTCGGATTATCTCAGGAAGAACCTTTCGGCACTTGATCCTGAGGTAATGATTATAAGACTCTGAATTCACAATTCACACTGAGGCCTTTATTGGAACTGATGAAGCCTCGTCTATGTTATTAGTCTATTAACGGAATATTTCGCGATTAGATGCGATTCAAAATGATTGATGCAATTCACTGATTCGTAGCGGTTATCTTACCTAGTAGGCTGGTACTAATTTGGGTACTTGTGTGGGAATCATATGCTTAAAGTCAAATGAATTTGAGTCCAAAGAAAGAGAGAGACACAAATTAGTACCAGCCTACTAGGTAAGATAACCGCTACGAATCAGTGAATTGCATCACATATCTGAGCTGCTGATTTTTTGTTTTTAGCTTTACCATGCAGAATCAATTTATTAGATCATTATGGTGATTACTGTTAACTTTCGTGTGGATTTTTAGGGCTGTTCGTTGCATCAAATTTTGGAGAGGATCTTATTTGCTGTACCTGAGACAAAAGATTTTACAACATCTTTTCTGAATCTTATTCTGAAAAACTGTTGTCTAGAGGCACATCGCATTCATGTGGAGGTTCAATTCCCCATCTTAAATGACGAGTTTGTGTGTTTTGGGGAAATAAAGGAGTTCAGTGGAAGGCCCAAGTATTTGGATAAAAAATGTCTTCTTAGAGGTTTTCTTAGTACAATTCTTATCCCAATGAAAGAGAGCTCTTTCATATTAAGTGGCACTGGATTCAGGGTCGGATTAACTGGAAAAAATCATACGAATCGTGTTTTGCTTTCATCTGATATGCAGATTTTCGTTAAATTCAGAGATCTTAAGCTGGCAGATTGCACTCTCGGTTTTCCAGAACTGGCTTTTTCATTCTCTCCAGATGACATTTCTGTATGTCTACTTTTCGACAAATTGTTATCTTATAAGTTCAATCAAGCTAGAAGTGGTAGAGAGTTATGGAGAATAGCTTCCAGCAGAATTGGGTATGTCACTGTAACTCCTAGATTGTCATTGCAAAGATTAGTTAGTGTTATAGGTCAATGGATACACTATGTCAATGCTTATCAGAATATCTTGCTGCTAATTGGATATTCTACTGGCAACACATGGAAAAAATCCATTTCTAAGATGTCTCATAACAAACTGATTTCTGCTAGACTCCATTGGGAGTTGATCGCTGACATTGAGAAAAAGTTGCCTGTTGAAGGCATATCACTGGCAAGGCGAATAGCCCGTCATAGAGCAGCATTGAAAGTTCCATTTGATTGTCATGAGGAATGTGCGGCCACAAGTAATTTCTTCCGCCCACTTCTTTTTATACTGGCATTTATGTGGGAGGTGATCTCAAAGATGATCCACTGTCTAAGGCACATATTTTTTGGGGAAGAAATAGTGCAAGATCCAGATATTGATGGATGTTGTTTGGGAAGTCTAATCGAAGATCCTTGTCAAAGGTGTTGTTTTGTGCTGAACTTTGGGAAAATCATAATTACAGTTTCCCAAATCAATGAAATTCAACCATCTGTATATGAAAAGATAGAGTCACATACTGGGATTGCATACTCAGATTTCCTTTCAATATGTTTTTGCATCGATGCTTTGTTATTAGTATCTTTAAAGGATATTTTTGAACAGAGAGTCTTTCTATCGTGTCGGCAAATGAAGGTTGAACTTGCACCTTCGGCAGAGTCAGCAGAAGCAAGTACAATGAATATGCTTAGTTCAGCTGAAGGAAACAGAAAGGAAGGTTGTAATGATATGGAATCACTTATGTGGGTTGAACCTGCAAAAATGTTCCTCTTTTCAGGAACTAATGTTGTGCAAGCTGAAGACTCTTTCGATTCTCATATTGAAAGCTTTATGGGGAAGTTGTCAATGAGTTGGAAAGGAATTTGCAGCAATTTTAATGAAAGTGAGATTCAATATTATGAAAATCCTTGCCTTCTCTGTAAGATTGATATATCTTCCTCATGTTCAGACAAGAAGAATCCAGATTATGGGTTTTGTGAATATGGTTTAATGCTAGGAAAGTTAAATTTAGTTTTGACTCATTCTTCAGTATCATCAGTGTGTCTCATTCTTAGTCAAATACAACATGCTGTTTACTGGGGGGACATGAGGGAATCATGTATTGTTTCAAATTTTGTGGATGAAACAGAAAATGCTTGGGCTAAAAAATATGAATATTTTTCCAAAAAAATGATTGTGGCCTTGCTTCAAAATCTTCCTGAGAAACACATTCATTTTGGAGTATATGTTGATGGTCCTTCTGTAAGATTTTCACACAGAAAGGAGGCCAATCTCAGTGCTCAAGACATTAATGACATTGTCAATCAGGATAATTTTGATCTCATTTTTGATTTCCATGAGATTGAAATGGTTGTTGGATCACCACCATCCTTATTTGGCATGGCATCATTGTCAGGTCGATCGGGGGTTGGTGATGCCAAAGCAGAGTGTGTTACATTGGAACCTCGGGTGATTGAAATTCCAAAAACCAATAATGACAACTATGCATCCTTAGGAAAGATTTCAATTGGTTCCTACCTTTATCTAAATGGCTTAAATGTTTGTTTGGAGAAGTCAGCAGATGACCATCAGATTCAACTTTTTATATTGAAGCCAATCATCGTCCAGATATTATCCTTTAGGTAGGATGTTGACCAAAGGCTGATACTTAATTTTCACTATCCATTTCTGCCAATTTATTTTCTTATGGGTTGCAGAAAATATTGTATTTTCCTTGATTTTAGTGATAATAAAATGGTTGTATCAATAGGGAATTAGGGTAACTACTGTTCACTAATCTAGGCCTAGAGACAATCTCTTCGTAAATGTTATTTCTGTTGGTGAAAGACTTAGAATCTACTTTTCTACACTCATTCCTGTCTTCCTAAGATAGAGTCATAGAACTATGGAGGTAAGAAATTTTGGGGCTCTCATTTGTCCTTTCTACGCATAATTGAAAAATGTGTTGTTTCATAAGCTTCTGCTTTGCTGCAATTGTGATTGTGATTTTCCGTTTTTAATTTGATATTGCAGGGATTACATTTATTCCTTGAGCACAACAATGTCTGCCTTTTCAGCTGCTTTGGACATAACAACCGGAGGATTCACAGTTTTGTTGTTTTTGGATGAGGTGGATATGATCTATAAGGTGATATCTTTTTTCCCACTATAGTCAAATGATATAATGATATTTATTTTTTGTCATATGGTATACATGAGTAAATTCATTGTCAGCAAAATATTAGGTATCCGTATTGCATATGCCACTGCTTCTTATTTATCTAGTACTGTTAGAGTAACACTCAGTTTTTTCTTGGCTACCAGTTTGACTGACTTAGCTTGTAGGTAGCTAAAAACTTGGAATCCCTTAGAAATCTGAGTTGGGTTCCTGATCTGAAATGTGCAGTTCCATTTTATGACGTGGAAAAAACGGAGGAGAGAGAGGGTTTGCTGATGTGGAAAAAAGGGTGACATGTTGGCTGAGGTGTTCAAGGTGAGATGGATTTAAATGAACCACCTCACCATTTAATAGAGGTCAACTCACCTTAGGGACTTAAATGAATATAGGGACCAAAAATGTCACGACCCCCGCTTAGGGCATGACCGGCGCACAGGCTAACACTAACTCAACATACATTTAGCCTAGCAAGCCTGACACACTTTAACACATAAGCATTGTAAATTAAAGAATTTCTGAAAATTTGGCAGAGTCTCCTCTGTATTTTAGACATCTCAACGTAATAGTACCTATCAGCACCAATTATACCAATAGACCAAAATTCACCAACTAGAGTATCATCATTCTCATATACAATGTTTCATGTTCTCAAGTACTCAATATATGCATATAAGACTTCATCTATGACTACTTACATACAATCCAAAAGAAAAGAAAGACCATGTCCTTATAGTTGCATTATACTGAAGTCGACATAACTTCATTCACTACATCAAAATAGGGGCATACCAAGAGAAAGAACCCTTGAGAAGGTATGTAAACCTCAGAAACTACCTACTCTGTTACCTGTGAATCTGTGGAAAAAGGAAAGGAAATGGAGTGAGTCACAAGGACTCAATGAGAGCATAATAAACAAAGTGGACAAGGAGGAGAAGTGAACATAACACGCGTGCTTAATCCAATAAACATTTCGAGCACAAAGTAAAAGAAGAATATGTAAAAAAATAATAATAATAATAATAATCTTGCAAAACCGATCTTTAAACTCAAGATTTCAATCTTTAATAACTCAGTCATGATATAACACGCTCCAACATTAGGAATAATAATTTTCCTAAAACTCATAACACTATCCAAAGCAAGTTACATATAAAGAACTATATCAGTACCAAAAAAAATAGGAGTAATCTCAAGTTCTCAACCCACCATGTCATAAATCAATCATATTATAACCCATAAATCAATCATATCATAACCCGGGGGCCATGCCTCACCCGGAACCATAACATACTATGTGCACATAGGCCACATTATCTCTTCGTTGTGGCGAACGGTAATCACTTAAATTACTATGAGCACTTTAGCCCATAGGCCGTATTATCTCTTCGTTACGGCGAACGGAATTCTTAGGGACTATGAGCACTTAGCTCATAGGCTGCATTCTCTCTTCGTTGCAGCAAACGACATCATAGGGACTATGAGCACTCAGCTCATAGGCTGCATTCTCTCTTCGTTGCAGCAAACGGCTTTTCTTTCATAGCGTTCACAATGGGAAATCACAATCTGTATTCAAAATAATTCATGATAACCAAAACTAACCGTAATATCAAGAGTGCATCATATCATCACATTTCACAATTTCAAATCACTACTCATTCACCTAATCACCAATATCATCTATTTGAAAAATTAAAAAAAAAAAAAAACTTGAGTAATATCCTAAGAAACAACATGAACATCTTTAGAACCATAAAATCTAAACCAATAGCAAGGGAAATAATTTATAGTGATATCGTGTATCTTCAAAATTCTCATAAACATTAAAACCAATTTTTTTTTCAAATAGAAATACCATTTCAACTCATTCGTAGGAAAATTTATCCTTAAATCAATTTACTTCTCCATATATAAAATATAGCTATAGGAAAAATACCACTAAGTAAATTAGCTACTCACCACTACGAAGAACTAGCTAACTCTCTTCAAGAGCCTTCGGGAGGAGCAACCAGGTTATTTTCCAACGAATTTGAGCATCAACAACAGGTAGTAAAGAGATTAAAGACAAAATCCCCAATTTAGAAAACCTAGGGTTTTAGAGGAACCCATGAAAATATAATATTGAGCTCTCCACTACTATATACCAATACCCATTACTCAAAACATTCCTTAAAATAAATTTCTATACTCATGGGTTATAGATTTTACCTCAAAGAGCTCCAAAGAGACAATTTCTAGAAGTGGATATTTTCCAATCAACCAAAAATACTAACCCCTCATCTTCACCTCTCATGGATACATAGAACTAAGGTGAGAGTGCAAGAAAAATGGAGAATGCAAGATGTAGCACAGTACCTCACCTCTTCTTTCTTCTTCTTTCTCGATTTTCTTTTTCTTCCCTCCCCGAGCTCTTTTCCTCGTTGAATAATGGGTGTGTGTGTGTTTTTATCTTTATTAGTGGGGGGTGGGGGAACGGCTTCTTTTAGAAGCCAGGGTATTATGTTTTTTTTTTAACTAAAAGCTAAACGGTGTGTTTCAAAAAAGGTTTGACTTTTTTTTGGGACTAAAATGAAAACACACCTATATTGCATCCCAATGGCTTTCACATGAAGAGTTAATAAATTGGCTCACAACACTGACAACAAAAAATGTATTAGGTCTTTTCATAGTAAGATAGTTTAGCTTTCCCACTAGTCTTCGATGTCATCCTTGGGTTAAATATGGCTCCCCCTAATTTGGTAAAAGCTTAACCAAAAAAAGCCTAGTAATCACAATCCCATCCCGCAGGAAATAAAAAAAAAATGGACAAAGAAGATGAAATACAAGAAAAATGGAGAAAGAAAATAAACGAGAAAAAACGAAATGCTGCAATATAAGAAAATGAAGAGGTTGAGGTCTGCAGATGAAGGAAACGAAGTAGCAGGTGGTGCTAATAGATAGGAATGATTTTTGGAGTTGAAACATTTAGGGTTAGTGGGGATATATCGGCCCGTAAGTTGAAAACCCCATTTAGGGATTAGGTTATTAGGTTATTTCATATTTGGGCCAGAAACTTATTTGGACTCCAAGGTTTGTTTTTGGTTTTTTATAAGTTTTGCATTTGTTTAATTTATTATATTAACATATTTTATTTGGATTTATTTATAATTTTGAATGTTTCATGTCATGTTTAATGAATTATGATATTTTGTGGTGAAGTTTAATTTTTAAATTATGAATATTATGTTATTTTTTTTATTAATATTGGTTAATATATTATATTAAAAATTAAAATATTATTATTTAATTATTACCGGTCGAACCACGGTTGAACCTTTGAACATTGAACCAATGCCTTCACCAGTTTAATGACCGGTCTGGTTTTAACGACCTTGCTTGAAACTGCTCTGTTATTATCTGAAAGTCTCTCTCAAATTCTCTCTATAATTTTCTCTTATTTTCTTGCCTTTTCTCACACTTTCCCGGTGATTCCAAATTATAATAGTGCCATACATGTATTTTAATTTTTCAGAAAATCCCATGTTCCATTGTCATACTGGTGTTGCATCCAATACTTCTCCATGTATCTGTGCATTGTATCTTTATAAGGTGTTTTGAACTCTCAAAGGGGTTTGTCACAAGCGCTGCTATATTTTACACGACTATTTTGCTTTCCTCTTGCTTTTATGTGCAAGGATATGTTTAATAAATGCAGTTCTCTTCTAATTTATATATGTATATTACCAAGTCATGACTAAAGAAACTTTTCCCTTATTCACAGGCAATTTCAAATTTGTCTTCTGTGGCTTCTTATATGTTTAGTAGCTTGGAAGATGTTGATTGCATACATCCTGAAATTATGAAACAGGAGTCATTTTGTGCAGTACCTGATAGCAATGAGGCAATTATACGAGGGGATTTACAGACAAATGACATCTGCCCTTTTTCTATTGATGGGACCTGCAGATTCAGTTCGATGGATGTCATTCTTCATAATTCTAGGACAAGTGATAATCTGGACAGTTATACCAGAAGGTTTGAATTTGTAACTGGCAACAAAAAGGCTATGAAAAAGTTGCCCGACTGTGGAATTTGGATTTCTATGCAGCAGGCAACTTCTGTAATATCTTGTGAAGAAGGGAAAATGGATCTCCTCACTGATTTATCTGGAATCACGTCTTTTGTTTTTGAGTACCAGAACTCAATTGGAAACAACCATGAAAATATTGTACTTCAAAATTTGCTATCAAGATCTGTTAATTGTTTACATGAAATATCTCTTTCTGGCTGCACATTTACGTTATGCTTGGGTCTTGTTCAAAACGCCTCATCTTCAGGAAATGAGAGCAAAACTTTTGGTAGTTCTAGTTCTGATGGTAGTACTAACATATCTTACCTAGTACGGGAATCCAATTTGTCAGTCTCTGAAAGGTCAAATAACCAGTCTCCCGGTGTAATTAAAAAAACGGGGTCTCCTACAAATATCAGGATGCCAGCTTCAGCAAGTCACCAGTTATTAATAAACATTGCAGTATATAATATCTTCATTGGAAGGTGCTCAATAAAGAGTGATCTGTTTCAAGCACATAATTTGAATAAGCTTCTGTCTTTGCTTTCTATTGATGGAGACTTTCATATGATATCCTGGGATATTCAGGTAATAATTTGAGGAGCAATTGTGGGCATAATAATCTCTCAGACATGTTTCTGCATTTTTGTTTTGAGCCTTATATTATAAATTGAATCTCAAGGATTTTATCTATTTTACAGATGAAACTTTTTTTTGTCAATGCTAGCATCTTGGGATTTAAAATTAATTTCTTATTCCACTGAATAATAAATGTTATTGGGCAGGGTGGACTCGTTGTTCTTGAAACAACATCTTTGCCGATGGCCATTGACAACTATTCTTTATATCTTCATTATATTGGCAATCTCACTTTAGATGCACAGCAACCTAATAAAGGCATCAAGAAGGCAGAGCATGGCAAAGAGAGCTATAATCTTGATGATGAGATTGATCAAGGGACTGTTAGCACATCTCAACAAGCTAAAAGTGGATTGCCGGATGCATTTGACTTATCTTTGTCTCACTTTACTCTTGTTTTAGCCCTTGAAAATGAATCTGGTAATGAACCTCTTTGATAGTTTTGAATTGTAACTTGGAATTTTTTGTTAAATATACAATTCACTACTGCAGGTGGTATCCGAGAAATTGTACTGGAGGTTGACATCCATCTGAAATTTGAATTGGCAACTAGTGGGAGGAAACTAACAATTGAGCTTTCTCGTTTATCAATCCTCTCACAAGTTATTCATAAGAGAGTGGAAAATGAAACTATAATTCCTCATTTTTCTTCTATAACATCAAAAGATTTGTCATCTCACCTTGCATCAGCAGATCCTCTTTCAGGATTTCAGAACTTTGATGAATTGAACTCAGTAAGTGATGCAAGTAGTTCAAAAGAACCTGTTCCTGTTAAGTCAAGTCATCAGAACCAAATTTTGAAAGATTTAAGAGCTTTCATGTCACTAGAGCGGTCGCATTATGGTTCTTTGCATTTGTCTCGGTATTGGTTCGGTATTGGTTCTCTTTCAGGTTTCGATATGAAACTTTCTCTATATGAAGTTCAGGTGAACTTTCTTACTATTATTAATTTTTAGTCATTAGTTGTCAATGTTACTCTTTTTTTTATTGATTTTAAATCAAATTTAGCAGTCTTGTATTATTAATTTTTTTTTCTTGTGTGTGCCACTATGTTGCATTTGTTCTAACTTTTTATTTCATTTTACCAATATGCTAGACAATTTTGTCAATGGCCTCCTCACTCTCTGGTATATCCAGTCAAGATACAATAAAAGAAATGGAGAGAAATCATTGGTCTACTAGCCATGAAATTGACAATAGTTTGGAAGCAATGATTCCTGATGGTACTCGGACTCAAGCTCTATGTCATTTGTTTTAACCTTTTGGGAAATAACAGTAGTAATTAGCAACGATCTTGTGTAGGGGCAATTGTTGCTATTCAAGATGTCAACCAACACATGTATTTTACAGTTGAAGGTGAAGAAAAGACTTTCAGTATAGGTGGTTCCATTCATTATTCTCTTGCAGGAGAAAGGGCTCTTTTCAGGGTATGAAATAAGTGCAACATATCTGGCATTCTATTTTTTTTAATCTGTGCTCAATCATTGTCTCTACCTGTCAATTGCTTCAAATTTTACAGATCTTTCCTTATAGTAATCAATTCTTGATGTCCTCGTCAAATTCATTATCTGTTTTTATAAAAACAAAATTTTGGGGTCCTAATAGTGCACTGGGGTTTGTGGTTCTACATCACTGTTATTTAGAATAGCTTCATTAGTCATGTATCAAATCTGTAATGCTGCTAGTTGTTGTGTTGTGTAATTTAATGTACAAGATGTGGATATGATTTGAAATTTTTCTTTGAAATAATCTAATTCAATTAAGTGGATGCTGTGCCAAAACTTCAGCGGTTGGATGCTCAGGCTTTTGCTTGTGGATTATGGTAGCTGTCATCCGTCTTTCACTGCTTTGTTTTTGAGATAAAATTTCCTGTCATCTTAATTCTATCTGATTGGAAATATTGGTTCTTAGTTTTTATGGTCTCATGATGTGTGTGTAGCAAGTATATCAACGAATGCTTTTCTGCAGGTCAAACACTGCACCCAAAGGAGATGGAAATCTACAGTTTTGTGGTTTTCCTTGATATCATTGTTTGCTAAGAATGATATGGGTGTACCATTGAGATTAAATTTTCGACCAGGGTCATGTTTTGTTGACATCTCTTGTACTAACGACGGAGGATGTGCACTTTGGAGAGTCTGTTCTCATCAGGCTGAAAGTTATGAAGGAGTTACGGACTGGGAGGCTTTCAATCAATCAGTGAAGGGAACTTTCTACCTTGTGAACAAAAAGAATAACTCTGCTATTGCATTCGTTGATGGAGCTCCGGAGTTTGTCAGGAAGCCTGGGAATCCAATCAAGTTCAAAGTTTTTAATGATCTTTCTGTTGCTTATGATGTTCCCGAGAAAGATAGCTACCCTATAATAGCTCTGCAAACTTGTCTGCACACCAATGCAGAAAACACTTCTTGGCAGGGTGGAAAACTTCCTTGTATTGATATTAAAATTGAGAAAATTTCCCTGAATATTGTTCATGAACTTTCAGATCCTGAAGATGTCTTCCCTCTCATTTGCTTGTCCATCACAAATACACAACTTACTATACAAAGTTTAGCAACAAAATCCAGGGTCATAAGCACATCAAGTGCAGAAATACATTATTTTGATGCTCAAAGAAACTTATGGTAATTCTAAATTCCCATTTGAATTGTACACTTCCTTTTTACCAATCATGTTTTAGTTGAACTACATTCATGATATTTCATTTTTTTTTAAATTCTTAGGGGAGAACTTCTCCATCCCGTTGAAATTTGCATTTTTTACCGATCTAATGTTCAGGCCCAGCTTTCAGAATATGC
The DNA here is from genome assembly GCA_030159175.1 of Glycyrrhiza uralensis. NCBI lineage: Eukaryota > Viridiplantae > Streptophyta > Magnoliopsida > Fabales > Fabaceae > Glycyrrhiza > Glycyrrhiza uralensis. The sequence continues at coordinate 46,340,054 of BRZY01000001.1, read as the reverse complement.
ATCTCATGCAGTTCCAATTAATTTCTTCTGCAGAATAAAAGAGGTAGTTAGAGTTATATCTGGTTTTGTGGTCCTTCTTTACTTTGTTTAGACATTATATTGCCATTTTCTGAATTTTCTATCATCTGGGCAGTTGGACATATCCCTAAATGAGAATTCGTTGGATGTGCTTCTCTTTGTGATTGGAAAATTGAAACTGTCTGGTCCTTATTCACTTCAAAGCTCCAGGATTCTGGCTAACTTCTGCAAGGTTCTAGATCTAATGCAGCTATGATATTTTTACCATTATAAAGAAACAAGAGGACTTAATTGATGTTCCTTGATTTTCCATTTTTTTCTTAACCACAATTTTTTGGATGAGCTTCTCTTTGTCTATAGCTTGTTTAAGCACCAGTACCACCAAATTAATGATGTGATTGGTGTCAATTTGATCAACTAATAATAATTGCGTGATGGCAGGTGGAGAATCAGTCAGGATTAAATCTTTTTGTTCACTTCAATCAGCAACAGGTAACAATACCCAGAAAACAGTCTGCCTCCATTTTATTAAGGTATGCTGTTGTTATTTGATCACCATGTATATGACACACTATCAAATATCATACAAAATTATTTATGGTCCTTGTTCTTATACCGGAGAGTGTAGACTTTTTGGAAAAGAAAATAACGTTTATTCCCACACTAATTTAATTGCCATTTTCATTCATAACATGTGTATTCCTGATTAATTTTTTTTGTATTGAATAATATTTCACAATCATTTGGTGGTAAATCTGACTATTTGATCCAAGATCTTGATTTTGTTTTATCTGGGTTGATATTCTATTGGATGGTAGGTCTTGATAAACTTATGTTTGTATTTTGAGATGGTTTTCGAAGGATATCATCTTTCCTTTCTCTTTTGAACCCACTCTTCTATTTTGAGCATATAACTGGAGCCCTTTAATTGACTTATTGCTCATTCATGTTGTTATTGGAAATTTTAATGGTTAATGTTGGTCACTTTTTTTTTCATGATGTTGAATTTGTGACTGTTATGTCACAGGAGGTTCTCTGATTTCAAAAATCCAGAATCAGAAGATGCAACTTCTGTTTCTATCCAACTTGCTGATTGTGGTTCCTTTGCAACTTCACCTATTCGTCTGTCACTTTCGCAAACGAAGACTCTTGCTTGGAGAACCCGAATTATGTCAAGAGAAGGTATTTCTTAACTAATCTCTTTCCCATGCGTTTATTGATTGTAATTATAATTATTTGTTATTCTTTCCCTTTATTATTTGATGTAGTTTCCTTAGATAGTTCAGTCGTTACTGATTTTGGTCCTAATTTCCTGATTTTGAGATATTCTTATTATCTATCCTTTGTATATAAATATGTACAGATTCGTTGTATAATTTAATACAATTTTTCTGATCATTCAACTGCATTGTTGTTAGATACTTTTTTATCAGCTGGGCTGGCCTGTATAACCTGAGATTACCCAAATGGTCTACAGTAAAATTATATAGTTTTATTACTATGGCTCCTTTTTAAAATGAATAACTATTCTTGTTTTCTTTCTTCCTAATGTTGTTTCTAGCCTCTTACGTATATGAATGAATTGCATTTCTTAAGTAGTACATTACCTTCGGTGAAGTATTAGTTTTGATAATGTATCTTCTTGAATAATTTATGACATGCAATAGAAGTGTGATTATCTGATCATGAAGGAGAAGGATTGGTCAACAAGATATATCATATTCATTCATTAGTATGCAGTTTCCTAACCATGGCTACAGGAATTGAGTGGTTAAAGATGTTGTATGTTCTTTAATCTTTATATTTGTGAGAGATCATGCAACTGTGAAGGCTTTCCTTACTATATTCATTATTGATTGAACAGGTTCAAAAACTTTACCCGGGCCAATGTTTGTGGTTAACATTTCTAGAAATTCAGAGGTATGCAAATCTCATTGTTGTACACACAAATAATTCCTTACCGTTTATAGCATACATTTGTTGCTAATCTGAAATTGGGTTAATACTTAATATAAACTTTAAAAGGAATATATAGAATTAAATAATTAAAAAGTATCAAAAATATGATGATAAATAGTAATATAAAATAGGCTTAAATAACTTTAATCCCTGTAATATGGACATTTCTCAGTTTTAGTCCCTGTAAATTTTTTTTTAGTCCTTGAAATATAAAGTTCTTATTGCTTTGGTTTGAGTCCCTATAATTGTTTATGTTGGAAACGTAGACCATATTGATTTTAGTCCTTGTAATAGAGACTATATAAAGACTAATTCCAACATGGACAAATATTACAGGGATTAAAATGAAAACAATAAGGACCAAAAGTAAAATTTTCTACAGTTCAAGGACTAAAACAAATTTTTTTTACAGGGACTAAAACAGAAAAAGGTCCATACTATAGTGACTAATAATTTATTTAAATCTATATAATATGATAGGAGCATTTCCTATCCGACGAGGGAGATAGTATTGCTGTATAAACAGTATGTGTTTACAAAAAGAAGAAAACAGAAACAGAGCTCCCAGCTATGGAGGAGTTCTCTTAGCCCAAGGCATAAGCCAATAACAGAAAAATAACCATGTGTCCCCTGTGAATATTTCCCCCACCTATTTACCAGTCATTCCCCCTCTATTTCTCTCTCCTCTAAGAGACAGACTAATTGGTGCCTCCCTTCATCTTGGGCCTGGGGGAATAGACTTGCTGGGTTTTGGGCTTGGGCATGGGTCTAGGTGACCCATTATAATATTACAGATATTACAAAATTAGTCTGTATAATATTGGATAATTTACTTTTTAAGTATTATATTAATTAATTATTAAAATAAAATAAATAATCATATATCATTAAAAATTATAACATTTATATTTATATATAATATAATACAAATATTTTATGAAGTATGTTATAAATTAATAAATAGTTGTGCTTGCCCCCGTGTATGTGTGTGTAATTCAAGTCGTAGAGGTAGATTGCCTCATCTACATGTATAAGCCTTGATTTTTTTTTTTTTAAATCAGGTCGGTCTGTCATTTGCGGTTTCTCCTTTGATTAAAATACACAATGAAACCGGATTTTCAATGGAACTTCAATTCCAGCGACCTGAGCCAGTGGAAGGCGAGTTTGCATCTGTGTTGTTAAAACCAGGGGATTCTATAGATGATTCCATGGCTATGTTTGATGCGGTAAACTTCTCTGGGGGAGTAAAGAGGGCTTTAATGTCTTTAAGTGTTGGTATACACTTTCATCGACTTGTCCTTTTATTGACTGCTATTCCTTTCATTCACACAGATTTTCTGTTACCTGCTATTCTCTACTATTCATGTGCACCCCTGTCACACTAAAAAGTTATAGCATTATTTTCTAAATATTGTTCTATCACTGTTTTGATGCATTGTTCTTTACTACATGAAAGATGAATATGATTGTGGGTATGCCATTGCCTGCTATTAGTATCGGTAACTCTTTTGTCCTGAATCCTGATTAATAATGCTGCGATTTTCATCTTTGCCATTCATATTTACCTTAGTTCTCTTTTAATGTTATTGCTGGTTCCTACACATGTAATTTTACCGTAATTTAGGATGAACTATAGGATTAAGGTCCTTTCTAACTAGCCTATTAAAAGTTGGGCTAGGCCGAACTTGACCGCAAAAGCTAGTTTGAGGGGTGAGGATTGCCCAAACCTTATAAGGATTACTTTGGCCATTTGTCTCGTCAATGTGGGTTTTCAACATCCCCCCTAATGCCTAGGGTTGGACACCAAGAGCATGAAGTTTGCAGGACTAAACATTTGTGGGTGACCTAATATCTTATCATATTTAGGATCGGATTTAATATCATATTAGAATTTAGGCTAGTCCTAACTCAACTCCAAAAGCTTGCTCAAGGGATGAGGATTGGCTAAGCCTTATAAGGACTACTTTGGCCATATATTGAGGGTAAAGGTTCCCTTTTTTTTAATGCATCATCCATGGGTTAAATTGAGCAGTGTTTATTATGTTTTTGTTTTTATTTTGTTCTCTGTAAGTCTGTATCAATATATTTGCTTCTGTTTTTCAAAGGCTTAGTTGAATCAATTGACCTTTATCCTGAGTTGATTTGGTTTAATGATTAATTTTCAGGTAACTTCTTATTTGCATTTAGACCTAAAATGACAGAGGAATTGATTAACTCTGAAAGTTCTCTTTCGTTGGAATGGTCAGCTTATATTAAAGGTGGGAAAGCTGTCCGTTTATCTGGAATATTTGATAAATTAAACTACAGAGTTCGCAAGGCATTATTTGTAAAATCAGTTAAATGTTCCTTTAGCACAGCACATTGCATACTCAAGTCTGAGGGTTTGTGTGTTGCCGGCATACATTTTCTCATTCAGACAATTGCTAGAGATATCCCTGTCGCACAACCTGAAAAGTCTTCTGCTGTGTTAAAAAATGAGAACTCAACAGTTTCATTGCTAGAGCAGAAAGAAATACATCTTCTTCCTACTGTACGGATGACCAATTTATTGCATTCTGAGATAGATGTCGTTTTAAGTGAAACAGGTAAAGAAATGCATACTTCCTGAAGAATGTATTTCTTTTAACACTAAATTCACTTTTGATTTTGATTTTGGTTAAGGTCAGTCGAATCTGGTTGGATATGAGAAAATTGGGAAGCAGGCCACCATATCATGTGGTTCAACAGTTGACTTTTATGCCAACCCAGCAGTTATATACCTCACTGTCACTTTAACTTCTTCTAATTCAATTTCCAAGCCAGTAAATAGTGGGGATTGTGTGAAGAAGTTGCTGAAGCAGAACAATGCACAACATTTGGATATAAATTTGGAGTTTGATGGAGGAAATTTTTTCGCAACCTTGAGATTGTACCGGGGAAACAGGGGCATGCTGGAGGTTATTATGTTAGCCTTTGTTTTCACCGAGTAGAGCTTATGTCTAGTTGTGAAGTTCTATATTATGCTTTAATTTATTTACTCTAGTAACTTGTGAATCCGTGGAGCTCTTGCAGGTGGTTGTTTTTACATCCTATTCCATGAAGAATGATACAGACTTTCCAATTTATGTTCTTGCAACTAAAAGGTGGCCTCTATCCAGGTGATTCCCACACCTTTAGGCAGTTACTAGGTGCACATTAATCTTGTCTATGTCCATCTTTGACATATTGGCTGGGTCTCCATATGCAGAATTGAATTAGACGATCTAAATTCGAACATTCCTTCAGAGCTAGGATTATGTTTACTTCCAAAGTCAACCAGATCATGGTTCTTGAAGTAAGATGAGTTATTGTCCATCACTTGTTTGTTTAATATGTCAAATTTGTAGTTTCTTGTAATGCTATCTATTAAAATTGTGTTATGTATTGTTCTACAGTGTTTTATCTTTTTCCCTGTTTCCAGATCTGAAAGAGTACAACTGAAATTGCTGGAGGACCATACATCTGAGGCACTGTTAGACTTGGGTTCTTTATCAGGCCTTACAGAAATAAGCTTTAAGAAAGAAGAAGGGTATGGGATTAAATCTGTAACAAAGCTTGGAGTGTCTATCGGTCCTTCTTCAGGAGAAATTGTTGTGCCATCACAAATGGTGACTTTGGTTCCACGATATGTTGTCTGTAATGAATCTGAACATTGTATCACTGTTCGACAATTCTATTTTCAGGTATGCATTAAGTACATACTCTCTGTGTGTGTATTTTTCTTCTGTAACATGTACTTAATTTAGCTGTCTGTGAAGGATGAGGTGGCAGGTGTTATCTCCATTGACAGCAATCAGCGAATGCCACTGCAGCTGAAGGAAGGATTTAGCAAGAAAAGAGAGCTCAGTGTATTTGAGAATTTTATCAGAAAGCACAAAAATTCCAGTGACAATTCTTTGTTATATATTCAGATTCAAACAAATGAGCCTGGATTGGGATGGTCTGGCCCAGTTTGTATAGCTTCACTAGGGCATTTTTTCCTGAAATTCAGAAACGAAGTCACCACAATATCAGACAACAAAATGACACAATTTGCAGCTGTTCATGTGGTAGAAGAAGGTTCTACTCTTGTTTTGAGTTTCTACAAGCCACCAAATATGAGTCTGCCTTATCGAGTAGAGAATTATTTGCATAGTCTATCAATAACTTACTATCAAAAGGTATACAACAACTTTTTTTTTTTAGATTTTCATTCATTTATTCACTTTTTCTTCCCTACCCCTCACATCATTTGGGAAATCTCCAGGATTCATTAGAGCCGGATGTTCTTGGACCTGCATGCAGTGCTGATTATGTCTGGGGTGACTTAACTCTTCCTCATAGGCTGGTTGTCCGCATCAATGGTGCTCATTGGAATCTTGTTATAGACTATATACAATCTATTCTTAGTATCATTTATGATGGAGCCATGTTTTTGTTTGGAAAAGTTAGGATTTATAAATTCTTGGCAAAAATTTCCAATTTATGAATATTGACCACTTAATACATTATTAACCACTTTAGTATTTAATGTTCCTAAATTGGATTTTTTTTTCCTTTCCCATGGTGAGATTTTCTGAACAAAATATTACTAGACATACAACTTGAAGTGAATGGTCAAATCTTTAATTTCTTGTTACAAATTAGGTACAAGAAACTGTTAGATAAAAGCCATTCATGTGCTTTCATGTAGTTGGTTCACAACATGGTATCATAACCTTTGTGACCGTGCAGTCTAGAGTTTGATCCTTGTTGCGTCCATTCTTCAATAGAAGTTAAATTTCAGCACAAGGTAGTATGGACCTGTGTGTGGTCCACACTTTCAAATACAAAGGACTATTGTGGGGTCCTATTAGATATAAAACCCTTAATGTGTTTTCACCTAATAGCTTAAGCTTTCGGGATAGTTGGATCATGATAGAAATAGTACAGTAACAAAGCTTTCTGTGACCTCACTCCTTTAGTTGCACTACTCTTGCAATCTTTAACAATATTATATAGACTTTGGGCTTATCAGTGCAATAGCAGCATTCATATATGTATTTGCATAGGAGTATATTCATATGATTGTAATAGGTGGTTAATAACAATAGTAACAGAATATGCTGAGTCAGCATATTCTGTTATTTTAGTCGTGATTCAGTTACCTTGACCTTCTTAAGGCTCGACCTCTATATATGTAAACAATGTACCTTACTGAAAACTCGAGTGAGGTCACAGAAAAATTTAATAACACTGTTGATTTCTGTTGTAGATAGCCTTCAATTACGAGAGATTAAGTTGGATAAGGTGCAAGCATGGAGACCTTTTTACAAACTCGAGCAACAAAGAGTTTTGGCTCCACATTTGCTTTTAGACAAAAGATCAAGAGATCAGATGACGAGTTTCAGTGAGACTAATGGCATAGAAATGGCAAAAGTGGGATATGAAATATATGCAGAGGGACCAACCCGTGTTTTGCGAATTTGTGAGATCTCTGATAGTTTCAAGAGAGATACAGTTCTTGATGTGTGTGCAAAAATTCAACTGAGAGTCTCTCAGTTTGCGGTTCACCTACTTGAACATGTAACACAGGTATCCTTGCTCTTGTTGAGTGTTTGACCATCAAAGTCTTATATCTGTTGATTTTTGTTGAAGTTGGACTTTCCATGTTTATAATTTATGCCTGCTAATGTGTGTACTGTGTGGACTTAAATAAGTCTTGGAACAAAAGACTGTTAGAATATAAGAAAATATATTATAACATCTTAATATTATGTTAAAGAGTATTTTTTTAGTTTATGTCATAGGATTAGTTACGTATTTTAGAATATCTCATAGGATTATGTTCCTTGCTTTATCAGATCATACTGAGCATCTCTCAGTTTGTAGTTTGTACTCAAGTGTGTCCATCCAAAACAAGCAGTAAAAATTGATAGGGGGATTTCACATATGCTAGTGCCTTAATTTCAAACACTTCCGTAAGTAAAGTGGTTTAGAGGTATGTAATGACATAAAATGTGTTGCCTCGGAGAATGGGAGGGATTTTTCCCATCTACGTGATATGTTACAATATTCAATTCATAGTGAAGCATAGCAGGTATGATTATGATTTTTTCCTAGTTATAAGCTCCACTTTCTGTTTGCTATTGAAATTGTGAAGCTACTATTTTGAAGGAGGAAGACGAGAATGAGCACAAAGATTTTACACCAATTGTAGTTGCGAAGCTTGAGAATCTTCACATGATTACTGTTTCTAATAATCACCAGAAATATAACCAGTTCAGTATACAGGTAACATGATCAATAATATGTTTAATTCAACAGCATGACCGACTAATACTATTTATTTTGCCTTTTTTATACCAAGTCTGAGGATATTATTCTGTTTAAGGATTTCATTGATTATATCCTTTTTGTTATTGATCCAGTACATGAACTTGGAGATTAAGTGGAATGGGGCTCCTTTTGCATCAATGCTTCGCAGACATCAATTAGATTACAGTGACTCAAATGATAGTGTACTAAAGGTTGTTTTTATTCTACTCACGTCCAGTTCCAATGTGAAGCAATTTAGATACTCATCAATTTTTCTTCAGGTAAAGTTGGATGCTGGCCTTTTCTAGTTGTTTCTTCTTTCTGGGTTTTGTTTGCTTTTAAACCTTTTTAGGCTATTAGAAGCCAATGTTATTCAATTATAAGGAATGGATTTAACAGCTCCATATATGAATTGGTCATACTCTTATATGATTTGACATTTTTTTGTGTGTAGCCAATTGATTTGAACCTTGATGAGGAGACATTAATGAAACTTGCTTCATTTTGGAGAACATCTCTTAGTGACTCAGAGAGTCAGCGGTTTTACTTTGATCATTTTGAAATCCATCCAATAAAGGTTTCCTTCTTCCTTAATGTCTGTCTATCCTTTAGTTTGTTTACTTTGCTTAATTACTATACTTGAAAACAACAGAGAAACTATTTATGGCTTAATTGCATTTACATAGAATCAATCAATAATTACCCTATTTACATTAATTCTGACAACTATCATATCCTGATTACATGATTAAAACTAAACTTAATCAAAAAGGTAAATAATCTATATACAGCAAACTTTAGGAAGCCAATGATATTTAATGATATACAACAACTATTTCAGAATCTATCCTGTATTTTGTAGATCATTGCAAACTTTATTCCTGGCGAACCACATTCAAGTTATAGCTCAGCGCAGGAGGCTCTAAGGTCCTTAATTCATAGTGTGGTTAAGGTTTGTTTCACATACTTCATTGACCCTTTTTCATCTATTCTAATTCTAAAACATGATGTGTATTCATGTACTTAGTCATGTGAAATCCTCAATTTTCTCTTTCCAGGTGCCTTCCATAAAAAATATGGTGGTAGAACTGAATGGGGTTCTGATTACGCATGCTCTGATAACAATGCGCGAATTATTTATTAAATGTGCACAACATTATTCATGGTAAACTTATGATACACTTTCTTTTCAATTCTGTATCAAAGTTTTTGCTGAAAATTGAAGAGCTTGTCCAGGTATGCTATGAGGGCCATATATATTGCTAAAGGAAGCCCCTTGCTTCCGCCAGATTTTGTTTCTATTTTTGATGACCTGGCTTCATCGTCTCTTGATGTCTTCTTCGATCCATCCCGTGGTTTGGCGAATCTTCCAGGATTCACTTTAGGTATATGATATACTTTTAGTTTCCTGTCTTCTCCCACTTTTGTTTTCTATTAACTTGCACTTTCTCTGTGTTAGGAACCCAAAAACAGATTCTTAGTTTTCAGAGAGAGGGAAATAATTAAAACAGAGAAGGGAAAAGAGAAAGAATACTTTTGTTATGTTTTATAGAAATACAAACAAAAACTTAAGGAGATAATTCTCCTTCGAAGGATTTTCCCTGCACAAAGGGTTTCCCCTTTTCTGTAAGTGAGATGATGCTCAATTCCCAAATGCTAACTGATATGAATGCCTCCTCTTCTATCCTCTCCTTTTAAAGCTAGTTCCCTATCTCTTGACAACTTTAACCATCCAATCGTAACTATTCTAGCTAATTAGTAATTACTCTCTGGCCCTATCAGTTTGTCTCTTACCTGTTACCACTTTACTTTTCAAAGTTATCTTCTTGGTGTTAACTTTGACTTTGTGCTTTTCTGTATTTTTCCTCCATAGATTATGTATTATCTTCTAGCCTTTCCCCTTCTTAGGGAGATTCAATATCAAACCATATTTCCTTGAACTCAGTGTCTGTTGACTTGGATGAACAAAAAAATTATTTGGGAAGGTTACTGACTTATTTCTCAATTAATTTCTGTCTACTATGTGCAGACAGATATTTATTGCTACTGTTTCAAATATAATGTTAGGACTAGCATTTCTATGTTGTTCATTCTAATTATTTGCATTTTTTTACTGCTTTGCTATTGATCAGGTACTTTTAAATTTATAAGTAAATGTATCAAAGGTGAAGGTATTTCTGGGACAAAACGCTACTTCGGTGATCTAGGGAAAACTGTAAGTTCTTGGCTCTTTGTTGTCTATAAATTTTTCATTGAATTACAAATTTGATATTTTGATCAAGGAATATCAGCATATTAATCAATTTGTGATGGCTCAGCAGTTGAGATCAGCAGGTTCCAATATAGCTTTTGCAGCTGTAGCGGAGATATCAGACTCTGTTCTAAAAGGTGCAGAAGCAAATGGTTTTGACGGATTGGTACAGCATTAGCACCTTTTGTTTATTAATTTGGTTACTTTTATTTATGCAGGGGCTTATTCTCTATTGCATTATTATGTGTTTGATATTTGCATTTTTGACTAATTTAATTCTCAAGGTGAGTGGATTTCACCAAGGCATCCTAAAATTAGCTATGGAGCCATCAGTTCTGGGAACTGCAATGATGGAAGGTGGTCCAGATAGAAAGATATTGCTTGATCGAAGTCCAGGAGTTGATGAGGTATTACATAATCTTGTTGCATCTATGGTATTTTAAGATTAATTTGAATCATGCTGAAAATCTCTGTATTTCATTCCCTTTGGTTGTATGTTTGTACCGAAGCATATCTCTTGATTCTTTTTTTTTAATTATTTTTAATTAAAAAAAATTTATTTCAGACTTCTTTTGAGGGTATAAGGAGTGTCTGTGTGTATTAGACATATAAATGGGGGGAAAGCTGAGGGAAATATAAAGATTTGTTTGGTTATAATATATTATTAACCTTTAGAATATTAATTAGTAATCTACTTGAAGGAGTTTAGTTATGGAGGATGTTAGAATTAATGTAAATAGGATAATTATGGTTCGATTCTATGTGATTATGGTAATTAGGGTAACTGTAAATCCTTGTATTTATGACTCTCTATATATAAAATCCTCCTGTGTGTAATTCAAACACATGGGTTCTCAAATATGCTTCTCGTTTTCCTTTTTCTCAACATGGCATCTAGCTAGAGCCTACAGAGATGCAATCCTAATCCATGCTTGCATGGTGGACTCAATGTCCATCGGTGCAACTTTTTTTTTTTTTTCCTTTTCAGAAACTGTGTTCCTCTTCTGGTTTCTACTCTCCGCCTTCGTCCCTTTTCTTGGCGTGTTCCTTGCACTTTCCGGCCACTGCCAGAAAAATAAAAAAAAAATTGGCAAGTTTTCAAAACCACTATCATTCGAAGTGCCATCCGCTGATCTAATTGGACCCAAAACCGCAAGTCCAACCAACCTTCCACGCACCTGTACGACCTCTCTTTCTTCTACGCTCTTTGAACTCGCGAGCCACCTCTGTCGTGTGTGGTGGCACGTGCTGCCTTGTTTCCAGCAGTTGTTCCACCGTTCTCCTTGCCCTTATCCCAAATATGTCCTCGCTTTGTAGTTTTAGGGCCTTGCCACTCATCACCTTGCTTCTACAACCTTTTTTTATATAAACGAGGGCGTGCAAACGCATCACAATGATGACAACGATCCCAACTAGGTTGGCACCCCAGCCATCAACCATCATTTGCAGCACACCCAAATGTCATTAATAAAAGCAAAAAGCAACAAGCATGGGGGGACAAAACCAAAACCCATGAACACAATCATGTAAACCTGAAGTTGGGAAAACCAAACCTATTACAAAAAAAAGTCTTCACTAATCAGCCTAGGAACTGAGTCCCACCAAAGAAAATCCTGTAACACTGTACCTAGAGAGGCAAGTTTATCTGCACAGTTATTGCCTTCCCTATAAATGTGAGAAAAAACAAAAGACATCCTTTTAGTTAGATGTATACAGTTGCGCCATCTATTTCTAAGACGCCAAGGAACTATCCCAAAAGAATGAAAAGCGGATAGAACCAACAAGGAATCACATTCAAGCCAAAGGTTATGCCAACCTTTATCATAAGCCAATTCAATGGCCATCATGGCACCCAGAAGCTCGGCGTGAAGGGCAGAAGAACTGCCCAAGTTAGCTGCAAAACAACCCATAAAAGTAGCCCTGTGGTCCCTAAAAATACCACCACAACCAGCAGGTCCAGGCGAACCTTTTGCTGCCCCGTCAGTATTGCACTTGGTCCAATTGCAAAGCGGAGGCAACCAATTAACTTGAATAATGGAGGGGGCCCTAATCGGCCTCCCTGCAATATTGAAAGCCCTGAGAATCAAAAGATCTTGGATTGAGGACGACAGAATCCCTTTTCCCAAATTTCCAGAAAGAGAGACATTGGAAACAATCAAATTAATAGCGGACTGAAATGTGCAACTCTTGTTATCAAACCGAAGTTTATTCCGACAGTACCAAATGGTCCAGATCACGATTACCACGGCCGCCGAAATCACCTCTTGAAGCTGGGAGCTCCAATTTCTAGAGCAAATAGAAAGGATGCTCACCAGAGAAGAAGTGTCAATGACAAAGTTCAAGATAGATCCCAACCAGTTCCACAGTTTTTGCGCAAAGCTACAACTGCAAAATAAATGATGGGTGCTTTCCGCTGCTGCCCCACAAAGGCTGCAACCAGAAACGATGATGCAACCACGCGACCAAAGGTTTTCATCTGTAGGCATACGGTTGTGCATAGCACGCCACAAAATGAACGATTTGGAGGGAGGGATGGACTTGTTCCAAATCGGCTTACACCAAGGAAGCACCTGACCAGCACTGTTATGAAAACAAAAAGCGTCTTTCATAGAAAGGTCACCTGACGAAGTATCATTCCACACCCTGTGGTCCTCGGATACCGAAAAGGGAATAGTGACCTGGTTAATCTCTCTCGCTAAGATAGAGCATTTTTGAAATAAGACTTCAGGGATACACCAACTTCCATTTCTGATGAAGTCATGAACCGTAGCCTTGAGGGAATTATGTAATCTTTCCGGAATCTGCAGAAGCTCGACAAGAGGCTTGGACAACCATGTAGCTGTCCAGAAGTTAATGTTGATCCCCGAACCAATTTGCCAAGAGGAGTTGCACATAACAGTATCATAGTTTGGTCTCAAACCAGGCCAGATAGAGGAACGAAAAGAGTAAGTTAACGGGGTGTCATTCCTGAACACACGAGCCTTGAGTAAGCATGCCCAGTTGCTTTGAGAGTTGCTAAGCTCCCAATACCACTTTAACATAGCAGCTCTATTAACAGCGCGGATAGATCTAATGCCCAAGCCCCCTTCATTAAAAGGACGACACATCTTATGCCAGGCCACAGTCACCGTTTTCCTGGTGCCAGTATCACCAGACCAGATAAAATTACGAATCCACCTATCAACCATTTTAATGAGACTAACCGGCCAAGCGTAAACATGGAAGCTGTAGGTGAGCATGCTGTGAATAATGGATTTGACCAACTGAACTCTCCCCATAATAGAAAGCAAAGAAGCTTTCCAACCAGCGAGCTTATTCTTGATCCTGTCTGCAATAGGCTGGAGATGGACCTTTCTCGGTTTACCTTGAAAAAGAGGTACCCCAAGGTAAATAAACGGGAGTTTTCCCACCGAAAATCCCAGAGTTCTAGCAACACTCGCCTGTCTAAGAGCAGTTAAGCCACCCGAGTAGAAAGTAGATTTACTCGGGTTTATTAATTGACCAGAGATCCCCCCATACTTTTGGAACAGGTCCATCAGAAGGCATAAATTCCGCTTGGTTCCTTTACAGAAAATCATAACATCGTCAGCGTATAGAACATGTGAAGGAACTTGAGAGCCTCTGGGACCCTTCATCAAAGAAAGCTGCCCCCTAGCGACAAGTTGAGTAATCCCCCTACTCAGGACTTCCTCTGCTAAACAGAAAAGAAGCGGGGACAAAGGGTCCCCCTGACGCACTCCCCGCGAGCAGGAGAAATAACCAGCAGCGTTCCCGTTCACGGAGATAGAAAGCTTAGCCGAGTGAAGAATCACATCCACCCAGTGAGTAAATCTCGAATCAAATCCAAAGGTCTTGAGCACTTTTAAAAGGAAACCCCAATCGATAGTGTCAAAAGCCTTCTTGATATCAATTTTAAGAGCAATATTACCTCCAAAAGACTTTTTGTCCAGCAAATTGATGGCTTCCGAGGCTGTACAAATGCAGTCCGAAATCTGTCTTCCCTGGACAAAACCATGCTGGTTAGGGGAGATAATTTTCTGGGCCACCTTGGCAAGCCTATCCGCCATGACCTTTGTAATAATTTTGAACTTAAAATTGGCCAAAGCTATTGGCCTAAAAAGCTCCACTTTATCTGCACCCTGCACCTTAGGAATAAGCACAACTAAGTTGGAATTAAAATTGGGCAGCAGCCAGCTGTGGGTGAAGAACTGTAACACTGCATTGAAGACATCATTCTCAATTATATCCCAATAAGTCTGGAAAAAGAAAGCCCCAAAACCATCCGGCCCCGGAGCACCATTACCATTCATAGAAAAAATTGCCTGTTTTACCTCTTCGAGCGAAGGTAAATTAGTAAGCATGATATTATCTTCAGCAGAGACAAGTGAAGGAATGACCTCCTCCACCAAACCATTGTCAGAGCAAACATTGGAAGAGGCAAACAATTCTTCATAGAAACTGACCACATGGTTTTCAATATCGGAGGGAGAGTGCAAAACACTGTCTCCATTCTTCAATAAAGAAATCTGTTTGGACACATTCCTGATACGAGTGATTTTGTGGAAGAACGAGGTATTTCTATCCCCATCCACATGCCAACTGAGTCTCGATTTCTCCAGCCAGAAAACCTCTTGGAAATGTAAGGCCTGTTGCATCTCCAGCAAAGCCTCTTTTTCCTGATCAAACAGCACATCAGACGGCCCACCTTCATCAATCTGGTCCTGAATGTTATTCACCCGCTGCATAGCATCATTAACCTTCTCATGCACATTCCCAAAATCAGTGTGATTCCAGCTTTTCAGTTTCAGTTTCAGCGCCTTTAATTTGAGATTAAGAACCAACATTGGACAGCCAACCTTATTTTCAGACCAAGCATCCATAACAATCTTACGACAATTCGGGTGGCTGGACCACATCCTCAAAAACTTGAAAGCAGCCCTGTGCCTACTCGTCTCTCTATGCAGGTCGATCAGCAAAGGGAAATGGTCTGACTTGCTTTTAGTGAGCGTACAGCAGGAAGTTTTAGACCAGAAATCCAACCAAGCATCATTGCAAATAGCACGATCCAGCCTTTTCGCAGTATAGGCCACCCCCCTTCTTCCATTGGACCAGGTATGTTGCGCACCTCTAGTCAGTAAATGAGTTAAGTTCTCCATATCTGTCCAAGCTCTAAAATCATCACAGGAAATTTGCAATGGCACTCTACTACCTTGTTGCTCATGTGCACCCAAGACAGCGTTGTAATCACCAATGAAACACCATGGACCGTGATGTTGCTGCTGCAAGCAAGACAACTCGTGCCACAACTGTCTTCTCAAAGAATAAGATGTACTAGCGTAGATAGCTGCCAAAAAAACCACACGATTGTCCACCACAAACGAACAAGAAACCTGCTGCACAGAGTTAGAGATAATAGCAGGATTAATGTGCTCCTGACAGAGACACCAAAGGTTCGGCCTAAGGCTGTCCCTGCAGTTAACTGCAAAGACCTTTAGCTTAAGGCTTCTCCAGAAACCAAAGTTCACTTGATCAATGAGAATCCAAGGCTCGGATAAAAACAAGAAATCAGGCTTGTGAGTGAGACAAAGTTTTTTAAGAACTAACCTAGTGTCCAGGTTACCTAACCCTCTGACATTCCAGTATAGAGCCTTCATTAAGCATAATTCCTTGGGCCTGCCCGTGAACGGGTGTTACACTGATCAGAGTTACCATTTTTCACCTTCATCTGACGCAGTTTTTTTCTCTGAGATTTAGACAAAGCAGCTATAAAAGGCTGTTCAACATCCTGCACATTATCAACGGGCTGCAGGTCCAGACAAGGATCTTCTTCCTCGTCTATCCCATCACTCCAAAACCTGGAAAGGATTCTCAAATCGTCTTGGACTACTGCTGGCGCTACCTCGAGAGGTTCCTGCAACACCATGTTAGAAGAAACAATAATAGCCTGATGGTTCAATCCCTCATTGGCAGCTGAGGGAGGAGTTACGGTTGGGGAGCTATGGGGTTGAGAATCCTCAACCAAAATGTCATCAGAGGTATCATTATCCTGTGAGGAAATGGGTGAAACCTCCACCTCCAAAATATTAACAAAACCCGTGGGACTAGAGGAGACAAAACCTATCCCAGGATCGACAAATCCTAACAAAGGATTCCGGTCTGCGTTACCCTCCTCAATCGGCTGTAGCAGGGTCTTAACCCCACTGGTTTCACCATTAGACCCATTTAAGCAGGCTTTCCCTTTTCCTTTGTCAGCTGAAGTCTCATGAAGACCAGCATTACTTGGAATACTAGAATCAGGGCAGAAGTTGGTGGCCTTTACCGCACTAGCATTTTGCCTAACCCGTGGGACAAAAGCCACCTTCGATCTTCGGGGAACAGGTTCTTTGTTTCCTTCTTGCGCTGGCCCTGCATTAGGAGCAACACTGGCCTTCTTTCTACAAGTTGTTACCAAGTGACCAATAGTCTGACAATTTGAACAGAACAGAGGCAATTTCTCGAATTCCACAGCAACAAAAAAAGCAAAGCCTTCCCTTTCCACCAGGATTTGGTCATGCAACCTACCCGACAAGTCAATATCAACCTGAATCCTAGCAAAATGCCCAAGGGTCTTGTTCCTGGTAGCTTCATCCAGCGAGACTGGGGTACCAATCGCGCCTGCTATTTCAAACAAAATCTTAGGCCTCCAGTATTCCTGAGGTAAACCGAGAAGGCGGACCCAACATTGAGCATGGGTGTTGCGCAGAGAGTAAGGATTAAAATCAGGGGTCCATCGCGAAAGACGCAGAATTCCAGGCTGAAGGTTCCAAGCACCCACGGTCCAAACACTCCTAAGGTCCTCTGGAGCAGCAAAACAGAACTCGAAGAAACCTTTCCCTAAAGGAACCACACGCCATTCACCAAGTGGTTGCCATAGCTTCGAGAGCTTTTCCCGTAACTCTTGCAGTTTTACTGGAGCATCCCCTTTAGAAAGGACCAATCGACCATGAAGGTTATGTTTACAACCAGCAAGACCTGCCTGGTATTCATCTTCAGATATTTTAATCGAAAGAGCATCACCTTTAAAACAAGGCCGAGGTAGCTGGCTCAAAGGGAAGGCGATGGTGTTGGTTAGCGCTTGAGCAAAGGAGATCTTCTGCTGGGGAGCTATCCGAGCGGTAGAGGCAACAGGGGTTGGGGGAGGGCTTGAGGCAAGGAATCCCCAAGGGCAAATCGGAGTGTTGTTGGCCATTTCCTTCTACAACCTTAAATGAGTTACTTGCAGAGTATTCTTCAGTTCATTATCAGATTATGGGTTCTCCCTCTGTAGCCACTTTGAACTCTGCCATGGTCTACCTCGCTACATGTACCAACCAAATCATCTTTTGACGTGGACGTGCCTCCTAACTTGTTGATTCCTCTACCTTGGCATCTTAGAGTGGTGCCCGTGTCCGGTCCGCCATGCAAGGCAAATCTCATCATAAGCGTGACCATTGCCACTAAGTCTGCCATACTATTGATAGGTGTTATGCTATGCATAGTCGATCTCCTGAAGCAACTAACATTGCATAGACTGCTCTACGTTCTCCCTCTGAGCCAAATATGCCAACATCTTATCCTCAAGCACTCCCAGCCATCTTTACTGACTTCCTAAGTGGTATGAGGAGTGTTAGGCCTCCAGTTCCATTGCCTCCATTGCCATGCAAGTAGTTCCTTTGCTAGTATTTTTCACTCCATGTCTTTTGCTCCATGGGTTCTTGATTCTAGTGCCACCGATCACATCACTGGTAATAAGTCTCTTTTCTCAACTCTATACTTCTAGTTGTTTATCCTATCACCATGGCTAATGGAGCGCACTTCTGCAAACTCCTCTACTTACTCAAGTTGTTGAGTGCAGAGCCTAATTAGTCTTCAACTAGTTCACAAACTTCACTAAAGAGCCAAGGTCATGCATTTCCGGGGCCATTCTCGATGCTCCGAATGGTGAAAATCTCAGCCCGAAAATGTCTCTGAACCAACAGGGCAATGTCTTCATTGACTTTCTGTTGTTGCTGTTCAGTCATCTTTAAGCCTAAGATTGGTGCGTCGAGGGGAATACCATGACCACCAGTAGCACCACAGTCAGCCATGGTGATGAATCACCTGTGAAAAGAGGGAAGAGAAGAAGGGGGAGTTGACAAGATGCACACACAGAGAAATAGTGCAGTATCTCACCTAGTGAGAGAAAGCACAATGTGGGACCAATCGATAGGGAAGATCAGACTAGTTTGAATTCACATACCATTGGAATTAGTTTCAAGTCGCATTGGAAATATAAGATATCGGAATTAACACATTATTAAATGTGTAACTAGTTCCAAACCACATTGGAACCTTAGTTTCCTAGGAAATTTTTTTAGCTTATTTATTATTCTTCATGTAAATAGCAGATTGTAATGTATATATAATCCAATATGCTAGGTTCAATTGATCCAAGCAATTTAGTAGATAATATTTTTGTATTCCTCAACTTCTGAGAATACTAATACTAAACCCCTTATCCTAATCCTAATTAAATTAAAAAAAAATCTTGAAATATAAAGACTCAGAATGGGAGAGGCAAATAAAGCTTTTGCACATTTTCGCTAATCATCTAAGATACTATTTATTCTAAGATACAACAAAGATATTCTGAGATATTCTAGATTTAACAAAATCCATGAAGAAGCATCTATAATGTTAAGGATATTGATTAGGTTATTGACTTCAGTTTGTGACACATTTTATACATTTATGCATAACAAAAGAAATATTTATCCATCTTGATGTTTGAAAATTTTGATATGGTCATCAGTAACTAATTAGATGTGTGGCCTGCTGCAGTTATACATTGAAGGATATATCCAAGCCATGCTGGATACAGTTTATAGACAAGAATACCTTAGAGTCAGAGTTATTGACAATCAGGTAATGGTTGAGCTATGTGTACTGTGCATATAGTTGATGAAGTTTAAGCTTGACTTTATCCAGAAAATATGCATTTTCATGCCTTGGGACTTGGGAGATCGCTATCACATTCTTTGGATTGAAAGTTTTAGCACAGAACCTTGTTTTGAGAATGATATTCGCATAGATATGTTTGATTTTAACACAGGAAAGCATAGAAATTGGCAAACCATTGAACAAAATATCTTAAACTATGTATGATGTTGGGCACGAGTCTGTAGGGGGAAGGAAAAGGCTGAATGGTTGGCTCATGGGCTTTGGTCTGGAAGAGGTATCCTACAAGGGGTAAAAACTAGGTCAGAAAGGTCGGGTTGCTGAGGTGGGCAATTAGTTATGGGAGGTGAGGACAATGTGACGGGCTATTTTCTACGGGGGAGTGAGGAGAGGGAGGGAAGTTTTGGTTACAATTTTGAGTGTTTCGGCTTATTAGCTGGGCAAGAATCTTCCCTTAGGAGCATAACTCTGGTTATCTGTGTTTCTCTTAGTTCCCCCCCCGCCCCGCCCCGCGAATAATACACTCAACTTGATATTTCTTCCCTAAGGACATCTTGTTAAGGGGGTTGCTGTTTCTGATCTGCCTAGAGATTGGGATGCCAATTTGCATTGTTATTCTTGAGTTTTGTTTTGCACGTTTTTTGTAATTTTCTCTTTTATTCACTTTCTGGCGGAGGACTTATCGTCCTATCTTTGTAGTTCTCTGCTTTCTTGATGAATTTCTATTACCAAAAAAAAAAAAAAAGTATGCCCTACAATGTATGGTTGTGATGGAGCTTATACATGTTTAGGTTATCCTGAAAAACCTACCTCCAAATCATTCTCTTATCAATGAGATCACAGACCGTGTTAAGGAGTTCCTTGTGAGTAAGGCATTGCTAAAAGGAGATCCCTCAACTGCATCCCACCCTTTACGCCGTCTTCGAGGAGAAAGTGTATGTTCTGTTCCAGTACTTGCATATCACCTTTCATGATTATTATGATGGCTCACCTATGTTCTCTACTACTCATTTAAAGCATCGTGGTCTCCTTGTATTAGAATTATGTGTTTATATATTTTTGATCTTGTGCTAAAGATTCCCAAACTAATACTTAGCATGCTTAGAATGCATTTAATTCGGAGGTGCTTCAAATGTCTCACATGATATGATATTACCGTTAAAGTTTAATTTATATTGCGTGCTTGACTTTTACTTGATATATACAATCAAACAATGGCATAGTCATTAAGTAGTCTTCCCAGTCATGTATGAAGCAATTAATTCTGGAATATTTGTGGCAGGAATGGAGAATAGGACCAACAGTGTTGACATTGTGCGAACATCTTTTTGTTAGCTTTGCAATACGCATACTGCGAAGGCAGGCTAACAAGTTCATTTTCAGCATCAAGTGGGAAAAGCAATCAGAGGTTGGCGGTCATGCAGATGTGCCTGCAAACTCTAGTCAAAAAGTGCAGAAAGTGAATTTCATTCGAAAATGGGGCGTCGGCAAATTTGTCTTGTCTGGCTTGTTGGCATATATTGATGGCCGTCTATGTCGTAGTATTCCCAATCCTGTAGTACGGAGAATAGTTAGTGGTTTTTTATTGAGTTATATTGACCAAAATAGTGAAGAATAAATTCTACAATTGTGGTTATTCAAGCTATGTTTGCAAAAGAAATGAGATGTGATCGATTAAGTCCCCGTTTGTGCCTTGACTTGCTGAAACAAGCTCATCGTCTGCATGAGAATATCGGTGACATACTTGCATTAGTGCCCTACAATTTATTTATTGATTTAATCCTTCCCCCGTTTTGGTTTATCCTGTTTTTATTTACCTAACTGTAGTATTAATAATAAATAAATATATCACTTATCCATAGACCGTACGCAATCGAATTCGAAACTGTTCCCAAATGGTTTCTTTGACTACATCAGTACGAATGGTATTAAACTTTTAGAAATTGATATGTACAGGAGCATTTTCTTGGTTTAGATAGTTGCCCTCCAATTAGTGATCATTTCATGGTCTCACGTCGATCACCCAAACATACCTTGGTTATGATTTAACGATAGATCAAACAAGATGGAATGAAAGACTGCGTTGTAATATGAAGTATAATAAAATTATTACATTATTGTTTCGATATTTATAAGCCTCTAAGAGGACGTAAAGCCATCGGTTTGCTTGAAAACAGCTTACCTGTACATTGTAATTCTGTGTTGTCATTTTCGAAAAGAGTTATCAATCATCCCTGCAAGCGACCTTCTGTCGTCGCTCGTGAACAGACTCCTGTGACCTGTCGTTGTTTATTTTTGGTTTGGTTAGACAAGTAGTAATTGGTCTGCTAGTTTGGTGCCAATAAGCCCTTTAATTCTTGTAACAAAAATATTAAATTTTAGTATAGAATAAATGTGTTTGCGTGTTTGAACCTTGAACTAATGTGTTTTGACAAAAAATAGTTAATTAATTAATACTCCCTCCTGTTCAAAATATAAACAACAAAGACACTTTTTTTTGTCCAAAATATAAGCAACATTCACCCATTTTAAATAAATTAAATGCTAGTTTTCCAATTATACCATTCATTTAATACAATATTCATATTTACAAGAGACACCAAAAGGGATATTTTTGGAAAAAAAAAATGAAACTAGTGAGTATTAATTAAGATTAAGGAATTTTTATACACACATACACTGATTTCTATACACATACACTAAAAGCTAAAAAGACTATAGTACCCCTAATTTCAAATAACTCACTCAACAGTGTATCTTCTCCTCACTTCCGCGTCTTCTTCTCCACAAACTCTCCATCACAGATCCGCTTCGTGTCGTATACCACACTTCCACGTCAAGCACAGTTCCGCACCGTCAGTTCTTCTTCTCCGTCGCAGGCGAGCCACCCCACTTTGTCTTCTCCGAGCCTCAATCGCTTTGTTCTCCCTCGCAGTACCTCGTCGTCGTTGTCCGTTGTAGATCGTGGTTGTCTCCCTCACAGAGACAAGTAGTTGCAGCGCCGTGACACAAGTTCCACATGTGAGAGAACACGACAGTGCGCGGAGATACAAGTTCCACAGGTGTGTGCGTGGGTGTGTGTTGCAGCAGATCGTCGCGGAACTATTAGTTTCGCGTGTGCACTTTTTACGTGGAACTATTAGTTCCACAAGTGCATTTTTTACGCGGAACTAATAGTTCCGCACTCAATACGTATGTGTTGTTTTTTATATACGCGGAACCTATAGTTCCGCGGGGTCCTTAAAACGCGAAAAGTGAGGGATAGTTTGGGTATTTTAAATATGTGTATGTGTATTTAAAAAAAAGTGTATGTGAATAAAAAAAACCTTAAGACTATCACATTTTCAAAGCATTCTTTGGTCTGTGTGTTTTTATACTATGTTACTTATATTTTGGAGCAGATGGAGTATTAGTATAGAACTGACCTGTTGAGCTTGAGATATTAATAGTTAATTAATTAATTATAGTTTTTCGAAATTACTAATACTTTTGAAAAAAAAACACTTAAATTAATAGTTTTTCGAAATTAATGTGCAGAAAAACATCACTTAAATTAAATCTGAACATTACCTCCGCGTGAAACCCAAAGCAAATGCGTGAGTATTGTAGCAAATGAAATGAAGCGTGTATTCATTCAGCACAACCAGCCACGTAGAAGGAGTGAAATGTGGCACCGGGTAAGCTTGACACCACACGGCTTTAGTGGTTTCGGTCTCATCCATTTGCCACGCGATTTTTGTTCCTTCCGCCATTTTTTCCTTCTATTTTAATTTAACTCGTTTGAGACCACAGCTAGCAGCAGTATACCACCCAAAAAAAGGTCATATAGATCAAGAAAGAGGCCGGCCATTATTAAGTAAAGAACAATGATACACATACACCTCAAAAATATATCCACTCATCCAACACCTCTCATTTTTCTCTATCTCTCTCTAACTATCACATCACATATCACATTATTTTATCACTTTTTTCTCATTCTTCTCTTTCTCTCTCCAGTGGTAGATTAGGACATGGGTGTCCATTGATCATTTTTCTTAATTAAACCGTCGTCTCTGCCTGTGTCACTATATATATGAACCTCGTTGGTCATGTGTGCGATCTCACAGACTAATCTATCTATCTATAACTACTACATTCTTTATTCTCAACGAGAGAGAGAGAGAGAGAGAGAGAGATGGCTTTTACGATTTCTAGATCTCAATCAGCTAGCTTGACGGAGAGGGAGATTAAGGATGATATTATTGATCACCACCACATAGGGGACAAGGACGACGACTCCTCTGGAACAATGGGTATAAGTGACAGTGGCGTCTCAAGCCAGCTCCACTTGAAGTCTTCGTTGTCGTCGGCATCGAAAGCCTCTTCTCAATCCTTGGACAAACATGTTGTCCTCCGTCGCATCAAGCAACGCAAGTCCTATAACAAAGCCAAAAGGGCTTTCGAAGCTCTTTTCTTGGGCAGCTCAGAAGCTAATACTACAAATACTGGCGCTCCAGAACAAAAGTGGCTCCAACACGGTGATTCTTTCTCTTCTCCTTAACTAGCTAGCTAGCTAGAAGCATAATATATAATAGCCCTCAACTCAAGTACTCCAAATCCACCTTTATATGGCCCCTAGAGATGCATGCATGCCTATTTTTGTTACTACTTACTACTGTGAATGTGAATAGAATGTTTAATTATGGGTATTGCCGTAGCTAGGTAGAGAGTGTGTATATATACGTTGCAAGTGTCAATTATCATCACTTAATTAATTATCAGGTCGGTCAATCCTTTTCAATATATATATATAGGAAACCTATACTACTACTTCAGTTTAATCTGGAGGAGACAGTTAGTTTTTATTTTGTGCCACGAGAAATTATGCTCATTTGCAACGAAATATGCATGTTATATGATTTATTTATTTTGTGTGGGTGGGGAATTAACTACGCGTTAGTTGTTAGTTGTTACTGGTGAAAAGCTACTAGTTGTACTAATCGTGATTTTCAAGGATTAATTGTGATAACCCATTTTCACTTAATTTGGTTTTGCGTTCAATTGTTTGGGTTGGCCATCGAATGGACCATCATATATAAGAACAAATTAAAAAGTGGGTCTTTTCAATTCGACCGCCCCTGATGATAATAATAAGGTATAAAAAAAGGAACTATATATCGTCTTATGAGTTGGGATGTGTTTAATAAACACGGAAGGGTTTCATGGTGAAAGGCTAAGCACTAAATTTGCATGTTTGAAAAAATGTTGTTTAGGCGTTGAATGCAGCGTAAATAAAACTAGTTAAAACAATTGATACAATAATAATAATAAGGTTCAATTATGTTTTTGGTTATTTAAAAATTGTCAGATTTGAGTTAGGTCCTTTAAAAAAAAGTTAAACTTTTTTAGTCCTTTAAAATTTTTTTTGTTTGATTTAGGTCTTTTAAGTGAGTTGACTTACTAGGTGGCAATATTTTGACCCAGTCATCATGCCTACGTGGCACGAAACACTGACGTGGCAATATTAATTTTTGAATTTAGTCCCTCTAAAAATTGAGTTTTGATTTTAGTCTCTCTAAAAATTGATGAGTTTTGATTTTAATCCCTCTTGTTTTTCTCTCTCTCTCACCCCCACCACCACCACCACTACTCTCTCTCTCGTTTTCTCGCTCTCTCTCACCCCCACCCCCACCACTCTCTCTCTCTCTCTCTCTCGTTTTCTCTCTCTCTCTCACGATTTGTTACATAACAAATCGTGAACCTTGATAAATCAATAACAAATCAATGGTGGTGGTGGGGGTGAGAGAGAGAGTGGTGGTGGTGGTAGGGGTGAGAGAGAGAGAAAACGAGAGAAAGAGAAAGAGTGGTGGTGGTGGGCCGGGGTGAGAGAGAGAGAGAAAACGAGAGAGTGAGAGAGTGGTGGGGTGAGAGAGAGTGAGAAAACGAGAGAGAGAGAGAGAGAGAGAGAGAGAGAGAGTGGTGGGGGTGAGAGAGAGAGAGAGAAAACGAGAGAGAGCGGCGGTGTGGGGGTGAGAGAGAGAGAAAAACCAGAGAGACTAAAAATTAAAACTCAATTTTTAGAGGGACTGAAATCAAAATTCATCAGTTTTTAGAGAGACTAAATTCAAAAGTTAATATTGCCACGTCAGTGTTTCGTGCCACGAGGCATGATGACTAGGGCCCTGTTTGGATAACAAGCTTATCTACTGCTTATGGCATAAGCTGTATAAGCTACTTTTATAATCGAAGAAAAATTATAGTGAAACTTATTTTATATAAGCCATAAGCTGTTTTAATAAGCTATCCTGGGTAGCTTATGAAAAATAAGCCCAAAACAGCTTATGAATCAGTCATAAGCTGTGTTCATAAATTCTGCATAAGCCAATTCAAACAGGCCCTGGGTCAAAATGTGCCACCTAGCAAGTCAACTCACTTGAAGGATCTAAATCAAACAATTTTTTTTTAAAGGACTAAAAAAGTTTGACTTTTTTTAAAAGACCTAACTCAAATCTGACAATTTTTAAAAGACTAAAAATATAATTAACCCTAATAATAATATCATTTTGGACCTGTTCATTTTAACTTCAAAAAGGTAATTTTACAATACAGCTTTTCTAATAATATTTAAGAAACTAATATCTTTTAATTTTTCAAAAAACACCAAAACAGCATATTTTTTTACTTTTGCTTTTTTAAAACATATTACATAGATTTTATGATTTTAAACTCACCTTTTGATATATTCAAAAACTTTTTCCTAAAAAAGTGCAAACAGAAGGACCTTAATACGTGGTGGGGGCATCATCTTTTGGCATTCCATTGTAGTAGAATCAAGAACACCACTTTATTAAATATGAAAATATTACAAACTGGGGCCAAAAAAAAAATATAGCCTCTTTCAGGCTCCTTTAATATTTTATTCTTTTTTTTTTGGTCAAATTTTAATATTTTATTCAAGGGTGGATAATAAGTCGTTATGGGCTTATGGCCATTGGAATTTGGGAATTTCTTCGACTTGAAAGAGAGCTCATAGATAAAAAAAAAAAAAAAAGAGAGCTCATAGATAACTTCCATTTTCTGCTGGTTTTGGTAAATATACCACACAATTTAGCCATATACTTTATATTAAAAGGGTAAATTACTATTATACTCTTATCGATTGTTTTTTTTCCTTCCAATTTTGCATCTTTTCTGGAAACTAAAGTTTCAGGAATACAAATTGTATGGAGATTGGAGTTTCCGGAATACAATTTGAAATACAATTTTGTATTCCAGAAACTGGAGTTTTCGGATTACAAATTTGGATTCCGAAAACTCCAGTTCCGAAAAAAATACAAAATCGGAATCTCAAGAAGGAAAACGCGATATTACATAAGGGTACATTTGAAATTTCTACATTATTGTGGGGTATATGGCAAAAAGTATGGGTGTATGTACCATCTCCCGCGGAACCCAGTTTTTTATCTGTATTTTATTAAAATTAAAATATTGATAGCCCCATTGATGATGATGTTATTCTGCGTTATGTACGTGCCTCCAAAAATAAGACAATAATAGTGGTTTCAACCAAACCATTTTGAGGGCGAGTGTACAGTGTAAATACGCGCGTACAAATACACACATGATTTAGACTCACTTTGCATTTTATAGCTTATATAGAAATTTTACAAGCGAAATAAGTATTTAGTTTTTAGCTCTCATGACAAGTATTACAAGTCTATAGATATTTATGTAGAAATTAAATGAAAGAATTTGTGAAAAAAATAAACTACCATGTAGAAGTTAATTTTAACTTATGAAATAAGTTATTAGTTAAAATACTCATGATTATTCAATAATTATTTTAATCTTTTCTTTTCTATAAGTTTTGGACAAAAGTCATGAATTAGCTAACTCATAGTTCAAATGTGAACTAAAGAAAAGATAAGAAAAAGAGGGCCAACTAGCAGTGATTTCATGCGTTACATTATTAACTAGAAGGGTGATCTGTTTAACGGTCATTTGCCTCTTATGAATTGACATGACTATAGGATATGGATTACGCAGTGATTGTAGAATGGATCAATGGAGAGAGACACATTTAACTTTGTTTATTCTAACAGTAGCAAAAACAAAAAGCAATGTGATAGAAATGAAGAAAAAGGACATGCAAAAGCATACAAGTCAATGGGTGCCCATGGTCATGACTAAGAAGTAAGCATTTTTTGGCGGATGCTTGGGTTTTCTACATAAGACTGAGTAAGCTGGGGTTTGGTTTTGGTGGACCAACAAAGAAATTAACAAGATGACATGCAAATTGGATTAGGCATAAATAAATTAAAGTTCAATTTATTTGAAATTTGATGTACATATATAGTCATTGTAATGATATCATAAAATATGTACTGCTGAAATTTAACATCTATAGAAACTAGAAAGTAATAAAGCAGAATATGACAACACTTAATTCTTTCTTGGATACATGGATCATCTACCTACCTTATACATAAATAAATTCATATACACACACGAGTAACTGGTCTGCCATCTTGTATTTACGTTAATTAATTGGTAAACCAAACATTGTTTCGTGTTCTTATCCAAATCAGTATATGTGCACTAAATTAAATTGACTTGGAATTGACCCGGAAATTGTTGGATTGGGTACTGGGTAGGGATAGATTCTGGTATCGTCCCCTCCAATTTGCATCCAACAATTTGGCAATGATAAATATACCATGTAATTAAGCCTTTAACTTGTCCACTTGAAGATGTACATGTCCTATATACTCCTACCTATCACAACACAAATCAGTGTTATTATATATTTATATATCGAGTTTGTGTCGTAACGCACAACCAACGGTAGCGAATTGCTCTCCGCACAGAGCACATATCCCACTTCATTCATCTCGATCGTGTTCTGCTCATCCCTTTTTATGATTTATTAAGTATGACCATCACCATCACCAACATGTTTCTACCTAATTTTCTTTCAATAAAAAAATTTATTGTCGTGTAATTTGGCATAGAAATTACTATCCTACCTTTTCAAAAGATGTAGATACTTTTTAGGTAGCAAATGAGAGGAGGGCATCTGATGCAGAAGGATGAATATTCATACTTTCTCTCTGTCTGTAAAGAAACTAATTTAAAGGCAAAAATTGACATATATAATTAATGTTTTCTTTTTTATTTAAGTAGAAGAGAGAAAGACGAATTATTACGAGACAATTTTAATTTTTTTAATTTCACTTATTATTCTATTTATCTATTTTTATTTAATATGATATTCACTCGATTTTTTCTCATTTTATTAAAGATAAAAAAGATATTTCATCAATTATTTATTTTCTTTTTTTCACTTTTTTTTGGTAACAACTCTCACTTTTCTTTATAACTAGAGAAATAGAGTTTTTTTTTACCTTTTTTCATTCTTTATTTTCTCTTCATCCAATAATAATAAAATCTATTTATTTTTTATTTTTTCTTCTCTTTATTTCTTCATTCATTTTTTATTTTTTCTGCTGTGTCCAACGGAGCTTTTTTTCTTTTGGATTAGAGAGCATTTAAGTACTCATGGTAACGGTTGTTTTTTTTTTTTATGGTAACATGGTATTGGCGGAAGTATCCTCTTGCTACTAACACAAGGACTAATCTCCCTCGAGACCTTGGCTGCAGTAAAACAATCCCTCCCAATACTGTTTTTTTATCAAACCCAAGACTCAAATACGAGACCATGGTAACGGTTGTTGTTAATTATTATAGTAAAATTTTATAGATAAAAAATTGTATAAAGTTTATATACACACCCACTTCTCTATCCTTTTAATTAATGCGTTCCTTCTTGGCCACTGAAGTCAATTTAAAGATTTGATACAGCTACAGTGGAATGTAAAAAGAAGACAATTAATCCAGTTAATTTAAATTTCCATTGCTCGCATGCTGTCTCAGTCTAAAACGTGTCCATGTCATTGTCCAATTAACCTTTTTTTTCTCTTACATTTATAGAATGGGGTCATGGAGTCACTGAAATGTTGTTTGCAAATTAAAATTTGGAGTACCTTTCCATGGCTTATCGATTCATGACACTTGGTTCGACAGAGACAAATTAGATCGAGATTGAATGATATTTTTCACTTTCTAGCTAATGTATGTAATAATCTGATCAACTTCACCTATAACAGTGTGTGATCTTACTCATGATCACGAGCAATTGGACTCAATCTTCACCATCAATTACTTTAATTTCGGGTATGCAAATTAAATTTTATTCACAAGTAACATGTTTGAGAAAATAATTGAACATGATTCTGAATTTCAAGACGTAATTTAAGTAAAAAATAAGAAGAAAAAATGTGTTCACGTCAGATCAAACCATGGTTTTTACAAACTACTATTCAATCATGCTACGAACAGTGACAATTTGACGTGGAGAGCATGGACTTTTCTGTGCAGAGGAAAAATTCAATAAAGGCTAAATTTGTCATTTGATAAAAAAAAGGGTAAAATAATAATAATAAGAACGTGTATTTTGAGTTCCAGTTGCAGGACAATTAGTCTCAGACGCCACATAACAAGTGGGTGAAGCCTTGAAGGATAGAAATAGAATCATAGAATATAAGCTTCTTCTTAGAAAACTCCCTCAAATATGCTGCAGCCTATGCTTCTACGGTTTTCCGGTGAACAAACAACGTTAACTGAGACAACTCACTTTTCTTTCTAACTAACATGACAATCAATTGTTCTTTTTACCTTATTCAATTTCAAGTTCGATCTTCTAGTTTCCTTGTGAATTACTCCTCCTTCCACTGCCACGGGCATTAATTTTCAACGTTGTTGCTGAGCCTGGAAGTTGAAGGTATGCATATTGATATCTCACAACAACCATATACCTTCCTTTTTATTGTTAATAATAGTACTTTTTTTTTCCCCTTCATTGGAACAAAATTGAGATTTTTTTTATTTGCTGGCTCTCTGACTCTGAGCAATTAATGAGATAGATGGCTCCCCAACTGCATCAATCACAAGCTTTAATTTCTCATTTAGTCCCAAACATCTCATGGTCAATAATACATTTATGTGGCTTCCCAATTCCTGAAAAAAAGAGGATCAAAACTTGGGGTAATTCAAGTAAAATCTCAACAGGGTAACTCCTTTTCTTTTTCTTTTTCTTTTTTGCAGAGAAGGGTGATGAATTGATTACACTGTTCCCTCCTCCAAGAAATGTTTCATCACCAGACAAAGCTTGCTATTGTCCTTACAACAATCTTCCTGTTCTGCTCAGCAAAATCCCAAAACAACCATAACTGCCACCGCAGATGCGGAGAACAATCCGTTCAGTACCCATTTGGCTTCTCCGATGGCTGCAAAGTCAAACTAAGCTGCAGTATCAGCGAAAAAGTCAAAATTGGTGACTTTGAGGTCGAGAAAGTCAACCCCGATAGCATATTCATCAGTGTGCCAGCGAAATGCAACCGCAGCATGAGTTTCATGGAACCCCTTTTCGGCGACAACTTTGCTCCGACATGGAACAACACCTTCCTCGTACAGGGTTGTGAGTCCAAGCTCGGTGGCTGCGTTATTCCAACTTCCAGTTTCATTGGGAGCCAAATAGAGGTGGAAGGGTGTGATAGAAGAAGGAGTGAGAACATCACGTGCTTCACGCAGTCGCAGCGTCAGCGTCAGCGTGAGGATGTTCTCACCCGCGAAGATTGGGAGGGGATTAGGTGTAAGTCATTGTTCTCTGCTATTGCTGTTGATAGGAGCAGAGACGAAGAAGAGCTCTCGCTCCAGTTTCAGGTGGTTGAGTTGGGGTGGTGGCTTCAAGGGCGGTGTAATTGCTCTCACAATGCAACCTGTGAAGAGGTCCATCTTGCAGGAGAACAACAAGGTTACCGGTGCCGATGCCGTGAAGGTTTCGCCGGAGATGGATTCGTCAACGGCACTGGTTGCCGGAGAGGTGACCCCACTCATTCATATTCATATTATGATTAGAAAATATTGAATTAGCGACAAAAATTATAAAAAAAAAAATGAAATCAGTCTTTAATTCCATCTCTAAATATTAGAGACCAACTTCATTCTCTTTCTCTAATTTTTGTCCGTAATTTTAACTTTATCTAGTACTACTATATATAATATTATTCTTGTATAATTACACTTTGATCCTTGATCATGGAGTAATAATAATAATAATAATGACGACGAGGACGACTATAATTATAATGTTAATGATAGTGATAATGGATGGTAATTATGATTGTTGAATGATGACCAAGTGTTGTTTTGACATTTGGTTGCTGCTTTATTCTCTGGCCAACCAGGTTTAGTGGAATAATTAATTAATAATAATAATAATAATACTACTAATTGATAAATAATAGTGAGCGTATCTGGAGCTTAGGATTGAGTTTTTTTAAGTGCGGGAATCTTTTAAAGATCAGTGTTTGCTTTATCAAGGTCCATAATGACTGGATTTGATTTGTTGGGGGCATGGGTGGTACTATATCGACTTGAGCATAAGGTTCACTATTTTGATTCTTTTGGACCAGAATAGATCATGATGGACTTAATCCTCTTTCCTCTCTCTCTCCCTTTTGTGGGAATTGGTTATTGAGAAATTTTGGGAGTTAATGGGAGATTAGTCACCCATAATTTTGCAGATAACATAGGAACATAGCAACTGTTAATTGTTTGGTATGTTCTTGCTTTGAATGGTAACTTACCGAAGAAAGAATCCTTTAAAAGTCAACATGTTCTGGCAGCCCCTTTGGATTATTGAACAACGTTAGGTAAAGCACATGTCTAGTGGGATGGATTTCTTTTTCTTTTTGCATTCAATTATAAGCGGTCAAAGGGGAGAGATTGATGACAGATAAATTCACCATGTGAGGAATTAGGGAATGAGTCTGATACTGACGCAATAAACCGTTATTGAAGACAAAGCAGATCCAGCTGCAATTTGGTTGGTAGATATGGGATCTAAATTCACTGACTTTGTTTTTCAGATATGAATATTCTAAAGACGGTTAATACATTCTTTTGGTGGCTCGAGTGAAATTATATATTAAGGTGTAAAAGAATCAGCTGCAACATATAGTAACTGCAGTACTACTGACTATTTGATTTCCTTGGAGAAGTATAAGCTTTTGTGTTAAATATATTGTCACTTTTCTAATCCATTTTTGATCTGCTGTTGCCTTTTCATAACAGTTTCTCATTGCAATGCTTCAAATCTGTCTAGCGGATGTCGAAAAGCACTCAAAATTGGCCTCCTTGTTGGAGGTAGAACCTCACTAACTTAATGCCAATTATATGTTCCTGTATGTAGCATAGTTCATACATTTCTCACTCGATGATTACTAGTATGGAATGCATTTCTTTACCTTTATAAAAAAATAAACAAACTAACAGTTGGAGAAAACTGAATGAAAAGCAGATCACTAATTTCAAATGGTAGGACTAACTTGTTTTTGTTGTTTTTCTTTATTCATGTTTCCACTCCCATTTTCCTCATTATTCTGTAGAATTTTGACCAATGCTACATGATTGTTTGCAGGGATCACAGTTGCAACCTCCATGGTGGCTGCACTGTCTCTTCTATGTTACTTCGCCAAGCGTCGTTCCACATGGCTGAGAAAACAGTTGACGGTAAAGCGCCTGTTAAGAGAAGCAGCAGGCAACTCCATTGTCCCTCTCTACCCCTACAAAGAAATAGAAAGAGCCACAAATTTCTTCTCTGAGAAACACAGGCTGGGAACTGGGGCCTTTGGCACGGTCTATGCAGGGAACCTCCACAATGATGAGTGGGTTGCTATAAAAAAGATCAAGTATAGAGACACCAACAGTGTTGACCAAGTCATGAATGAGGTCAAGCTCCTTTCTTCAGTGAGTCACCCAAACTTAGTACGCCTCCTAGGTTGCTGCATTGAAAAGGGAGAACATATACTTGTTTATGAGTATATGCCAAATGGAACACTCTCACAACACCTGCAGAGAGAGAGGGGTGGAGTACTTCCTTGGACAGTAAGGCTCACTATTGCTACAGAAACTGCTAATGCTATAGCATACCTCCATTCTGCAATTGATCCTCCAATTTATCACAGAGATGTGAAATCCAGCAACATACTCTTGGATTACAGCTTTCAATCGAAAGTAGCAGATTTCGGGCTTTCTAGGCTTGGCATGACAGAAACATCACACATCTCAACAGCACCACAAGGGACTCCGGGCTATGTAGATCCACAATACCACCAAAACTTCCATCTTTCTGATAAAAGTGATGTCTACAGTTTTGGGGTGGTTTTGGTAGAGATAATAACAGCAATGAGAGTGGTTGATTTTAGTAGGCCTCAGAGTGAGATTAACTTGGCTGCACTTGCTGTTGATAGGATTCGGAGGGGCCATGTGGATGACATCATAGATCCTTTCCTTGAACCACATAGGGATGCTTGGACACTCTATTCTGTTCACAAGGTGGCTGAGCTTGCATTTAGGTGCCTTGCTTATCACAGTGACATGAGGCCTACTATGATTGAAGTGGCAGAGGAGCTAGAACTCATCAGGCACAGCGGGTGGGCAACTATGGAGGAAACCATATGCACGGCTTCATCGGTTGGTTCTGCGTGTTCAACGCCCCGTAGTAATGGAAACGAGAGTTCAGTCTCACGGAGTGAGACATTGGTTGTTCCACAAAAGAGGGATGAATTTTTGCAACCAATAGAGGAGGTTAAGGACAGCTCCCCTGTGTATGTGAATGATGTGTGGTTAAGTGGACCTAGCTCACCTTCAACAAACAGCTTGTTGGGGAATGTAGTTCGGTGACATGTAATACAGTATAGTACTTATTTTGGGTGCAAAACCTGATGATGTGAATGACAATGGCATTCAACGGTTTCTAAGCTATTTTGGTGTGTGAATGGCATTAGGATTAACAGGAAGTAAGTTGTGAATAGTTATTGTGTAAAAGTCATGGCTGGAAATAACCAACTCCTGAAGCTATATATTTGTCTTGTTTGTATTTTGGTCAGTGAAAGAAGGTTTCTAGGTGAATTTACTGCCAACGGTGTCTCAATAGTAGAAGTTAGCCAAGCGAAGCAAAGCCAAGAGGCAATAGCCTATAGGTGACTTGACACCAATAATTGTTTTTGTTACCAATACTACTTTTTGGTCTGAAATAATGTTACAAAAGTGAGAAAGAAAGAAAAAAAATGCACATCGATATATAGTGGATTGACTGGGTTCCATGTAAAACTGTTTTAAAAAATAATTCATGTTGTTCTTACTTACCAAACTCAACCAACAGCAGTTTTGCACAACTTTTATGGAAAAATATTTTGTATCAGAGAGCATTTTGTTACGGTGTTTGATGTCATGGCTTTGATTCTTACCATGTCCCTTTTCCTTCTCTATCCCCATTTCCCCCCAAGTCTAAAAGGCTTGTGTATGTTGATCTGTAGTTTTAACTTTGGTTCTTTGTTTCGTCTTCACTGTGTTAAAAGTTCTCCATAATGCCCTTCAGTCTTTCTATGGTACGTATAACTAAGAGCTTTTTTCTTACCCCAAAGAATGAGTTCATATGTTCATTTTACTGAGATTGGCTCAGAAAGCATGTTCTCTGTTTAATGTTCTGTGGTGGTTTGCAATTGCATTCTCTCCTTCCCCTTTACAGTAGTCTAGTACTAGTAGAGATGGATAAAGAGAGCAATTTGAGTTTTGTGACATTGACTTTTTGAAGGAGATTATATGAGATGCATCTTTTATTTAGAGGAGGGAAATCACTGCAAAACTTTATTTTTTTGTGTTTGATACAAAGGCAAAACTATGAAATTTAGAGTTTGATATGATCATATATATTTTTTATTGCGTTTAGAGTGAATGGCATGTGTAACTAATTAATATCACAGACATACATGACTATATGAGAATGTATATAATTGAACTAGAAAGGAAATTTGAACCTGACAAATATCTGATTCAAGAGGCAATAACAATAATTATAAAATGATTAAGAGCAAAGAGAACCTCGATCAACAAACTTGCTAAGTGTGCTAAAGTAGCTTATAAAGATGAAACTTACGTTTTCTAAATGTAGCTTTCTGCAGGCAACAATGGGAATCCACAAATTCTTGAAGCAGACGCCGATGTGGTAGACAAGAAATATTTTAGTTTGATGGTGGGTTGTAAGATAGGGATATATACATGCAGAGAGAGAGAGAGAGAGATCAGGATTTTTAGATACCCTCGTACCATATTAGTACTAGAAACTAGAAAGTGCTTACAAGAGGTTGTTAATTTATAATATACAATCATATGCATTGTATGTGGTCAAATTAAAATGACCCACGTTATCCTGCATGCTTTTCTATGTTAATGGATCAATTAATAAACAACAAATTCCTCTGTTCTTGTGCTTAGTGTTAAAACGCTTCAACTTGGCACGTAAGTTTTGGATTTACCTTTTTTTTTATTCTATTCTTTATCATGGTGTTGTTGTGCTACCTTTTTTAATCCATGCTTTGTAAATATGTGTATGTCCTTGAGCGATTGAGAGAGGGAGAGAGACTGAGGACTGAGAGGGTGGGAGGGAGGTTGGTGAACGACAGAGGGAGAGGAAGGGAAATTTTAAATTTTAAATGAGATTGAAATAATTTGATTTGAATTCATTATTAATGTAAAGATTATTATAGCTAAAGTAATTTATTCTTATACTAATAAGTTATTATTAATTAATTTTTTTGAGTAATATTGCAATAATATTTGAATTGCAGTGTGAAAAAATACTCATATCCGGAGTTGGTGAAATTGAAATAACCAGCAGTTAGCATAGTTTAATTGATTTGACCAAAAAAAAAAGCATAGTTTAATTGGGAGATAGGAAACTAGAGTTGCCTAATGAAGGAGCTACATCTCTAAAACTAATCTTGTAATTATCCTCCTGATTTTAGTTCGTAGTTTTGGTTTTAGTGATTTGTCTTTATATTGTCCTTTTCATACATTTTTCATTTATGTAAGAATGCGCAAATGCAAGGCAAGGCTTATATTATTGACAGTGTGACACTCTCTTGTGCAAATCGTCACGATGGCGAGCCACCAAACACGTGAAAAGCAGTAATAATAAGAACATACCTATACCTATTGCCTATTAATTTACATTCTCAAATAATTGGTCTATCTTCCAAGCAACTTATATTTCATTCAAAGGCATTTGAAACCCATATAACTATAGAGTAAGTGGGGCTTATTTGACCTTTTCCTCACCCTTGTTTATAGGGTATTGAGACCTTCTTCTTGGACTGTCGCCCCAAAAGTTTGATTATTTTGTCCTCATTTTCAACTGTCTCAATTTGAAAACTTGAAAACACACTCCATTCACTCTGAACTTGTGATTGGAATAATGTACCTTACAATAGCTGTCTACTCATTAAAGGCAGCCATAAATTCTGAGGAAAGAGGAATGAGAGGGTAGATGTGCCAACATAAATGAAGGGATGAAGGGGAGGTGCGTTTCAAAAAGATGAGCCAAAGGGGACCAGAGCTGAAAACGAACTTCAAAAGTTAAAATCTTAACAGGAATGATTTAGAGATTCATATTAAGCAACTTTCTTTTTATAAACCGTGTGCTACATATGACTATTTATATGTATACCCACTTAACAAAGTAGCAAAATCTTCAAGCAAGGGCATGTGATGTGGGAGTTATGAGCTTGGTGTCCGGTGGTGTTCACAAATCCTCAATCCATTCAGTTACATCTAACCACTAAAAATATCTGTGGTCCTAGCTGCAGGCTCGTCCCAAATATTTGGTTTTCGAACAGTGTAATTGTGATTTATTCTCTGTCAATGACAGACAGAATGTAACGTACATTGCTAATCATATTGATTAACATTATTCGTCGTTTTATTTCTAGTATAGTAGTATAGAGTTAGGAAAAGACTTCATGAATTTCACGCTCTCGCCAAGCCTAATATCATTAATAATTGCATTGGTTAACAAGCAGTATTTCACCCATTCAGTATAATATAATGCTAATGCCTAATTGATATATTAAACTAAGCGAACCAAGTCAACAGGTCAGGAAATGAGAATTCCATTTTATAAAATACCCCATCAGTTACGCAAGTGCACGAAACTGGCCGAGTGGCTGGCAAGCAATGAGATATGGGCTAATGGGGGATTATTGGCTTTTCAAGGGCTTTAAGAAGAAAAACTGATGGAAGGCACCTACTTTTTGTTGAGTAATGAGTATATTTGCCCTCTTCAGTATGAGAGGGAGAAACAGTAGGTGGGAATGAGATTCTGATCTGATTCATAGAAAAGAAGGTTTGGTAAAGATGGAAAAACGTTCCAATTTGATCCCCTTTTTAGGAATTTGCTCAAGGTCCATTTGTCCTCTCTGAGTTTGTGGATTCCATTCTGTTTTACCCCTTTAATTTATTATTATTATTATTATTATTATTATTTTCCCTTTCTCAATGTCTTATTTCATCTGTTGTTTTCTTTCATAAAACCTGAACAGAAAGCACAAACAAACAATTTCTCTCATTCTCATCTTCCATTTCTTTTTTCCAGTTGGTAGTGCTGAGTGCAAGTCAAGTCTATTTCACCCTCCGCGAGACTACCACAATTCTGGGTGTTCCCAGAACCTGTTTTCTACCCTACCCCCACCCCCACCCCCACCCCCACAAGCTTGTGTCTGTCCAATCTCTAACAGTCGCAAATTTTTCAGTGTCCCCAGTCTAACTGAAATCATTCGCAATCCCAGTGATATTCATGGATCTGACTGTCCAGTAACCTATAGATTGAGACTCCTGGACAAAGAATCATATCATATAGTTAACAGAGCAAAATGTCATCATCAGAAAAGCCCAGCTCCAAAGGGCAAGCATGGTTAGATGAATAGCTTCCTCTGTTTGAAGTTTGGACTTTATGCTTCTTATACATCCAATTTCTACAAGAATTTTTTGTTTTTCTCACAACTCCACTCTGATGCAGGTTCTGTACAACTGGATTGCCAAGTGACATTGTGGTAGAAGTGGATGACATGACCTTCCATCTCCACAAGGTAAGCCTCACAATATACAGTTACAGAATATCAATTTTGCTCATGCAAACCCAAAATCGGGTATATTTCCAATTACAGTAGCGACAACATTTCTCTGAAACTTGTCCACAATATCCATTTTCAGTTTCCCCTGATGTCAAAAAGCCGAAAGCTCCACAACCTTATAACCCAGCAAGAAGCAGCCACCGTCCCACAGCAGCAACAACAACAAGACGATGGCGATGACGAAGACGAAATCGTGGAAGAACAGTGTCATGTGACGTTCGCGGGTTTCCCCGGCGGCTGTGAGGCGTTCGAGATGGCGGCGAAATTCTGTTACGGCGTGAAGATGGACCTATCCCCTGGCAATGTGGCTTCCCTCCGGTGCGCCGGCGAGTTTCTGGAGATGACCGAAGAATACTCCGAGGACAACCTCATCTCCAAGACGGAGAGGTTCCTCTCTCAGCACGTGCTCAAGAGCCTCGCCGACTCCATCAAAACCCTAAAATCCTGCGAGAGCTTGATGCCTATGGCAGAGACTCTGGGAATCACGCAGAGGTGCATCGATTCCGTCGTCTCCAGGGCTTCGTCGGCGGATCCTTCGTTGTTTGGCTGGCCGGTGAGCGACGCCGCCGCCGCTTCTGCATCCAAACAGGTCCTCTGGAATGGAATCGACGCCGCCGGAAGAAGAAACGCCGCCGGAGACTCGTGGTTCGAAGATCTGGCGCTTCTGCGTTTGCCCCTGTTCAAGCGATTGATTCTCGCTATGAGAGGCGCGGAGCTTAGCCCTGAGATTATTGAGACTTGTGTCATGTATTACGCCAAGAAGTACATTCCCGGTGTTTCGAGATCGAGTCGGAAGCCGTTACCATCGTCGTCGTCATCTGTTTCATCAGAGGCAGAGCAGAAAGAGCTTCTGGAGACCGTGGTTTCGAATCTTCCGTTGGAGAAGAATTTGAAGTCGTCGACAGCAACGAGGCTTCTGTTCGGTTTGCTGCGAACGGCGAACATACTGAACGCTTCCGAAGCCTGTAGAGACGCGTTGGAGAAGAAGATAGGGTTGCAGCTTGAAGAAGCCACGCTCGACGACCTTCTCGTGCCGAGCTATTCGTATCTGAACGAAACGCTATACGATGTCGATTGCGTAGAGAGGATTTTAAGTCACTTTCTGGATGGCTTAGAAGCCAGAAACGCCGCCGCTGCCGCCGCAGAATTAGCCGCAGTCGAAGGAGGTGACGGTGCGACGAGGTCGCCGGCGCTGATGCTCGTCGGAAAACTCATCGACGGCTATCTCTCAGAGATAGCCTCCGACGCGAATCTCAAGCCGGAGAGGTTCTACAATTTCGCCATGTCTCTTCCCGATCAGGCCAGACTGTTCGACGACGGTCTCTACCGCGCCGTCGATGTGTATCTCAAGGTACCAATTCTCCATTTCTCAATTTCAGAAACGGATTCAGGTTCAGTGATAGAAATGCTGATTCGGTTGATTTATTTACAGGCACATCCATGGGTTTCGGACTCGGAGAGGGAGAAGATTTGCGGATTGCTGGACTGTCAGAAGCTAACGCTAGAGGCGTGCACGCACGCGGCACAAAACGAGAGACTCCCGCTGCGCGCGGTGATTCAGGTGCTTTTCTTCGAGCAGCTTCAGCTTCGTCACGCCATCGCGGAGACGCTGGTGGCGGCGGAGACGGCGGCCGATCCTGGTCGTCACTCGGAGGCGCTGGAACGGGAGGAGGAAGATGGCGGGGAAGTGTTACGGTTAGGGTTGGGTTCCGACCAGCACGTGCAGGAGGGGAGCAGCACGTGGCGGGTGGCGGTGAGGGAGAATCAGGTGCTTCGCTTGGACATGGATAGCATGAGGACGCGGGTGCATCAGCTGGAACGCGAGTGCTCCTCGATGAAGAAAGTGATCGCGAAGATTGACAAGTCCGCCGCCACAGACGGCGGTGGCTGGAGGGCGTCGCTGGGGCGGAAGCTCGGTTGCAAGTTTAAAACTCAGGTTTGTGATTCTCATCAGTCATCGGTTGTTGATACGCGCAAGGGACGGCATCACCACCCGAAGCAGCAGCATCCTCACCATGATTAGGCACCACGCTAAATTTCCTCCTGTCACGTGAGGATCATTACTAGAGTAAAAGTTCATACGGTTCCCACATGGCCACATGTAACTGTTCATTTTTTTCCTTTAATTTTCCATAAATTTTTAATTTATCACCATAATAATTTTACTTTATCACATATCAAATATTCGCCATAGGTTCTATAAATGAACTTATATATAAAATGGATAATTAAAGATACTTTTGTTTTTTACATCAAATCAAAAAAATATATATATATATATATACATTTGATTTTTATTTAACTCAAAATATATAATAATATTAATTCCCTTTAGTTTTTTCCTTAAAATATGATTTTTTTATTGTTGCGAAAATTATTATTTTTGAGATGTTAATTTATTTAAAAATTAAAAATATTAAATATTTCTAAATTTTTACTCCATTAATTAAAATAAAACAATACTAATAGAGTAAAAAATAATATAATCAAGTCAATTTACTTTCTTAAATTTTTTTTTTGGCGAATTCTTAAATCTATTACTACTAGTATAAAGTAAATACGCCACGACTCACGATTATAAGAAGGGAGTATTTGACTCCTGTGCAGCAATTATTGGGACGACTGGGTTTGAATTGTTGAGGTGACCCGGCTTTTGAGGTGATGGGGATGTGCTGAGAGGCACAAGACATGAAATTATAGGATAGTGGGTGGCATGGTGGAGACAGCAAATAGGTAATGGAAACTCCAGATACTTTTACTTCGAAGTTTGCGTGATTATTATTGTTGGTTACAGTACTTAATCACACTCATTATTGCTTCTAACAAAAGATGGGGTTACGTTAAAGTGCTTTCCTCAAATTGAAAGTACTCGTGATCATCATCCGTGTAAACAGCTACAAAGGTTTCCATACTTTATGAGTTTGATGCCGGACTCATTATATTGCTTTGCTTTCATATCTACTAGCTTGTTGGGGAACAATAGCCTTTCTGTGATTGGGTTTGAGGAGAGGGGAGAAGAAATGGTACGTAGTTACATGTGTATTTCCGCAGGTCTTAAACCTATAATCGTTATGTGTTAAAGCTTCCATTTGAAGGTGAGTGTCCATTTATCGTTATTATTGACTGGCGAGCATGGAATTGGAACCCAAAAGCAATAGGCCAACTAACCATATGAAAGCAACCTTCGTCTCGCCCCTCTGGTTTAAAACTTTAGTGGTTTAAGATTTTAGTATACGAATTAAAAAATAATTAATTGGATAAATTTTATACTAAAATTTTCATATTTTTTATTAATTATTCTCAATTATTCTAATCATTTTTTCACTCAAAAGTATTAATTATATCAAAGGTATAGTTAAAAAAAGTGATAAATTATCTCTTAAAATCCTAAAATAACCAAAGTTTTAAGACAAAAATAAAAAATTAAAACAACCAAAAATTTAAACCGCGGAAAGTACTATTCAATTTGATC
The DNA here is from genome assembly GCA_030159175.1 of Glycyrrhiza uralensis. Lineage (NCBI taxonomy): Eukaryota > Viridiplantae > Streptophyta > Magnoliopsida > Fabales > Fabaceae > Glycyrrhiza > Glycyrrhiza uralensis. The sequence continues at coordinate 46,298,032 of BRZY01000001.1, read as the reverse complement.
TTCCATATATGTTTGTTGGGATATGTAAGAAAATAAAGAGAAAATTAATTAAAAATTTAAAAGTAAATATTTTCTCTGTTTCAATACTATAGCGGTTTTAACCTTTTATTTTTGTTTCAAACCTATTGCAGTTTTATAATTTTACAATTCCAAAGTGGTATTAATTATTTTTTTCCACCTATACCCTTATTTAATAACTAGTAGTGGGAGTAGTTGACATTAATAATATAGAAATTTATAGATAACTTATCATAAATACTCTTCTATTAAATGAGGGTATTTTAGTCTGTGTACAACAATATTTTACTTTCATTAAATATTTTTTAATCTATATACATTAACCTTAAATGACTATAGTTTTGAAAAAGATAGAGTAGTTCATAGTAAAAAAAAAATTAATCAATATGTAGCTCCCAAAGCCAGTAACCCAATTTTAAAATTTCTACATGGAAATTAAAAACTTCATAGTTCATATAAAATTTATTCAATTATGTATATCATTATTTCATCTTTCTGAACCCTTTACAGCACAAGTTTGAATTAATGCTCCATGCCACTTAAGCGATTATTTTAGCCTTGCCTTGCAAGCTCAGCATGCCTGCTTGGCCTCTTCCACAATCATGCCTGAAGGCTAATGGTTTCCGTAGTGACGTACTCGTGTGATGAGTATATTATAGACATAAGCACATGATATGATCTATAATAACAACCTCCTCAACCTCAATTATGATAAGTTTGTAACACTCTCATCCCTCTCTTCCTCTCCTGCCAAAAAAAATGTCTCTCCCCATTCCTCAGAAATTTAAAAGTGTTTATTATACTTGCCAACAATAATTTGAACATGTGACACAAACGGAAAGCAGAATAAACTATATCTATAAACCATATATGGTTGAAAAAAGTTATATAGTAAATTTTAGAATTATTTAAATGAAATGTACATGCCAAGATAAATTATGTTAAACATATAGTAGTACCTTTTCAAAAAAATTTAAGCTATAAGGTTATAATTTTAAAACATACACAAAGTGTTTTTTTTATGAAATATGTTTTTTTAATTATTCATAGAGACTATTGAATGAAGGTCATGGATGTTTAAATAAAAATATAAGAGAGGGTGCACATCTGTATTAACTCTTTTTTTTTTTTTTTGACATAATCGTTTATCAATATTTTATTGAACTCCGTAAAAGTTGTTGGTATAATTTAAAATGCATATTATGTATCAAGGATTTAACTCCTTAAAAATGAGGTGTAATTTAAAAAGTAAAATATGAATTTAAAATTGTTTATTGAAAATAATTGAAAATGGTGATCCTGCAACATATATTATTAGATTAGACTACAGCTTTCAATCAAAAGTAGCGGATTTCGGGCTTTCTAGGCTTGGCATGAGAGAAACATCATCACATATCTCAACTGCACCACAAGGGACTCCTGGCTATGTGGAATCCACAAAAACAGTCAAAGATGGAAGGGGGAAGAGGATCCGAAAGTTCGCATCTTTTTACATTCCCAGACCATTGGTTGCAACTTTGAATTAGGACCCACAATTACTTACTTCAAAACTCCCCTAATCTTTCTCACTTGCTACTTCTATAAATGACATCCCCAACACTCGCTACATTCTCTACTATGTCCGCTGTTTCATTAGAATTTTGATTTTCACTTCTTACACCTAATTGCCTCATTGCCTCTATACCATATAACTCAATTTGTCTTTAATTTATTTTTTGTGAATCGTGAGCACGATGGGCAGAATTTTAATGCAGTATCTGGCTATGAAAACGGATCCCGTTGTGGCTAGTTTAATCGATTCCGATTTAAATGAGCTCAAGCTTGCAGCCAAGAAGCTCTTCAAAGATGCAACTATGCTTGGAGGCAGAGGATTTGGCACTTCTTTCCTGAAATGGATCGCTTCCTTTGCTGCCATGTAAGCTCAAATTTTTTTGTATTGTTTACCAATATATATATATTATGCTTGTTTAGGAAGGAATAAGTGTGTTTCCATTTTTGTTTTTTACTTCCTTGTTGTTACAAGAGGATAAAATTCCCTTAAAGATTGTGGGGTAATACTTCAATAAAAAATAACATAACATGTGTTTTTTATATTTAACTATAAAATTTTTAGAATGTAATATGTGGTGGTTAAATTAAATAATAATAGACATGTAACATCACAAACACCTTACAAAAAAAACTAAAGTTCTGTCTCTTTGTTTCATCGAATAATTGCATATATTTTTACACCATCTTACTTGATAGTTGAAGATGACACTTTGTACGTTAAAGAATGTCCTTGTCATTTGTTGATAACTGGATACTTTTCCACACAAAAACTCCTTCATGATTGTATAGGACCACCAATATGTGAGTCTTTTATATGAGAGTTGAAATAATGTAAATGTTAAATAACAATTTTGATGTGAAAGATTCATTTTAATATCATATTTTATCATTAGACAAGATGTTTTATTATAGCTTCGAACAATGTTGGATGTTGATCTCTTACCATTGCCATTTCCATAGAAAATGACATCTCTCTCCACAACCAAACAAAAATGCATGTATCTGATATCATATCAGGGAATCTGTTAATGAGAGATCCATATACAATACACTAACAAGTTGCTCAGTGACCCAGCTCAATGAGGAAAATTTTAACTAATAAATTGACTGCATTGGAAATTGTTCATTTCAGTTATTTACTGATACTGGATCGCACAAATTGGAGGACAAATATGCTGACTTCATTATTAGTGCCTTACATATTCTTCAGTTTTCCCGGGTCATTGTTCAACTTTTTCAGGTAATGACTAATTAACATCATTTGGCAACTTCCTCATCTCTCTTCTATTTTGCTTTTCCAATTCAATTTATTCTCCTCTTCTTTATACTTTAGTTTTACATAGATACTGAGTGAAAATACATTAATTTCTATCATTCAGAGGAGAATTAGGAAAATGGATTGCTTTCATCGCAGTGGTGCTGAGGCTTTTCTTCCCTCGACATTTTCCCGGTATATGTTTTTAATTTTATTTAGCAATTTCGCAATGTATAGCAATACTTTAAGGAGGTACAATGTATTCTTCAATTTGCAGATTTTATGTGTGTTAATATTATACAATTTTGCACTTTTGGAGCTATATAGAGAGAGAGGGGGGCAGAGATCAGAGATATGGTAGCCTCTCTTTTTTTTTAAAGAAAAAAAAATAGCTTAACAATTGTAAGTTTGGGTGCAGATTGGCTAGAAATGCCTGGATCAATGATCCTTCTTTTGACGGTGTCCCCGAACTTGTTTGCTCTTAAGTTGAGGAACAACTGGGTTGGTGCGGCAATTGATCTTTTCATTGGTTGTTACTTGCTACAAGAACATATCAGAGCTTCTGGCGGATTCAGAAATTCGTTCACACAGAAACATGGAATATCTAATACTCTTGGCATTATCCTCCTCATAGTCTATCCTGTGTGGTCATTGGTTGTCCATTAAGTATACAACATTATATATATATATATATGTAGTAGATACTACTAGCTGATAATGACGTGAAATCTTTTAGGAAAATATTCTTTTGTGACAATTTAGCAAAATAAATTTGAAAATGGTGGAGTATGATATTATATGCCAATGTAGGCTGAAGAAGAAATCCACTGTTTTTTAGACAACATATTTGCCCCTACAAATGCAGAGTTTATTGTAAATCGTCATCAAAATTATACTAGAGAATATAATTGTTAGTCACTTAGCAATCCTGAAAATTTCACGGTGAACAAAATCTTGTTCTCAAATGCAAAAAATTTCCTCATTAATTGTGACGGAGTACTGCTCATGTGAGAAAGCTTTAGCTAATCACTATTCACCTGACCGATTCACTAACTTTGAAATTTCCATTGTTGTTCCTTGCGATGAGCTTTACCTGAAAGATACCAAAGAGGGAGGAAGTATGGATTTCAAGGTTATGGATGTCTAAGAACCATTTTTTATAGATTTTAGTGCGGATGTTGAAAATCTCTGAACCAAAACTTGGATTTATGTATAAATAATATTATTTTTTTATGCTCAAACTTATATACCTTGGTTGTGCCTAATAAAAACCTTTATACCTTTGAAAACAAAAGAGAAATAAGGTGGCAAGAGGTAAGGCTTGTTTAATTTTTCCCCCCATAAACAATAAGTAAAGATGTAAGCATAAAAGTATGGAAATAAAATTGCTACATATGAAAATAAAATCACATTTTTCTCTATTCTGCACAGTCAAAACCCAAAATAATATTTTTTATGGTCTTTTTTTTTGTCAATAAGAACAAGTTCATTAAGGGGCAACCCCAGCCATACGGCATCTACAGCAAGGAAAACAACATATGCAGAGTCACAATAGATACACCAAAACTAAACAAGACCCGCTGCTGTAAACTATCCCTAGCTGTAACATACATCTAACAAGGAAATCAACTGAAACGAAAGAACAAAACAACCAAAGAATGACAGAAAAAAAACACTTCGTACACCAAAAATGATACCAAAAGGATACAGACATGAAGGATACCCTTGAGATATCCTTAAGTGGGTTGGATTTGACCCATTTAGGGCACCCAGAACCTTCTGTCATTACAAATGAAGCTCACATGTCACAAATCCATTGATCCAGAGCCCAGCAAACATCAATCAACCAAGGCCAGACCCAAACAGAACCGGCAAACGGCGACGCAGGAAAGAAGCAGCAACAGGTGGTGGCGGTCCCTCAAGATGCACGGCGGTGAAGACACAAACACAACAAAAACAGAACAAGAACCACAACACACAGAAAACAAACAAAACAGAGCAGCACGTCAGCACCCAACCCGCAACAACACAGCGAACCACGGCCAAACCATCACCAAACAAACTCTAGTACCCACAGACAGAGGTGGCAATTCGGGCTTTCGGGTCGGGCTCGGGCCGGCCCCGCATCGGGTTCGGGCTTTATCGGGCCGAGCCAAAAAAGCCCGGATTGAAAACGGACTCAAATTTGTGTGTCCGAACCCTCTATTTTTTGGGCTTTTTTTCGGGTCGGGCTCGGGCTTTGGCCTACGTTTTTCGGGCGGCCCGCTTCGGGCTCGGGCTTTTGCGGGTTCGGGCTTTATCGGACCGGGCCAAAAAGGCCCGGATTGAAAACGGGCTCAAATTTGTGTGTCCAAGCCCGGTGTTTTTTCGGGCGGGCTCGGGCCGGCCCGGCGGGCTAAGCCCATTTTGCCAGCTATACCCACAGAGAGGCTCCTCCCAGCGAAGGAAGGAGGCGACAGCAGCAGCCGAACCCGTCCGAAGACAGCCAAACACTTGACGCACTAGAGATGAAACAGCAGCGGCAGAGACAACCCCTCCAAACCGAGCAGTGGTGGCGGTGGACCCACAGAACATGAGCCAACACCCACAAGAACCCACATAGAGGGACCTCCCAGCGGAGGAAGGAGACGACAGCGAACCAGCCGCCGAAACCGTCCAAAGACAACCTCACTCGCGAGCCAAACCCCACAGATCGCGAGCTCTAACACCAACAGCCAGACCGGGGGGAGTGCCAGAGACCCAACACAGTACGCAGTGAAAAGGGGGGAGGGCAGCGACACACCAGAACAGCACCCACAGATGCCACACACACCGGCAGCGGCCTCGGAGCACCCAGGCACGAGCCAGCAGAGAAGAAACTCGGAGATGAGCACGGAGACGACGGAGGAGACGAACCGCAACACCACCTCCGTAACGGTAACAACCCCAAACCGAGCAACAGCGGCAGGGCAGAGACCAAACGAGGCGGCGGAGCTAACAACAGATCACGGAGAAGAACAGAACAACAAACGAAAAAGGCGAACGAAAAAAACAACAAGAAAAGAAAGGAAAACGGAAAGGAAAAAGGACGGGTGGGGCCGCACACACCGCGGCGAAGCACCGCCGGCGCGGCGGCCCCAAGAGGACCAGGTCCGCGACGCTAGGGTTCTGTTTTTGTTTGCGGCGCTAGGGTTCGACCAAAACTGTGATAGCATTTGTTGCTAGGGTTCTTTTTTTTTTATGGTCTAAAGCCTAAAATAATTTTTTTTTGGTCATTAGGGGAGGGGGATTTGGGGGAGGGGGGAGGGGGGAGGGGGTGGGTGGGGATCAAACCTCCACCCTAAAGCATCACCCAGCACTTTTAACCACATGTGCTACATTGGGGGATAAGCCTAAAATAATTTGAAACACTTCGCAAGGACAACTTGGTAGGCCCAATGAAAGTTGGATTAGGCCCATTAAACCCGAATAACTGTTAAAACCCTAAATCGTCTCTCACAGATTCGGTCGCCTATAAAAGCGAAACAGGGGGGTCACAATTTTTCATTCCAATTCTTCTTCAGCGCCGGAGGATGGTCACCGTTTCATCTGTGTGGTTTTAAACACCTTCTATTCCATATTTTCTATTTGTTTTTGGTTGTTGTTTTTGAATGAATCGAATTTGTTGAATAAACACGAAGGTGTGGTTTTCTCGGTGATGATTACAAAGATGACGAGTCCGATCAGATTTCCATTCTAAACAAGTATGAGGACAAATCGAGGCATTTGTCTGAGAGGATTCCACTCTTCATTCCCTTTTTTATGTTTAATTTTTGTTTTTCTGCGTTTGAAGTTTTCGTTGTTGTTATTACATGGCATGGTGATGATAATTTTGAAATTTGTCATATGATTATTCGTGTGATGAAAACAATCCTCCTACTCATTCTGAATGCCATTTTTGTTGCTTTGGTTTTTCTCCGATTTAATGTTTTTAAATTAGTTTTTTTTAGGAGACTGAAGAGGGCGGCAATGATGATATAGATTGTATATCATCCATTGACATTTCTATGATTTTATAATCTTACTCTTACCGAACTAAAAATTCTTCGAAAATATTCCAGCAATATTTTTTGCAAGTTCATGAATTTATTTTTGTTTTGATAACTTTTGAAGCGAACTATAACGGAAACTATTGGTACATCTAATCAAGTTTTTCCTGAATCTTTGTAGAATGGTTTTTAAAATAATATCAATTTAAATAACTAAACTTAAAATACATCAATCTCACTTAATCTAACTACATTTTAACGTAAGAAAACTACATTTTGAATAAAATGTACAATAAATTTGCAATTAAATTAAATTTGAATTTATTAAACAAACGACTTCGTTTACATTTTATTGGCTTTTAAAAAAAATTATATATTTTTTTAGAGTGCAAGGGTCTTTTGATGATTTAAATTTAAATTCATAACAACTCAAACTTTGAAGAATGTTAAACGTATGAAAAATGACGTTTGAAAAATGATTCAAGGTATTTACATAAAAAAAAATGATTCAAGGTATGGTTTAAGTCAAATTTTTATTAGATGAAAAATAAGATTAATCAGACCAAAATATTGAGAGTTCATTGTTTAGCCGAAATTACACTCAGTTTTTTTTGTCAACAAAATTACAATCACTTGTACCATTGAATTGTTTTAAGATATCTTACCTTTTGCTTACTATGATGAGGCCTGAGGCTTCTGCATGAGCTTAACACGATAGCGTAGCCCATTTCTTGTAGACACGATGAAATCTTTTATTTCCACCGCCAGAAATTCAGACAGGTTAGGGGACTGGACGTCAACGAGTAGGGCATTGGTTGGACTATTGGAGAATTGGTATACATTAAAATTAAAATATTTTAAAATTGGAAAATATATAAAAAATATAAAAATAAAAATAAAATAAAAGTTTTTGATGTAGAAGAAATCACACGCCGCATCAAAGATGAGAGTAAATTAATTTACTACGTAAGATTTGATGTATAATAGTAAGTATCCGTGCATTCAACAGTATTTTAAAAATTTAAAATTATAATGGAGATGCATATGAATTCAGAAAATATGACTTTTGAAATTACGAACAAAATTATGAAAATAAACAATTAAGAGTCATCATCACTTTTTTGTCTATTGTCTATTGATGTGTCGTAATTTCGATTTATACTTGTGGAAAAATTTAAACATTGACAATAGAAAATTTTTAATAGACTAGTTTTAAGCATTATTTTTCAAGAAAAATAAAAAATATCACATGGTGAAAGTCTTGATGCAGAAAAAGGCATTTGATGTATGAGGAAGGGAAATAACTTTCACTCTAAAATGAAATAACAACGTGATCTTTGCATTTTTCTTATTTCAAAGATGCTGAAGATTACGAATGGAGTCTATACAAAGAAAGCACCAACAATCAATAATAAAAACTAATTTAAAACATATATATATATATATATATATTACTCCTTTTCCGCTATGCTTCAGAAATATATGGGCAGGGTTGTGCATTAACCGAAATAATAATAGATTTATTATTATACTTCCTTTGTCCCAAAATATTATTTTTAAGGTTTTTTACGTAGATTAAAAAAAATAATAAATAAATAAACGAGATAACAATTTTATCATTACGTTGCTCGAAAACTAATAAATCACTCTAAAACAACATTATTTGAAATAAAATTGAAAAAATAAACCAACACTGATTTTGAGACTTTTTAAAAGTCACTTATTTTAGAATGAATAGAGTATTTACTATTTAGTATTTCCCATCATGCTTCTCCTCCTCTACTCAAAACGCATGGATTTGTGTTATTGGATCCATGTTCCTCCTGATGTTGGGAGTTTGTGGTCGGATTTCCAAGTCACCAGAAATCTGACTAGGAGAGTATCTTTATCCCAATTGAGAACCTTGCCACGTGGCAGCCAAGAGAACCATTGGCATTAGCCTCAATCATCCAATGAGAGATCACCTTATCCTATCCGTTTATCTTACTCATACCATAGCCACCAAATAATTGTGCCCCTCTCCACTCTCCACCAACACAAAAACGCTTCCCAAACTCTGGTTTGTTTGGAGAGAACCCACAATAGAGTTAAGAGAGAAGAAGAGTGGTGGTAAGTGGTAACAAACAGCAGCTAGCAATGGCAGCATCACTACAAGCAGCCGCTACTCTCATGCAACCCAACAAGTTGGGGATGAATGGCCGCAGCAACACTTTGCAGCTCAAGTCATCTACTCACTCCATCTCTAAGGCCTTTGGCTTGGAACCCGTTGGAGCTAAGGCCACTTGCTCCCTTCAGGCTGATCTCAAGGACTTGGCTCACAAGTGTGTTGAAGCCACCAAAATTGCTGGGTTCGCCCTTGCCACCTCTGCTCTCGTTGTCTCTGTATGTTTACCTTCCCTCTATCTCTTCTATTTCTTAATTACTAGCTGTTAGATGAATAATCCTGCAGAATTTACAGCCATTTTTTTTTTTAGAAAAAAAAGGGGGTATCTTTGGTTTAATGACATGGTAAAGTTCATGCTTCCACTATACTATATACCAATACCATCCTGCTTATTCCATGAGCTAAATGCGCTTAGAGATCAATTAGCCTTCACCTTCCAGTATCAAATTTTGAAGTCTATTACTCTATTTTCTTTTCTTTTTTGGTAATTATTGGATCCATTGTGAATTGTAATGAATGATCTGCTGGTTTGAAGCAGTAACAATCAATTTGATTAAGGAGGTGAATAATTAACACAATGACAAGCTGCAATGGAGTAATCAAATCTTTAGACATCCGTAATTTAATTTTATCTTGATATAACATATTCAGCATAAGGGGTTGTTTATGATAATGACGCCAATTCCCAACTCCCAACCCCAGTCTCACCAAATATGCCGTAAGACCCCAACTTGAATGAGATGCTAATTTATGCGTGCAAGTCACTATCAGTCTCAAGCACCGAGTGCGTGTTTGATCTTCAATTGGAAGATTGTAAAAAATCGTTTGAACTCAAAGTAATTATAGAGTTTTTATTAGAATTAATTAACCACATTAAGTTTGGTTTGACTGCTCTAGTCAGCGTAACTGATTCTATTGTAGTTTGTTTCTTGTCTATTATGTATACTGGCTGTATATAAACTCTGTAATTAGACTTTTCAGATCAATACAATCATTTTCTACTATTCCAGATGCCGTAATAGTTCCTCTTAGGTCAAACATGCATTTGCAACGAAAAAACCAAACATGCCCTGATCTAAACCTTGTAAATACCAAATTATAGTATTAATTAATTTGCCAAGTGTTGACTGGTTGGCCTGCTTATTCCATTGTACATGACTAATTCAGGGAGCAAGTGCGGAAGGTGTTCCAAAGAGGCTAACCTACGACGAAATCCAGAGCAAAACATACTTGGAAGTGAAGGGAACAGGAACAGCAAACCAGTGCCCAACCATTGACGGAGGAGTGGGCTCGTTCGCCTTCAAGCCAGGCAAGTACAACGCCAAGAAGTTCTGCCTGGAGCCCACATCGTTCACAGTGAAAGCAGAAGGCGTGACCAAGAACGCCCCACTCGAGTTCCAGAACACCAAGCTCATGACACGCTTAACCTACACCCTCGACGAGATCGAAGGACCCTTCGAGGTTTCCCCCGACGGCACCGTCAAGTTCGAGGAGAAAGACGGCATAGACTACGCCGCCGTCACGGTTCAGCTACCCGGCGGCGAGCGTGTTCCGTTCCTTTTCACCATCAAGCAGTTGGTTGCATCAGGGAAGCCAGAGAATTTCAGTGGGGAGTTTCTGGTTCCATCGTACAGGGGATCCTCTTTTTTGGACCCAAAGGGAAGGGGTGCATCCACGGGCTATGACAATGCGGTTGCTTTGCCTGCTGGTGGGAGAGGTGATGAAGAGGAACTTGCTAAGGAGAACAACAAGAGTGCTTCCTCTTCTAAAGGGAAGATCACGTTGAGTGTGACTCAGAGTAAGCCTGAGAGTGGTGAGGTTATTGGTGTGTTTGAGAGTATTCAGCCTTCTGACACTGATTTGGGTGCTAAAGCTCCTAAGGAGGTCAAGATCCAGGGTGTCTGGTATGCTCAGCTTGAGTCATAGACAGAAAGACACCTTCATTTCTTTTTCTTTCTTCTGCTTTTGTTTTTGTTGTAAACTCTGCTTTGTCCTTTGACTCAACTTTCAAGCACTGAGAGAGAGTATTATCGTGTTTGTATATTATATCGACTTCTTCCAATTACAATGCTTAAATTGTCGAGGCTAAAAATTACATTGTGTGTGCGACTTAGATATAGGATGCCTCAGAGAAGGAAGTTCCATTCACCCGAATGGAGAAACTTCTCTTAGTAGCTCCCCAGTTCCACCTCCAACGCCCTGAATCTAAAATCAAATAGAAACAAACTCGTGAATTTTAATTAACATATATATAGCAAAACATATATCCCACCGTTTGCTTCATTGAACATGAAAAAGTCTTCTGTACGGGCTTCAGCAGTGCAAGTTGTGAACAAAGGAAGCTCACGGGTTGAATTGGTGGTATATTACGCTGATGCCACTATATTATTTGCATATACAATCTACAATTTGGAAAATGCATGAATATTATACCATCTTGGTGATATAAAATGGTGGCACTTGTCCAATCTGCATTTCCCCCTTGTGAGACTGAGCCCTATTTTGAAGCTAGAAGGAAACTTAAAACATACTGTTGATTTGCGCAACAGAGCACACACAAATAAATCAGCATCACAGAACATTGATTTTTGATATTTGTAGTGAAAAGAGTAATGAAGAGAAAGCAGTATTAGATTAATAACAGGTACGTGGTGTTACTAAACAAGTACATTGATTATCATCTATATGTTAGCAGTCGACAATTACAAAGAAACAAACAAACTTAAGTCCTAATCAAATAGATCATTTATTATCATATGTGAAAGCAAATATGAATATTATGTAGTTTAACTATACTTACTTAGATCGAGTCAACATTTATTTTTTTTAGATATACAAATATTAGTAATTAATATGTTAAGTTAGTGAGAGTTTGAACTATAATTTTTTTATCACTTTAACCCCTACATCCAACCACTTTAACACTCCTTGATTGAGTCAACATTCGTAACAAAAAGGTTAAAATTACAAAAGCCTGAAAATAACAAAGTATAAATATGTTTCTATTCAAATAAAATATCCATACAAACAAACCAAGTGAGACACACTATCAAGTACTTTATTATTTAATAAATGAACCTACAGGCTTTGCCATTTGAAAATAATTGTGCACGAATACATTTTCTTCATATAATGGAATCAATTTCATGAGAAGGTTATAGTAGAGAGTAAAAGGGTTATTATCCAACACAAACATGTCTTTTGATGAAGTTATCATAGGATTGATGGCCTTGGATTGATTGGGAATTATACAAAGAATAAAGGTTGGTAGACATCTCCTGGGGTGTATACCACTAAAGAGAGATAGAGTAAAATGAAAAAATAAAATAAAATAATATGATATATAATATAATAGTTAGAAAAAGATAAAAATAAATAAAAAATATTAAATAGGTAAATATATTTTTTAAATATATGTGTATCATTGCTATTATACAAATGATTTGCCGTGCCAATAACTATAGTTTGGGGGAGTGGGGACACACCAGTGATATAAGTCAAGAAAATATTCATCATTTTCTCCCTTTTTTTTGATTCAATTATTACTAGTATTATTATATTAGACAGAATGATTAAGACCCATGTATGTATGGAAACGCAGCCAGGTATGAGGTACCGCGCCGACACTCAGTGATTCCCATTCTACCCAGAAGAGAATGAGGGGACGACAACAGCCCTTACCTACTTTGGTTATCATCATCATAATATTAACTCACAATAAACTCATTCCCTTTCCTAATTAACTGTCGAAACAAAAATAATAATAAATTAATTAAATTTACCATTTTTTTCCTCTGTATTGTCTGATACTCTTTCGGTCTTTCCCCATTTACATATTCATAAAATTCATTTCCCCAGCGCTTTATTCTCCATATAGCTTTGCTTTTTTCTATTTTTTTATTCCTCTTTTTTATGAACACACTCTTGAGTCTTGACCTGGTTGATTGATTTCTATGGTTATGTTTGGGATTGAAGTATTATCATGACAAGGATTTGCAGTTGCTTGTGGTGGAATGGAGGAACTGCCAGGGGCGTTTGGCACCAGCGCCAGCTTTGCTCTCCGATTGGGGCAAACCGTCTTTTCCTCCGCTTCCCTTCTCTTTATGTGCTTGGATGTTGATTTCTACGGCTACACTGCCTTCTGGTAAGTATCTCCCTCATTCTGAATTTTCTGATTGAATTTCATGTGATCATGTCCCTCTTGGCCTTCTTCACATACCCAATTGTTTGTGTCTCTTACTTTTTGTGATTGCTCTCCCAAAGTATGTAACTTTATCAATTTCCACCTTGCCCCTCCATTTTTTCTTACAAGTAATTGGTGGGTCCAGTGTTTTCATGGGTTGTGAAGATGTTTGGTAGAATTAAATTAACTCTGAGAAATATTGCAGAAATCAAACTAATGAAGGATTTCTACAGTAAAATTGTGGTGGGTATCAGAGAGGTGTACTGTGGGCAGGAGAGAAACATGAGTCAAAGGAGGTGGAGTTGAGGAAGAAAGTAAGCCATATTGGATAGTATTTTGCACATATACCTGTGAGTGTTTTCCTAGTTTAGCTGCTAAGAAAAAAATTTACATTTTGGAATGGTGGGGTCAATGTTCCAATTATAGGCAAAATAATGCAGGTATGCTGGCTTTGGCATTGAAATTGCTTTTATGCCACTTTCAGGAAGGGCAGGAGAGAAACATGAGTCAAAGGAGGTGGAGTTGAGGAAGAAAGTAAGCCATATTGGATAGTATTTTGCACATATACCTGTGAGTGTTTTCCTAGTTTAGCTGCTAAGAAAAAAAATTACATTTTGGAATGGTGGGGCCAATGTTCCAATTATAGGCAAAATAATGCAGGTATGCTGGCTTTGGCATTGAAATTGCTTTTATGCCACTTTAAGGAAGGTTATTGTAAACATTGAATAGTATAAGGTTCTGATTTTTGGTTGGAGAAAGACTGTATATCATTTATTATTGGTGAAGAGTAATTACATTGAATCAGTGTATTAGTCTGAGGTCTCGAATCAGTGTATTAGTCTGTTGCCAAGTCACTGGCATAAACACCGGAGAAAGTTGAAACATTTTGGCATCGTAGTAGAGAAAAATATTTCAACTTGTTTTTTTTGTTGAACTGAAATATTTGGTTAATTGAGTTTCATTATGAAGTTGCCAGCACTGTTTTTGCATTCTTTACTTCGGTGTTTCTTTTTTCTAATTACTTTAGCCATGTAATGTAATTTCATGACCAACGTGCTGGCCTAAAATCTCCATATTTTCACTTCAACATGGTGAATGTGATTATGATAAGAGCACATATGTTTTGTGAAGAGTTTGTTTTATGTTGTAAATTTATAGTCTAAAACCAATAGGAGGAAAAAGATTTGGGTAGTATATATGGACATGTTTTTTCCAGTTTCAAACGTTGCATTGGCAATGTCTTGGAGTTTATCTTGTCTTGGTTATCTTCTCTGCATATGCCTTACTTGGAGATTTTTACCTTTTCTCTTTATTCATGTTATTCCACAGCTATTTGGTAACCGTCATGGGTTTGGTAATTTCCTGGAGCATAACGCTGTTGGTGGTAGATGCATATTCTGTCTTTATAAAATGTTTACCACAGCAACGAAGACTCATCTTGATCATCCTTTTAGGAGACATGGTATGTGAAATTTATGACTAAAAGACTTCAATGCCTCATTGTTTTCAATTCATACAGCACTAACTTATGCGCCAATAATATTAATTAGAGTTTTTGTATATACCCCAGGTTTTGTCATATCTCTCACTAGCTGCAGCATGTTCAACTGCCAGCGTCACAGATCTCTTGCTCGATGCTGATGAATCCTATTGCCCTGCAAAGTTGTGTAGAAGATATCAATTATCTGCTGCTATGGCTTTCTTGGCTTGGTTTCTTTCATCAGCTTCCTGTCTGTTCAATTTTTGGCTTTTCCCTTCTCTGTAAAATATCTTGCTCACTGTTTATATGTATAGGAATGATAGGGGGTGCAAATGACGCAAGTCATTTGTTCTCACGCTGATATAATTCTTGTTTCCATATGAATAAAGTAATCATACTATAGCCAACTTGTAATAATTACCTTTTCTAATGCAAGAGAAATACGAAAATTCCACTACTTGGTGCTATGTGAATTCCAATACCTCATCTGAATATTGTCTCACAATCATACATAAGGATACTTTCTACAAATTTATATTCCTACTAGTTTTGATGTATGATGCTAAGTTGATGATAGAATATTCGGATAAGCCTTGTTTCAAGGTAAGGCAGCCTCCAGAACGAACAAGCAATTGATCAAATACTTTGGTCATGTTTTTCATGCATTACATACAGATATTTATTGAGGTTGTAGAAGCCCACAATTCAGGAATGCTAATCAACAACTATGCATACTCTGTCACTCTGTTAAAGCTATTCTCTTATGCACACTTCTCACCATTCTGATAAATCATATATTGGCACAAAAATGATTCTTTCACACCTTGTGATTGTTTACACTCCAATTCGTACGCCCCCATTAGTAATGGGGTGTAGAGGGGTTTAAAGAAACAAGATGTGAAAATATTAAAATTCAAAATTTTCACCATGCAAAAGCCCATTGTTATCAAAGAGTTGACCTTGGTTAGCAAACTTGGATGCAACTTATACAGTAACAAAACTCTGGATAAGTATGTGGCTGCTATTGCAACACTACAACCTCTCATCCTGGTAAGTGCAATTTATTGTGCGGTTTACATCTTTTATTAGTGACGACTGACAACTGATGAATTCTAGTAAAAGATAGATTTTTCATTGATTGCCGTATGCTTTGGAGTTTTAGAGCAGTGGTGATGGAGTGATTGATAGAAGAACATTGTAGGGTGAATGGAAAGAGGAGAATGGATTTTTTTTCAAAGGTGTCATTGTATGTTTGATGTCAATGAGAGAAGTGTGTAAGAGGAAATGGATTATGAAGTTAAATTTTCAAGACAATTGTTATATGTCATTCACTATATTTCAACAGATAAGTAGAAAAGGTGAGAAATTATCAAACAATTGTTGTTGGGGAGGATGGGGTGCGCTCTATTATTAAATTAGGTCCTTTAACTGCTGATCTGGCAAACAACTTGCCACATCAGCAATATATATCAGATGTCATAATCTGGTCTGATGTGGCCATTTTTTCAACTCATCCTCGTAGTCGTGCCATGCGCACGTGACTTGCACGTGAGTGGCTTAGATCTCATTACCTGCTTTGATACTCAAAAGAACCCCAAGTCTCAACCTCTTCAGCAAGGCGATCGAGCAAAATGTCCTACAAAGTTTCAAAATCTTACCCACCAGGCATTATCTACTCAATCATTGTATAGTTTTTCATCAATTAATTAAATGATTATACCAATCATAATGTCTCTAGACTCTCTACTTCAACATTTGTACACTGGTGAATGTTAATAGGGGAAAATCCATGCTTATTGCTCGAGGAGGGGCCCTCTGATTGTTATTAATCCTGCTCAATCATGGAGGTTATAATCTTGGGCATGTGATGTATCTAGGCTAAATGAATTGGATTATGAATCAAACAAGTTTTAATGTCCCAACCAACCGGGCCGGCAATAACACATTGGACATAATAATATAATAGTAGTATGTTTTAAGGCTTAAGACATGCACACAAACAACAACCCTAATCTATGTTGTGTCGGTATGTTTTGGGCACAAAGACAATGCATATGGTGTATTTAGTATATCTTTGACCATATCAGATAATGATTATAAAAGTGGGTGTCATTGCTGCGAAACTTCATTCCTCCGCAGCAGATGCAAAGAATATATATCAACCAGAGATATACACAGAATACTGATCCTAATAATGAACTTCCTGTGAGATCCAGAAAAAGCATAAGGATTCATATGAACTAATAATGTACTTCGGGTACTTTATGGTTTTCTTCGGGCCACTTTTTTCTTGATAATCTATTTTTGTGGCTGATAATTTATGGTCCCTGACAATTTAAAATCCCGAATTAGGAGTTATGAGGTGGTTTGGGGGAAAGACTCAAAAGTTGAAGTGATAAAGAGGTCTTAGGTTCAAATTTCCCACTAACATAATATACTAATTTATTAATATTTGTCTATCTTAAAAAAATCCCAAATTAAGAGGAACTTGGACATTTGAAGAAATAATGAAACATGAAATTTGATGTACCCAAAAAAAGATGACTTTATTATAGTACTCCTTCCGGTCTCAAATATAAGAAAAAAAATACATGCATCTGGACCAGATGCATGTACTTTTTTTCTTATATTTGAGACCGGAGGAAGTAAACCAGACACCTTCTAAACAAAGAATGACGAAAAGTGTAAAACACGGGAAAATGCCAACTTGTTCGCTGTCATATTCACTAAACTAACAGTCCCTAGATTTATAACGTGGTATATCAAAACAACGGGATCTTTAACTGTTTCAATATGTAACAAGGAAATGATACATAATGAAAGCTTCAAGATATAATAAAAGCTTTTAACTGTATTTAATTTTGTGATTTAAGACATAGCAAGGCCTTGCAATGGCATGTTTTTCCAGATTAGGGAAACTCAAGATTAGAAAGATTATTCATTGTCAAAAAAAAAAGATTTGATAAATTATTAGAATTTATGCATTTTCAAAATAATTAAGGATAGTTCTTTAAAAAATTTACTTAAATCAATACTTCAGGTATAATATGTAATACTTTACATGGATACAATTTATCTGAGAAAATACAATATATTTATTTAGTTTTTATAAAAAAAATGGTTTAGTATACATGATATAAATTTATATATTTTATTAAAGTTCCAAATTATTAGTTCTTAGCTTGAGTATATTAGATGGGCTATTCCGGGAGTTAACATTAAGTTGGTCTTGGAATTGGGTTCGAATTTCTTAAACAATGTCTCACCTATGTCATGGTTTAAAAAAAAAAATTGGGTTATTACATGTGCCAAAATAATAGACCAATCAGAATTAATAGATGAAACCCAACAACTAGAGGTGTCAAAGCCGGGTTGGCTCACCACGAGTTGGGAGAAAAGTGGACCTAGTCGGGTTAGTTCATTTTTTTGGTGAGCCAGAAAATACTCAACTCGACTCAACCCACCCCGAGTTGGTGAGTTGGCTCACGAGTTGGCCCACTAATTTTTAAAAAGATAAAAATTCAAAAAAATGTTAAAAATATGCAAAAATATAAAAAATAATACAAAAAAAAACCAAATACATTAAAATCTATTTTTTTCAAACATATGTCTTTTGAAAAAAAATCAAATTTAATATAATTGAAATTGCAAAAACATCAATTACACAAAATTTAAAAATAAATAAATTAAAAAAAAACTAGTTGGCCCACCTTAACCCACGAGTTAAGTGAGTCGGACTCAAATAACTCGGACAAATATGAGTCTAGTATTTCCCAACCCGACGAGCCGGGTTTACGCGGGTTGGCTCGCGGGTCAGGACTCATTTTGACACCTCTACCAACAACGCTGCCCATTGGCATGTCCAAATTTTACAAACTTATGTCATCTTTAATGGAGTCTTATTAAGCATTTCACAAAATAAACATTGATGTTTATTAAGATTTTTGCATTTGAGAATATTTTTTTTCATATTCTTATTAAGCGTGTGTGCTTAATTAAACACATCTCCTAAGTACTTTTTTTTTTAACACATGGTGGGTCATGTTTTTCTTTATGAATAAAAAAGTCAAATTAAAAAATAAAAAAAGTTATTATTGGTTAAACGTAATGATGTGAAGTTATTGGTGGTGTTCATTTAAGAATTTTTTTAAAAGTATTAGGTTGGAGAGATATAATACTTATAAAATATTTAAATTCAAAAAAGTAAAAATAAGTAATATATATTAGTGAAACCAGTTAGACACCCAAAATGGAACGCTCCATCTTAGCATACTCGACATTTGCACAGTTCCCACGGCCACGTTCCAAACAATACTGTGCAGCCAACGGAACAAAATCAGTTGTTTGTTTTTCTTTATTGTTTACTCAATTAAATAACAAATATATAATTTAACAAAAAAAGGAGAAGCTTATTATTTAAACAAAAATGATCCATTATAGCAAAACAAAAACAAAAATAACAACAACAAAAAAACAAACAAAAATGATCCATTTAACGGATGGTGCAGATTAGGTAAAATAATCTTGAAAAGAAAGGGACATCACGTGTGCACCCTCTCTCACACATACGAATTTTACGTAGCGCTTACACAAACACAATCGGGATTCGGGATCATATTATTACCGAACAGCTATACGCACTCACTCACTCCCCACAGAGTGAACAAAAATACTATTCTCGCTGTTCTAAATTTTTGGTTATTTAAGGTTTTAACATATAGATTAAGAAATAATTAATTGAATAAATTTTAGACTAAAATAACTCTATTTATTATTCATCATTATCAACTATCCTAATTATTTCTCCACTCAAAACTTATTAATTATATTAAGGGTATAGTTGGAAAAAAGTGATAAATTATCTCTTAAAATCATAAAACAATCAAAATTTTGGGATAAAAATAAAAAACTAAAACCACCAAAGATTTAGACCAGAAGTAATTACAAACAAAACCAAAATTCTCCACAACATCTAAATCCGGTAGCAATTCCCCTCTCAGTAAAATACTCCCCATACTGAACAGAAAAAGAGGACACCAAAATGGCACTACTGCGAAGTGCGAACAGCACAACCTGTCACCAGCCTGTAAAGCCATTCATTTCCCCTTATTTCCTGGCTCCTTCAAAAACAAATATAACTTTTTTTTCTAGAAAAAAAAATAAAACAAGAAAACAATTTAATTATCCAACGTGGTAATAACGATTGTCGTTACTCGTTGGCTTCCGAGAGTTCTTCCTATATATACTCTCCTCAACCTGTTTTCGTGTGCTCCAACCTAAAGAAGCTACAAATAGCTCCACACACACCCAGGGTCCGAGTTAGAACAAATTTGACTCGCTGAGTTATTATTTTCCTTCGGAAACGATCATTGATTTTGCAAGGGGAGGGACATGGGCAATTGCGGCTCGTTCGATTCGACGCAGGAGGAGAAGGAGGAGGTGACGGCGAAGGTTGTCGCGCATGACGGTAAGCTGCAGGAATTCTCGTACCCGGTTAAGGTTTCGTACCTGTTGCAGCTGTATCCGGCGTGCTTCATATGCGATTCCGACGAGATGGGCCTCGACGACGTCGTAACGGCCGTGCACGAGGATGAGGTGTTGCGGCCAGGCCAGCTTTATTTCGCTCTGCCGTTGACCCGCCTGAAGCGGACCTTGCCGGCGGAGGAATTGGCCGCGTTGGCGGTCAAGGCCAGCTATGCGCTCACCAGGAGTGGTGGCGAGAAATGTGGCTTTCGCCAACGGAAACAGATCGTGTTTTTCTCCGGCGAGGGGAACGCTAAGCCCTCCCCGCGGAGGGTGGTTCCTGAATCTGGTATTGTCGGTGCTGCTGTTGATAGGTCGAGGAGAGGAAGGCGTAGAAGTGGTGGTGGTTGTGGTGGTCGGAAGTTTGCGGCGGTGTTAAGTTCCATACCGGAGTAGGGGTAGTTTCGGAAGAAAATTTGCCCGCTACTGATTTATTTTTTTGTTGTATATATTCAGCAAAAGAAAAGGAAAAATGTTAATTTTTTAACATTGTACTATTGTAGAGATGTTTCTTTAACAATGGAAGAGATTAGATTAGCAGAGTCAGAACCATTCTTTTCATTTTTATTTATTTCCTGTTTGGTTTATTGGGATTTCGGAGTGTCATGTGCATATTTTATTTAATTAAGAACTCTAAAAGTGATTTTACAGCATCTTGCATGAAAAAAAAATAACTCGCTCATTGCACCAAGTTTTTCTTTCCCGCATTTCACTCCATATGAGATTTTTGTATATATTATATTTTAAAAATTTGTGAACAGAACTTATTTTTCATCGATGTTCATTTTTCATTTCAAGACTAAAGAACTTCGCAAATTCTGAATTTTGTCCCAGAAGATTGCCATTTGGAGGTGGTTGATTTTTGTTTGTTCTTTAAGAGGAATTTAGTATCTCCTAAGCACGAAATTAAAGTAATCATTATTTAAAAGAAATGTTACAAGGGAGTGTACTTGCCCGGTTCCCCGGCCCTTAGGAGGTGGTGATAGATTGGAACAATTTGTGTAAAACTATTTTCTCTTTGCATAAAAGTAACAATGTCGTGGGGTGGCATTTAACCTGGTCAAGTAGATAGATTTGATTATTGTGGTCAAGTGGGCCCTATACCCACTATAGTAAGTTAAACCGGTTTAGTGCAAATAAGAGATTACTCCACCAAACTTTACACAATTTTAAATGTGGCCCTAACTTTCTCTGAATACTTTCCAACCCGTAGATTTTAATATCCACTGGGGTCACCTTGAATCTTTATCTTTTTCCATTTTCTGATATTTCCATTCGAGACACAAGAGGGGCAGGACAAGTTCACATTGTGGACATGATATCCAGCTGTGAAGAAGACCAAAAGCAGCCCCTACATGTCGAAATATTTCTTATTGCAAAGTTTGTGTTCTCGCAAGCTTAGGAGTACTTTATTTGCTGACCCATCATCTTGCACGGCTTCCAAGGCAGAAATAGAAGGAGAAATTCAAATAAAACAACGGGTTTGAGGTTATGAAAACCGTGTTTTTGAAAGCTTGAATTCTTAAAATTTAGTGGTTATAATTTGGGGCTTTTGTGTTAGAACTGTTAGAAACTTAATTTTGAGTAGAACCCACTTGAAATCGCGACAAAAACAAGGCCGAAAAGGAGCAAAACGGTGCTAATCCAGTAAACCGACTCAACATTTTGTGATTCCCAAAATATTTTTTTTCATCAAAAAATTGGGGTTTTTGTGTTAGATTCATTAGAAATCAGTTTCTAAGTATAATCCACTCGAAACCGTGTTGAATCAGAGCAGAAACGAGGCTAAACAGCGCTGAAAATGGATGGGTTTGTGTGACCCGCTTCACCTCACGGGTTGACCCGGCTGGATGTTGAAGATGTCACTGTTCATTTTGGGTAAAATATTATTTTCAAAAGATTCCTGGAACTAATGTAAATGAGGAACACATTAACCCTTCTTTTGCAAATACTTTTTACTCACACTTTAACCTATGTACCGGGTATCACCTATAAGATCCTAGCCTTTGGAATTTAAAATTAATATATCAATGGCTAAAACCCAACTTGACCACAGTGATCAAATCTATCTACTTGACCAGGTTAAACGCCACCATGTCGTGGACTCCTCGTGGGTCTATTACAAAAATTTTTTTTGCAGGTATAGGTAAGATTTGGAAGCTCTCACGTTCACACTGACATGAACAGTGAAATAAGCTCTCCTTCGATAAATAAAGAAATATTAAAGTCCACTTAAATATTTAGTTTAGTATTTTTCTTAATACATAATGAAGAAAAATAATTAAAAAAACTTTATTAGTTAAAAAAGGAATATTTTTAAAGGTATGCGCATTTAATATTATTGAGGGTTTAATTTTTTTAAATATTTTCTTCTTGTGTAAGTAAATAAATTTGATTTTACAGTAAAAAAAATAATGGTGATTTTAAATATTATTAGTATTTTATAGAATAAGTTAAAATGAGCTACGTATAATTTTTAGAAAAACAAAAAAAAGCTATGTATAAGCCACTTGAATTGAGCTAGGAGAGATTTGAGTAATAAGTACCAGGTCATAGGTTTAAATCTCATTGCTACCAATATATTAAAAAAAATGTGTTAAAATTTTAATTTTGATTTGACCAAAGTTTTATAGCCGAATCCGATTTTAAAGCTGGATTAATCATTGTAAAATAATTGTATAGTAATATTTAAAAAATAATTCATATAATTAATAAATATCTAATTATATATTTGTATGAAAAAAAATCTAATTATATATATTATATTTTTTCTCGCGGGGTGTTTTTACCCCAGAAATATGAAACAATTTGAAAACTAAATTATACATAAAATGGGCCAAATAACCTACGATGACCTGAACTAATACTTAATCCAATATGAAATCATTAAGATAATTAAGTCCTATTTTTACTGTAAGACTAAGTCAGACACAGTTCGAAATAACTTGAATAGGATTGATTCCACAAAACTCTACACTACCGAACACATACATTGATCCCTTTCAGCCTTTGATTTCTGTTACATTTGTCATGAGATATGTATGTGATTCGTATTGGGGAAAAAAATAGTTATAAAAATACAAAAACTCAACCGCGGTCGAGTATGGCATCGGCCTAATTAAAGTGTGGTGCCTTCGGCTAATTTTGTCAATTAAAAATGGGGTTACAATCAATGTCCAGCAAGAAGCCTCAAGTTGCTCCAACCATATTAGGTATAATGCAAACGGTGGATAAACTTCACAAGGAGAATATAGTGGAAAAACAACATCATAGAAACAGAAACCAAATAATTATAATATGGCCAAATTAATATTTCAAAAAGAAAAGAAAGATGGAAGTTATTATATTTGGATCGACTACACGTAAGAGATAATTAAACAAAGGGGAAGCCTATATACCTAAGTAGAATAGGTTGATGAGGCAAAAGCTTATCATCTCACATTTCATTTTGGTCTAATTAGTCCTCTTGCATTTGTCAATGGTACAAATGCCAATAAGTTGTGATGACAAGGAAATCTGCATCGGAGACGCTCTTTCCTTGTTTTGGAATTTTCTTTCATATATTCAACGAGAAGACATGTATGGGTAGTGGGTGCGAGTTGAGAGCGATATACTACAGTGTACATCGGTGACAAAAAGTGAAAGAGATTTGCCGCGGATAAAAAACGAGAACGCGCGCCCCGCAGATAGATTTTCACACCTATCTATCTTTTCCATTGATCTTTTTTTTATTTCTTTTTTAAATAATGATGATTTAGTAAGGGCGTGTGACGTGGACGGGATACAGTGATCTAGTGATGAGTAGTGACCACAAGGAAGATCGGAGGAAGGGGGCAGCGGATGAAAAGGAGAGTGCGATCGATAGGACTTATGGGAAGACGTAACGCGCACGCATACATAAATACATACTCTCTCTGTTTTTAAATATAAGCAAAAAATATTAAAATATTTTGTTATTAAATATAAGCAAAAAATAATCACTTCTATCTCATATAATAACATTATTCTTATAATACCCTTAAGTTAATTTAAATTTTGTTTTCCAATACATAGTTTATTTCTAAGTAACAATTTTCTATACAATCATTAAGGATAATTTAGAGACTATACTAATTTTTTATATAAAATTAAAAAACTTAATTGCAGTTAACTAATTTATTTAACAAACATAAATTTAAATATTTTTATTTATATTCAAAAACAGAGAAAGTACATATCGTTGGACGTAAACAGAGTGAGTGAGGCAAATCGCCCAGAGAGACTGTGTAGTGTTGGGTTTTGCAATTGCATCCCCACTGAGGGGTTGGTTACATAGAAGGTGGCCCGTGCACCCCGCTGCTGCTTCAGGAAAAGGCCCATTAAATTCAGTTACGTGCATTGTTAAGCGGACATGTCTTTTTTTTTGGACGAAAGCAACGGCACTTTGGCCCAACAAGATGTTTGGATATTTATTTTCCTTTTATTTTATTTTTAATCACCAAAACAATATTTACTTACAGGTTTCACTTATTTATTTTTTTCAATAACTTTCTACAGGTTATAAATTTATTTTTCTTTCGATTTTATTTCTCATCACCAAAACGGTGTTTGCTTAGATGATTCACTCATTTATTTCTTCCAATAACTGTCTACGGGCTGTAAAGTTATTTTTCTTTTGATTTTATTTTCGATCACTAAAAAGGTGTTTGCTTGCAAGTTTCACTCATTTATTTATTCCAATAACTATCTACGTGCTATAAATTTATTTTTTTCAATTTTATTTCTAATTATCAAAACGGTGTTTGCTTGTAAGTTTCATTCATTTATTTCTCCCAATATATTTCTACGGGCTAAAAATTTATTTTTCTTTTGATTTTATTTTCAATCACCAAAACGGTGTTTGCTTACAAATTTCACTCATTTATTTCTTCTAATAGCTGTCTACGGGCTATAAATTTATTTTTCTTTATATTTTATTTCTGATCACCAAACGGTGTTTGCTTACGGGTTCCACTCATTTATTTCTTCCAATAATTTTCTATGGGCTATAAATTTATTTATCTTTCGATTTTATTTTCGATCACCAAAATGGTGTTTACTTACCGGTTTCACTCATTTATTTGTTTAAACAATTTTCTACGGTCTATAAATTTATTTATTTTTTGATTTTATTTTCGATCACCAAACGGTGTTTGCTTAGAGGTTTCACTCATTTATTTGTTCAAATAATTTTCTATAGGCTATAAATTTATTTTTTTTCCAATTTTATTTCTGATCGATATGATAATATTTGTTTATGGGTTCTATTTTTCTTTTTTTAGTTTCTGCAAGTTTTTATGCTTAACGTCACAAAATCAACACTATTAGTCTGTTATAAATTTAGGATATATCACACATCAATTTATTACTATATAAATTAATCGTTTAATGTCATATGTACAAACCAACCGACAAATCTGTACATTGCATGGGTTAACAGGCTAATATAATCATAAACGAAGTATCTATTTTCCATAAAAAAAAAAAAACGAAGTATCTAATAAATACTGACTAGCTTTAATTATGTTTTTCAAATGTTGTCTTTTCTCCTTTTAAATTTCCTCTTTCATCTAATAAATGATTTTGCATTATAAAATATACTTGAAAGATAAATCCTGAATAACATTATAATGTTCTTCATAAGTTATTTTAATCAATTAAAAAAACTACATCTTAAAATTCATGATTGATACACAATGACCAATCCTATAATTATTTTTTATTATCATTAACATTCACTTATTTAATATCTACAAAGAATAATAAATATAATTTTTATGTTTAAAATCATGTAAAAATCTCACACCAAAAACCAATAATTGCTCTTAAAATATTGATAAAGAAATTAAGTATAAATGTATGTTGAAGTTTTTATTAAAAAATGTAACATTTAAAATTGTTAATATTTTAAATATACCAGTAATTATTTTTATTTTTTAATTTGTTACTCGCACATGTTAGCAAACCCAACTTTCACCCCAAAATTCATTTCCTGCGAAACAATGCATCCTAGTTGGGGTTAATTAATGCACATCCGAAGGACAAATCCAGGAGTCCCTCCTAGTTCCTACCCACACCACAGTCCACATACACCACCACATGAGTTAGCTCGCAAAACAACACGTTCACTTTTCACAGTCATTCATTTACTATCAGTTAGCAGTTATCACTTCCATACGATACAGCCCCACTCAGCCTCAGGCCCTCAGCCACTCGACCCTCTGCATTAGTAGTACATTACTGCATCCTCTTATTTTCGAGGATGGTGTTCCTCTCTTGCTAAAGTACATAATTTTTTTTAGGTTTAAATATCTTTTTCGTCCCTGCAAAATGACCGAGTTTTATTTTTCGTCCCTGTAAAAAAGTTTGTTTGTTTGTGATCCCTGTAAATCAAAAAGTTTTATTTTTAGTCCCTGTAAAATTGTTTTAATCCCTGTAAAATTTAGATCATGTTGAATTAGTCCCTGTAATATTTAGATATTTGCCAAAGTAGTCCTTGTAAAATAAATTTAATAGGGACTAAAAACAAAATTGTTCAAATATTACAGGGACTAATTCAACATGATCTAAATTTTACAGGGACTAAAACAATTTTGCAGGGACTAAAAATAAAACTTTTTGTTTTACAGGGATCACAAACAAACAAAAAATTTTACAGGGACGAAAAATGAAACTCAGTCATTTTGCAGGGACGAAAAAAGTATTTAAACCTTTTTTTTATTAAAAATACAGTATTTAAAATATTAATAATGGTTCAAGTGGCGACGACTTTAGTTTTTTCAAGTAAAGTTTAACTTGGAAACTGACTTTTAATAAAAAATTAATTTTTATTTTTAACTACTGTAGCTATACGCCTATACCTAAAATAAAGAGAAAATAAAACCACGATATAGTGAAAAAGAAAGAGAGATAAAAATGTGTAGAAAAACGTGAAAAAATATTCATAGTTTTTTTTGACAAAAGCAAACTTATAGCATTTCATTCATAATAGTTTCAGCAATACAAGGAGGAGCTAGATGGTATGTCTGAATAACATCCATCAAGAGACCCCTAGAGGCTAAAACATGAGCAACCGTATTTGCCTTTCTAGAGGCAAACACTACATTAAAATTCAAATGAGCTGATAAAATAAGATTACAATTTGTAAGAATAAGACCCAACTCGGTATTATCAAACTGTGATTGATGAAGCTTGTCCACAATTACCTTGCAATCACTTTCAAAAATAACTTGCTGGAAATTGAGATCATCAACCCACCTGAGAGCATGTAACAGACCAAGCGCTTCACCCTCCAGTGTTGACAATTTTCCTTCAAAGCGTTGAGTTCTGGCCAGCAAAAAATGTCCATGTTCATCCCAAATACACCATCCAAAGCCAATATGTCCAGCACCTTGATTAAACCCAGCATCGATATTAACTTTAACATACCCTATCGGAGGCTTTATCCAAATAGCATGTGGCTGTGTAACAGTGTGTTGAACACTCGCAGAGCATGACTGGGTAGTCCTAGAATTATAGAAGGTCCACTCCTTGTAGAAAGAAAGAGCACGTCCAGCCACAGCCACAATTGAAGGTTGCGAGTCTTTGCTCTCCCAAAGCATTTCATTTCTATTTTTCCACATACTTCAAACACCCACTGGAAAAAATATTCATAGTTAGTATTGGTTTTTATATATGCTGTATTTATTAAGTGTTTCATTATCTACAAGTTAGTTTTTAAAAAAAAAAAATTAAACAGTTATTCGTAAAATTAATCTTCAGTGATCAGGGAACCTATATAAGCTATTTTTTCGTGAATTTTATTATCTCTTCTTACAGCATTTCAATTATTAATAATCTTCTAAATATGCAATAATGATTAAATATATTTAATATCTTAACAAAATTTCATTTTAATAATTAAAAAGTCATTGTAAAAAATTTAAAAAATTTATATTTAATAATTAAGAAGACCTTTTAAGATAAATTATAATTACTTCTGTTGTTGAAGTTAAATGTCATTGAATAATAAAAAACACAATTGATTTTTATTTAATTATAATAAAGACATAAATGTTTTAATAGTTAAAAAACACATTAAGAAGAGCGGAACCAACCAAGAAATACCATGGCATGTTTAACTTGAACATGATACAGGTAAATTCATTCACTTGGATCCACTCTATAAGTAATTTCCTATGGGGACCTCCTCATGCATTCTGCAGCTGCACACACACAAAACTCACAAGACAATAAGAAGGTCAAATCAAAGTGAAAATGGTTCACTGTCGTTATAGTCAATTGCTTTTGGTGGCAGCAGCTATAGCCATCTTCCACCCCGTGTCGGCGGAGCCACCAGCGGCGGTTCCGGCAGCCGCGAAAGAGTTCTTGGAAGCCCACAACGAAGCAAGAGCGTCAGTGGGGGTTCAGCCCCTGAGGTGGAGCGAGCAGATGGCAAACACCACCGGCAGGCTCGTCCGCTACCAGAGGGACAGAATGGCGTGCCAGTTCGCCAACCTAACCGCAGGCAAGTACGGCGCCAACCAACTCCTGGCGCGTGGAGAGACCGTGACGCCGCGCATGGCGGTGGAGGAGTGGGTCAAGCAGAGGCAGTTCTACAACCACACGGGCAACACGTGCGCCCCGAACCACAGGTGCGGCGTTTATACTCAGGTGGTTTGGAAGAAGTCCCTTGAACTTGGGTGCGCTCAGGCCACGTGTCCCAAGCAACAGGCTAGTTTGACCATTTGTTTCTATAACCCACCTGGAAACTACATAGGGGAGAGCCCCTACTGATGCAATGTAGTAACTGATATATGGTTTCGTTTTTCTTATCTATCTACGAGCTGAGTTAGTTAATCTGTGGCTAATTCTTGGTTTGTGAATGCTAATTTAGTGTTGGAAGTGAGTGAGATAGATCTGTGTTCCGTAAATTCATTGTCATTAATGGAATCAGCTGGCATGGCACGAGATTGCATGGATTTTTATTATAGGTGCACAGTATCCACTGTATTCTATTCTCTGATTGCTAATCTTCGCCAGAAAATTAAGTTGGCCACCTGGATCTTCTCTCTGAACTACATTTCTCCATATACAAGACTCTGGGACCTTGTTAAGGGATCCAAACCCAGTTCTACTCAGATCAGCATAATATTGCTTGATTTGGGTCTTAATTTAATGCAACTTTCCAAATTGCTAATAAATAAAATAACTTTCAGTTTATAGATCTTGATCTCTCTCATGCACAATTCTTAAACAACACATTCTGACACACATGCACACATGCACGGATCGATCTTTGTTATTATTTTTTTTTTTAACATTACTGTGTAATCTTTTTTTCTTTTGGGTCATTTTACAGTATAATCTTTTGAGAGGAATAGTTTAGGTAGGCCAAGGTCAATGAAATGATTTCAGACCCTGATATTTGTGGTAGAAGGTTGTTTTCCCGAGCTGCAAAATTAAATGTCATTAAAGTCTTGTGTTTGCTTGGAGAGGTGCAAACTTGGGCATGCCTTGGTGTTATTGTGGGGTTCTCTCCAACTGCGGGTCAGTAACGTTTTGGCTCCGATATGAATTATAGTGCCTCTGAGTTCACGTGCACATGAAGGGCATACAATGTGGATCGCCCCATCTAACACGGAACTTCTTGTGTCAATTGTGTCCAAAAACTCTCATCATCTATAATATAAGAGTGTGTGTGTGTGAGAGAGAGAGAGAGACAGATGGAATCTTTGCTTGTGATTCTGTCCAACATTTTCTCTGCCTCCTCTGGTTTTTCACGGTGAAATTTCTTAGTTTTTCAACATTGACCCAGAAATATCTGAACACGTCATTGATTTACACAAGGAGATGACTCAGAGCTCACACAATTGCAAGTGATAGTTAAATACTCGTACCATGACTTAAAATTGCTGTTATGGACTACGGTTGAGACTTTCCCAATCACAATTTGAGAAGGAAAATGTTTTGTAGACACTCGTCGGGGATCTACACCAAAAAAAGAAAAAATAGAGAAGTAATAAATATGATAAGTGATATGATATGATAAGATATTAAGAAGAGAAAGATAGAAAAATACGAGAGATGTTGGATGAGTGATAACATTATATCTGTAAGGATGCCCATGGATCATTGCTCGTTTAAAAAACACAAGCAACTATTTCAGATTATACCCTTGTCAAGTCAATTGTCATGTGTTTTACTATTTATTTTTATGAATCACAGAGAAATCCAATTGACAAATCGATTATAGCAACAAATCATTTACACTGCTTATAGCAGAATCTCAACCCTACTGATAGACCACTACGGCAATTACAGATACTACAATAACATGGCAAGTCATTACAGATGCAAAATGTTAAACATTTGCCACTATCCTGTCAACTTTGTACAAAAGAATACATAATAGCCATTAGCCAAACAGTGCAGATGGTCTCCCATATAGTAACTAGAAAGCTACCAAGTTATCATTTTACCAGCTCCTTAGGTATGAGATACCGAAAAGCAAAGTTGTGTGGAATCCATTCAATGCTCTTCCCGGATTTTGCAAGGTGACATTTCTTAACACATTTTCTCAGGGATTCAGGTAGAGACTGTTGTATCGTCTCCATAATACCAGCATGGCACAAACCCGAGTCCTTGGAGAATGACTCTACCATCTTGGGTAGAAGTATTTTCTGATCATTGCGTACCCCAAAGGTAGCTCGAATGTACTCTTCCTTTGCAACTTCTAGTTCTTGAAACACTCTCTTGTGTGTATATACACGTACCTGTCATACAACATAAACAACTCACTAAAGCATGTAAAAAATGGTTATTGTACATTCATGCATTTGTCAAAATGATGTGTGCTATGCTTTGTTAATTTGATCTTCTGCAGTGCATAAAGTATTTGCCAAAACAAATATTAAGTACTGATCGAGCAGATAGCATCCAGTATTTAAAAAACAGAGATGTTAAAATCAAATGAAATCACATCATATATATAAGAATTGGGATAAGTACCGCTGGATCAGAGTGGTTTCCTGAACAAAGTGCAAAGTGCAGAAGAGGCTCAGGCTGCTCAATTGCATATGCTCGTCGTCCATCTCCGGCTTTGAATTTTGTCCTTGAAGAAAAGAGCATGCGGAACCACTACAAGAGGAAGCAAGTTAGATGAAGCTCCCAGGTAAGTCACACAAAAGGATTTACAGAATAAATACGTTGCGTATTGAGGGGATATTTCAAACATGTTACAAACAGCACACTCATTCTTTCTTCTTTATTTACTGTTTTTAGGGGAAGGGTTGGGATTGTATGATCTACCTGTCCAGGACGAGGCGTCCGGCACCCGAGTATAGCACTCTGTATTGTGTCTGCACTGACTGTATGGCCCCCAATATTATATGCAGCCTGTAAAGAGCAAATGATATTATGCAAGTCAGCAAAAGCAGATAGGCTTAAGAGCTTCATCTTAAATTGACTAATGAAGCTACTACTCTTAGTTTTTACCTTCAACAGAAGAAAGGCTCTTTTCACATTGTTTTGTGGAATTCCATAAGCCAAAAATGCCTATTATAAACCAAGGAACAGATGCTGACCCAATTAATCAAGTGAGAGAAATGAAAAAGTATTACAGGGAAACATAGTTTTGAGAATAATAATTACATGCATCACCAAAGCATTGTGTATGTTGATCCAGAAAGCTAACTTCTCCTCGTGTTTCAACTTCCCAGGATCTATTTCTTCTAATTGACAAATAAGTGACCTGAAACAACACATGCCCGTTATAACTCCAATTCCCCAAGGGACCAAAGAATTCAACTTAACTATGTACTTTTCACATGAAAGCTTCATGATCTTAAGCGGATATTAATAGACTCACCTGAAATTCTGGAGCAACTGCTCTGTATCACCCAATTTCTGGTTCTCTCTATAAATCCATGATACCTCAACCATGGTGCTGTAGGGCCCACTAAACTCCTTTAGTCCTTCGACATGAAAAGGATTGTCTAACCGTATATCGAAAGAGGAATTATTCCTGAACCCTGGACTCCACAAGTCTCCTTGATCTCCAATAGAAAAGGCACTGGTTGAAGAACTGGGAGATGAAAGACCAGGATTTGTCACAGGAGGGTCTGCAAGTTTGCAATATATAGCTGATATACATTTAACCATATCCTCAGAAAGCCTATTAGCTGTATCTGGAATATGATCAGATATACGGGTGCCGAGATGTTCTGCCAGGCTGATTATTCTCGATGAAGCATCAATATTTTGGGCAAACTGTATAGAATAAACCAAGTCAAAATCAAAAGAAGGGCTCCAAAAAGATAGCCACTCTCTGCTATTAATGCTGATATAGTTGCAAAGAGAAATGGACATAACAGAACTTCACAACAAAGTGAATGGTATGCTTGCAGCAACTCAATGTACCAGGAGCCACACTACATAGTCTAAAACAGGTAAGAGAATTTTCCATGAAACGCGATTTACCTCCATCATGGACAAGGGTTGGGAATGACAGGCGCGTAGAGATTCAGACAACGCTTCTGCTGGAGGAGATACTCTTGTTGTAAATGCAGAACACTGGGATAATGAGGAATGGCAACGATGTACACCGGAATCTAAATGCTTTCCTTCTGGCTGATGTATACTGTATTCTTTCTCCGGAGTCTCAGGTTCATATCCATTATATTCCTTTTGCGGAGTATCAAGCTCATGATCAGTATATTGTACAGTAGAACATCCTCTTTTGGTTAAGACCTCACGGATTGAAACTTCAACCAATCTTGCACTAGGTGTTGTTATAGAGGACTTTACTTTGTCCTCCATGGTGGATGGAGCCACAGAAGATAATTGTTGATCAAACGCTTTACGGTACAAGGAGAGAAGATTTTGTTCCAAATATACAACTTCTAACTCCAACACAGCAATTTCTTTAATTAATTCTGTGGTTGGCTGGAATCACACAGAAGAAAAAAAAGCCTTATCAAACAGAAAGCAATACATGAGGCTGCACAATAATCATTGATAACAGACTCCTAAACAGTGTATAATGATCATTTATAGGCTGCACAATAATCATCTGATTGCAGACAAACACATGGCAGGAATGTTCCACAAGCCTATTCACCATCAGGCTGGCATGCATAATGCAAAACCATATGTA
The DNA here is from genome assembly GCA_030159175.1 of Glycyrrhiza uralensis. Classification (NCBI taxonomy): domain Eukaryota; kingdom Viridiplantae; phylum Streptophyta; class Magnoliopsida; order Fabales; family Fabaceae; genus Glycyrrhiza; species Glycyrrhiza uralensis. The sequence goes on along the minus strand of BRZY01000001.1, from coordinate 46,264,698 downwards.
TGCTTGCCAAATCAATGTTCTTATATTGGTTAAGAAAACACATATAGATCAGTTCATTAATCCTGGATATGCCACACCTGCTGATAATTGGTTAAGAATTATGACATCAGAAGAAAATGCATATTTACTGTCCCAAAATTTATTGAAGAAATTCAAACCTTGGGCATTATCACGTCATTTGGACTAACAAGAGATGTAGGTCTGAATCCAAGTGCCTTTTCTAACGTGCATCTGACCTCAAATTGGTCTTGTAGTCTCTTCTCTAATTGTAGAATCTGCAACAAGACAATTTTAACACAAAATAGACATAGCTATCAGGTTGAAGCCACTAGGGAAAAAATAAAGAGCTAAAACATGATTGAATGACTCATTGAAACATTCTGCAAAAATATGGCTGCAGTATTGTGATGAACAATTCTGCTGCTGTACCTCTTGCTTCAGAGTATGTTGAACATTGTTCATAGGGGTTTGTTTTTTCCTAGCTTCACTGCATTCCGTGAGGTACCCTGGATCCTGGAACCACATCAAAACCCATACTTTAGGCATGAAGGTCTTGCTTCAAAATAATTGTTCACAATGATATTAAACAAGACCATCAGCATCACAATTATATGAGACGGGATTAATTGTGCCACATATACATGCTTAATGCTTTCCTCAAAATCAATTCTTTGATCATCCATCCCATATTAAATTTTGAAGAAAAAAATAATAATAATTAAAATTTCGGGCTGCACTTGGCGTTTATGATTCTAAAACCAAAAATAATGCTGACATTTCATCATCATACAAGCCTAACAATGCATTTATCAAACGATACCTTCAAATTCGTAAGTTAAAAAAGCTAGAAAAAGTTATGACAGTTTTTCTAGATGAAATAAGGGAGTGATTATCTATACCAGCTTTGTTCGATCTGAAGTCTCAAGCGTATCTGGATTATCCTCCTCGATTGTTTTCTTATCAGGAAAGCTGTCACACAAAAACAGTAAAAACATAGTTAATATCTGACAAGTTACCTGGTACTGTATTTTATTTTGAGGTGCCCTTTAAGGAGCACAAGGCACATTCATGAAACCCCCAATTCTCACTCCTTCCTAAGAGGTAAGAACCTTCAGTTTTAGTTTCAACCAGGTACACCCTTCCTCCCTAAGTAAAACTAGACCCAACAGGAAAGAAAGGATAATTGCAGAAGACATTGACATAAATGTGGAAGCTTTAGCAACCCCTCAAGCATAAAATTCCACAATCAAGGCATGAAGGACCCCACTTCAAGCAACAAAGAGAAGCTAAACACATTGAATAGAGAGGCACCTCTTTGAACGCTTGTGCTTTGGAATCAGACCTTCAAGCCCCATGCCTGAAAAGCCATCAGAAACCAGAGTTATTTAAAGGGAACCAAATACATTCAACAGAATATAACAACAGAAACTGTGGAAAATGGGGGAATAAAAATAGTGAAAAAAACAAAGCAACAACATAGAGTCATCATCCTACCCAGGAACATAACAAGCAAGAACTCAGAAAGAGAACACTTGAGAAAATGAGCTAGAAATTAACACTATAGCCAAGATGCCAAATTATTCACCAGAGTCTTCAAAATTAGAGTCCTTAAGACTTGACTATGGACTTGACTTGTCTTGTACTCTTGTTGCATTTCAGCAGAGAAAAAGCTTGCTTCCAGGAAGTACCCAAAAATGGATCATTTGCTTTGTTTGCTTCTTGCTGCTAAGTAATACAGCTTATTAGAGATAAACAGGACAGTAATGGGGTTGTGCAAAAGAAGTAGACCCACGAATGCAGAGAGTAAAAAGAATGAGCCTTTTGACCGATGAGCCTTTCTCTTTTGACAAACTCCCAAGTGGTAAATGCTATATTATGCTTATTGTGTTGTGCCTGTGCTCCTTCCTACCTAGGCTTTTGTAAAGGATTGCCTTTTGGTATAAGTTGAAGGCAGCAACAATGGAAGACCAGTGGCAAATGTCAAAACGTCCAAAAGTGGATAAAAAACTACTCCTCATAAAAGCCTCTAGAGATCCAAGGTCACCATAGAGGAGAGAAGAGAAGAAAATAAATAGTGGCTCAATCTATGTTCCTAAAATATTCAACGGCCTTTAAAGTTTTCACAATCTTTAAGGAAGGCTAATTTTCTTAGTGGCACAAGTGGAACTAATCTTTTAGAAACTAAAATAAATACTCATTGTACAAATTAAATTTGTAACGTATATTTTATATAACATATTTATGTCAAAAGAAAAAGTAATAAATATTCATTTTGGTATATTATTTTCTTTTATAATAATATGACAAGAGAAACAACTTTTTTAAGTTTGTTTTTTTTCTCTCAAATAAGTAACCGGTAACTAGTAAGTGTAAATAAAGGATTTGGATTTGTTGCTGTAGTTTCTTTTATTCTCTCTCTATTTGCATTTTTTGTTTTATTTTTTTTGATAAAGTAAATCAATAGCTGGGATTGTAGATTCAACAAATCAAATGACTAACATTACACTAACAGCAGGAACAACAGCAAATAGCTACAGCAGACAATCCTGGTCCATAAATAAAATGGTGCTGAAATGTAGTATGGAAAAGTCGTTTCCTTTGGGCTTAAACAAAGGACATGGCTATATTTTAGTCCACAATCTACCACCTAATGCATTCTACCTAGCATAAGTGGGGCCTAATGTTCAACGTTTCTCATTTAATTCATTTAGCAATTTCGTCTCAATACATTTTTGTGGTGAACAAATTAGATGACTGGAGTAGAGATAGAGGCATCTCTCATTGACTACACATGCTTATTAGCACGCTATATATTTTATTTATTTTCAATATTCTCTGCTCTCGTCGGCAAGCAAGCGAGAGTTGGTGACTGTCACTCCACCGTTTGTCTCATTTTGCATCAGCTCATTAATCATAACCCAATTGATTTGATGTCACAAAATCAAAAGGGTAGAAATGGAAATAAATATTACTATATTAGATAGTGCATGTATAGTAGGTTGTTTTGGTTGAAGTCTTGAAGAGATGCATTATTTTTTACTGTGCTCAACAGTTGTACCGTTTATTTTTATAGGTACACTGGATTAATCTGTATACAGTGTTTTCAATTCTTTCATATACTTGGACTGGTATTTGTCATGTCTAATTGATGTGTATCATGAAAATGGCATATTATTTGCGTGGAGTTCCTACTAGACCCACTCAAAAGTTTTCACTGATTATAACCAATAATAAGGAAACAAGTGACTAGGCAACAACAAACAACGGGTTGCAAAGAAAGAAAAGCAAGGATTTTTACCTCAAAAGGGATGAAAGCTAAGGCATAAGAGAGTAAAGAGACGTTGGGGTGCTTGAAAGGAAAGGAATAGAGGTTTTTTCATGTGGGGTTTTCTCTTTGTCTAAATGTCTTTGGTAGAATTAGGAGATGCGCATATTGTCTTTCAGTATCAAAGAGACTAACGTTTGTCACATAGCCACAAATATAATATATGTTAATGGGGCTTGACGTTTACCAAAACCAATGCAAAAAGGAAAAGGATGGGAGTGTGGTAAGGTGGCCAGTTATCCCTTTTTGTCGTCATATAAACCTACTGAGTAAGAAAGTTCCTTTTTTTAGCTGCACACTTGCTGAGACAGAGAAAAAGGAGGGAAAGCAGAACTGTATAACTGCTGAAGCTAAGGGAGAGAAAATAACAGAGGAAGGAATTTGTTGGATAAAACCTGTCCACATGCAATATTACCTAATGCACATCTTTAGGACTAATTGAAAATGAAAAGAGAAAAAAAAAAAGGGACACTGCAATGTACAATGTATAAAGTCATCAAAAAAATAAATAAACTTCTTATCTTAGTTTTTAATTGAAATTAAGACTATGTTTAATTTGTTCAAACCATAACATAAAGGGTACAAATATAAAACAAAGCCAAGAGAGACTACAGACAGAGACCAGTAAACTTCTTTGATAAGCTGAACCATGTGTTGAAATGAAAACGTTATTCGCTCAAACAACATTATCCATTTTCCTGATAAAGGAGATTATGTGTGACATATGGCATATGGCATTGCTTGTAAGGAAAAATGACAAAGTATTCTAACATTTGAACATTATTTTATAAAAAAAAAATAGACAGAGACACAAATTTTTGTTAAGTTGTTTTCTCAATGGACCGAGTGAAAACAAAACAACAAAAAATGCAGGGTTCTTCTTTGGACACATCTGATATTTTAAGCTTCACTACAGAGTCGAAATTTCTGGTCCCAGTAAATAAACAAATGAAACTTCTATTTTATCTTATCGTCGAAATTCCATAACAAGTCAGAAGGACGATTTTCAATGCCAGAAAATACCAATATACAGTAGCAAGGAAAAAATATGTGCAATATATATATGGTTCAGACCAATGAGGGGATCGATTTTTGAATCAATCTGACAGACATGCTTCCTAGGTCCATGTAACCATCGAAAATCTCTAATAACACTCTTTAGTTGAGGATTACAATATATAGCATCCGTAAGATAAGGATCTAAATTCGCCCATTTCTATATAATAACTCGGATTCTCTCCTTAAAAATTTTTGATAAAAATCAGTTTATACCTTATAACACAAGATTAGGTTAGGTGAACGTGCTTAAATGTGTAAAATGGTTATACATTAATAACATTTTAGATTGAAGGTTTTCTAGGGTGCAAACACTACCAACATGGGATTTTAAAAATAAAACGATTTGGCTGTACTCATTTTGCAGAGATAGTTACTTTAACAGATAATGAAAAATTTTGTATGAAGTGATTGAAGACGACAAATTAGAAGTTGTTTCATGTGTATATAAATTCAAATGAAGCTTGGAGGGCTTCCATTCCATACAAGTCTGAAGAGTGGTGTACTTGGAACAAGTGATCTTTTGTCATTGTTCCTAGCCATATTATATTAGTTAGTATTTGTTTGTTTTCGTATCAGAAACAAAATAATTTTGAAATAACATCGTAAAGCAAATTAAAATCAACTTGAGACACGAGCGTACTTCATGGGTCCAACGAATTAGATGTGACTTTTCAAACTAAAGGGGGTACCTATGTCGCTCAAATCATTAGCCCAAATCAAAGTTAATTTGTTTTCAAAATGTGGATCAGGAGAATTGGTTGGCACAACATCAAACATCTGGTAGGAGTGGCAAATATGTGCGTCGAGTTGGCAACACCTAAATCCAGGAATTGTCTCCATTAGCTTAACGTGTGGGAGAGGGGAGAGAGGGACAGTTCAGTGTGACTGTTTGTTATGTGTATGTGGTGGGAAACGGGAAGGTTAATATGGTCTCTCGTGTTGGTTAATTTCAGCACTAGTCTTTATCAATTATCAATATAATTAGTAATTGATTAATATTTCTATTCATCATATGTTCATCAAATGATATACTATGTGCAAAAGATAATTGTAGCATGTTCGTAATTGTAAAAATAAAAAATAGCCTAGGAAAAAATGGGTTGAGTAGCCCATTATTTTCCTTTCATGTGTTTTGGTTTTGAGAAGGCTCAGTGGAATCCCAATTGTGGGACTGAAAAAGCGAACTTTCCAAAGACGTTTGGACAACCCAGTCAATGCCAATCATATATAACAAGCAAAAGGCATGCATCTCTCTTCCCACCTGTACTGTCCCAAGTCCCCATTCTTCTCTCTCTCTCTCTCTCTCTAAAGATGGTCCAAGATCCATAAGCGAACCTAGTTGTGGTTGAAAATTTGTTACCTAAGAAAATTTAATATTGTGCAATACTTTGAAGCTCTAGCAAAGCAATTCATATAATTCTAAAATTAAAGCTTCCATATTTCAGAATCAACTCTAGTCGTGCCTTTTCATTTTACCTACCAACATTAATTTGCCCAGTTAGTAAAACAACTCCATATTGAAGTTGGCACTGAAATGAATTTTTGGCCAATGAAATCACAAGAAAATTGAAAATATCAATAGGTCTAATTTTGCATATATAGGAAATTTTTGACGAAAAGGAGCTGACAATCTGGTCTGGTGGCTCCACAGGCTTTAATTTTAGTCACAACCGAGTGAAGGAGACAGCACCGAGTATAATTTAGGAACCTCCCCTTGTTCTCTTCTAAACGCTTTTTCTTTTCTCTTTTTCTCTTTCACTTTTCTTTTCAATGACACATCTTTTTTCTCCAAATACTCAGGTTGGTTACCCATAAAAACTGTAGTTCTCACATTGATAGTAGCATGCATCCACGCACCTTTCCCATAAATCAATAATAATTAATCGGTGCAATAAAAGTTTTTAACTTTTTTACTTTGACAATCCTTGAGTGCAGCATCAAAACTATGAAGGTGAATTGGAAGTATATTAATGAAATGAATATTAGGATGGTTAAAAATATCATAGGGGTGCAAAAGGACAAGAAGTGAGTTAAGGGATTCATAAACAAAGTAGAATATAATCTCCTGAACTTTCAACTCTTTTTAAGGAGATAGTGTCTTTTCCTTTTTAGTTATGCATGTAACTCTCTCTTAAAAAGGGGGAGGCAAACTGAATAAAGCGTTCCCAAAAAGAAATAGGAGATTACTCATTAATGCGGTGGAAAAGGCCCTTGTGCTAACTGTTAACAGCAATTATGGCATCCCATAATTCCCTTCGAATTTAGATCAACTCGTAGCCAGAAAGAAAGAGAGAAAAAAAAAAAGCAAGTCGTGCCTTTCTAGCTAGTGCGTACTTATTAAGAATAGAATGATGCCATGGACATATATAACTAAGTCAATCACAAAATCCATCGAAGAGAATTTCCTTTGAGTAGTTGTGATCATGTGACAACCAATTATACCAAACAACTATAATCTGTCATATACATTAAACATAACTGTTACATATTAGTTACTAGTTAGAGCACCTATCCCACTACTTAAACAATATTAGGATTCAGAATTAATGATGAACCTAAACTAAACAGTTTCTTTTTTCTTTATGGTAGGTAAGGGGGTTGGAGAGGGTGAGGGGGCATGGATACCCAACGAGACATGCGCTCTAACACTCACTTGCTTCATTAATTTGCAATCTAAACTAAACTGAATGAATCCAAGCATGTTTTTTTTTGGGGGGTCAAATCCAACCATTTTTTAAACTGAAAATTAAACAAATACTTCCATTGGATTTTGAACTGGGTAGCCTGGGCCCATGAGTGACATTATTTGGTCCAATAATTGCATAATATTGGACTACGAATTGGGAATTTCTAATAACACATACATAGTTTTCTATGTGCACATATATGTCGGTGGAATTATTAGTTTCGCAGGTTTATTTTTTTTGACACACACATGCCGTGGAACTATTAGTTCTGCGGGTTGTAATTCTCCGCATTAGTTCTGCGGAGAATTACAACCCGCGGAACTAATAGTTTCGCGGAGAATTATAACCCGCAGAACTAATAGTTCCACGGCATGTATGTGTTAGAAAAAAAATAAACCCGCGGAACTAATAGTTCAGCGAAAAATTATAATCTGCGAAACTAATAGTTCCACGGTATGTGTGTGTCAGAAAAAAATAAACTCGTAGAACTAATAGTTTCACGGACATATATGTGTATATAAAAAATCATGTATGTGTTATTAGAAATTCCCTTACGAATTTCCTTGTCAAGTGAGGAATTACGGAGGGAACGGAACCGCCGTCCACTTATCCCCCAATGTTTTTTGTTTTGTTTTTTCACTGAAAATCCCCAATGTCAAATAATATTAAAAAGAAAATTCCTTAATATAAAGAAGAAGAATGCTTTGACCCAAAAAAAAAGAAGAAGAACGCAAAACAAGTTTTGGATGTATTTGTGTTAGCCGTGAAACTTGATTGTCTCATTTATTGATTATATTTAGAGTTTAATGATTATGTATCGGCCGAATAAAAAGATTTCACATTGACATTCAATCATATTTAATTATGATGTCACTTGATAATATTATTTTTTTAAATATTTGTACAAATATCTATATAATGAGAATAAAACTTTTTTGTTATGAAACTAATCGAAACAAGAGTAAAATATAGAGATAAGAGAGAAAAAGAGAAATATAAATAAAAAAGAGAAAGAGAGAATAGAGAATAAAATAATGTTTTATTATTATGTTTCAGGGTATCAAATCATGTACAATAGGATTGATATATATAGTTCACAAAGAAAACTAACTCTAATGTAACTATGGATGAGATCCTATCATAATAAAGAAAATAGTAAAATGGAATATGCTCTCTTAATAAGGGAAATGGTGTAACATAATCTTATATCTTAATAGGAAAAATAATATAACATAATTCGAATCAGTATCAATCTCTTAAGGAGATGGACATTCACCAAATATTCATAACATTTTTGACGGTGTTAGTGCATTATAATTAATTTCTTATATTTATAATGATGTTTTTATAATTAATATGATACAATTAATTTAACATTTAGATATATTAGCTGAAAATGATTTTAAGGAACATTTAGTATTTGAACTGTATAAAAAATTATTTTGTATATTAAATTGGTATGATAAAATCCTGGGACAAGCAATCATGTTAGTGATTAATATTTATATTAGTAGGGAGATTCGAACTCGTGATTTTTATTATGACTTCAATCTCTATATCTCTTCCCTCAAATCATCTTATCACTCCTAAACATCTCAAACTGCGATTATAATCAAATTTATTATTTTGGATCACTCCTACCTTGGCTCTATAATAGCTTGTAATTATTAATTAAAAAAGTATTTTTTGGATCAAGATTAGGGTATTCCTTACACGTGTTCAACGACTAATTCATTCGAGCTCAGGAACTCGTGTTATCTCACGTAAGCCTTAGTGGTTAATGACTTAATGAGATTCAAAAATAAAAAACATAAATATATCATTAGTATAAAACATTCAATACAATTATTAATATTTTATTTCCATGTTATTCATTTAATTTGACATATCACTAATCATTAATATATAACATAATTGCAACCCCTTTTATTTGCCAGAGTCAAAAAATCCGCGGGATTTATGGGTGTCGTTTCATTACGATCCAAGGCTCTCCTCCACGTTTAGATGGAGGATTTATGACCAAGCCCAATCCATTCAAACTCTCTTCTTCTTATTTCGTCATTTTCAGTTACATACACTTCCAAACTAGTCAATCTTATTAATTGCCGTTCTCGAAATTTTATGTATCTATACTACTACTATTATTCCATAAATAAATTCTACATAAAACACCAGTACAGAACCCAAAAAAAAAACAATGGGCTCTGTTACCACAATCCTCACCCAAAAAGAAAAATAAAAGAAAATTATCGTGGATCTTGCAAAAATAATAGTATTATATAAAACAAATAATGGTAAGTAAATTTTTCTTCTGAATTGAAGGAAGGTGACATTACCGTACCGAAACAAGGCTATAGTAGAAGAGCGTGACGAACGGTGATATCTCTCCCCCATAGTCTTTTCGCACCTGAAAGAAATCCACTGCTCTCAACCCAACTCAGGCGAGGTACCTCACCTCACCCACCCACCCCAACCCACTGTTTTCTTTAGTAACGCATTTTTATGATACAACGTATACACATCATATATTAATTAATACCCTTTTTTTTCGGCCATTGACCCCACCGCAAAACCTCTATTCTTTTTTTTTTCCTAGAATACAATCAATATATCTCTATTTATCATTTGAATCTACTTCCATCCATTCCCCCATCCCATTCACCTTTCTCTTACCTTACCCCTTTTCATTTCCGTGTCTAATCCAAATCTCTTATACTCTTTTTTACCTAAACAAAAAACCCTCATGACAGAAGAAAAAAATTAAAATTAAAAGAACCTTTATTTAGTGCTTCGTTTTGGGCACGGGACCTGACCCTGACCCTGACCCTGACCCTGACCACCTTCCCCTCTTTTTTCCTTCGAATGCCCAAACCAAAACACAGCAGCAATTACTTATTGGTATATATCATTCACTCATTACTAGCCATTAGCCACAGTGAGTGAGGCAGGCAACGCTTCAATTTCAAAGCTACCCAAACACACACACAAAACATTTTTCACATAAAATAAAATAGAAGATTTCTAACCCCACCCACTCACCACCCCATAGACCCCGATTGATCTCTCTCTCTCTCTGCATAAACTTCCCACCCTCATTTTTTTAAGGTACATTATTTACCACTGCCCCCTTTTCAAATTCCTTATATTCTCTGAAATTTGGCTTAGCCAATGTCTATTTAATTTATGTTACATTATTTTGGCTATCAATTTTGGTTCAAATTTAAGGGTAAACCTATCTCACCCTAAGCTATGTTGTGTACTTATGCATAAAATAAAAAAAATTATAGGTAACAAAAAAACAAAAGACGTGCTTACTATAGCAAGAGGAAGGATTTCTTCTTTATTAGGAATTTAAGTGTTGAGGATATAAATTGATGCCCGATTTTATACTTATGTAATTACGCTGCTCCTTTTATTTATTTTTTCGATAAATTTTTCAGACATGCAGTACATGTTCCTGAATCCTGATCGGATCCTTATTCAATCTTACATATTGTGGATTTGATTAGGGTTTATCACTGTGCTACTGGTTGAGCACGATAATGCGGGGATTATTCGATTTTTAATGGGGTCTTTTATCACTGAGGGTTCCTGGGTCACGTTAGATGCTAAGGTTTCGATTTCAATCCTCCTGGGTTTTGTGCTGTTTTGAATTTGTAAAAGCTTAGAGGTTGAAGCTTTTGGGGTTTCTTGTTTTGGTTGGTTTGGGGGGGGGGGGGGGGGCGATATACTTACCCACGGTGTGACAGTTATCAAATTGGATATTAATGCAGTTTATTTGTCTAATCTAATGTTAATTAACAAAAAAGTCACCATGTTTACTCTTTCTCCTTGGTTGGATTTGTTTTGGGGGAACATCTTTTGACTCACGATTTTACCCAAAAAAAAATAGTAAATATTGCATTTTAGTCTTCAAAGGTCAATAATTTTCTTAAGCCTTGCCCAAGAGCCATAGGAACGAATCTCACCCAGGTCGCTTTACTTGAATTTACATCGTCCTAGAATTTACATCATAATTTGACCAAAAAAAAAAGAATTTACATCATAATAATAATTAAAAAAAATTCCTCTATCATGTATATTTGGGAATGCATCTAATGATTTAACTTGCCATGGTAATAAAATTCCATTATGAAGTTAGATAGATATGAATTGTTGTCTTTTCAGAAATCATAAGAATAAGAATACAAATTAAAAATAAATAAATCAATTGATGCCTGATTATTGTTGACATTTATCACTAAATGGTTTTCTCTCACTGAGGCATTAAACAAGAAAATGTGGATTGTTCTAGAACACATTGTATTAGAGGTTGTCCAATCTGCCGTTTCCTGCGTTTACAAGTCCCTTCCTAATTCGAGGGGAAGGGGAAATTCTTTATAAACAGATTATTTTGTTGATATTCTTTGTTGTTATATATATATTTACTTTTTTGTATGCGATGATATAACTAATTTTTGTATTCTCTTGCATATGGCTCTGTTTATGACTTTATGGTTTTTTTCCCATAACTGATATGGACTTGTTCATTCTCATGTGATTAACTAACTAATCGATTTGATTGTGTTATTTAGTAATAAAAACCTTATAAACATTTGATATATGAATAAATAATTTTATACTACATGCTAGTTATGAAGCTTGAACTCGAAATTAAAATGATCTAACGTGACATGGAATTGCGTGAAATGCTTGACATAAAACGATTATCAGTTAACATCCTAGAAGCAAGAAATGAACATGGCGATGCGCCAACATTTTTAGTGTCCCATTAAATTTGAAGTGTTTTGACACGGGCACAACTCATTTTTTCGAAGTGCCATGCTTCGTAGATTAACATCAATGAGTTTTTGAAATTATTTTTTTCAACAATTACAAATCATATGAATATCAGATGTTTCTATTTTGGGTTTGACTATTGCCATTAACATTCTAATGCATGGCATGACAGAGTATATATCTTGCTGTTAACATTCACAACACATCCTTCTTGTTTAGTCTTTGTGATCGTTTATAATTATATTAAGATCCATAAGTATTGATATCACCTCCTGACAGACATGTCTAGAGGTTAGTTTCTGTTATAGATGGCTTTTCAGGAAAACATTAGTGCCTTATATTTCTGTCCCACTTCAGATAACCTTGGTACTTCATATTAGAATTGATGACCATAATGACCTTGATAAAACTGCTTAGTTTTGAAGGTTAATATTGATACTGCTAATTGGGAATTAGATAACTGAATCTCCAGTTCAATTTTTATTTAATATACGTATTTGCATTCTTGGCAGCCTTCAACCTTTTATTTGAAATGAACATTGACAAAAGGTTCCTTGCTCTAATGCTACCAATTCATATAGCATTAATTTAAGATAGGAACTTGAACATGGTAATTCTTATTTCTGGCTTTACAAGGTTCAAGTTCCATAAAATTTTTGGGAAATCACTCAAATCCTAAAATAGATTTTCAGTAGTTCATACTGGTGGCTACCATTTCCTTTTTGCTTGCAGTTTTGGACCAGGCTAGATGAGTTTTAGTTTTATTTTGTTATAGTCAATGGATATATATTGTGTTTTTCTTAGTTCTACAATATATTGCCTCTGAAAATTAAATACTTTGTTCCTAGTTTTTTTTTAATAAATTGATATGCTCCTGCCATTTGAGTTTTAATATAATTTATTTGTTTTACTTTCAGCCTCTTCTATTAATTACTATGTAAACATCACATTATCTTACTTTTTCATGGAATGTTCTTTGATGGAACAGTGATTAGATGGGAGTTCATAGCATGCTTATCATATCGTACTGCTGAATGCTGTGCTGATCATAACATAGTATCATGGAAGTATTTCCTTGTTCTGGTGTTCCGTATGCTGGAGAATCCGATTGCTCTCAGCCAAATCCAGGAATAACTTATGTATACAAGGGAGAACCTAACTGGCCTGAAAATGGCGAACAGGTCAACTTGGAAGATGATCAGCTGAATGACTCGTTACTTAAGATGGAAGGGCCTAAGGTAGAAAGACAAGGTCAAATGCAACAACAGATTGCTTGTGAACTCTTTACTAATTCAGATTGCCAATACAATGGAGCTTCATGTTGTGACAATCTAGTGGAAGATCAAAAGGAATCCTGCAGTTTGCATGATGCTGAAGACGATGAAATAAATGAACCTTGCTTAACCTCTGAGAACTCTCTCTCAATTGTGGATGTGATTGAAAGTGAATCCCCAAATAACAATAGGGAAGGAGAATTGTCATTTCCTGATCCTACTTGGCTGGAGGAGGACAAGTCTGTTGCATTGTGGGTCAAGGTATATGCATTGTCAAAATTTAGTTTTTTACTTTATGTTGGAGGATTTTTCTAGTCTTTGTTTGTTATCCCAGCAATAAGAGCATAGATTACTCATGAGTCTGATCTAGCTTGTTTAATGTTGTATTTATTTATTTAAAAACTGTTATTTTCGCTCTTCTCTTGCTTGATCACAAGGAATTGTCCATGAATTCCATAGAAAATCTTGTCTTTATTGCAGACACCTACTCTTACATACTTCATTGAGCAACTTAGAGGGGTTTTACTCTGGAAAAAAATGGAAAATCAAACATGTTAATTTTGTATTCTTTTTTGCTTCTCTGTCTTTTGTAGTGGAGAGGGAAGTGGCAGGCCTGCATCAAATGTGCAAGGGCTGACCGGCCATTATCAATTTTGAAAGTAAAACCAACTCATGACCTGAAGCAGTATTGTGTCATTTTTTCGCTGCACACAAGGAATTATTCTTGGGCTGATATGCTGCTTGTTCGACCAATTGATGAGTTTCCCCAGCCTATCGCATATGAAACTCATCAGGCAGGATTGAAAATGGTAAAAGACTTGACTGTTGCTCGACGGTTCATAATGCAAAAGCTAACCATTGACATGCTGAACATTGTTGATCAGCTTCATTCTAAGGTATGTGATGGTGGTGCTATTTCCTCTTCTACATTCCTTATTCTTGTAATCTGTACATTTTCTTTAATTTTATTTTTTACTGGAGGTTTTTACAATACATATAGGCTTTGATAGAAGCTGCCCATGATGTGATGATTTGGAAGGAATTTGCGATGGAGGCTTCTCGTTGTAGTGGTTATTCAGATCTTGGAAGAAAGCTTCTAAAGCTGCAAAATGTAAATTCGAATTCCTCATGATAGTTTATGGAGTAGAGAGCTTATATTTTTTTGTCTAACTTTTTTGCATTTTAAAATGTTTGAACTCATTGTAGTTATGCTTTCCTCTTGGGTTCACATGCACAAAATCTCCAAAACAACATTCACTGTGAAGTTTCTACTTGCATAAAAAATGAGTGTGATTGATATACAATGAGTTTCCCCTTTATTTATATATTTTCAAGTCAAATAGAATAGAAAAGCTACTTGATAACATTGTAATTTTGGAACCTTCTATTGAAAAAATATCTGCAAGCTTAAAAGGATAGGGGTTCATCATCCATGCATTTGAGGCTGCTTCACTGGTTAGATTTGAATAAATGTTGGAAAATGAGAAAATTGCAAAACTAACCCTAATGATAATTCTTTCACCTTTCTTTGACATGTGACTTAGGCGTTAGGTTAATACATAACTTGGTAACTATTGTAATGTTATTTGTTGGCCCCAAGGGGAGAGAGACCAGGCTGGCTTGGTATCTCTTTAATAAAGCACATGATCAATTCTATTCATTTTGCTTCTTGCCTTCGTCCATTTGGCTGAGCACATATTACCCATAACTGGCGAGGCAGTTCATCAAGTATTATCGTATTTGATTGAATTGAATGTCCAGCACTTGACTGAAGTTGAATGCTAACACGTAATGTACATAATTTGCATTATCTGTGCTATTTATTTTACTTGGGTTATATAGTAGTTTTAAAACTTCACTACTAGTATTTTCAATTTTCGTTAGATAAATACAATTATCATGGTTTCAATAACTTTCTTTTTTGGTGACTGAAGTGGTATAACACATTTTTCTATACAGAGCATAGTGCAGCAGTACATAAATGCTGACTGGATACTACATTTGTCTAACTCTTGGGCCGAACGATGCCAGAATGCAAATAGTGCTGAATCAGTGGAGCTTCTGAAAGAGGTAATTTTTAATTTTGGTGTCCAGTTCATGAATCGATAAAAAAGGACTAGTGTTCATGTTTGCATGATCACCAACGGTAACTGCCAATTTTTACTCGTAATGGATGATAAACATAAGAAAAATAAACATAATGAATACATATGGCATTTTTTTTTTAACATAATCACAAAAACACTTTTGCTCGATATGTCTGGATAATTCATTCCTTATCCTCTTCTCCAGGAGTTGTTTGATTCTATTTTGTGGAATGATGTCAACACTCTCTGTGATACACTGGTACAACCAAAATTAAGTTCTGAGTGGAAAACCTGGAAGCATGATGTAATGAAATGGTTTTCCACATTGCCTTCCTTTTCTAGCAGTAAGGACATGCAGCAGCAGACCTCTGATGGATTGTACCAAGTAAGCCTTCAGGTTGATAGAAAAAGGCCCAAACTTGAAGTTCGTCGTACAGATACACATGCTTCGCTGGTGGAAACCAAGGATTCCGATCACTCTATTACTCTTGAGACTGACCCAGGTTTCTTTAAGAATCAGGACTCATTAAGTGCATTAGCAGCTGAGACTTCTAAACAGGAAGATGTTTGGGAGGTACCTGTGGTAACTGATTTACCTAGTAATTTGACCAATGAATGGAATGAAATTATAGTTGAGCCTGTTGATTCTGAGATCCTGCTCAACAATGGAATGAAATCAAGAGCTATGAATGAATTGGCTGGTCAAGAATTGGTAGAAATTGGTACTAAGAGTCGACAATGTAGAGCTTATATTGAAGCCAAGAGAAGGCGGTGTGTGAGATGGGCAAATGATGGTGATATATACTGTTGTGTGCATTTGTCATGGCGTTTTTTGGGAAGCTCAGGTAAAGCTGAAAGACCTGTTACAGTTCAAACTCCAATTTGTGGAGGTACAACTTTTCATGGTACTAGATGTAAGCATCATTCCCTTCCCGGCTCTTCATTCTGTAAGAAACACCGGCCCCATGCTGAAACAGATGAGACATCAAATTTAACCCATAGTAGAGCACTAAAGAGGAAACATGAAGAAAACGACTCTGGTTCAAATGGCTTGATCTGCAAAGACATGGTTTTGGTAAATGCTGAAAGTCCATTGCAAGTAGATCCAGTGTCAGCCATTGATGGTGATCCCTTCCTTGGAATAAACAACTTAGGTGAGAAGGCCATCCTTTCTGGAAATGATCATAATGCAATAGAGGCACATCACTGTATAGGCTCTCCTCCCTATGGTAATGAGAACCCTTGTTTGGAATCACCAAAATTATATTTCTTGTACTGTGAAAAGCACCTACCAAGCTGGCTTAAATGTGCAAGAAATGGTAAGAATAAGATAATATCAGAAGAAGTGTTCACAGATATGTTGAGGGACTGCTGCTCATGGGAACAAAAGGTGAATCTGCATAAAGCATATGCTCTTTTTCACAGGCTATTCAAAAGCATTTTGTCACTAAGAGACCCAGTATCTAGGGAAGTTCAGATCCAATGGGCTTTGACTGAAGCCTCGAAAGATACTAGTGTTGGAGAATTCCTTAATAAGCTGATTAATAGTGAAAAGGATAGAATCAAATTGATTTGGGGATTCAATGATGACAAAAATGCATCCTCACTCATGGAAGAACCACCTCTCCTTGCTTCCATAATTAATGACAGCTTTGATAATGAAAATGCCATTAAGTGTAAGATCTGCTGTGCAGAATTTCCTGATGACCAAACACTTGGTAACCATTGGATGAACAATCATAAAAAGGAAGCACAGTGGCTATTCAGAGGCTATGCTTGTGCCATTTGTCTCGATTCTTTTACTAACAAGAAACTATTGGAAATCCATGTTCGGGAGAGACACCATGTGCAGTTTGTTGAACAGTGCTTGCTTCTCCAATGTATTCCTTGTGGTAGCCATTTTGGAAATGTGGAGCAATTATGGTTGCATGTTCTATCAGTTCACCCTATTGAATTTAAGCTGTCGAAAGCTCCTGAGCTGCAAACTTTGCCTACCTGTGAGTATTTTCCAGAAAAACATGAGCAGGGAAATGCAGCTTCTTTGGACAATAATTCTGAGAATCCAGGTGATTTGCGGAAGTTCATTTGCAGGTTTTGTGGGTTGAAATTTAATTTATTGCCTGATCTAGGTCGCCATCATCAAGCTGCTCATATGGAGCGCAAACCAGTTAGCAAGCGCTCTGCAAAGAGGGGAGTTTGTTATTATGCTCACAGATTAAAATCTGGCAGACTTAGCCGTCCTAGATTTAAAAAAGGTTTGGCAGCAGCGTCATATAGGATCAGGAGTAAGGCTAATGCTAATTTGAAGAGACGTATTCAGGCAACAAAGGCACTTGACATGGGGAAAACAACCATACAGCCTCATGCAACTGAGACAGCAAATATCGGTGAATTGGCAGAATATCAATGCTCAGCAGTTGCAAAGATTTTGTTTTCTGAGAGTCAGAAGACTAAACCTCGGCCTAACAATCTTGATATTTTGTCAATTGCTCGCTCTGCTTGCTGTAAAGTTAATCTTAAAGCTTCACTGGAGGAGAAATATGGAATTTTGCCGGAAAGGCTCTATTTGAAGGCAGCTAAACTTTGCAGCGAGCATAACATTCTAGTGAATTGGCACCAGGAGGGGTTCATTTGTCCAAGAGGTTGTAAGGAATTCAAGGACCACAGGCTGCTCTCGCCCTTGGCATCTCTTTCTAATGGTTTCCCAAAGCCAAAATCTATAAGTATATCAGATCCTGCAAGTGATGAGTTGGAGCTGGATGAGTTTCACTACATCATCAATTCACACCATTTAAAATCAGGGTCCTTGCAAAAGGCTATAGTATTATGTGATGACATAAGCTTTGGGAAGGAATCGATTCCAGTGATTTGTGTAGCAGATCGAGAAATTCTAAATTCTCTTCTTAGGCATGGTTCCAATGAACAAGAGATAAATCTCTCTAGGCCTTGGGAGAGCTTTACCTATGTTACAAAGCCAATGTTTGACCAATCACTTGGTCTTGATTCTGAGGTATTTATTTTGACTTGATTCTTTTTATCAAATTCTAATCAGATAGGAGTAAACTTCTTGTATACCAAATATATGTTATTTCACCTATTTTTCATACTATAGCTTCTATATACTTGTGCTTATATAAGGACCTAAATTGGACCAAATTCTATTTTCAAGCACTCACAAGTATTAAACTTGTTAACATATTTCTTTGTGAAATTGAAGCTAGAAAGTATTTTTGTAAAATACACTATCCTTATAATTTGTTTTAAATAATCTTTAACCTATTTTTTTATTAGCAGAGTCTGCAGCTGAGATGTTCCTGCTCGTTTTCTACCTGCTGTCCTGAAACATGTGATCATGTATACCTTTTTGATAATGACTATGATGATGCAAAAGACATATTTGGGAAACCAATGCGTGGAAGGTTCCCATATGATGAAAATGGCCGAATCATATTGGAGGTAAAATATTTGCATTAATTGTAAGCTTCCATAATTGTGTGTTCTGACTTAACTCTGTTGTCAATATGATCGTCTAGGATCTTCTCTTTATTTATTTAGAATTATTATGTAGGATACGCAGCAGAGGTTTCCCTTCTCTATTTCTGTATTACTAATTTATAAATACTTTTGTTCCATTTTTGGGAATTTCTATACAAAACTGCAGGAAGGTTATCTTGTGTATGAGTGTAACCATATGTGCAGATGCAATAAAACCTGTCCAAACAGAATATTGCAGAATGGAATTCGGGTTAAATTGGAAGTCTTCAAAACAGAGAAAAAGGTGGCTACTATTCTTCTTTTGATAAATTCAAAATCACTCGAAAGGTTTGTTATGTTAACTTTTGTTATTTGATTCACAGGGATGGGCAGTAAGGGCTGGTGAGGCTATTTTGCGTGGCACATTTGTGTGTGAGTACATAGGAGAGGTTTTAGAAGAGCATGAGGCACAAAACAGACACAAAAGGTTTACATTTCTTTCAAAAGATGTAGTTTCTTTTAGTTAGTTGATGTTTCTTCTTTTTTACCGACTCGGTATGTGTCAATACCAGATATGGCAAAGAACATTGCAGTTACTTCTATGACATTGATGCTCATGTTAATGATATGAGTAGAATGATCGAAGGACAGGCTCGGTATGTCATTGATGCTACTAGATATGGAAATGTCTCTAGGTTCATCAATAACAGGTGAGCGTAGATTTAGTGTAGGAGTACTTGTATTATTTGATAAGACAAAAAATAACATGGTGCAATTTGTTTATTTTTGCTAGGCAACATGACAAGGATTTTACTCTTCTTTCTTTCAAGAAACGATGGTTTTCATATATTCTGAATATGAAGCATAAGATTTTAATACCAGTAACTTTTTAAATGCCTGTTGATTTGCTCTGATTGTTATTGCAGCTGCTCACCCAATCTTGTGAATTACCAAGTTCTGGTAGAGAGCATGGATTGTGAGTGTGCACATATTGGTCTTTATGCAAGTCGAGATGTAAGTACTCTCCTCTATATGACTGCTTGATGGATGGATGTACTTCATGGATTGGATAATGGATATCACTTATTTGACATGAATGAAAAATTCCTCTAATGTTACAAATTCCTGCATGACTGCGAATAATTGGCATCACTGTTTTAGCAAGCTTACTCATGAACTACATGGATTAGACTTCACTTTGTTTCTTGTTAACAGATTGCCTTGGGTGAAGAATTGACATATAATTATCAGTATGAGCTTGTGCCTGGAGAAGGATCTCCTTGTCTTTGTGGATCTTCAAATTGCCAGGGAGCCTTTACTAGAACCTCAACATCCGTGCTGTCTCAATAATATTTCCAGATTGCCCAATTTGGGGATCAAATTATTTGCTCAAACATTTAAAGATTCCAATGTGGAAATCATGCCTGCATAGTACTTTGAACAGTTATGATAGTCTTGATATCTCCTAACAGATGAGACAAGTCAAACATCTCATGAGGGCGCAGGCTTGATTGGTTTCAAGTATAATTTGTCAGCTGTCTCTGGCAAACTTCAAGTGATTAGGATTCTTTCCTATGTACATTTTCTCCCACCCCCCTCTAATGTTTTTGTAGCTTAGCGCGCTTTTGTTCTCTTTTCTGTTGCTTTATTCTCTAATTTTTCTCCGCCTAAAAATGCATGTCTTCATGGAATAATTAGGGAATACCCTTTCCTCCCCCCACCAAAACAAGTCTAAGAAAAAGAGACATATCTGAAGTTAGAGATGTCTGGGTTGACAATTGTTATTCTTCTCCCTCATTTTCTTCTCTTCTGTTTATCCATGTTGCAGGAATGTAAATATATCCAACAGTTCAACTTATCTGCCCTTTCTTTTTGTTGACTAAATAACATATAGAATTAGATTGCTTGTAATTTTTGTGATGAGTACTGTCAAATGTTCCTTTTCATTTATATTTTTTAATATATTTTTGGTTTTGGTAAACTAAGTGCATTATAGAAATACAAACTAGTTGAAACTTGAAACAGAATCTCTGGGATAGAAATCATCCGATGAATCTCCATGTTACAAGATTCCAGTTAAACTTGGTACTACAGCACGAAGTAAAAACTGAAAAATTAAAAATTTGCACTTAGTTGGCTGCATGCGTTTTTGTTTGGTCTTTCACTTTTATGGGGTATTCCTAAAGGCATGATTGTGAGACTATTTTTTCAGACAGGTGGGGATAGGATAGTTAGCTAAAATTTGACTCATCACATTTTGCTTGGGGTTACAGTTTATTTTCACTCACACCATCACAATTTGGTTTGGCAGCCGACATCTATAAAATGTTAAAACAGATGGATTTTGGAGTCAAAAAGTGTCGGTTGTAGGTGCTACATATTAGAGTCACATGCCAAGTGTAGTCATTGTTTCAAACAGCAGCTCTGAAGGAACATAGAATGTAACCATACCCTACCAGAATTCCGCTTATCACGAAGGACAACCTCTGCTGCTAACATGCTCCGGTTTCCTGAAGCTCACCACTAAATTATTAAAAGTTCAAATATGTTTTTAGTCATTATAGTATACTCATTCTATCATTTTGGTACAAACATTACATGGGTTCAAGTGAAACTGGGCTTAGATTCCTTAAGCAATGTAATCATACCTTCTAAACCAGCTCATTTTGAAAGGATTAAAATCAAAGAAAAGATTTTACAAGGACCAAAACTAAAATTTATTCATTTTATTGAGACAAAAAAATATTTAAATCTCATTTTTATGAATAGTTATTTTTTTGTTCAGAGTGATTAATAATTATAAATGAAGTTATATATTAAATTTATAAAGTTAAGAAGAGATTTGCAAATGGGAATTATTTCTTTTTATTGAGTAGTTATCTATTTCTAGTTTCTACCGAGTAGCTAAGAGCTGTAAATGTAGTTTTATGTTTAATCTATGAAATTATTTCTTTATTGGTCATTATCTGTTTTACCGGGAATGCAGCTAACACTTATAGATAAAGTTACACATTACTTCTATAAAATTCAGAAGAAAATTGTGAATTTTTCAGTCAGAGTCTCTGTATCATGATATGGAACTAGGTGTACTGGTTATGTGGATTGTGGAATTAGGTTGGTGGAGTTGTGTACTCATGTAATATTATTTTTCCTGGCTAGAAAAAAATTCATAGTGACACGAGTTGTTAAACAAAAATTACAGGTGTTTTGGATTGGAACTAGAACTTCATTTCTCCTTTTAGGACCACAAAGAAGACAAAGGGTAGCATGTAGCTGAAAGCCACCAAGATCAGCATCCCTGCATCCAAAGAGTTACTTAATTAATTCAACTAATTGGCATAAACTAAGATTTAAAAAAAAAAAAGAGTATCAACCTCTAAAAATCTCACCATATTTTACTATACTTGAAATATCCTTTTCCCTGTTTTTCTCTGAATGATTTTGATCTTGAACACTCGATGCTTCCATATTCTGCAAGATTGTGGATATGACAACTAACATGCTTCCTGTTTTCTCCCTAACAACTCTCTCACTCAGATCCAGTGACCAAAACCCTGCTATTTCATATACAAAATCTTCGAGCACAACTTTGACATACAATAATATCCCAACCCATAGAACAATTGTGGCAATTGGCCTATTCAGTTTGGTTGATAGGATGCAGTTTGTGAGATTAATGAAGCAGGCACATGAATACAGTGGAAACCAAATATACCAATCTATGGCAATTGGAAAGAAAAAAAAATCATAATTAGAAAAGTTAGATCTTGATGAGTGATGACAATTCACAATAGACATAAATCAGAAAGTCCATATTAAAAAAGGATGGTAATAATTAGATACGTATAAAGTAGCAGCGTACCAGGGTCATTTAACTGAACAGAGGCTGAGTATGCAAAAAGAGTAGCCATTAGTAATGAGCACAAATTGAATAAACTTCGAGATTTTGCCATTCTCTGCTCCTTTGGAATGAGAGTTCAAAGGTTCAAATGAGGTGCAAGTAGTTTTCGAAATGGTAAATCAGAAACCGTATAAGACAAGAGCATCAAAGTATAATAGTCAACGTCTACTAGAATTGCATTATATATTATTTCCATCTGATAAAAATTAAAATATATTCCTGTTAGATATTCAGGAAATATGGTACAGAATGAATCATTAATTTTGAAAAATAATATTCCTGTTAGATCTTCAGAAAATATGGCTTAAATAACTTTTTGGTCCTTATAATTATATAAGGTTGTTTTCTAATTGGAGAAAAACACCAACCGTATCCATAGTATTGTATCTAAGTTTTGTCCAATAATAATTGGTTTAGGTGCATGTTCTTTAATCTTTACTACAACCTCCAAGGAATAGCTGCATTAAACACTTTAAAGTTAGAGTATAGCACATGGACAGTGTTTATTAATGACATCTAATCTATGGACCTGGGAGCCCACAAAACACACAACAGGAGCAGTAGTGATTGGAATTAAGGAGGGGCCAACACCAACAATGATCCAGGCCAGCAGAGACCACTTTCCATGTGGATGTGATTTTTACTTCTGATGCTTCATGAAGAAAACACGTTTCTATCTTTTCTTTCTCTCTTCAGTATCCTCTTTAATTTCCATTAGATAGAAATAATCATGGCAAAAGCTCTATGATTGCACTAAAGCCACTCCCACAGAGGATCTGTTTAATTGCTTTAAAGAAATCAAAGAAAACAAGTCAAAAGTTAAATAACTTGGTCTATGATTAACGTGCCCAGAGGCCTTTAATTTTTTTTCTTCTTCTTTGAGATGAGAAATTGCAAGAAAAGCAATTAAACAGCAGCTTCACAAAGAATTAATGTTTCACACAGGAGCAGCAAGAAAGATTTTGAAGTAAGATATATAAGCCCTTTTCTTTTCTTGAGCATCTTACATCAAAGGGGCCACAATAAAAGTCGCCCTCGCTCGGATCTAAGATGGATTTTATTGTGGCACATATCATTAATCATTGCTAAGGAGAAGGTGGCACAAGCTGTAAATAAGAGAGTATCGTGGCAAATCAATGCATGTTAATTGCCTTTGATGCAAATTGCTATTGTTCTTGCCTAGTTTGTGTTGGCTCAATCTAGAGATAAATATGTATTTTATTTTAATTTATTTTGACATAAATGAAACTTTTAGTGACAACAAATGACTATGAATAGCTTTGAAGAAAAATTATTTCTTTCTCTACAATTTTTTATATCAAGCATAATTAATTTTACATATTTCATTAATGATTTTTAGAACTTTAAACGATAAAATAAAATTTAAAATGCTTATTTTATTGGTTGTGAAACTTCACTCAAAATTTTTATTCTATTTCCTATCATCCTATAAACTAAAAGTGTTTACTTGTTTTCAAAGCTTTCAGGTGAATTAAATTAAGTTAGGCCGAATATTAGTTGACAGTTTCTAGTCTTATTCTTCGTTTATTTTTGTCAGTTTGGTTTTGGTTGACCAAAATGAAAACCATTCATGCCAAACTTTATTAGGCTGGGATGATTAGTTTTCCATGGAAGAAAGCAAGGAAAAAAAATTCATTAAAAAAACTCAAGAAAATTTAAAGAGTTTAATAACTATATATATCAAGAGATTTAAACTCACAACCTTCCTTCCTGTCACTTCAATTCTTATGTGATATGTATTTCTCTTGCTTAAACCATCTTATCACATCACATTATCAAAACATAGTAATTAAATTCAATTTCAAAATGTTCAATAAGAATGTTAGATATATAGATGTGTCAAGTACCTTGTACAAAGTACAACAAAAAAACTCTATGGTCCAATTAAAACTGAGTTTAAGTAGAATAAGATCGAGTTGACTAAAAATATAAGCAAAATAGGATTATAAAATGATCATATAATAATGTTTAAAAGAAAAAAAAATTAATACAATTAGTAAATGTATTATATACATTAAAAAATTATTAATATAGGAAGTGTCTTTGTACTCCATTGTAATTTTAGGATATTGCTATAAGGAAATAATGATAATATATCATTTTACTTGCAGAAAGTGTTTTCAAATGAATAAAAATATGCAATAATTCAAAAATTAAAAGATATATATATATATATATATAAAGAAAAATAAAATGTTTTTTTAAGCAAAGGAAAATAAAATGTTAAATAATAGATAAGGAGAAAAAATAAAAATGTTATATGATTAAAATTGAATTACGCATACTCGCAATAATCATTTTACCTAGCGATTGAATAGGTTCCAAATTTAGATGCCATGCCTCACAGACACACAAACAGACGACAACACACACTCCTTGGAATATCATGCAATGTACATGTGCAGTGTGAAGCGAATGGACTCATGGAATTTGAAAGGTATGCAAACCCAACATAACAGGGTCAATATAAGAACAAGCACTGCCATCCAATCCTTCGAAGATCCAACAAGTGACACATCATGCTTTTGGTTTGGACCTTGGACTATCCGTCGTTTTCATGTCATGTTCCGGTCCCCTCCTACTCCGCTAATTGGTTAACTGCCACTTTCAAGTTGAAAAGAAAAAAAAAAAGGCAAAACTGCAGATTTCTAAATTTAATTTTAGCAAAATACTAAATTTCATACTTTGATCTGTTTCTGACATATTTCTATTATCAAATAGGAATACTAAGTTGGTTTGATGATTTAAGAAAAGACATGAGTTTGAGTGATATGCTCAATTTTTTCACTGATATAACAGACTATTTACTGTCGGGTTATTAAAAAAAATTGTATTATCAAAAGCTCATTCATCTACCCCAGAATTTGTTGGCGTGCCTGAACCTTCACTTAGAGGGTGTACTGGTCATTGCACCATGTAGCATAACTTCAGCTTTACGCTACTACATGATGGTTGTTAGTTGTTACTCCCAGCCTAGAAAATCCAACGACGGTCCCCTAAAGCAACTGGGACACAAAGAATCTCAGGAAAAAAATTATAGAAAAATAAAAATCAGTGGAATAAAATAAAACTGGAGGCATGCTTACTGTCTGAATACTCATGAGTGCTGAGTTGTGTTTTGTGTATAGAGAGAAACTACAAGGGGAAAAACAAGAGAAGAAAATAAAAAGCAATTACTTTTTCTTTTTGTTCCCAAAACAAGAACCTTTTTTTCTGGGGGCCAAATGATGCAAATGCTGAGACCCACAAAGGTACAAAGGGCAATCATCAAAAGCATGGAACTGTTAAAGCCGAAACACGGTCCATGAGCCATCATCATCCATTTTCCTTCCCCATCTTCATTCTTTCCCTTTTGCTTTTTCGGGTCTCGTGGTGTTTCTCTCCACTTTACAAATTAAAGAAGGGGTCTGGAATATCACTACACTACACTAATTGTTCCTCTATGGCTCCAACTCTCTGTTCACTGGTTCCCTTGATACTTTACACTGCAGCTCCCGTTCAATCATTTTCGACACTGTGTTGGTTCAGTAGCATTTGATTAAGACATGGATTCTCAGAGGTCTCTCACATGGCACCACTTCTTGGTAAGTGTCTAGAGAAAGGAGCCATTTTTCTCAGTGCTTTTTTTGCCCTCTTAGTTTTTCTCTGCAGTTGATCTGTAGTTAAGTAGAGGGTAGCTTCATAACCACTTTCTCTGTCTCTGAAGGAAAATTAAAGTGAGGCTGTATCTACTTTCTCTGCATATCTTCCTGCCATTCTGTTTGAGATTTAATTCCTTTTACCCCATTTGAGAAAAGAAAAAAAAAATCAAATTAACACTCCTCGTGTTTTATGCAATTTGTGTGTTAATTAATGCAGTGACTTCAAAGATTGCAGCTGTTCGTTTTGTTTGTTTCTGTGGTTATGAGGGAAAAGCAGTGATTCAAAGGGAGAACTGAACTGAACTTCCGGAAAGAGTGGAACAAAAGTTGCCGAGATATTCTCTTCCCCTTTGACTTGACTTGCTAGTAGTACAATCAATTGGTTGCTTGTTTGTTACATAGGGACTTGGCTTGGTTGGTTATTTCTATTTTCTAGTTTTTCGCAGCATCATTTTCAGTTCAAAGTGATGCCATCACATCTTGTTCAACCATATTATTAGCTTGTTGCGTTTGTGAATCCCTTTTTCACTTGCTAAACATGGCTGAAGTTAGGCTTAACCGGGTGGAGCAAGGCCAACCCAAGATTAGAAATGTTCCAATAGCTGTCACCCCTGAAGGGTTTTGGTGTTGCCCTTCTCCTGTTGTGTTTCAGAAAAGCCTCAAGACTCAAAACCCTCTTAATAACAAACCAAAACCTTCCTCACCCCCACCACCACCAAAAACCAGTGTCCAGAAAAAGCCAGTGGCAGCAGTGAGTGAGAGAAGAGCTTCTGCACCTGCCCCATCAAGATTGGCACTTTCTTCTGATGATCAACAATGCACTATTACTGGTCCTGAAAGGCCTCCAGCTGGCACATCTGTGGCTGCTGCAGAGAGAGCTCCTAGACCCAAAATTGAAACCATGCCAAGAAAGGTAGCTATTGAGTTTGGTGAACCTGGAACTAGTGATATGAAGGTGGTTTTATTAGGCAAGCAGGGGTTTTCTGTCAAGTTGAGCGTGCACCGGGATGTTCTGACAGAGAAGAGCCGTTTCTTTTCTGAGAAGCTTTCTGAAAAATCAGATTTGTCGTGTCTCCAAATCGGTGACTGTGAGGATGTTGAGATATATGTTGAAACTGTTGGTCTGATGTACTGCAAGGAAATGAAGCAGCGGCTCATGAAGCAAAATGTTTCTCGCATTCTTCGGATACTCAAGGTAATTTTCCATCTGGGGTTATTCACATCTCTGCTAAAGAATATAAATATTCATACTCCTGTCATTAATTGTCCTCCTTTGTGTTGAGTTAATTCATGCTTCCCTGTGATAAATTTTTACTGTATGGTTACCTGAATATATGATTTGATGCTTGTTCTTCAATTTATATGTAGCTATTATCTACTGCATCTAATGATTGAGTTTACATCGCATTTATATACTAAATGCCACTAGCAACTGCATATTCATCTATTATGGAACAGATATAAGTTTGAATTTAGGAAATATGAATTTTTTTTTGTACTATTTGCGATAATGTTACTGTAAATGAGTATATAGCAACATCATGATTATTAAATGGAAGCTTCTGTAGTAAAATGGAAACTGGTGCATTACAATTATTTCAAGAATAATTACTTATAGGGCAATTTTTAGATTCATTTTATTTGGGAGGCCTTTATTGTTTTGGTTACATGATCTATTCTTCTCCACTCTGGTCTTAAAGGAGGAAGTTCTTTTCCGCTACGGAAAGAATTTCATGGATTGTGTTTTTTATGCAAATACCCACATATTGACTAGTAAACTTGTGAATGTCAATTATTGTGATTGTGATGATGATAAAATAAACCTTTTGTGACGCATATGGAGATTTCTTTTATATTTTTAGTTATGGTTAATGAGTAAAATACTTATGTACTCTTCAGAAGCATATGCATAACTCGCTTGTAATCCGTACTTGTATGTAAATACTGTCACAGAGAGATCAGCAGTTGCATTGAAGAGTGGAGTGTTCCATGAATTAAAACTGCAGTGATGATCATGGTATAATCATGGTGTCACATGGGGTTGTTCTTTTTTCAAAAACAATTAGTAAATTAATGAGGTATTCTTATTCCCACAAGATCATAGTATTTTTGTTGCTCAAATTATTCAGAACCTGTCTCTGCAAGGTTTAATTATAAAAGGTGGTGCCTAAAACCACAGTCAACTTTTTGCCTCATACATAATGCCTTCATTTCAAATCTTGATCCTATTTATTTGACCATTTTATCCTTTTGTATTAGGAATGAACTGTTTTCTGTCCTTCAATATATGAAATACAGTGCCCTACTATTTAGATAGCATACTCTTCAAAGGATCCTTCTTCCTATGTCTTATTTTCTTTCCTATTCATAAATTCAACATTGGTTTTGAGACCACTTGTGGCATGTATGTGTTTCCCTAAAAGTGGAGAGGGTACCATTAGACCGGGAGGAACCAACAGAATTTATTGGTGATTGTTAACATCATTCTTCTCAACAAAACCAAAAAGGTACTTTCACAAAGAAAAGCAGGATGTAACAAGTTGAGATAATTAATACTCTATCAGGCACTTAGAGCACAATTCTTAGTGGAAAGCTGGTTTTTGAAGATGAACAAAGAAAGCATTTAAGATTAGGTGATCCTGCTGAATCTGCAGGATCAGGACAATTTGCCCATTTCTTCATTTATATTTTTTATGTAATTATGTTTAGTCTGCTGCTACATAATGGACTGTGGACTGTATATCATATGATAGCCAGCTTTACACAAAGACTTGTGAAAGACAATGAAGTTATCTGATGGGACTTTTTATGATCAGCATTTTTTGTGTGTTTATTAGAATTACTTGGTAATATGCATTTGTAGAAAAAATGTTATATGTTCAGAAAACCTAAAATATAATATTCCCTCAGGTAGCAGAATTCCTTGGCTTCAGCTCATGTATCCAATCATGTTTGGAGTACTTGGAGGCTGTCCCTTGGGTTGGAGAAGAAGAAGAAGAAAAGGTGGTCTCAACTGTACTACAACTCCAAGGGGAAGGAATTGGAGTCAACCCTGTGCTGAAACGAGTTTCTTCTGATATTTCCAATGTCCCAAAAGACACCACCCTTTCCCACATTATCGAACTTGTTCTCAAAAGCATTGAGGAAAGAGGTCGCCGAGAGATGAAATCCATAGTCTTAAAGCTCCTTAGGGAGAATAACAGTCTTCCAAGCTACGCGCGTTCGTCTGACATCTGTGTTGACATGATTTTTAGATCATGCAGAAGCTGCTTGGATTCACTATTGTCTCTGTTCAAGCAGGCCGCAGAACCGGCCTTTGCGGACAAACCGAGCGATGACCGAGATTCCGTGGTAAAGCATATAGCTATTCAAGCGGATAACATATCATGGTTGCTTGAGATTTTAGTTGACAAACAAGCAGCTGATGAGTTTGCAGTGATGTGGGCAAACCAGCAGGAATTGTCTGTCCTGCACGCGAAGCTTCCCATCGTATCTCGCTATCACGTCAGCTGCATTTCCGGAAGACTATATGTGGGCATTGGGAGAGGGGAGTTGTTGCCATCGAAGGACACGCGACAGTTGTTGTTACAGACATGGCTACAGCCTCTAATGAATGATTACAATTGGTTACAGCATGGATGCAGGTCATTTGATAGGAAACTTGTGGAGGAAGGAGTTGGGAGGACCATTCTCACCTTGCCTTTGGAGGATCAACAAAGCATCTTGCTCTCATGGTTGGGGAGTTTCTTGAAGACCGGCGATAGCTGTCCCAATCTTCAGAGAGCTTTTGAGGTCTGGTGGCGGCGAACTTTCATTAGACCATATGTGGAAAGTCAAGGCAATGCCGTGTCGTCAGATAGTTCAATGTTGTCAAAGCAGCATCAATAAAGAGAGAACATCAAATGAGATTCATGAATATATCCTTCAATGGTAGTGGAATTGCACTTTTATGTTAACGAGTTTTTAAGGAATTGTAGAGATAAGTCGACAGCAGAACGCGTGTTAAGTGTTATTAACCTCCAGCAGCTGACAAAAGTTTTTAGTACTGAAAAAAACGTGTTATGTGTCATTGCATGTGTTGACTGTGGATTCTTTGAGGAAGACCTCATTGAATTGATAAATTTCGGTTATTGGTTTTTGTATAATCTCTTCAAACGAATGGAATGGAATTCTTAGTTTTCAACTAATCCTGAATGTATAGATAGCATATCTATTGAAGATTTTAAAACCCCGTAGAAAGAAACCTAAACTCTTGGCTCTTCTTGAGTTATTTCAAGGTGATCAAATGCAAATTTATCCAGAACAAAGTTGAACAAGTGTGTTGACCAAAAAAAAAAAACAAGTGTTTATCGAAACACACCTTTGATCTTCACCAAGTAATTTCGTCCCCATGATATCTTCCTCATTTTTTTGGATAAGCATGATATCTTCCTCATTAAAAACCATAACCGATATCTTACTCCTGGCTATAATTATAAAAACGGGTACATATTGAGTTTTTTTTGTCAGATATTGTTTTCTTTTTTGGTCATATCAGACATTGAGTTTATATGATAGTGTCACTGGGGCAAAAACAAATGTCACTGGGCTATGATGTCTTCTCCCCAGGTGGGCTTCAAGTCCTTTAAACCCATTTTTATTTTTATCCAGTAAACGGATATGGCTCCGGCCGGGCCTTGGGCCCTTATCTCAGCACTAGCATTTTCGGCTCACGTTTTTCATTTTTTACTTTTTAAGAGCTTGTGAAACTTGACCAAAAAAAAAAGAGCTTGTGAAACGCATGCTTTGAACCGCAAGGCAATAGCATAGGAAAGAGCACCCAAAAAAAGTGTCGGTAAATACACCCCACATTTTTTTGCCAACCACTCCACTTTAAAATTTTTATACTTAAAATTCTAAAATTATTCTCTTTTAATGTCACGTTTTGATATTTGAAATCCTAAAATCGCATATTTTTTAGAAATTCTTGTTTTTGTATAACGGAAACTTGAATTTTCAAAATATAATTTTTTTATTATAGAAACTTGAATTTTCAGAATATATAAAAACTCAATTTCTCGCGTACATCCAGAAACTCGAGTTTTTAGAATATAACAAATTTGTATTCTGGAAATTAAAATTTTTGGAATATATAAAAATTTAATTTTTCACATATTTCGAAAATTCAAATTTCCAGAATACAAAATTTGTATTCCAGAAATTGAATTTTCAAAAAAAATACAATTTCGTGATTTTAAGTACCAAAACATTATATAAAAGAGAATAATTTTGAAATTTCAAGTACAAACATTTTAAACTAGGGTGAATGGCAGAAAAAATGTGGAATATATTTACGAGTACCCAAAAAAATATCAGAGGAAAACCCAGCACATTAAGCATGGTTATTAAAAAATAGCCAACATACAACAATATGTGAGTTTGACTACTAATCAAAAAAAAAATGTGAGTTTGACCCAAAAGTGTCTTAAACTTAAAATGCATATTTTCTCGTTTTCTTATTTAAAAAAAGTGATTGAAAGAAAATGTCTTGTAAATATTTTTTTTTTGACTGAAATGTCGTGTAAATGATATTATTGTAAGAATAAATTCCAAAGGTCAAAATTAATTAAGATTTTTTAAATGACAAGGTCTCAAATTTGTTATAATTTATTATAATTCCATATGGTTAGATATTTTAAATTCTATGCTTATCCAGTTCACATGCCATGTGTTTATACAAAAACTTGTACTCTTCGCACACACAATGAAATTGGAACACCATATGCATTTTTGTTATCACTTGTCAGCACTCACTTGTCAAACTTTGCCCTCTAGGGAGTTCAACTCCACATGGGCTATTAGACCTTATGTGTAGCATAAGGGGGCACCCTATGTTAATATATTTTTTTACTCGGGTATCATCCACGTGTAATTGTGAATACCAATCTCTCGAGTTATTGAGATCCATAAGGGATTAACATCTCTTAACAAATGTTCTTCCATACACATGGTCTGGAAATCGAACCCCCGACATCGTGCTTAAAAGATTTAAATATTTACTACAGATGCCACACCCTGTTGGTAGCTTATGTTAATATGTGTCGTCAAATTCATGTCCATGTGATACTAACCGCACAATATGGTATCTACAAGCTACCGGTACAGGTAAAAAAAACAGAGAATTTCTGGAAAGATGCTCCTAGCTTCATTGAGATATATACCTCATATTTCACAATGTTAGGATCTGAACCTGATCTGCAGGCACAACATTAACACTGTCCTATGTAAACCTGGTGTTGCTGTAATTTTATGCTTCCTTCCAGTCAATTAAATAACTCATCTTTTAAAATTTATTTTTAGTGATATAGTAGTTAGTTGGTTTAATTTCATGTGTGGCCCTACTAGGAACCGCGCATCTGTCCCAAAAGTAAAAACAAAAAAGCGAGGGACATTCCTTCAGTCTCTTTCATTGATTTCAAGTCCACATCACACATGCAGCAAGCAGAACTGAAAACCGCTTTTATTACTCTCTCTGTGAAATGACTATCTTATGGGAATTCCAAAAGATGCCCCCCTCAAGCCTCAACCCCCCATCTTACTATAAAGTTTTTAGCTAGCTTGACATTAATTTGGGATCGGATAGGAACAAAAATGTTCGGGAATCTATATTCGCGGGTTTTTCACGCATGCAGAAATTAAATAACAGCGGGGTCCTCTCTTCTCTCCTCTGGCCAAAGTAAACGCAGTCTCTTTCTCACAAGTGAACGTGAAATTGCTGCTTTCTAGTTTTACCCTTCTAGTACAAAAAGCCGGCAACAGGTTTCAAAAGGAATCTGAGCTGAGAATGGAAAAAATCAAAATCAGCTAATGAATTAGATACCAAGAAATATATTGACATGACACACATTCACAATTGAAATTGCATATAGAAAAGGGGACACGCAATGAAAACATTCAAACTTGCATAGAACACTTTTTATCTTATCAACAGTGTTGTGGCATAGCTACACAACAAGAAAATTTGCAGACTAGCTATAGAATTAAGCTGTAGAACTTTCCGTAAGTAATACGTGTGACTAATTAGTTGTGAAAATTATTTTATCACTAATTAAAATTTATAATTATTCTGTAATTAATTAATAGCCAGTTTTTTTTTTTAAAAAAAAAACTGTCATGTATGAAGCAACGAGGAATTGGTTGTCTATTTCTATAATTAAAAACCTGTTTGTTTTAGATTGTTTTCAACATAACAGTGTCAAATAGTGCTTAAATCCCACATTCCAATGCACTTTCAACAAAAGGAACTCCCCTCTAGCTTTGGTCAAAATCGATTTTGACCATGCCAAAAGCTAATACAAACACACAGTAATTCATAGGTAGTAGTACTTTCTTTTTTTTTTTTGACTGAAGGTAGTAGTACTTTCTAAAGTGTGTAACTTCAAAAATTGTATGAAGAGAACAAAATTATACATTAACTAACTACACCAAAAAAAACTTGAAATCTAATTAAGCCATATATATAATGCGAAAAGAACTTTCTTTTGCCGATCGAGGACTTGAATAAATGCCCAGTGGTCCTGGCCTGCTTTAGATGAATGTGCGCTTTGTAGCCCTTTTAACTCCAACCTTATCCCGCCTGGGTTTTCAAAAATTGAATCGTGTCTCATTGACTCGTTCATTTTCATTTTTGAAACCTTACTTTTAACAAAAACAAAGTTTGTAAAGTTTGTGGGCAGCTTAATTTGTAGTAGTGAGTGAGTATAATTTGATTCAAATTGTCATTATCAAGACGGAATTATGAGTTTAAGAGAAGTATATACCTATA
The DNA here is from genome assembly GCA_030159175.1 of Glycyrrhiza uralensis. Taxonomy (NCBI): domain Eukaryota; kingdom Viridiplantae; phylum Streptophyta; class Magnoliopsida; order Fabales; family Fabaceae; genus Glycyrrhiza; species Glycyrrhiza uralensis. Next base: position 46,230,646 of record BRZY01000001.1, on the reverse strand, counting down.
TGGGTCATCTCTCCTTATTCGACCTATAACTTAGGATGAAATTAATAGGAAGAAAAAGTGTCACATCACTAAAATAAAACGAATACTGTAAACCTTAGCCATCATACTACAGTAATATTAATTATTAATATGCATGTGTTAGATATTTTCTTGATTGGCATGGACCACATGAATTAGTATTTAATATTTATCATCGATTGGGGGGAAAAAAGTCAGCAGCGGGCAGAGTGAAGAAGGGCTAGCAAAGCAGCGTTTTAACCCAGCAAAATGATTAGGAGATTATATATGCTGTTACCCGTACCCTCTTTTATCCCATAAAACTAGATAATGGACTCGACTGGTATACAAAATAGTTGTAGTGAGCAATAAAAAGATGTAGTACCACCATGTAGTCTATCCAAACTGACATGTCCAACACCCGTTCCAATTTATTCTTTTACCTAAATTTTCAAAAGTGGATAGATGGGTCCAGAGTCCAGACCCAAAACTGAATTATCAATAATCCAAATAATAATAACAACAGCATCAGTAAAACAAAATTTCAATTTAACTAATCTTGAATGGACTTTTGTGAGAAAAATTGTAATCCTTATTAAGGTATATTATTCTCCAAAGTACAGGTTAGGTTAAAATAAAATTTGTGTCCTGCTGGTCTATTTTTGGTAGTTAACAATAATTATTTTGTTATAATAACTGTTACTATATTAGAGAGAAGAATTAATTATTTGAAATGTGAGTGCCTCTGATCTCTATTTATAAGATCAATTTCATTTGGGACCCGGCGTATAGGGGCATTTGAGTTTCTGATGGTTACCATCTTTCTGCAGGCATATGACAAATGAGGGGGCCCTGCCCAATTTGTTGTCATATCCTCTCTGCAACGTGTTCATTGGTTCTCAGAACAATGGGGTCCTTTTGGTCCCTCATATACAAATTTCGTCCTCTTCATTCCCCATTGAATGTTCAAGTTGTGATGTAATGTTATGTTGCACAGCCAGACAAGACAAATTAAACTAACCATACTGCTCTGGAGTGGGGATTCCCTCCACAATCGATTAGGATATGTGGTCTTGTATATACACGTACGGTGTGGATCACCCTGTCTATCTTCCCCATCTCGTTGTGTTAAATGTTCATATGGATTTACAATACTGTGTTTCTATGCAGAAGACCCTACCTTCTTTATCTTGGCGTTTAATGTCAATGAATCAAGGACCCTACCTTCTTACTCTGTTGATGTTAAATGTTAATCCATCAAAATATATGTTCATTGATCAATCAAAGTTTAACATGCATCAGAACACATCAATATCTCATGCCACACAATGAGAACCAAAATTAACTATCATGGAAATTTGGTACTTACATATAAAGAGCAAAATAAATTAAAATAAGCAGCTAGCTAGCCAATAGCACCAGTCATGCTTAATTCACTCAAATGTAAGAGCATTCAAGTTACTGTGTGGCTCGAAGCAGCCTATTGCATGCATTAATTTATCCGTGATTATCACGACAACTTCAAATTCACAAGTACATCATTATTTTCTTTCTACAAAATAACCTTGCGAGGGGAGCCATATTATAGTTAGAGCTCGGGTACACAAGCTCCCCTTCATTTTTTATCTTATTTTTTTAAGACAAGTAAGATTATTGAAATTAAAGAACATGTATACCTTAAAGACTTGGGAATTCATATAGAAATAATATTAACTATTATCCCCTCTTTAATGCTATTTAGAAATATCTGAATATCTAATTGTACTCCATGATAAATCTTTTCCTGCATTAATATCTTCTCTATCTTCAGAAAATAATGCTGCAAAATCTGTTTTCAATTATTTTTAAGCAGCCGTATATGTGTAACTATCTGACAAACTACTTGATCGGTGCAGCAGAACAAACAAGTGAATCGAATCGAGGGCGATTATGCTATCTTTCGGCTAGAGACGTGATGTGAGGTGTTCTCAAACAACATAAAAGATATTAGGTGAGAAGTGCTTGTTGCTTTGCATTAAATTTTGTATTGGTTTTTACGGAACAGACATATGACCTTTGTTTACTTATACAAAGAAGTACCGTTGTATAATCTATTTTCTTTTTTTTTCTTGAAGTAAATTTAAATTAGGAAAGACACACCCCGTGTAAAGTTAAAGAGAAACAAAAATTCAAACTCAAGTATAACTGGTGTGAACGAATGTCTGACCATTTGTGTCAACCCAATTGGTTGTTATATAATCTATTCTACATATAATTTATCCAATAAACCATCATAATCTAGAGATGCAGTATAATACAATTGGGGTTTAATTTTTCCTCATGCATGTAACCAGACACCCTGTTTTGTTTTTATTTTACTCTGTTTAGTAGAGTCAAAATATACTTTTTGTTATCTCTTTTATTTTATTCTGTTCAAATTATTTTTAATATACACTAAATATAAAATAGAATCCATATATTCTTTTTTAACGACCTTTTCACTTATTCACATCCGCCCCACATAACTTGCGGGCTTGACAGATTGGGCAGTGGGCTTAATAAAAAATTAAAAAAATAACTGATAAATAAAAGATAGTAAAATAAACTTTAATTTTTTCAAAAAAATAAATTATAAAAATAAAAAATAAATATATGTGTTGACGACATATAAAGGCTATCAATCTGGTTCTGTTATGAGCAGCTGTTATTCTATTAATTAGATCAAGCTCCTATCAAATTATTAAGGTATACAAAACCTTAATTAAGTACAAATATGGGGCAAAAAAGAAACATAAAAAACAACCTATATACAGTTATACAGATCACCAATCACCACGCAGAGCTACCTAGCTAGCTAGCTGATGATCACGATGACGCATGACATAAGGCTACAGTTTCTCATATCGTATTTAATTTCCTTCTTCTTTCCTTCCACAAAATGCAAATAATTAAAGAGGGAGGAAAACATCAGAGAGAAATGAAAAAGGGGCAACTAAAAACTGTTTTCTTTTGAAATATCATGATCATAATAATATTATAATTAATAAATAAAGCAACCTCTCCTATATATATATATATATTCATGTATATATGATTAATTATCATTATTAATTATTATTACGTGGAGTGAAGTGATAGATATATAGGGAAGTTGAAATTAAATGCCTCCGAAGTCCCTAAGAGAGAAAGGAGTGGTTTTCTCGGGCATGTTTCCGGCGTGACGTAGCCCTAAGGTGAGTGACACGTCACCGGCGGTGGTCCCAAATCTGATGAGTGTGGAGCCGATGTCAGAGGCGGTGGCAGCAGCAGCAGAATTAGCGGTCCCATATTCCGCTGTAACGAAGCTGCCGTGGCGACACGTGTCATCATCATCGGTGGCCAATATTGATGATCTGTTGTTGTGTGGTGGGGGCGGCTGGTCTGAGTCGGAGACGGGTGGCGCCACCTCAGAGGCGGTGGCCATAGTGGTGGTTGCTTGGTTTTCGGAGAACCCTTGTCTATTAATTGCTGCTGCAAGTGATGGGTCGCTTTCGGTGGCATTGATATCGGATCTTTTGCCTGTTGTTGGTAGTGGTGGTGGTGGCGTTGATGCTGTGGTTGGAGTTTGTGCTGCTGCTAGGTGCTGATCACTGTCGTTGCTGCTGCTGCTTTGTTGGTTCTTTTCTCTATTATCTAATTGATCTGCTGCTGCTGCTGCTGATGATCCCTGTTCTGCTTCTTTAAGTTCTTGTTGGTACATATCTTCCACCATGGGTTTCCACAAACGAACCCTGGCATTAATGAACCAGTTTGATACCTGCAGAAAACATTATATATTCACGTTCAATATCCATCCATCCATCCCCTGCCCCTGATCAGTATATAATTGTAGATGCCTTTTGTAATCATTTACTTGCAGCAGTATAAAGGGTATACATCTCATCAATAACTCTACTGCTACAAAGTTTTAAATGTGACTGAATTTAAAATAACAATTTATGGTGTTGGAAGTACATTATTCTAATCCAAATATTATATATGCATGTATATATGTGCAAACACATGGCCATTTCCATATATTGATCACAAAAAGGAATCATTTTTCCATACATCATTTTGATTTAACACATATTAAAAAAGTAGAAATTAATATGCATGTGCTTGCCACAGAATTGGGATTTATTAATTTAAAATAATGGAACAATATTGGCATGCAAAACCCGAGCCATGCAATTGATATTCACCTTCAGTTTTATATTTCAAACAAATGTTGAAAGTACATATACATATATATATGTTATCCATTTTAATAATTAAATAATATTATCAGCACTAGGAAATTAAAAAGGAAACAGAAAGGATTACTTTCTGCCTCCATTCTGTTTGTCCCTCTATCATATACACAGTATCAGAAAGATTTTTTTCACACTGTTAAGCATGTATATGTATATATATACACCATGTAGAAAAGATTATAAAGATATAAAGTGAAGAGATAAAAAGCATGTAAAGTGAACGAAAAAAAAGAGCAAGAATTCTAGAATTTTTCCTCTTACACTTTGTTTTACACCTTATTTATTTTCTCTATATTTTTCTTTTTTTTTAATTTCTTTATCTCTTTTCTAGGTGTAGAAATTGAGTGTAAAAAATATATGAGAGTTCCTACATAAAAAGCTAGAGTGTGAAAAAATTTCAGGGGTTGTGTTGAGATTAGGCTCCGAAATATCTTCTGTATGCTTGGTGTGACATACAGGACAACGAAATGACAGATCTGATATGAATGATAATGCAATTAGTAGTATATATCAGCAGCAGTTTTTTTGTTAGAAGCTAGGGACAGTGTTTATGCGTCTATGGATTCCAGACTGTGTAGTCCTTCCCCTATCACTGACTATTATAGGGTGTAGGCATACATATATGTAAAGGGTAGGGGAGTTCACAGGTGTTTTTATTCCCTTTAATCACTTGTGTTCAAATGTAGTAGTAGCTTTCGCAGAATTTGGTCTTTCAGGAAATACAAGGTACAAAAACCATTAAGAAGATACAGGAGGAAAGTACTACTGTTTTGTGGACATTAATTAATGATTAAAGAAGAACGTGCCAAAATCAAGATTGCATCTCTTATCTTATGGGAACAGATATATTCTAATTAAACTAACTAGCTGATTATGTAAAACAAAAACGAAAAATAAAGGAACAGACTGAGTTAGCAGCAGAGAAGTTGCATGAATACGTAATATGATATGGCATTAATTGGCTGACAACAGAGGGCATAAACTTGAACGGAATTTACCACGATGAGGAGATTATAATATCTGGAAAAGATCATTTATTTCCCTTATTTATGGTCCCCTACTGTGTAGTTGGGTGAAGTGAAGCCAATTGATATGAGAGAGAAAGTGGCGAAATTCGAAAACAGCTACTCCCTCCGTTTCAAAACTATAGCTTTTTAAGGTTAATGCACACAAATTAAGAAATATTTAATGGAAGTACAATATAATTATAGATAGACTAAAATACCCTTATTTAATGGAAGAGTATTTATGACAAATTATCTACAAATCTTTATATTATTAATGTCAACTACTCCCACTAATAGTTATTAAATAAGGGTATGAGTGGAAAAAAATAATTAATGATACTTTGGAATTGTAAAATTGCAATAGTTTTGAAACAAAAATAAAAGGCTAAAAGAGCTATAGTTTTGAAACGGAGGGAGTAGTAACTTTCAATTTTATTTTATTTTTGTCTGAGAAAAGCAGCAAAAACAGCAAACTTTCATGTCTCATTGCTTCTGTACTTAAGCCTGCCCTTTCAATTTCAGAATTTATATTGCCATGAAGGATGGAACATCTCAATTTCAAAACTTATGTCAAGAAGGAAAAAGAACCCCAAACACACTAGACATGCATTAAAAAAGGAAAAATAAAAAAAATCATTTTTATTTTTCAAAAAAAATAAAAAGAATGAGGGAAGAGAGAGAAACAATAAACCCCACCCACGTTGCTGTTTGTGCTTTGTCCGAGAAGGGAAGAGAAAAGGCAGAAAAAACCAGAGAAACAAAACCCCAAAACCATGAAAGTTGCATCTGTACTGCTGGTCCCTTCTCTTCCCTTCCCTCTATATATATCTATCTTTCTTTCATTTTCTCATGTGGTCCGTGCATGTAATTAATTAATTAATAATTAATTTACAGAGGGTATCAAAAAGAAAAGGAACATAACACATTATTGTCTCATTCTAATTCTCTCACTCTCAAGTCATTTAACTATTGTGGTGGAAAGCAAAGAGTGGAGGGGATCACTACGAACCTGATTTCTGGATAGACCAGTCTGTCGTGCCAACAGATGCTTATCAGCATCGCTTGGGTACCTGAGAAAGAGACCAGAAAATGACATCAGACAGAGTCCTTCCCTTCCCCTCCCCTCCCCTTGAACCGTATAAAGAGACACCCCAGCTTTCTCTGTACCCCTTGTATAGCTGACCATCAAAAAACCTTTCTCTCTCTGTCCCTTCCCTTCCCTGGGCGTGACAATCTATGAGACAACCCAAAGAAAGATCTACGTCCTATCCTACCAGCTGCCATGTTTCAGAACTAAAGTGGATCGCTGTACACACTGCACCACTCCCCCACCCCCCCCCCCCCTCTACTCACGCGCGCGCACACACTTAATTAATTAGCTAGGCCCTTGTGGAATTGTTGCAGTTAAAACAAGAGATGCCTACATTACATGCATGATGTGTTGTATAATATGATATCTTTACAGCTTTTAACTACTGGCGAGCTAGCTTACATATCCCAAAGAACTCTGCAATATTAGTGTGTACATATATAATGGCTTTTAGATTCTCTCTTCTTTGGGTACTCTTTCCCTCTGCCACTCCTTTTCCCCTCTCTGTTAATTAACGGAAGCTGTTCCTGTATACTTTTCTTTCCAAGTTACTGATCATCACGGCATCTATCGTAGTGTGTGTTTTGTGCTTTTTCACAATTTTTAAAACCATGTATATTCATTCTGTCTTGCAATCATTAACTGCCTTTTCTCTTTTCTTTTCTCAACTCTAATATACTATAGTAGTCACCTGAAATGAATTAGTCAAGATTCTACTTTTACTAGTTATCTTACCCTAACTAATAGTAATAATAATAATAATGATGATGATGATGATTAATGAGAGAGAGAGAGAGAGAGAGAGCGTACGGATGAAGGAAATGCTCGAAAAGCCAGGCTCTCAAAATGTTGACAGATCGTTCAGGCAAACCTCTCTGGGGTCGCCAAGCTTCCTGTTCCATTATCCCCATCTGGTGGAACGCTCTCTGCTGTCTTAAGCTTTGTTCAAGAAGCTTCAGCCTTGGGGTCTCTCCTTTGGTCAAGCCTGTTGTCCCCACCCCATCTTTCTCTCCCAGCAACTCACAACTGTGCCTCAGCTGCGCCGTTATCGCATCCTTCAGGCACCGGAAATGGCGAGACATTGCCTTCTGAGCCAGCGCCGTGTACGGAACCGCAGCCCCAAATCCCATCACCAGGTCGAATGAGTTCACCACCATTTGCATTTGCTCGCAGTAGTGGCTGTATCTCCTGTCCACCTGTAAAAACACACACCCCATCACCAACAACAACAACAACCACCACCACCTCTTTATTCAAAAAGTACTATTGACTCAAATGAATCATCATAATATTGTAATTATTAATTAGTGATTTGTTAAGATGCAAAATGTTGAAAGAGACATTTGAAAACGGGTGGTACAAGATGGATACCGTGCATGCATGTGATGTTGCCATTTACTCATATCATCCATTGTGTGGTTTTTTTAAAAAGCTGGATAGGATGGACCAACTAAGATAAAATAAATTAAGGAATTAAAGAAATAGAAGATATGTATTAGTATGGTTAAGAATATGATAATATTATATGGGGATTGATTGATTAACCCATATGCAAATAGTGAAACAAAAACAGTCGTGTTCGTGTGTGTGTGTGTGTATAAATGTCCTCAACTTCCAATCATTTTTAATTATTTGAATTTGGTGAGACATTATATTTTTCTTTCGGGATTTATATATAAACACCGATTGAACCCGCTTTTTCTAAAGGTGTACTAATTTTACAGATATAGCATAAAAAGCTTTTTTTTTTTTTAAAATGACATGAATATGGGGATAGGTACAGAAAACTTTTACTGTGAAATGTGAATGCGAATGAAGAATGTGCTCGATCGTGTTTCTTTCCGTGTAAACAAATGAAAAAAAGAAAAAGAAAATTAATTTCGGAAAACAATTAAGTGAAGAAAAGACCATTCTCCCGATTCCTCCCCGGAAGTCATCTCAGATATTAAGAATGGCTATCACTGCAAAATTTCTATGATGGGTATGGATATGAGGGGACAGTGCTTTTCTAACAACTCGCTACGTGATATGATATGATATGATATGATATACATATGATTGGGAGAGTGCCTTCCTTCTAGCTGTTTGGTCTGTCTTAATAATTAATCAGAAGAAACGTCGCTTCTTGATTGACGTATTGTATTCTCTTCTAATGGTATGGTATAGTGTCTCGGTTTTACACTTTCACCAAACTTTTGTTTTTTCAAAACAAAAAATTTAAAATTAAACTCAAAATACCATAAAAATGTTTCTTCTCAACACCAATCGAATTGGAGGATTAAAGAAATGATCGAGTTTTGATTAAAATAAGGATATCAAATCAAATCCTTACCAACTACTAGTCCTAAGGGGGGTGGGGTGGAACCCTACTAATACTATAGCAGCCGGCTTTTGCCTTTCTGAAATTCAAGATACTCGCTAGAAGAAGAAGACTGTGTTTTATTAATTGATTAAATAAAATAAAATAAATAAGAAATTGGTAGACCTTGACTCTTGATGAATGAGAGAGGGTGAGAGAGAGAGAGAGAGATTACATGCCTCGTCAAGCATTGCTACAAGTTTGACCTTCCTTCTCTGATGCTCAATCCTATCAGCCGGTGACAAAGGAGGAACCTCTTTTGATGAAGACGAAGAAGCACCAGCACCACCGGGAGGATTGGAATTAGGGTTTGAGAGCTGCCTACTGAACTTGTTCTTCTTGAATTGACCCCTCCCAACACTGCAGAACTCTTCCAGCAATTCCTGAGCAGCCTTCACATACTTCGAGTTCCTCAGCACATTCACAACGCCTAACGATGAGGACGACGATGATGGAGCTGCAGCCCCAATTAACCCAACATGTACTCCCTGGTGGTGGTGGTTGTGTCCTATGATTCCCCCTTGTTGTATATGGTGATGAACCCCGAGATTATTATTATTCTTATAAGGTCCACCACCACTACTTCCTCCTCCTTGATTATCGTAATATAGAAAACCACCGTCTCCCATCCTCAATTCCTCCGAGTGGTGGTGTTGCAAGGAAGAGGAGAGGGACAACGAAAGACCTTGCCCTTCAACATTAACAGTACTTGCAATCTCAGGCTGCGCGGGGTGGTTGTTGTTGTTGTTCAGTTGGTGGTGGCTCGTGGTGGCTCCTGCAGCTTCTTGAGCACTCCAAGTGAATTGACCAAAAGACCCTCCTCCTAAGCCTTGCAAGGGGGAGGCAGTGGAAGGAATGTTTGGGAGCAACATGTGGAGAGTAGAAGGAGGAGGGGAAGGGGATCTGGTGGTTTGCGGGTTCATGAGAAAAAGCTGCATGGCAGCTGCTGAGTCGGCATTAATGTTTGACATCTGATGATGATGATGATGATGATGATCAAGTATGCTGCTGCTACTGTCACGGCTATTATTATTATTCACACTGCTACTCTGATGATGATTCCCTTGTCTGTTTCCGTACCACTCGCTGGAACTCGCCACTACTACACCCTGTGGTGGCCGCGTGGTGGAGGATTGAAACGTCGTCGTCATTGCTTGCTGCTGCTGTTGCTCTATCAATTCAGCTGCCGTGGCTGTGGCGCCCGGAGGGAAATTGAACATCTCCGATAACATCCCGGTGGTTTCATACACTGCCGGTACTTCCTCTTCTATGCCTATTAGTGGCGGCGGTGGGGGTGGGTCGAAGCCTTGCACCCTCACTTTGTCCCTTCGAATCTGTTGCTGTTGCTGTTGCTGCTGCTGCTGCGTGGTGGTAGATCTCTCGAATCCCCCGTTATTCGAGAAGGAGAAGATTCCCTGCTGCTGCTGCTGCTGTTGCTGGTGGTAATCTTGGGACATAGAATTGGAAGAATTATAATGAAATTGAAGGCGGTGTGTCTTTGAATGTGACGAAGGAAGTGAGTACCGCGGTGTTGCTATTCCCATGTTAATAACAGCATCATCTTCCTCGACCTTGTTATACCGCTTTCAAATAATTGAATTAATTGGAATTGGATCAGTAATTATAAGGATCCGCCGCCAGAATAACCAAATCTGACAAACAAACAAACACCAACATTCATCAAGTCAATTTATTATATATACATACATACATACATACATACATACATACATGGCAGTGGCAGTGGCAGTGGCACAAGCACAACTAGTGGAAATGAAATAAAAATCTAAGGGAATTAGAGAAAGAGAGAAAAATGGATTTATATATATAGGATCGAGAAAGAGAGAATGGATATATAAAACAGGCTCTAGCTAGCTAGGCCCCCATCTCTTTTCTTCTCACCTAAATGGTAATTTTCCTTTCATCATTTTCAGCTTAATTTGTTTATTAATTATTTATCAGCATCTCATCTCATCTACTTATACATACATATATATACACACATGTTGATGTAGTACCTCTTTAGAGCTGAAGAGTATGAAAGGATGTTGTAGAGCTCTCAGACATCGTTTTCCCTTCTGTGGTATTGAAAGCTTCTTCAATTCCCTTCTCTCTCTCTCTCACAGGCACACTCACATATGCACTCTCTCTCTCTTGTCGCTCTGTCGTCTCTTTCTTTCTCTTTCGCTCCTTTTCTTTCTCTTTGTTGCTCTTTGCAGTAAGTGTGTCTTTGCAATCACAACCCTTGTGGAAAAAGAAATATGGAAGAAGTTGCATACACAATATTATTTTAAAATTAAAAATGGAGAGGCTTCGTGGGGGGATTCATATATCTCTCTCTCTCTCAAATAAACGCAGTGAGAGAAGAGAGAGAAAGGTGTGAGGAAAGGGAAGCGGTCGCTGTTCTTCCTCTTCTTCGATCTTCACCACCTCCTTTAATATTTTTTTCCCCCACCAATAATGTCTTTATATATTTTCATTTCTTTTTCCAAATTCTTCTGTATCACACAAATTTAACATATATTCATGGTATGGAATGACAAGAATGCCCTTGAAAAATAAAACAATGGGAAAGAAAAATACTCTCCAATTCTCAACTATAAGACAATAATAGAGATGTAACAGTTTTCCCCCCTTTTTCTAACAATATTTCATTCCAAACAATATTTCATTACAATAATTATTTTTGGTCACTCACATATTTTTAATATTCATTTAATATATTTTTTTTTTTTTTTTATCATATCACTTTTTTATCACATTTATCGCTACTTTCTATTCTATTTTTATATTTCTCTAGCTAGTTGTCTAAAAATCATTTTTCATTTCCTTAATATGATTGATGACGAAGACAATATATCAACGGACCATTGGAATCCATCTTAATGAAAAATATTTTCTGAAGATTTTATTCGGGTTTCATTTGGTGTTTGGTACCATAAAATGTCCATAATGCCATCGGAAGTGTTGGATTTTATTGTCATTTGAATACGTCCTATGGAAAAATTATACGGAATAAAATAAAGATGAGGTCAGTACAAAGTCATCTTAATGATCCAAACTACCCCCAACTTTTTGATTGCTTTGGAATGACCGTAATGCCCTAGAGAAATCATTGCTGATAATAAGGCTCATGAGTCCCACAAAAGGCGAGGACAGTGGGGTCATTTCAATTGCTAAAAATTCAATAATTAATAATTAATAGGCCAAGGGAGATAGGAGGAAAGTAGAGGAGGGAAAGAGAGAGCGATTGATAAATAAGGAAGGCTAGAGGAAGAGGATGGATGGCACGTGCCATTGGATCGGCAAAACAGACAAGTTAGGTTTAATTGTATGGGAGACATAGTTTCTGAAAAGCACCCATAACCGCTTTAAGGTTTGGCGCTGTCACTGATGGCCATGTTCATTTTCCCTTTTGGTGAAGCCTTTGATTTTTACAGGTGTTTTTTATGTTTCGCCTTCTTTTACTTGCATTTAGCTATCATCTTGGAGTGGTGTTAGGTGTTAATTTTAACTTCTAATCATTCATACGCTAGTTACCGATTGAATAGAGGAAGGCACACACATTTATCAACGTTGTTGTGAATTACTTCCTCTATTTTAAAATAAGTGATATTTAATTTTTTACAAGAATTAATAAAGCAATAAATAATTTAATCAGTGGAAAATTTTTACTAAATTACCCTTGTTCTCTTTCTCAATTTCTATAAATACACTATTAAGTATTTTCTCCGTTCAAAGAAAATTGGATTAAGTGACGTTTTAGAGTTTAAAAATGAAGCATTAATTTTTTATTCCTATTTTATCCCAAATAAATAATAATCTTGATGGTTTTTGAACACTACTTAATAGTTTATTTACAGAAATTGAGAAAGATAATTTAGTAAAATTTTTCCATTTATTAAATTAATTATTGTTTTCTTAATTTTTGTACAAAAAGTCTTAAATATCACTTATTTTGAAATGGAGAAAGTATAGTACTATAAAAAACTATCACATTTATTGGGCAAAGTTCAAATCATTTTTTTATGTTTCATTGAAAACTGAAATATATAGAGAATAAAATATACCGTTCCTCAAACTTTTCCAACTAGTAAAAAAAACAAAAAAAAACAAAAATTGCCTATTCTATCAAACCACTAAATTTGGCCAATCATTCACGCTGAAAAATGGACCCCGAGCTCCGGTGTCGAGATTGAGGACCACTCCGGTTGAGATGTGAACCCCCTTCCTTTTGGTGATAGGTCCCCCTTCTTATAGTATGCCTGGGTGTTGATCTTTAGTAGTTTGTTGTGTAGATCATGATGTGATCTTATCCTAATATGTTCTTATCCTGGTGTGATCCGTTGTAACTGTTTCATATATGATCAGTCAGAATAGTCATAGGTTGGCTCATATTAGAATGAATCGGCCCAGACTGGTGTGGCCATGGTCGGCCCAAAATCCGAACGGTACAATATCAAATAAGAGAAAGTGTATTCATTTATCTTTTTGCTATTAATCTAAAAAGATTAGTTCCTTATTTCTACAAAATTAATTGGTTGGTGTTTTCCTTGTAAATTATTTAAAAAGCACATGTTTAAAAAATATCTTTTTTTATAAGCAAAATACAATTAAAGCAGGGCAAAAAGCACAAGGTGTGTCCGGCCCGCATAAACGAAACAAAAGTCAAGATAACAAACACCCCCACAGGATCATCCCTAAAAAATAAATAGAATTTTAAAAAGTATTTTTTTCAGTAACCTACATGGTCTCAAAGAGGTCCCAGAACATTTGCCAAAGTAATTCCTCAGTAGCCCATCAGTCTCAAATGGATACTTAACCAGTATTTCTCCAATAAACTATATGGTCTCAAAGGGGTACCTGACATGCCTGAAATTTTCCCAGTAACTCATCAGTCTCAAAGGGATACTCAATAAAATGCTATTTATATTTACACCAATAAACCCTTATCAAATACATCCCAGCGGGTTTAAAAAATATCTTTACAATATGATTGCATAATTATTTTAATATTTTAGTGAAACGCATGCTTTCATATAGGTTCCCAATTGGAAATGATGTCATGTCAAATTTCTCTTAATAGTAAGCAGTTCGGGTGGCATATTGATGTGCTATAATTCCCCATGTGAAAAATGCCGATCAGTTGATTGATGTGTTGCCATCGATCCAGATCCTAAAATAAGCTCACATACAATATTTCACCCATTGATTGTTAATCAGATCTCCATTTTCCCATATTCCAAAACTGATAACATCGGGTTCATATGTTGTCCTTATATTACCTGGCTATATCTCTAAGACAGCTTCAAGTAGAAATTATAGAAATGAGTTTAAGGAAGCATACAGATATATGCATGTCTTTTCTTATTGGGAGAAAGAGATTTATTATTATTAAACACACCAATCAGAAAACAAATAATATAATCACCCGACTTTTGCTGAAAATCAAGACAAAAAAATAAATTAATCTTAGTGATATATAGTTTTGAGACATAATATGATTTTAATGAGGTGAAAGAGAAGAGAGAAGATTAAAAAATAATTTTTAGAATTGTAAATAAACACAAATTAGAACCTGTTTCATATAAAAAATCTCTAAAAAAATAATCACTAAATTATTTTGTATGAAAATCACTTTTTTTAAACCGTAACAAGCAGACCATTATTAAACATGATCATATATAATATCACATGATTTAATATATAGTTGGATCATTTAATTTTGAATTCTACAAAAAAATTATTAATTTGTGTAATTATAAGAATTTGACATTTAATATCAATTAATCACGTCTCTTTCACATTTTAGTAATTTAAATGTTAATTACTAGACGATGAGAAGATTTCAAGGACCTAATTTAAAAATAATGAGGGGAATTAATAGGAGGCGAGGAAATAACTAGTTTTTTTTGTTGCAAATAATCAATTATATAGATATATATATATATATATAAACAATCAATATTTATTATACTATAAGGAAGAAGAAAATTGTATGATTATCTAACATATGTTTATGTCAATTAATTAAAGTAGTTGACGTTTACAAACAACCTTGATATATATATAAAGTGTAGAATATTTCCACAAGATTTAATACACATTGATTGAGTTCACCTTACTTAAGCCATAGATAATATAAATATTTAAGAATCTTCAATTCTCGACCCTTTGGAGCTAACTATGGTTAACTTAAATCAATACTAGCTAATTTTATATTTAGCAAAAAGATCTCAATGCTAGACGGGTTCCATCGGAAGTTCAAAAATTATAAATAAAAACACTATTTGATTAATAAATGGCATTTTGTTTTGTTCCTTGGATTGCAAGTAGGATTATTGAATACGGAAATGGAAGAGAGTAGGAATTGTCTTCTTTCAAATTGCGCAACTAACTAGCAACACACCTAGCTATAGCTCTGTAACCGCAAGACTCCAATTTACTACTCATTACTCAAATTAACACTCAATTGAGAGGGGGAAACGGAACACGTACTTTGCTTTTCTTTTCCAACTGCAAATTAACCTGACTGAATGAACAACAAATTGACAACCCAACCTTCTTCCCCTCTCCCTCCATTTCTCTCCTAACTGTCCTCTTTCTGGTGATGTCACGCGAATCCCACCCTCTCCCCCCGCCCTCCTCACACGTACGCACCGGGTCCCACTTCATCATTTGCCTGCACAAACCTAATTATGCTCACGTGCCAAAGTCGGCTTCGCACGTGTCTCCAGTTTATGCATGCTGATATCACTTATAAACATTAATAATTTATTTTGTCGACGACGTTCCTCCTTTTTCTTTTATATTATTATTATTATTTATTAAGTAGTTAGTTTAATTTCTTTTGTAAGTAAGGATTGTTTTTAAAGTTTCACGTTCTAGTTGCAAGTGCCGCACTGCTTTGGGAAAGTTGGGAGGAACAGGAACCACCCCTTTGTTTTAGGTGGTTAAATAAACAAACTTTTTAAAGTCTAAAAGGCCACATAGCATTTCGCTGTACCCACTTTGCCTTTTTGGCAGCACTACGTGATTTTGTTTCAAGCGAGAAGCTATATAGCGATCGAAACTCACCCATCGATCTACATATATTTACCTTTTAAATGCAACTCGCACACACGCACAACCCCTAAAGTATACACTGAAGCATAACATCAAGCACCTAAGTTGCTTTGTTTTATTTTTGTTTTTTAGATAAAGCCCACATCAATCAAATCTATCGTGGAATGTGTGTACTGCGCTGGTACCATTACCTTGTCCTCTTATTTAAATATATATTTAATTATTTACTAGTATCTGCTTAGATTTGGGACCAAAAGCTGGTGTTTGCTCAAATTCATGCACATTCTGATGGCGCTGTCTTTCAATTTCACAACCCAGCTGATTGATGGCTTTGTTTATGTGTGCTTGCCTCCAACTCCAATAACATTGCTATCGAAATTTTATTAATATAAAAAACGAATGTATGTATTTTAATATATATATATGCATGAAATATGGATTGTTATAGATATATAGAGAGAGTATGATGGGGATGTTGTGACTTGTGGATGATAATAAATGTACCAATCCGTGAGTGTGTGTGTGTGAGCGAGCATCGATATATATAACACATCAATATTACTACAATGTGATAAAATTAAAATTATTGGAGAAATTTGATATTATTAGCTTATGTTTATTTATATATACGTTCACTTTATGTTCTTTTCAAATATATCAAATTTAAAAATATTTTTTATTACTACTTATCTATCGTTTTAAAAGTTCAAGAAATACATAATTTTCATTACTATATATATAATAATTTTTTTTAAAATTACCATATTAAATCGATAAAACAGATAATTATAGAAAAATAACATATTAAAATAATAAAAGATGTATTGAGAAATTAAATATTAATCTTGATAAAAATGAAAACAACACTTACAAAAACCCAAGAATTATGTCAAGAGAAATGAATTTCTATACAAAATTGACTTCCACAAAAAGTACGAACTTAATTACATGTTTAATTTTTATTTTTGGCTTTCTACGTGATTTTAGTAATTATTTCCCGTTGTGTATCTGTTTTAATTAATAATTGGTCAATTTAAAATTGTAATTTTTCATTAAATATCTTTCGTCCCGAATAGTACTCCCTCCGTTCCATAATAATAGTTCTTTTAGAAAAGTAAAAATATTCCGAAATAATTGCTATTTTATTTTTTCAATTATACATTAATTATTATTTTTGCACTTTTATCACAAACAATGTTTTTTTAGAGTGTTGCATTGGTTTTTAACAACATAAATAATAAGGCTAATTTGGTAAAATTGTTACCGCCATTCATTCGTTTATTGCATTTCTTAATCTATGTAAAAAATACATTAAAAGACTATTATTATGAGACGGGAGGAGTATCTCCCGTGTCAAAGTGGCTAGTGAGGGAGTACATCTTTCCAACCCCACGTTTTATTAAGACTGTATATGATGTGCATCACATTAATAACTAAGTGGCCTTCATAGAAAAGCCTATTTGTGTTCATCGTTAACTTAATTTGTTGAAAAATTTGCTGATTATTGTTGTTACACGTAGTACCTAGTTTTGCCGCAAAAATTTGCAATAACTCATTTCCTCTTTTATTCTTTGCGCCATATATATACACACACGTTGTTAAGTAGTAATTGATCGTACTTTCCAAGGAGATGATATCATTAAAGGCCAACAGGAAAAGGAAACTGCACCCTTATATACTTGGAAATGGATAATTCGTTTAAAGCGTCCATGTTTATATTCTTTAGTTTTTGGGTGAAGGCTAAGAGTCCGTTAACTAATTAACTTCATAAAATAGTATCGCATATGGTACCTTTTTCCTTAAAAAAATAAGAACAGATATAAGAAATCCTTTGAGATATCCATCACTATAATTGAGAATTTTGTATAATATTACAATATATGCTTCTTATTTATCAGCTAATTAATAATTATCTTCAGTTAACAGGCCTGTATAATTAATTTCTTCTTCTAATTACTTTTTTTTTGGTGGGTTCTTCTTCTAATTACTACTCCCTCTGTTTCAAAACTATAGCTCTTTTAGCCTTTTATTTTTGTTTCAAAACTATTGCAATTTTACAATTCCAAAGTATTATTAATTATTTTTTTCCACCCATACCCTTATTTAATAACTACTAGTGGGAGTAGTTGACATTAATAATATAGAGATTTGTAGATAATTTGTCATAAATACTCTTTCATTAAATAAGGGTATTTTAGTCTATCTATAACTATATTTTACTTCTATTAAATATTTTTTAATCTGTATACATTAACCTTAAAAAGCTATAGTTTTGAAACGGAAAGAGTACTAACAAGTAGTAATACAACAAAAGGTAAATGGTTCAGAATCTGTAGTCATCATGTTCACTTATCCTTTGCATATGTATCGTCGACACTAATTTACTGGCAAGACATATATAGCTATTAGACAGAGAAACACCTATAGATACTAGGTCCCCAACACCTCAGCCCTCACGATTAACCCCCGACAATCAATAAATGCATGTGCATGGAGGATCCTGCTTTAATTTCTGGGGGTGAGCAAAATTAACACTCTATTTGATTTAGGAAAGAAAGTGCGAGGAAAGAAAATAGAAGAAAAGAAAATGGAAGAAAAAATGTAGAATATAAAATGAGAAAATTATTTAATTGTTTGGTAGAAAAGAAAATAGAACAAAAGAAAATAAAAACTTTTCTCTTCCATATATAGTTTGATTGGATAGAAGGTGGGAGAATAGAAAATACAAAAATGTTACACACACCCCAGCACACACCCCAATTCCCTAGTTCACTCATTAACATTGGGTGGTGTGTGGTGGTCCATGTAACATAGCCGTAGAAAATAATATATTTGTAAAATGACAAAAAAATGGTATTTTATTTGAAAATTTAAATCTATTATCAATTACCAATTGGATTGGTCCGTTAATATGATTTAATGATGACACTTTTATGATCAAATTTTGTGACATTCGTGGGGAAGGATGTGATTTGCTCTTTCACCCCTAGAATCCACTATGGAGGATATTCTAGTTACAGCTAATGTAATAAATGTAGCTTGCGTAATATCTTTCTAAAATGTAACCATATAGATAGATAGATTAGATGCGGTATCTCTCATATGTCACCGCCCTATACCTACACATTTCACCTTTCATGGTGTCAAACATCTGATACTACGTTATTTTCCCCATCCGTGTTCAATTAATTTACAGTTTAGCCTAACATTTTCTGATCAGTGCATCATTCACTGCAATAATCAATACCATCAGCGATTTCCCACCCTGTGAAAATGGCAACGGAGAAGTGAGGTTAATTTTGTGGTTGGTTTTGGGTGCAGCGCGCGAAATGTGGGTAGCGACTGAGTTATCAATATTGAGAGGCGAGTTACAAATTGAGAGTGTGCATGTATTTGATTAACATGGACAGTGACTTGGTTAAGACTTAAGAACTTGTTAGTGTGATGCCTGTCGTGCCACCATTCTACAATTGGTTGGTGTGTTTGTGTTCATATATTGTTTGCGATATTGATGGTAGCTGCTTGCTAATATTGCTAGGTAGTGTATTTTACGAGGGGCAAGAGTTTATCCTTTAACTGCTCCGAGAAGTTTTATTTTATAATCTAATAATGGCTTTTTGGCTTGATTACAAGCCACGTTGACTGAATTAATTATACGTATATATGGCTGATGATTCTTTTGTTTTTTTATAATAAAAAATAAAATAACTAAAGGGGTAGTACAAGATATTCCAACTCATTAAAATCAGTTTAATCCACTACTTTTCCCCACATAATAAATTTCAAAGGTAGATAGATGAGGTTTTGAGCCTTTCCGTCAGTTTATCCGAATTGTCCTCTCTATGCACCCTAGTAACTGAGAAATGTCACTATTTGCTGGAAAAAATTATGTCTGCTGTCACTGTTATGTCATCATAGCAAATTGCAAGGATAGATAGTGACCTCAGGTCCCGACTAACTTGTCTTCAGATTTCGAATCATAACTAATTAATTTTTAATTACTTTTTCATTACCTTCTTAATTGAAGTTTTAGAAGAATATCATTCCTTTCTTTTTAATTATTATTAAAATATAGATCTAATAATCAATAAATGTAATTAATATTCTTATTTATACTATAAAATTACTTTTTTAATTTCATAATGTGTATTTTATTGTTTAATTTCTACAATCTGTTATCTATTTCTAATTCTAATTACCTCTTTTATTCATTAATTAATTAATTAATTAAAGACGAATTTCATATTTCTTTCATATCTAATTTTTGTTGCTAATTCAGTTTTCTTAGTAGTATTGATTATTTCACCAAAGATGCTGGCGGATAGTTAAAGTTTGATATGCAAATGCAAAATATATTGGATGAATATCCTTAATAAATCGGCAATCGTACATGATAGATGTGCAAATATTGATGTTATGGAGAGCAAAACAAGCTGCTCAGAAGTGCAATCGTCGATAGGCCAGTGACAAATTAAAGCTGTCTTTCCTCAAAGATTGTCTGATGATAGTCACGACAAAGTAAAATCAGCCCTTAATTAGATAGTGATCAGAATTATACACAAAAAACGAGCTTCCTTTTTCTTTTTTCTTTCATTTTTAAAATGCCCCTTCGATGGAGAATTGGAGATATATATGCCGTCGTCACCCGGAGTGTTGGTATGGATTCTTAAATATGCATGACATTATTTGAACACATCGATCCAATATAATAATAAAGAAATGAAACTAATTTGTAAAAGGCAAAATTACAAAGTTGTATATATTACAGTTATATATTTAATTTGTGTCTGTTTTGATGTCCATTTATAATTTATTATGCTTGAAATGACAGTAAACAAAACAAAGAATAAAAATAAAAGCAGATAGATGACAAGAAAAAGAGAGAGCTAAGAGAAGCAATAACTAAGAAAGAAAGAAAGAAAGAAAGAAAAAATAAAAGAGAAAAGAGCAAGGGGAAAAGTACAAAAACAAACTAATGTACGAGGAAGCGTCAACGCCAAATTGTAACTGTGTCTTTTTTTCCCAATGGAGATAGAAAAAGAAATTATGCAAAGCAAAAGGGAGAGCACGACAAAAGGAAACTCATGATCACTAGTCACCGCCATCCACTATTACTTCACACTCCACCACAGCCTCACAAATCGTGTCCTTTTTCTCTATGAATCTAATCTATTTGTATATGTGATAAAACTGATCGATGATAAATAAAATGCCACTTCCATATGCATATTTGAAAATAATTAATGGGGGTATGGTCCCTCCCCATCTCATATCCTTTCCTTTTCTAGATGCTTCCCCTTTTTCTCTCCTTGCTTTCGAGCACACTTAAATTTACATGAGCTATTGTTTTGGGGCGTGACCACTTCCTCACTCAAGCTCTCGCTACTTTGTTTACTAGATTTTCGAGTTTTGACCTAATCATTTGTAGTACTAATGCCACCTTTTGCACCTGGCATGTCCATATATGAACGTGCCCTTTTTCTCTGTCTTGGACCCTTACTTTCATTTTTGGTCTTTTGTGTGTATTGTAATACTAATCAATTAATAAATTAGCTCTAATTATCTAAGAAGAAGAAATGAACTAGTAGCTGTATATTCCATTGTTTTTTTTTATAAGCGCCTGCATATTCCATTGTTATACCCTGATCAGCTAGCTAATTGGTCAACCGAAGTCCAAGACAAATTAAGAACAATATGATTCAATATTGGTGATGGATGTGGTCCTACAATGATCGATCAGGTCTGACTCAGTTCAGTTAATTAAGGTGCAACGATAGAAAACCGAACATAAGATAAAGGATGATTTACCGAAGTACCATGTACATATATAACATAACATATAATGAGAGGCATCGTTAGACCGTTGCACCCAAGTATTTTTAGCTATTAATTCTTCCTTTGTACAATAAATAGTATGATGAGAAATGGGAGAGACCAATATATATAAAATAGAGTGCAAAAGATGTTCTACTGCCAACGACCTAGCTAGACACAGGTTATTATATATTTTCCCGCAAAATAAAGCTTTTTCTTTTCTATTCTTTTCTGTTTTCACTTTTGTTTGTCTGCAGAAGTTCTAAAATTAAACATGTTAATTAGGTGCGACAAAAAAATCGGTTTTGCATTTTGAATACGCTTAACAAGCTAGTTAGAACAACTTTGTTTTTCCTACTTAAGCTAGCTAGAGCCTAATCAAACTTTATAGCTACATAATAATGGAAGGAGGTTCTTTAAATTCATATGTTGAAGTCATAAATAACTACAATACGTTACAAAGATTGATATTTATGTACTACTGTCTGTGGGGTTGTTTTATATTTGATAAGATAGTATTTTCAGTTGTTAAATCTTACATGATAGGATATATAATTATTGTCTTTAAATAATTGGGAAAATCATTACCTACTGATGTTAAGACCTAACCTACCATTTCCCTCAAATGAGGTATCTCTAGATACTATATGACGTTAAGCAACCAAGAGCTGGCCTTTTTAATTTTTTGCTTTAAAATTAAGCCTCGTGGCTCTCTCGCACTACCAAACCATCGTTTCTTCTTAAAAACCTGGTTTCTCACTCCCTATTTGTGTAAAACGCGTGGTCACCTATTTAGGTAGAGACGTACATTATGAGAAAATCATAAAATAATGTCAACATGTTGTCAATATATAAAGTAGGTGCTATTCACGTCACAAACAGACTCGTTCAAGACTTGTGTTTATTTTAGAGAAAGAAACAAGTTACGGTATTCGGAGAAAAAGTAAGCAAATACTAGCTAGAGATGCTTCTCATGGATACTGCTGGGGTGCAAAAGATCATAGTCCACTTTTATAGTCAGAGATATTGAAACTATATCCGTATTAAATTTCACATTAGGTTCTTTACCTTAAACAGGGATACATACACTTTATTAATAAGTGGACAAAGTAAAACAGATTGATCAAAAGCTTGCTTATAACACAGCGCAGACGAGAGGGGGGAAAATGGGGGTCACTGCTTGTCACTAATTATGTATCTCTTTTTGTTCCACGTTGAGACAAACCAATTGAATATTGAAAAAAGGGGCTTTGAATATGATTAATTAATTACTAACTAAACAGTCAAGCTTTGTCTTACAGGAGAATACCCTGAAATCCCTTCGTTCTGGCTAGGTATTAATAATTACAAATATAATGTACGCTGTCCGTGTAGCTATCTTGTATGACAAAGATGAGTCCAGCAGAAAATGCCAAAAGTTCATTTTGAATCTTTCGACAATAACTTTTTTTTTTTTACAGCAATGTAGGGCACTCTAGTCTCTAAGATTATACCCTATATATATTAAATTAAGCAGTTAAAGCCACCATATAGATACCATATGCCTGTATCATAATCTGATGGGTTGTTGTTCTTGGGACAAGAGAAGCAAAAATGCATGTCTTTCTCTAGAGGGTCACTTTCTCTTAGATGATAACACTCAGGGTCCCAATATTCTCATCGCATGGCTCCACCCTTCTCAAGATATTTAATTTCATTTCATATCCTTCTTCTTCTTCCGCCACTCAACAGTGCTTTTCTCCCCTTTAGTTTTACCTTTTCCTTACCTTGTTCATTATAAACTTCTAATATGTTGATGTGGGCATGCTAAGTTGGTTAGCAAAAGCGAGAAAATTAAATTATAAAGAAAAAGGGAAAAGGAAAGGAAAACAAAGCATTTAAAATTATGGATGTGGTGATGTGAGTGTTGGGCTTGAGAGGCCTTTTATAGGCATGGCCCCATTACGAAAACGACAAGAAATTATTGAAAGCAAAGCACTTGTGAGAACAAAATGGGGTGTGCTATTTCACCATGAAAGGGTATGCCTCTAAAGTGGTCCTCTACCGGATCGTATATAGGATCCAGGTGGCACTGATACCGGCAGGGTTGCCCACTGCCACGTGGGGAGCTGTGGTCCAAATGGATCAGTAGTATTCACCAAGTGTCAAAAGATAAGAGGTGACAGGCTGTTGTGAGCAAGAGTTAGAGCATGTATGAGAGAATGAGACGATTTTTGGGTAGTGTAATGTGAAAGTTTAAGCGTGTTGTGCATTTTTGCAAGGTGGGTCTCATATCAGAATTTGAATGTTGTAGCCAAAGTGAAACACTTGTTGGGGCTTTTTTTGGAATCTACCATCTTTCCAAAAATTAATTTGGAAAATATCACGGTTTTTAGATTAATTAGCAATCTACCATTGTTTTTTTTAGTTGAGAAGTCCCCTCCTCCAAAAGGGACTTCTCACCATCGTTTTATTTGTTTTTTCAAAATTTTCTATGAGAAGTCTCCTCCCCCAAATCCGACTTCTCACTCTTATTTTAATTATTTTTTTAAAATTGCCTATGGGAAATCCCCTCCCCCAAAAGGGACTTCTCACCATGATTTTTTTATTTTATTTTCTTTTTTCCGTTTGATTTTAGCGGTTTTAGGTTTTTGTTAAAGTGGTTTATGGTATTAGGTGGTTTGTGATTTTAGGGTTTATGTGGTTTTAGGGTTTTGGGGTTATTTAAATTAATTAAATTATTTTCTTTATTAATTCAATTTATTAATTAATAATTACCACAATTAAGTTAGTCTAGATGAAAGGTAGATCTAGATGAAAGGAAATGTAACTGTGGTAAGTTTCAGGCAATACACATCCTGTGTTTACATGTCATCGCTGTTTATTCATCAGTTTTCCCTGATTACATGATATATGTGTCTCCCGTGTATAAGTTGGAAAACGTCTTCAACGTTTACCGCGAAGAGTTTAGTGTGTTGCCCAACGAAGAATATTGACCACAATATACTGGACCTCAAGTGTGCCACAATCCGCAAATGCGAAGGCTACCACGGGGTCGTCCACAATCTACCCGCATTCGCACTGAGATGGATCAGGTAGAAAGGAGTCGTCACACTAAAAGGTGTGGACTGTGTCGAAATGAGGGTCATACCAGGAATAGATGTCCTAATTACCATCCTAGACATTCCATAGAGTAAGAAATGTGGATTGTTGTACCCCTTTTAAAATTTTAATGGTAATCATTTTATTGTATTATTATTTACTATTAAGGTTTTAGACTAACTTAATTATGGTAATTATTAATTAATCAATTGAATTAATAAAAAAAAATTTAATTAATTTAAATAACCCTAAAACCACTTAAACCCTAAAATCACAAACCATCTAATACCATAAACCACTTTAACAAAAACCTAAAGCTGCTAAAATCAAGCGAAAAAAGAAAATAAAATAAAAAAAATAATGGTGAGAAGTCCCTTTTGGGGGAGGGGACTTCCCATAGGCAATTTTGAAAAAATAATTAAAACAAGGGTGAGAAGTCAGATTTGGGAGAGGGGACTTCCCATAGAAAATTTTGAAAAATAAAATAAAACGAGGTGAGAAGTCCCTTTTGGGGGAGGGGACTTCTCAACTAAAAAAAACAATGGTAGATTGCTAATTAATCTGAAAACCGTGGTATTTTCCAAATTAATTTTTGGAAAGATGGTAGATTCCAAAAAAAGCCAATGTAGCTATGTGAATATTGGTCACTGCAGCTAGCCTGCTTGACTACTCCAGTTATAAAGGTCTTATCAATTCTTGCATTGAACAAGGTAAATCAACGTGGAATAAACTGACGCTGCCAGAGAAAACTAGGATAGAGTAATTTTGCTAGAATTTGTCAAGATTTAAGCATAGTTGGATGATTTACGGTGCATGGACCACCATCCAAAAGTCTTTCTAGTAACAATGACAATGAAAACTCCTACTAAAATTTTGATAACAAAATTGAATCCATCTAGTATTTTCCTAGTATTAGAAGGAGGAGGATAATTGTGCAGTTTGGCCATCATATTATATATAATGTTGAGATCTTCGGGATACAAATGTACTCAATGGGAAGTCTATCAATGTTCTTTTTTTTTTTTGGGGTCAACATGAACAAAGTCATAAAAGGGGAAAATCTCAATCATACCGCATTTACAACAAGAAAAACAACATATGCAGAGTCACAAGAAATACACCAATCTTAACCAAGACACGCTGCTGTAACCTACACCAAGATGTAACATATTACAGACAAGAAAAATAGTTAAAACTAAAATACAACCAAAACACAACCAAAACACAAACGAACACAGCAAAACCTACACCTAGCATACCAAAAAGGATACCAAAAAAGGATACAGACATGAAAGATATCCTTGAGTGGGTTGGGTTTGACTCATTTGGGGCACCCAGAACCTCCTGCCTTAACCAATATAGCTCACATGTCATGGATTCAGAACCCAGCACACATCAAACACCCAGGGTCTGGCCTAAACAGAACCAGCAAGGGCGATGCAAGGAAGATACAGCAAATGGTGGTGGTGGTCCCTCATGATGTACGGTGGTGAAGACACAACAACCAACAACACTAGAACAAACACCAACAACAGACAACAAAACCACAAAACAAAACAACAAAACGAACAACAGAAGCGCAACAACAAAAACACAAAACGAACAACAGGAACCAAAAACCAGATCAAAACACAGCAACAACAACAGCAACACCAAGCTCCAGTAGATCTGGAGATAGAGACGATGATCCAACCCCTTGAGCGGCGACGGTTGCAGTATCCACCAAGAGTCTCCATGCAAGAAGGAGACGACAGCACATCCCAATGTTATATCAATGTTCTAGATATTCATGACTGACACGAGTATGGACTTTGGGCCCCCAAATGGACATGTACCACGAAGCGAATCATTGGATCCTATCTCGGTGACTCGGTCCATAACAAATTGATGTCATATTCTATTAAAGGTTACCGAATTTTTTGTATATAAAAAAAAAGGTTACCGAATTTTTACTCTCTTTGAATTTAATTCCTTCAAGTTTAGAATTAAAAAATAATTCATTTCAGAAAGCAAGAAAATGATGATATCAAAAAACAACAAAACGAGTTCCCGGAAAAAGTTAACAGAAAAATAAGTGACCAGCCAAGGAGGTGCAATGGCCCAATCTAAGAACCTTCTTCCTCTTTGGGGTTTTTTTTTGGATAAGCAAAAATTTATTAAAAAAAACTAAATCAGAGCATAAGATATGCTCAGATTTAGCTATGGGAAAAGAACAATATTGTCATCAGTACAAAAGATGAGCGATTTCCTACCGTAATACAATAGAGCTAACGTGCAAGGGCATCACTATAGGGAAATGCATCAAAACTAAGTTGGCATCCCAGACCCTATCTATCATTTGCAGCACGCCAAACCCATAAGAATATGTAATTAAATCACCTCAACCTATCAAAACTACTCTGAGGCAGATCAGAACCATTCACAACTGTGGGAGAAACCCCACCCACGGTGTGAGGACGGACAAACAAATACGAGATTACATAGAGCTATCCTGGTCGGGTCACAATTGTGGAAAAAATCCCACCCTATGTGTGAAATCATCAGACCCAAATTTTAAAATAATCCATAGCAGCTCACAACTGTGGACAAATTCCCACCACCGGAGTGAAATCGTCAGATCCAAAAGCGAAAATGCTGAGTAGAAACCAGAGCAGTCCACAGCTGTGAAAAAAGTGACACCCCAGCTGTGAAATCGTCAGACCCAAATGCAAATACAAACCATCGCAGCTCACAATTGTGAACAAATTCCCTCTCCTGGTGTGAAGTCGTCAGACCCAAATGCCAAAACGCAGAGTAGAAACCAGAGAATTACACAGCCATGAAAAATGTCACACCGCCGGTGTGAAATTGTCAGACCCAAATATGAATACAATCCAGGGTCGCTCACAATTATGGAAAAATTCCCACTCCTGGTGTGAAGTCGTCAGACTAAAACGCGAGAATGCAGAGTAGCATCCAGAGAAGACCACAGTTGTGAAAAAGGGTACACCCCCGGTGTGAAGTCGTGAATACCATATACGAATATGGAAAATAACAGATCACAACTATGGTAAAATTCCCACCACCGATGTAATTGGTACCACACATTAGCAAGATAGGCACACTATAGGATCTGAATACCAATTCCCAAAAGGTGCTATGAATTTGTTGTCTCTTGCCGTTAACCATTGCCACGACTGCCCAATAATTAACTCCATTATTGAATCCACTTCAAAGACTACTGCATTAAATGTCATATCATTCCTTGCAAGCCAAATTGCCCAAATTGTTGAAAACCATACCACACACCAGTGACTCCTTAATTCTTGTGCACAGCAGGCCAAGCCGTTAAACTGTGAGTAGTGTCCCCAATATTCGTTGTGTAATGCAGAAGAGATCCCCCACCACTGTAAGCATCTAGACCACGCCTTTGAAGTGACACGACACTCAAAAAATAAATGATTTCCCGTCTCTGCATCCTGCTTACAGAAAAAACATATATTGTCCGGTTGAAACATCACCCCCCGCATAGCTAAGTTTACCAGTGAGTGTCCATCAATGCTTTGTATCCTAATTGAACTGTGTACTTTCCACCTAGATCTCCGCCCCACACCCATCGTCCCTTAGTTCCCCTAACAAAAGAAACCGAACCTAATTCCCCCTCCAACACCAATAATAGATCCCGCTCCCACTGAAAAAGAGTCCGTCTCCAAACCCACTTCCACCGCCACACTCCCTCCTCCCACTCCCCCATGTCACTCACCCTTGCCTTTTGATTCAATGAAATCGAAAAAAACCTATAGTAACTTTCCTTGAGACACACTCCGTTCACCCACCTATCCTGTCAGAACAAGGTATCTTGCCCATCCCCTACCCTATGAACCATCAAATCGGAGAACCAATTAGGTGTTATTTGACCACTAGCATTTTCCAACGATGAAATATCTGTCCACCATCTTGAACTTCTATTCCCACCAAACTCCAATCTGCCATACTCATTCCCATACTTCTCCAACAACACCTTGAACCATAATCCAACATTTTCCGTCCTAATTCTCCACAACCACTTTCCTAAAAGAGCAATATTAAAAAGCCTAGTGTTCTTCACCCCCAAACCTCCCTCCTCCTTGCTTCTACATACATTATGCCAAGCAACCTAGTGTATTTTTTGTTCGCACTCGCTCCCCCCCATAAGAATTGATTAAAAAGAGAATCAAGAGAGTGGATAATACCTGAGGGTGCTTTGAAGAGGGAAAGAAAGTAGATCGGTAGTGCTGACAAGACTGATTTCAAGAGAACAATACGACCACCCATAGACAAGTATTTACTCTCCCACGCTATCAATCTCCGACGCACCTTATCCACCACGGGCCACCAAGTGGATAATCTTCGAGTATCTGCCCCCACAGGCAGGCCAAGATAAACAAACGGGAGTGAACCCGTCTTACAATTCAGGAACAAAGCGGCTACATTTAGCCATTGCGAAAACACATGGATTCCCATCAAACTACTCTTGTAAAAATTGATTTTCAACCCCGAGACCAATTCAAACAACTGTAATAACGCCTTGATGGCCCACACATTTTGATTGCTCCGTTCACCAAGAATAAGAGTGTCATCCGCAAACTGTAAATGTGTGATAGTTAGACCTCCCATCTTATATCCTGAGAAGATACCCTTTTCCTGTGCCTCCCGAAATAACACACTCAGCCCTTCTGCCACAATCAAGAACAAGAAAGGGGATAATGGGTCCCCTTGCCGCAACCCTCGCTCTACATTAAATTCCTCTGTTGGGCTACCATTAGCAAGCACAGATATCCGTGAAGTTGACAAGCACTCATGGATCCACCGCCTCCAAACATCAGGGAAACCCATCTTCAACATCATATAGTCAAGAAATTTCCAACTAACAAAATCATAAGCCTTCTCGAAATCCACCTTAAACAACACCATTTCTTTTTTTGCCGTACGAGCCTCATGTACTAACTCATTTGCAATTAACACCCCATCCAAAATTTGGCGACCTGGAACGAAAGCTGATTGGCAGTCTGAAATGACCTGTGTGATGACCCCCCTCAGTCTATTGGCCAGCAGCTTAGACAAAACCTTGTACATACACCCAATTAATGAAATCGGCCTATAATCACCCACCTTTAATGGGTTATCTCTTTTCGGCAAAAGACATATGAAAGAACTATTTGAGTCTTTAACTAGTTTCCCATTACTGTGAAACTCTTGAATAAATGCCAAGAAGTCAGATTTTAACGTCTCCCAAAACTCCTTTACAAATTCAAAATTGTAGCCTTCTGGTCCTGGACTTTTATCATTGCCACATTCCCACACAGCTTCCTTGATCTCTTCCTCTGTGAACGACGCTATCAATGAACATCTGTCCTCCTCAGTAAGTTGTTTGACCTCCATCCTTCCTAAGAGTGGCCTCCTCTATTCCGAAGCCGAGAAATGGCTTTGGAAATAGTTTTTGACATGATCCTTGATCTCCTTTACCCCTTCCACTGTCATCTCGTTATCTCGAAGAGACAGAATTTCCTCTCAACTCCTTTTTTTTACAATACAACCATGGAAAAACTTTGAATTAGCATCCCCATCCTTCAACCATCGTGCCCGGGATTTCTGCCACAACACACTGCAATGCATCCCGAATAACTTGGAAATTGAAGCCATGGTCTCTCTCCTCCTATTTACCTCCTCTTGGGCTAAACCTTGTTCCTCCTGTTTCTTATCTAACTGAGCCACCACGTCCTTGGCCATCAAAATATTCTGCTCAATATTTCCACACCTTTCTTTGTTCCACTGCCGAAGTTTTTGTTTCAACGCCTTCAGTATTTCTTTTAGAACGTACGCCTTCCGCCCATCTATCTGTAAATCTGACCAACAATTTCTCACAAAATCAGTGAACCCCGGGACTTCCCTCCAGCAATTTAGAATCCTGAACGGCTTTGGACCCCAATTATCCACCGCTACTTTCAGCACTATCGCACAGTGATCTGAGACAGACCGTGAAAGGCCCCATTGTGACAAATTCTCCCACATACTCAACCATGCCTCTGAAAGCAAAAATCTATCCAACCTGCTCATTGCCTGACCATTTGCACGGTACCATGTGTATTTTCTGCCATGCAACGGAAGATCAACTAACTCTGCCTCCATCAAAAAATTTGAAAAAACATCCATTTCCTCCCTTCTGTCGTGACTTTCCACCCCCTTTCTTTCTTGAACGGATAACACAGAATTAAAATCACCCACAACACACCAACACGCCCACCCTTTTGTAGCTTTTAAATCAATTAACTCTTTCCACATATTCTTTTTATCTCGCAGATCGCAAGGTGCATACACATTAATTAGTGTGATCAGCTGTTTAGTTTTTCCCCATCTTCCAACCACCCCCACAAAATGGTCACTTTGAAAACAATCCAACAACTCAAACATCAACTTGCTCCACATAATCAACAAGCCTCCAGCCCTCCTGACAGACGGCTTTCCCACCCAATCAAACTCGTCATTTGGCCATAATTGTGCACAAATCCGCCTATCAAGTTTTTGCAGTTTAGTTTCCTGAACGCACACCATATCTGGTTTATGATCCAACCCCAACTGCCTTAATTCCCTCTTCTTCACCCGTCCCCCCAAACCCCTAATATTGAAAGAAATAATTTTCATGGAAACATACTACAACACACCACTACACCTCCCCTACAACACCAAGGTGACTAACTACCCCTGCCCTCGCCACCCTCCCCCTCTGCACCAACACACCTCCTAGCTACAATACGATCACGTTTCTCCAACCCTTCCAAAATTCCCACAATCTCTCCCTAAATTCCTGACCCCCACCTCCTTGCCCATCTCCCAAACTTTGTGAGCAACTACATCAACGCCTCTATTGATCAAAGTCCAATTTCTGTGCATAATATCATTGTCTGTTACCGAGTTAGACGAGAACGAAAAACCCTCAGATGATTGTAACCCATGAGAATGTATTGGCTGTTCCAAAACTGGGTTTTTCCTTAGTCGTCCGCGGCCCCTCTTTCCTCCCAGGGAACGACCCCCTGCTAAAATAACTCCCAAACTCTTCCGCTTGCGATGCCGCCTACATCGTACCACCGCCAGCGGTGCCGCCATTGGAGACCCCGCCATCACCGCTGCATGAGGCACGATCTGTAACGCCCCTGTCTGTGCTGTCGAGGACGTAGATGATGGTGCACTGTAACCACCCTTGCCTTCCTGTGGACCCTCGTCATTAATTAGTTGGTCATGCGCTGGACCACGCGTACAACTTAAGTGCGAGTTATAATCACCTGGTCCTGCTTCCGTATGGTGAGTCTCATTGTGTAGTTGGTGCACGATGAAAGTGATGCCAATGGGGGGTAGTCTTTGTCTGCTTCAACCGATGGAGGGGGAGGATTTGGAGCAGTTGGCAAGTGATGGGTACCTTGAAAACTGGTTCGGCCGTATATCGAAGTGGTCACCAATGGAGGTCGCACAAGAGCAATATGCATGGATACAGTTTCATGGTGTGCCGCTACATGCATGGACACAGGAATTGTTCGAGATGTTGTTGTCTAGTTTTGGAAGGTTTGTCACAATGGATGATAATACGTTCATGAAGAACCGTCTTGATATTGCAAGGATCTTACTTCTTACGACGTCCCCAGAGCCAGTACATCGGGTGATGAAGGTTAAAATTAATGGCCTCATCTATTCAATTAGTGTGGTGGAGGAATTATACGCAACTCAACCGATTGAAAGGAGCAAAAAGAACATATTGCCTATGGTGGTTAGTGATTCGGAGTCGGACGGTGGTGAGAACCCCGTCCTCAAGCAATCTATCCTGGATCGAATCCACTTGGAAAGGAGAATGAGCCTCTCCGACGTAACACTTTTGTAACCACGCCATATCCTCAGACGGAACATTGAACATCAGACCCCTCCATTGATTGTCCTCCTCCCCGGTGACCTGGTCAGCCTTTGTCGCGATTGATTTCTTAGGAACCCACTGCTGACCATGTTTAGGCTTAACTGCCTCGGCAAAGCTCACCCCATGCCGCACCATATTTGTGTTGACACTCTGAGGCTTTCCTTTCAATGTACTACTTGTGTTATGGTCACGAGGGCGATCTCTTTGAAAACGAGACATATTCACAAGCAACTTGAAGAGGCCAATCCATATCATGTTCAACCGCTCAAAATCCTGCAAATTTTGCACTCCTTCAAACCGAACAAAACCAAACAATCGTCCAACCTTATTTCTTTTTCTTGAAAGGTAGACATCTATCACCCGACCCCATTTGCTGAACATCTTCCATAGTAATTCCGTACCCCAATCATCCGGAAAATTGGTGAAATAAAAAGATGTTACTGATTCATATTGCGGCTCTCTGATATACCGCCGTTGTCCCCTTCTTCCATATTGATTCCATGATCCCCTCTCTGCAGTCGTCTTGCCAATCTTATCAGTCTTGTCGCCCCATGATCTACTCGCTTTCGATCTTCTAGCCGAAACGGTTATCCACTCACCTTCCCTATCCTCACCACTGTTTCGCTCACCCCCTCTATCCTCACCTAGCTCGCTCTTCCTCCTTGGGCTTAACAAAGTATAAAGTAGGATAAATTTGCATCTAGAATAGATTCATCCAGAAAATACACATGACAATATCATCACAATTCATAAATAGAGGAAATTCAACAATAGTAAAAAATTAAGGAAGCATCTATTTTGAGAATACTTTAAAAGGTTTTCACACACATTACGTATTCCTTTCAATATTTTTTTCAGTTCATCAACAAAATAAATTCGAGAGGCTTAAAGAGACCAAAACATTTTATGAGCTTCAAGCGTAAATGTGTTAAAACTTAAAATATATACTTTTGTGTTAGGTTAAAAAATTTATACTGATTTTTACTATAAATGTGTTTTTAGGATAAAAAATCTGTACATAAAGTATTTCACTTCAAACTCAATTTCAATCCAAATTAATTTTGCAAAACCAAGGTCTCATTCAAAATTAATTTGGCAAATCAACTCAAACACACGTTTACCTTCAATGCGCGGGAGTTTTCTTTACAAGGAAGAAATATCAAGGAGAACACCTAGCTGAATGTGAGTCCTTGTAGTCAAGTGATATTTGTCCTGTACATCATAATTAGAGAATGATTAGTGACTGATATGTAAGTACCACAATGAGTATATGGTAGAATTCTTAAGAAAAAAAACACACAAGTGAAGAGCAGCAGTTATTTGGTTCAGTTGAATTGAACGAACAAGCGTGGACACTCATTTGAACCTAAAAACTTAAATCCTTAGATGTAGATTCAAAAACAGTTTCATAAATATAACAGAGATATCAGCAAGCAGAAATGGTGCATTACAGTTATTTCATCAAACACTTGATGAGCATGCTCTGCTTTTCCTGTCCACTTAAAGAGGAGGTTCTAGTTAGTGCCAGCATGATAAAACGACGAGCCGTCTCGGTCGTCAGGGAGATAGATACTCAACGGCATATCTGGATTATTGTGGCATAATAAGATCGTTTTTAGTGGTTTCAGCCATGCAAGCTCCCGAAATCACCACGATCAAAGCGTGGGAGTTGGTAATAGTGATGCTCTATTTTGTTTTTTTTGCGCCCCGGGGGGGGGTGTCTAAACTTTTGTTCGGAGTTGGTGGGACCGTGGGATAAAATGCTTTGCGCTTAGGATAGCTTATCCGCTTTTTCTTTTGTCAAAGATAGCTTATCCGCTTTGGGCCAGGGTTTGTGGGCTTGCTTCAAAATTTGGACCAGGCTTCTTTTGGATGCGTAGGAACTGAAGATGGGAGATTAAAAAAAACGGAGAGTATTGACCAAAAAAACGGAGAGAGGAGAAAATAGGTGATTGTTAAATATTGCTTGGTTTTATTGACCAAAAAAAAAAAATATTGCTCGGTTTGTTTTTCTGTGTTCTATTGGTGTTTTTGGTAGCTTTGGTTGTTGTTTTGTTTTTGTTGTTTTCTTTGTCTGGTGTTTGTAAGGTGTATGTTACAGCAGCATGTCTAGGTTAGTAGTGTAATATTTCATATGACTCTGCATATGCTGTCTTCTTTACTATAGATGTCGTATGGCGGGATATTCCCATGCTATGAACTCCTTCTTATTGACAAAAAAAATATTGTTTGTATGTCGACCAAAAAAATCTATTGTTTGTATGGTTGACCAAAAAAAAATGTTTGTAATGAAAAAGTAGAGGAGAAAAAGGAGAAAAAATCTCTACTTATTTGATTGGGTGAATTAAGTAAATTTGTCTTAAAATGACAAGAATTAAGTAAATTTTGTAGAAAAATAAGGGTCTATTTGTATTATATTTTGATAGAATTGTTTTTGAAATAAATAGAACTCATTTCTTTCAGATAATTTTCCGAAAAATAACTTTTTAAAAAAGAAATAACCACTTTTAAAAATTTTCAATATGTTTGTTTCAAATTTTGGAAATGATAAGAATATGAAAATAATAAAAAATTTGATTAAAATAAAAAATTATTTGGAGGTAAAACTATTTGAAGTAAAGTAATTTATGCTTTAATATTTTTATTCTGAAAATAAGTTTGAGGTAAAACTAATTTTTGAAAAGTAACTATTTTTTTATAAAGTATTTTTATAAAATAATTTAAAAAAATCCGGCTCAAAGTTAGCAAGATTCTATTAAATTATATTAACTAGTGTAAAGTAAGTATTAAAAATGTTGATATACGTCACATTAATTTATTTATGTATGAGAGTTTAGGGCATCAGACAAGGAAAAATCAAAGAGAAATTAAAGTCAATACACAACCACAAACTCATTGTATGTAGGTCCAGTTCCTCTCGAATTCTTTGTTGGCCCCATTTTTTTCGTTAGGTTCTTTATATAAATGGACGTCTTAGAATAGGGGGTGAGCAACTAATAAAATAAAGCCGTGAGTAAAATAGAATAGTTTCGCGTGTTACATCTAAAACCTAAATTATTTAAAAGAGTGAAGAAACAAGGTGAACTAAGCTTGATTTCACGGTAATTAACCACAAAAATATGTTAGATAGCTAGTCTTGCCTAAGAAATAACTTTTTTATTGTGAGCAATTCACTTTAAAGTATAAAATAAATAATTAGAAAGATTTATAGGAATAAAAAGTAAAAAAATTTAAAATTATTCATAAAATAAGTAATATCAGTCATTTAATAATAAAACAATGATTAATATTATAAAAACATACATAATAAAACACGGATCAATGTGTTTAATTAATTAATCTTTAATTTTGTCATTAATAGTTGGAGATTATTTACGTATTATCTCTTCATTTTAGATGTGACATTTTTTTTTGTAAAAAATGAGCCATATTAAGTTAGCCTATTTTCACCCCTATATGGCATGTAGGAGATCACCACTGTGGCCTGCTTGATTTCTAGTGAAAAAGCTTAAAATAATGTTGCTGGTAAAGCGTTAGGTGAAAGGTTGTTGTTCGGCTCGAAACAGAATTTTGCAGAACCTGCATACTACGCAGCAGAGAGTTTTTTTTTCTAAAAAAATTCACTTTTTATTTTTATTTTTATTTGGTCATGGACCTCATGGTATTGGTAGTATATAAGTTTTCAACCATGACAAATATGTTAACGTCAACGTGAATATACTTCATTTTCACGATATCTGTAAGATTTCTTTTTTTTTTTTTTTTTTTACATTTAACAGATGAAGATGACATAGCACAATTCCTGGCGTGGCAATGACAGTTTTGTTGGTATTCTACATGCCCAAAGCTATGTGATTCTTCAGTAGCCAGTAGCCACAAAACTAAAGGTAAAGTCGAATGACAAAAAGTCTAAGGATCTTTTATTGCTGATGACAAAGGCATCCAAATCCAAATCCAAACATTTACAAAAATTATTGTACTTTATCTACACTCGTAAATTCGTTCATAGATTAGAAGGGTTCATTGGCCACAACGTCATCAAAACTCAAAAGCCAATCATTTTGCAAACCAATTGGTTCAATTACTTTCTGAATAAAAACAAATAAAATATAAAATCAAGCATGGGGCCAGCTCCGGACCATTGTGAATTTATATAATTACATAACCTAGCTCAGGCCTAGGGGCGATCAGTGTTTGATTTTAAACTCCACTGTTCACTCGATCTGTATTCTGTATGGGGTTTTTTTCTAATAAAAATAATAAAAAAACTTACAAATAAAATAATTTTAATTGAAAACAAAAAAAAAACATTTGAGAGATAACATATATTACAACCAAAAAATAGGACTTAATTTTCTTATATAGAAATAGACGAGTCTATGATCTATGGCCATTTAAATTTACTGCCTTCATGAAATCCATTGATTAACAATTAATCTTGATTATTGGCTTGTGAGAGATGTTGAAGCATGGGAGCACGAGCGCGAGGAATAAGATTCATGCAATATGGTGTTGCGTAAGTTACTGAATGGTCGGTCAATAATGCTTCGTTAATTTGTTTTCTTTGAATAAATGATGTGTTCGCCTTATCATTTTATCAAAAAAAAAATTGGAAAAAGGACTTGTCCAACTTCCAATAACAAACAGAAGTGACCAATCACCCGTCAAAGTCGTTTAATCCACAACCGAAAGCAAAGTCGGGTTGTTAATTAGGAGCATTTTTTTTTGCACTGACTATGAGCTTGACAATAATGTTAAACATAGTTATAAAATTCGGACGGATCAGATTTTTTAGTTTGATGGTTCACAAAAACAGAAGTCAGAATGAAATTAACCAGATTGAATGGAAATTGATCCAGTTTTACCAATTTTACAAAATTATGATCAATTATTGAGTCAGTTAGGATAATGAATCATTGATTGAATCAATGTCTTATTGTTAAACTAATTAATCTAATTGAAATTTATTAAAATTAAAATTTGTACAAATGTTAATTTTTGATTGAGTGGAGTCGAGTTGGTCAAGTTGACCCAACCTGTAATCACCCCTAACCATAAATAGTTAAACAATATATATATAGGCAGGGGTATATTAGTCATATGAAAAACATATACTTATAGCTAAAATATACTTTTATAGATATTAATTGTTAACTCAAGTGTGAAAATTTCAATCAAATAATTTATCCTTCTCCATGAGATGTCTCATGTAGTCATGTGTGGGATCATGTACCTCATTTACACCGACGCAAATGTTGTCGTTAAGCACCAGTAGTGCTGTCATCTCACGAGATATGTATCTGCATACATTTATTATTATTGAAAAAAAAAACGAGAGAGTTCGGTTATTTGACGTTGCCCCCCCCTCTCATTCAGCAAAAAGAACATAAGTTTAGAGGTCAATTTCATTTATACAGGAAGATGCGTCGTGCATGAATACTATACTGCATAATTTATGAAATTTTAATAATCTCATTTCTTTTTCTTTTTCTTTTTATTTTAATAAGATACTCTGTTAACATAGCTGTTTAAGTTATAGTAAACAAAAGTAGTCAACCCCAAACTCAATTATATATCTAGAGATTCGAGTAAAATATAACAGAGTATTCATTTCTTTTAATTTGAGAGAATAAACACTTTGTGTTTCAATTAATCGCTTATTTTGGACTGTCTAATTAACGTAACTAATTTTCAACTTACTTTCTTCACTATTTATTTGAGTTAATATAAATAAACTCCATAAGCCATGCGTCTTTAGCAAAATAAGGCATCATACATAGCAAAAATTCTTAATAACACAATTACAGTTATTTGCATTTTTCTTGTTGTGATTATCTTTTTGGTTTATATTAGTTTTAAAATGTGAGAACTGAGAAGTACAAACAACATGAAACTGGCATGGCAGTATAATTATTTTCCACATGTTATATCACCACCGATCATGTATGGTTACAAAGCACAGTGATTGATCAAATCCATTTCGTATTCTTTTTCCTACTATATAATTCGTTAGGGATGGCAAAACGGACCAGCCTATACCCCAGTCCATTTTTGGAAAACGGGCTCTAAAATGCACCCCTGCGGCCCGGCCCGCCGGTGGGTTAGCGGGCTAGCCCGCCTAAAACCTAGGAAAATTAAGGAAAAAGGTGGGTTGGCGAGGCCAAAAGCAGGTTGGCCCGCCTCAGTCCGCCCAAAAAAAATAAAAAAATATTAAAAAAAATGATTTAATTTGTTTTGATTTTTTTTTAAAAAATGGCGAGCTGCGCGGGCTGGCCCACCCTGCCGCGCCGGCTATACGGGTCCAAAATAACACCTTGCCCCTCCAAAAAAATGCAGGCTGGCGGGCTGGCCCGTCGGGCCCAGCTCACTTTGCCGCCCCTATAATTCGTAATAATAGCATTACTCATAGAAATAGAAAAATGCTAACAGGTCAAAAATGTGGGAAATACGAACAACACGAAATTGACATAGCAGTAAAATTGTTTTCCACATATTATAGCCCGTTTGTTTTAGTGTTGATGAGCTATCAAACACACGTTTGATGGAAGGAGGAGAAAAGAAGCTTCGGTCAGAAGTGCATTGGGAAGTGTTTTTGTTCCGTTTGGGTTGAGAATAATCTCAAACAAATAGGCTATCACTGTCGATCATGTATGGCTACAAAACACAATGATTGGTCATTTTGTATCCTTTTTTCGTACAACGTTATTCGTAACAAATATTTTTTTTTTATCATTGATGTAGGTATTCTAGTGTGGTAAAGTCCTCATTTTCAAATTTTTCTATTGTTTTCAAGGGTCTTTTTAATTTGAAAAAAGGTAAAACTTTCCCAGCAATGGGAAAATGACATTTTATCTACTGCTGCAAGTTTTCCTATTTTATGGTTTTTTATATTTTTCTCCCTAGTAAATATTACTAATTACATGAGACAGTTTTATAAATACAAAAAGTGTAAATACAATTGT
This sequence comes from Glycyrrhiza uralensis, assembly GCA_030159175.1. Classification (NCBI taxonomy): domain Eukaryota; kingdom Viridiplantae; phylum Streptophyta; class Magnoliopsida; order Fabales; family Fabaceae; genus Glycyrrhiza; species Glycyrrhiza uralensis. Next base: position 46,191,100 of record BRZY01000001.1, on the reverse strand, counting down.
ATACATGTTTTTAAAATTCAGTAATATGACAAGTTTATAAAAATAGTCCTAAAAAAGTAAATAAATAAATAATATATATTATCATCACATATGCATAAAAAGTTATATAGGTTTGTGCCTAGTCACGTGACAGCCCTGCGTTTTGACCATAGCTTGTATATGTTTTAAGGCGAAATAAAGGATCCATTGTGAGAGCCTTGGTGGACCTCTACGTAGTCTCACTCACTTTGAAGTTTGAACCACCATGCGTCGAGGAACATCCGCAAAGACTTATTTCGTTTTTCAGGAAAAAAATCTGGTGTATGCAACTTTAGAAGAGTGCAAGAGTGGTGCTGGCTCTGTCTCTTCGACGAAGGACCAAAAGTCCAATTTAAATACTGGATTTGTGGAACACCCATAGAATATAATAGCAACATGAATACCATTACGTATCGAAAAATCACATGTTCACGTATACTTCTACCTTGTTACATATATACATACTATTTTAATTATCAGATTAATACTTCAAAATAAAGCATATACATATAAAACCTTCAAAATAATTGTATACATAACAAATATGGATTTTTATACGTATTCGTATCAAGTACAATATAAAATACGGTATTTTATAAAAGGAGAATAACATAATTATATTTTTCTTTAGATCTCTTTTTGCAAATAATGGAAACTATATTTAAAAAGGATTGTTTAGGTAACCGGTCGATGATCTCCACCGTCTATTCAAAAGTCAATAGAATCAATGTCAAGTACACCACTTTTCCATTACTGGAAAAGTTTCCTCCTTTTCCAAATTAAAGGGACCTCGTTTTCAAATCTTCTCACTTTTATAATTTCCAAAAACTTCCCAAATCCTAATTGTTTCTATCGTTCTCTCTACTCTGCCTCTTCCACAATTCCACCACCACCCTTTCCCTCCCACTCTTCTCCCCCTCTCAATGAAAAGACCTAAAAACAATAAAAAATTGTAAATGAGGACCTGACAATACCGCATAACTTGGGCCACCACAGTCTTCACCTAAAAGAAATACATTGTTTTATAAACCAAAAATTAAATTCTTCTGCTTTCATGTTTTTATTCTCCAACTGTACTACCCAAAAATAAAATAAAATTCTACACATACACAACATCGACATCAGACAGAGTAATTTTCTAAAAAAACGCGACAAAGCGCGATAAGAAAAATGAAAAATACAAGTTGTCAATTTAAGAAACAGTCACGAAACTAGGCATAGTCAAAAAGGTTAAGCAACAAGGAGTTACTAGGCTTTGTCACCCACTAGAGCAGAACGCAAGACCAAACAAAAACTATCTTAGGCGAATGTGACTTTCTTTCAACCCGAAAAGTTGTATATACTTAAATAAAAATAAATGGTGTCATTGATTAATTTGATTTGGTGGAAGGGGGCAGAAAAACAAAATGAGAGAGGCCCACGCGGCAGAGGAACACAGTGGCGTTGAATTGAAACTCAGCTGTTTCTTCTGATTCTTCCTATGAATTTTCACGTAGTTTGGAGAGAAGAGAAGAGAGATAAAAAAATAAATAAAAACAAAAAGAGAAAAAATAAAAAATGTGATGAAAAAGAGTGAAAAATAAAATAAGAAAAATATAAAAGGCTTAAATAATTTTTTGGTCCCTATAATATAGGAGTGTTTTGCTTTTAGTATCTATAAAAAAAATTAAACGCTTTTGGTCATTGTAAAATTTTTTTTTAGTTTTAATCTCTTAAGTGAGTTGATCGCTGATTTGTCCATTTTAAGCCTAGTCAGCATGCCTACGTGGTCAAAAATTTTGTCACATAGGCTTGCCACATCAGCCTTCTCTTTCCTCTCTCCCTCCCCTCTCTCTCTCTCCTCACTCCTCTCTCTCCTCCTTCCTCCAGCCCCCCACCTCCTCACCTTCCCCCAACCTCCTTCCTCCACCCCCACCACCTCCTCCACCCCCTTTCCCCACCACCACCTCCTTCTCCCTCACCCCTCCCCTTCTTCCCAACCATTGTCTAACTGCCACCAATAATCGAAAAAGAGATACCAAAATAGCACACTTCTGTTCCAACAACACAAAAACGTACTCCGTGCCAATACTAAAGATTGCTTGGTTCTGTCTTATTCAAAATCCATGGAATTTTCTAAAATAAAAAATAAAAGTTTTCAATTCATAAATAAAACCATCCAAAAATAAAATTATAGAAAAAAATAAGTTGCAAATTTTGTCTCCCTCCTATTACTCGAACCCTAACACTGAGTGATGCATAGAATAAGGCAGTATTCTTGGCATTAAGTTAGGTGAGAATAATTATTTTAAAGAGAGATTAAAAAAATAGAGGAAGCTAGTTTTTGAAGCATTATGAAGACCGGTTCATCAACAGACAAATCCTAAAAATAAAAAGAGAAGATTAAGGATGAGTTAGGGAGGAGGAGAGAACGTTAGTTCAGAGAAAAAAAATCATTTCGAACTTGTCATTTTTGCCTTCGTCTACGTCTCTGTCTTCGCAGGGGGAAGGAGGTGGTGGTGGGGGATCCCTGAATCGCGCCACCTCATCTTCTTCCAGCCGCGACCCTGGTAGCCTCAGTTTAGTCCTCTATCCGAATCACTGTTAGCATGCGGCATCCATGGCCAACTGGGAGAGGAGGAAGTGAGAGTGATTGGGGAGGGGGGAGTGAGAGTGAGAACGGGCAGAAAGGGAGGGGATGATTCTGGAAGTGGGAATTGGGATTGGAGAGCCGAGAGGGATAGTGAAAAAGGTGGGGGGAGGAGGAAGGGGGTTGGGGGAAGGTGGGGGGAGGAGGTGGAGGAAGGAGGTTGGGGGAAGGTGAGGAGGGTGGGGGGCGGAGGTGGGGGGCTGGAGGAAGGAGGAGAGAGAGAGAGAGGGGGGAAGGAGAGAGGAAAAAGAAGGCTGATATGGCAAGCCTACGTGGCAAATTTTTTGGCCACGTAGGTATGCTGACTGAGCTTAAAATAGACACATCAATGGTCAACCCACTTAAGGGACTAAAACAAAATTTTTTTTTTACAGAGACAAAAAACGTTTGACTTTTTTTATAGAGACTAAAAACAAAATATCCCTATATTATAGGGACCAAAAAATTATTTAAGTCAATATAAAAAGTGCATAAGAAAAATCAGGAAATTTCTCCCACTTTATCTTCAATCCCTGTCATCATATTGGTGGTTTATAAGGGAAATGCAAATGAAATCGCTCGTCATTTCTCTAGAGATTCCACTATTGGCAATTTTTATCCCTTTTGACTTGCCTCTATTTTTGCGTAGGATCCAAGTACTCCTCTTTTCACTCATTAAAGCTATTCCGGTATCTCACTCACACACACACACACACACACACACACACAGTGACACATAGGAAGAGAGAGAGAATTGTAACCATTACTATTACTATATGGTTGAGTTGACTGTGTGCTAATGGGAATCAGAAATTGCACTTGAATTGGGATTCATCTGATACCTCTGTCTCTCTGCTGATTCCTAATCTTTTCCGGGTGAGTTTCTCAACTCTGTCATGTGACGGACAACACAAGAGTTTCTTTCTTTTCTTCCTTTTGCTTCCTGCTCTAACAAATTGTCAAGCGGGGGGGGGGGGGGGGGGGGGGCTTTATGCTTGCGGTGTTTTCAATCAATAATCAATACAGATGGTGGGGTTGGTGGAAGGTGTTGCTAATTTTTTTTTTGAAGCAATTCAATTACAGTCCATTAGTTATCAAACCATATTTGGTGTTGCTTTTTACAAGGTGAAAAGAAGAAAAAAAAAACAAGAAGGAAGAAACAGAGAGATATTGGGCATTGTAGAAATGAGGAAATTTGAGCTAACTAGTATGTTTGATTGGAAATTCAACGTTTCTCTTGTTTCCTTACATTAAGGTTTGGTTGAGATTCTGCTACATGAATCGTTGATGCAAATATGCTACTGATTGAAATTTTGGATATAGAAATCTGCTTGTCATCTTTCTCACGTTTACAAATTGTTCTCTGAAGAACATAATTCGGTTTTTCCTTTTGAATCATACCATATATGCAGAACCTTTCTCTTTCATTTCATTTTTAGTTTTATATATCATCCCCACACCATTTTCCTGGTGTCTCCCCCTGTTGAGGACCAGAGAAACTGGGTAATCAAACATTGAAACATGGTCTTTATATTTATATGCTCTTGATGTTGCCTATTTCTTGCCAGTGCTGATACCTCAAGATTCAAATGGCACTGGTTGTAATGTAACACATTTAGCATCACACCATTCTTTCTGGTAACATTTATTTGTGTATTCTGTTGTAAAATTTTTATGAATCCTAGAGAGATGATCATGCTACATGTGTAGATTGAATTCACCTTGAGGCCTTAGTTGTAGTTTCTCAACATGCTTAATTAATCTGTGGAATTTCCTTCTTTGAAAATTGTAGTATAAATTTTCTTACCTACTTGAGGGGCTTCGTTTCAAGAAAAGGTTTGCCAACCTGCAGCAAATAGGATTGCATGGGTTGGTTTACCAAGTTGCTTAAGGGTTCCAACCATAAATCTTCAGGACGACACTATCATGGGAAATATGGAGATGACAGAAATTCGAATAATCATGATAATTCAGCGGTAATAACAGATTCTGCTTCCATTACAAAAAACTAATTCTTTTCTGACTTTTATAAAGGAGTTTGAAGTTGTAATAGTAGCGAACTGAGTGCAGGATGATTTGACTGATATCGAGAGAGAAGAAATTGATCGTGCTATAGCGCTCTCTCTTTCAGAGGAAGATCATAAAGGGAAAAAAGTTATTGGTAAGATTTATGTTTTTGCAAATCAGTGGTTAAAATGCTGTTTTGTCTAACTTCAATTTAGTTTTTTGATAAGCTCTAACTTCAATTTAGTTCAATTAGTATTTCAGTGTATGAGATACCTAAAATGTGTATTCTAAGCAAATGCATATTGACTTATTAGAAATTCTTGTATACACCCTGTCTTATTGCTGTTCTTGCTATGTCTATCTTAGTGTCTTCTTCATTCTTATCTTATCAAATTATGCTTTACTCATCAAAGTCTGTAATGTCGTCGATCAAGTCTCTTGTTTAAAATGTAATTTTAAATTTTAAACATGAATTATCAGGATTTGTTTATTCTGGTGCTTTGCATAAATTGAAACTCAAAAGTACTTGACATATTTTTCATATGGTTAGAGTCCATTGAAGAATTTATGAAATTCCATTTGGTAAACATATGTTCGGGAAAGGATACTTGGTTTTTCCCCTGCAAAAGTATTTAAAAAGGCATCATTTTTTAGCCTCACTATATTTCAGAGGATGACTCTCAATCTGAAGATGAAGAACTGTGTCAAATTGATGAGGAGGAAGATGATCATCTTGGTGATGTTCAACAAGATGAAGATGACCATGTTGCTAAAATTCAACAGGATGAAGACAAAAATCTTGATGAAGTTCAACTTGAGGAAGATGAACTACTTGCCAGGGCAATTCAAGAAAGTTTGAGCATCGGTTCTCCTCCACGATCTTACACTGATTCTTTATTTCAACCTTTTTCACACCTCTTCCCACCTGTATACAGGTAAATATGAGAAAGATGACATCATTATCTGTAGTTAGAGAGTCCAAATACCATATATGGAAATTGCTAAAGTTTGCTGAATGTGATAAATAAAGGGAACAAATGATTGTCCCAATGAGTAAAATTGATTTAATGGAATGCTTACACAAAAAAAAAAAAGAAGTCTGTCCAAACAGACAACATTTCCAAACTTCAATATGAAAAACTTATGAATTATGCCAAATTAATATCATGAATGTAGATATGTAAGCTAAACCCTTTTCCCCCTCTTCTCTCTAATGGTTGATTTTACACCTCTTATAATCTAAAACTAATTTGAAAGAATGAGTGGAAATTGATGCCTTTTCTCTCTTCAACAAATAATCAACAAAATGAAGCATGACAAAAATCTTGCCATCACTAAGGGTGATATTAATAGATGATTAAATCTAAGTAGAGATAAGAGGCAAAGTTTTAATGAGTGTGATATAAATGAAGTTTTATTAAGTTGTAAATTATATCTTAAATTGATATTATTTATCTTATTTTAATTTTTAAATAATGCTACAAAGAAAAACTTGAGCATTGATCTGCCTTAGTGTCTGACTAACTGATATGGAATTGACATCTGGTGAAAGAGACTGAGATTCTAGTCTAAAGCCTTGAACTGGGACAAATTCTGCAGTGGCATTTTCTGTGATTCCTTGGAGTCTGTACTTTTCCTTCTTTTTCAAAAAGTTCCTTTCGGTTAGATGAAAAAGATGCAAGGAGTCCTTAAAATGAACATTTGATAATGGGGTTAATGTAGTGTCATATTTAAGGTAAATCGTGAGCACTTGTGAATATAATCTCTTGGAGTTTTATGTGATCATCATAGGACAATTGAAATAGCCACTTCAATGGCAACAGCATGGATCCCAATAGTAGACATCTATAAAGTTTCCTTTTCATAAATTCTTGAATCTTATGTATTAGAAAAAGAGAGTAAACCTGGTTACTGGAAAACGTGCTTGCAGAATCTGTGCTGGCTGCAATGCCGAGATTGGCCATGGAAGATTTTTGAGTTGCATGGGGGCTGTGTGGCATCCAGAATGTTTCTGTTGCCATTCTTGCAAACTTCCAATCACTGATTACGAGGTTAGAGTCTTGTTTTAATTGCTGCACACTTCATGACTATTTTATTTCAATACATTTAAACTTTCTCCTTCAATTAATAAATGAAGTTCTTTAATTTATTCTCCTTGATTTTTTTGGTCAATATGATTGTAAATAATGATTGAATCTTTATTCATTTATAGTTTTCCATGTCTGGAAATCGCCGTTACCATAAATCGTGCTATAAGGAGCTGCATCACCCAAGGTGTGATGTTTGCAAGAACTTTGTAAGTAGCAATTGGTTTTTGCCCACAGTTTTTCTTTTAGTTAATTTTGTTGTGCATGGTTTTGATAATAGGTTTTGCTAAATTTTGTTGTGCTTTAGAAATTTCACTACAGTGTACATGTGGGAGGATGACCATTGATATTAGCTGTTCCCAGAAATTCTTTAGATGGCAAGAAATCAGAATAGTACTTTAGAATGTTCTGCAGAGTGCAGAATAAATTTATCTTTCTTGTTTGGACAAACAGATATAAGTATGAATATTTGATTACTTCTAAAATTTTAATATTTGGCTTAGATCCATTCATGGGCCAGCTATAGAATGTTAGATTTCATAGATTTTAATAATTGGGTTATGATTTGCAAGAAATTATGGATCAACTACACATATTGTTCAAAACCTCCCTGAGATCTATGATTCTTTAATTACTATGCACGTTCAACTTTATATCAAATATGTTGTCATGTCTAAAAATAGCTAGTTATTTTCAGTCATCTAATATAATTGGAGAAAAAGTTTAAAATAATATAAGTGAAAGACCTCTAATCCATGATGGTGAACATGTTTATGCTCCTCTTCCCTCCTTTTTTGAAATTAAATTTAACTGTCTGCCTCATCTTGTTTTATAAATTTTGCAACTTATTGATATGCGGTAAAATTGAAATTGATTCTTTTGATACAGATCCCACCAAATTCAGCTGGCCTCATTGAGTATAGAGCACATCCTTTCTGGCTACAAAAATATTGTCCATCACATGAGCGTGATGGAACTCCTCGTTGTTGTAGCTGTCAAAGAATGGAGGTCAGTTATATCAGCTCCCAAAATATTTCATCATGTGTTGTAACCAACAAGGAGATACTGATGATGCATCCCAACCCTCACCCCTTTCTCTGCTTTTAGCTTCTTCCTTTTCATCAACTGATACGAAACTTTCCAATCAGTGCAGTCAACAGACACAAAATATCTGTTGCTTGATGATGGTCGAAAGCTGTGCCTGGAGTGTCTCGATTCAGCTATTATGGATTCTCATGAATGCCAACCTCTGTATCTTGAAATACAAGAATTTTATGAAGGTTTAAATATGAAAATAGAGCAGCAAATACCTATGCTATTGGTTGAGAGACAAGCACTGAATGAAGCCATGGAGGGGGAAAAGAATGTAAACGTTTATGTTATACATGAAATGTGCCTTTTATTTCTCTTTTTTATATCATACTCTTGCTATTGTCCTTATTTTGTATTGTTCTTTGGCTTTTCACTATTGAATGTAGGGTCATCACCACTTACCAGAAACTAGAGGACTTTGCTTGTCAGAAGAGCGAACTGTCTCCACTGTAAGGATGTCTTACTCATGAATTTGAGTCTTCATTGGTAATTTTAATTCTCATATAAAATACTTTTGTTTATCAGTCAGTAATTTTTATCTACTTTTTGTAAATCCAGATTTTAAGGAGACCAAGGATAGGTGCAGGATACCAGCTCATAGATATGATAACTGAGCCTTTTAGGCTGATTCGTCGCTGTGAAGTGACAGCCATACTTGTTTTGTATGGCCTTCCTAGGTATCCTTATAATCCCATCTATTTTCATAATCAACAATACTTGCATGTGAAATTCACAGTACATAATTCAAGGATTTTGTATTTATAGGTTATTGACAGGATCAATCCTGGCTCATGAAATGATGCATGCTTGGCTTAGACTTACAGGTACTATCAGCTTTCTGGTGATCAAAACCGTGTATAAAATTTAATTTCTATTTCAGTGTTAAGTTGGACAATTTCTTTGGTTTTTTTTTTTTACACAGGATATGGAAATCTGAGGCCAGAAGTTGAAGAAGGAATTTGCCAAGTCTTGGCGCATATGTGGTTAGATTCAGAGATCTATTCTGTCTCTGGAATTGATGGATCATCATCATCTTCATCTTCATCGTCTTCATCATCATCAACTTCACCTTCGTCCTCTTCATCATCAAAGAAGGGTAAGCGGTCTGACTTTGAGAAGAAACTTGGTGAGTTTTTTAAACACCAGATTGAGTCAGATAGCTCACCAGCCTATGGAGATGGATTCAGAGAGGGTAACCAGGCCGTGCTCAAGTATGGGCTTAGAAGGACCCTTGACCATATCCGAATGACTGGAAGTTTTCCATATTGAAATTATTATATATATATTTCTTACTTTTACATCAACCAATATTTCAGCTTTGTCATATAAATTATTATAGGCACCAAATATTCCAAATTCACCCTACTCTACACAAAATAAGGAATGAAAATGCTCATGTTAGTGTGCAGTTGCTGTATTTTTTTTGGTGAAATTGTGTTAATTAGTGTAATCTCTGGTTAAATATTGGCAGTTTGGCACCTCATGTTATATGTGTCACAAAAATACCTTATAGCAGTTGAAATTATAAAAACAGCTGATGCAATTACAGATTTACAATACAAAATTAATTTTGTATATTTTGTATTTGCTAATAATTCTTTTTTTAATCCTAGCCTTAGCAGAATCCCCCCCCCCCCCCCCCGGTTGGAGGTTGCAATTGAGAAAGCTGGTATCTCAGTATTTTTTGTGGTGACTGTTCATTGTTAAACCATGTAACTCAAGTGAAGCAAAGCATTTGCTGTATATAAGAACCAGAGTCTTCTTCATTGTAATTCATTCTTTCCCTAACTTCTAATTGGCATGGTTGGTAGGCTTCAGAATATATGGCTAGAAGAAATCATCTTCCCCTATGACGTTTATAAACCCATAACTTTTTACTACAGGTTCAAAATTAATATCTTTCACTTTTCATTAGATACACTCCAATACACACGCACATGCATGCACACATTTTTCTTTCCCTCATCACTTACAGATAATTTGTTTTAATGGAATTCTGACTCTTCTGAAAATAAACAAAAGAAGTCTCAAAATCTGGTGGAACATGAAAGAATGAGAAATGATAAAATGTTTTAAAATGTACATCAGGAAAAGAATCACCACTTTGTTTTGCGAAAATCAAGTATTAGTAAGACAACATGATTACATGAAGCTTCCTTTGATTTGAATGACCGAGGAAGGCATGCACATGCAAGAGAAAAGAAAGTCGGCAAAATTAATTTTTTAATCCTGCAAGTTAATTTCATTTTTCAATTTAGTCCTTTATTATTTTTTAAACAAAATACTTCTTTATGTTTTATAAACAAAAACAAGCTTTTATAACTCAAACCATAATAAAAAGCAAAAATAAAACAACGCTAAATTGATATTTTCTAAAGAACAAGCTTTGAAAACAAACAATTACAAAGCACCTTTTATTAGAAAAAACAAAAAAAAAGTTTTAAAAAATCAGAATCAAACAAACCAAGTCTCAATTTTTTTTCCAAATGGTTTACATAACAGTTATTTATTGTTATCATGCAGTTATATTTAAATTTAAACTTTTAATTAGATAAGGGTAATATTAGAAAGTAAATTAGGATACCATAATAATAGTTATTCTTTTATATTACCTTTATATATAGGTATAAATAAATAAATAAATTAATTTTTCGTCTTTTCTTTCATTTTAGTTTTCTTTTCTATATATTATTATATTTTTTTGACCAAATTTATATATTATTATATTATATTATTTTTGTATAATCATAATATTGGAGCGATGTTATTCTTCACATATTTGTTTTTTTTTTTTTTACTCTTCTCTTCTCTTCTCTTCTGTTCCTTTTTTCTTTTTATTTGTCTTTATTTTTTTCACACCTCTCTCACAAAAGCGATGGACACCCACGTGTCATTAACGATGAACATTATTGTAGAATGGGCGTGGTAGGGACACTCCTTCCTTCATTACTTCCCAAACTGATCTATTTCCTTTTTCTTGTCAGTTCGTCTCTGTGCGAGAGCGAGAGCGAACGAGAGACACAGAAGAGGTGAAATAAACTTCTCTTCGATCCTTCTCTCAGTTCCTTTCTTCTCTTTAGTTTTCCTTCATTTCAATTCTGCTCGAGCCTTTGCCACTCCCATTCATTTCACTTGATTTCATTCCTTCGTCTTGCAGTGCCAATTCTTGACAATTTCTCAGGCAAACTTTCCAAGTTCTAGGGTTCCCCGGCAACCATGGACCAGGCCGAATTGAGCACCGAACAGGTTAGTTCCGATCCGCTTCCTTTCTGTTTGTTGCTCCGTTCTTCGATCTGATTCCGAAATCCCGATCGTGCTCGGTTCCAAAACGGCGTGCCGTTTCGTATTTTTCGGTGTCTTAGTTGTTGTGGATTGCTGCAATGTCGTCGATCGTACATTGACATATTATTGTCTTCATGTTTTCTCGAAGGTTCTGAGGAGGGACATCCCATGGGAGACCTACATGTCCACGAAGCTCATCTCAGGCACAAGCCTTCAGCTCTTAAGGCGTTACGATCACCGACCAGAAAGTCACAGAGCACAGTTGCTCGATGATGTAATATCTCTGTTTTTTTTTAATTATTAGTGCTGTGCCCTCTGTGTTTAGATTTCATTTTAATTTTGAAGTAGATTTATTTTATGATTCTGGACTTTGCTTCCGAGTGGTGTTGAAAACTCAACTTTGTTGTGTGGCAGGATGGTCCGGCTTATGTTCGCGTGTTTGTTCGTGTTTTGCGTGATATTTTCAAGGACGATACTGTGGAGTATGTTTTGGCACTGATAGATGAAATGCTTGCTGGTAATTTGTTGAGCATTGGCCATTTTGTTTCTCATCCATCCTTTGTCTGTTATTAGTGGCATAGCCAGATAACATTTAAATTTATTATCTTTGGCAGCGAACCCAAAAAGAGCTAGACTGTTTCATGACAGCGCCCTTGCAGATGAAGATACTTACGAGCCTTTCCTAAGTTATGTATTTACTCAAAATATGTTTTTTGTTTTGCATGTTAATTGTTAACTTTCTGTACTTTGGAGATGATCAAAGTTCACATATACTGCATATATTTTTTTTTAATTTCTTGTTTTATTAAATTTCAGCGTTTGATTTAAATAGAACGTAGTTGTAAACGTTTTTAAGAATTTTCTTTTGCAGAGCCTTTGCAGCTTGCTCCAACCATTGATGACCATATGTCCATATCTGCATGTAGATAACATGTGCTTGTTTGATTATTGTGCTTCATAGGGATACTTGTAGTTTATAGTGTCATACCTTTCCCTTTACATGGAAGAGAGACTGAGAGTCCGTCATTTTTTTCTTCAACAATTACATTTTTTATTTTCAATTCATATGTACAACTTATCAGATAAAGCTGTATAACTGTCATGTAGATGATGTCCTATGATTGTTATGTACTTTGACTATTTTCTTTGTACTTCAAGGTTATGAAATAAAAAAAATAACAATATTGTCTGTCTTTCAGATTGCTTTCGAAAGGAAATTGGTTCATACAAGAGAAAAGTTGTAAGATCCTTGCTTTAATAGTTAGGTAATACAAACATGAGGCATTCTGACATTTTAATTCAAAAACTTCTCAGAATTATATCAATTAGCGGGTTGTGTTATAAGTTACCTTTTCAGTTATTGCAAAATTTCACCCTTTTCTGATTATAGTGTCAGGCCAAAAAATCAGAATGGCACTGCTTCAAATGGAGAAGTATCAAATGGAAAGAAACCGTTTACCACTATTGATGATGTTTTGATAGGATTGGTAAGATGGCTTTGTGATCAGGTATGTGATACTGAAACTTTTCCCTTTAACTCACCCAAATTCAGTTCATAGCTGATGATTTCGGTGTTGTGAATGATAATATCAATTTGAGACATATAAAGGTCTCTGCAGGATAAAGATGTTTACTTCTGAAAGATAAACATTTTGAGCTTGGTATATTAAATATGTCTAGCTTGTTATATGAAGATCAATTATACAGTAAAAGTCACCTGTGATGTGGGTTTACGTAAAAATATCCAAATTTATTTAATTATGTGACAAGATGATGGCCTTTTCTCTTCATAAATTTCAAAAGCTGTATGAAAAATGAGTCAAGAACTTTGATTTATAAAATAGAGATGGGCCTTTGTAGTTAATTTAAAAGTACACCTTTTCCTTTGGTTTCAAATACAATAACAAACCAAACTCTATTTTTTTTTGGGGGGGGAGATACCAAATGGGAAATCTTCTTTCTTAAGTCATATAGATGACATGATGATGAGAATCAAGAATCATCAACCAAGGACAAGATTGAAGAAGCCAGGAGAAGCTTTGATCAATAATGTTTCATGCAATTAGGAGTTAATTAGCTTTATAATTAGGAACTTTACTTTAGTTGTTTTTCTTAAAGTGTAAGGGACTTAATAGGTTTTTTTTAGTTGGGTCATTAGTGGGCCTTGGATCCACTCCCTTCCCCTATAGCCTTGGAGCCTATATAAGTCCTCTTGTAAGACTCATTTGGTAGATTTGAATGAAATTGATAGTTGCTCCATTTGTGAGTGTGAGAGTTGAGCATTGGCTCCTCTAGGGTTCTTGAAAAAGAATCAAATGATCTTATCAAAGGTTCCTTCCTTTGTGGCGATCTTCATAGTCTTATCAATTATCCTTCCTTGAAGATGTTTGTGGTGCCATTTCTTTCATCTCTTCCTCTTCCACCTTTTTGATTTTATTCTTCCCTTTTGGTAAGAGTTCTTGTTCTTTAGTTGTTTTGTGTATGAATCCAATCAAATGTAGATCTTATTTTTCATCATGTGGTATCAGAGCCTTATCAAAGGTTCCTTCCTTTGTGGCGATCTTCATAGGCTTATCAATCATCCTTCCTTGAAGATGTTTGTGGTGCCATTTCTTTCATCTCTTCCTCTTCCACCTTTTTGATTTTATTCTTCCCTTTTGGTAAGAGTTCTTGTTCTTTAGTTGTTTTGTGTGTGAATCCAATCAAATGTAGATCTTATTTGAGATGCTGCAAGCCCTTGTATGTTTAATTTGGACTTACTCTAGCAATCTTTATATAAGCATGATTTCTTTCTCACCGGATCAATCACATAAGAATAATTCACAGACATGTTGACGATGCACCTAATCACATCATCTTATGGAGTAAGCTGCCACAAGTGCTAGACATATGAGAATTTTTTTTAGGATCCGCAAGTATGGGAAGTGACACATTATTTGCTGAACTTGAACAATTAGGTTATAAATTGGAGCACAGGATTACATAAACCAGATGTGTACAAATATACAGTCAGATATAGGTTTATAAGATTTTGTTTTACATGAATAAAAATTAATGCATGTTAAATCCAAAGATGTGAACAGACACAGTTCTATGTTATGCTCATCTAATTATTGTATCTGTAGCTGAAGAAACCTTCTCATCCTAGTCGTGGGGTTCCAACTGCTATCAATTGCCTAGCAACTCTACTTAAGGAACCCGTGGTTAGATCTTCCTTTGTTCAAGCAGATGGTGTCAAGTTGCTTGTGCCATTGATTACTCCAGCATCCACCCAACAATCTATTCAGGTAAGATTGCTGGACCCTACCTCTGAAATGATGAAATTCTGAATAACCAGATTTACCCTTAGTCGAACTGTATGAATTCTGCCTATAGGTTCCTGGGTAAACATGATATATCTAGTTATGTTTGTATTGCATGTGGTAACAGATGTCTAAATTAAATACGCTCCATACATCTGGCCAAACACTAAATTTCTTTTTGAGGAACAATGACGGAATGGTATCTGAGGATTCAAGACTTGTTGGATTTTAAATTTTGTTTATCAAGAAAGTATTATTGATACAATTTGTAGTATTCATGGCGCTTATATAGGGAATAAATGGTAATGGTAATTAATTGAGAAATTCCTTTGTAACAGGTTCTTTATGAAACATGTCTCTGCATATGGCTCTTATCCTATTATGAGCCAGCCATTGAATATTTGGCTACTTCAAGGGCCCTTCCAAGACTGATTGATGTTGTTAAGAGTTCTACAAAAGAGAAGGTATAGCTGACTTGTTCCATTTATGTTCGTTTCATTTTTTCTTACAAACACATGTTCAAGTTTTTATCTTCCTGGGTAGATATATTCATAACTTCATCTGTCATAGAAGTCTAATTTTAGCATAATTCTTTTGCCAATTTTGTTAGGTTGTTAGAGTTGTTGTCTTGACTCTTAAAAACTTGATGTCAAAAGGGACATTGGGTGCTCAGATGGTTGATCTTCAGCTGCCACAAGTTGTTCAAAGTTTAAAAGCACAAGCATGGAGTGATGAGGTGACAGAAATACGACCTACCTAAACTTTTCTGCTGAAAATTTACTTGTGCAAATGACATAAAAATATAACAGGTGCTGTGCAGAGATCAATCACTGAAAGTGACTTTTGATGTACATCTTGCCTTTACTGATTTATTTATTTGCAGTCTGAATCAAATTTAGTTTTTGACCGTAATCATGATTTTTGATATAGTTGGGATCTTTAGTATAATATTTATCATTTTTAATTTTGCTGTTATACTGTGCTTCCGGTACTGATTTGTTGGACACACTTGTCTTTTTCGATGACACGTCAAAATTTTGATGGCACATATGATATCATTTGATGTTATGCATTTCAATAGAAAAAGGAAAATCAGAGTGGCCCTATTTCCATAACTCATTGGAATGATTGGATCCTCATCCTCCCACTCAAATACTTATTGCTAGCAAGCATATTTCTGATGACATAACAATGTTGTTGATGAAATTGGATTGCTTATTAATGATGCTTTGCTGCATTAGCACCCATCAATTCAGTTGCTTGTTTGCCATGACCACAACTTGTTCTCTTTCTCTATTTTCAATATGCATTTTCTGCACAAGCATACATGAACTTTCATACAACATTACGTTTCTAACTTGAATACACGATGAGGGAGATTTACCAATCGCCCATTTTTCTTCTTCTACAAAGTACCCTTTCTAGTTGCTCTTACTTTTGCTTGAATTGGAACTATTTTTTAAACACTATATATCTCTCTACTTTGTTCTTCTCCTAATATTGAGATCTTACATTTCTTGGAAGTTTGTTTCTATTCTAGCCTCTGCGGCTGAATTTCCTTTCGAAAGAATCTATTTCCTGTTACTTTTCCAACATTTCTATTGATTAGAGAAGTTTTCATAGGACTTGTTGGAGGCACTGAATTCCCTGGAAGAAGGGCTTAAGGATAACATCAAGAAACTAAGTTCTTTTGAAAAGTACAAGCAAGAAGTTCTTCTTGGCAATCTGGATTGGTCTCCCATGCACAAAGATCCCATATTTTGGCGAGAAAATATAACCAATTTTGAAGAGAATGATTTCCAGGTATCTGTGCATTATCTCTTCCTTTTGTGCTTCAATTCAATTCTTATTTAAGCACACCTGAAATTTTAGGCTGGGAAAAATAAAAAGGCTTACTTGTGTGACCATACTATTCTCTTCTTTGTTATTTTATGGAGTATAAAAATTGGTATCTCAGGCTAGCATGCTTGTGTTTTCTGATAGTTCGCTGTTTAAGTTAGACAACATGGAACTACTTGATTGTGTTTTTATAGCAAGAACAGATGATTATGGTGTATTAACTATTAAGAGCCATTTGGCAAAGAAAAAAAAATCCCAGAAAGAGAAGATAATTATGGTGTGATCTTATTGTGCGCTCTTTATCTTCTCACAAACATTCATCTATTATCTATTAATACTATCTTCATCTGTTGCAGATTCTAAGGGTCCTGTTAACAATTTTGGACACGTCCAATGATCCAAGGTCTCTGGCTGTTGCTTGCTATGACCTTTCACAGTTCGTCCAGTACCATTCGGCTGGGCGGATCATTGTGACAGACCTTAAAGCCAAGGAACGAGTGATGAAACTAATGAATCATGAGAATGCTGAGGTTACTAAAAATGCACTGCTCTGCATCCAACGGCTTTTCTTAGGTGCAAAGTATGCAAGCTTCTTGCAGGCCTAGTTCTATTTTGGTGGGGTGGCCTAGTGTATGCACTTAATTCCATCAACTTTCCTGCTATCTCACAAACCGGATCGACTTTCCTATGTACAAGGCTTATTCATTGTTTGTTATTTATTGTCTATGGCCATTAAGATTTCAGTTTAAAGCCCCAGAAGAAAATTGATATGATAAATAAGTATCCTTGATATTCTGCTATTGAATAAATCAAGTTTTGTAACTTTATACTCAAAGTTGTGCTTGTAGGTATATTGAATTTGTTAGAAATAAAAAAAAATTCGTTAATTAATGAGCTACTTAAATATGGGCTCTTTTCAAAAGAACAATGAATTGAGGGATAAAAAATTATCGATCTATTTCTTGCTGAGCATAGACCTTTTTACCTTGCCATGTGGCAAAATACGCAAGTGCCTTGGTAACATTATGTTTGAATTACTTCATGCCTGAATGCTCAGCACACATTATAAAAAGGTGAAAACTTACCCCCCCCCCCCCCGCCCCCCCGCCCCCCCAAGTCGTCAAGTTTGGGATGGGGAAGAGGATACAAGATTTTGTTTGAGTCAAATTGCTACCATAGGCTTAGTGGTGTTTATCTAGTCAAGTACAAGGATTAAATTCAGCAATGTCTCAATATTAAAGAATATTTCAATTTTCGCCCCGTAAAAATCTTGCGGAGACTTCAAATTACTGTGTGTTTAGGTTGGGACAGTGGCATAGCTAGCTGTCTTCATATATAGATAAAAGTTTCAGGAACGACAACTAGCCGTCCTAAAGATATGGATTTGTCACTAGAATACTCATGCAATTGCAAATTACACATTCTTACCGGAAAGGTTTACAGTAAAATCCAACATAGAATTTTTACTTCAATTCCATTCGCGTGCATGAATTGCATAGTACTGCCTACATGAATATGCCATGTGTGATGTGTCCAGAAATTGGAAAGGGACAAAAATTAAAAAATGGTCAAGGCTAAAGACAGAATCTCCAGCCGATCATTTTATTAATCCAAACTATTTTATTAACAAGTAATTAAAGCTGGTTTGAACAATGCCGATTGTCTCTTATTACAAATTTCCTTTTCTCTTCCCTCATGCCTTTCATTCGTCCACTGCCCTTTTTGACAAGTCAACAATGGCTTCCTTCTTCCTTCCATCTCATCCTCTATTTCTTGCACTCATGTTCTTTTCCGCCACCCATATCCTAGTTCAATTGCCACATACCAATGGAACAAACTTCTCATGCCCTGTGGATTCACCTCCTTCCTGTGACACATATGTGGCATACTTTGCTCAGTCTCCAAATTTTTTAACCCTCACAAGCATATCTGATATATTTGACACCGGCCCTCTATCCATTGCAAGAGCAAGTAACATGAAAGATGAGGATAAGGAGCTTATCCCAGGCCAACTCTTGCTGGTACCTGTAACTTGTGGTTGCAGTGGAAATAACAACCACTCTTTTGCCAATATCTCACACTTGATCAAGCAAGGTGAAAGCTACTACTATCTTTCAACCACTTCATACGAGAATCTCACCAATTGGCAGACAGTGGAAGATTCAAACCCCTCCCTAAATCCATATCTGTTGAAAATAGGCACCAAAATAGTGATCCCTTTGTTCTGCAGGTGCCCTTCAAGCTACCACTTGACAAAAGGGATAGAGTATCTTATCACTTACGTGTGGCAGCCTAATGACAATGTTTCCCTTGTAGCTTCCAAGTTTGGTGCATCACAAGAGGACATAATCACTGCAAACAACTTGGGCAAGAACTTCACTGCTGCAACCAACCTTCCAGTTTTGATCCCAGTGACACAGTTACCAGCTCTTTCTCAATCATTTTCTTCACATGAAGGGAAGAGAAGCAACCATCTTGTTATTATCATTGCCATTGGTATGAGCCTGGGATGCACTCTTCTGATTTCACTATCATTATTACTGGTTTATGCATGTTGTCTGAGGAAGAGGAAGGCTTGTGAGATTAGGAGTGTGCCATCTGTCGAGATAGCACATAAGTTAATTTCTGGAGTTTCAGACTATGTAAGTAAGCCAACCGTGTATCAAGTTGAAATGATTATGAAAGCTACCATGAACCTTAGTGAACAGTGTAGGATTGGGGGATCAGTGTACAAGGCCAAAATGGATTCTCAGGTTTTAGCTGTGAAAAAAGTCAAGGAAGATGTCACACAAGAGGTGATGATTCTACAGAAGGTAAATCATGCAAACCTTGTGAAACTAATGGGTGTCTCTTCAGGAGATAATGATGGACATCACTTCCTTGTGTATGAATATGCTGAAAATGGATCTCTTCATGACTGGTTGTTCTCCAATTCTTCTTCCACTGCTTCAAGCTCAGTGCCAGTGGCATTCCTCACTTGGAGTCAGAGGATAAGCATAGCAGTTGATGTTGCCATGGGGTTGCAATACATGCATGAACACACTCAACCAAGTATAGTCCACAGGGACATCACATCAAGCAACATCCTTCTTGACTCTAACTTTAAGGCCAAGATAGCAAATTTTTCTGTGGCCAGAACCCCAACAAATCCTATGGTAACAAAACTAGATGTCTTTGCTTATGGGGTGGTTCTGTTAGAGTTACTAACAGGCAAGAAATCCTTGACATACAGTGAAAATTATGGGGAGGTGACTATGTTGTGGAAAGACATTAGGAGGATCTTTGATACACAAGAGAAGAGAGAAGAGAGGCTTAGAAGATGGATGGATCCTAAGCTGGGGGGGTTTTACCCTCTTAATGATGCTCTCAGCTTGGCCTTTTTGGCAGTGAATTGCTCAGCAGAACAGCCTTTGTCAAGACCAACCATGGGAGAAGTTGTTCTTAGCCTCTCCCTTCTCATCCAACAGTACTCTCCTACCACATTAGAGAGGTCATGGACTTATGGGTTAGATGTGGACCTTACTGGAGTGGTTACTCCCATCACAGCTCGTTGATTGTGTGAATGTAAACTCAGTGTCTCCATGTTCAAATATGCTGTTTTGTTGAAGTCTTAATCAGTAACTTTGTATGTATACATGCAGTTTGCTGTAGCTGTAAATTTTTAGAGTAGGTGCTTTCTTTGTTTTGAATACACAATTGAAGTGTAAAATAAAATAGAATGTGAGATACTATTTTATCAACGTTCCATCAAAATTATACATATATATCTATTATAAAATATGTAAGTCCCTTTTTGGTGCCTACCAAATATATTTGTATATCTACATATGTGATTGAACAAAAGTACAAAATCATCAATTAATTGTTGTAATTGAGATGGTAAGTGATACCGTACGTGGGAAACATATATATCTAATGGTACTTGTAAAATAACAAAGGCACGCTGATGGTAATAATTAACTTTTTTTAACTCAATATATGGGGGGCTTGAATCTCCAAACTATACAACTCAGGTCCATCCCTGATCAAGCTTCCCAAAGTATATACGCTAGCTAAAATCTTCTTAAATGTACAATATGCATTAATTTATTCTCTATCTATCTATCTGTAAGTGTAGTGGAGTACTTTCAATAGATCAGGGAGACAAATTTTGTACATTTATTTGGTTAATTTGAATCCCATATACTCTCACCGGTGATCGATCGATGTCGATCATGCTTCCTATCTGTTGTATTTTGTAACTCAACATATGGAGGTTTTACTGCATCGTAACACGCCTGATGATCTTGTTAATGATCTCACGAATTTGGCATCAGCAACCTCAAAACTCTGTTCCTGACTATAATTCGGTTTTGTCACCTGTCCACCTTGTGTTTCCATGAAGGAGGCTCCATTTTCAAAAGCATCCCCAACTGAATAAAATTCCCACGTGTCTCCAATTCCATTATTATTGTTTTTTCTCCATGTCACCTGCAAGCACACGTTTTATTTGTATAATAATTATATAACATATTGCACCCATTTTTATTATAAATAATTAATTATATTATTGGATTAATGGTGATATGTTTGAATAAATTACCTCCTTATTCCCTGACATTGGTGCTATGAAGAGGTTTGATTGGCTTTTAAGGCTAGGTTCCATATTTCCACCAATAGCATATTTGACCCATCCCATGTAGAGATTGTTGGCAACATGTGCATACCCATGCCGGATTCTGCAACACATGTTTTTAATTAATTAATAAGATAATTTTTTAATTACTAGTTAAATGTGCAATTAATTTGAGGTTAATTGCTTGTCATATTTACGGTGAAGGGAATACTTATGCAGATAAACTTGCTTGTTACGGTGTTACTATATAGTTGGTTCCTTGTAGTGGGACTTAGTTCATACATTTATTAGTGAAGACTTTTACCGTAATAGGTTTGGTTTTCCTAGTTTCAAATTTAAATAAATTTTTCTTGGGTTTTGGTTTGGTCCCCCCCAATCTTTCTTTATATTCTTTTTCTTTTATTAATAATATTTAGGGTGTGCTGCAAATGATAAATGACTGCTAGGGTGTCAACCTAGTTGGGATCGTAGTCGTTATTGTGATGTCTTTGCATGCCTATGTTTATAAAAAAATTGAGGTTAATTGAGCAATTATTTATGAATTTACCTTGGCATGCGCTGGTGGCAATTAGGTCCAAAATAGTTGTACACAACGGTGACCTTCATGTTCTTGTCTCTCACGAACCCATCATCATGCCCGAGAAGCATGACCTTGTTCTGCTCTCTGAACCAGTTGTTGGAGATGGTCACATCGGTGGAACCCCGCGTGACATCAAGAAGACCATCTTGGCAATCATAAAGCGTGTTATGATCAATCCAAATCTTTGAAGCTGTAACCAATCTGATTGCATCTCCATCTACGTGACCCAAAGGCATTACCTTCCCATTGGGACCCATCACCACTCCAGGAGCTTGAGGTCGGCAGTGATGAATCCTAATCCCATGGATGATTATGTTGGTTGCCTATAATAACAAATAAAAACCATGCATGCACATTCTGAGTTAGGAAGTGGTAGCCAGAAATGAAAACACAAAAAAGAGGGGGAAAAAACATTGTATAATATTAAGGTCTTGTTTGGGTTTAGAAACTCAATTATTTCTAGCTTATGGAGCTAGTTTTGCTTTGTTTTGTATTTTTATTTTTCTTATTCTCATAGGAAAGAGAAAAAATTGTTAAATAGTCAAAGATTAAATATATAGATGTTTATGAAATTATGAAAAAGTTAAAAAATTAGCTTTTTGAAAAAATGAAATATAAAAGTTGATTTCAATTTATATAAAAAGATTTTAGTTAAAAAAAACTCATATTATAAGTATTTATAGAAAGAAAAAAATTATCCAAAAACTATCTTTATTAAAGTTGGTGATCGATTACCTTATATATCATCAAGCATGCATTATCAGCAATGTGGACATCGACGCCTCGACCATCAATGGTGGTGAAACTGCTTATGAGAAGGGGTCTCACGAGTCTAATGTGCATGTTCCTTTGGAATGTGATCCAGACTTTGCTCTGAATCCTAGAGGCTCCATACCTCAAGGTGCCAGGTTTGGGGTTTAAGGGGTGGTCACTAGGATCGGTAACTTCGTAATGGATGAGGTCTTTGCCTATGTTATTTGTCATCTTCCCTGCATATCCCACCGAGCAAGTGGCAAGTTGTTGCCGGTGTCTCCTCCATATAGGGTTCAATCTCCAGCATTGATCAATCATGTTCATTTCCACGCTTTGTATTTTGGATTGCGTGGTAGAACTAACATTTGGGGTGAAAAGGGTGATGATCACAACATCTAAAACAAAGCACCAAAACATGAAATTGATGACTTGATAAGTCATGATTCAATATAATAATATACTTTGTTATCTTGAATTTTAATTAATTCCAAGATATACTAATTGAGTTATTGAGAAGATGTCATAGCAAGAAGGAAGAGGTTTCCTAGTTTTTATATATTGGAGAAGTAATGGTGCGAGTAAGTGATTATATAGGTTAATGTGGTTAGTGAGTGCTTGGAACTTGAAAGTTTGTTGAAGTTGTTGTGTCAAGCTATGGCCAAGGGACTATCTCGTGCAAGAGGAAAAACTAAGAATAGAAAGAGGGAGGTTCAATTAGTTTTGAGTCCTTAGCTTAAATTGAGACAATCTAACAATTAACTAAATTTGCGCAGTTAAAGAAGGGAAATGGGCAGATATACAATTTAGGCGAACGAACGAAACAACTGCTTTATAACTTACATATCAATCTGATTGTTATATTTGTAAAACCGATATCTATGTGGTTGGTTTTTTATATACTCAGGATTGATGGATCCAATTTTATTTTTGATGAGAAATTATTGATTTTAAATTGTTACTTGATAATATATTGATCTGAATGTTACTATCGTGGGCTTGGATGAGATGACACGGGTCTCTCTCAGTTTAACCAATTTTGTGTTCAAATCTAGGCCTCGAGAATACAACAAAATTAAATCTCCGATGGTAGTGACAAAAAAAATATTGAATTTATTCTTAAACTTAACACGAATAGAGTCACTCATGGCATAATAGGGGATATCGGACAAAACTGATTTTGCTTGATGAAGGGAGGTTTGCGATTGTCACTCTGCAACCTATCAAAAAGGGGTTATATGCACACACACACAAAAAAAGTCTTGATACCGGTTAGTGTCACTAAATGTATCACATACATATAATATTTTTTTACTCCATTGTAATTTTATGGTTCTATTTAGATAAAAACAATAATAAATTACTTTATATTTACATTATCTTTTAAATATATAAAAATATGGAACAACTTTAATAAAAGTCACATATGGATCTGATGTCAAAAAAGTCACATATGGATCGAGTCGAGTAAAATGAAAGAATCAATCAAATTAGCCATACAAAATGGATTGTCCGAGTCATCTTGATTTCTTGGTTGTAAAGTGGACCCATGTATCCTATCCTATTAACTACATTAGCACCGCTAACACCATGTTATATACATCATGTATATATATATATTAGGATCTGGACCAAAAAACAATATAGAATATTAGGATTGTTATACAAAAAATACAGAATATTAGGATAATAGATCATGTAAATTAAAGAATAAGTAAAAAATAAAGCAATGATACATATACACCCAAAAAATATATTCACCAATTCAACACTTTTCATTTTTCTCTATCTCTCTCTAACTATCACATCACATATCACATTATTTTATCACTTTTCTCTCATCTCACTCTATCTCTCTCTAGTGATATATACCCCAAGGGGTGTCTACCAATCGTTATTCTAAAAAATAATCTCAAAATTTCATATCATTATTCAAAGAAAAATTAAATCCAATCAAGAGAAAAAAGTTAAATTGTTTTGACAAGTCAATTTGAATTTAACCCGATCAAAAAAAGTCAACCCAAATTGTTTGGACATGTTCAGGTCATTACATCATTCAAATCCGTGAACACTCCTAGCCGCATCTCCAAATATACAAACTGAGTTGGGTCAAGAGGATGGAGGAAAGATCAAATTACACCTATATAACTTATTAAATGTTACAGTACCCATTCTCATCCCTTGATCTCTTTTAAATCTAAAGGTCAGAATTTGTAAATTTCAATAAACCATGTGACCTCACCAAGGCTGAGTCCTCTCCCCTGAAACTTGCCTAAACACTGCTCCATCGATCTCTCCCGTGTGACAGTGACCCAACCCGCCCACTATTTTATGAACAATAATTGCACTGCACCCACATAACTGAAATCCAATACTGCAAGCTACGGGCTTTCTCCGTTTTACTGCGTCCTTGTGTTGGATATGAGAGCCAATAATTAATTTACAATATCCTTGTGTAGGAATAAATTGAGGGCCAAGAATTGTCCAAGAATAAATTAAACTAATAAATTCAAAGTTGCAGCAACATAGAACCAATTAATAGATATTTTTGTTTGCTACACTTCAAGGCCCCCCTGACCCTGAGTGAGGTTTTTCGCTAAGAAAGAAAATGATAATAATATAATAAGAATTAACTCTCTAGACACATCTATAAACAGGAAGAAAAAACAAAACGCCACATCCACCAAGGTTTAGAAAACTATAGCTCAGACCCATGAATACAATAGTCGAAGCTATCAAAAAAGGATAGAAAAATGTTGTATAAAAAAAAAGGATAGAAAAATGGAAAGTCAGCCCCCGAAATTTTGCAGGACGATAACAGAGACGAGTAGCCAACCGGAGTTTGGATCGTCTCCCGCAGCCTTCTTTGTGCATCTCCCTCCTGCAGTGATCTCAGCCGTTAGATTAATCTAACAGCTGGGAGTTTTAAAATGAAAAAACAATAAACCTATAACGTGCTGCACACAAATATGACCCCCGCGCAGCTGTACTGTGCAGCATTTGTCTCCGCAAACGTAAATTAATTTGGAAAGCCTGATACAAATCCCGCAGCTGTATCGATTTAGATCAAAATAATCAAATTAAATAATTTTTTAGAGATTTGATAAGAAACAAAATAAAAAAAAAAACCCGCAAACACAACACAAATGCTAATGCATTGCGTACATTACCAAATAGTTATTTAATATTTTTTTGACAAAAATATAGTTATTTAATATTGTAAACATTGAATTTAATTCTTTTCCAAGTGCTTATATTACTAATAAAATAATGTTGACAACTCTAGTAATTGTGAATTTGTGACTTTAGTAGAAAAATATTTTAAAAATTAAATTATTAAAATCTTATCTAAAATCATTAATGTGTCATTATAAAAATTAAATAGATTAGTTTAATTATCATTTGAAAAAGAAATTTCAATTAAAATTGATTAAAATGGTTTAATAAATAATTTTTTATCTCAAAAAGTCTGAAAGATAATTTTTTTAAAAATTATTGTAATTGTAATAAATAATTTTATTTAATTATTTTTTCTGGCTTTGAGTTTTTTTTAATAAAAAAGAAAAAAGAAAGTACAATCTCCACTCGTTTTCACTTCTGCAAAGACAAATGGTGAACAGTAAGCGCGGGGCAGGGTCATATTTGTGTGCAGGAGACGATCCGAATCCGTAGCAACCGTGAGGCCGGTTTTGGAGATGTTTTGGTCACGTGATTTACTAAAGTTCTCATATCTGAACCGTTAGATGTAAAAGAGATCAAAGGATGAGAGTGG
Source organism: Glycyrrhiza uralensis (assembly GCA_030159175.1). NCBI lineage: Eukaryota > Viridiplantae > Streptophyta > Magnoliopsida > Fabales > Fabaceae > Glycyrrhiza > Glycyrrhiza uralensis. Next base: position 46,165,148 of record BRZY01000001.1, on the reverse strand, counting down.
GTATAACATTTAAGAAGTTACACCGGTAAATTTGATTACTGCTCATGAAATATATGTATAAGTATGATTTTTTGTATTGCCCATCAAATATATTGTATATCTACATATGATTGAACAAAAGTACCAAATCAATTATTTGTTGTAAGTGATGGTAAGCGTTGCCGAGGCAAAACATATGTCTTTTACTTGTACAATAACAGAGGCACAATGTTTATGTAAGTAATAATTAACTTTTTAAACTTACCAAATATCAATATATGGGGGTTTGAATCCCCAACCGATACAACTCAGGTCCATCCCTGATTAAGCTTCCCAAAATATATATGCTAAATCTTCTTAAATGTACAACACTCTGTTCCTTTGTTCTCTATCTATGCATAGAGTGAAGTACTTTCAATAGACTCGAGAAACAAATTTTCTTCATTTTTTTGGTCAATTTGGATTCCATATACTCCCATTGGTGACCGATTGATGTCGATCTTGCTTTTTATCTGTTGTATTTTATTTTTATTTTTATAATTCAACATATAGAGGTTTTACTGCATCGTAACACGCCCGATGATCTTGTCAATGATCTCACGAATTTGGCATCAGCAACCTCAAAACTTTGTTCCGGGCTATAATTCGGTTTTGTTACCTGTCCACCTTGTGTTTCCATGAAGGAGGCTCCATTTTCAAAAGCATCCCCAACTGAATAAAATTCCCACGTGTCTCCAATTCCATTATTATTGTTTTTTCTCCATGTCACCTGCAAGCACACGTTTTATTTGTATAATAATTATATAACATATTGCACCCATTTTTATTATAAATAATTAATTATATTATTGGATTAATGGTGATATGTTTGAATAAATTACCTCCTTATTCCCTGACATTGGTGCTATGAAGAGGTTTGATTGGCTTTTAAGGCTAGGTTCCATATTTCCACCAATAGCATATTTGACCCATCCCATGTAGAGATTGTTGGCAACATGTGCATACCCATGCCGGATTCTGCAACACATGTTTTTAATTAATTAATAAGATAATTTTTTAATTACTAGTTAAATGTGCAATTAATTTGAGGTTAATTGCTTGTCATATTTACCGTGAAGGGAATACTTATGCAGATAAACTTGCTTGTTACGGTGTTACTATATAGTTGGTTCCTTGTAGTGGGACTTAGTTCATACATTTATTAGTGAAGACTTTTACCGTAATAGGTTTGGTCTTCCTAGTTTCAAATTTAAATAAATTTTTCTTGGGTTTTGGTTTGGTCCCCCCCAATCTTTCTTTATATTCTTTTTCTTTTATTAATAATATTTAGGGTGTGCTGCAAATGATAAATGACTGCTAGGGTGTCAACCTAGTTGGGATCGTAGTCGTTATTGTGATGTCTTTGCATGCCTATGTTTATAAAAAAATTGAGGTTAATTGAGCAATTATTTATGAATTTACCTTGGCATGCGCTGGTGGCAATTAGGTCCAAAATAGTTGTACACAACGGTGACCTTCATGTTCTTGTCTCTCACGAACCCATCATCATGCCCGAGAAGCATGACCTTGTTCTGCTCTCTGAACCAGTTGTTGGAGATGGTCACATCGGTGGAACCCCGCGTGACATCAAGAAGACCATCTTGGCAATCATAAAGCGTGTTATGATCAATCCAAATCTTTGAAGCTGTAACCAATCTGATTGCATCTCCATCTACGTGACCCAAAGGCATTACCTTCCCATTGGGACCCATCACCACTCCAGGAGCTTGAGGTCGGCAGTGATGAATCCTAATCCCATGGATGATTATGTTGGTTGCCTATAATAACAAATAAAAACCATGCATGCACATTCTGAGTTAGGAAGTGGTAGCCAGAAATGAAAACACAAAAAAGAGGGGGAAAAAACATTGTATAATATTAAGGTCTTGTTTGGGTTTAGAAACTCAATTATTTCTAGCTTATGGAGCTAGTTTTGCTTTGTTTTGTATTTTTATTTTTCTTATTCTCATAGGAAAGAGAAAAAATTGTTAAATAGTCAAAGATTAAATATATAGATGTTTATGAAATTATGAAAAAGTTAAAAAATTAGCTTTTTGAAAAAATGAAATATAAAAGTTGATTTCAATTTATATAAAAAGATTTTAGTTAAAAAAAACTCATATTATAAGTGTTTATAGAAAGAAAAAAATTATCCAAAAACTATCTTCGTTAAAGTCGGTGATCGATTACCTTATATATCATCAAGCATGCATTATCAGCAATGTGGACATCGACGCCTCGACCATCAATGGTGGTGAAACTGCTTATGAGAAGGGGTCTCACGAGTCTAATGTGCATGTTCCTTTGGAATGTGATCCAGACTTTGCTTTGAATCCTAGAGGCTCCATACCTCAAGGTGCCAGGTTTGGGGTTTAAGGGGTGGTCACTAGGATCGGTAACTTCGTAATGGATGAGGTCTTTGCCTATGTTATTTGTCATCTTCCCTGCATATCCCACCGAGCAAGTGGCAAGCTGTTGCCGGTGTCTCCTCCATATAGGGTTCAATCTCCAGCATTGATCAATCATGTTCATTTCCACGCTTTGTACTTTGGATTGCGTGGTAGAACTAACATTTGGGGTGAAAAGGGTGATGATCACAACATCTAAAACAAAGCACCAAAACATGAAATTGATGACTTGATAAGTCATGATTCAATATAATAATATACTTTGTTATCTTGAATTTTAATTAATTCCAAGATATACTAATTGAGTTATTGAGAAGATGTCATAGCAAGAAGGAAGAGGTTTCCTAGTTTTTATATATTGGAGAAGTAATGGTGCGAGTAAGTGATTATATAGGTTAATGTGGTTAGTGAGTGCTTGGAACTTGAAAGTTTGTTGAAGTTGTTGTGTCAAGCTATGGCCAAGGGACTATCTCGTGCAAGAGGAAAAACTAAGAATAGAAAGAGGGAGGTTCAATTAGTTTTGAGTCCTTAGCTTAAATTGAGACAATCTAACTAACTAAATTTGAGCGGTTAAAGAAGGGAAATGGGCAAAGATACAATTTAGGCAAATGAAACGGCTGCTTTATAACTTACCTATCAATCTGATTGTTATATTTGTAATACCGATATCTATGTGCTTGTTTTTTTTTTATCACGGTTCAATATAATAATTTGATGGAGCCAACATGATAATATATTGGACTATGCTTATTATTTTTTTTTAAATTCAGCTTGTAATTAAATTTATTGTGCTCGAATATGTATGTTAATTTATCTCATCTCTATTATTTTCTTGAAAGAATTAATTGTAATTTCCATATCCTTTTTAGTTTTGGAAAACGTAACAAGTTCATCTTCTTATTTTAATTGTTTAATTTTGATCCGTTTATTTATTAATAAATACAAGTGAGTCTAAAAAGTTAACAGTATCTTGAGAGAAAACAATTCACAAGAGAGGCACACGACTTTTAATTTCTTCTTAATCTTGAACATAACACGCGCGAAACAGTCACTTATGGGGGTACATGACAAAACTGATTCTGCTTGCTGAAGGGAGGTTTGCGATCATCACTATCACATCGATGCTAACATCAAAATTTTATACGCAAAATATAAATAGCAGGTGTTACCTATGTCTTATGTTTTGGAAGGAAAAAAAATAGAGAAGACAACAATGACAACTACGACTTATCCCAATTCCATAAAATCTTTTCCAATATTTATTTTGCCTAACTTCAGTAAATTTCTAAAGATATTGCACTATTTTGGTGAATAATTAAGCCACCTCCTTGCTAATTAAATGTATTAATTAACTTGATCGGAGAAAGAAGAAGTGTGATGTGAAGGCAATAGAGCTAGTGGTCCAAATGTTAAAATTCAATTCAACACAAAAAAAAATAAAAACTAAACTAAAGTTTGATAACTCTTAATTTCCAAGACAACTAAAAGCTAACGAGTTAAAGTCGACATGGCTTGTTACTTTCCTCACTTTCCAACTAGTTCTTATCACTTTGCTTTGCCTTTACAAGTACACAACAGATGGCATGACGAGAAAGATCCATTCCAACTTATAATTATCACGAAAAAGTATTGCCCCAGCTTCTTGTTGTGCATACAACTCTTGTCCTACAAGAGCAATTTTCTATCAAATGTACCATAAGATGTTCCTATGTTCTTTTATAGATTTCAAATCCCTCTGCAATCAATTGATTCAGAAGAAGGTAGTTTTTCATTCGTATAAACAAATTAACAAATATATCCATGGCCAAAGGGTGAAGAACTTGAAAAAACAACTTCTCAAGTATATATATTGATGAAAATTCAAAACATTATAATCATGCATTTAACGATAATCTCCATCATCCTTTCTTTATTTGAAAACAAAACAACTATATACTCACTCCACTCGTCTCGACATATTTACACGAGTTCGAGTCTGGATTATTAAGCATCCATGGCTGCAATTTTGCAATTCCTGATTTCATCTCATTTGGACTGAACAACATTGAATTTAAGGAATTATATAATTAGGCCATCATTTGGTGGAATTCATTGAAATCAAGGACCCCATTATGATCAGTATCAAAGGCATCAATCATGGCCACACACTCATCATAAGACCTTTCATCTCCAAGGCGGTGCAACATCCTTTGCAACCCTTTTGGAGTAATACAGCTGTTGCCACACCCTTCTTTCTCATCCCACACAAACATCTCAAAAGCCTTCCTTAGATCCTCATCATCACCACCACAATCCCTGCCTCCTAATTCCCCTTTCTTCATCAATTTCATGAAATCATTGAAGTCCAACAAGTTGTCCCCATCGGTGTCAAGATCATGGATCACCCCTTCAGCTTCCTCATGAGACATGTGTTCCCCAATGGACCCAAAATATGACCTTAGTTCATAGGCTGAGATTTTCCCATCTCCGGCTCCATCAAAGTGACCGAAAACCTCCCTGATTAGCCCTTCCTCTGTTCCATTATTAGTACTCTGTGGGGTGGTACACAACACTATTGATGATGGCGTGGGAGATCTTGGAGTAATTGGATCAGAGCTCAATGATGATGAGTTGGAACTGGAGGATCTTGATCTTCGGCGATGAAGACTTAGCCTTAGACCCTTGTTAGAGAACCACTTGGATGGCTTCAGAATTCTCTCTGTAGCCATAACAAGATCGGAAAAAAAAAATTTAAGCAATTAGTATTTTCCTGATCTCTATATTAACACTGACATAGTTGATATTTAGCTAGTGAGACAGATGACTAGAATTAATTAAGTAGCCTTTGATATAAGGCAAGAGGCAATGGAAAGGACTGGGATATATATGGTTATATGGAGTGTATATATATATAAGGAAGCATTGGCTTTTGAGCTTTGAGGGAGTTGCTATGAAATTGCTTGGGGGAACAGAACTTGAATGTCAATTAAGATTACGTAACTTTTTCTGGTGGGAAGGAAATTGCATGGTAGTTTCCTAGGGGGTCCCAAGAAATTGATGGAACAAATGACATGCTGATAATTAGGCGGGTACACTGTACTTTTGTATTTTTTTAAAAATGATTGAAGCCACCTGTTGTTTTTTTCAGTTAAATAGAAACATAACATTCAGTAAATATTTTTCTATACCTTCTTAAAATTAACATTGATTGATTATCTCTTCATTGTTAATTTTTAAGTTTGCTAAGGCATTATGTCGTGTATTCTGTTTCTCTTTTCTTATCCCCTAAACCTCTCTAAAATAAGACAGAATATTAGAGAAAGATGATTTTTTTTTACTGAATTATTACGTTTTCTATTGGAGAAACCAAAAAAAGGGATATGTAATCCCAATCACAATTTCAAGGCCAAAATCACTAAAAAATATATTAATTTTGTACCAGCTCTATATATAGGTTTTTCTTTTAAAATTTTTTTTTAACAGTTTACACTTTTTTTACACTCGGAAAACGTTTGGTAGACATAGGACGGGCCCAAAGGCAAGGGCCAAACTCTTGCCGTAAGTCTACCAATAAAAATGTTATTTATTATTATATACAGAAATGTTACACACACACCCAACACACACCTGTGGGTGTGTGGTGGTCTATGTATCACTGTTGTATTATATAATACAAATTAAAATATTTTATCTTCATGTGTTTTAATTTAGTGGTAAGTTACGCGTGTTTCAATCATGAGAAACAAGGGTTCGAATTACTGTACAAATGTGTTGACGCGTTGGGTATGCTCTAAGAGATTTTTTTTTTTGGTCTTAAAACAATAAAAGATAGACCTGTATATTTTTTAGATAAAACAATAAAAGATAGAGAAGTAATAATAGTTGATGTGAGAGGACAAAAAGAGAGAAATATATTTTTTAGTTTAATATCTTAATTAAATTTATATATATTGACCTATTTAAAAACTTAGACCTGTATATAAAGTTTAAGGTCTATTATAGCTTTTTTTACTATATCTATTATAGCCTAGAAATAGGTTTTGTTAACACATTCAACAATAGACCTTTAAATAGGTTTTTAAACATGCCAAACTTTTAAAAAGATCATCACAAATATAGAAAAAGACATATCAAATAAATAAATCAAGATCAAGTCTTGAATTGGAGAAATAGATTAGCTCCATTTAAGGTAGAGCCTAGCTTGGTTCATTGATACCTATCCCTATTCACAAAATTTAACAGTTGTACTGTTCTTACGTAAGTTTTTGCACAGCATTTGCACATCCTCCACCCATGACTGAATTTGAGTTTGACTACTAAACTAATATTTTTTTGCTGATGTTCTGCACAGTTCTGGGCCACAAAAAGTGATCATTAATAATATTAAAGCATATTATAAATTTGAGTAATTTAGGATTTAATGAGTATACACCGACAATGTAAAAAAAATTACACAGACATCTAATAATATTTTACTATATAGATATTTTTGTAGATATTTTAAAAAATAATATTATCAGGTGGCACTATAGTAAAATATAATTGGGTGTATGTGTAAAAAAAAATTTACACTGTCAGTACATAGTTATTAAACTCATAATAGAAATTGCTAATATACTCTCACACCTATTTAATTTTTGGAAATAGTACATTAATAAGTCACATTTTTTGGAGTACATTGATAAATTTAAAATTGTAATTTGTTATAGCATGCTCTTGTGAAAAAAGATGTGAAAGTATATATATTTTCAAGTAAAATACTCAGATTTTTGTAAAAAAAAAAAAGTAAAATACTCCAACTTGTTTTTCTAAAAAACTTATGCAAATTACATATTTTAGAGAACATTTATAAATTTAAAGTTACAATTTGTTAATATACTCTGTTCATAGAATATGTAATTAAATATAATATATTTATTTTGTTTTTTCCACAGACTAATTTATTTTTATGGAAGTTATATATTAGTAAACTTAGTAGTGGGGATCCGATTTTATTTTATATATACACATTCAAATATATTTCCTGTGGTGTACATAGCACAGCACCATCTTTGCACCTACTTGTTCTGTTGCTTAGCGAATTCGGGCATAAAGAAAAGAATCTACCAAACGCGGAGTCTTTCTACAGCCATCCACTTGTTCAACCTTTTGATCATTATCTTTGATTGTCAATTAAGTATTTCACCTATTATATTTTTTGGTATGAATTTCACCTATTATATGAGTATTTTTAAAATTTAATAAAATAAATATTTAAAATGTTTAAAAATATTAAAGAAATATGTATGATTAAGTTAATTAAATGTAAAATTATATAGATCAAAATTAAGAGAAACATAAAAAATGTACATAATTAATTTAAAATTATAAGAAAGATTTTAAATTAATAGCGCACGTCATTTTCTTTTTACTAAAAGAAACGTTCATTCATTTAAATTGGTAAAATACATCGATAACAACACAAATTCAACATCGCTAAAAACTAAAAAGGATAAATCTGCGAACAAATTCACAACACCCAAGTTAATAGCATAACACGGCAAAATCCCTACAAATGTGACAAAATCAAAGTGACTAGAGTACCCATGTCTCCGGATATCTAACGTTAACGCGCAAGTCTTGATTGAATCTGTAATGGATCGAAGCTGTCTATCAATCTAAACCAAATGAACACCGCAACAAGATGAGAAACCAAACGACGCCACACCAAGACGATGAAAACACGAAAAAACACAAAAGAAAACAAGATCTATGTTGAAAAAATCACTTATTTAAATAAAAAGAGAAAAAAATGAAATAGAGGGGTGACTCCAGACCAAAAAATAACCCAAAACTACCCTCATCTAGTGGATGAAGAAGAAGAAAGAAAGGAGTAGAGGAAAGATTGAGAGAGAGAAGCGACTAGGTAATTCCAGCTTGCAATTGAATATAGCGTATGTTATTTTAAAAAGATGATCATTGCTCAGATTATATTTTAATTTAATATATAAAAGTAATCATGAAATTTTACAAATTAATTATTATGACTATAGAATGAAAATTATATAAAGTGTAATTTATCAATTGTCCCTCTCTCTCTCTCTCTCACACACACACACACACACATGTATAAAGGATGTATCAAATGATCGAGGGGCTAAAATTGTACATCGGTCATGATAAAACAACTAAAAATGTAATTAAGTCATTGTTTATTTATTTATTTCTCCTCCCAGCACTCAGATACAAAAAACTTTGTTTACTTTTTAAGTTTTTTATCAATTTTTTTTAAAAAAAAGAATATGCTTGCATTTCATGAGTATAACTAAATAGAAATGAAATCCAATATATTACCCAAAAAAAAAATGAAATGAAATCCAATAACACTGAAAAATTTATCAGCACTCGCACCAAGAGGATTAAAACCTTTTTTTGTCAACAAGAACATGTTTATAACAAAAGTAAACACTCAGTCATACGACATCTACAGTAAAAAAATAGCATAAGCAGAATCACAATAAAAATACACTAATACAAACCAAGACACGCTGCTGTAACAAATCTCAGGCTGTAACATACACCAGACAAGGAAAACAACTAAAACTAAAAAAAAAATAGGCTACCAAAGCACACCAGAACACCGATAAAACTAAACCAAGCAGACCAAAAAAGGATACTAAAAATGATACAGACATGTATATTAAAACTATGAGGGGGTTGAGAAAAGCCCATTTGGGACACCCAGAAACCTTTTACCCCACAAATAATCCTTTTTTTTTTTTGGTCAATAAGAGGAAATTCATAGCGAGGGAAAAGTCCCGCCAAACGGCATCTATAGTAAGGAAGACAACATAAGCAGAGTCACACGACATACTACACTACTAAACAGAACACACTGCTGTAACAAACACCTTACAAATACCAGCAAAGGAAAACAAACAAAACAAAAAACAACCGAAGCTACCAAAAACATCAACAGAAAACAGAAAAACAGAACCAAGCCCATCAAAAGGATACAAACATGAACAAATAACTTAGGAGGTGGGTAAAGCCCATTTGGAGCCACCTTCTTCCTCCGCAAATGTAGCTCACATGTCTTATTGCAGATATCCATCCGGTACACTAGGCTATGTATCTGCATTCAAAAGATGTCAGAGGCACCTCAGCGACGCTAGCGACAGCAGACCAGAGAAGAGGGGACCACCACACATGCAACGGAGAAGAGCCCACCAAAACAACGCCACGACAACCGCCAACCACAACGATGAGTCCACAAACAGCAGTACCACACATCCACGACCACCATCCCAGCCAGAAGGAGGCAACATCCCAATCCCGAAGAGGGGGGCTCTCGGCCAAACCCTAGCCAATCAGGGTGACTCCAAACGTAGCTAAAGGAAATCCGAGAGCAAATGGGGACGACCACACACGAGGACCATCACGGCGACGGGAACAGGGACATCACGGAACGGAGATCTTCACAGCGCTGTCAGAGAGGAATAGGCACCACCTCTTCGGCCTCTGCACGACAACCAGCGACAGGGACCTCTTCCACCTCCTCACAACACCGATCATCTCCCTGCTCCTCGGCGCCGCTGTTGCGAAGAGCCTACGAAGGTCTTCACAAATCACGAACCAGAAGAAACAGAGACGACATCGGAGAAGAGGAAGGGAAGAGGTGGAAACAAACCTTGGATCTTGCGGGGAAACATCAACGGAGGAATTGAGGGCCGCGGGCATGGCGGACGGCCAGCGCAGCGGCCCCTGCTGCAAGCACTCAATTCCTTGTCTTCAGCGGCGCTAGAGTTTTCTATCTCCTCACTCCCCCACAAATAATCCTAAACTTGATTCTAGTATATAAATTAGATTCTAGGCCCAAATCCAATTGAGAGAGCAAAGTGCAAAGGGAATTGGTAAATACACCCCAGTTTTTTGCCATACACCCCACATTTATTCAGGAAATTACTATTATACCCTCATTGTTTGGGTTTTTTTTTCTTCTGATTTTGCTTCTTTTCCGGAAACTGGCCATACACCCCCAGTTTCCGGAATACAGATTTGCATTCCGGAAACTGGAGTTTTCGGAATGTAAATTTTTCCTGGAGTTTCCGGAATACAAATTTGCATTCCGGAAACTCCAGTTTCCGGAATATAAATTTTTCCTGGAGTTTTCGGAATGCAAAAATATATTCCGGAAACTAGATTTTCCTGGAGTTTTCGGAATGTAAATTTTTCTGGAGTTTCCGGAATGCAAATTTACATTCCGGAAACTGGAGTTTCCGGAATGTAAATTTTTCCTGGAGTTTCCGGAATGCATTTTTGCATTCCGGAAACTAAAAAACAAATCAACGAGGATATAATGGTATTTTCCTTTTTAAATGTGGGGTGTATGTCCAAAAAAATTGGTGTATTTACCAATTCCCAAGTGCAAAAGATAGAACAACTTGGGCCTATATAAGCATGAGCGAATAAAATTAAAATATTGCTAAACACACCCCCGTTTACTCTCACACCCTCTTTTTTAAAATGATTTTACACAAATATCTTTATTCGCACGCTCCCCTTTTTTTTTTTTCATATTCTAGTTGTTTCCAGAAATTAATTTCAGGAATACATATATTAATGAATATTAGAAAGTAATTTCTGAAATGTATTAGAGGTTCTATAAATTATTTATAAAATACTATTTGTTGTGTTTCGGAAACTTATTTCCAAAACATAATTGTCTTACGAAATATATTTGTAAGATTTTAATACGTTATACAAATTAAATTCTAGAACCCAGTTAAATTAGCTTTTAGAAATTAACTTTTGGAAAGTTAAGAAAACAAAAGGGGTATTTTGGGCAACAAAAATTAAAAGAGAGGTGTGGAAAATAAAAACACAGGTTTATTTAACAGTTTCCTAAATAAAATCTGACTTGAGTTAAACTACCATAATCCAATCCCATAAGATCACTCCCCAATCCCAACCTTTATAACATACTCATTGAAAAAAAAAAAACACATTTTGCAAAGCTTCATCCTATATACACGCTTCAACTTTCCCAACATCATCATCACCCGAGGAAACATGTCTCGTATTTAAATTAAAAGTAAACGGGAACAGACCGAAAAGAACAAGAAGATCATCCGAGGAAACATTCATAATTAATGACTTATCCAAGGATAGGATTGAGTGATGGGAGGATCTAATAGTTGACAAACAACAAGAGAAGTAAAAAGAATTCAGAATTATATGATATAAATACAAGACATGTTTTATTTTATACATATTAATGATGAATATAATTGAAAAATAACAGATATATTACATGTTATTAATTTAGTACAAAGATTTAAAGAAGATTATTAAATTTTGTATTTGAATAAAGGCAAAATTTAAAACAAAATTTTTAAACGCTTATATTGTTATTTTTCAATAATACATAATATGAGTGCATTATATTTGACATTTTATTTGTAATTTTTCCAAAATAATATAACCAAAAGATAACTCATACTAGCTACATTATTGGAAGGAAAAAAAAAACCACTACAAGCATTTAGCCATTTTGAAATTTCTTTAAAAGCTTTTATGCTTCGGATAAACATGCATGGTGGTGCATAGCATCACAGCCACACATTAGACTACGGGTTTATTATATGGTGGCATTATTTAATTCACTGATATGGTTACTGTTTTTTATTTATTCTCAAATTACAACATAGCCCCTAAAAGGACAATATATATAGTCCGACAAATTTTCCATTGAATTGCTATTTTTGCTTCTCTGTGTGCTCTTCTAATGTAATTTCGGTGGACTCCCCACAATAAAACCAGCCTCTCTCAATCTCTTTTCCTTTCCTTAACCAAATCACCTTTTCTGAAAAGTTGAAACTCCCAGACAAAGACACCGAGAAAGAGCTGAAAGATAAGTATAGACAGAGAGAGTGAGAGAGAGAGAGAGAGAATGACACCCTCTTACTGTGTGAAAGAGAGCAAACCGTGTGTGAGATGGGTTGAGATATACTTCAAAGACTGCCTTTGCAATGTGAAAGATGACATCTCCTTCAGTTTGGGGCTCGCAAGTCTAGTCTTCTGGGGAGTCGCCGAAATCCCTCAGATAATCTCCATTTTTCGTACCAAGTCCAGCCATGGAGTCTCCCTTGCCTTTCTCCTCACTTGGGTCATTGGGTTCGTCAACTTTTCACATATACACATATTATCCCATCATTATCGTTTAATTATAGTTTGTCATTAATTAGCTTCGTTGCTGGTTATGGTTTGTTAAAAGTAATTTGATTTTATTTGATTTTGATATTGCAGTGATATATGCAACCTGGCGGGTTGCCTTCTGGAACCAGCTACGGTGAGTGACTCTGAAACCAAATGCATATGATATGACATTTGTTTGGTTGCAACTTGCAGGGTGGTCCAAACAGAGAGCCCTGACCTGACATGACATGCAATTGGGTGGCCTTAGTCTCTCTGTTTATCATGATGCTCTGTATCCAATCCACTACTAAGTTTTCTTTATTCATTCTTTCATTAATATTGTTTCTTTATGACTTTATTTATGTATTTATGTGATATAGTGGAGTTGCTTTAATTAATATTCTCTTTTCTGTGCTGTTTTTGTTTCTTTCTTGTTTCTGGGATGGATGGATGGACATGCGCAGTTGCCGACACAGTATTACACGGCTCTGGTAAGGCCAATTTTTGCTGTGTCGTGTGTCCTTTGAACATTATATCCAATCCATGTCATTTGTTTTTATTTCACGATTATAATAGTAAAATGGATCCGGATGCTATGCGGTTGTTGTAGAGGCTGGAGAGAGATTTTTGTGTCTATTTCTCTCTTACTCCTCTATCGCATGTGGTATTTTTTTTTTTCATTTCCCTGCAGAGGATCCAAAGGCTAGTAAAACACATGATTATGAATCATCTTATTGTTTAATAATAATGTATTAGCGGTACAAATTCAAACTGTTGAGCGTTTAGATTTTTGTGACTGATATACATAATCCAAAACACAAACAGAATATTTGGTCGAAAACATAGGGAAGGTCGTCCGATAGGAATTCTGAAGCTGAGTCAATTTATATTTGAACGCGTGTCAAACTGTTCATTCTCAAGCCAACTTCGCTGGCTACGCTTGGTTGGTGGTGTGGTGCAATTGCAAAGGACAAGGAGGAGAGTGTGCGCAGGTGAGGTGGGGGGAATAGTAATAGAAACGGGACCACTAGATTGTGGTTGGTGGGCTATGCTGGAAGGTTGTCAATACTTCTGCTTATTGGGCTTAATTTTGGGGGTATTTGGGCGGGCTTCGGTCTCGGTTATTCGAGAGTTTATAGTAGGGGTTTGAAGACACATTTTTGTGCTTCGACCCAAAAAAACGACACATTTTTGTGCTTGACCAAAAAAAAAAGACACATTTTTTTTATATATTTTATGACTTTAAAGTTATTTGAAATATACAATAAAATTTTGTGATAGAAAATACCTCTTAAGTTTAAAGAAAAATTTATTGCGTAGTTATAAGATCGCAATATTGTATGGAACTGTATGTCATCAAAAAAAAAAAAAAGGAGGTAAAAAAATCAATATAAAAGTACACTTAGTGCCTAAAAAAATGTTACTCTAGATAAGTGGTTATACAAGACAAGATATAATTAAAAATGCAATTATTAAAGAGTAAATTGAGTCATATAGTAAAAAAGATTATAGAATTTAATCTTTGATGATTTGGGCATGTATAGAGAAAACTTAGAGAAATACAAGGAAAATATACCAAATGGAGTTATGGAGTATAGTCAAAAATTAAAATTACAATAGTTGTACATAAATGATTTGTATCTGACTAAAAAATTATATGGGCAAATAATTAATCCCCTATATATCCTCAGCTTTAGGCCTTTAGCTATGTTATTTTTGTTTTTTAACCCACGAAAATTACAACCTTGATCTTATTAGCAGTCGTTATTGTGATTAACAGCTTTACACAACCACTACGATCATATTACTACTGCAAATCATGTACTATGACCACATCCGCAGATGGTGCAAACGCCGTCAGAAGATTAACAACAAACGGGTATATTTCCAATTTATTGGACTCCTAATAATCAAACTTCAAATTAAATATCAAGTCTTGCCACAAACAAAAGAACAGAGACTCACCCAGTTGTTATACTTATCTTACAGGCTCACGAAGAGGAGAAAAGACCATTGAAACCGAAACCGAGTCACGAGTCTGGGATTCCAATACCAAGTGGCACACCCAAAGCAGCACCTCGACGGGAACACTACTATATGTAGGCACATATTTTAACACTAGATAGATATTTTTTTGGCAGTCAAATTAATAATAAGTTCAAATCTTATATAGTTATGACATTTATGAGAAATGAACTGAAGTGCATGATTTTCATTGAATTGAATCAATTGTGCAGGTCAGCAAGATCGTTGGCCGGGAGTGCCACTCCACCCTCGCTTACCTACATGAGAGCTGCTAGAAGTGGCCCTTCAGCCATGGAATTGAACGAAGACTCTTCTTCTGAGGATGAAGCATCTTCACCTCCCTTCAAAATTTCTGGAACCCAGCCTAGGCCCATTTCACGTTCTGTCTCTGTGAGTCTCTCACTTGTTTACCTCAAATTATATAATGATGGCATATGCTAAGGAGTATTTCAAAGACAGTGGTTTTAAGGAATTAAAAACAGGACATTTTTAATTTATTTAAAAAATATAGTATATAATGTTATTAATATTGTATTTTTAATAAATATTTTATAGTTTTTGATTTCTTAATCAATGTCATCATAACACTCGTTTGTATTATGTCCACCTGAATAAATTACCAAAGCCGTTTTACCCCAAAAAATCACTCCATTTCCTTAAATTTATCTTGTCATGATTATTATGGTCCCACAAAAAAAGTTATTATGGTCTAAACCGCACCCCTGTTACTTCTAATGCGCTGATCATTATCAACTTATACCCTCAATCATTACTTCTAGTACAATTATTTAGTGTCCACATTTGTCCTCACCTTACACCAAATACATATATACTACTACGTTGTTCACCCCCCCCCCCCCCCCCCATATATACTACTATGTTTGTCTTATTGTGCACCATTTCAGGGAAGTTATGGAACATTTCTAGCAGCATATTTGCCTCTGAAGGGTAATGCTATGAGAGATAGATACAGAGGATTTAGTGGCGGAAAGCTCTTGCAGGTACGTAGGACTAGCCAGTGGCACTGGATGCTTTAATTAATTAATTCACACACATCATTTTTCTGTAGTGTCTGGTTGCTTTCTATTTGCTAGTTGTTAATACTAAATTAATGCTCATATGTCGCAGGAGCACGAGATACATAGTACATTTGGTCAATCGTTGGGATGGTTCATGGCTGCTATCTATGGATGTGGTCGACTTCCCCAAATATGGTTGAACGTAAGTGTCAACTTTCTTTTTTGCTTTTTTGCTTTTCGGGTTTGGAATGTTCTTTTTTAGTTTGATTATATTTTTATGTGCTTAATTTGTCATTACTGATAAGCTGTTGTGTCTTCAATTCTTGATCAGATTAAAAGAGGTAGCGTGGAGGTAATACTCAATCACTCTTAAACATTTCTTGCCTTCCGATTATGAATTACATGTGCAAAGATTAGCAAGTACTTATACTGATTTATGTATGCTTTCTCTTTTGATCCCAATTAATAGGGCCTAAGTCCTCTCATGTTCATCTTTGCACTCATCGCTAATGTCACTTACGTGGGAAGGTTCCAATCTCTCTCCCTCTTGTGCATAAATTTGCATTTGATTGTACCCCAAATTAAGTAAAATTAGTTAATTCTAACTTTTGCGTTGATGCAGTATTCTTGTACGAACCACGGAATTGGAAAGCCTCAAAGCTAATATGCCATGGTTGTTGGATGCCACAGTTTGCGTGGCACTGGACCTTTTTGTATCCTATACACATGCAGTTCTCGATGCAGATTATATTACTTTTTTTTATTGGGGTGCTCTCTGTTAAATCTATAGTATACACTATTAAAGAAAGTAAGATTATAATATAGACCTTAACTACATTTGACAGATAATATCGCAGTACATTTACTATAGATACTTCCGAAGGAGAGGAACAAGTGATGATGCAGAACACGAAGAAACGGGAAAAGTTGCTACATCTTGATTTGTGTAGCTGTGCTGTAACTGAATGATCTTAAATAATTTGAAATTTTAATCTGCACCTTCCCAAAATTGAGCCATTATTAGGCTTATGTTATACTCTTCAAGGAGATCGTAGAGAAGGGTGTGTATACTGATATTATATTAGAGATTATATGAAATTAGAACACCCATCTAACATGAAACTTGCTGGAGACACATGATAGTGGCTATTGTGAAATTGTTGTATTGATCCAATCATCACTTGTAGTTGTAAAGCATGTGAGAGACTATAGTTTCTTCTGTAGTTCACAATCAAAATTCAGATTGATGGGTTACCCGACCTAACACATTTTATGCTCACTCGGTAATGAGTTAGGTTGATTCATGTAGTTAAGTTTTTGGCTAATGTAAGTCTAAAGATCAATACATACATATAACCCCGTATCGTGTTGCTCTCGAGCTTTAATTAAACAGAGCAAGACCTTACAAAGAGAGCGCTACTTAATTCGCACTACGATATTAATGTTGTACTGGAATTTACAAAAGAATGAAATAAAATTAAAAAAAGGTTTTGCTTGGGTCATAATTGACGCGAATCCAAGCTTGCAGGATGTGAATATATTCATCAGATCAATGCATGTCGGGGAAAATTTTCAAGCATAACGAGCAGTAATCAAGGGAGGAACAACATATTATAGGCGACAAGAAAAACAGAAAGATCCAAAAGCCAAAATCCTAAAGCCATATCTGTCAACCACTCAATAAAATTAAAAAGCAAATCTGTGTGATATGCTTAGTGTTTAGTTTTTTAATATGTAATGTGTGCATGCTTTATTAATTGCTTTTTGTCTCAGTACTTTTACAAAGATATTATCAACTAACGCGTTAGTGTTTCAGCCTTCGGTGACTACTTTACTTGTTGCCAGCAATTTACTTTCGTTCAAATTAGTAAAGCAAAGATATTAGTTTCAACTTCAAATTTTTGAATTACCAAAATAATAATGAGCAATCATGATTAATCCGGGTCAAAACCTCCCCAAAGCAATGTTTGGCTTTGGCTAGACAATAGAGTGATAGAAAAACTGTCCCTCTGTAAGTGATTCACTTTGGCGAGAAAAATATGCGAATATTATATCCTTTTAGTGACCTTAATAAAGGCCTGAACACATGGTACCCAGTCTCTTACAGCCAATCATTCAATCAACTTGATTAATAATATCTATTTCCTTTTGTATCTTTGATAAGTAATAACTGAAGCTTTGCAGTGGAAAATTAAACAAAACATCTACGGATCAATCTAATAACAACCCACTTCTTCACTTCGATGGGAAGAATGGGAAGAAAAACTGAATTATGCTATTTCTCGCACACTTCAATAGTAGAAGAAAATATTAATTAGGGATTGACAAACCACACAAACACTTTCAAGAACATACGAAAACAAAGTTTTTCATTCAATCTTTTGTTGTTGGTAGTATGTAGTGCGGTAGTATTAGTGTGAGTCATTTGCCGGCCTCAATAACAAGAAGGCAAGTTTGTTTATGTACAAAGTAAATATAAAAAAAAGAAGATAAAAGTAAATGTGGTCTTAGCTTAGCTACAAAGGACCATAGCAAGCAAGCCTCCACGTAATTCAGTCAAGAAAAAAAAAGTATATTTAAAAGTTTATTTATGAAAAGAAAAAGAAAAAGAATATGTGAATTGTGACGTCAGCTACGCCTCAAGAGCAAAAGGAGTCTTGAGGAGATCATAGGGAGCCCACAACGCATCCAAAGGGCAAGGCCTGTTAGCGTCGAGCCTGGCCCACGGCTTCCCCTTCCCACTCCAATGCAGCAGGCTCACCGGGCCCGGATGCAGGTCCCGGCAAAGCCCGCGGAAGTTATCGCCACCGAGCCCGTGCTGGTTCCACCGGTGATCCACGGGCGTAATCCTCCCGGCGAAAACCAACAAAAACGGCGGCAAAGATCCAAGCTCGTAGATCCGCATTCTCTTCTGGAGCTCCATCCACTCCCGGATCACGGTGGTGTAGTCGCCGGCGCGCCACCGCCCGAGGTCGATGACCATGACGCCGGTGTTGAAGTAGCATGGCCTTCGTTCCGCGAAGGTGAGGGAAAGAGAAGGGTTGGACCAAAACGACGGCGTGAAGTAGGTGGTGAAGTTGGCGCCGCAGTACTCGGGGGCGGCGAGGACTGTGCCGGATCGGAGAGGGGTGGCGGCGAGCTTGGCAATGTCGTCGACGAGGACCAAGTCTGAGTCGAGGTAGACGACTCTGGTGACGCAGGGAGGGAGGAGGTCGGCGAGATAGGTGCGGGCGTAGTTGAGGGGGCAGTCGAGGGCGGAGCGGATGGAGGTTGAGATGAGACCGGCGACGGTGCCGTCGTCGAAGGGGTAGATTTGGAATTTCAAGTAGGGGAAGGAGTCGGTTATGGGGCGGTTGAGGATGTTCGCAGGTTTCGAGGCGGCGGAGACAAAGTGGAAGAAGATGTTTTCTGGACACGAGGAGTGTTGGAGAACGGAGAGGACTGCCGCCATGGAGCCGCGGAGGTACGACACGTCGAGAGTCATTGCCACGTGTATAGCGTCGGTTGAGCACGTGTGAGTGTGATTCTGGCTGCTGCCAATGGTGGCGCAGGTTGGGGAGTTGTAGAATTTCGGTGCTTCCTTGAAGCGTTCGGGTGTGGTGCAGGAGGTGTGTGTGGAGAAAAAGAGGAGGAGAAAGACACAGGAGAATGCGAGAATGAAGGAAGAAGGAGCCATTGGTGTGTGGCTGGCTGGTGATACTGATGATAGATATTTGAATTTGAAGTGGCAGAAATGAGAAGGAGACAGAAGGAGGAATATGAGGGGTGGAAGGTATGTGGGAGGGAGAACACTGCTACGTTTTCTGCGTAGCCTTCATCCCACCTTGGTTCAAAAAAAGAGCTGCCCAAACAAAATGATCTTATATTTTGTCTCTCAGTTTGATGTTTGAACCCTTATATTTACATTCTAATAATAAGAACGTTAATAAGGATACTTTGTTTTGTATTTTTTCATTATTATTATTATTACTACCGACAAAAGGGAATTTACACTGTATCTGTCCCTTTCTCTTTTCTGGTTCATTTTCATTGAGAAAAAAACTACAGGGGGAAAATTACGAGTGTAAAGTCAAAGTTGTATTTGTTAAAAAGCTTCTCACTATTTGGTAGTATTTAATATTACTAACTAGGAGAAGCAAGCAACTGGACATCATGGAAAAATTCTTGTATTGACTCGACAAGCCTACGAAACCGTTGGATCTACGGGGTTTTAGTAAAGTTTATAGGTCCCATACAACATTTAAAGGTGGATATATGTCATCCGGACAAAAGGTCCGCCGGGGGAACATCTGTTAGACAGGTAAATAAATATGCCCCCGTGAAGACCTTCTATGGGAGAAGTAACCCTTAACACAGCTGATGAATATATATTTTCACTTGCCAATTGCCATTGATTGGTCCACGAATTAGATCCCTTATACAATTTTTTTTTTTTTAAATTTCAAGCTCTCCTAGGCTCCTATAGTCCTGTTTATATGAGAACAGAGTTCAATTTTAGTATGATTAAATTCTTAAACGCTCCCATTGAGAATTTAGTTATTCTCACTTATTGTATAGAGCAATCATTTTGTTCTTTGGACTGAAGTTTTTTCTGGGACGAGATAGAAGATGTTGACTACATAACTGCATTTATAAGCCCTACTTTTGCGATACAAATCCCACATATATAAATGTATATCATTGATTGATTGACATGTGAGGCTCACATGCCGTTTCATCAGTAATTTATTTGCCATCTATGAGCAACCAAAGATAGGACAGATCTGTTACAAGGCCTTTTCATGTTTCACAGAAGCAATTTTCTACAAAAAAAGGTCAACGTGCGCTACACATGGCAAAGCCTACCAACTATTAGGTTGCCTCCATCATCCACGAGAAATGGCTCATGTAGCAGGATTCCATTCCACCATCACTTCACTTTATGTACAAAACAAGGATTTGGGTCTGAAAAAAATCTGTTTTGCAATTAAACCTCTTGCAACAACTATGAAAATGATGGATCTTATATCGGAGTAATTTTCGTGTGAATACATGCCTATTAAATTAAATACAACCAACTAAAAGCTCAATATATATTAAAATAATAATAAAGAGATATAAAGATTATGCTCTAGTTACTCCAATGATTATTGTGTTCAGAAGATTTTCCTTATACCGTGGTATAACTACTGTCCCCGTCTTTTAAAACAAACCGAAAATTAAAGGCGCTAATTAAGGGTTTTTTCCCCCCAATTTTTTCCTTTTGGTACAGTTTTCTTCTCTCGGGTTATAATCAAACATATATACTATTAAAATTAAAAATTAAAGATTAAACATAAGATACATATATAAAACATGATGTGCATTAGAAAATTTATATAAATTGTCACCGACACAAAATGGCTGGCGGGTGGTGGGTGGTGGCCAGACGGCCGGAAAAGTCAGCTCTGCTAAAAAATGGATCCGAACCAATCCAATTTTGGCTGCCTAGTTCATTGCCTCAACTTTTCAATTTCGTTTGTGTATAATTTAACATTTCAAAGTCATCATAGAAAAGTATTCTTTAGTAGTTGTCCTGTACCTAACCGCGTATTTTGGGTCTGGCATTTGGAGCAACATGGATTAAGATATTTTGATGCCCTATTTTCTTACATTTTTTATATGTTTTTACCTTTTTATCTCTTGTTCTTTTATCGCATCATTTAATATTTCCATCTTTTTCTTTTTTATTTTCCATTCCCAACTAGGGGTATGTACATTGAGGGATGACAAAATTTCCTGCAATACATATAGACTTCTTCAATGCTTGCTTGATCCGTTTCGAAGAGTGGTCTATTTGACTTTCTTTGTAAAATTAAACTGATTAGTGGGGGGAAGAATATAATCAGGCCAATTGCATAATCAACTTTCTTATGTTGTGCTTATCCAAAAAAAAAACTTTCTTATGTTATATATATATATGTAGGGAATGTATCAAGTAAAAAGAGTTTTAATATGAGAGAGTGAGAGGATTAAATCTAAACCGTATAACCATACATAGATGGTTGGGATTAAAATTTAGTTAGTGATCACATGACAACTTAAAAAAGTCATGTGACTTTATGTTTTAATGTTGACTATTTAATATTTATGATTTGATCTTATGGCTATAATTTACTCCTCTCATTCTCTTATAAAAAAAATCATGTCACTTGCTCCATATATATATCTATATATTGACTCCATGGCTCTGCTCTCAGACTGGTACGATTTGTTTGGTAAGGAGAGACATATTGGACCAATTACTTCCTACTAACCAATGATTACCTTTGTTTTATCTCCTCGCCTGAGTTGATGCCCCGCCGGAACATTGGCTTCTTTTTCCTCTTGTTTCTTGTCTATAGAACAATAAAACTAGACAATAAAAACAACCTGAAAATACCAAACAGTCAAAACACGAACGTTAAAATACCACGGACTAATTATCCAAGTGCAAAATTACCCAACTCGCCTCCTACTAATGCCATCATGTATATGTGTATCGCGTCCTGCTTTAAATTTGAGGGCCACACTATTTGGCTCGTTGTTGAAATTTTGAAGTTAATATTTGATATTGTTATTCCCTAAAGCTGTTTCACATTGAAACCGAAAAACGTGCTTGGTGAGATGGTGGTAAGCTAGGCTGAGTTGGCGCTAACAAAACAGTGCTTCTAATTAGGGAATTTTTAAAGAAATTTTCCACTAAATTTTAAATTTTTTTATTAAATTAATTACATTTTGAATGGTTCACATCTTTCCTAGGTAAATAGTGACTCACACAAATGTATTTGGCTCGTTGTTGAAATTTTGAAGTTAATATTTGATATTGTTATTCCCTAAAGCTGTTTCACATTGAAACCGAAAAACGTGCTTGGTGAGATGGTGGTAAGCTAGGCTGAGTTGGCGCTAACAAAACAGTGCTTCTAATTAGGGAATTTTTAAAGAAATTTTCCACTAAATTTTAAATTTTTTTATTAAATTAATTACATTTTGAATGGTTCACATCTTTCCTAGGTAAATAGTGACTCACACAAATGTATCCTCAACCAATAGCGAGGACTATGTGATGCGTAGAGATCAACATTACCTTTTCGATAATTTAGTTGAATACTGCACAGGTGAAGCCCATTGTAATGGCCCAAATATTTTGTAATGGGCCCAAATTATTAGAATAATATAGAATGGGGTGAGTTATGGGTTGTGAGAAGTTATAAATGTAACCTCTCACTATGGAATGGACAAGAAGAAAATTGAAGGAAAAATTTGTTGTTTGGTTTTTAGTTTTGTTTATGGAGATCCTCCCCTTGAAAGAAGAATTTACTTGCTTTTATTAGCTTTTCCATTTTACTAGCTTAAGGAACATTGGGTTTCTTTCATTGATGCTTTCATTGAGAGCCATGGACTCCCTCTTCATTCAATCTCTCCTCTATCCTCAAGATTTTTTTTACCCATTGGACCTCCACCACCCAACAACAACTTCCCTCTCCATTCAATCCCTCCTCCATCCTCAAGAATTTTTTTACCCATTGGACTTCCACCACCCAACAACAGCTCTACACACACTTACCACCTCCACCAATTTCTCACCATGGTTTTCACATAGTTCTGTCAGCCACCCATTGTCCAATGTCTACCATCCTTTCACCCAGCAACCACCACATACCCCACCATGGCTACAACCCACCCAATACCCACAAGCACCATCATACGACTTACACCAGGAGGAGAGGACAGAGCTGAAACCCTTTCATTACCATTCACCTCAAACAACCCACGTTCAGATTCTAGACACACACCCCAAACCCCACCGTTTCTTCCAACCTTCACCATCACCCTCCACCCTCATCCCCCAGTCAATGGCATCTTCCTTTACAACACCAGATTCATCTCCAATTCTCAACACACAGAAACATGATAATGGCCCAAACATTTTTAGTGAGATGTCATTGGCGTTCCTTGGAACACCACCATCGTTAGAGGCGCCATTGGCATCACTGAGCACCACGGCCACCAAACCTGCCATTCCAGCTCCACCAACTTTGCCACCATTAGAGTCGGCGACCTTCACGGAGAGGGAATTATCATTAACAGCGGTGAAACTTCCCATCACTCGCCATCTAGCCGTGACCTCACCTCCACCGGAGCCACCCCGTACCAAACCACGTCCATCGCCGCCGACGAACCCACCACCATCGCGCTGATTTGCAGGCAACCCAGAACACGTCAAGAGTTGTGTGGGATCGATCGACCTCTGAGATATCTGCACTTTCGTTTTTAATCCCCGGTGGAATCCACCTTCGCCGCCATCAACGTCGTCAGTAAAATCTCTGTCTCTGTCGTCAACGACCTCGATCACGACCTCCACCCTCATTAACTTCCGCGACTTCGTCTTCGCCGTCAATGACCTCAACCTCCACTCTCACCATATTTTGTGACCAGTACTGCATCGCCATCGTCCTCACCCACGACCGTAAGAGCTTCAGCCGCCGCCACCGCCGATGATTACGACCATCGTCCTCGAAACCATCTCCATCCACCACTCTCGCCATCGTGAACCTCGACTGCGAACGATGACGTCTCCTTCATAGTCGCGTGCGAACATCCTCTGCCTCTGTTCTTTGTGTCCACCACCGCCTCTACTACTCTATTTGCTTCACTGCCGCATCAGCTAGTAAGTGTAACATCCATTTTTCTGAATAACTGTTTTGATTTCTGTCTTATATGAATTTTTGCAAAATAAATATTTTGAGATTTATTTTTAGTTTACAAATAGGATTTAAATATCTATGTTTAAAATTTCTTCTAAAAACGGTCAAATTCAGCTTCTGTAAGGTCTACATACACAATCTGTTTCGTTGTCTATCTGTCCCTATTCTGTTTTATATGAATTTTTATGGCAAAAATGTTTTGTGATTTATTCTTAGCTTAAAATTAGGAATAAAATACATGTATTTCGAAATACTTCTGAAACGGTAGCTTTTCAGTCAAAATCGGGTCTTTTTACAGAAAACAGTTTACGTCTAACTGACGGAAAGAGATTTAAATAGCTTAAGTGTGTTAAACCAACTCAATAAATAAAATTCCTTCACAAAAGTTGGTTCTTTTATTATTTTAGAATTTTTGGGATTTTCTGAAATTTTTGGAAAACTTTCAAAAAAATACCGAAAACTACGCTACCCGGGGACGATTTAACACAAAAACCTTGTTTAACAGGTATAATTTTCGTGACAAAGGTCCATAAACATTTTATATTTTATTTTTAATTATTTATTTCATGATTTTAGAAATTATTTCTGTGTAAGTTTTGAAAACCCTATTTTTCTACATTTTGCGGGGTTATACCTGCGAAACGATGAAAACCGAAGAGTTTGCACTATCTATAAATTTCAAAAATGAGTACCACAAAATTATTTGGACTTCTTATGGCATTTTCTAGCATTCTCATTAGTTCTCATCATTTTTAACTAATTATTTCAATTTTTTAATTATGAAAAGACATTTTTACCCTTGGTTTTCACTCTTTTTCATCCAAACCCTAGGGGTATTTTGGTCAAATCACATCCCACCTCTTCCAGCCCATCTTTGGCCGCCTTCTTCATATGCAAGTGGAGGGGATATTCTTTTTTTTTTTATGCTTATGCTTCCTTTTGAACCAATTAGATTTTAATTAATTAGTTTTTAGTTATTTTAATTTCTTTTTCCTAAACCATGGTTTGTGAAAACTATGGGCTCAAAACCACCCCTTGGAGCACGAAATTTTCCCTATAAATAGAGGGGAGGGGTCTTCATAAATTTCTCATCCAATTCTTGATTCATTTCAAGGATTTCCTAGTTCAAAGTTTTTAGTTTTCTTGTCAAAGTTCTTGAGTTTTGAAGCTTTGATCTTCAAAATATTCCCTTTCTTCAAGTTTGAAAGTAAGGGGAAAATTCTTGAGAATTTTGAAGTGATTATCCACTTTTGTGGTTTTGGGTGTTATTGTTTTATTAATTGTTTTATTGCTTTTATTTAATTATAGTAAGGTTATAATGGCAAGATTGGTATATGCCTTATAACCATTTTAATGCTTTTATTTAATTATGCTTTTATAGTAAGGTTATAATGGCAAGATTGATATATGCCTTATAATCATTTATTTAAAGCTTTATAATTGTTTTATAGCTTTAATTTAATTGCTTTGAGTTTTAGAAATTGTAGTGTTATAATGCTTAAATTGTGAAAACCCTAATATTGTCTATCATTGATATACAAAGTGATGGTTAAGATTTTAGTGGTTTATTAGTATGGGTCTGTCTAGGAAAGAAACAAGAGACCTTTGAAGGGGCTTTAAGTCCGTCTCTTTTTCCTGGGAACCATACTGATACGCTATTTAAAAATCTTAACATTAGGGACTCGGTATATACATGACTAAGATAATTTGGGAAAGATAGTGTAACAGTAATGGATTCTCGGTGAATTCTACTGCTATATTATCTAGTGAAAAATTAAGTAAGGTAACATGAGATTCTATGTTTTATCTGAGTTAAGGGATTCCATATTCTTTGAGAAGTGTGATTTTATTCTTATCTGATTTTGGTGTTTTCTGAGTTATGTGATTCGATGTTCCTATCTGAGCAGTGTGATTCCGTGTTTATTTGAGAGTTAAGTCATAATTTGGCGTCTGTCGTTACTAAGAAAAATCTCCATGAGTAGCGAGTGACTTACTCGTGGGTGTGTCCCGAATTTAAGTGAAAGTCTCCAGGAGCAGCGGGTTGTTATACTCGTGGGTGTGTCCCGAAGGTATTGAGTAAAATCTCCATGGGGTAGCGGGTCGAGTGCTCGTGGGTGTGTCCCGAAAGTCATTAAGGAAAAATCCCCAGGAGTAGCGGGCAAAGTGCTCATGGGTGTGTCCCGAAAGTTTAGAGGGTTTTATGTGATATTACTGTACCGATGATTTGTTTGTGTTTGGCTATTACTGTACAGACGAGGATTTTGGCATTTGTGTTTATTTTGAGGATGAGTATAACATCATTGATTGTGTGTATTATATTTACTGTGAATCTGTTGTGTGTTACACATGTATTCTTTAGTGATAAAATTCAATGATAAGGATTTTCACCCTTGCCTACTTTCTATGTTTTGTCCATATGTGGTTGAGTAGATGTTTTCCCAAGGAGTGAGCTAAGCCTTAGGAGGAGATCTGATGGAGGTTGCTGCGCAAATTCCAAGAAGAACCAGTGTTTTCTGTATCGCTTGGGTAGAGGTCTAGAGATTTGACTGGCTCAGGTGTTCACTGTATAAACATATTTCGAGATATTGAGTTCCCTTCGTAAACTCTGAATATTTTTATATGAGATGAGATTCTGTTCACAAGTGTGTTATTTTATGTTTCCACATTCAAAACCTTTCGAAAAGATTTAGGGAAACATATTCCTCATCCTTCTCATCTTTTTCAACAAAGTGAAAAATTTTACCCGCATTTTGGAAGAAGGATTTCCAACTTCCACTAATTATATTTTCTAAGTATTTAAAAATTCTTGGTAACTATGGTGTAATATCCTTTTTGGAGAAAGGGTGTTACAGTAAGGAACTTAGGTTTTTGCATTTTGGAGATGGAGGCTCGGGTTGCATTCCCGGGTTGGACTTGTCTTGCTTTGTTTTGTTTTATTTTTTGTTTTTGTTCACTGGGTTGTTTTTTCCTTTTTGTTTGTCTTTTTGTTTCAGTTGGCAGAGTTGCATTTTATTTGGGCTAGCCTGCATCTGTTATGGTGCCCAGGGATCCATTACTTCTAAAAAAAATATTTTCTCCAGTTTAGGTGCAAACAATAGTTTGGGTTTCAGCTTATTTCAGTGGTTTTTTGGGCTTTATTTAATCCACCTTGAGGACAAGGTGGTTGTGAAGGGGAAAGGAATGTAATGGCCCAAATATTTTGTAATGGGCCCAAATTATTAGAATATTCTAGAATAGGGTGAGTCATGGGTTGTGAGAAGCTATAAATGTAACCTCTCAATATGGAATGGACAAGAAGAAAATTGAAGGAAAATGAAAGGAGCCCAATGTTCCTTAAGCTAGTAAAATGGAAAAACTAATAAAAGCAAGCAAATTCTCCTTTCGAGAGGAAGACCTTCATAAACAAAACTAAAAACCTAACAACAAATTTTTCCTTCAATTTTCTTGTCCATTCCATATTGAGAGGTTACATTTATAGCTTCTCACAACTCATGACTCACCCCATTCTAGAATATTCTAATAATTTGGGCCCATTACAAAATATTTGGGTCATTACATTTATCCTATGAAGAGAAATAGACAATCACATGTGCTTAGTTCATGTACAATTTCAGTACCCAACGTGATTGAAATTAGACACACGAAAACGACGCAAATAAACCCCACACTCTTCATTTGCAGCGAAAAGAATAGAAGGAAATTAGGAACATTGTTAGTTTGGGTGTTATGAAACTATGAACCACAAACGACTCTCCAATAATGCAAGAGATAAATTGTCATACCAGAACTTATGCTACTGCTATTAATGAATTCTCCTTCGATTTATCTACACACTTTTAGGCTATGATTTTTTTTTGGTCAAAGGTGATATATATTGAAAAGGCCGAAGCCCAAACATTACACAGAAGGGACTCTGAATACATAGGCCCAGAACAAATATGTTATAGCTAACCCGTACACAATAAACTCAAGCTATGCTCTAAACGAGCCTAAACAGCTCCCAACTGCCCAACTAACAAACAACAAAGGAAAACAACGAACAAACAAAAACACAAACAAGAGAAAAACCCAGAGACACAACCTTAGAAACCAGCCTAACACACCACAGACATAAAAAGGATATTCTTGAGAGGGATGAGTTTCGCCCATTTGGGGCACCCAGAACCTTTGGTCTCATCAAAGTTGCTCGTATGTCAGAGAGAGGTGATGCTGAGATAAGAAGCAAGGCAGCACAAAAGGCGAAGGTAGCACAGAGGTGAAGAAGACCAGAGACGAGAAGCACGATGGTGGTGGAAGAAGCAGAAAACGAAACCTGAAAAACAGAGAAAACACCACAGACAACAAAAATAAACACAAGAAACCAACAAATAGTGCCCACGACAAAAGCACCACCCTAGACGCAGCGGCTGATCCGGCAAGGACAAGACGTGACCGTGAGACCAGCGCCTGCAAGATCCACGAAAGGGCATAGAGACAACAACACGTCTCCAAACCGAGGCCGAAGCTCGTTCAAGCCCACAGCTAAGGGCAGTGCTCCAACCACCCAACCCGGTGGACAACAGCGGAGCCCCGGCAGACGACAGCGGACCTCCAAAACAAGCCTAACTCGAGGCGGCGGCGGGACCAAAGCAGACAAAAACAGAAAAGAAAAAAAAAAGCAGGGAAAAGGGGGGCTGCTCGCGCAGCACAGCGGCGAACCGCCGGCACGGCAGCCCCAGGCGGTCGTTTTAAAGAAGGAGGGGTTGGGAGGGGTGGGTTTGTTGCAGCGGCGCTAGGGTTTTAGAAGCGCATTGAGATTTGAGAAGGGTGGCGCTAGGGCTATGATTGAACATCTAATGAATAGTGAAGCAAAATGAAATAAGATAAAAACAAAATGTGAATCAAATGCCATGGGTATGGATCCTCCTCCCATCAAACCAAACCCAAAACTAGTAAACAAATTGGGCCCTGGCGGTTTTTAGGGCCAATGGCCCATTAGATGGTGAGAAGCCTCCAACCCAGAATAAAAGGGGACGCAGCCTTCTCTTCCTGCACCAAGGCCTTAGCTTGCAAAGAGGACACTGTTGAAATTGGGAGTGATGATGGAGACACTTGTTACTTGTAGTAGAGGCAGGGCCAAAAAACACAGAGTAACCACTCGTCGTTTCTCTAACCTTCACAAGTGTTAGAAACAGTTGCACTATTATTTGACAAGTGATTTGCTTCTTCAAGTGTTGTGGATATTTTAAATATAAAATAAATAAATAAAAATATATCTATAATACTCCCTCCGTCCCTTTTTATAGTGCACTTTTCACAATTTGGATTGTCCCTTTTTATAGTGTACTTTTTAGGATTTTACATGCATTAATTATTTTTTGCCAAAATTACCCTTATTTATTTTAAAGTTTTTTAGTTAGTTAATAGATAATAAATGCTATGAATTTAATGGGATAACTTTCTCTCTCCCAAGGGCAATTTTGGAAAAATAAGAGAAATTGTTGACAAATTTAATGCAAACAATTAGATTAACTAACTTTCTTAATGTGTGTGCATTGGACAAAAGTGCACTATAAAAAGGGACGGAGGGAGTACGATGGTGTAATAAATAAAATATTTATAGATATGTTCGGACCCTCATACTTTTTAGCATCAGTTTTTAATTTTTATTTTTAACTCATGTGTTACAATCTTTACACATGATAGACACAAAATTCAGCTGGAATTAACTCTTTTTATTATGGAAAGCTGGAACTTTCCCAAGTTAATAGTTCCAACAAAAAATAATTGGCCTCACATAAAATTCCATTCCTCATCTATAAATATATAGTTTTTGGTTAATCTCTACAGTATTCCCGCCAATGACTCTATTTTTTAAATATTAATTGGTTTTTACCCTATTGTTTCAGTGATCAGGTCAATAACGAAGGGGTGAAAGGGTTTTCTAGAAAGTTGTGTAAAAAAATAGTATATTTTTCTCATATAAATGTTTAGGTTGCTAAATTATTATTTTTTTAATTTTATTTTCAATAACTAAAATAGTGTTTATTTACAGGTATTATTTATATTTTTTGTCGTAAATTTTTAGGTTACAAAATTATTTTTTAATTTATTTTTAATAAATAAAATAATATTTGCTTACATGTTTTGTTTTTTTATTCTTATATATTATTTGGTCACAATTATTTTTCTTTTAATTTTAGTTTTGATAAATAAAATGATATTTACTTACCGATTCCATTCATGTTTTATAAACAAATCATTTTATATCATGTGTAAAAATCAATGCAACTCGTGCGAATGCACGGGTCAACTATTTAGTTTATTATTATTATTATGCGTGACTCTCGGATCTTATAATTTGGATCCCGCGTGTATTTAAGACAATCAACAAACATTGTGCAATATGAAAATGACCCAAAAGAGGAGCACTAATGTTGTTGGTGTATTTCTTATCGTAGTATTTCTTATCGTCTCTGCGAGCTTAGAGGTCCAAATCACGACCATAATGTTGTTGGTATCTGCAAGGGAAATTATTGGAGTTGTGATTTTCTTTATTTTTTTCTGTAGTTTCTTTATTATTATTATTATACTTTTGTGAAAAAAAATGATATAAGTGTGATACATGAGTGTTATTTATTTTATTTATTCTCTAAAAATATAGTAATGGAGCAAATTGAGATAAAATTAAATGAAAATAATCCTAACTCAAATTATTGAGCTGGCAAAGAAAATGAGTAAAACATGTACCATGGCAAATGAAATTGGTACTAGAATAAATGCCAATTATATATTTTTTTAATATTATCTTTATTATTGATTCAAATTTATGTGTATTGTAAGTCAAACAAAATTTATGTGTATTATGGTAAATCATATGAGTCTTATTTTTTATTTAGTAAGATGCACATGAACCAATAAATTAATAAACATAGAATTAATATACCAAATATAAGAATTGAAATCAATAACTGAAAAATATCATGCCACTTTTGCAAATTCAATACTAGAGTTGTTAATTTTGGCTCCGCTCGACATGCTAGTTCGATGGGTCCATGTTTTATGTTGATTTGGGCTCGACAATCATATGGTCAAAGAACACCATGTCATTTTAGCCCAGCCTGTTGGGCCAAATTGAGCCCCTTTTATACATTTTTAATACTTTAAACTATTTTTCATAAAGAATCTAGGTTAGGCCAGGTCCACTTTTGCAGTTCGGCTGGATGTGCTAGTCTACGCTTGAGCTCGATTTGACACCTCTATACAATGCACCTTACCCTGCCTTGATTCACGTTGTTTGCATGTGTCGAAAGCAAATGCAAAAGAACATCGTATTTAAGGAATAATGAACATAATAAATATTCATTAAAAACATGTTTTAATTATTAATATAGTATTATATTTTAATGAATAATTTTATTTACAGATTTCTTGACCAGTGTCTTTATTCTAATGGCACCTGTTAGTAGAATTTAAATAAAAAATGATATTGTTAGCGCTTGTTAAGAATTTAAAAATAAAAACATTTAGTTAAAATATAATCTTTAATATATTAAAGATTTTTCATTTTTAAATAATAAAACACCATTGACATTTGGCAATGCAAGCCAATGAGTATATTTTGGTGCTTTCTCCAGAAAATTCTGCACGGTCTCATCGCTCAATTATAGCACTTGAGTGTATTAATAGAACACATGAATGGGACAATTATGAAGGAAAATTGACAGGATAGTCACAGCCGTGAAGAAAACTAGAAAAGTGATGATTCGCAGGCTTTTTTTTTTTTATATCCACGATATCTCGTGAAAAAAAAAAGACTCTTAAATTAATTTGTATTTAATCGAAAGGTAAAAATAAATCCAAAAATTTATGATAGTGGGGGCTTCTTTTTTTAATAATATTTATTAATTAAACATTAATCATAATAATTAAGTATAAAATGATGTAATATTTAACTAAAATGTAATGTTATATTAATATATGTCTTTGTGTGGTGCTTGGAAATGTACTCTCATTCACACTTTGAGAGAAGGAAATTATTGTGCTGATTTCTGGACGCGGATTAGGTGCAGTCACGCAGTCGACTGCACCTAATCTAGACCGTCTGTTTTGATCGGACGGTCGACAATAAATCGAATTTAAAATTCAAACTAAAATCTTGAGCCGATCGATCTTGATCCGACGGCTGTGATGGCCCTGACTGCATGACTGCACCGTTTTGCTGACTGTACCCAATCCGGGCTCCTGATTTCTTAGCTAAAATGGGTGCAGATTCTGATGATATTCTAACAGTTTTCCACCACCCTCCTCCTGGTATGGCTATGCTGCTGTTGGCGGACGCTAGTGGGGTGTTGTCCACCCGCGAGTAGTTTTTCGCTCTTGCCTTTTGTTCCCTTTTTTTTTCCTTTTCTTTTTAAGCTCCTGTAACCAAAAAAAAAAATATGTCTGCGTGTGTGAGTGATATTTTATAATATATATATGTGTGTGTATTTTAAACGAACAAAACCAATAACTATAATATTAATATATCTATTATTAAAAGAAAAAATGATGTTAATTAATATATTTACTTAAATATATAGTGCGTGTTTGGTTACACGGTAAGAGTATCCAAATTTAAGTTTGTAAAGTCAAATGTGATTTTTCTTTTATACAAAGGTGTTTGAGTTTTTGCAGTAAAAATAATTCTACTGTCCAGAATTAATTCTACCAAAAGCTAGAATTTGTAGCTTTTGCGTTAGATTGAAAATTTTACACTAAATTTTACCTCAAACTTGTTTTCACAGTAAAGACATCTAAACATATAGAGCATGTTTGGATGCAAAAGCTCTAGCTTTTGACTTATAGAGAAGTTAGTTTTATTTTGTATCTTATTTTTCTCATATATGCACAAGAGATTAAGGTTCTAAATAGACATTTATAAATAGATAGGAGTTTTTGGAGAAGTTAAAAAAGATAGCTTTTGAAAAATATGAAGAGCAAAAATCAATTTTAACTTATGTGAGAAGTTGTTAGTTAAAAAATACATACTAGAAGAGTTTACGGAGAAGTTTATCCAAACTAGACCAAATAACTTTACTTCAAATTTAGTTTTAACCAAAATCAATTTTCGTCACCACCGAACCAAACACACTAATATATATTCAATTATAAAAAGTTGTGAGGGAGGGTGGGGCCAAGGCCACCCCTTGCCCCACCTTGGGTCCGTCACTAAAGGGCAAAAAGGGCTTTCAGGCCAGCCCAAACCCGACCCACATCGGGTTCAGGCTTTATCGGCCGAGCCAAAAAAGACTGAATTGAAAACGAGCTTAAATTTGTGTGTCTGAGCCATCTATTTTTTAGGCTTTTTTTTTGGGTCGGGCTCGGGTTTTGGTCTATATTTTCGGGCTGACCCGCTTTGGGCCGGGCCTTATCGGGTCGGGCCAAAAAACATAGATTGGAGACGAACTCAAATTTATTTGTCCTTTGACCCAAAAAAAAAATTTGTTTGTCCAAACACTATTTTTTGGGTTTTTTTAGCCCAGCCCGTCAAGCCCAACCCATTTTTCCAGCTCTATCTGTCACTGATGAGAGATAAATAAAATTTGGTCACAAATTATTATGTTACCGGGTATCGAACAAGAATTCTAATTGAATTTATTTCTTTAAATAAAATACATTAATTACTTGTATCTAACTCATAGTCATGCGTAGGCATATGATCCCCACGTTACGTACTATGGAAATTATGGGTAGACATAAATCATCAATGGTCGACAATGCAATATTGATCATGTCCACAAGTGCGTGGGGCAGGTGGAGTAAATGGGGCTGGATAGGAGCAACCTAACCAAAGCCTCGTTAACCACCAAGCAAAGTACTTTGCTCTTTTATTTTATATTTTTTTTGTTTTTGAAAAAGCTTCAGTTTTTTAAAAACAAATAGGTACTCCTATGTGTATATTGTTTGACAAAAAGAAAATTGTGTGTATATTCATCTTTAAAATTTTACTACGGCATATTTTTAATTAAATTAAAAATAAATACATTTTCACTTATTTTCACTTTAAAAACGTTTTATTCTATCTCCCTCCACCGTAGTAAAGGCCTCATATCTACTATACGTTTTATGTCGATCACGCGAAAATTGGTACTCCCTCCGTTTCAAAACTATAGCTCTTTTAGCTTTTTATTTTTGTTTCAAAACTATTGCAATTTTACAATTCCAAAGTATCATTAATTATTTTCTTCCACCCATACCCTTATTTAATAACTATTAGTGGGAGTAGTTGACATTAATAATATAAAAATTTGTAGATAATTTGTCATAAATACTCTTCCATTAAATAAGGGTATTTTAGTCTATCTATAATTATATTGTACTTCCATTAAATATTTCTTAATCTGTGTGCATTAACCTTAAAAAGCTATAGTTTTGAAACGGAGGGAGTAGTTAACTAAATGAAGTTAGCAAAACTTTAACATGGGTCATGCGGATCTTACCTTAATCAATAGGGAACAACCTTATTCGTACCGGTCCTATAACAAAGACTAATAGGTAAATTTTTTTATTTTGTGAAAATGGCTAATGAATACAAAAATGTATATATTTAGTCTTTTTTTTCTCGAACTAGAGAATCAATTGTTAACCATTTATAACATCTTTCATATAAAAAAAAATTATACTAATAAGATTGCTGGTATAATGTACCTTTCTTCGTCCGGAAAGAAAAACAAGAACTTGTGGGTCGAGTACCTGATTTAATAAAGTCATCCCACCGGCAATATTTAGAGAAACACTTAAATATGCACGGGACCAAATAGAAGGTTAGCGAGCGGGGGTAATATGCTATTTTTTTTAAGATGATTTCTAATAAAAGCAAACATACTATAAATAATATATACTTATATACTAATGATTTATCATCCAAACTATTAACATAATCCAAGTAACTTGGTAGTCATAAAAATAGCGAATAATTGATGAAATCTTTTATAAACAATTGAAGTCTTTTAAAAACATTGGAGAAATTTAACCAACCTAATAAACTCCAAAAAATAGTAACTAAAATTTAAAGGTACTGTTAGAGGTTATAATTCTGTTTCAAACGTCTAAAATGTGAACAATTCCCTTTCTGCAATCTTTAGGATCAATTATGAACTCTACGATGCTATCCTTCTTCAAGCCATTTATAACACACAGTTCTTTCCATTTGCCACCAAGATTTGCTTCGGATCACCTCTACCTTTAGAAACCTTGACACACACAAGGACAAACGGGGAGCGTACATGAATAGAATGATTTTCAATTAAAGTATATATTTTATGCGCATGAAGTATATATTTAAAATTTCAATTTTATATTGAAAAAAATTATAATTTATACTAATATATACTTTTTTTAGAAAAATATTCATTCGTAATAAGTTAAATAATGTGAAATGGTAAAAACAATGTGATTTCAAAAGCTCTCCGGATTTCAAAAGCAACCTTGTGTAGGGATGGCAAAATTATCTGTACCCGTGGATTTTTTTTTATGCTTGTTTTCCTTCTTTCTTTACTTCTTATTATGCTGTTTGAGTTGCTCCAATGGGAAAAAAATTTTGAGATGTAAATATGTTGATTTCTAAAGATAGTCCTTGTGTTTAGTGGGGGAAATTTTGTCCTACACTTTAAGTTAATTAGTTTTATTGTTCTACACAGTATGTTTGATTGTTTTTTACTTAAAGCTAGTCCTCGTGTTTTGGGGGGGTAATTTCCTTGCAATGCTGGGTTTTGTAATTTTGTGAAATAATTCAATCTCTAACAACTTTATAATTTTATTATGAAAAATATAAAATATTGTATAAAAAACAATTTTTTCTATAGTTCTTTTAGATTTTTTCAGTTTTAAAAAAAAATATATGTGGATATCCATGAATACCCCCGATATGGGGCGGGTACCCACGCGGGTATAAGGCGGGCACGGGAGGCGAATTTATCTAACGGGATGAGTAGCGAATAGCTACTACCCATACCCGCCCCGCCCTATTTACATCCCTATCCTTGTGGTTACTTCTGCCAGACACGAACAATTTTGTCAATTAAAGCATCTTTGACTTCATTTTCCAATAGTAAACTTAACAAAAAAACTTTGATTTTCTCTCTTGCAAATTTTTTATATGCTTGAAATTCAAAAAACAAATAAAAATTTCAATGCTTCAATTACAAATTCATACTGAAAACATTGATTAATATTATTTTGATATGATAAGTACATGAAACAGACTGAATAATGAAGACCTAATATTTTAATTTTGGCAATGTTTTCATCCCAAATTCTGCCAATTATTTCATAACAGTGTTTGGATCCAATATCTAAGCAAACCTTTCGTTTAGGTTCATGGACAGTCAAATATGCCTTGTGAGATACAATTACAATATTTTATTGAGATTAAAATGTTTAAGATTATAAGTAATACATGCAACCAAATATCTAAGCCCCTGGTTAGTTGCAACCAACTCCATCAATTCCAATTGCTCGTCCTCAATAAGCTCCACAGGTCCTTTACGTATATTGTGAGCATTTCCCTTATCTAGGGCAATTTTACTTCTCTCTGTCAAGCTCTTTATTTTGCCTCCTCTTTTCTGCCACTAAAGAAACTGAATGATGCTATGTTTGACATAAATAAACCTATATTTGCTTTTGACGAAAGTAAAGAATAAAAACCAAAGAAAATCTCATCAAACAATAGGCAAAGAAAAATCTAATCAAAATAATAATTATAAATCAATAAATCATTAAATAAAAGACACCAGAGATGCTTAAAAACTTGCAACACACCTCTCTTCTAGGGTGGAAAGGAATATCATAAGTAAAAATAATTGAGTTGGGTATATGTTGGACTGGTTCTAAGGAGCTTCATATGCTCTAGCTATAAAGGAGCTTCAAAAAAACAATAGCAAGTTCAAATATATCATTCAGTTTGGCAAGAATTTGTATAAGAGAAAAGAAGAAAGGGGAAGTTACACTGATATATGAATCTTAGTTAGAGCACATGCTTCTATTTAACCATTGATTTGTTAACTTTTTTCTTCTGTTTACAATGCATGCTTCAAGGTTGCTGCTATGTTTAAGTTTGGGAACATATTAAACTGATTGAATTAGTTGAAATAAAATTCTACACTTTCAAAGTGAATCAATGTGAACCCCCTTCCACCGAGACTGACATAATTAAAGTGTAAGCCTCTGCTCATTTGTCAAAAAAAACGTTATTACATCATAAATCCAATAGCATATGATTTTCTTGGTTTTACTAATACTAATATTTACATCCTTCAAAACAAACATTAATATTGGACACATATCCATAGCATCATCAGATAAGTATAAGTCAAAAGGAAAAACTTTTCCATGATTTCTAATTAAGTGTGCATATCTTTTCTAAGATCTTCAACTTTATTTCCTTAGATCTTTATTTAGTAATTGCCGCCAAGGATGTTCATCAAAACTTGGATCATAAATGGAAGATAACAAATGGAAGATATCAACATTGATGAGAACAGGGAAATTCAAAAATAAAATAACAATCACCACCATCTTAGATCAATCACCAATCATGATGCAAAATAAATTTAAAAACCAAAGCCCATAAGATAACATGAATCCACTAAACCACTGGTAAATGATGTAGGTACAGAAAAATATCATATAATTTCCTGCCAAAGAAATAATTTCCTGAAAAAATGCATTGTAAAGCAAATCATGAAATCTCCAAATTCATCTGCTTTGTTTCAAATCAAGCATTCCAAAAAGAAATTATCTTCACAAATGGCACTAAAGCAAGTTTTAAAAGAGGATACACCAGACCATAGGCAAATTTCGACATGATTTTTAGGTGTAAAGGAAAACTAAAAAGAATGAAAAGGAAATAAATTGGTGGACTAATAATCAGATAATGGTATAGTAGAATAAAATATAAAACCAACCATTGAGAGTGTCCACTTTACCTTCAACTTCATATTGGACCTGCACGGCTGCATTTTTTAACTTTTGTAGAAAACAATAATTGTATAACATATAGTTGAATCTTCAAGCCACACTCAACTGTCCACCCCGTCTTTAATTAATGCAACCAAGCCATTACAGTTTGGTTTCTCATTACTAAACTCGAGGCTAAAGTGAAATGGATTTCTAATTAATGCAAATGTCCAAAGAAACAAACAGATTCGTAATGAAAACTACCAATAAAAGAAACATTTTTCACAATATGCATATGGAGAGAAAAAAACCAATAACCCTCATACAAAAACAGCAGAAGAATAAAAATTTTATGAAGAAAATGTTCTTGCTCCAGTAAAAAGCTTGTGCAAGTTAACGAAAACACACCAATGCTCCATGAAGAAGAGGACCCACCCCATGATTCATTGCAAGTCCACCAACCACCTAGTCATAAAGCAAAGTACTGGTGTAGTGAGCTACAAATTAAAATTAAAAATAATAAACAAAAGATTAGAATAAATCTAATATCCATTTTAGCACCAAAATCCAATTTACACAAGAAATCAGAATAAATCTAATATCCATTTTGCAAAGAAGCTGACCTAGAATACCATTTGAAAGCCCCATATCAAGAAGAACTCCAGTTTCAATTGCTAGATATCCAACAACGTTTTCTTACATGTATCCCCCACCTCCAATGACCTGTGGTAGAAGTCCATTCATGTACTCACTCATGATACAGGTCAATAAAATGCATATCATACCACGTTTTTTGTAAGCATATAATACATTATTATTCATTAGGGGCTGCAGAAGCAACTACATACTTTAATAACATTAAGATTGCCCATTCAAAGAATAGATTCACATGCACACCAGACCTATAAAATTATTATTATTATTATTATTATTATCATTATTTTATATATTTTAGCTTCCCAATTTCTCGAGTTCTCTTATTCAGTTTCTTATACTCCCCACTGCTCCATTACTTGACAAAACTATGTTGCACCTGTTGAACAACGAAAGAAACAATTAACAACTTTTGTTTTGCTTATAAGAATAAGAATATATAGGAACATCACAATGAGGAGAGGTTGCAGTCTCACCTGTTTCACATACTCTACTACTTTTCAGAATCATCATCTTTAAAAGAATCAAAACTGGACATTTGAAAGCACTAAGAAAGAGGAAAGTCTGGTAGTCAAAAATATATTGACAACAATAAAGTTATAAAGTAATTAAACAGATTTTTCATGTCTTACCAGGGAGTCATTTCTGTTATGAAAGCTCAATCTCTTTGCAAGCAGAGCTACAGAAATTAAAATTAAATTCTGGTTATAAGATCAATAAAAGCGTACTACACACAATTTGGGGAAAATCCTAAAAAGAAAAGAAAATTTAATAAAAAAACCATTTACAAAAATCTTTAAAACATGGTAAGATCAATGAATAAAAAGAGTTCCTAACTTACTGGTTAAAATCCAGTCACCCTTGAATCAATGTGCAGCAAGATTTTCAAACTCTATGCTTGTGGACCATCGCAGCCAAGAGTCATTGTGAGCCAGCCCATGTGATAGACCACCACCTCATCCATTGTAAAAAACCACACAAAAACTCAATGAATCAAACACAAAATAAAACCAACAGAAACAAAAAAGGCCCCAAAAACTCTGTTACAGAAAAAAAGGGAGAAGCACTCACACTGATTCGGCGAAGGTTCCCTCGTCAGAGAAGGTATCATCTTTGAAATGGATCCAACATCAGAGGATTGTGATTTCATTTACATATGGGAGGTCAGACCCCAACTTCATATGTGAAAAACTATACTGAAGGGAAAAAGAAATTGAGCTGAGAAACAGAGATATTATGTTAGAAATAAAAACTGAAATAGAGAGGAAAGGGAA
The DNA here is from genome assembly GCA_030159175.1 of Glycyrrhiza uralensis. Classification (NCBI taxonomy): domain Eukaryota; kingdom Viridiplantae; phylum Streptophyta; class Magnoliopsida; order Fabales; family Fabaceae; genus Glycyrrhiza; species Glycyrrhiza uralensis. The sequence goes on along the minus strand of BRZY01000001.1, from coordinate 46,124,973 downwards.
GAGGATGGAGAAATGGAGTTTGTAAGTGGCACACATACATTTGATTTGAGAGTGAGTCTGAGAATGTGGTCTGGGATTGCTCCGTTGTTGATGCTGCAGCAACGTTTTGTCGTGTTGCCACCGCTGTTTCGAGCCACCTTCGTTTACTTCTCCACCACGTCGTTCGCGACCGTGGCTGCCACTCCTTCATCCACGACCTAGCTACCTGATTCGCCTACTCGCCACTGGGAATCAAAAAAGCCACCTCATCCTCTGTCCATTTTCCTCCTCTCGAAGCCATTACCGGCGGTAGATTTTATTGCGGTGGCCCAAATGTATATCTGCTGAAGCCGCCACCCCTATCAGACCTCTAGATAAGTGTCGCCCCACCAAAGAAGAGCAAGAAAATCAGGAAAAAGAAATCAGGGAAGAGGAAAGGTGATGGCAGCAAAGAGAGAGCTTGAAAGAGATGAGTTGAAGAGAGACAAAGAGTGAAGAAATACCGTCTCCCTTTCAAAACTATAATTTTTTAAAATTAATGTACACATATTAAAAAATATTTAATAGAAGTAAAATATAATTATAGATAGACTAAAATATTTTTATTTAATGGAATAGTATTTATGATAAATTATCTACAAATCTCTATATTATTAATGTCAACTATTTCCACTAATAATTATTAAATAAAGGTATATGTGAAAAAAAATAATTAATAATATTTTAAAATTGTAAAATTGTAATAGTTTTGAAACAACAATAAAAAATTAAAAAAACTATAATTTTAAAACGAAAAAAATAAATAGGAGTGGAAAACGTGGAAATAGAGTAGAATAATAGAATAAATAGAACAAATGAACATTTGTTTTTGAAACATTTTAAACTTATTTGAAATTTAAATTCAAAATTCAAAATGGGGTACCTGAAGGGATGGTTTTGTTGTTGTGAAGAGAGGGTTTTGGGAACTGAAGGATGCAATGATGACATTTCGTTGGGAGATGGCACAACATAATTACGGTGTTTTGAAATTAATTTTTATTTTTAAAAATAAATTATTTATTTTAAATATTTTTAAGTTATATAAACTTACTTTTAATAGAAAGGTATCAAAGGTGTGTCTTATAAGCTATTGTATGATAGAATAACATCTAATACACTTTTCATTTTATAATTCTATTTTTATTATAGTTATAGATTATAGATGACTAATTTGCTATGTCAATCTCTAGTTGATTGTTTTAATTTCCTAATTTTCATTATGTCAAAATAATGGAAAAAAAATGTTTCATTATTTATCATTTGCACATATACGGTGCAAGAAGGACACCAAAGAAATGTCGCATACATTTTATTTCATCAAATTATCCTCCTTAAAGTATATCACAGGCCAAAGGGCCTTTAATTTTAAATTATTTACCAAATTAAATTATTTTTGTCTTGGTCTTACTGGAATTTTTTTCATATTGTTGACTGACACTGATCAAATAAGAGTGATGGCTCGGTTTAATAACCAAGGCCAAGAGCCACACTGGGGCTAACCATTTCCAAAGCGCCTGCACGATCATTTGGAACTGTCCTGGGGGAGAAGACGTGCACTGATTGAAGGACATTAAATGCGTACTGTATGTTATCAACACATGATTTTGAATGAATACTTTACTTTCTTGAGATGCTTCCCCCTAAACAATGCTTCATGCTGTAGAAATTGATCAACACCATTTCATGATTGAAGTTTATCAATGACACCAAAAATGGTGAAAGACCTATATTAGCTTAGAAAGGTGGTGTTTTGAGTCTCACAAGGCCAGACCAGGCGATGAAAAATCTGTTAATAAGATTTGGTACCAAAAATTCTTTGTACAACAAGAAAATTATTGAAAGATGTGTTTGCTGCAATATATAAAAAATAGTCACGTATATAGCTACTTAACATTATCAAGACTAGAAAGTTGACTCGTGCATACGCATGGGTTGGCAGATAGCGTTAGTTTCTTCATATGACATAAAATAATTTATTTATATGATAATAATTTGATATATAATATACTCTAAATTAATAACAATGTTGGTTCTGTGACATTGACATTTTTGTACCTTAGTTAAATATGAAAACCTTATATTATAAATACTGAATAATTGCCCGTATCGATAAAAATAAAGGTCAAAATTGTTGCAAATTAAATCAATTGAACAAAATAAATAGAAAAATAATTAAAATAAATTTTCCATCCATAGAAAAAACACAAATGAAAACGATAAACAAATACTTTTATTTATAAAAAGTAAAATTAAAAAGATTGCAAATTGAAAATTTATGGAAACAAAAAGATGTATGAAATTCATAAGTAAAAAATTTTATACATAGAAAATAAAATTAAAGGGAATATAATTTTGTTACTTCAAAATTTATAGAAACAAAAATATGAATAAAACTCGTAAGTAAATAATATTTTGTTTATTGTAAATAAGTTTAACAGAAAAATATAATTTTATAACTTCAAAATTTATACGACCAAAAATATGAATAAAACATGTAAGTAAACACTTTTATTTATCAAAAATAAAATTACTTTTACAACTTAAAAATTTACTAGAACAAAAAAATATGAACAAAACTTGTAAGCAAACTCTATTTTATTTATCAAAACTAAAATTACAAAAATTTGCATCTTAATGATTTATGGATAAAATAAATAAATAAAACTCATAAACTAATACTATTTTATTTAGGATTTAATTAGTATGCACTGACATTGTAGAAAAAACTTATACAGACGATAAATCATATCTCACCATGTAAATATTTGTATAAATAATTTAGAAAATAATATTAACACATGGCATTACATTGAGAAATAATTAATTATATGTTAAAAATCTTTTACATTGATGGTACATAATTATTAAACTCTTTTATTAATCCAAAATAAAAGTGAAAGAATAATTTTACAATCTAAAAATTTACATGTAAAAAAGTGAATAAATATATAAGTAAATACTATTTTATTTTATTTATAAAAATAATATTAAAAGTTAAATATATAGATAATATAGATAGATAAGAAAAGGAAAGAGAAGAGAATTGTGGTGATAGGCCGAAGAAAGGTAGGTGGGAGGAGGAAGAAATTGGATGGGTCATGGGTGGAAATATGGAATGAGGATGGAGGTGTGCGCTGTAATTGTTTAAATTGGGAGGTTATAGCATGTGTGCAGGTGCTTGGTAGTTTGGTGAGGATGCATGATTGATGGTTTTGATGAGGAGAAAGGTGGCGTAGTTGCATTATTGGCGGGATTACCGTGCATTAGTTGAGGGCGGGAACACTGTTCTCTTAATTTGACACTATATTATATAGTTATTGATTATATCATTGTTGAAAAATCATATCACAAAATAAATTAAAGAAAATGATAAACAAGTCATAAGTCATAAATTACCTCAATCATGTAAGGGCAATTCACAGGTAGAGTGACATAATTTAGTACATTCAATTATTACTTTCTCTTGTCCTTTTTATAAGAAATATAATACAAAATTATCAAGATCAAGAAGGTGTATTAGAATTAGTTAATTATATTTAACGATGTTATAATTTTTCAAAAGTATCATTTTTTATATTGGTGATTTTTGATATTATTTTTGTGGATCTAATAATAAATAAGAGTAAAATTAAAAATAAACAATTAATATTGGTGAAAACAATAGATTATTTCTTATAAAAATGACCATAAAAAAACTTTTTTTATATATAAGACCGGAGGGAGTATATTATTTAATTTGGATTGTTATTATTATATTGGTTAAAAACTCGAGGGGAAAATAAAAAACGACAGAAAGGCCAACAAGGAGTGCCCGGGGGAGTTGAGGGCGTCGTTTCTTAATGCAAGTTGCGAAATTTCATGCATCACATTTATCTTTTGTCTACTTTATTTCATGTCCTTTTTATTGAAAGAAGGCACAATATAATATTTATAAATAGTAGTAAAAACGTTTTTATTCTGAAACATGTCTACTTTTGCTAGCAATCAAATTCGATCATTGAGAGTCCCAGCGAAGATTGTAGGGCTTGGAATGACATCAAATGGAACCCACCAACGCTAGGGTGGGTGTGCTTAAATTCTGATGGTGCATCGAAGTCTTCCTCTAACTTGGCTGGGTGTGGTGGGCTCCTCCGAGGCGAGCATGGCGAGTGGATCCGTGGATATGCCCGTTGTCTAGGTAACACTTCGGCGTATGTCGCGAAACTATGGGGGATGTATGAGGGGTTGAAACTGGCTCATGACCTAGGAGTTCATTTTCTTGAGGTCCAACTAGATTCTTTGGTGGTGGTGGGAAGCATTACTGGTAGTGGTATTGGAAGCACTGCAGGATGGACTCTCCTTCGTAACATTAAGAGGCTTCTTTGCTTAGACTGGGAAGTTAAGTTCTTGCATGTGTTTAGGGAGACCAATAGAGTAGCTGATGGGTTAGCAAATCTTTGGTGTGACTGTAATGGGTTACGGGTTTTTTGTGAGGGGCCTCCCAATCAAATAAGATAATTGTTAGCTGATGATGCTAGAGAGATCTCCTTCCCTCGCCGTGTTACTGTTTAATTGTTTTTCCTTTTGAGCTTTTTAGCCCCGTTGCAACTAAAAAAAAAAACGTTTTTATCATTAGAATTTTTTTATTATAGATAATAGATAAATAGTATTTTCCTGTTAACTGTGTTTTTTTTGTTAAATATATTTGTAGTCCATATAAATAAAAATTGTTGGTTTTTAATTTTACAATTTTAAAATGTCTTTTTTTTCTTTATTTTCTAAAATATGCCTCGTGTAGTCGCTCAATAAGCCATATGTAATCCCTCAAATGTAACTTATTTCAAAAAGAATAATTCTAAACCCTCCAACTTTTTATTTCTACAAATTTTCCTAATTACTAAATGGAGAAAATATTAACTATTTTTTATGTTTTCAAAATATTAATTATATTCTCTTTCTTACTTTATAAAATAATAGGAGGATATAGTAGAGGTGTCAAAATTGACTTGGCCCGATGGACCGGCCCAGTTGACCCGTGTTTTAGGTCGAGTCAGGCTCTAAAATCATAGGCCCGAAATAAATCGGGTCATTTTGGCCTGGCGGGCCCAATTTTTTTATGCTTTCACAGTATTTGTGGTGTTTTTTCTTTGTAAAAAATGTGGACTAGGCAGTGCTGGGCTACTAAATATGTGGCCTATAAAAAATATGGACTGACCACCCTAGCCCGGTTTTGCAATTTGGCTTTGCGGTATTGGTAGCCCGTTTTGACTGCTCTAGGATATAATATTTCTCTTCAAAAAATGAAAAACTAAAATTAAATATTTTTACTGCTCTAGGATATAGCATGTCTCTTCAAAAAATGAAAAACTAAAATGAAATATTTTTAAATTGGAGACAAAAACAAATATTTCTCTATTTATAAAAATTAAAAATATATTCGACTCTTAATTTTTTATTAAAATACTGTTTTATTAATAATACAAAACATACAAAAAATAGCATATCTCTAGAAAGTTTTTTATTAAAGTCCCTGAAATTGTACTACACTATCAACTTTATTTTTAAAATTATTAATATTATAAATCACTAAAATTGAAAATCTTCAATTAGATTAGTTCTATGTAACCAGCCCAAAAGAAGTAATGTGATAAGAAAATTCAATTTTAAAATCTATAATTTGAAATTTGAAATATTAATAGTTAATAATTTCAGCAATTAAATTAATACTCCATAAATGATATTAGTAATTAGTAGTAATTGAATTTTCGCATGTGGCAAACGCCCGTGCGTAACGTCCACACTGGCACCCAACGAGACCCCGCCACATCACACACATTCGTCCTCCTCCTTGTTTTTAATCTCCGACTGCAAACGCTTCTCACATTACCATAGCAATAGCAATCACTCAAATTTCTCTCGGCGCTCTTTCCGTGTCTCTCTGTTTCCGAGAATCTCCCAACACAATTTCACACATACAAGTTCTCCCCTTTTCCACAAGTCCCAACGACTAAAAACTGAATGACGGAATGTGAACCCCACCACTGCGATCCACGGCGTCGCCTTCGGAATCACGATGGGTAAGGCGGCGACGGCGATTCACGCCCTCATCTACTATCTCTCGGAGCACCCCTCAATCGTAGGGTTCCGTTGGAGCCACGCCCACTCATGGGGCTCCACGTGGTCCTTCCTCTTCACCTCCATAACCACCTATCTCCTCCTCTCTCTCTTCCTCCACCTCCTCCTCTCCCTCCTCCTCCCACGCCGCCGTCCCATCCCACTCGGACCCATCCCCGCCGTCCACAGCCTCTCTATGTCCGTCATCTCCGCCACCATCTTCGCCGGCACACTAGTCTCTGCCGCCGCCGAGATCCGAGACACCCGCTGGTTCTGGCGCCGCTCCAAGACCCCATTCCAGTGGCTCCTCTGTTTCCCACTCGGGACACGACCCTCAGGCCGCGTCTTCTTCTGGTCCTACGTGTACTACCTCACGCGCTTCCTTCACATGCTGAGGACCCTCCTAAGCATCCTACGACGTCGTAGGTTGTCGTTTTCGCAGCTGTTCAACCACTCAATCTCCACCTTCGTTTCGTTCCTATGGCTCGAGTTCTCGCAGTCGTTTCAGGTTCTGGCGATCCTATTCGCAACACTCGTATACTCACTCGTGTACGGTTACAGGTTCTGGACCGCAATAGGGCTTCGTGCCGCGTGTTTTCCCTTTGTACTCAATTGCCAGATCGTGTTGCTGGGTTGCAACGTGGCGTGCCATGTTGGCGTTTTCATGCTACACTTCTTCTTCAAAGGTGGATGCAATGGGATTGGTGCTTGGGTGTTCAATTCAGTCCTCAACACTGCGGTTCTCATGCTCTTCCTCAACTTCTATGTCAGGATGTATGTTGTTGCCAAAAAGAGGAGAAAGGTAGTTGTTGAGGGTGTTGCTGTTGCTGCTGGTGATGAGTCCTTAGCTTGTTCCTCTAGAAGTACTTATGGGTACTGATTGTGATTATTAAGAATTTCTTATATTATAGATTATAGATTATAGAATAACTCTGTTTAAAATGCATGTAATGTAAGTGTGAAAATTGAAAGAGATCAATATATAAACATCCATATAGTTAGTTAATGCGACACCAATCTATTTAGTGCAAACTTTAAATCATTTTTTCTCAAGAGTTAATTAGAACATAAGAAACTCCTTGTATTGGTATACCTATCAGGATCAGGTAAGGTATCCCTAAAGATATATATGATCACGTCACGATTGTTGAAGATGTTGTCTCTGGTGAATGAACTTTGGCCCCTTTTGAGTAAGAAAGTAAGGATGTTTTAGTAACGCGTCCAAGCAGGTAAAGACGCATTCATTTGGTAAACGCAAGGCGTCTGTGTCACGTATCATTTCAGTCTCTGATCAAGTTGATTTGCTAAGCAATATGGAGTATCTAGCCCGAATATGCTTTTGTTAGTCATAAACCATAAAGTGACTGTGAAATCAAAGATGGAATATTATGGTAATGGTCAGATAATTATGATGAGCCTCAAAATTGGACAAAGGCATTTTATAATAACCTGTTCTGGTGTGCTACAAAGAGGCAAAATCTGACGAAGTTGGTGACTTTTTTCGGTGCTTTGGGAAAGACATAATGGATGTTAATTTATGCAGTGAAAATCTACGATCAAAGCCGCCAACTGCTGTATCTATAGCAATTTAGAAGTCCAAACTAATGTTTAGCTGAAAAAATATATAATCACATTTTATTCGATAAAGTTCGCAATTCGGTCCCGTGCCTCTTATTTTATGAGTGACATAGCTGCGTGAGTTGTATTACTTAATATTGAAGTAGTAATTCTATTCCTTGGGATTTGACTATTGTATTGAATTTGAATTTTCATGTTACTTGCATTTGATCATTAGTTTGATAAATAAAACTTTTTAAAATAAATGAAAAATAGTTCTGAGAATCTTTATAACCAGATTAGGCTGGGTTAGCAAAATGTTAACTTGTTTAGTGTTCAATTCAATGATTTAAAATTATCATTTTAAAACTATATGTATAGATAAAATTTTGATTAACTATTTTTTTAATTTTTAAATTAAAAATACATGAGTTTTATTCAATATTAAATACTATAGTAACCTTAATATAAATATATTTGTATGGGACTCGGCCCTCCATCTATTAAAAAAGCATATTTTTTTAATATTAAAAAATTGTTCACGTATTCTTATATAATTTAAAAACTCAGTGATAAGAACACGATTTAAATTTTTCTAAATTTATTTGCCACCATATGTCGGTGGGAGAATAACATGCACCAGGAGACGCAGGTGGATGGTTGCTGACAAAGTCATCATCATCCACGACCACTCAGTGAATGCAGTAGTTAGTAGTTACTAGTTAGTGAAGACCCATTCATGGTAGACTGGTAGTTGGTAAATCAGGATTGCATAATCGGATCCCCCCACCCCCTGCATAGTAGATATTTTGTGGCCTAGTAACATGACAGTGACACAACAGGGATGAGTATCAATCTTTACTGTATAAAGTAATTAAGTCATGATCTTTTAATTGTGACATTTATCACTTCTTGATAAATGTTAAAATTGATCTATTTGTTAATGTTTGTTTATATTTTTTGTTAAAGTATGAATCGGATGCATAGGCTAATATGTAATAAAATTTATATTCGTAGGGAAATTAGGTGCAGTCTCTTGTATCATTTTCTATTATTCCAAAAATCAAATAATGATAATATGTAAACATATTTTCCAATACTGCAGCGAATTCTTAATGAATCAACTTTACCTTAATGAATCAACTTTGCATTAACTATAACATGTCAATACATTAATAGTAAGACATGCGCACATTTTTTTTCTAGCTAGTCTTAGAAAATATTTGAATTTCCACCAAAAAAAGAAAATATTAATAAGATATTATTCCCTAATATATGCTTGAAAAAATGTAGGTGTCGTGTTGTTAATGGACGAGCAAATTAAGAATCAATTTCAGATCCATAATAACGAAGAGGGTTGCTAGTCTTGCCTATGAATAGCCTGTCATGCTCCATTGATCACACACTTCAACAAACTCATGAGATCTTAAAGTATGATGAAAATCAAATTAGAAAATTAAAGAAAAAGTATAAAACTTAATTATTCTCCACCCTTTAATTGCATTATAAATTACTAATGTATTTGGTTTAGGGTTTTTTTAAGTATCCATAATGTCTTTGGTGCCACTTTGCTTGGAATGACAAGTTACTTTTTTTTTTGAGTAATGATATATAGACACCCCAATAGTGTCACCACTCATCCAATACCCTTCATCTCTTTCTATTTCTCTTTTATTGTCACATCATACTACCTATCACATCTATTACTTCTCTTTCTTCTATCTCTCTCTGGATGTATACACCCATTGAGGTGTCCATGAAATATTTTTTTTTTTGGGGTCGTTACAAGCTACTTTTTTGGGGTCAATTACTAGCTACTTTTTAGTTTTGGTTTTTTCTTATCTTTTGGGCTTTCGGGCCCTCGATTGCACAGAAAAATCAGAAAATAAATTTTTTATTAAAAATAATACTTAAGATGTAAGAATTTTTTGTTTTGATTTTCACTAAACGGAAGTCACATCGGAGCAAAGCTCTCCTATCACCTAATTTTTTTATTTTTAAAACTCAAACCCAATATTTGACCCAAAAAAAAAACTCAAACCCAATACTTTACTTAAGATAAATCAGTCTATATTTAGGTAATTTTAGAAGTTATATTTTACAATAAAAGTTTTCTGTTTTTTATTCCTTTCTCGTGTGGTTAGAATTATAAAACCTGATAATATGTGTTTATGTTTACTTAAAAAGTTTTCCCATGTTGTATCACAAAAAGGGGGCGGGGAGAAAGAAAAAATTGAAAAGATCACTCTGTATCTATTGCACATAAAGCCGCGCCTAATGCTATCTCACCGTGATCATATTGTATGATTTATGATGTTCTTTTCCTATGGTTTATGTTGATGTCTGTCATCTGATATCAGATATGAGGTGGAGGACGGTTCTCCACACTTTCTTGAGCATTTTTTTTGGGTTTTGGGGGGTTGATTAGTGCGGTACATAGTGAATATGAATATTACCGACGACCCTACAAGGCTACAACTCTCTATGAAATTTGTTCAATGGGTGACAAATGGATGAATCCAACTCGGAAGAGGGTGCTAGTGGTGAAGCAGCCCTGAGTTGCTTATACCTTGCAATGTCAAAATTGTGAAGTTTCATAAGGCGCTTCTGCTTGGAGCTGAAACGGCTTTGGTAGAAACCTTCAAAGCAAGGCTCTTTTGATGTCCTGAGGAAAAACGCGTAGCCAGCCATGAAGTACATAGAGGTCACATAGAAACATATGGGTTCCATTACATCCCAAGAAAGCTCCCAAAATGTGAGCCTCATGAATGCTAATGTTTGCACCACCAGGAAACCCAGCCCTCCCCATAGCTCACGCCGAACCATTGTGTCAGCTCTATTGTCAATTGCTGCTTTCTCTTTCTCCATTTCTTCGAGTTCTTTACTTTCCGATTCGTTCGCCTTTGCTCCTGGCATAGGAAGTAGAGATTGGATGGTTTTTGCTACCTGCAGTGTCACAAATTCGAGAGTTTGGGTAAAACTTGGCTCAGTCTTTACTTTTTTTTTTTCTTCCTCCAGGGATGACTCAAAGGGAAAACTTTTTGGTAATTGTACTTGTGCCCAAAATGAAACATGGGAGAAAAGAAAACGACGATCATTGTAGTAACGTTACACAACTTGGCTAGGATCAGACAAACTGGCTGGAATAAAATGTATGGGATTAAAATTACTAAAAAAATAGGAATGAAACCAAAAAATCCCTCTTTCATGAAGGCCCTGACTTTTATGAACATGAATTTCATGTGGAGAAATTTATGCCGATAAAATAGGTTCTGTCCCGATACGGCATAGTAAATACTAATAGAGTTCCACCAAAAAGAACAAAAAGGAAAAGGAAAAAGAAAACAAGTTGAGTATGCAAATGGAGAACAGCTAGCAAGATAGAAGCAAATATACTCAAGTTACAAGATTTAAGGAAGAGGACTCAACCCAAGAGACCCAAGAATTAAAAATTGAAGTACTATATCCTTTTCACCCAAAATTTAATAATAGTCACTAGCTAACCTAGAAATAATAATTTTTCAAGGAAATTAAAAAATAAAAATAACATAAATAAAAATATTTATAATATGAAGGTATAAACAAGCATCATTAAGACAATAATTACAAAATTAAATTATATATAAGAAAATATTAATGTGTTAAACATTTAAAAAATGCTACTTTAATTTTCATAATTAAAAATACTTAATGAATACATTCGGTGCTCCTTTTTAACCCTATTAAAAACGTCTAATAATATTTATAAAAAAATTGGTTTTTAATATTTTAATGTGTTCTTTTATATCTTTTCCTATTCCACGGATGGCATAAGTTGATCCGTCAATATCCTAAACTTCTAACAGCTAGCACCGCTGCCTACCCACTTGCTCTTCTTCCTCCACAATTCATCCTCTCTCCCGAAACTAAGGGAGTGATTAAAAACACGCAGAAAATTATATAAAACTATACAAAGGAGGACAGACACACAGCTTAAACAATAGCATAATGCACATTATTCTAATCCTAACGGGAACATTATTTGCTATCTAAAAACCAATATAATCTTTACATTCACAATTGAAAATATTTTCCAATTGAAAATTTTACAATCAAATTTAATCTTTTTAGCAAAATTTCAAAAGTGAGGAATAAAACTATTAAACATTAATATTTTCAAAAAAAATCCAAATTAATATTAGATTAGTAGTACAGGCAAATCTCAGGATAAGTAGTCAAGTGGTATCAAAGGAAATTTTTCTACTATTCAACCCATTTTATGTATATAAGATAAGTTGTTACATTTTTTATTATTTATTAGTAATATTTAATAAGTCACTAAACATTTATCATAGAACCCTTAATAAATACTGTGTTCAGTTAAAAAAACACATGTATTATTACATTTATTTTCATTATAATATTATATAAGAATAAAAAATATTTTACAAACTTTTAAACTGCGTTATTAGCCAAGCTGCCCACTCTTACACCAAAATTTAAAGTCATTAAAAATAAGCACATATTCATAAAAAATAATTTGGGTCTGCTATAATAAATACTCAAATTATATATACTGGATTATATATAGATAGTGGATATGTGTTAAATACTTTTAAATATTTGAATATAAATTAAACTTGGTCTTCGTTTGAAAGAGTTTTTTTCTTGAAAAATAATCAATTTTTCAAAAGTGTTTTAATTTTTTTAAAAATATTATTAAAAAATAATATAAATCAAACACATATTTATAATGCCACTTGACTTAAGCTTTCATAAATATGTTTTTTATGAGAACCCGATTAATACGGGTTCAGACTTATTGTAGCTAAAAAATAGTGTAAATTTTGCCATAAAAAAATCAGAATCATTGAATAAAAGATTGAACAACTCATTCCAAGTTGAACAAGTTAATCGGATTCAAAACACAAACTTTGAGATATGAGTAGTTCAATCTTCGTACAACGACTCCAATTTGATTGGAGTAACTAGATCAATTTTTTAATTATCCATTAATGGACCCAGATTTTCCTCCATGGAAATTCCAATTACTAAACTGGACAGTTATGATGGTCTGTTAAAAGAAGGAGGAGGGTGTGAAAGAAGAAGGGCTTTTGCGGTGTCCCTTAAAAGCCCCTAATTTACCATCTCAAACGTAGAATCCCTTTACACGTTTTAGATCTGACCAAACAACAAACTTTCAATTTCCTGTCCAAAAAGACAAAAGAAGATAATCATAAAAAACCTCATCAGTTTTCGGCAGTTTCCAAAACAAACGGTGTAGAATTATTGAAGTTAAAAATTAAAAAAAAAGTATGGGCTTGAGCTTGATCGATAGAAAGTTAGAAACCTATCTCGAGATCTTATTCTCCACCAGGACCCACTCTGTATCATCCCACAAATTAAAACACAACCCAACACAACAATAAAACAAAAAACAAATTGAGATAGATATATATGTTTGAAAAAAAAAATCGTAGAGAAATAGAAATTAACCTGTTCAGGCCTGAGAAAAACGACGTCGCCTATTATAATTACAGTTGCTGAATCATCCAGCATCTTCGCAATCCTTTTTGCTTGATCATGATCCGAACAATTCTCCGCACACATTTGAATGAACTCCGAATAAGTTATGCAATCCTGCGGAACCTTCCGCAGCTTCGATTTCACGGTTTCCAGCTGCGCAGCTCTCAACAGCTTCCGTACATCTTCCACCGTCGTCGCCTCCTCGGTTTCCGGCGGACTCAGCCCTTCCAATCGGATTCGGCTCCTCGCAATGTCCATCTCCCGGAGCTTCTGGAGGAGGTTGTTGTTGGTTGCCGCCGGTGGCCGGAGTTCCGGTTGGAAAACGGCCCTCCTGTGGAGGAACCTGCGGAAGATGCCGTCATCTCCGGGATCCGGAGCAATGTCGCGCTTGGCGGCGGTGGGAGGGATCCGGGACTGGACGGAAACGGAGGAAGAGGAAATGCGACAGTTGGATAGGGATTGCGCCGAGATTTTGGTGATGCTGAGGAGGCGCTGAGCGAGGGTTTTCTTAAACGCCATGGATGAAGATCAAGGAATGAAAGGGGAAAGTGAAAACTCTAGAGAGAGAGAATGAAAGTGATTGGTGACGTTGTTCAATGGATTGGAGTGAAAGAAGGTGTATGGGGAACTTAATTTATAGGTGTCCCGTAAGAACGGAGGACAGCATTGTTAATATTTTGCAAATTATACTGAGTTTTTTTAATAATATTATATTTCATTTGGTCTAAAATATAAATAATAAAAATATTTTTTTTAAAATATAAATAATATTTATTAATTTTAAATAAATTAAATGTTAGTTTTTTAATTATACCATTCATTTAATACAATATTTATTTTACGAGAGACATCAAAGAGAGTATTTTTAGAAAAAAAAATAAAACTAGTGAGTATTAATTAAAATTATCACATTTTTAAAGCATTTCTTAGTCGGTATATTTTTGTACTATGTTACTTATATTTTAGAGCGAAGAGAGTATTGTACAAGAAATTATAAATTATAAATAAATAATAATTTCTGACTAAAAACAATAAATAAATAATAATTGAGATAACGTTTATGAAAAAGACGCGAGAATTTGGATGCGTTATCGTCGGCGAGATATTGAATTTGGAACGAGAAGGTGGGTTTGATTCGAATTCCATTTGATTGTGTGTCTCGTGGTTAGGAGGAAACGAATATTCGGATAATAAGAGGAAAGAAGCGATAAATTGAGATTTTAGAGTTGGCGTCACGAGGAGTAATGTACACGTGTTTGGATGAAGAACGCAGACTATGTCGATTGCAAATTTTAACCGTGGGATCGTATGTTTGATGAATACAATAATAAAATAGGAATTGAGAGGGTGTGAGAGAGAGGGTACATAAGGGACTAGGCTTGGCAATGGCCCAAACCCGTGGCCGTGGTTTTGACAGAGATTGGATTTTGATTCAAGTTTGGTTCTCCCCACTTTAAATAGTCAGGGTTGGGGTCACGAAAACGGGTACTCATCCCGAATTTGTTTTGCACATTTATTTCTCATAAAATATAATATTTAATGTATTAATATTATTAAAATTTATATTTTTAATAAAAATTATTTTTACTTCTTTATTAACTATTAGTATTTGTCTAACAAAATATATCAAAAAAATTCTTAAAATATAGAGTATTGAATTCTTAGAATTCTACCTGTTCACGTATGGAAATGGACCTCTGAGCTCTTGGTGTTGAAACCATGGACCACCCCGTGTGAGATGTGAACGTGAGTAAGTGAGTTACCTCTCTTGGTGCCATGAGCCTCCCTTTATATTGCTCGGTCTATAAATGTGAGGGAGGCAATTGAGGGATTTGGTTTCCTTGATGAGTGTGCCATAAATGCTCTTTGCTGATGCTGACTCAGATCTCGGTAGGCGATGATGTGAATACTCGGTCGGAATCTCCGGACGGTACACAGCTCCACGAGCTCCAAGTCTGAAAGGCGAAGGGGCTTGAATATGTGATTGCTCGGTCGGGATAACATTTGGACGGTACACAGCCCCACGAGCTCCGAGCCTGAAAGGCGAAGGGGCTCGAATATGTGATTGCTTAGTCGGCACTTCTTCGGGATATCTTCGAGCTCTTGGCTCCGTGCTCCTTCTTCGGGTTCTACCAGGTCATCCAAACTTATTCATCTGTCCGCTTTCGCCGCTGGTCGTCCACGCTTCTTTTGTTGGCGATCAAGCCCCTTGCTCTCCAACTCCTATTACGATGATTGCTTCGAAAAACTGTGGAAAAAACAATTAATGAATAACTGTGATTGATAAATGACACTAATGTAATGAGTAATAAGTTTAGAATGATCCTTGGATTATTATGGCTGCTGACTTTTTCCTTTTTGCCTTCTCGTTCTCCCCTCTTTATTGGTTGGTCACTAGAAAAACGTATAGATTTGTCGAACGACTATGGTAGACTTGATGTATGAATGGTATGAACTAAGAAAACTTCCTAAAGCATGCGACTATAATGCATGAGTGTGATGTTTAACTTGATGCATGAATGCACATGAACTAACTGTCCATCCCTATGGTATTATGAAATGTTGACCAATCGATATTTGGGAGTAATGTCACTGCTTCACCTGCGATGTTAACTTAGATTGAATTCGTTAGATAGAAAAACGTGAAAAACATAAGTTATGAATTCTATCGAGTTCAGCCAATAATTCGATAAGTAGTAAAGTATAGCTTTAAGTTTCCATCGATCAATGTACTGGTTTACCCCATGCCGAGAACATGACCTTTCGGTCATCACCAAGCGTCTTACATGCCCGAGCCAGGCACGAACGTGCCTGTCCTTTGTTATTTCAACCGAGCACAACGTTTGCCCTTCTATGACACGTTTGCCTGGCCCAGGCACGACCGCGCCTGGTAGGTATTGTATATCCCAAACTTGATGTTTTGACAGTATACTCCCAATAAGCTCTTATTTTCTCTTTTTCTTCTTTTTTTTTCTTTTTTTTCTTTTATTTTTTGAGTGCTTGGTTCTTTCTGGGAGAATTGATGTTTAAGTATGGTGGTAATAGCAAGCGCTTGCTTTAATGTATAAATCGGCTAGCCTCTGTGTATGTGACCTCACAATGGGTTTTAGTAAATAATTCGGCATGAGTTGGTATTGGAGCATGGGTGATCCTGGAACATGTCTCATTTTATTCATCATTAGTAACAATAAAGTAAACATCAAAGTAATAAATTACAGACATATATAACACTAGCATTTTCAAATTTGATTAGAACAAATTATACTGTAACAATAATAAATTCATAAATTTTAAAATAAGAATGGTAATGAAATCAGGTATTGTAACATCCAATCATTAGTATATCATCACCAAATTTAATTAAATGATGAAATTAAATTAATGATCAATTAAGTAACTTTCTAAGGTTAAAATCAAAACTATATGCACAACACTTGAATTTTCGAATTTGCAGTATGCCAAATCCAGATGATAATGAAAATAGTAATAATGGATCAAGCAAACGTGATATTAGCAAATTTCATTAAAACCATTGATAAATCAAGCCAATTTATCGAATTTTTGAATTTGCAGTATGCCAAATCCAGATGATAATGAAAATAGTAATAATGGATCAAGCAAACGTGATATTAGCAAATTTCATCAATACCATTGATAAATCAAGCCAATTTACCTTTAAACTAGTAATAAATTGCTATAAAAACTATTTGATTATTGCAAATCATAAAGACAACAAATCAGTAGTAATAAATTTACATTTAAATTAGACACAAATCACCATTAAAACTAGTAAATCATGCATATTTTGAAACCAAAATACCAATCAAGAGATTATAGCATGCAATCAAATAGTAGAAAACTTCAATCCACGTAACCGGTTTAAAAACTTTAGCAATCAATCATAATGGAAGGTATATTACTATAGCATCAAAAAACAATTGGCCATAAATTAATTCATTCAAATGATATGATAACCATTTAAAAAAAAAGCAAACAAATGATAAATAATATACAAACAAATTGCACTCTTTGAACAAATGTTAATTAGCATATTTTAAGACTAATCTAAATAAATAAGTAATCAAAATAACATGAAAGTAAGACTTGAACGAGGAGAAAATTCGTATCATAAGACATATTAAAAATTTTATAATTGAAAAGTATATGCACGTTACTTTTTTTAATCTTATAACATAAAGGCATTAAATAATACAATAACCATATGCACAAATTAGAAATCACTAAACATATTTAAAGCCAAAAGACACGATGCTGATTTTGTAACGAAAATGGTGTGATTTGGGAACTGTAAATTGATCACACACACTAAAAGACAAAAAGTCATTTAATTAAATTTTGAAAATCAGATTAAATGATAATAAAGGTGTACTGACTACTAATTAACGATAGTACAATGGACAAACTATAAATTAGCATCACAAATTAATTAATGACTAAATTACCATAAATTCAAAATTAAAAAGCCTTTAAAAAACAAAAAGATTAATCACAGAATTAGGGGAAAAGACGTCTAGTTGATAACATTATAAAATAAATGATATTATAATCAATCAATGTAATAAATGGAATAAATAAAATCAATCAGCAATGATAATGAGAATAATTAAAAAGCAATCCATACCCATATATATAGAAATAATAAAAAATTGTAAGAAAACAATAATGTGACAAAGTAAAAATTCAAAATGAACCGAATCAGTAATTTTTATAAAAGAATACGACTATTAAATCAATCAATATATAATCAAATTTTCAATTTGATGAATTAAAATTTCCTTTTATATATATATATATAGAAAAGGAATCGGGGTAATCAATATAAATAATGGAAATTTAATGGCATCACCAATCAAAGTAATCAATGGAATCATGGTAATGAGAATAAAATCCAATCAATGTATATGAAGACGGTAATAAATCAATGTGGAATAAATCAAAATGAAAACAAACGCATACTAATCAATATACTGTAACGTTAAATCATCCGAGAAATTACTTCTAAAAATAAGATGGTAATAGTATCTTTAGCAATTGATTTTTAGTATATATTTATTTTAATATTTAAAATAGATCGAATTTACCATTAAGATTCAATGTTGCAGGTTAATATTGTGTGCTGCTAATTAATACGATGAACAACTCTTGATCACCATCGATCTCTTGGTTGAGGGATCTATTGCGCATTTGTCTTATCTCATAATCGAGCTTCTCATCGAACAACCACGAAAATCTTGCGCTCCTCGGAATACATCACTAGATTCCATTATCTTCTTACTTCCTATGCCAAAATAACATGGACATACAAATGAATCCTTAATAAATTTAATGTGGGCAAAACTCATGCTAAGCGGATCATGTAGATGATGCAAAATATATAGAAGAGGGATACTAGTAGAAAAACTTATCTTGCCGACAAGAACAATATGGTAGCTCCTCCCCCCCATTTTGTCGAAATGCCATTGGTTGTGACAGAAGTGATCTTGACATCGGTCACTCGGTAGATCGAGCACCATTTTAGCCACTTGGTAGGGGTCACGGGTTTCTTGTGTGGTGGCCGTCAGGAAGAGTTTTACCGAGGCCCCACGGTGGGCGCCATTGTTCATGTATGGAAATGGACCTCCGAGCTCTTGGTGTTGAAACCGTAGACCACCCCGTGTGAGATGTGAACGTGAGTGAGTGAGTTGCCTCTGTTGGTGCCATGAGCCTCCTTTTATATTGCTCGGTCCATAAATGTGAGGGAGGCAATCAGGGGATTTGGTCTCCTTGATGAGTGCGCCATAAATGCTCCTTGCTGATGTTGACTCATATCTCGATAGGCGATGATGTGAATACCCGGTCGGAATCTTTGGACGGTACACAGCCCCACGAGCTCCGAGCCTGAAAGGCGAAGGGGCTCGAATATGTGATTGCTCGGTTGGGATAACATTTGGACGGTACACTACCTAAACAAATATATATATATATATCTGTGTATAGGTTCTAAAATATTGTGATTTGTGGGCGGGGATGAGGGCTCTTTTTTTTTTAAACCTCGCCAGGGATCAAAGTTAGGGCAGGAACGGAGAATGTAAAACTAGCCCCCCCGCCCTGTTGCCATGCCTATAAGGAACTTGGGAGGAAACTCAGATTTGCTATATGATAAAAAAGAAATATAGATCATATGATTAATATTTTGAGATCGTGTTTTGAATATGATTTAATATGAGTTACTTGATTATTTTTTTGCTAAAATAGGAGTTAATTGATTTTCATCAAACGTCTCTAATACATTAACTTATGACTAGTTTTATTAGTTGTTTTGAGCTTATTTCATATGTTATCAAGAATAACTTATCAAATCAGTTTGTAGCTTATATAAAATCAATTTAATCACATTCTATTTTCAATTATAAAAATAGCTTATACATAAACACTTATGCCATAATTACTTATATGATAAACAAACCTTATATTTATTTCACATTCTTAGTTGCATTAAATCCAGTTTTGGGAGATAGGGGGTGGGTTTTGGCCATTCAGGGTTGGTTCCACCTTCAAAGCTAGGTGGAGGTGCTGACTCGCCAACTCGGTTGGAACCTGAAGGGTACACATTGAACAAGTAGATGATTATTTTATTTTTAGTAAAGAAAAAAAAAATGTATGGATCGTTGTCTGATCCAATAGAATGGAAAGGACAAAGAAAGAAGCAAGTGAATTGAATTCAATAATCGATAATAGAATACTACAAAATTGGCATGCTTTGCATGGGGGGAATGAGAGCGTGTGCATGTGCATGTGTGCAAAGGGGTTGAGGCTGGATTAGGGATGGAAGTAGGCTGGGCTGGGCTGGGCTTTGCCTAAATAGGCTTGGCCTGTCTAAAAATTCCAAAGCCTAAGCCTGGCCTGTTACCTGTCATAGGCTTTTTTTTAAGCCTGGCCTGACCTTTTTAAAAGCCTGATTTGGCCTTTTAACCTATTTAAAGGCCCGATTCCTAATAAGGCATTCAAATAAGTTGTCCGACCTTCAATTGAAAAAAAAATAGTCTAACCTACTTCTAAATAGGCTAATGAAGAAAATCGCTATGTATAACAAATTATAAAATATGACAATTAAATTCAATCTTATTTATGATAGAGACATAAGGGCGAGTAAGAATGAAATATTTTTGTGATAAAACCTCTAAATAAATCACAACTTTATCCTTCAATAAGCTTTATAAACTTGATTATTTATGTAGATCAACATGTGTTTAAATATTTAAAATGTAAATAAGTATATAATTTTAATATATTATAAAAAATCTAATATAATGATAATATTATAAAAAATTATATCGATGTCTACTTAAATAGGCCGGCCTGTTAGACTTAAAAGGCTTTTTAGATGGCCTAGGCCTGACCTTTTTAGCTAAATAGGTTTTGAAAAAAGCCTTGACCTGATATATTTCATGAAAAAGCCTGGCCTGGCCTGGGCCTGATGTAGGCTGGGCCATAGGCCCCTGTCGAGCGGCCTGGCCTATTTCCATCCCTAGGCTGGATAGAATGGAGAATAACAGATACACCAAAAATGAAGGATCAACCGGTTTTTTTTTTTTTGTGGTCAAAAAGGATCAACCGGTTGCGTCCACGCAATTGCGTCGCTGGGCCTGGCCCAAGGGAGACACCTAGGCCATCCCAACTGTTATTTGTGAGTTGTTGACATAAAAAAAGAAGCTGTTATTTGTGAGTAGTTCATTTTGCGTGGCTACTTATTAATTAACAATTATATGAGTTACGATTTTTTTGACAAAAAAAAAAGATTTTTTGATTTTTGAATATATATCAATTTCCAACATTTATCTGGCATTTCTATATCTTTTTATCTTTTTTTATTACATCACTCATTTTAATATATCTATCACTTATTTCTCTTTTATTCCTATTTTTATGTGTGTAAAGTAGATAATGGAAGTTTAAAAATCATTTTTATAATTCCATTGCCGGTCCCATTCCCAACTCCATATCCAAAGTCATACCCTCGCCCTCCATTGAAAATACGCATCACCCTTGTCATGTTATTGTACATCAGATCATGCTACTTATCAGAGATACTCCCACCATACGTGCCTCTCATGTCCTGCGTGAAGCCAACCAGGTGACTGACCTCCCAATCAATCATTGTCTTTCGCTGGATGTCCGCTGCTGCATCTTTGAGTCATTGCCTTCTTTTATATATTACCATGTTTGATAGATAGTTCTTCTGTTGTTTTCTCTCGTAGATTTTAGTTTTTGTTTGCTTGGGCGGTAAGCCCGTGTGTTCATAAAAAAAAGTCTCCCCTGTGCGGGAGAAAACTCACCTCAGATCCGCCATTAATTGTTATGTTCCTCACGTATGGGTTATTGACCAAAATGGTGTAATTTGTCTTCAAAGATGTACCATTATATCTCGTTTTCAAAAAGTTTTTTTTTTCCTTCGGATGATTATATAAAGCAAGCGGTTGATTTGGGATCCTTTTGCTACTCTAGGAGGAAGCTACAACCAAATATTTGGCAACTCTGTAATCGGCAACGTTTAATTTCAAATGAATTCTTTTTGTTTCAGTCTTCCTTTTCTTTTTGACGTCGCTGTATAGCAGTATTTGATTGACTATCATTATTCATAAACTCATACAGTTTGTCTTCATTGAATAAATAGGCTGAGCCCACTTACTATATAGGTCCAGTTTGGATAAGTTTCCATAAGTACTTCTAGTACGTGTTTTTTAACTAATAACTTCTCATAGAAGTTAAAATTAATTTTTGCTCTTCACATTTTTAAAAGTCATTTTTTTTAACTTTTCCAAAAGCACCTATCTATATATTAATGACTATTTAACAACATTCCATCTTTTACATGTATGAGAAAAATAAAGAACAAAATAAGACTAACTTTTCTTTAAGTCAAAAGCTTTGACTAAAGCTTTTGCATCCAAACATGACCTTAATTTTACTTACCGACAAGAAATTCAATTAATATGACGAGCGCTGAAAGCTACTGGCAAGTGTATGAAGAGAAAATTGTTGGATGGGATCCACTTCGATTGTTGATTGCAACCAATAAACTAAATAGACAATCTCCGCAGGGTATGGAAATTCTGTGAACCACGTTGTTCATTGAGTATAAATATCCCTTTTCTCCGTCATTTTCCGATCACTAGAATCAGGATCAACGGCCTGCGATTGACTTGACAAGTTAATTATGGCCTAAATGAAAAAATCCACGAGACTATACATTACGTAGGAAATCATCAACTGAATATTGAATAACTGAAACTCGACAAGTTAAACATGTATGCGCTATCAACTAAATTTACGTGGACACTATACCCCCATAAAATCCACATTAAGGCTTTGTTTGGTTTCGGAAAAAAAGTGAAAGAAAAGAAAAGCGACAGTGAGATACTTATTTGATAGAAGAAAGGAAAAATATATTTGTAAAATATCAAAAATACTCTTAATTAATAATAAAATGTTATAAAAATAGAGGTATTACTTATTTACTTGTCTGTTGATTAAAAACAGCCTTTTCACCCCTTTTCCGTGCAAGACTGGGCAGAAAATTTTATCCCGTGGAGTGTCAAAAAATAGATTTTTTTTTACAGCATTCTCATTTTTTTTAAAATTAATTTAATTTTAAATGTGCGGCTACTAACTATTCTACGTTGATGGAGCTTTTATCATTATGAGAAAAAATAATAATTGCCGGCCAAAGAATAATGTAAAACAAGTATACACTTCGCGAAAGTAAAAAACAGGACAGTACCGAAAACAGAGTCAAAAACAGGACTCTGTTTTGTTTGGTAGAAAAAGAGAAAAAAAGGCATATGTTTTTTGTTAATAAAAAAAAAGGGAATATGGATACTCGATTCGTACTCCATTTCTCTATTGTCTTATTTCTTTCTACTTCTCTACTACTATTTCACTTTTTTTTTTATATATGAACATTAAAATTAAAATATGAACACCCTAAAGTGTTAATTATTACTCATCTAAGATTTTTTATATTTTTCAATCACTTCCGTCTTATCCTATCCTATCGTATCACTTATTTTATTTACTCTTTTTTCTCTTCTATTTCTTTTTCTCATCCCAATAGGTGTTCTATGAAACATTTTCATATCCTAAATCTATTCATTCAAACCTAGGCTAAGTGTAAATATATATATCCTGATACATGAATACACTCTGGGAAGCATTTATCGTAAACAAGTAGAAGTAGGAGAAATCACCAAAGAAAAAAAAAGTATAGAAGTGGGAGGATTGGCCGGCCTCTGCAATGGTAACCGCTATGTCATGGAAAGAGCTGACTCATAGCTGGACGCCTAGAATACCTTCTTAGGTCGATAGTTTTTTTTTAGTAAGCCAAATTACATTAAACAAGACTGAAAACATAAGAAGTGTCAAGTCCAGAAAAGAGTACAAAGAATTGATTATGAATCCAGCTCTCAACATCCTCAAAAGTCAAAATGAACATCCCCCACACTCAAATACATCTCATTCCTCTTAGCAACATCAACCTATAATAAAATAAAGGTAACTTATACCTCTCAGGCCGATAGTTTGATTCAACTGGTTACTTGTGAATTGTACGTGATCGGAAGACCATAATGGAAGGTTAAGTTTTGTATTATTTCTAAACTGCTTTTGTCAAATTAAATAGCGAGAATAGATATTGTCTATCAAATTTAAAGACAGGGATTAATTAAGAGAAAGGTTCATGGAATCGGAATCTTGCGTACATCACATGAAGGATTATAATTTGTTTTTATTGGGCCATGCAACTTATGTGAAATACGAAAATCTGGAAAAGTAAAGCCAATATGGGGATCATGTAAGGAACTTGCCATATCTTATAAAATGCATCTATGTATTGTGACCTTACATTTCAATAGGGTGAGTGAGGGAGAGGGAAATGACAGCGTAAGGTGGAGTTTATTTGCAACAATATTATTCTGCACCATATATATATATATTCTACAGCATATATTATTGTCCTCTGATTACAACATGCATGGTGGAATAGTATATTATATATTTTTTATTCACGATCTTCGGCCGGACTACATTTTCTGCTGTGTCCTTCAATGTTTGTTTGTAATATTCTTAAAATATGAATTATTGGTTGTGGGCTTTGCAAAGGGAATGGGTGCTGTCATTTCATTTGATAAAGAATATTTTAGGTTGAAAGGAGTGACATATTGTACGGTCTATTGAAGATTGTGATTGAATACATCCTTTTCTAAAATTCAAGTGGCAAGTTGCAATGGCACGTCATAAATCACACAATTAAGTAGTGAAACACGAGAACAAGTGCTAGTAATAAGTGATGCTGTGCCGTTCAAGGAAAGAGACCAACTAGTTGGCAACTGGTTTGGGCGTTGAAAACTGATGGAGGGAACTTTTAACTGCTGCTTTACCTTCATCTATGTCTTATATATATGTTCTTCTTAATTAAAATAAGAGACATTTGTGGCTAAGAAAGAGAGAATATTATTGAGGTGATATGTAGGGTGTTGGCCGGTCGATATATTGGGCGGCGACTTTTGGAGCCATGGTGCTCACAAAATTTGAAAAACAGAAAGGATTATATTTTATTCTTTATTTTTGAATACAACACATGATATAATTTAAAAGTGTTTTTCTTCAAGGTGCCTTAATAATTTATAGTTTGACATTCTTAGAAGTTAATTTGATGTTAGCTTTGATTAATCGAAAATAATTTGATGATAGCTTTGCCACGTGTTAATTAGGTAAGGATCGATCATGGGGTGATCATACATCCATTAAATCGAAGGAGATATTGAAAATATAAGGTAATATTGTACTATATAATATGATCTGACTCATCTTTGAAGGTGATCATCCAAACATGCAGCGTTTGAAAAAAAAGTTGATTTAATCAATGGTCTTAAACTATCAATTAAATAAGGAAAGAAATATATATTTTTTAATTAGCAGAAACCATGCCTCCAGGCTATGGATAAACCTTCATAAATAAAAAAACTATAAGAAAAAATTTATTGATGAACAACAAAAAATATAATAAGGAATGGTGTGCGAGAATGTGTAATTAATTATTCTTCATAATAAATATTTAAAAAAATATTTTTAATTAGTTATTTTTCCTACTACAATATTCAAAGGAGTTCAATTCAATCTGCCAGATGATCAGAATGATGAATTGCCTCAGCCTTAGATGGATTGCGCGCATAACGTGAATCATCAGGTTCGATTATTAAAAATATATATGTGATTATCCAAATCCTGGTGCCATTTATCTGTTAAGTCAGAAATTTAAATTAGATTAGTACTCATCAATGGAGTGATAAGGTGGTTTTATGGTATTGAGACAGAGGCATAGTGAAATTTAAAGTTAATTTCGCTATTTTTGGAAATTTTTCTTTTTTTTATTAAGCCTGAGTTCATCCTGTTTAGCCTATAGGTTACGTAGAGCGGAACGGGCCAATAAATTAGAGGCCCGTTAACTTTGCGGATCACCCAGCTCAATCAATTTCTCAAGGTTGGTTAATTCCCATAAAATACTACCCTACAACATTCAACGTATTGCCATATGAAGCAAACACTGGCCCATAACATTCTTGGCTCACAAGCAAGGAATTTTTTATTTTGGGTCAAGAGCAAGGAGGTTAAAGCTCTTTTTTTGGTCGTTGGAGGTTTAAGCTTTTTTTTTGGTCAAAATGGAGGTTTAAGCTTGAAACTCATCAAATACATATTAGCCCATGCCCAACAACAAAATTCTAACAGGCTATTGAGTAGAATTCTGGCCCATAGTGGAGGGTATCACACATAGGGGAGAGTATCATTTCTTTCCTCCAAAGCCATGGTAATAAAAGAAATGGAGAGAAAATTTTTCCCTGAAAATGAAACAATTTATACATGGGCACTCAATAAATGTTTATTGTGTAAACATTTAATTAAGTTGCTTACCCTAATCCATGCTTGGACTTTAGGGTTTTTTTTTACCCAAAAATACTTATTGCATTTCATTGATAATGGTTTCAGCAATACAAGGAGAAATTAGATGATATGTTTGAGCCATATTCATCACAGTACCTCTAGAAGCTAAAACATCAGCAGCCATGTTTGTTTTAG
This sequence comes from Glycyrrhiza uralensis, assembly GCA_030159175.1. Taxonomy (NCBI): domain Eukaryota; kingdom Viridiplantae; phylum Streptophyta; class Magnoliopsida; order Fabales; family Fabaceae; genus Glycyrrhiza; species Glycyrrhiza uralensis. The sequence goes on along the minus strand of BRZY01000001.1, from coordinate 46,098,669 downwards.
GTTGAAACATGGGTTTCCTGCAAAGGATTTGATTACAAGTTAGTCTAAGATGGATACTGGAATTTTGGGCTTTCATCAAATTATTTTTTGTTGTATTTTTCTTGTTTCATTTTCCCTTTTTGTTTAATTGTAATTTGATTTCAATCATTGCCCATATAAAATTTGGTGTGTGCAATTAAGGTCATGCTTCCTTTTACCCAGGAAACATATATCATACAAGCAAGCAGCTATACATTCCACATCCATATACCGAAATAGAAATAACTGACAACTAAATAGATGCTAAACATGCATTACATGTTGTATAGTGTAACTTGAGAATGCATTATGCAGATATGTAAGAGTCAAAACTAGATTAGTATATATCAACACATATTCATGGGGGATATTTTTCACTTTCTTTGGATCTCATAGTCAACCTCTTAAAATTGATGCTTACCCATCTCCTCATGGTGAAGCTGCTCCGTTAAATTTGTCCCAACCTTAAGTTAGGCTGTACTTACACTTCACCATCAACAGTCCTAGCTTTGTGATGCGAGTTTCACATGATTTCATTATTTAACTATAGATGATGCTCAACTTCATCTAGCAATAGTGTAATCAGAAACAATCAAGCATGCAGCAGCAAACATATCTGTAATTATGTATTATCCAAATATCTACACAGAAGGAGTGTATATATAAATGTTCTGCACAAGTTCTATTTTCATTTCTCTTTATAAGGCATCTTATTGAAGTTATCATCTTGGCGCTTAATCATAATTCCTAATAGGAGCTGAGCATTGCCAGCAAGAGAAAGTAATAAATATAACATTCCAAAGGGATGATGTCAATCAGGTTTTTTAATTATATTTTGTATAACCACACTCCTTGCTCTCCTTATCTGTCGACTACATTTATCAGCACGCGCACTTAAAGTGTCCAATGTCTCCGAAAAGGTTTCTATATTCTTCTTAATCTCGTCAATCGCGAGTTTTATAACATCTTCATTTCTGAGTGCAAAATCAGCAGTCTGCAATAATGGTTCAAGCTGTACTTCCAATTTGTTGGCAAGCAAACGAATGTTGTCCAACTCCTTCAACGTAATGTAAGTACCAACCTCCATTGAGCTGATTACTTGCCTTTGTCTCTTTAGAGCCTTCTCATAGCCCTTAAAGAGTGAGTTGCACCATTTCCCTACTGACCCTATTGGAACAGCCAATGCAGCAGCCAAAGCAGTCACAACGGGTGGTGCAGCAATAGAAGCTGCTACCACTGAGAAAATCAACACAGAAACAAAAGCAGCCACAAAAATGGCACTTGACACCCTCTTCCATGTCTTGAGGGATTTCAATTTCTTGTCAAGCTTCCTCTTTCTGATTTGCAACTTCTGCAACATGGATGCCTGCTGTGTATGAACCGATCGAAGCAACAAGTAAAACTCTTCACTAAAGGGGTCCCCAGCATCCTTAAAATTCCTGAGCTCTTGCAATGTCTTCACACAAGTTCCCCCTTCAAGCCCATGTTGCACCTCTTCTTCAAAGTGGTTAATTACCGACTTCACCATCACTTGTTTCTCGCGCGCTCGCCTCAAGCATTTCTCAAGGGAATTGCAGAATTCCAATGTCTGGAGGCTATTTTCAAAATAGTCATTCACCAAGGAGAACAATTCCTTGTTGCCCCATATGTCTCTCTTGCAATCCAAAATAACTTTGACTACTTCCTGGTTCATCTCAAGTAGGCTATCGGTCACTTCTCTCAGCGTGTCAAAAGATAAGGAACGAACCTCAACCCCATTAGCAAGGGAACTAATCACCCTGTTGGTGTGCTCTTTAATGTTGGCATCAAAAGATTGCAAGTTTGGATCTTTCACACATGCAGCTTCGTAGGAGCTCAAATCAGATGCATACAGGGAATGGGTACCCATTTGGAAGGATGTTGGGGCATCACTAGCACTAGCCATCTTGCTGGATTGCCCACCCATCTTGATAGCTCAGAACCACAAAAGGAGCAAATCCAACTTCTCGAAAAAGCAGAATCAGAAATGAAAAAGGATCAGGTTATACTTTATACAGTCCTGAACCTCAGCAAATGGCTCAAAAATAGTAAAGTTTCAAAATTTAACAAAATTGTGCCCAATTGGATCCTTGGCTTGTGTGTATGAAGAATAAGAGAGAAAGATGCGTTGACTTTTGTTAGATCCAGAATTATTACTAGAAAATCATAAACACCCAAATCAAAGTTGCAATTTTAAAGCATGTATTTGAGGCCAGACCAGTATGCCATAAGTCTTGGTTACCTGGGGTTTCAGCTGAAGATTCAGGAATATGTTGGTTACACTCACTCGGATTCCTTTCCCACGAGAGCAGCCCAATAGCTAAGACCCAGATGAAGATTGATGCCCTATTGAAGGAAAATTGCGATGCATAGCAAAAAATAGAAAGAAATTGCTTTAATTCAAGACTTGATTTGGAAGAGGATAAGTGCTATTCAGATGTTAAGATTGTGTTGTGCCTGGTCTAGGCAGTGTATGTGATTAAGGGGGAAAGTGGCTTCATTCACTGGCTTGCGAAGCTGCAGAGAAGGTACCAAACTACCAAAGTCAAAGCAAGGAAATGAGAGAGCAAATCACAGAATAGTTCGGCAATGTCTTCACACGTTTGTCACTGTTTCGGTAAACTGGTGGTGTATATGTTTTGGGGATGATTTGAAGACAAGGTCAAGGATATTGGGGTGTTTTTATTTTAATAATTTATCTGTTTAATCCATTAATGTTTTTCAAGCAAGATATGGAGTGTTTTCAAAAATTAAATGAAAAGAATATCCAGTTGAGACTTGACATAAGGAAAAGTGTTTCTGGCTTTTTAGTGTTTTCATTCTCCATTATTTGCTTTACTCTTATATTTTTTTTTATCAATTGCTTTACTCTTAATAATATTGTCAAGATAATATTGGTGTTTAATGAAATAATATTGTCAAGATATTTAAAAAAAAACAAATTTTAATTCTATAGATTCTTCATTTAAATGATAAAGTAAAAAATTGTGTCATGTAGACATGATACAAAACTATGTTAGTTTTATTTTAGTTTACAAAAATATTTTATTTTAGTTTTCTATTGCCAATATCAAATGTGGTTTTGGCTGTTCTATTCGTTCACACCTTTTCTTGGTCAAAGTTCCACGCAGACATTTTCTGATTAGAATTTATGTTTAGATACATAATTTATGTTTAGAAAGTTGAAGAGCAATGTTGAGAATCTTCTTAATCAAGCAAGCAGCGTAAGAAATTAAAAATTGTAAGAGCCGAGGTGGAAATGTTTTTTTTTTGGGTCAACAACGAGGTGGAAATGTTGGAGATATTTTCCGTGTTGATACAAAGCGAGACAATTTTTTTTTGTCTTTTTTTGTCAAACTTTTTTTTGGGTCTGAAAGCATCCACTAAAGGGCGAACAAGCCCAAAGGCGAGATCAGTTACAACTCAGCCCATCGGATTGGACCCAAAAAAATAGCTTCGAATTGTTCTTAAAATATCATAGTGGACTTCAGTCCAGTTCATAGCCTAAAGAGAAGAGTGTATAGGTTCACCCCCACACGCACCCACACCCACACCCACACCCACATTTTAGTTTTGTCCTTGTGACAATTCAAAAATTAAAAAGTATGGACACACATATTTTAGTTTTATGTCCTTGTGATAACTCATAAGTTAAAAAGTGTGGATGTGTAGGACGGGTTGGGTAACCGTCGTACCGGAACGCATGAGAATGCTTAAGAAGCATTATTTGGCAAGACCGCAGCCAATGACCATCTCATTTTCATCCTTACCATGTACACACATTTTTTAATCTAAAATTCTCCATTAATTTGTGACATAAAATGTTATATTATGTGTCTACATTATTGATTTTGCAATGGACACTCCTTAATACTTGATATAATTGTCCTTTGCGAGTCTATTTTTTGCCTTACATTGATTGTTTTCATTCCGTTCTTATTGGTTATCAACACGCCTTCATGCCATCATGTCAATCTTAAAAAAAACAGGAGCTTTCCCCTTAGTCAGAATGTGCCAAATGATAAGAGACATACCATTCAATCAAGATCGGAAATTACGGTAGTCTAGAGCCAATAGCATCATGGGATTCCTACAATTGTGGCAAATTCCAGGAATCAAGTTTCTCATTTTGTACAGGACCAGGCATAGAAGAACTGGAGAAACTAAAAGGACGGAAAAAAAAACAGCATCTTTCTCAATAGGGAAGGGAAGTATCAAAGCAGTGACCCTGGCCACTCCTACATATATCTTGGGTTGTTTCCTTCTTCCAATCTCTCTACCTGTGAGCATATTGTGTCCATGATGAATATATTTTGGTGAGGGAGCGAATAAAGGGAGTGTAAATCCATTGGATCCGGTGGGAAACATTTTCAGAGTTTTCATGCTTTTATCAAGACCCCGTTTGCATAACAAATTTGGTGAATAATGCGATCCCCAAATTCTCTAATGCATGGTAGCAAAATATTACCCGTCTACATCAATTCTACACCCCAAGTTCCGCAAAATCATAGTGATACATGGAGAAACATATGGAATGCAAAATCTAATGTAGGTACACTGATGTGATCACAATTATGTCACAATCCTTATTGTTATGGTTATGTCACAATTCTTAATGTTCTGGGAAAATGGGGCTGGTTAGCCATATTTGCAGTCGTAAAGACCGTGAAAACCTTTGTACTGTGACCTTGTTTACAACTGAACACCGTAATTTAAAACTATGATCGGAAGGTGGGGAGTGGAACATCAATTAAAAATATGGAAAGTGGTTGGATACCAACCCAACCAGGCCACGTTTTGTTGTCCTGGGTTCAATGTTGTTTGAAGGCGCTGTGTATCTGATCTATTCAATGAAGAGAGTGCTGCTTTAAACCCCAAAAAAAAGGTGATTGATTCTATTTCCCTTTACATTTCAAGTTGCCCAAGTTATGGCCATTCATATATCTATTTTTAAATACCTTGATGATCATATATAATTTGAGGAGAAAGGAGTGATGGATGTTTTACCGTTAAACAGGCATGTCAGTATATCACCTGGCTAGGTGCATATACCAGAATATGGCACGGACATGGAATATCTTGCATATACCAGAATATGGTGCTCTTGTGGTCCTCTTTGATTCACCCATGTGCCAAAAATGTTACATTGAGGATGCTACTGCTACTGAATAAAAAACAATGATATTTGAATACCCACTCATTATTTAACGCCCATATAACACATCTCTCTTCTTATCATATTACTCATCTATCACATTTATTGTTTCTCTCTCTCAAGGTATATACTAGCATTGGGTGTACTGTCGTGAGAGGATAAAATTGTAGCTAGAGCCAACCTTGCAGCTGGAGGGTTTGAGTGTCTTAGCATGTGCCCAAGATGCTTGGCAGAAGTTATGGAGATCGTGCTAGGAAAAGCCATGTGAAGTGCAGAGATATGATCATAAGGCTGCAAACTGCAAACTGCAAACTACAAATCAAATTTTGCTCAGATCTTGCCGCTTAAAAACAACACGGCTATTAGGAGTTTAGTACCGCTTGGTCCCCCACTCCCCTCCATGTGCCTTGAGCTGAATAAAAATGCCCCTTCAGGTGGATGTGCTGTGCGATGGTTTAGTGTGTTTAAATTAAAAGAAATACTTTTTCAGCTTCTTAAGAAAAGTAAAAAAAAAAAAAAACAAACTAATTTCCCTTAAACACTCACTTAGAGAGGAATCTTTTAGCCTACTACACCCCTACTGCACGAGAAGATGGACTGGAAGTGGAAGTCAACATGGCTGAGGCATTCGCTATGAGAATGAGAATTCAACTTTGCCTTGGATCTATGTTTTCTAGGATGACACATACTGTGTACCACTTTCAAAGTGGTCCATCAAAACAGCTATAATTTGTTAAACTGTTGAATTCATTGAACGATAATAGGTAAATTCCTATCCAACCAAAGTATGAGTATATTGGTCAACCACTTTACATGTGGTGCAACCTAAGTGTCAATATCTGTAGTAGGAGAAAATTAATTCTATGGGGCTGCCCCTACTTAGCCTTGTGGCTCCTGATTGTCTAGTGTTTACTAATGCCAGAGTTAACTACCATATAAACAAGATGGACCCCCGAGTTATTAATGAACAATGATAGTGAAACTACTGTGTGAATCAAGGGCAAGTAGCCAAGTATACACCTAATCACAACATTCAAGATGGAAGACACAAGTTAAATTCAGCGTCAGCATGGCAAAATAAATGACTCCCGTTTCATATATTTTTCAATTATGACTACAAAGTGTTTTATATAGTTGGGCCATCTACAACCCCCGGCCTAGTGCAGAGGTTCCCACTACTACTCAGGAGTCAAATAGGGTACGTATGGTATCAGTTAATTTCTTTGTTAAAAAATATCAGACTTTTGTTTGCCTAATAATTCTTTACCCCAACATCAACTGAAAGGATCAAATTTTTAAAATACAATTACGAGTCAACAACTTTTATATTCTTACATGAAACCTCTCAAAAGTATAATCAGTTTCTACACCGAAATTTTATATAATTTCCTCGAGTTCAGGACTCAGGAGTATCAGATGCTGATGCTAAATTAAAACATCTCAGTAACAACATAAAGACTAAGAGAGAGAGAAAATAGCCTTTAGAATATAACAAGTAGGAGTAGCAAGCAATCACTTTGCTTGAAAGATTCTAGTAAAATATATAAAGTCAACATGATTGAAGCGTTTCATTTGATCGATGATGTAAGATGGCTGCCAAATCTCGATCTAACAATAAATTAGAGTAAAGAGTTACTTTGGTCCTGAGAGTGTCAGGTGGTGTCACTTTAGTCCCTGACAGATGCAAAATTCAAAAAAAGTCCTCAACTGGTATCAAGTGTTAGTCACTTTGGTCCCTGTCGTAAGAAAAGTAATACTTTCAAAGACTAAAATGACAGTAAGTAATCACTTTTCAGGGACCAAAATGACAGTAAATAATCACTTTTAGGGACCAAAATGACTAACGGATGACAATTGATGACCTTTATTGAATTTTGCATCTGTGAGGGACTAAAGTGATACCGTCTATCACTCTCAGGGACCAAAGTGACTGTTTATTCAATAAATTATCAGTGAAGTCATCTTCAAAGAAAATGCCTAAACCAATTTTGGGTCAAACTAATTACCTCAGCAGCCGATTTTTTCCCTTCTCCGCTGAAAACTCATCAGCAGCAGAAGGAACCTTGTTCGTATATACTATGTATATAGAATTAAAAATAATAATAAAAAAAGAATCCCATGCTTACATGAAAGGTGCTTGATTATCCCCCAACAACGTATCCAATCTCAGCAATAATTCGTAAACACAAACTAATTTGCAGGAGCCAAAGATAACAGAAAAATAGAAAGAAAAAAAACTGTTTATTCAATAAATTATCAGTGAAGTCATCTTCAAAGAAAATGCCTAAACCAATTTTGGGTCAAACTAATTACCTCAGCAGCCGATTTTTTCCCTTCTCCGCTGAAAATTCATCAGCAGCAGAAGGAACCTTGTTCGTATATACTACGTATATAGAATTAAAAATAATAATAAAAAAAGAATCCCATGCTTACATGAAAGGTGCTTGATTATCCCCCAACAACGTATCCAATCTCAGCAATAATTCGTAAACACAAACTAATTTGCAGGAGCCAAAGATAACAGAAAAATAGAAAGAAAAAAAAACTACTTTTAGCTCTAACTCATCCTATGCTATAACCATTTCAATTTAATACTGGGAAACCACCAACAAAGAAACTTTTAGACGATCAAGTAAAACTCACCAGCATAGTTAGCGAGACAAATTACTCAACACCTTTGATGCTCGCTGTCCTGTCCTGTTGCAGAATTCAAACAATGAATAAACAGACCCCAGGTAAACTTTTCCAATGGAGAATATAATGTAACATTTAATTACAAATTGAAGGTGGAGAGAGTAGGATTATTTTATACATCCCTACTTGCAACTTGCAATGATTTCACAAAACTAAAATTCCCCTGAAACTGTTAATGTTACACAAAAACAGAAACAGTTCTAGTTTTGCCTGTAAGCAATGTAATTGGCCAAAGCAATCAAAGGAGCAGCCTTATAAGGATCAAACCCAGAGAGCTGATCCTGTGCATCACGGTTCAACTTCCCAGCAAACTCCTTGCTTTTCTCTATCCCCAATAGCTTAGGGTAAGTAACCTTATCAGCCACCAAGTCCTTCCCTGCGGTCTTTCCCAATTCCTGTGAAGACATTGTAACATCTAGGATATCATCAACAACCTGAAACAACAACCCAATGTACCTCGCGAACTTCCTCAACTTCTCCACGTCTTCATCGGAACCACCACCGAGAATGGCGCCAAGAACAACGGCACCTTCCAGAAGAGCCGCGGTCTTGTGAAGGTGAATGAACTCGAGCCTCTCGAGTCCCACGTCGGAAAGCCCCTCGGAGTCGATGTCGACGACCTGGCCGGCGACGAGTCCCTCGGAGCCGATGGACCTAGCGAGCTCGCCGATCGAACGGACCACCCTCGCCAGCGGAACGCCGGCCGTGGAGACGGCGATGTGCTCGAAGGCGAAGGCGAGGAGTGCGTCGCCGGCGAGGACCGCCACGTCCTCGCCGAACACCTTGTGGTTCGTCGGTTTCCCTCGCCGGAGGTCGTCGTTGTCCATGCAGGGTAGGTCGTCGTGGATGAGCGACATGGTGTGGATCATCTCGATGGCGCACGCCGACGGCATCGCCATGGACTCGGTGCCGCCGACGAGGTCGCACGCCGCCAAGCACAGAACCGGCCGGACCCTCTTCCCGCCGGCGAGGAGGGAGTACCGCATGGCCTCGTGCACCCTCAGGGGCTCGCGGAGCGAAACGGCGTCGTCGAGGGCCTGGTTGACCCTACTCGCCTTCTCCAGCATGTAGGACTTGAAATTGAAGGTGGGTTTCTCTTCGGCCTCCAGCGTTTCCTCTTTGGTGAGCACCGCAGAAACCGAAACAACAGGAGAACAAGAAAGTTGGTGCCTTTGCGGTTTTGTAGAGGTGACGGGTGAAATGGGTGACCTTGTGAGGCCTTGTTGGAAGAGATAAAAAGATGGGGATCTGGATCTGGTGGTTTGGTTGAACATGAAACCTGGGAGTGCCCATGTGTTGAGATTCACGGCATTCATGTTGGGGTGGGTGTTAACTGTTGAGATTGGAATGGTTTGGACTCTGTGTCACGAAGATGCTGTGTTTGTAAGAGGGAGAGGGAGGGAGTGAGACATTAATTAGTTTTGTATGAAACGGAATTGATCGAGGAGAATGGAAAGTGGGAAGTGGGAACTGATAACGGAGAGAGAGAGAGAGAGAGAGAGGGAGTGAGTGAGTGGGGGGTGGGTGGCAAATGGCGTGGATAAAGCAAATGCAGTGGTTTTTCCACCAATGAGATGATGACGAAGATAGGGTGGTGGGATTTTCGGGATTATGGATGGGGTTTCGTCTTTCAATCAGGGAGGGGCACTACGAAATAGGAATTTATTGCGTTCCCGCACTTACGCTCAATTTGCACCTTGTTTCGCATAATAGTTTATTCTATAATTTATAGTATAAGTTATATAAGTTATTTTTATAATTAAAAAAATATATAATAAAATTTATTTTATATAAATTATAAATTATTTTGATAAGTTATCCTAGGTAGCTTATAAAAATAAATCTAAAATAACTTATAAATCAATCATAAATTGTATTCATAAATTCTATATAAGTCAATCCAAATAAACCGTTGTATCCTTGTGTTATTTGTTTTGTGTGGCTCGTGTCCGGTAAAGAAAGATTGGATAATTTTTTTACTTTTTGTATATGTAACGAGGCATTTTTTTAATTAATTAAAACCTAACTAACATCTAACATGATACACATGAATGTGGGCTCTTAAAAAAAAAACATGATACACATGGGACAAAAATTATATTTGTGCTGTAAGATTAATTATTTTATAATATTTACATCATGTCTAGAATAAAATAACATATTATTAATAACTAATACATAATCAACACTGGCTTTCTATGTGGAACAAATAATTAATAATATTTTAAAATTATAAAACTGTAATAGTTTTGAAATAAAAATAAAAAACTAAAATTACTATAGTTTTAAAATGGATAGAGTATTCAGTTGACGAAAGAAAGTGAGAAACGAGAAATAGGTGAAAAAAAGAGAGAAAAAAGATGAAAAAAATAGTAAATTTTGTATGTTATTTGATTTGAGATAAATAAATGTGTTCATCTCTCTTCTTTTATTTAATTGAATAGAAAGTACAAAGGAAAAAAATAATATTATTTTTCAAATAACAAAAATGCCCTTGTTAGATTTCAGTTCTTATTTGCCAACCTTTAGGCCTGATGTTTTGTTTTTTGGAATGGCAATCAAAACTTGCCACCACACAGAAGGTGTGCTCATGTCAAGCACACCAAATTGGATTTCAGTTACACGATAAATTCACCACCCTTAAAATAGACCAACACATGCAGAATACAATAGATTGCAACAATATGACCAATGACAAAATCACATCCATGAACCGAAGTGGCATAACTTGCGCCAAACCCTTTTAAATTAAAACCCAAGCATCATAATTAATCCATAATAGTTACTCAATTGTAACTTTATCATAAACAAAGCCACCCATGTGATATGATATATCCATACACTTAACTCTAAAAAATATCCTGAATCCGAACCAACCCCACGACGGACAACAATTATATAAGTGTGTTTGGCATTCTCTCATTCTCACGTTCTAATGCAAAGTCACTTCAGAAGGTAAGAGATGGAGTTTTGTCGTGTGTTAGAAAAGTCTCAAACACAGTTCTAAACATCATACAATATCATACAATATAGAAAAGAAGTCCATGAAATAGGAAAAATTGGACAGGTGACACTTTCTTATAAAATGGTTTATCAAACACTCTTTTACTGCCTTTCTATTTTTAGGAACTTTAAATGAAATAAAATTTGAATTTGAAATTTACTACACCCCAACCAACCCCTTTATGTGCATTAGTAAAAATGATTAACCAATTAATAATTAAAAGGCGGCTGGACACAGATAGAACAAAAAAAAAGGCTTAAATATGAACTTGGTCCTTCTAAAAATTTAAGTTTTGAATTTAGTCCATAAATTTAAAGTCAACAATTTTTAGTCCTCATAAATTTCAAGTTTTGAATTTAGTCCTTCATTTGCGTTGACCCGTGCCAAGTCACCCCAAAAACGCCTACGTGGCACACTGCTGGCCACGTCATTTATTTACAGGTACTAAAATCAAAACATATAATTTTTACAAGGACCTCCACCACCACCCCCTCTTTCTCCCCCCTCCCCCTCCTCCTCCTCCTCCTCCTCCACCTCCACCTCCACCACCACCCCTCTCTCTCCTCCACCCCCCCTCTTTCTCCCCTCCCTCCTCCACCACTACCACCACCACCCCCTCTCTCTCCTCCTTTTCTGCACACTCAAAACTCTTGAATCAATTCCAAACACACACTGCAGAATGCACACTATTATGAATCCAGAAAATTTTCATTTCATTTTTCATTTTTCCCAATAATTCAGATGATGATGGTGTGGGCATGGACAGGGACAGGGCAACGTGCCACGTCGGCGTTTTAGGATGACATGACACTGGTCAACGCAAAAGAGGGACTAAATTCAAAACTTGAAATTTGGAAAGACTAAAAACCGTTGACTTTAAATATAAGGACTAAATTCAAAACTCAAATTTTTACAGAGACTCAATTCATATTAAAGCCAAAAAAAAATATAAGAATGACATTGGAAACGAGAGAATTATTAAATATTACATGATTATCAAATATCTCCAACCAACCCGTTGAATGCACACAATATTCAAAAAAGAAAAAGGCTGCACAGAGTGACCCCAAAAATAGCTAAAAACTACACCTATTGGAAACAGGAGAACACAATCGATACTGCCTCGTCTCTTATGTCTTCTCTGCTCCTTCGTCTCTTTCCCCTTTCCTCCACGCCACCGTTCTGGACGAGCACCATCGTGGATGATCGTCGACCACTGAACACCTCCTCCGGGAGCCACCGTTTGTTCGAAGCGATAGGACAACCACTTTATTTTTTCTCTCGTCATTTTGATTGTTTTTCACCCAAGTTTTTCCTCTTATTTTCTTTCATGCCTTAAACTCTGGAACAACAAGTTTGCACTTTGGAAATTTTGTTGGGAAGAATGACAGCTTTAACATTCCCTGGATTCACTCTTTAGACTTGAGGTGAGTCCATTTTTCAATTTCATTTGCAACCTGAAACCTTAATTTTAATGTATTTTTTATCTTTTATAAAATTATTCGTCTTGGTTGTGTCATTACAGAAATCATTGTCGATAAATGTGCTATCTACCTGAACTAAATCATCAATCTCTGTAAGCATTCTACTTTAAACATGCTCCTTTTGTATATAGCTTTTTGTTATTTAATTTTATTAAGTTGAACTTGATAAAATGGTGATTTTTCCCCTTTCTTTGTAGCCTATCAATGCTGTAGCAGCTTAAGTCCTCAGCTTCTATATTCCAATTCCACCTGCCAAGAAGAATTGACAAACTACTTACAATGGTATAAATAAGGTATATATTATTCAAGATTTCATTCCTCAATAAAGATCTTCATTTTATATTCATTTTCTCTATTTCTTATGGATGAAGGTTATAACAACATTTATGATTTTGACTAGAAAGTTACTGTTTGTGCAAGAAATTGTTGCATTATCAGGTATGTACTGGGGACCTGTAGAAAAAAGCTATGTACTGAGGTGGTTTAGAATCTGATATCTCTTTAAAAGGTTAGTTTTATACTTTTCCGCATTAAAATGTTCAACATTTACTGGATATGAAATTAGTTGAAAGTTGAAACAATAACTTTTAGATTAAACACTGTACAATAAGTTTTTGCTATTTTAAATGAAGTTTTGTGGGCTTGCAGGAGTGAGATTAAGGTTTTGTCATTATTTTATTATTTATTTTGGGGGTGGTTTTGCAGGAGAGGAACCTGTGCGCATAGATGACAAGGCAATTATTTTTGGAGAAATCAAACTTGAAGAGAAAAACGCATGCTTTTTTATTTGGCTCAAGAATGTTGCTGGCCTGGTCTTTACTGGTTTATTGGTCCACTTAATTTTCATATAATGTATCAGCAATGGTTTAGGTGACAGATTAGACAGTATGTTTCAATTGTTATTTCTTTTGGGAAGTAACTCTTCCAAATGGGGTTTACTATTTGGCAAAGGAGTAATTTGGGGGATAGTTTTTTACAGGTTCTGGTAATGCCTGTTGATTGGTTATTGGGAGATGGTTCTTGACCTGGTGTGGTTGTATTTTGTTGCACACTTTTCTATCTTTGGTTACTCTATTGGCTACTTATTTCTTGCAGATGAAATTAATGATCCACATCATTTTGTCGTAGCAACTTCAAATTGCTCCCAACTTCATGTAAACAGAATTCCTGTCTCCAACTGCTTCTGGTAATATTTATTTTCCAGCATAACATTTATATTAGTTTTTAGGCTTAATTGCAGTTTTAGTCTCCTATCTTTTACAAATGTGCAATTTTAGTCTCTTTTCTTTTAAATAAGCCAATTGGGTCCCTTATGTTTTATAAGTGTGCAATTTTGGTCCAACTGTTAATTCACAAACAGAGTTAGCTCACCTGGACAAACAGTGCTGACTAGGAATGCTGAAATGACATCTTATATGGCAAGTGAACTTTGACTGACCAATCAAAAATTTACACCTAATAAAATAAAATAAAAAAACACCATTTCCCTCTCTCTCTCTCTCTCTCCTGCTTCGCCTTCCCCTTCCCCACCTCTCTCTAGTCATTTTTTCCCTCTTTCTTGTTCACAAATGAAAACAGCTTCTACAGAACTTTTAAAAAATAAAGCTTGACTCAGATCAGATAAAAAGGTAAAAAGAGACACGATTTTATATTACATGATGACTAATTGGATTCACGCTTAGCCAATCTAGGTGAAGTTCTAACCCCATTTCCAGAAACATGGCTCTTCTTCTCACCTTCATCACTCTTACTCTTGTTTCCTTTGGGATTCGATTTCTCTCCCTCTTCAGCCACCTTCTTCAATGCATCACCAACCTTAACCAGTCTACGACTCCGAGTCTTCATCGCCGTCGAATCAGAACCACCATCACCGTTAGATCCCTTGTTCTCAAGAGTAGCCACAGCCACATGATCAAAATCATCCCCAAGCTTCTTCACCAACCTCCTCCTCTGAGGAAGCACAGGAACCTCCTCTTCTTTCTCCTCATCCTCCTCAATCAGTTCCATAAGCCTACGGTGCTTCGATTTTGCCCTAGAGCCTTTCGATGTTGCCCTGGAGGCCTGAGCCAAACAAGTTTCGGTCTTCCATATGAAAAAATTGAAGCTTTATTGAAGCAAACTAGGGTTTTTGCATTTTATTTTTTTGCATTTTCTGAGATGAAATCTAGGGTTTCATGAGAAAGGGCTTAGATCAAATCGGAGAAAAGGAAATCGGAGATAATAGCTCCTCTATACATCTTCTCCACACATCTTCTCTCTCTCTCTCTCTCTCTAGAACTAGTAAAAAGATTGAGGCTTTCTTCTACCCAAGTTCTCTCTCACATCTTCAATGGCTATGTTTTTTCCTGGGTTTTGATTGAATGAATGATTTTTACCCATAAGAAATTGGGTGCGGTTCCGACCAGTGGGTTCCTCTTTTCCCATTGATTTAGGAACAAGGGGTGCAGGGGAAGCTTTCTCTAATAAAGGGCCCTTTCATGCCACCCTCGTTGTCCACTGTTTGTCGGTGATGGTGGGGGTTGGGTGGTGGGTTGGCGAAGGACGAGAAAGAGGGGGGGGAAGGGGAAGGCGATGCAGCAGAGAGAGAAAGAGAAAGGGAAATGGTGTTTTATTTTATTTTATTTTATTAGGTGTAAATTTTTGATTGGTCAGTCAAAGTTCACTTGTCATGTAGGATGCCATTTTAGCATTCTTAGTCAGCACCGTTTGTCCAGGTCAACTAACTCTGTATGTGAATTAACAGTTTGACCAAAATTGCACACTTATAAAACATAAGGGACCCACTCATTTAAAAGAAAGGAGACTAAAATTGCACATTCGTAAAAGATAGGGTACTAAAATTGCAATTGCCTAGTTTTTAAATGAAGAAATAATTTTGTGTTCAGTTTGTTTTGGTAATTAATAATATGAATTCTATAACTATGTTACAGGTTTAAAAAGCAGAATTAATATTCGAAACAACGGTAATGGATGTTGCGGAATGTCCTCACAGTCACACGAATAACATTCTTACAAGTACAACTCCCGAGTGTGGTTTGGATGGTCATTTACGGATTTGGATTTACTGCTGTCCTGCAGTCGTGCAGTCGCCATCTTGGCCGTCGATTTTGATTGGACGGCCGAGAATAAATCGAGTTTAAAATTTGAACTAAAATCGTGAGCCGACCGATCTTGATTCGACGGTTGTGATCGCTTTGACTGTATGACTGCACGGATTTCGCGACTACAGACAATCCGGATCCGTCATTTACCATCTTCTTCAAATAGAGGTAATGTTTTAACCATTGCATGTTTCTATTCAAGATGTGTAGGAAGTTTAAATTTAAATAATCAAGGATATGCTTATCAAATCTCCTTGCTATTAAACATCCGTAATTTTACATCAAGGGACTATGCATTTTTATCAACTAATTTGTTGCAGGGGTGCATCATTGGGACAGAGTTGATTTTCTAATCACAGGGCAAGATTATTTACTATCATAATAAATACTATGACTGGGCTTGAATAACAAGAGATACAGATTTTGGACATGGAATATCAGGCCTATGTTTTGGTCTTATTATTCTGAAATCACTGGGAGTTACACACCGGTGTTGGCAATTATTTCACAGGGTGTGGCTGATTCTGTTTTAGGGAAGGATTTGGTCAACGAAACTGTTGCAAGACGCGGTTGTTTTTCGGTGACTAAGACGTAGTTGTTGTTTTTTTTTTGGTCAAACTAAGACGTAGTTGTTCAGCATCAGTTTTCCTTCACTTTTTGGTTGGGTCTCTTTGTTGTTTAGGGATTGGGCTACTCAATTTCTAATTTATTGAATTACTTTTTGCAACATTAATTTATACAAAACTTTATTATATTATAGTAATATTTTTTCTTCTCATTTTATTTATGTACGCCTCAAATAAATATGCCGCTTGCGTTGATATAGATAAAAAAAATTGATAGTAATAAAAAAAACCTGTATATAAAGATTTACATTCAACTAAAATATTTTTCTGTATAATTATATCATTATAAAATCTACCTGGATAATCCATGAATAAAAGTTATTAAGAAAAGGGAAAAGAGACAAGAACTATCAAAAAGAAAGAAAATTGAAAAGAATCACTCGGTGTTACATTAAACTGAATCTTGAATATTTATGTCATGTTTTAATCTAAAAGTATAATGATTGATTTGTTTAAATTTATCAAATAAAATTAATTAACTTAATAATTTGATTTATGAGAGTCATAAGGTGGTTTGATAGTTTGGGTGAGGAGCATAGAGATTAGAGTGATAAGAAAGTCATCATGTCAAACCTATCCAACTAAATAATATACTAATTTATTAACATTTGTCTATCTAAAAAAATAATTTAATTGATTAATTTTATAATTTTAATTTTTTTCTATTTAAATATAATGTGTACTTTCAAGCTAAATCCTCAATTTTAAATAACATCTATATTTTATATTTTATATAACATTTTATTATCTCTTAGACCTGTATAGAGCAAAAGAGGATATAGAAGCTTTTCTATTATCTTTTCTTCTCCTCACTATTAAACATCCTTATTTTTAATGAGATAAAATTGTTATTTAACTTATTATGGATGAAGATTTTAATAAAATTTATATTTTTTTAATTTTTTTAATATACCATTATACCGTGCATAGCATGGGCCTACATATTCTATAGATTTTGTCTTTTACTCATTCTATTTATTTTGCATTTTTTTCTTGCAAATGATGAATGTTAATTTTATAAAGATTTTATTTTTATTCTATTTGCTTTTATCAGTAATCTTTCTATTTACCTACGCTCTGACATTATTAATGTTTTATCTTACAGTGTGAATGAATTTTTTAATAAAAATAAATGTGTGACAAACTTAGACAAAAATATATCACACAAAGATAACTTCAAATTCTGGCCATAAATTCAGTAGAACACAATGACATTCTAAAATGGATTGAAAAATAACAGCATAATTGAGATGGAAATTGATCCAGCTGATTCTAAGAAGGGATATGTCTATCTTTTAAATGTTTGAATATACTTTATGAGATTTCTTTATAGTTACATACTTTAATCTAATGTACTTTATCCAACTCTTACAAAGAATGATTTAATGTGGATATTTTGTTTCACATGATTGCAAATTTTAATTGCAGATAGTGATTGTTAAACTCATCAAAGTTTTTATTTTCATTATATCTATTATTATTAAGAATCTTTCTATTCATATACGTTACCCCGTTTGCCCCTGCGTATGGCGCGGGCCAACACACTAATATGCTATGATTTTGTCTATAAGTAAATTATATAGAGAAATTTTGTCTGGAATTAATTCTGTCTATGTATGTAACATGACACAAGATTAAATGTGTTGTAAGATTAATTTTGTTATAAACAGGTGAATCATACCTAGAATAAAATAACATATTATCAAAACCTCATACGCAATCAATATTTGTTGGTTTAAGTGATGAAATAATATTTTGACAAATCCTTAAATGAGATATTGGGGTTGGGTTGTCTGAATAGTAATATTTTTAAAAAAAAATATTAGGCAATCTTGAACAACAAACAAAATATGAAGTATAATAAAAAAAAGTACACCTCTAAATTAGTTTCTAAAATTGTAGGTCAGTGCCGATTAGTCCTTAGAACAATATTTTTTCTTTCTAAAAAGTCCTTGAAATAATAAATAATCAGTTATTTTAGTCTAGACCACTTTTTTCAAAAAAAAGAAGTTACTTTAGTCCAGACAATACTCTACGTTAGCAAGCATTTTAAATTAGTCCATAAAATTGAATACTTAAAATCAATTTGAAATTTTAATACTAGTCAATTTAATAAATATTTAAAAATAATATATCTTCTCCAATTTTATTTTTAAGTAAATAAAATAATCGCTCTCAATAGCTTATAATTTGCATAGGCCTTAATAAAATTATTTTAAAATTTTAATATAAATTAATTAATTACACATTTAATTATACTCCAATTCTGTAAATAATTAAATTAAATAAAATCCAAGGTAGTTAAAACTAGACTGGTCATTGAACCGGTGAGGGTAAGGATTTAAGGTTCAGAGGTTCGACTGGGGTATAATAAAATAATATTATTTTAAACCCTAAACCTATATAATGTTGAGCAAAAATTAACATAAAAGTCATAACTTTACAAAGAAAAATTAAACTTTACTACTAAATGTCATAATTTATAATATAAAATATTCAAAATTACAAATAATCGAAGAAAGTGATATCCATTTCTTTCAAAAAAATAAAAAAAATTGGTTTTTTTTATTTTTAAAAATAAAAAATAAAGAGTGAACCGGTTCAATCCGATTTTTAGTCGATTTTTTTTTCAGTTTTAACCGATTTTTGACCGATTTTCTCAGTTTTTGACCGGTTCTTTGACAGGCCAGTTTCCATGATCTTTCGGATCGGACAGGGGTCCGGTTCCCAATTCAACCGGTCGGACTAGCCGGTCCGATTTTGACTACTATGATAAAATCTGAGCCACAACTTAAAAATAAAATATTTTTAAAAAAAATAATCAACTATATTATAATTATAATGAATATGAATATAAAACATAAAAATAAAGTTAAATTTTAATGCTCATTTATATAATAATGTATATATAATAAAAATTAGGCAAAATTAGTAATTTGATTCCTTATTTTTATTTTTTTTCAAATTAGTCCCTTATTAAAAATTTTCAATAATAAGGTCCTTTATGTTTATTTATTTTTTCAATTTGATCATTTTCTTCATTTGTTGATGATGTGTCTGTTTCTGATTGATCTCGATTTATTGTATACCATCACCTAAGATTAATCACTAACTGACACGTCATCAAAATGACTAAATTGAAAAAATAAATAAACACAAGGGACTTTGTTGTTAAAAAAATTTAATAAAGGACCAAATTAAAAATAAGAGACGAATTTACTAATTTTGCCTAAAAATTAATTTACATAATTATTTTTGAAAAAATTATTCACATTCATAAATAAAAGTTTTTGTTTATTTTGTTCCCATTGGATTTTATTTTTCAGTGTGTAGGGTTTAAGAGCTGGGCATATAACTTGAGCCTGCGGCGAGAGTTGCTTCTACTCTTGCCACACCCTGCGCTCTCTTACTTCAAACCTCACTCCCAACGGTTTAACCGCCGCGCCGCCGGTACGGCCACCAGGTCGCAGGTTGCCGGGAGCCACCTTAAACTCTGCACACTCTCAGCATCTGATTTTTAAGGTTTTCGGAAAAAGTACCAAAACAGAGGATTTTTGCATTTAAGACGAAGAAAAGCTTTATTGATGGCAAAGAGGAAGGAGAGGATTCAGAATCCCGAACCGTTTGTTCCAGATGGCACCGAGCTTGCGAAGTCGAAGAAACGCTCAAAAGCTCCCAAAAAGCACCAAACGGAAGGGAAGCTGATCGATTCCAACATCAGCTCGAAGATCATGAAGGAAGCTCTGATTCAACAGAAGGAGGTCGAGGAGGAGGAGGAGGAAGGAGCCAAGGGGAACGAGAACACCAAGAGTTCCTTCAACCGACTCGAAGAGCTTCCCAAGGTCGAGGAAGTCGATGATGATATTGATCAGTTTGCTGGTTTCTCTGAAGCTCAGAGCCAATTAGGTGAATATGAAGTGAGTAATATCTCATTGATTCTTCTTCCTTGTTTTTGGTAGCATCTCTGAGGAATTAAGTTGAGAACTTGAGATACTTTTAAATGTACTGCTTCTTACATGTAGAAAGCGGATAATCATTAGTAGTGCTTATTTATATCGGTAAATGATTTTGGACTAAATTAGTTTTTTAAATTCTACCCTTTTTGTCTATGACAGTGACTTTGGTTATTCTGCATTGGTTATTTGAAATTCAGGAGATTGATGAGGAGGACGAGAGAATAATGGAAGCGTTCTTATCCAAGGAACCAGGTTGCCAGAAATCACTCGCGGACATCATTGTTGAAAGGATAAAAGAAAAGGATGTTTCTGTTGCTTCAGGTGATATTAAACTGCACTTTATTTTCTTTATCTTTGTTTTGTTGTTTGGATTGTTCTTAGCATGATGTTCAACCTGCTTTGGGTTTGATTTTTATTCTTGTCATTTGTGAATTGTTCTGTGTGCAGAAAATCGACCGGTACCGAAATTGGATAAATCGATAATTGATATATACAAGGGGTATTTACAATTTCCAGTTCGAATTATTTTTTATAAATATGTAGAGTAGATGAGCGAATTCCTTCCCATTGATTTACTTAGCTGGTTAATATGAGGTTTTCATGTCATGCCTTGTTGCTTTTGCTGTTTTTCAAACTGCAGGGTTGCAACTCATCTTAGCAAATATACAGTAGGAAAAATTCCCAAGGCATTCAAGCACATCCCCTCCATGCAACTTTGGGAGGAGGTCCTATATGTTACTGAACCTGAGAATTGGTCACCAAATGCTTTATATCAAGCCACTAGGATTTTTGCTTCTAATTTTGGTGCAAAAAAGGCTGAACGCTTCTACAGGCTTGTGTTGCTTCCAAGAGTGAGAGAAGATATAAGAAAGAACAAACGGCTGCATTTTGCTTTATACCAAACATTGAAAAAGGCATTGTACAAACCTGCTGCTTTCTTTAAGGGAATATTGTTTCCACTATGTGAGGTATACTATCATATCTAAGTTGGTTTTACATTTTATGTTCCCAACTAATCATTGGTCAATATTTTATTAGGTTCTTTTTGATATTCTATTGATCCTTAAATTGATGGTATAGACCTTGCTTTTCCATCTAATTACATATTTAAGCTTTTGGAACATGTGAATCAAAGTCTTTCTGAATTTAGCAATTTATGCAATATAAAATGGGTCGTGAGTAAATATATGAATTTGGGTGTTGAGGAATTGATGCGTCACTATTCTTTAGAATGACCTGTGTCCAATTTTCTTTTTCATATTTATTGGAAAAAAGATAAGAAAAATTAAATGTAAATCCTGAATGACACTGGCATGGAAGGGTGAATGAACTAGAAAAAGTGATATTGGTCATGTTTATGATGCATTGTGAATGATTTGGCTGTACTGTCATGGGTACTTGACTGATAAGAAGTGCTACTGTGATTCTGAGGAATACAGAATCTTTAAATTTGAGGTTGCACATATTGTGGGAAATTTCGCCCTTTTTTGCTCTTGTTACTCTTTACTGTCTAGTTTCTTTTACAATTGCATACATATTGCTTTTTATAATTTCCCCCTGCTTTGTTTTTGTTGCCTTTGTGTAGTTGCTTTTACAGTTACATGCATATTTGCTCTGGTATCATTTGAGTAAATCATGTCCACCTTCTCTTATGTTTTGTAGAATGAGAAGCATGTTTTGTTATTTTAATATTTTTATTATATTTTACACAAACAAATAAGTGGTCTCAACAAAACCTACAAATCCACATGTTCGTTCATTTTTCTTCTGTAGTTTGACAATATTCTTCATGTACAGTCACGCACATGCACCCTCAGGGAAGCAGTCATTATTGGAAGCATTATAGAAAAGGTTTCTATTCCTCCACTTCATTCAAGGTATGTTAACTTGGTCAATCATAACTTGAATTTTTAAAAGTTGGATGCAAGGCAGCAAGTGTTCGGTTTTGTTATGGAAAGTGAACTGAGATGCATGCCATGGTGGTTAAGAGTTGGTTTCTCAGACTTTAGTTCTCAGAGAAGATTGTATTTATTATTAGAGAAAGGATAAGGATGGGTTTCCTTTAATAAGCAGTGCAAATTTATTTCATCATATCTCCCTGTTACCATTACCCAGTAAAATTGCTGACATTCTTTTTCATTTTCAATGTTGATTGTGCATGCTTGGATTTCCAGACTTTTTCCCATAGCAACTCTAATGAAAAGAAAAATAATTTTCTTGAATTATTTTAAATATGAAATGCACTATTTCTTGAACTATTTTGTTTCTTTATGTTCTCTCTTCCTATATACTAATATGGCAGCAAGTCAATAATATAGTGTCAAGTCTATTTGTTTGCATTTGTTGTTCTTCAGATTTGGAAAGTTACTGCTAGAGATGGATACTTAGTGCACACCTTACATGTAGTGATTGAAATTGAAAGTTTGAATTATTTTGAGTCATTTCCAATTGTCTGATGCACGCAAACTTCTGGATGTGTATACAGTGTTGCACTATTGAAGCTTGCGGGGATGGAATATTGTGGCACCACAAGGTATTTTACATTGTAGCCATTTGTTTGATAAAACTTAATTTGCAAAATCGAATCTGTGAATGAGGCTTTAACTATTGCTATCAAATCATGTGTTAGGAATTCAAATTCAAAAGTTGTTTAAAATATATGTTCCATTTAATAAATTATAATATAACTGTTGTCTATGAAAATAACAACAATTGTTAATAATAGGCTTAAATATGCTTTTAGTCCTTGAAAATATGTCATTTTTTTGAAAATTAGTCCCTGTTTGAATTTTATTTGCTTTAGTCCCTACATTTGACAGAATAGGTGTTTTTAGTCCTCAACAAAGACAAAAAAAAACACATGCTTTTAGGTAAATGCAAATAAACACTAGCTTCAAAAAAGCATATTTAAGCCTTAATAATATCATATTGTAGTTTATTAAATAATTTGATATGTAAACTTTAAAAAACTGGGTTATGAGAGAAGAGATGGATCACACTACCACACAGTATGTTGAAATGATTAATATGTTGTGATGACGTTTTACAAAAATAGAGCATTAGATAAATTTTCTCAATAAAATTGCTTTATTTTTCTGCTTAATATATAATAGATACTAATTGTGATAATAATTGCAGCTATTTCATAAAGCTGTTTCTGGAGAAGAAATATGCTTTGCCATATCGTGTGGTTGATGCAGTTGTTGCTCATTTCATGAGATTTCTCAATGAAACTAGGATAATGCCTGTTATATGGCATCAGTCACTTCTTGCATTTGTGCAGAGGTCAGTGATTCACCATTTTCGTTAATTCTTTGTTACATGTATCAAATATAGGACAGTAACCTGGAAAAGGAAACTCAGGTAATGGAGTTGTATATTTTATTGAATTAGAGAAGGGGGAAAAAGGAAAAATTGGATAAGAAGAATAAGGATTTAGGTAGTAGGATCCTTCTTGGAGAACCATGGGTCTCCTCACAGATGCCATAATTTTAGGAACCCCCGTTCTCCCAATTTAAATACTGCCTCCCTCCGTCCAATGTAAATCTGCCTTCCTTTTCATCCTTCGTTGTGTTTTTTCAGTAAATTGTGTCTTAACTGGTTGAGAGCCACATCTCTATCCACCAATTGGCTGGCCACAGCTACCATAATCTCACCCCACAAATACTGAGAGATAAGTGGAGGTTTTCTGCCATAGACTGTTTCTGAAGGAGACTTGTGTGCATTACCATAATAAGTTCTATTATGCCAATTTGCTGCTCATGGAATCCAATGGATCCATTGTCGTGCTTCTAGGTTTTTCTTCTAAGAAGCTGCTTCTTAGAAGAAAAACACCTCAAATAAGTCTAGTGGTTTCAATCAACAAGGTATAATTGCCACTAAATATGGAGGCAGGGCTTTTGAATTTTAAGCCATTTCATATATTTCTTTCAGGTACAAAAATGAGCTGCAGAAGGAAGATAAGGATAACTTAAAGTTTCTACTGGAAAAGCAAAAGCATAAATTAGTAAGAGCACTAGATCTGACAGGCTGCTTTTTTATGTTTCAAATTTCTGGTTGTGATTGATATTAATTTTTCCTACTGCAGGTTACGCCTGAAATTAGTAGAGAGTTAGATCACAGCCGTAACAGAGGTGAAAAGGAGGATGATGCTATGTCAATATATATCCTTTTCTTTCCCTTTCCCCTCTTCTTTACCCTACTTTTCTTTCACAAGGTTAGATGCGTATGGCATTGCATGGATAGTGCACCCCTGGTTGGAGGATCAGGGAAGGCTTAAAGTGAAAAATCAGATCTGAATGTAAGCTTCTGAAAGTCGAGAATGCAAAAAATAAAAAAGAATTCAGATTATATAAGTAATTAATATTATGAAAAGTCTTTGAATTGCTACTCAGACAGCATGCTGAGCATGAAATTTTGCAATAAAAAAACACATTATGGACAATTCTTTCAGCATAGATCCCTAGCAGAAAAGGTGCAGGTACTCCAGTAATTGATATGAAGCCTCAGACAACCTAAACGATAAAAGATCATTTCTCCTTTTTTTATTCGATTTGAATTTCTATAAGTGAAGACAGATTATTTAAAGTAAGAAAATACATGTGGAAATTTATGTTGTAACTGCAAGTGGCATGTCTTGGGTGGTTGCCCATTTTAATTGAAGGGGTTGCTTGATCCAAACCAAAGATCTCGTTTAAAATATATTGTGTCCAATTCTAAACTTATATGGAACCAACCTGGTTATGATTGTGACAAACGTCTTTTTTAGTGTTCCATACTCTTTCCTTGACAACTCAATACCCTGTCCAGTATCTGTGATAAACAAGACTATTGAAGAAGATAGATTTGACATTCCAGATGTACCAATGGAGGAGGACTAATTTTATGGTATGGTTCTGATCTTGTCTTTAGATTTTGCTATTTTAGTAACAGTTCCTTTCTAGGTTTGATGACCGATCATATTTTATCAAGAATTCTGTGGCACCTTGTAAAGTTGACAGTGATTGACTGCTGAGTGATTGTTATAATGAATCTCAATACCCAATTCAATGGTCAATAGTGTAAGAGGTATCGAAATGGATGGTACTTTAGAAACCATCTTATATTCATCAGTGGTCGGCATAATTGGTCGTTTAGACATTACTACATATAAGATTGGTGGTAAGTGTATTGTTTTAATCAGCAGGGAATTCTCTAGTACTGAACCAAAGGTGATGAAAAGTAAGGAAGTTGAATGAATTAAACTGAATCATCATCTTTGTCTTACACATCCCTATAATCTAAGCATGGAAGCTGAAGAGTTGTTGCTTCTCATTTTGAACTTGATATATTGTAATAGGTGGTCGTCAGTCGTCACTTTTTGTAGTCTGGCTCCTATATTTTTTTTTAAAAACCTTTTCTGTCGAATGGAAATTTTGATTTAATTTGATGCTTTATCATTTTATTTGGCAGCTTCATTCTACTATTGCTTGTTTTTCCATGTCTTGATACACGAGTTTTCTGTTGCAGGCTTTTCCGTTGGTTTTCCCCTTCGTCTTCGTGCTGAGTGTAGCCCGAGTGTCAGCAATTTTGTACTTAGATGCATGGGATGTTTCTGATTTTCAGGCCATGTGTTATTGGATTTTTTTGTGAAAGTTTTGACAACTGCATTCTCGTTGATGTTTCTTTTCCTAATATATTCTTACCGTCGGGGTAGTTACTTTATCTGATGTAGGTTATTCTTCTGTTTTTGGTGTGGATTAAGTCTCTGAGGAATATATTTAGTTTATAGGGTGGCTTCACATTGTATCACCACTGCTCATTTTGCTTCTCAAATAATTTTTTTTATATAATATGCTGTTTATTTTTACTGTTTTGATCAAATTTATTTGAAGGGGTAAATGGATGAATTCTTGTTCTCTGGAAAGGTAAAGTTGTATGACTGTTAAAATAGAACAATGATACATATACACCCCAAAAACATATACACCCATCCAACACCTCTCATTTCTCTCTATCTCTCTCTAACTATCACATCACATATTACATTATTTTATCACTTTTCTCTCATCCCTCTCTTTCTCTCTCTAGTGGTAGATTAGGACATGGGTGTCCATTGATCATTTTTTGTTAAAATATTGGGTAAGAATTAACTGTAGGAAGAAACTGAAGGGATTGGGCATTTCATAAAGTGCATTGCCACGGTACCCTCAATGTTGGAAGGGTTTAGTACTATTAGACAATAGACACACGTTTTATAAATCCCAAAAACTTAAACCCCTTTCTCAAATTCTTCCTTAACTCTAATTAGTAAACCCTAAATTGACTATACTAAGAGGACCATTGAAAGAAGATTTAGTTCCATCTACCATGTAACTTTTGTCAACACAAATCTCTCCATCTTTGGCCTCACTTCCTCTCCCTCTGTTGTACCTCTGTTGACTCCATGCCTCCGTGTTAACATCGGCAAGGCAGAGCAATGGGAGGTGTTGTACGCAAACAAGGGAACTGCAATTTTTTGCTGTAGAGTTTAAAATAATAGGAAAGGAAAATATGCCCAAGCTTTTCTCAAAGAAAATGAATGTAATTTATCTACTAAAATTATTTTTATTGAATTTAAAAAAAAATAGTTCCCTCTCTTACATTATATGATTATGATTATATATATATATATATTATCAATATTCAATAACATCTTAAATAATAATATCATGAAAAATGTGCATACCAATAATTTAGATTTAAATTGTCTGTGAATAAAATAAAATATATATACACAAGATTCTAATCATTAAAAACTGTCTCATTTTCTTGTAAAATATAAATTATAAAAATTGCGAAAACACGTCAACTCAATCAATGGACCACGTGGTATTATTTTTTTATTAAAGTAATAATAGCAAAGTACTTTTGATTCTTTGAAACACGTCCTTGGATAAATTCGTTATGATTGATCTATTAAAAAACAAATAATCTTTATGAAATAATTAATTTGTGAAGTAACTAATTTGAATTGTTTAAAACATGGATCGATAATAAAAAGAAAATGTGTTTAAGAAAGTATAGTAAAATAGAATGACCGAATAGAAAGAACGACAAAGGCAGCGGCATGAAAGAATGAAAATGAGAAAACAAAATAAAAAACAAAATGTAATACTATAATTTTATAAAAAAAATGTAATACTATAAGGAAATAAATAAATATATTAATTAAGGTTATCCACAAAGGCCCATAGTTGTCAGATGAGTCATGGTGTAACTTGAATTGTCTGAAACCTAATCCAGTGAGACATGGACAGGCCACAGCTGTAACCCTCTTCTTCGCACGTGTCACACCACAAGCCCTAAACCCAATCCAACTCACTCTCTCTCCCTTATAACCCTCCCTCTTTCCTTCCCTCTTGTGTTTGCTTCCAAAACTTCCAATTTCCCAAAGTCAGTCTTCACATTTCAACAACACACAATACATACACACTTGCCATTCCAAATCCGAATCCCCTTTTGATTGATTACTCAGCAGTAAGTACTGCACACGCTTGTAGTTGTACCCACATCCACATCCACATCCACATCCACGTCCACAACACAAGACAAAATCCACAAGGATTGTGGAAAAATAACAAACATTTTACTATATTACTGTTCTACCTTAATTGGTGGAAGCTACAAAAAACCTCAAACACAAACACGAGGAGTTTGGTTTGAGTAGTTTCGGTAGTAGCTACGATACAACTACAACAAGTGAGTGGTATTGTGTAGACTTTGAAAAACCACACCTTGTCCCATCCCAGTTGGACTTCCACCTCACCCCTTTTTCTTAACGCCATGAGAACAGGTCAGTCTCTCTCTCTCTCTCTCTCTGGCTCATGATTTTTCTGTTAATTAGTACTAAGTACCAAATTCTTCAAGATCCATATTGGGACGTTGTGCTTTGCTTAATTAGTATTAGTATTCCTCTTTTTGTATATCTCAAACCTTCTCAAACTTTGGCCTTTTACTCAGATTTTGATATTTCCAATATTTCAATGCTTTCACTGTTTCTACCTCTGCTTTGTAACTTAGTTTATTCGTTAATTAATCCATAAAGGGACTGGTTGCTGGGGAGGGGGGAAAAAGGATACTTAAAATGAATGATAAAATATTTTGACAGAATTCGAGTAATTTTAAGTTTGTGATTATTGCTTGCTAAGGAAAGTGATTTTGGGTGTGTTGCTGTGGCATTCTCTAAAACAAAAAAAGCAAGGTAATTGGAGGAAGACTTGCTGCTAGTGTCTATGCTTGTTGCGATTTTTCAACTAGGCCAGGCATAGCACACCTATTTCACCAAGATTTATCTTGATATATTGGATAAAAGTAGGTTTTGGTTTGGTTAACATATAGTGCAAGGGAAATCTAGTATCTTCTATGGATAAGAAATTAGGCACAAAGGGGAAAATTTTGCTTTGTTTGATTAGGTGTAGAGAAGAGGGGGGAAAAGGACTTCGTAAAAAAAATGATGTCGGTGAGAGGGAAATCTTCATATATTTTCTATCTCAAACTGTTCTTCCTCCATTTCATTTTCGTCTCTGCTTTGAAAAGAAAAATATAACGGATTTTCATCTCTGCTTTGAAAAGAAAAATATAACGGTCCAAAAAAAAAAGGAGTATGTACATTTGTGCCACCTAAGAATACCAAAGCAAATAATTACAATTGCATGGATTATAGATCAGAACAAACCTCATTAAATGACCCAAAACACGGTTGTCTCATGAACATATTTGTTCATTTCATACCTGCCTTCATCGCTATTTGTTCATTTCAATAGTTTTCTGGTAGCTAATGTTGAAGTGCATTTAAATTATCATCTTCTCAAGTTAATTAAATATGTTACCAAGAGCATAAATTTTCCCAACTAAAATGGTTACTTGCGTTTTGGCTGGAGGAGAGAACTGGTTAATTAGTAGGAGGAGATCAAAAATTCAAATTTCATCAAGAGAAGGGAAGGCTTGTCTACCCTCCTTGATGATGAAATGTATTTCTTCCGTTGTAGAAGTGCTTAATTAATTATTACTTTTGATGACAAACTACTCAAAATAACATTTTGAAATCATTTACTTTATAATTTTTCATTAGATTTGATAATTGCTGCTGTTTGATTTGAGTGATATTAAATATTAGTGACATGTTATTTATATTTCTGTATTCAGTACGTGTTTTCTGGCATGAGTAGCTGTTCAAATTGATCTTAAGACCTCCACAGATATCAGTGCTTGATCATAGGCCTTTCTGTTTGGTGGTACTGAAGGGGAAGCGTTTCTGAGCTGATCTGTATGGGGACTGGGGAAGAGAGCACAGCTAAACCTTCTAAATCATCGTCGTCAACTCAGGTTCTGCCCTGCTACCTTCCTACACTAGTTTCTTCTGCTTGTCCTTTCTCCCATGTCTCCTTATCGTCTCTCTGTTTACGTTAACAGGAGATGCCAGCGGCACCATTGTATCCAGATTGGTCAAGCTCCATGCAGGTAATGGAATATATGATAGATTTGTTTCATCAGGCTTTTACTTATGTTGAAGCACTTCTGCAGATAAATTATGCCAAATTGCCAATAACTAACTTTTAGTTTCTTATTTAGGCTTATTATGCTCCTGGAGCCACTCCGCCTCCCTTTTTTGCGTCAACCATTGCTTCACCAACTCCCCATCCCTATATGTGGGGAAGCCAGGTAAATGTTGTAATCCATTTGTGGTATATGCAATTAAACTCTATGGAAGAGAATCTTCTCATTCACAGTTTTGTTGATTTTTCCAGCATCCTTTAATGCCGCCGTATGGGACTCCAGTCCCATATCCAGCTTTATACCCTCCTGGGAATATCTATGCTCATCCTAGCATGGCAGTGGTAAACCACTTGCTCATTCTCTAATCTGTGCACTGCCTGTATTCCTAGGCAGAAAAATATGAATTTCTCATCTGCGTATACAGGATGTATTCACATGTTGCAAGGCAACTTTTTTGCTACCTTTAGCATATTAATGCATAATATTTACTTTGTTGTTCTTTTTCTTTCCTTTTTTTTTTTAATCATTTTGCTAGACTTCAAGTGCAATGCCGCAAACTACAGAGTTTGAAGGGAAGGGACCTGATGGAAAATATCGGGATTCATCCAAAAAGTCGAAGGGAACTTCTGCAAATACATGTGCCAAAGCAGGAGAGAGTGGAAAGACAGGCTCAGGTTCACGCAATGATGGCATTTCACAAAGGTTTGGCAATCCTCTGGTTAATTTGAGATCTTTTTGAGATTTATTTCTCTTCAATTTGCATTCTTAGTATGAATTTGTATACAAAAAAAATTATTGAACAGTGCAGAAAGTGGTTCAGAGGGTTCATCAAATGCCAGTGATGAGGATACTAACCAACAGGTATATAACAGATTGCCATCATCATATTCATATGTGCTCTCGAAATTTTAGTAAATGATAACCTTACTGAAATCCACTTTTTCCCCTTCTTTCTTTTATAATTATCTGTCTTTGTTGCTTTGATATTTACAGCATGTCTCAATTGAATTGATCTAATTAAAAGCATGTTGACCATTTTCCTATCTTTTTTTTTTGTATGATGACTTCTTTGTAGGAATCAGCTAGAAACAAGAAGGGAAGCTTTGACCAGATGCTTGTTGAGGGTATGTATCACCTGCAATCATGATTATCTTTTTTCTTCTCTGTTGCTGAAACATGTTAGTGTTTCCATGAACTTGTTCAGGAGCCAATGCACAGAACAATTCTGTGCCTGGAAAACCTGTTGTCTCAGTGCCTGCAACTAATCTTAATATTGGAATGGACTTATGGAATGCATCTTCTGCCGGCGCCGAAGCCGCAAAAATGAGACATAATCAATCTGGTGCCCCAGGAGCTGTTGCTCCTTCAGCCATGATGGGACGTGAAGTTGCACTTGGTGAACAATGGATACAAGTATGGGTCGCATAGTTTTTCTTAAAGTTGTTCTTACTTCTTAGCTTGTAGTACATTTTTGTTGTCAACATTTTGCATCCTTATGCAACTAATGGATCTGAAAAGCAATTCTTTTGTTTGTATCATATATCTTATACTTGTTCCTACAGATGGACATCTATTATCATATTTCTGACACTGCATTCTTATTTAGATCTTTAGCTGGACAAGCCTTACTTTTCGTTATCTTCAGACTTCATGTAGCTTCCTCTGACCTCCTAATGTCTCCTCTGATATTGGTAGGATGAACGTGAGCTGAAAAGACAGAAGAGAAAACAGTCTAACCGAGAGTCAGCTAGGAGGTCAAGACTACGCAAGCAGGTAAGTTCCTGATTCATTCTTGTTGGAAGACAAGTGTGAGTGGTTAGTCCCACATTGGCTAGGAATGGGCTAAATGAATGATATATAAGAGAGGTGACCCATATACCCAATGTCTTAAAGTTTTGGGTGGAGATGTGGTGTCTTGGTCTCTTGGTGGCCCTGGTCATTAGCCCATTGTTGCTCCCGGTGCTTCCCCGGACTCTCCAACAATTCTTTATGCCCCCTTATGCGGGAGACTGAGCCAGTTATAGGTATCCTTAATTGCTTGATATTTGGAGGGTAGAAGCTATTCATAGGTGGTTTTGGAGTTTGGACATGTGTGAAGAAGATATATAAAAGACCTTGTAAGGAGAGCGAATCAGATAGAGTGTAGTCCAATTATTAGAGATAGTGGGAGACAAAGAAAACTAGGGGTGTGTTTGGGTAAATAACTTAAGTGCTTATGTCTAATAGGTGTTTATGTCAATAGATAAGTTCAAATAAACTTTCCATAAGCCAATCTAAACGCACCCTAGGTCAAACTATTCAAAAATGATTTAGATTCAAATGGGTAAAGGTGTTGTTTGTTTATATTCATACTACCATTTTACTTGAGAGAAAAATGATGTGTTTTTGCGTTTCTTGTACCAACCAGGCGGAGTGTGAGGAGTTACAAAAGAGGGTGGAGACACTGGGAAGTGAGAACCGAAATCTTAGAGAAGAGCTTCAGAAACTATCTGAAGAATGCGAGAAGCTTGCATCTGAAAACAATTCTATCAAGGTATATTCCTCTTTACCATTCTGCCTTCACAAGCGTTGGCGTGGCCATTTACGAGTTGTTGGCATATTACAACACAATCTTAAATTTTGTCATCTGAAAACAATTTGCTTTTAAACAGGAAGAATTGGAACGGCTGTGTGGGCCAGAAGCAGTTGCTAACCTTGGATGAAACAGCAGTGTCTGTCTTTGGTGGCAATAGCAAAAATTGATAGACTCTTTGATTAAGACGAATCTGCAACTGGAAATTTTCTTATCAGTGGCCCGATCTCTTAATTGAGGATAGGATATAATGTTTATTTTCTTCTTGTTTTACTAATTTATACCATTAACCTTCAATTGTAATTGCCCTTATGATTTACACGGCATTTGTTGTAATATTTACCAATGCGGGAGAATAGAAAATGTAGGCTACTGAAGCACTGCTGTTTAGAATTTAGTTTTTTTTTTTTTTTTTTGGCAACTGATGTTGAGAATCCAACTTCAACTTTCCAATTTTTCACTACCTTCTGTGTTGACTGCGGAGTCATTTTTTTCATTCTCTCTGAGGTACTACCTACCATTGGGTATTGTGAATCAGTGTGCTTGTGAGACCAGTTTTACTTCTTAAGCTTACATTTGTTCTCATGTTTGAACTACAATTGAGCCAATTTCATGGAAATTTGAAAAGTTATCAGTTGGTGGGAGATTTCCATATTTTGTGATTATGAAGCTTTTCACATTAATATCATCTTAGATTTTTCCAAGACCACATCTAATTAGTCAATCGGCCCAATTGGACATGAGTTCTTATTCACAAATATACTTAATACCTACTTGACATTTGTTAGACATGCATGGCATAAACATCGTTTGAAGCTACTGGTGCAACTGCATTTCCTTTTCTCCGTAGCCACTGTAGCAATCGTTCTTGAGGGAATTGTTTTCCCAATATCTTCAATTTTATCCAGAGGTTTCAATTCCTCCTTTTTGTTGACTTCTTGCTGCTGCTTTTTTTTTTTTGGTGACTTCTTGCTTCTTTCGGTTCGCATATATGTCCATATATACTCTATCTTTTGCAAGAGTCCAAACTGAAATCTTGGAACCTTCATCTTCTGCTCCTAGAAAGTCTAATTTTGCTATCTACAACACGGTAAAAGAAATTCAAAAGATAAGAATAGGATAATTCTGGAAGTGATGCTTGCCGCTCACATAATCAGAAAACAGAGAACTATCTATCACGCTACCAACACAAATTGCTGGTGGGTATTTCTTTTTCTTCTTTTGTATTCAGTAGATGCTTGGGTAAACACCTGATGGGCCAAAGCCAAAGAATGTTCTTAGCCAGAATTAGACATCTTGACATCATCATGTCACGTCGAACAACCGTGGCAGTTTAGATTTGATCAGAGCATATTACATTACATACAGATACAGTTATCATCAAAACGAGAGACCTATAGATTGGGAGAGGGAAAATTTTTTTTGCATAATTAGCCAAGTGGATTAAGAACTGTTATTCCATACTGAATATGCCTCAAGATATAGTATTGATTTCTCGCTTTTGCAACAAAATACTACATACCACAAGGCATAAACATAGAAAGATCTATTTGTTTACTAAACATTTTGATTCAAAAAGCCAACGAGTTCCATTAAGATAACAAGATCACTATATGCAGCAAACTTACATAGCTAACAAATTAGACAACCACCCCTCACCCCTTTTTTCCATTTATCTACATTACTCAAAGCAAAATGATCTGGAATAAATACAAGTATATGTATTTCCCAGCTTTTTTTTTAATATCTTTAGTTTTACATGATAGACAAACAGTGTGGTTGGTATCAAGTTTGATATCCTGGAACCGCGCCGCTAGCAAGAAGCTCCCTCTCTTCTTAGCTTCTGTGATAGCTTTACATTGGAACGCGACAATGAGACATCACCAAACGCACGCAAAATCAAAGTTAAAACTACATTCTTGTTCTTGCTAATGTGAGCTTCATGATTAAGTTCACATCTAATCTAATCTAATACAGGTCAAATTAATTAATGTCTAAGCAGGCAGGTGTCCTTATATTTCTCTGGATTCAATCCAAATTACTACACTCTATGCTTCTAGCAGCGCCAAGCTGACGTGGCAACCATGGCCCGCTCATGCCAGAAGAGCACCAGCTCAGCCTGTCGTTTTGCCACGTGGAAGCCCCTGATTTGCACCTTCGCCAGCAAGCACTCGGCTTGAAAATCCGCGAACTGGCTCAACTGCACCGGCCTCATTCCGGCGCCGTAGAACGCCTCCCGCCACGGCGGCGTCCTCCTCCCGGCTGCCTCCACCGCCGAGAAGATCTTAGGCCGCAGCAGAAGCATCTCGATCCTCCGCGCCCAGTCGCCCCCTCCACCCGCCGCCACCGACGCATCCAGGGACTCCAGCATCATCGAGTAGAACTCCAGGCTGCTCACCACGCCGCGGCGGAACGAACCCGCCGCCGCAGCCTCCGTCCACCCCTCGCCGTCGACGAACACCACCACGCCTGGATTCACCCTCCTGACATCCGCAAGAAACGCGACCGTGCCGTCGGGGCCGAGGCGGCAGAAGATCGCCGGCGAGAGCAGGACGGCGGTCTTCTCGCCGTCGATGAACCTGACGGCCTTGAACGACACCGTCTCGAAGGTCCGAAGCGGAATGAAGTCGACCTGGACACGAATCCCGAGCTCTTGCGCGAACTGGTTGAGGTTGTCGCGGATGAGGCGGCTCTCGACGGCGTACTCCTCCTGCACGACGGCGGTGATACGGAGGAGCGGCGAACCGTTCCCTGCCTTCTCGGCGATCTCCTTCATCAGAGAAGCGTATTGGATTCCCAGCCCGATTTCGAAGTCGACGACGTGCATGAAGGAGGAACCGTGTAAAGCCTCAAGGAGCGCTTGATTCGTGGTGAAGATCGAGAACATCGGAATCGGTGAAATTCCAGAAAAGGCCTTGAAGGTTTTTATGGTTTGGACAATCTCCGCCATGGAGGAAAGGCGCGGGGTGTTATTGGTCCGGTTCGAACCGGAGAGAAGGGACTGAAGAGCGTCTTTAAAGTGAAACGCAGCTCTATGGAGCGGTTTACCCAAGGGCGATCGTAGCCGTTGATTGAGCCGCTCCAATATCGCCTGAGCCAATTGAAGATGGTTGTTATCGAAGCAATCGGCTGCACGGATAAGCTCTTCGATGAAATCCCAATTGCTGTTGTTGTTGTTGTTGTTGGTGGTGAAGTCATGGTTAACCAAATGGTCCAGGGTGGTGTTGGTGTTGGGGTAGTTGTAGGCCAGGTTTTGATTGGAGTAAATATCGGAGAGAGTGGTGGTGAAGTCTGGAGGGTGATCGAATGATTGGTTGGAGTAAATTTCAGGGATGGAAGTGGTGGTGTCGGTGTTGACGTTGGTCTTCAAAAGGGGTGTGTTGGAGTCATCGTGTAAACCCAGTTCCTTCATGATGGAATCCCACCAGTCCAAATTGGGCAACACATGATCGTGGTCGTCCACTTGATCTGGTTCCGATTTTGGGGCGGTGGTTGTTTTCTTTTCGGGGCTGGGGCTGCGGCACAGGTCGAGCACGGAGGTTGGCTCGTAGCACGGGGTTGTTGGGTTGTTGTTGTTGTTGTTGACGATGATGTTGGGAGTAGGGGTACTGGTGGTGTGAAGGAGGACGGTTGGGGTGAGTTTTGGTGTGGCCTGTGGGGATGAGGAGGAAACAGGAACTCTCATCGCTAGCTGGGCTGAGCGAGGGAAAGCTGTGTTGTGATGCCTTTAAGTGGCTAGCTTTCTGAATAGAGTTGCTCTTGTTCGCTACTTTCCTTTGTGAAAGTGAAGAGAGTGAGGGGAGGCTTTTGGTTGCCATGATCGTTGCCTTTTTATCTTTGCGTGTGTGTGTGCATGCAAAGGGTGTGCCTGGTGGGGTCATATTTAATATCTTTGATCATTTGTCATATGCCATGTATGCATAATAAACATAGCAATGGTGCCATATACATGTTCCATTCCATCACCATCTTCGACATGAAGCACAATCACAAATAGAGACAGGTGGCAGATTTTGATTCAATGCCGTTAAATTATGATTGAGTAAATCCTCAAATTGGCCCCTGAAACTGCAAATCGCTCTCACTTTAGTCCCTGAAACTAAGAAAAATATATAATAGTCCCTGAAATTGTATACCGTCGGTCAAATTGGTCCCTGACGTTACATCCGTCATCTGACGCCGTCTACTGTGCTGAGCTGGCACGTTAAGTGCCACGTGGAAGCCAAGCTGGCCTCCCACGTGTTGCCCAGTCAGCAGGGACCATATTGAAGGTTTTTTCGCACAGGGACTAAATTGAAGGAATTTACGCCCAAGGACTAAATTGATGGAATTTTCGTGCATGGACTAAATTGAAGAATTTCGTTTTGACAAATACTATATTTTTAAGAATCTTCACTTCCACCCCCACACTGTCAAATTTGGCAACAACTTCTGCATTCCCAGTATCCATTCTTTCAATTACATCAGCTAGCTAAATCCCCACACTATCAATCTTGCCAATAACTGCCGCATTCCCAGCATCCATTCTTACAATTACATCAGCTAGCTTAAACTCCTCAAGTTCATCTAACCATGCAAAGTATACACATTCATATTCCTGCAAAACAGAGACACAATAAGAACCCCAGAAATCACTTGAAAATCAAAATCAGTTGGTACAATCACAGGTGCACTTCACCTTGGGCATTGCACATGTGTAAAATTCCCTATTTGGGTTATTTTGGGTCCTGGAAGTTCGCTTAACAACTCTTCTACCGCAGTAACAAAAAGGCACAGTGGAAGCTGCAGTTTCGCCCCCACTGATTTTCGAGGTAGCAAACTCACTCCATGACCCATTTGCGATTTTTTTCCCTTCCTTTGCTGCGCATTTGGCCCTCCTCCTTCCATTGTCATCCTCCCTGTTTTCTCACTCTCAAAGAACACAACAATGGTGGAAATGGGGAAGATTGTGATTTTAGGGTTTCAGGGAGGAAATTGCATAATTAAATAGACTAAACTGCTTTGCCCTCCCTCCAAAACGAAATTCTTCAATTTAGTCCATGCGCGAAAATTCCATCAATTTAGTCCCTGCGCATAAATTCCTTCAATTTAGTCCCTGTGCGAAAAAACCTTCAATATGGTCCCTGCTGACTGGGCAACATGTGGGAAGCTAGCTTGGCTTCCACGTGGCACTTAACGTGCTAGCTCAGCACAATTGACGGCGTCAGATGACGGATGTAACGTCAGGGACCAATTTGACAGACGGTATACAATTTCAGGGGCTATTATATATTTTCCTTAGTTTCAGAGACTAAAGTGAGAGCGATTTGCAGTTTCAGGGGCCAATTTGACGATTTACTCAATTATGATTACCATTTTTAAACATCTATCAATTTATAACATTTATTTAATATACTTCTCTTTTTCTATCCTTCTCTCTTTGTCATATCATTTATCTCTCTTTTATTTCTATTTCTCTTTTAAGTGTTAAATGGAAATTATAAGGTGTTTGGAAATCATTTTACTTAAACTATATATCTTGTTGTCACAAGTTATGAAAATTTAGACCACTCACATTTTTTAGTTTGCATTTTAAATTATTTGATCTCCTTAAGTCAAATTTTGTTTAAAAATACATAACTACCTAATAATCTTGCATAGTACTGTAGGTTAAAGGTATAAAAAAATTTACATGGGATTGGAATTTCTCCGTTTTTGTTACACTCATGTAAAGAAGTTTGGGGAAAGGTCCATCATTAACTACTTTGCAACAAGATCTTTCCGCTTTAACTTTCTATGCATGGGAATTGTTGCCAACGTAATGTACATAATTAATTAGAGAAGTCTTGAAGTTTAACTATCATAATAAAAATAGATAAACTTAATTCAAAATATTTTATTTACTGAAATTAATTTATAACATTTATAAAAATTGACCCTTAAAAATAGTTTTTTCACTATAAAAAATGGTCACTTTTAATATAATATTTCTAATAGTTTAAACTAAATATACCAAAATTATGATTAAATGACATTTGAAACAACATGAATAATGTTTCTGATAGAGTGATGCTGAAGTTATGGCCGTTAAAAAAATGTTGAGTGAGTCTTACTGCACAAAACCACCTATCGATATCTTATGTGTGAATTGGTTCCGATTAAAGCTAGGTAAACAGGGCTCCAAAATCTTTAATTACGAATCAAATTAAAGCACTTTTGACTAGATAGACACACTCATTTTTTTAATCAAAGTTGAGCAGTAAAATTTGTTGGGAATTTGCTAGGATCATCATCGTGTTTAATTAACTGATGGTATATATAAGATTTGCATGCTCATGTTCCATTCAATCACATCAAATAGTCCGTACAAAGGAAGAAAATATTTCAGCTTTATTCTTTTTTGCGGAAATATAAGCACGAGTCATGTGGCAGGTTAATTTTAAAGACATGCATGTATGGTTTCATATCCCTGTTGAATTACTACTAATTAGCAAGATTCACCTGTTCATGGCCTCGTTTGACTAATTCTAGTTCAATGATCCTTTTAGTCTCAAGCTTAATAAGTTGCATCTTTTAGTTGCTTGGAATTCTTAATCAATAGTGGTTTAACTTATAATTAAACACTCTGTGCTAAAAACTAAATTTGACTTGTAAAATGTGAGGTTTAATTTGTTTAACTGATGTTAAGTATGATAATTATATAAGTTTGATTAAGTAATACATGGAATCAGAGTCACCTATATGACAAAAAAATAATTATACACTGTGAATAACTTAACTGCTACACAATTATGTGTGTAAAAATACCTTTGGGCTTTTATCTTCGGAATATGCATATCTATATTTTTCTACGATTGATTTCTAGATTTGGACATAAAGTAGGGAATACTCGTGTTTTTCGCCTTGGCTTTGGGGTGGCCTAATTTTGTTCATTTTCTTTCTTTTTAATATTATTATTTAGTTAAGGATCATTTTATTATTTTGTCAAAAAAAAAGGATCATTTTATTATATTTAATGGGTGAACCAACGCAAAAAGGAACCCAAACAAATTTGTTGCTCCCTCTGTTTCATAATAATAGTCTTTAAAATTTTTTACACAGATTAAAAAATACAATAAGTTAATGAATGAGAATAAAAGTTTTACCATATATTGCTCAAAAACCAATGCAATACTCTAAAAAATATTATTTGGGATAAAATTGAAAAAAATAATTAATACTTTATTGAAAAATAAAATAACAATTATTTTAAGACATTTTCACTTTACTAAAATAACTATTATTATGAGACAGATAAAGATAAGATAGTTTATAATTCCCAATTTTTATTTTAAATCTAATTTGCGATGTTAAAATGTAAGCTATTACTCCTTCCGTTCCTTTTTATCTGTCGGTTTTTAAGAAAATTTTTGTTCCTTTTTATTTGTCATTTTGATAGTTTAAGGTTACATTTTGACAATTATACTCTTAACCCTATTAATTGTTTACACATTTTTCATAAATTGATTAATGTAATAATTAAGAAGTTCAAAGACTAATTAAATATGATACATCTACTCCCAAAAAA
The DNA here is from genome assembly GCA_030159175.1 of Glycyrrhiza uralensis. Taxonomy (NCBI): domain Eukaryota; kingdom Viridiplantae; phylum Streptophyta; class Magnoliopsida; order Fabales; family Fabaceae; genus Glycyrrhiza; species Glycyrrhiza uralensis. The sequence goes on along the minus strand of BRZY01000001.1, from coordinate 46,058,979 downwards.
TATTTTACTTTCCAATACCATAAATTTATTACTAATACACACATATAAATGTGAATGTATCTAAGACTAATTAGATAATTAAATAAAGGGTTAAAAATGATTTAAATGAAGGGACACATTAATTGATTGATCTACTCCCAAAGATTAATTAAATAAGAATATAATAGGAAAAAATTTATCAATTAATTGATTCATTGGTTATAGTGAAATAGCTTAAAATGACAGATAAAAAGGAAGAGAGAATATATCTTTATCCAACAACTCATAAGTTAATTATTGCACTATTTTTTAACTGCAATAAATCACGGTTCTACAAATAGACATGGGGAAACATAAATGTGCTTGTCAAGAGTCCAGTAACTTTACACTAGGAATAGAAATTTGCACAGTATTTTGTTAAACTAATATTAGGTAAATAAGATATTTCATAATCTCTTGATTTACGTTTTCTTAGAAGGTAATAAATTTAATTGTTTTATCTTTTTAAAAAAATTAAATTCATTTTTTTAAATTACTTATACATAATTTTCTTTGTAATTGTCAATATATTTTCTCCTTAATTTGTACCTTTTAGATTTTAATTGGATTAATCATATATTTTTATCATAATTTTTAATGTTATTAATTTTATTTTTTATATTTTACTTACGCAAAATATTTAATAATAATTATTCTTTATCAATAGATATATAATAACCCGTTAATGTCAAATCAGAACTTCCCGCAAATCAGAACTTCCCGCCCAAGACCATCACCGTGTGTTTTCATTTTTTTAATTCTTTTTTAAATAATAATTATCCTTCTAGTATAATTATAATAGTAATATAATCTATTATATATATATATATAATAATTCTAAATATTCTTACATTTTATTCCTACAAATTCTCTTAATTACTAAATAGATGAAGTATTAAATATTTTTTATGTTTTTAAGATATTAGTTGTATTCTCTTTCTTATTTTATAAAGTAGTAAGAGGATATGTAGAAGGATTTGTAGGAGGATATTATATTTCTCATATATATATATATATATACTCCCTCTGTCCCAAAGTAAATATTGTTTTAGAAAAATATATTTGTCCCAAAATAAGAGTCGTTTAATTTTATGTTTTCAATTATTAATTAATTCATTTCAATTTTACCCCTAATAATTGTAGTGCATCAGTTTTTGAACAAAAATTAAATATCACTCTATTATTTGTTGCAACGTTAGTTTGGTAATTTTGTTACTTTAACGTTTCTTACATATTTAAAAAAATTGAACCAGTTGAAATACATGCCAAATTTTACATTTTCCAATTTTTCACTTTTTTTCAATATTTTATTTTTGTCTCAGTATGACAATATTGTATATGACCATTTTTAAGGTTGTAAAATATTTTTTTAATTTTATTTTTTAACGAATACAATATTATTTGCTTATATGTTTCATTCAAGTTTTTTTATTCTCGTAAATTTTTAGGTTACAAAATTTTTTTATTTAATATTTTTTTGATAAATAACATATTATTTGTTCACGAGTTTCATTCAAATTTTTTGATCATGTAAATTATAAGATTGGAAAACTATTTTTCTTTTGATTTCATTTTGATAAATAAATTAGTGTTTATTTACGAATTTCATTCATATTTTTTATTCCACTAAAATATCAAGTTGCAAAATTATTTTTCTTTTAATCTTATTTTTATCAATGAAATGGTATTTGTTTACAAGATTAATGGATGTTGTGTTTCTATAAATTTTGCGATAACAAAATTCTTTTTCTTTTAATTTTGCTTTTGATAAATAAAATAGTGTTTGTTTACGAGTTTCATTCATGTTTTTTAGTTCATATAAATTTTTATATAAAATACTGTTCTTTCAATCTTAGTTTTTGCTTATGAATTTCATTCATTTTTTATTTCTATAAATTTTTAAGTTACAAAATTATAGTCCCTTTAATTTTGCTTTTATAAATAAAATAGTGTTTGCTTACAAATTTTGTTTATATTTTCTCTATAAATTGGAAAATTATTTTAATTACTTTTCTATTTATTTTGTTTACATGATTTGGTCTTCAATTTTATAAATATGAGCAATTCTTGACTACGTACTTATGACGTAAAGCTTTCACATTTAACTAATATACAAAATGTCAATGTCGCATAACCAATACTATTATTAATTTAGGATATATCGTATATGAAGTTATTACTTGATAAATAAATTATTTCATATCATATATAAAAAATCAACACGACCCTCCAACTCGTGTGTTCGCACCTGTCAACTTTCTAGTGTGAGTCCTAATAATTAAGTGACGTGGAATGATTATGTAACACGCGACAACTGACTCGTACGTCGTACGTTGACCCTATCGGACGGTAAATTTGCATGAGTGCTGTTGACCATTAAATTATGGAGCGGGTGGGCCCGTTGTTTTAAATTTCTAATTTTCTATAAATGAAAAAGGAATATGTTCGAGGGTATATGATAATATTATGTATGTTTACGTGACAGATAGGGCATCAATTTTCTTTTTTTATTTTTTGATACAAGGGCATCAATTTTCTAAGACAAAATACACGTTGCTTCATTTACATACTCAAGAGACACCGCACATATCTTTTATCTACCACCACCTCCATTATTGTTAATAATGTTGGACTTTTTTTTTTTGGCGGCTAAGATCGTTCATGGAATGGCCACTTTAACAGAAAGTTTGGCCACCTAAAAAATAAAAGTGTCTTTATGCCAATTTGCTATTCGAAACGTAACTCGATGTATACACACTTTTTATGCATGTAGGCGCATGGAGCACACTTGTCATTACTTGATAATGCGTTTGATAATCAACTTTACAGAATTGTGTGTTTATTTATGCAATCTTTTTGGATTGTAATCACATATTTTAATGTTAAGAAAAGGGCGTATGGTGTAATTAAACGATTACTCTAGCTAGAATCCTCCTATACACTCCAGTAACGGATCCAATGCTAACTCTTGCATATATGTAAGATTTCTTCTTTATTCTAGTATTTTTTCTTTCTTCTGTTTTGTATATTCTTCTTTAACAGCTAAATAAAATAATTCCATTTGTTGCTCACATAATGCATTTGATAATCAACTTTTCAGAATCATGTCTAATTATGCAGAATTTTTGGATTTCCATCACATGTCCTAATTGTGTTAACAAAATTAAGGATATAAGGTGCAAAACGTTACTCTAGCTAGCTAGTATCCTATACAGTAGTTTAAGAGATCCAATTAATTAATGCTATCCATATCCTATATACAATAAACAAAAACAAAAACATTTTTTTATTACATGGGATCATCAATCATATGAAGACGCCACATTAATGATTTCTCATAAATAATATCTAATGACAAACCATTTAATTCAGGGTACTCCAACCATTACGATAAGAGAATAAAGACAAACTAAGATTTTTTGATCAATCGGAAAACACAAAGACAAACTAAGATGATATAAAACAATTATTTTTTTAATTTTAAATGAACTGACTATGCGAATAATTACCCAAATGAATTAAAACAAAAGGTTAAAAGAGGCTCAAGGAAAACCAAACATATCTATCTATTTTTTTTAAAAAAATGGGTCGATATAATTTCTTTTACGATTCCAAGATCGAAGCTAATCATTGGAATTGTGTATTTTTAAAATTAGTGTAAAGCTGATGAAATTTATTGATGAAGCATAGGGAGGAGAGACACAGAAAGAGAAGAGAACAAAATTGAGAGAAAATAGGAAATATGATGAGTGTGATGTGATGAATAAGGAAAAGAGAGATAAAAAGATGTGTAAGAGAAAAAGTAAAACAACAAATTAAGATCGTTCATTGATTAATAATGAGTTGCAAAAACACATGCATGCAAACTATTATTAATTGATATGAATCATATACAGAACAAATCATCAATATACTTAACCATTAAGGTTTAATGGAAGGAATGAAGGACACTGAAAACGACGCGTTAGGGAAAACAATAAGGAAGCTTGAAGAGTACAAAAGTTGAGAGATGGGAGTGCAAGAGATTCTGGTTTCCATCATGGGTCAGATAAAGAGGTCTGCATTCACCCACTCCGAAAGAAAGAGAAAGAAAAAGGCAAAAGGGTGTCGAGGAATTGGAGGATGTGATTTTTCATTTGTGGGAATAATAGTGGAGGATCTTCTATCTTCTCTATGATATAGTGGCACATCCAAAGCCCTTGCATGCATTGGGAGGGATCCATAAGGATATGTTGTTGTTTTGAGAAATATATTATATTAGCCTTGATTCAATTTTGTGTGCTGTTTTTACTCACTACCTATTTGGAAAAACGTAAGACCGACATCAACTAAAAATTTAATGTCAATAATGTATTAATTATATAAAAAACGATCTATTTTTATTTTACAAGTCGATTTTATGGGAATAAATTAAGTCCGCTAAATCTAAGACCACCACCCACCATATTATTCACAAGAAGGTGTATTCCAAAAAACTTTGGTTTTATAGGCTTGAGTTAAATCATAAATTCTAAGACTACCACATATTTGTTTTTTTATTTTATTTTTTCTATAACCACGAGGTTGGATATAAGTGGTTAATGTGCTCCATCTAAGGGAGTGGACACGGTTAGGACCCGTGTTCGATTCTCATTAACAGAACAATCCGTGGCCAGACTTTACTTACCTTTCGACCGAATACAAATTAGTATAGAAACCCTTTTCCCCTAAGATACCATCTGTATAAAAAAAATGTGATTCCTTCACAGTTGTATAAACGTAATCTTCTTTCTCGGTAACTTGAGACTAGTTGACGTGAGATGTTATCGCACTACTTTGTGGTCTATGGAAAAAGTCAGAAAGGTTTGTGGTAATACTATTTTCTGCTACTTCAATGGATGACGTGATCAACTCGAATGGTTCACTTCCAAAAGGAATTTTTGTCGTCCGAGAATCACAAATAGATGGGGTTGATTGGAGATAACATCCCACCGATGATAATGAATAGATTTTTAATTCGGTAGAATTTGAGCAAGGTGTTAATTATATACATATTTTTATACTCATATTTTTAAATATGGAAATTGCTTATTTTTACGAACGCAGAGAAGACGAAATGAAACGACTCTATCGTGGAATTCTGACAGCTTCCCACATATATATTCAACTCAGGGCCCACCATGCATGGTTTTAAAACCCTTATTGGTCAAAAATCCTTCGTGATAGCTTCGTGTCTAAATCTCTTCTTAAGAAATAGCATCACCCTTTTAATATATATATATATATATATATAGAGAGAGAGAGATCAAATGATCAAACTCTTACACTTACACCAATTAATAACTTTTGGTAGAATGCAAAATTACCCAAACCAACCATTGAATCAATAGTTCTTATATAGTAGATCAAGTCTATAAAATTTCACGTGAATCATAAACTAATTGATACATCATCACACGACTTTATTTTAATGAATAATATATTATTAAAATATAAGAAAAAATTCATTATTAGATAACATAGTTACAAATATCCATTTATAAAAAAAAATAGTTACAAATATTCAAATAGTCTAAAATTTTATAGACTTGATCTACTATAAGAACGATTGATTAAACAGTTGGATCGATTAATTTTGCATTCTAAAAGAATTTATTAATTGGTGTAAGTGTAAGAGTTTGACACCTGATTTCATTTGATTATATATATATATACCAAATAAAATATCTACATATACTCCTCTCCTCGTTAAAAAAATATACATACACTTCTCTCGGTATTCTTGTGAGTAGTAATTTTAATATTTGTACTTCTACCCGTTGGGTATTTATATGTTCACTCATTATTTAGATTTTAATTCATTTGAATATATAGTTTCCCATAACATGTAGAGCTGGCAAAATGGGCTTAGCCCGCCGGGCCGGCCCGAGCCCGCCCGAAAAAACACCGGGCTTGGACACACAAATTCGAGCCCGTTTTTAATCCGGGGTTTTTTGGCCCGGTCCGACAAAGCCCGAACCCGTAAAAGCCCGAGCCCGAAGCGGGCAGCCCGAAAAACATAGGCCAAAGCCCGAGCCCGGCCCGAAAAATATAGGGCTCGGACACACAAATTTGAGCCCGTTTTCAATCCGGGTTTTTTGGCCCGGCCCGAGCCCGGCCCGAAAGCCCGAATTGCCACCTCTAATAACATGTTTATTTGATATAAACTACTAAAACACGAATTGTATTATTACAATACTAACATTCACAAAAAATAACAAAAAAATAAGTATTGATCAAAAGTATAACATATAACACTTGATTAAAAAAAATTCAAAGACCGTCCAATTCCCCATTATAGAACATTAACAAAATCATTTAACTTAAATTAAAAATTATTTACAGATCTTCTAAATCTTCACTATAAAATATAATAAATAAATTATGTGGATGGATACCTATTCTATTAGGTATTAGAATGGAAGGAGGAAGATAACAAAAGCTAGAGAGAGTGTTGAACTCTAAAGGAGGTTACATATATTCAAATTGATCATAATACCAATTGAAAAGATACAAGGGGTATTTATACACCTTAGTAAGTAGTAACTGACACCAACCAACCACTAACTAACTAACTAATTCTAATAAAACTAATCTTGTAAAAAAAAAATCTAATAGAACTAACAATGAATCAAAACTAACTCAACAAAAAATTATCAAAACCTATTTCTCCAATAGCCCATCGCAAGCTAATAGGTCGGGGTGGAAGCATAGAATTGCAGGAGGCCGAACAGTGGTCTCTTTCTTGTGTGTCCCAAGTTTGGGCCACATATTGGATTCCTCGATCCATCTTTTTATTTTCCCTTTTGTAAAGGAGGCAGAACAAACAAAGCCGCTTTTATCCCTAATGTGTAGCTCATGTGGTAAAAGCTTGGGTGATATGTAAGTGGACGAGGGTTTAATCTCCGTCCAAGCCCCTTTCCCCCATCCCCCAATTGACCCAAAAAAAAAGCCACTTTTGAACAAAAAAAAAATAGAGCCCCTTAAGAAAAGGGGGAAAAAATTGGACCAGTAGTGGTCAATATTGATGCATGTGTACAACTTCTATGTTGATTTATGATGTTGACAAAAAAAATGTTGATTTATGATAAAACATAAAAAAAGTTGTTGTCATGTTATTGTTTTTAACAAAAATATAACACTGTATATTATATTTTAACAATCTCATTCTTTTTTTATGTTTTTACAGTTATGATGTAAAAACTTGTAGTATTTTTGTTATATAACATTGTCAAATCAAGAATTGAATCTAATTTTTTTCCTTGAATTTATGAATAAAAAGGTTATTTTCATTTAGTCTCTATAATTTAATAAGTGATTTAAGTTTGATCTACTTTTAGTAATTTTAATTTAACCATTTAGTTTCGTACACAGGTTTACTTTCCTCTGTCTTTATTAGTCTTGATAACGAGTGTAATTCTTTTCTAATGTGTTTGATAAGATAAGAAGCTAGCCAGCATTGTTGCAATTTGGAAAGACTTTCGAAATTACCTTCATGAGGGGTTAATTTTTAGTTCTATCCCTGGAAATAACATGCTTACGGTAAACTCAACCCTTCTTATTGTGATTGACTTGTAATATTTGAAAGTATAGGTACAATTTCATTAATATGAAAAATTAAAATATCAAGAAGTGGTTAGTTTTTCGGTAAACTTATTTTTTTTATACGCATATGATTGCAACGCCCCCTCCCAACCAGGTTTTCTCCATATACAAGACTTAGGATACGAACTCTTGCCACTTGCTTAAGGGACCCGAGTCCATTGCCACTCGGAGCAACCACTTGTTGGTTTTCAGTAAACTTAGTTAAGACAAGAGTACATTTATTTTAATAAACATAATTTAATATATTTCAATTTTTTAGGCCTGACAGCTCTTTTTCTTATATATGCATCCTCCATTTGACATTTTTGGGGGGCACATTCAATAAACATAAATGCAATTTTTTGGGTGCAATAGTTGTAATAAAGTTTTAATATATGGTTTCATGCAAGTTATCCAAATTTCTCACTGTTAGTTGAGTCCTAATAGTGAAAAAAAAACATCTGATATTCCCCCAATAATGTAACAAAAGTACTGTACAATTCATGATGACATCTAGTTTTGTTTTTCTTCAAAAGAAAGGATGACTTAGAGAGAACGTACAAACAAAAAATGTGAAAGTTAAAGTTTGAGATTTGGGCCTTCACATTAGATGCCCACTCCTCTGGTAGCTTTAGAATGTGTTATGGGTCCATGGTTGTGCTCGGGGGTCCAAGGTTCTCTTGGTGGCAGTGTTGTGACCTTGGTGGTCCAAGGTTGAAAAGAGGAAGGGGTGGTGTGGAAACAAAATAACAAATTATGCAACTGAGATCCCATGCCAATCGACCAAAAAAAAAAAAAGATCCCATGGCAGAAAATAAGTTCACCGGCGACAGTTTGGGGAGGAAAGGAGACATATGAAGTGGGTGGGGATTTGTAACCAGTGCTAATACAGAGACTAAGTAAAATTAGTGAACTAGTAAATGTGACCTGCTACTACAAGTATTTTTGGTGCTGCACCCATACAGACACAACACCCATAAGATGCTTCATGTTAGTCTTCACCATATATGCGTGTATAATATCAACAGTTAATAGTTATAATAATTTTTTTTTTTTATTATTTTATCTAACTTTTCACCAAACTTAGTCAAAAGAAACTTTGCCAAATTTCATCGGTTTCTTTTGCCAATATGGATCTCATACAAAATCAATTGTTTATTGAGCTTCCACTCAAACTGCCGAAGTTGGATTTTGTTTTTTCTTGCAAAATTGGGGATTCAGGTATATATAACAGAGAAAGAAAGCAAATTCGAAATGTCTTGTATTGTCAACCACGAACATAGAAATCGTAAATCAAATCAAGTTGAACAAGAGGCAGATACGTCTACGATCTATCCCACTAAATCTCTATTCATATCTTTTTATGATATATACACGTGATCCACATAACTGATGTGAAGCCTTCACGAGCAAAATCACACACTTTTTTTTTATATACAAAAATTTAGATTAGGAAAGACACACCTTATGTAAGGTCAGGGAGAATCACTGACTTCAATGAGGATTTATAGTAGAATTTATGTATAGTTTACCAATGGAGAAATCAGGATTTGAACCCAAGTCATAGCTAGTACGAACGGAAGGTCCAACCATCTGTGCCAATGCCTGTTGGCGCAAAATCACACACTTTATGCTCACCTTGGCTTGGCACCTGAAATAAAAAGGAACAAAAGAAAATGAAAAGATGCAAAAATAAATAAAATGAGGTAAATTATATTTAATTGGATACATAAATCTCTCCTCTTAGAGCATTTCTATCGGGACTTCTTTGGCTCTTTTCTTGTTAAGTATCAAGCTTTTCACCGATGGAGCTCTGACGCAAGGGAGTACTTAACCAGCACAAGTGCTTGTGTGTGAGTCCGATTGCATTTTATAAATCAAAATGAGTAATGTGTGGTTATTGGTGGGGCCCATTTAAGATTTTTTTTAGAGGTATTGGGTTGAAGGGGTTGAATACCTATTATGTACTTGGATTAAAAAAATAAAAATGAATGATGTGGAAATGTGAGACTCATTTAAGTACCCAAAAATAAATTTCTCCACTAAAGATGCCCTATAAATATGAGAAATGAGAAAAAAAATGTTTTATTAAAAGGATAAAAAAATACTCTAAATATTAGTGTGATATAATGTAATTGACTAGAAAAAAGGAAGGGCATTCTCGCTTTTTGCAGTAAAATATCTTTGTTCATTTTCGGCACAATTAGGAGAATTGGAGAAGAAAAGTTTTTAGTGTAGATCCGATTGCATTTTTTTCGCTTTATTTTTATCTGGGAACCAAATAAAGGTAAAGTTACTTTAGTTCATAGGTGCATTTTAGGGTAGGACAACCTAAAATGGTGCCACCAATAGGAAAGTCACCTTTTATCCGTTGTAGGAAGTGAACCCGTTTTACACCATATTATGGTTTGGCCCCATTAAAGCCTGAATATTTGGATCTAACCATTAGGATAGTGAATTTCTGTTTCCATCCCAAAATTAGTTTATTGTTTGTCTGTGTGGGCCCTAGTAGTTACTTACTTTACCTTTATGAAATGGAACCGTTGGTTTGAGGCTGGTCCGGACGAATCCCTAATTGTCTTCTACAGTTACCACCCCGACGGATTAAAGACATGAGGCTATTACAATAATTATTTGGAATTTAGTAAATATATATAGTTTTTTTTGACGAATAGTAAATATATATAGTTCGTACACCATCAAGTCTTATGTTTATATATATATTTTTCTAGATATAATATAATATAATACCTCTAACAAAACTCAATTTGAAAAACTTTGACTACTGATAAATATCTATTTTTCCTACGGTTTCGTACAAAAAATATATAATTATTTTTTTTGTGTAGGATTTAGCAAAATATAATATAATTATTTCATTTGAATTACAAATCTTTAAAACCAATAATTTTGTATTTGAATTTAAATTTACATTTACATCATATAATATAATACCACCTAATACCAATTTCCAAACAATGACGATACAAACGTCGTGCAACGTCCAATATTTGTAGGTCCCATTGATTTAAAATCACTATTCAACAGCTTCTTGTGGAATTCTTCCATAAATTACTTCTTATAAATGACTTTCCAAAACTAACATCGCAGTCACCCAACGTTCTCATTTGCTCAGCCAAACCATATCACTCCTCGCTCGCAATCTACAAACACAAACACCGACTCCGATTCTTCAACCACTACCGTCTCAAAAATGGCAAGTAACAAAACTGGTGTTGATTCCTTCTCTTCGTCGAGTGACAGACTGTGTAAATGTGGGGCTTGGTCAAGTGGTGCGATTCTGGGAGATGGACGATGTCGGAACTATAAGGGTCACAGTGACTGCAAATTAGATGCCTCTAGCAATTATGGAGTTAATGTTTTTTGCTTGAAGGGGGAGGGTTTGTTTTGCTGTAAACGGGGCAATTGTGTCAATGGAATCCTGTCTTTTCTTCCTTTTTTAAACTATCTGCTGTGTTCTTAGTATCACTATGTCAGTTATGTACAATGAGCAATATATTATTTTTCTAATTACTTGTTTAAAACACCTAATTCTCGGGATTAACTTGGCATCTTAAATGGAATTAATTGATAACCCTAAAAGAATTTACAAAAAATACAATAAATTGTCATTTCAGTTTTTTTTTTGGGCAACATAGTCTGAAAACAAATTCCATCATTTTCAGGGGGTTCTTTTGCAATTCTGTCAGATTATTTGAATTACCTGATCATCAGTTTCCAGGTAATGCATCGTGGCCATCAAATTTTTTTTTTCAAACAAATCTGCGGTCAAAAGGGACTTTCCTATTGGTGGCACCATTTTAAGTTTTCCTACCCTAAACGGCACCTTAGTTCATATTCACCATATTTTAATAGAAGACAACTTAAGTGCCAGATTTTCTAGTCGACTTAGCTCATTCTTACTATTTTGATATTTATATATTATTTTGATTCCACTCTCCTAGTATGTATCCTTATCTTATGTAGGATGTAGTTGATGTTTGCTTTTTCTAGAAGAGTTCCAGTGTAATTTTTGAACTTTGGGCCTCTATTTCAGAAGAAAAATAAAATTTAATTACACTTTTGGTCATTTAAGTATTGTGATCGTGAATGACAAAAAAAAAAAGTATTGTGATTGTGCAATTTTTCTAATTTTCAATTGTGCCAATTAATTGGGTCTCAAAATATATATCTCAATTGTGCCAATTTTTTGTCAACGATAACTTCCTCGTCTCTGAAGGTGTGTTGATTTGTCTGGAGCCACATTTAGTGGCGATACTGCCATGTATACGTTTTGGCTACAGCATGAGTAATCGCTATCGGCGCCCTCCACCCACCCACTTTAGTCATCATTCATGAACTTTAGCTGTTAAGCATATTCTTCTCGATCTTGTTACATTCGAGTTCAAACGCATTTTGATGACAACGATGGCCACATAAGGCATAATCTTCCAAAACAAGAAAAACTCGGTGATTTTAAGGGAAATGGCCTTGAAGGAAAAGGAAGCAATGTTAATTCGTGTTTAGGATAGAGTGAATATACTGATTTTGAAATAAAATTAATCAGGTAAAAATTCATTCTCTCAATTTTAGACCGAAAGTGAAGGAAAATTTAATAATAGACATACATTTTTTTGTCTCAAGTGGAAAACGAGTAAAAGAAAAATCAAGTTTTTATTATGTAACATATATGTATAATCATATTAGTAATATTCTACGTAATTCATCGTTATCTTTTTTATACAAACAGATAATGATGAATTAAAAAGATAGTGATGAATTCATATTATTGATGTTTTTATTAATTGTGATTGATGAGCATATTTAACACGCTATGTTAAATGCTTTAATTATTTAAAATTAAATTATTTTTATATTTTTACTACAATAAGTATTTTTTGTTAAACTCCCTCAAAAAAAGTATTTTTTGTTAAACTCTTTTTAAATTTCTTTCCTTAACTGTTATCATATTCCTTATAATCATAAAAAAAATTCCTTGTTAATATTATAAATTACTTTTTTGACGGAGTTAATATTATAAATTATTAATGAGATGATACACAACGAATAGTACAAAATAATAACTTTTTTCTTATATAACAATTTTCTTTCAATTTGTGTTTGTGCTTGAGCAATGAAAAAACAACACGTTTCTTATTTTTATTTAAAAAATATGTTACTCAGCGTTGTCAAATGAGCAATCATGCGCGACCCTCAAGGTATTGGTGATCTCTAGATTCTTAATTTACCATATTAACATTTTTTTGAAGCAAAATTAAGAAGACCATATTAACATATTTTACAACAGCTAAGATTTAATTTTAATTTCCCCGTCTACCGAGATTGGAAATATATTACATTCCTCCAATCCAAAACTTAGTTGAGTTTTTGTCCAAGTTCCAACTCTACTCCCTTTACCGCGTGAGAATGATTACATTTACGGTTGTGATATTTTCAAGATATATGTAAAGACAGAAGGTGCCTCCTGGTCAGCAGCATATCTTACCGGGTAGGGATTACAAATTAGGTCACATATTTTTTGTGCTCAATCTTATCGATGTATATACTTGCAAGGAGTCTTGAACATTTTCCCATGGCAAATTAGAACTACAATTGTATAAGAAGGTCGACAACATTCATTGGTTTTCATTCATTAGCCTACCATATACCACTTTCCTTTAACAAATTTTTAAGCCTAACTTTATCATCTTCTTCTTTTTTTTAAAAAAAAAAAATCTTTTCCTGTTTTTGTGTCTCATATACTGTATTCAGTATAGCAGCAACCAACCAAACCAACAATTATCTCTGACTAGTACCTGTCCACAGTACTCAGTGGGAACCATCAGATCAACGATTCCTTGATTGTTCACCCAATAAGACCTCTATATCTATATTCCTATATAAACAGGTCAGGAACTAAGAAGAATAGCTGAAATTAAGACACAGAGAGAAGAAATCACGCTGAGGGCAGGGGTCATTTACTCTGATAGAAATTTTGTAGCTAGAGAGGAAGAGATAGCCTATAATTATTTGTATCATCATGATACTGGAGCAGGGTAGCAAAGAAGACCAGGCGACGATGTTAAACAAATATGCCTTTGCCTGTGCAGTAGTCGCTTCTATGGTTTCCATCATATCTGGTTATGGTAATATATATTGCCTTCTCTGATTTCTCTCTCACCCTTTTCTCCATGCATGTTTACTATGTGTATGTGTATTGCTCCAAAAAAAAATTTCCTTCTATTTTCACCATTTTGTTATCTCTCTGCAACACACGGTTAATGTTCATACGTTTTGTAACAAGTCAAAATATATGTTCCTTAATCGAGGACATTTTGTTTTTCCCTGTGTCGTTTCTAATAACATATTTTTAATAAATACACACCTTGTAAATATTTTGGCTTCTAGCTCATGTAGATTCTCGATTAAAATAAATCCGCAGTTCACTTATGAAAAACTCATGCTTTAGTGTCCAAATTGCATGATTTCAGATACTGGTGTTATGAGTGGGGCCATGATATTCATAAAGGAAGATATTGGAATCAGCGATACCCAACAAGAAATTCTAGCGGGAATCTTAAATCTATGCGCATTGGTGGGAGCCTTGGCTGCTGGAAGAACCTCTGATTACATTGGTCGCCGCTACACAATCTTCTTAGCCTCTGTCCTCTTCATGCTCGGTGCAGTTCTCATGGGGTATGGCCCAAACTATGCAATTCTAATGGTTGGAAGGTGTGTTGGTGGTGTGGGTGTGGGCTTTGCTCTTATGATAGCCCCAGTTTACTCTGCAGAGATTTCCTCAGCCTCTTCCAGAGGTTTTCTAACCTCCTTGCCTGAGCTTTGTATTGGTATTGGAATCTTACTAGGTTACATCTCAAACTACTTCTTGGGGAAATTGACTTTGAAACTTGGATGGAGATTGATGCTTGGTATTGCAGCATTTCCTTCACTTGCCTTGGCTTTGGGCATTCTAACAATGCCAGAGTCTCCAAGGTGGCTAGTGATGCAAGGTCGTTTGGGAAACGCCAAGAAGGTCCTATTGCAAGTTTCCAATACCCCACAAGAGGCTGAACTTCGTTTCAGGGATATAAAAGTTGCTGCTGGTTTAGACGAGAATTGCAATGATGAGATAGTGAAGCTCCCTCACAAGTCTCATCACAATGGTGAAGGGGTTTGGAAAGAGTTGCTTTTAAGGCCCACGCCTTCCGTGCGCTGGATGCTGATTGCAGCAGTTGGGATTCACTTTTTCGAGCATGCAACTGGCATTGAAGCTGTGATGTTATATAGTCCAAGGATTTTCAAGAAAGCCGGTGTTACAAGCAAGGAGAAGCTCTTGCTTGCAACAGTTGGAGTTGGCCTTACAAAGATTGTGTTTTTGGTAATTGCCTTGTTCTTGCTTGACAAGGTTGGTAGAAGACGCCTCTTGCAAATAAGCACTGGGGGAATGGTTTGTGGCCTTACACTATTGGGTTTCAGCTTGACCATGGCGGATCATTCCAAGGAAAAGCTCTTGTGGGCCTTGAGCCTTAGCATTGTGGCAACATACTCCTATGTTGCTTTCTTTAATATTGGGCTTGGGCCTATCACATGGGTCTATAGTTCAGAGATATTCCCTCTGCGTTTGAGAGCACAAGGAGCAAGCATAGGGGTTGCTGTGAACAGGACCATGAATGCTGCTGTTTCCATGAGTTTTATCTCAATCTATAGAGCAATCACAATAGGTGGGAGCTTTTTCATGTTTGCTGGTATCTCTGTGTTAGCTTGGGTGTTCTTTTATGCTTTCCTTCCTGAAACCAAGGGCAAGGCCTTGGAGGAGATGGAGATGGTCTTCACCAAAAAATCCAGTGGTAAAAATGTAGCAACAGAGACTGATCCAAGACAGAATGCCTAGTGTGTGTGCATTCTTGGGATAAATGTTATAATATTCAACACTGTAGGCTCTATAATGTTCAACCGAGATCTCTGAGTTAGGTCTACATCATCTTTTCTTTTTCAATTTGCATTAAGCCATTAACCTTTTTTATGATTTAAGCCATTAACCTATGTCACTAGTCCAACGAAAAGAATGGCCTAGGTAGGTGTAGCAAGTCGGTTATTGTAGGCTTTGGATGTAAATTTCTGAAGAACTTGTTATTGTATTTGTTAGCTGAGGCACGTGTTTTCAATGTTAGAATATGGTGAGTTCTGTTTTTCTTTTGGAAATTGTTGTATCTTTATAGTTTATATGGCTGGTGGCGATGCAATATTGTAATTCTTTTGCGCCTTACTTTTTGTGTCCAAATGCTTTACACACTTCCATTCAAAATCGTTGATTCTTTGTTTTGTACATGACATACGCTAGCAAGTACCAAGCGAAATTTGCGCGTTGAAGCTTGAAAAGCAAAGACCAAACTAGAGCCCAGAGGAAGGTTACGCAAGGTTTTTTTTTTTGGGGAGGTGGGGGTAAAAAGTGTTTGATTATAAAGAACATGAAAATGCCAAATAAACAATTTTGTTTGGATGATAAAATTAGAATAGTATAAAATTCTGTTGTCAATTCTAGTTTTGTCCAAATTGAAATTGAACAGTAATAAAAAAATTTGGAACAAACAAAAAATCAAAATATATAAACTTAATTAATTTTTTTATTAAAAGACCTTGATGACTATGATGATTGAAGGATATTAGTAACAAGTCACAGCGATGATCAAAGGATGGTGGTAGCAGGAGGATGTTGGGGATAATTGCAATTGGAGACTGCTAGTGGTGATAGTGGTCACATGATGTTAATGACGAGTGGTCTGTGGTCATAACTCATAAGAAATGGCGATTCAGAGGTTTTGATGACAATAACAATCGGAGAAGTATTCAGTGACACTAAATATTGAACAATAAAATATTAATATTGGGTTTAATATTTATCGTTGATAACTAAAAATGTAATTCTCAATGTCTTGGTTAAAAATTTATTATATTATAAACTGGTTATTTTTTAATTCTATAAAATAGAAATCAAAATTAAAATTTTCACATTGAGACTCTACTATTCTTTTACTATTTGACAACCCTAATAATTTTATCTTTAGTAATTCGTATTTCTATTTTTGTTTAAATACTTTTTTTTGTCTATGTAAAATGATTAAGTTTCATTTTTCGTCCCTGTAATTTTTTTTTTGTTAATCGTCCCTATAAAAGGAAAACCGTTTTGTTTTAGTCATTTCCGTCAACTTCTGTTACAAAATGCTGAACATGGCCAACAGAAATCCATCTGGACTTACCATGTGTGATTAGTAATGCCCCATGGCATCTGACTAAGATGGTGACCCAGCCAACCCCCCACTACCTCCCACAATAACCAACCCCTTCTTCCACTTTCTACTTATTGCTCACCCACCGACATCAATGGTGGCCGTCGCTACTCTCTTTGCCGCCGCGCTGCTGTCTGCGGTAGCGGCTGTTTCTGGGTCTCCAAGCTCCTCTACCCAACATTACCATGGCTCTGCCACCCAAACCATCTCGATTTGTTAGTGGAGCAAATGTCTTGCGTGGACAAAGGGCCATAGATGAGGTGGACTCTTCAAGAACGTGACTAATTCACCGGAATGGGGTGTTGTGAGGCCACCTGGGTTTTCCGTCCTGCCTGGCATGAGCATCAAGAAGAAGGAACTGCACAAATGGCCACCGACCAGTTAGGGCCATAATTTGAGCATTTATGCATTTTTCCTCTAATAAATTTTACCCCCATTATGTTCATTTGTGCTCTCACAAATCTATTAACATGAGCCATGATTTTCTCAACGTGCCAACATTGGGTGGTCAATGAAGAGATGCCAATGGATCCAACAAGTTAGCATTTCTGCATGTTTGATAGCTTGATGGTGCTCCAAGTTTTCAGTTTTCATTTATAGGAGCTTTCGTGGTGGATCTTTTTTTTTGTTTTTTAAAAATGACAAATCATCAATATTATTAAAAAAGAGGGCTATTTTTGAAATCAATAGTCTGCTGGTCTATTTTTGAAATCGTGATTTTCAATAGCGAGATACTGCTTTCATGTTTTTGTGACACAAAGTTTGGTATATGGGTTTGTGTTCGGATAGGGGGCGTTTAACCTGGTTCCCTTGTTAAAATTGACCATGCTGGTTCCCTCAAATTTGCTAAGGTGCACCAGTGAACCTCTCATGTGTCTGCCACGTGCATAGGTACAAATAGGTAAAGTTGAAATTATAATTTTCCCATTCAATGTTTTGTATTTTATAGTTTGAACCATGTTTTGAGAAATCAGAAAAGGTGATCTAAATCGTAAAAGTGAAAGGAACGGAAAGTTTCCAAGTAAAAAAAAAGTTCCCAAATTTTGACATTGGTGACATAATCATCCTCAATCTTCTTCTTCCTGCCCATCTGAGTAGCAGCGACCATTGTGCGAGACCCATGATCCTTGCAAAGGTTTCTGACTGCGATTTACTGATTTTCGTTGCCACTTTGTGTCTGCGATTTCACCTTATGTGTGGAAGTGGAAAACGAGTTCTTGGTTTTGACTGTATATGTGACCCCACCCAACCTTTCTTTCCATTGCCATCATTCATGCCATTCTTTCCTTTAAATGATTCCCTTACCAAGTGGATATTTGTTTCCTTTTGTCTCACGATTAACTCATTAGCAACACCCTTCAGGCCTTCACAGCTTATATTATAACCAAAATTACAAAAACAATTAAAAACAAACTGAAAAAGAATTAAAAACTACCAAAACTGAAAAAGAATTAAAAAACACAATATAAACAAACTATGATGCCCTCCTTTCACTTGATGGCAGTTCCAGTAATCTTAATTGTTCAAGAATGTAAAAGTTTTTGTCAATTTGTTCTCTCTTAGCAGTTCCACCATTTTCTGAGAAGGGCAAAGCAAATCTGTAAATTTTCCCAAAACTAAGAACCCCTCTTCCACTTTCAGAGACCACCTTCACAAAAAGCAAGGTTGCACGACGTCGGAGTCACCGTTGCCATGGTGGTGGCAACCACTTTGAAACGAAAGAAAGAAGAAGATGAAATGATGTGAAGAGAACAAGACATTGGGAATATCAATGTCACGTGCCCATTTGTGTGCTATTTTACAGTACTTTTTTATTTTTGATTTTACTCTGTTCTGACACTACCAAGAAGGAATCCCGAAAAACTCTGTACACCTTTTTGCAAATATATATACTTGCAATTAGATAATCACTTCCAGGTTGCCAGTACATTCATCCAAACCGCGCATTTAGTCAATCGAAATATCAACAGTGTCAGTTGTTTTGCACGTGAGGAGCACATGGGAGGTCCACTCCTGCACCATAGGGAACCAGCATGGTCAGTTTTAACAAGGGAACCAGGTTAAACGCCACCGTTGGGATATTGGGTATTCATAGTTATTGTTGCCGTTTTTGGTCCATTGGTTTAGAATGATTGTTGCTACTACATGTTCATTTATTTTTGTTGGTTACGCCGATAGCACATTTTTGTACATATTGGCTTTCATGGTGGATCTGTTAGTAGAAGAAGCCTCGTTGTAGGGGAGGAGAAAAGGGGAAAGAGAAAGAAGGGGAAAGGAAAATAATTTTTTTAGGGCCACGTCATCATCATGTAATCAGCCACGTCAGCTCACTAATATGACGTGGCAAGTGCCATCTATCTTGATGTCGGCCACATCAGCAAAAGTTTACGTCTGTCGACGGTGGGGACTAAAACGGAATGATTTTCATTTTGTAGGGATGTTTAACAAATTTTTTTTTACAAGGACGAAAAATGAAACTCAACCATTTTACAGGGATAAAAAATGTATTTAAGCCTTCTATCTTTATCTTGGTTTGTGTAATCATTTATTCATTGTGTAATCAACATTAAGTTCATTACAACGTTGCTGATCTTATTATTATGCAGAAATTATTTTCTTCAAGCTTAAAGATAAGTTTTCCTTCATTTCATCAACTCAGCTTAGATCTTCTTCTTGTCATTTCTCTTTATTTCTCGTATGATGGACTCAATGTTATTAAAATGTGAGACCTGTGATATTATATGTTCTTAAATTTTCACATCTACTTTAGAATCTTGTTTGTTCTTTGCTAAAGTTGCGTTCCATATTTTTGTTTTACTTCTACTTGATGAGAAATAATACATTTCAAATGTTTATCATCATATCTTTAATTTTTCATTTATTTTCTCTCTCGTTTTTTCTACTAAGATCATGGATGCGTTTGAAATAGTTTATTTACAACTTATTTAAGTTTATCTTATAACCGGAGTAGTATATTTTTAGTTTCCAATGAGACTTAAAAAAAATTATTGTTATTAATGTAGATATTAAAAATAAATAGAATTTAAATAAAAACCAATTTTTATAATTTTTTTAAAAATAGAAAACATATTTTATAGCATTTCTGTAATAAATGTTAATTTTTTAAAATTAACATATTTGACATATATAATTAATTCTTTTCCTTTTTATTATTTTTATAAAAAATAAGAAATGGTCCTATTTAAAAAAATTATTATTCTGGGAAGAACTGAATGCTCACTAGTCACTAGTTTCGTCGGCACTCTTTACACCCTTCTCGAAAACAAACACAGAAACCTATAATCTCAGCCATTCATTTTATAGCCACGTCATCGATCCTCGTCGTTTCTGATCCAACGGTCCCCAACAGAAAAAGACAAAAACGCCTCGAACCACAAAGGTTCAACCCTCTGAGCCCTAGGGCAGAACCGGACCGCGAGCCCACTCGCCCCATAGAGAGGTTTATCCTCTATTTTGCCTCCCCTAACCATTAGATGAAAGAGAGAGAAAATTATATAGAGAGAGTTAGAGAGAGAAACCAAAAATCTGCAAAAGCAAAACAAAAAAAAAAAACCAGTGTCTTCGAAATTCCACACTAACAAAAATTGGGTTCTCAATTTTCAATCCCTCCATTCCCTTAACTGTTTCATTTCAATCTCGTTCATAATCAAAACACTTTAGGGTTTGGTTGATTGGTTCCAGGTTCCGAATTTCATTCATAGCTGCTCTCTTAGACACCGATTTCTTCTTTGCTCGTGTCCATATGCTAGAATAACGTTGAAATTTGAGGCGCGTGGAGTTTCCCGGGTGCGGTTTTGTATGAGATATAGGATTTCGTATTTGATGGATGAGATCTGGGAAAGGGCTGTGGAAACGGCACTAGACGGCGAGAAGGACCACGCCTCCGCTCGAACCCTAACTCTAGACGGCGCCGTTAAGTGCGTGCAAGGACGGTTACCCCCTCCGAGCCTTCTAGAGAGGTTCCAGAACCTTCAACACCTGTCGATTGCGAACGTCGGCGTTTCGTCGCTGGAGCAGTTCCCAAGGCTCCGGAATCTCCAGAAGCTGAACCTCTCCGACAACCGGATCGCCGGAGGGCTGGAGTTCCTGGTTCAGGCAGGGCTCGATTCGCTTCGAGACCTCGATCTCTCCAACAACCGTATTCAGTACATCGAGGATCTAGCGCCGCTCGCGCAGGTGAAGCTTGTTTCGCTGGATCTGTACGAGTGTCCCGTTACGCGTGTCAAGGATTATCGATCTAGGGTTTTCGGGTTGATTAAGTCGCTGAAGTACTTGGATAAGATGGATGCCGAGGAGAACGAGAGGCCGGAGTCAGATGACGAGGAAGAGGAGGAGGAGGAAGAGGACGAAGAGGACGACCCTGGGAGTGGAGAGATTGATGGTGAAGAGGATCGACCCTTTGGGATGAACAACGGCCACAGCGAAGGGGTTGATGGTGTTGTTGATGCTGATGAGGAAGAGGAGAGCGATGCGGATGAGGAGGAGACGGAGACCTCGAGGGGGAGGGTGAATGGGTTGAACCATCAGGAGAATGGGTTCCGTGTTGCCCCCGCTGTGGGTGATGACGTGGAGGAGGACGACGATGATGACGATTCCGGGGAGGAGATTGACGAGGAGGAGGGCGATGATGATGATGTGGTTGAGGTTCATGAGATTGAAGACAGTGATGATGAGGAGGATGGGGTTGAGTATGATGAGGATGATGATGATGACGATGATGAGGAGGAAGAGGTGGATAACGATGAAGGGGATTTTGCCGAACCGGAGAGTACTGGACGGTTGACGAACACGGAAGGCGAGATTGATGGGCATGAACAGGGTGAGGAAGACGTAGACGAAGATGACAATGGGGAGACTGGAGAAGATGAGATGGGGGTAGAAGAAGATGATGATGATGGAGAGTTTGAAGATGACGATGAAGTGAGATAATCCTTCTTACAAACTTCTGTTTTTTGTTTGTTGCATTGCATGCATGGCTATTTAGTTTTGTTTATTTAATTATTTGTTACTTGTTTTTTTTTTGTGTCATTTTGCTAATTGTTTCTGATTGGTATGCTGTTTTGATGTTGTCAGATTGCTGAAGAGAGGGCGGTGGTTTTTTGTTCTCTTGATGTTCATAGATTTCTGTTGACTGTTGCTTGCTCATTGGAATTGAACTTTTGTCTGTTTGGTTTAATTTTTTTTGCATTGTGTGATTTCTTTCTGTACGTGGGATTTGAACTGATGTCTGTCTTGTATGTTTTGCACTTGCAAAAGTATGTATTATTAGTGTATATGCTGCTGTTTTGTTCTCATGTAATTGTTATGCATATGAAACGAATTTCTCCGTATTTATCTAATTGTAAATTTTAAGCACTTCCAAATTATTTCTTGGGTTCCTTTTTTAAATTCATTTTTGGTGTAGTTGAGCTGATTGCAGTTGAGACTTGGATCTCTTTAGTTCCCTTCCTCATGATTTTATGCATTGTTCTCAAGTATCTTCAGAATGCAGGATTTAACATATAAAGAAATGTTTTGCATAAAGGGGAATGGCATAACAGGCCAAATTGCAACTGCGGTTTTGAATATTAATAAGCTTTTTTGCTATTGACTGGCAGAAAGTTTTATAGTTTGCGTTTCTGTAAATTTCTTATATTTTAATCTGTGAAATTACTTATATTTTAATTTAATATAGAAAATTCCTTTTAATTCTTTTTGCTTGACTTATTTTTTTTCTTCACATTAACATGTATTTGTCAATCCTGATTTGTTCAAGTTTTGATCAACAGGGTGCTTATGCTGTTGCTCATTTTTTAAGTCCATTTTTTTTGTTGTTATTCATCTGATTACTTGGTTTTCAATTTTTTCTTGAGTTGTAACGTAGTAATATGTTTGTTGTCCATCAAGTTAGGGTTTGGCTTATGATGTGCAAGGTTTGGACAGGTTTATTGGCTTGATTGGTCCATCCTGAGATTGTTGTTTCCATATGCTGCTTCTTCTACTATCATATCTAAAGCTTATTTGTGTTGTAAACTAATATATTAAAGAATATATGGTTGGCGGGGGGATTTGCTTGTGCTTAATATTTTTTTTTTGTGATACTCTAGGATTTTTGTGATACTCTAGGACTGGAGTCTTTGCCGTTTAGCCTTTTCCGAGTCTTGAACTGCAATAAAGCATGTGCTTTTTTTTCCACTGAAATGAAGGAATTTTTAATGTGTCCATGCGCCCGGTGACTTTGAATTGTTTTTTACTAGAATTAAAGCATTTACCTACGGTTATTTGATTAGGTCGGTGAATATATAGGATTACTTGTGTTATATATGTAGTATGTAATAAGTGTATTATAGTTTATGGGAATTAATTTTAATTGTTTGCTTTATTTTCTGTCGTATATTCCTCGTTCTTGATTCAATATTTCATCTCAGCCTTTTAATCATACTATGGAATTCTGTGCTCACAGGAAGAGGACTATGGTGCTGGGTATCTTGTTCAGCCAGTTGGACAGTCTGAGCCTCTCAATGCTGGGGGTGCTGACATAGATGGTGGAAACGATGATGGTGAAGAGGAGGAGGAGGTTGATGATGATGAAGACGATGATGTTCAGGTGTTGCCTCCAGCCTCTTCAAACCACAAGAGGAAGAGGGATGATGATGAGGATGATGAAGATGAAGAGGAGGATGATGAAGACGAAGATGGGGAAGGCCTCCCAAAGTCATCCAAGAAACATCATTGACCAAAGCATTCTAAATTATGTCATGTTCTTGTTCTGTTGATGGCTTCCAAGTGTTGGAAGCAGGGAAACCTCAGTTTAGATAGAACGAACGAACGATGGTTAGCTTGTAGGAATTTAGATCTTGGACAGAGGACATATTAGGAACAGGAATTGTATGTTGGGTGGAAATGTGTTTAGTTCAAAAAGTCGTTAGTGTTTTTTTCCCTCTTGCCTTTCACATATAGCCGTTGCTCTATTAAATATTCAAATGGCAGTTATCAGAGGTTTACCGCTCATGTGCTCGATGCAGGTGTGTTGGCTTGTAAAGGAACTGGCTGGTGCCTGGAGGGAAGCAAAGGGTGGGAACCTTTTTAAATTTTTTTCCCCCAGACAAATCTCTAGTCTCTAGTTTATTGGAGCGCTTTTTTGGTGGCAGAAAAAAAGGAAAAAGCTTGTAAAACACCTGTAGATAGTTCTTATGAAAATGATTCCTATCAATCAAGTTGTGTGCCTGTTATAATGACGTGGCCAGTTCATAAATTATTGCCATTGTTACGTGGATTTATTCCAGTTTCTATCTTATATTTATTGAGCTTGATGACAGCAATGAGGAAATTTTGGTCCCGTCGTAGTAGTCTATTGCCAGGTAATGTTCCAATGGGCCCCCTGATATGTGTATGAAATTGTTTTATCTAACATAAAATTTAACGGAATTTGGATGTTTTTATCTCCTCAGTATGCGGTTCTCTATAATGTTAATATATACCTGAATTTTACATCTCGCCACGTGGTTTTTTTTGGTGGGGGGGGGGGGGGGGTGGGGTGGAACCGAACCAATTCGAGTCTTGCTTACCACTTTAAGAGCAATCGTAAAAGCTCGCGTGAGTCACACGCAACTTCTTACGACTGTCTTAGGCTCTTAGCATTGCTCAATTACTCTCTTTTTTTGTAGTAGCAGTGATGGATGCATTATATAAAGAAAATATTTGTTATTTATAAAATTAATGAGTTTAATAAGTATGTACTGACACTATAAAATATATTTTTTTGATAGAAAGGGGAAACAACAAAACAACGATTAAGAGACTACATGGGGCAGTGTAAAATATTTTACATAAATATTCAATAATATCATATTATAGTATTATTTTAAAATAATAATTTCTAAAATATCTATATAGATTTATATAGTGAGATATAATTAAACGTATGTGATTTTTTTTTACCCTGCCAATGTATGCTAATTAATTTCAAAATTAATTGTTAAAGTTATAATAAAATCACCCAGCATGTAGCATTTGGGTTCCTCTCCATTCCACCATCTTTTTTAACAAAAAATAATAAAAAAATATGAAGTTAATAAAATTTGTTTTCATGTTTTTCCTAATAAAAAATCTTTAAGTATAACCATGCACATTTTCCTCAAAAGTCAAAAGTATATCTAATTGAGTAATAAAGGACTTATTTTAGTGAGGATTGTAACAATGTCTATCCGAAGAGGGATCCGAAATTTGAAAATTTCAATAGAGAGTCAAGAAGACCTAAAGAGAAAAAAGATTAAAGTTAATATGAAAATTATATAATGAAGTGCAACTACCATCTTTGGGCACTAAAAAATCAAGCAATATCCTAGGCCAACTAGTCTTTTTTTTTTTATATTTAAACCACTCATTACAATTTTTGTCGAGTTAATAATGTGAATGATACGATAATCAATAAGATAATTTTGCAAGTTATAAAAAAAATAAGATAATTTTAATTTTTAAAGTGTTTATTTATACCCCACCATTGGTACGATGAAAATATTATAAAGCCTTTCAAAGCTTACAAATTTGTGTATCTTTTTTGCTAATTGTGTTGTGCGCGCCTATTTCAAGTTAATATTTGTTATTTGTTAGAATTAGAATATAGGTCCTTAAAGCAAATTATGGTTGGATTTTGATGATGAAAAAAACACCAGCCAGGAAATGGTAAAAACCTATAATTGACTCAATTACTAAGCAAGAGGTGGCAGAGACAATCGTAGAGAGACATGTCCTCCTTTGTAGGAGGGAGGACAAGAACGGTTCCTTTTGTATAGGTTAATTCCCATGCAACACCCCCTTCTTCCTTTTTCTTCCTTTCGAGAACCCTTCAAAGGCCTCCATCACCCAGGTAAACTACTAACTTTTCTTCACAATTTCTCTAACCAAATCTTGTTAAATCAAAACTTAAATCATATTAACATTCACAAAGCACGCAATAAAAGAACATTAATTACTTATATGGTTTAATTTAATTTGTCTCTAAAAACTTGATCAAACTTATGCTTTATTTATTTATTTTCATTGTTTAATGTTCCAAAACTCTTATTGCCAGGGTTCTCGACCATTGTGAGAAGAGAAGCTAGGGGGAAAAGGTGGTGTTTCTGGCATCGTGGTGGTTTTCTACGTAAAAACCTCTTTGCCGGAACACAAAATAAATAAATAAAAGAACCATGTCTTCTTCCCCTCATAACTCTTCCCCCGATAATGCCACTCCCGATAATTCCACTCCCGATGATTCCACCCCCGATAACTCCTCTCCTCACAATAGATCCTCTCCTCATAACTCCTCACCCGATAATGCTACCCCTGATGATGCTGATGGATCATCATCATCATCACCACCACCACCACCACCACCACCACCATCCAAAGTTTCCTCCTCCTCCTCCTCCTCCTCATCCTCTCCTCCGCCAGTGTTGAACCAGTCGTCTCCGACATCGCCGGCGAGTTCATCACAACACAAATCGTTGTCGAATGAAAAATCCCCCTCCCCGCCTTCAAATCATGGCAAGGATAATGACAATAAGGCCCTAATTGGAGGTGCTACCGGAGCAGGGTTCGTTATTATTGTCCTGCTGGTCATTTGTTGTATCATTTGTTCGAGGAAGAAGAGAAGAAAGCATAAGTACTATTATGGAAATCCTAATTCCCTTGCAAAAGGTGACATGCATAATCCATGTCTCAAGTATACATGATTAGATTAATTATATTATTAATTAATAATCAAATACTAAAATGTTTGTCAAAACTATAGTCCTTATGCCAAAGAAAAAAATATGAAAGAAAAATATTGTGGTCATCATACTTGGCATTATGTACACTTAATTATATCATGTAAATAGAATAGTTGGTTTGAAGAACAACTGATACTTTACTAATTCTTAGAATTATTTGGCACTTGGGAGCTAGAATCTTCTTTATACTATTAAGTATAATATTGGTTACAATGATTTTGGGTTCTCTTTCCTTGATTCTTTTCAAATTATCTTTAGATACAACCAATTAGAAAAATGAAATAAGTAAATGATATTTAATGGGCTCTGAGACAACCTGTGCAGGGGCGAGTAACTATTACAACAGTGGGCAACACCCTCCCCCCAACTGGCAAACAGGTTCGGGTGGTCCACATGGGAAGGATCATGTGGTGAGAATACATCAATCACCTCCTGGAATGGGTCCTCCTAGTGGTGTTTGGGGTGCACCACATCCTCTATCGAACAGTGGTGAGATGATGAGCGGCAATTACTCAATGGGAATGGGAGGGCCATCCTCTATACCTCCTCCCTCTCCAGGCCTTTCTCTCACGCTCAGAGGTGGTACCTTCACTTATGAGGAATTGGCATCTGCCACCAGAGGGTTTGCTAATGAGAATATTATAGGACAAGGTGGATTCGGCTATGTCCATAAGGGGATATTGCCTAATGGAAAGGAAGTGGCAGTTAAGAGTCTCAAATCAGGTAGTGGGCAAGGAGAACGCGAGTTCCAAGCTGAGATTGACATCATTAGTCGTGTTCATCATCGCCATCTTGTGTCACTTGTTGGATACTGTATTTGTGGCGACCAGAGAATGTTGGTCTATGAATTTGTTCCCAACAAAACTTTAGAACATCACCTTCATGGTATGTACTATTTATGCCTCTCACTTAAGTGTAGTACTAGTAATAGTAATTGATAGTTGATGGACACTTATGAAAACCAATAGTGATCTTGATAGCTTATGCATTTGATCACAGGCAAGGGTCTGCCTACCATGGATTGGCCCACCAGAATGAAAATTGCACTAGGATCCGCCAAAGGGCTTGCCTACCTTCATGAAGATTGTAAGATTCAGATCCCTTTTACATGTGATCTTCTCTTGAATTCTTTTCTTTCATATCTTTCTCATACTTTATATGCAAATTAATTCAGGTAGTCCGCGTATAATCCACCGTGATATTAAAGCTTCCAATGTCCTCATTGATGATAGCTTCGAAGCTAAGGTTTCACATATTTACATATTTTATTGTGAAGTTTATTATCTACATATTTACTCATTCTAACTACTCTGTTGATATCACACATATTACCAATCTTTCCTTGCTGAAGATTTATTATATCAATGATGCATCTTAATCAGGTTTCTGATTTCGGATTGGCCAAGTTGACTACTGATACTAACACACATGTCTCAACCCGTGTCATGGGAACATTCGGGTAATTCTCCATCCTATGCTATCAAATTAAATACTTGCAGCAACTATAATAAAGAAAGTGACATAACTGGGAAGGGTATTCTTTTCATAAATACAAAGTGTCTTTCTTCAGACAAATATAATTTGTAATATTAACTAACAAAAACAAACCTTTAACCCAATGTTATTAAACTCGGCTCGGACCGGCCGGTTGGACCGGAAACTGGACATATGGCCGGTTCGAGCTGAAAGATGGACCGGACATGCATGTGACTCAGTGAGACTCGTTTAACTCGTCCGATTTTTTCGGAAAACCGGTGACCCGGAGAGTTACAGTGAACCAGCCGGTCAAAATAAAAAAAAAGCTTACAGATAAGAACACCAGTATTGGAAATGGAGGCTTGCAGAGAATACGTTTACAATATCATTGTCTGAGTCGCGCCATTGAGAGAGAAGATGGCACATTTGCTTGCTGGAAATAGAAGAAGAAAACAGAGGAGAGTGAAGGGGAGAAAAAATTAAACGTTTCCCAGAAATGGAGGAAGAAAGCAAAAAGATAATGGGAGGAGAGAAGAACCGTGTGACATTAACATTAGATAGGAAAAAAATGGTGAGGGAGGAGGATATCACAAATTTGTTTTACCGATTCAACACTTCCCAAGCAATTGTACAAGCAAAAAGTTATAGAGCTGTCACATAGAGTAGTGCAAGAGCAGTAGGTGAGGCGTTGGGAAGCGTGGGTCAGGCATCGGGAAGAGTGTAAGTAGGGATGGAAGTAGGCTGGGCTGGGCTGGGCTTTGCCTAAATAGGCTTGGCCTGTCTAAAAATTCCAAAGCCTAAGCCTGGCCTGTTACCTGTCATAGGCTTTTTTTTAAGCCTGGCCTGACCTTTTTAAAAGCCTGATTTGGCCTTTTAGCCTATTTAAAGGCCCGATTCCTAATAAGGCATTCAAATAAGTTGTCCGACCTTCAACTGAAAAAAAAATAGTCTAACCTACTCCTAAATAGGCTAATGAAGAAAATCGCTATGTATAACAAATTATAAAATATGACAATTAAATTCAGTCTTATTTATGATAGAGACATAAGGGCGAGTAAGAATGAAATATTTTTGTGATAAAACCTCTAAATAAAATACAACTTTATCCTTCAATAAGCTTTATAAACTTGATTATTTATGTAGATCAACATGTGTTTAAATATTTAAAATGTAAATAAGTATATAATTTTAATATATTATAAAAAATCTAATATAATGATAATATTATAAAAATTATATCGATGTCTACTTAAATAGGCCGGCCTGTTAGACTTAAAAGGCTTTTTAGATGGCCTAAGCCTGACCTTTTTAGCTAAATAGGCTTTGAAAAAAGCCTTGACCTGATATATTTCATGGAAAAGCCTGGCCTGGCCTGGGCCTGATGTAGGCTGGGCCGTAGGCCCCTGTCGAGCGGCCTGGCCTATTTCCATCCCTAAGTGTAAGACAGCAAGTGGGCAATTTAAAACTAAAAATAACTCGAATAATCGGTTTGTGACTCGAACACAAGACACGGGGTATACTAAAAACTAATTGACCACTGCGACGAAAGTAATTCAAAACTGCTATTTGCGCGATATTACACTATATATTATCTCGACCGGTTCATGCGGTTCAATCACTGACCCATTGGTTCGACCAGTGACTCAGTGATCCAGTGGCCTAGCCGAGTCGATCACCGGTCCGAGTTTCATAACATTGCTTTAACCACAGAGTACTCAATGATTTGAGAGCACATTGAAATATTTACATGACAACGCCCATAACAAATGGGATAATGACATGTCTAATTTTCCCCTCACATCCAACATTTTATCACTCGGCTATAGTGCCTTATCCTTATTACACTTAGGAGTTGCTACATAGTATGCAAGAACAAGTATGTTTAAATAAATTATTCCATCTTGATAGCCTAAATTTGCATGTTGACACAGGTACATGGCTCCAGAATATGCATCAAGTGGAAAATTGACAGAGAAATCTGATGTTTTCTCATTTGGGGTCATGCTACTGGAACTCATAACTGGGAAGCGACCTTTGGATTTGACAGATACCATGGAAGATACCTTAGTGGACTGGGTTAGTCCTATAAAGTTCTATATTCTCATCCCTCTCTCTCATTGGGCAAAGCTGCAAATTTCAAATATAATGAAATTTTTGAGTGAAAGTCATTTAAAAAATAGTTGTTTTTTCAAGTTCATTTGTTGTCTTACAACTCATTGTGAAACTGTGTGCCGATCAGGCTCGACCACTCTTGAGTCATGGCTTGGAGGAGGATGGCAACTTTGGAGAGTTGGTTGATCCATTTTTAGAAGGCAACTACAATAGTCAGGAAATGATAAGAATGGCAGCTTGCGCATCTGCTAGCATTCGTCATTCTGCCAAGAAGCGTGCAAAAATGAGCCAGGTATATACATGAATTGATTTCTATGCATAAACATGATTTGAAGACCAAGTTAATTAATGTCATATTGCCATGTATAAAATAAAACCTTCAATATACAGAACTTAATGTTATATATGCAGGATATGACCAAGTTAAGTCCTCGCTTTGGTCACACACAGACACACATACATGTTTGACATTTCATTTGAGCTTTAGTGGAAAACCCTGCTTGGGAAATCGTATTTTTGGAGGACATGCATGTACATTTCGAGAAAAATTGCGATATGATGATGAATTTATATCCAGTTAAAGTATGACTTAATGATGTGCAGATAGTAAGAGCATTGGAAGGAGATGTCTCACTGGAAGACCTTAAGGAGGGGATGATGAAATCTGTGGGTAGCAACGTTTACACCTCTTCATCTGGCGGCTCATCCTCAGACTACGATACAATGCAATACAATGCTGATATGATAAAGTTCAGAAAGGCAATAATGTCGAGCCAGGAATTTGGTGATAGCAGTGAGCTCTCTAGTAAGGAGATGGGACGCCATTAGAAGCTCGATGCAGCAACACCTTTAGATAGCTGATGAGACTATTAACAATTCTCAGCTGGCTTTGGATGACCCTCATGACAATGACATAACCTTTTTGCTAATCACATGCATGATAGGAAGGGGAAAAACAAAATAAACATGTTAAATATATTGGGATTGTGTTGATATGTTTCGTTGGTATGGGAAGTAAGATCTCATGTCACAGAAAATCGGGAATGAATGCATTAGTTGTAGAGCATTGTTGGGGTGTTTGAGATGCACATTACAAGAGGCTAATTAATGTAAAACTGCCTTTAATCGTTGTTGTATGTTGTGTGGTATGGATATTTGTACTTGGCATCATAGCTCCATTTTTGTTTTTTTTAAACGTAGACTAGAGATTGACATGAATATAACTTTCATTATGCATGGAAGTTTACTTGTAGCACATGCTGAGTTTTTTCATGCTTATTTTATGGAAGACCATTAGTCAGTTCAAGTTATTAGATAGGGAACCGATCGCATTTTTTATTCAATCAATTTTTATTATGTTATTTAGATTTAATTGATTGAATTATGTGAACCAATCAATTAATGGTCAAGAGTTCATTTTGCTTAATTTCTTATTTAAAATTTAAAGTAATTTAACAAAAACAGCATATAGAAAAAAGTTTAGTAGTTTTTTTATGTTCTATTTTCTCTTGTTATTCTGGATGATGCCTTCATCTATTTTGTTTTTGTTAACATTTATTAAACAATGTTCTGATGAATATTTAAAAAAAAATAGATAAAAAATTTAATTATTTTTTGACACTTCATATTCTGATTCTCTCATTTTGTTCCTAATTGGTGTGTGTATAAAGCTTTTTTCTTTGTATTTGTTTTCATTCTGATTTTGACATTTCAATTTATACTTTAATCCTTCATATTTATGAACTTATTTTAATTTAATCCCTTTGTTTATATACTCGTTACCTAATAAATAGAAATATTATCATACCAATCACTTTACAAATGATGTACGTGACAACATTATATATTAGAGTGACTTAGTTAAAAATTTAATATTTATATAGAAATATCAGAATATGTGAGAAAATATATTATTTATGTAAACTAGGTAACTTTAATGAAATGATATCAACAAAATACATAAGCATTTCATAAATAATTGAGACATAAGTGTACCACAAACAACTCTATATTATAATAACCTAAAATATATTCAAGATTCTTGAAAAATATATTGAAATCTTATCTTATTTATCTTATTTTAAATAATAAAATAATAGTATATATAAGATCTCTATTGTGAATTATGATGATTATCCCTTTCTGATCCTCCACACCTCCAATCCAAAACGTTTTCCGTGCTTGAAAGCCGCATTTCACACTTTCACTATAAATACCTGGCAGGTCACGATCGAGAACCCGCTGGCGCTCATCGCTGGGATACAAATCGGATCTCGTGAACTCGTTAGAATAGAAAATCGATCCATTCCATTCGCTCGAATCTAAGAATCTCATAATCTCAGCTCAGCTTCACCACCATGGGAGACTTCAACAACGATCCTCTCATGCGCAACCAAAACTCCGCCGTCCAGGCCCGTGCCAAAGCCCAGAACCGCGCTAACGTCCTTCAACTCAAGCTGGTTCCTCTCTCATCATCTCTTTTTAGAGTCACTCTCTTTTCATCGTTCACTTGCCTTATTTTTCTCCAATCTAATCTCCAATCTCAACGAGATTGTTGTTTATTTACCGTAGCTAGGGTTTATTGCTCGTAACGCTAGATAGTATGATTTGGTAGCCACCTTTTTTGCTGATAAGTTCATGTACCTGTGATTTGGCGCAGATTGGACAGAGTCATCCAACTGGTCTCACAGCGAACCTGTTGAAGCTTTTTGAGCCTAGGCCTCCCTTGGAGTATAAACCTCCTCCTGAGAAAAGAAAATGTCCACCGCTAACAGGTGCTTGATCATTGTTTTTTTTTGTTAGGTTTTCGCGCTGATTTTTATGCTCTTATTGTTGATTATTGATTTATGATGATTACTGATATTTGAAAGCAAATATGCCTTTGTTTTTTTTAAGGGATGGCGCAATTTGTGAGTAAGTTCGCTGAGCCTGGTGATCCAGAATATGCTCCGCCCAAACCTGTAGTTGAAACTCCGGTAATTTTCAGTTCTTTTTGAGACTAATTACGTGGGGATTATTATTATGATTGTATTGTTCATAGCTTCATAGTTTTGTGTGGTTGTTGCATCTGGCATGTCTGTTGAGGTTTTATTCGATGCAATGAGTTTCTATTTTGTTTTACTGTATTTTGTTACTGATATAGCAAAGCCACTTCTCCAGGTTGTGGTGGACAGAGTTCAAAGCTTGTTTGTTCCTATGATTGGTCTGAATGTGTTTTCCATGTGTTCTCCATGTCGTGTCTGATTGCCTTACCATGAGTTCCTTGAGATAACTGTTTCTATAACCATTAATTTGTAACAAACAATGGTGCTCAAAGGTGTATTCATGGAGTATGAGTCATGGTGTTGGTAAATTTTAATCTATTCACTGGGTTTGAATCGTTTGATCATCAAATTCTGTAGTTAGGTTTTACATGGTGTAAGATTTTGCAAACAAAATGTTTAACTAATTGACCCTGACTCCTAGCCTTCCTGCTCTTTCATATGGTACTAATTTGTTCTAAGAAGATATTTGTATAGATATTCTATGGTCATGAATAACAATTAGCTAGTTTGGATGGTACCACAGATTAATTGAAAAACATAATTACTATAGCTTCTTCAGTCTTTCTAGGTTTCAGACTTTTTTATTAATTCATTTAAACAAGTGATTATTATGTTTGGTGGACTGACATAATTGCCGCTTACTGATTATGTATTCCTTTGCATATGGTTAATATAGGCATAGCAAATAAAAGTTGTAAAACAGTTTAAATCTCAGAGCATTTACCCCAATAGTATATACATATGTTTCTGATCCATTTTGGTGATCTCAGGTACAAAGAAGGGCAAGAATACACAAGTTAAGACTAGAGAAGGGAGCAGCGAAGGCTGCTGAGGAGCTTGAGAAATGTGATGACTTCTATATTGTTGTAACTTTATTAATTTTTGTTGATTTATATTTCCTGAGTGTTGTTTTTATATCTGCTTCAATGTAGATGATCCAAACAATGACCCAAATATATCAGGAGATCCATACAAGACATTGTTTGTGGCCAGACTCGTAAGTTATATTTTCCAATATAGTAACTCTGTGGCACTTTTGAGTAGCATATTGCTTGTCATATCTCATTGGTGCTATCTTCTAACAGAGTTATGAGACCACTGAGAGCAGAATCAAAAGGGAGTTTGAGTCATATGGTGCAATCAAACGGGTAGGTATTTTGAATATGCCCAAAGAGGTTCGGTAAGCGTATCATATATGTTTGGTTCTTAATTTGTTGTACTTTATTACTTCTACTTGACATATTTGCAATTCATAATCCCTCAACATGTATTTTCAAATTCAACAATTTCCATATGCATGTGTATCATGAAAAAATACTATTACTAACTTATTTTATAACAATATAGACTTTTAACCACTTTTATTACTGCTGAAGAAACGGTTTCTTGTAATTTAAGCTGTTCTCGTGACTAACTCTAGCTTATCATGATGTGAAATCAATAAATCAATAAATCAATAAATCAATTATGCATAATTTTTATCCCATCCTGTCCAATGTTTCAAGGGCATAGATTATGAATATTCCGGATTCCTGATTTAATTTGTCATTTTTGAGTGGCTTTGAAATGGTAACCACTGGATTTGGTTGTGCCACCAATTTGTTGTTGATGGCTTTTTATTTATATTTAGTTAATTTCCTCTTAGTTCCATTCCACTGTTAATATATGTGGATAGGAGATCTTGGGGCTTTGGGTCTCTAGGAATTGTTTTAGCAGCAAGTTTAACATCTCAATAGACATCCCTGGTAATGGTTGATCATCTTATTCTGCAAATGGTAAATAATTCTCATATTTCAATCAAACCCAACTTCCATTCAAGTGCTTCCTCCTGCATGGTATTTTAGTTGGGCAGAGCAATGATGCAAAATTGTGCCTTTGGCCTTGTTTTCGAGCAAGAAAAGGAGACTGACAACTTCTGTTCTTTTCCTACACTGGGTAAATTATGTTGGGAGTATTTCAATCTCTTTCCTTTTTGTTTAAATTCTTAGTTAGCCTACTTTTGATGTTGCTAAAACTTTATTTTTTGGATTTAAAGGCTATCAAAACCAAATCAGCCATTGACAAGATGCTATGGTATTTTCTATAGTACCCATAGTTGTTTTAATTTTATCAATTTTAAACAAATAAATATCCCTGGTAAGGGGATGCTAGTCAACAACTGGTTAATTGGGCCCAAATACATCAGTTTTTCTGCAACTATTGCTGGTGGTGATGCATCTCGCGATGGGAGCTGTGTGATTTAAAGGTGAGCACGGCTAATTAGGCATAGTGCCTGTCTGCCGTGCCATTTAGCATTATAGTCTTAGTATTTCATTGATTCTAAAGTGTGAGCGTGAGAGCATCTTTTGTATTATTTTCTCGTGACCTGAAGACCAGAATGTTCTCTTCTGACTATTCTTTCTTTTTCCATTTTCTTATGATTTAGGTTCGATTGGTTACTGATACGGAGACAAACAAGCCCAAGGGTTATGCATTCATTGAATACCTACACACACGAGACATGAAAGGTTGATAGTTTAGTGTGATTTGTCTGGTTATTACTATATATGTGACTTTTTAATCACATTTTTCATTAATTATGCAGCTGCTTATAAACAAGCTGATGGTAGGAAAATTGAGGGTAGAAGGGTGCTTGTGGATGTTGAACGTGGGAGGACTGTTCCAAATTGGCGACCCCGTCGTCTAGGTGGTGGGCTTGGTACTACTAGAGTGGGGGGTGAAGAAGTTAATCAGCGACATTCTGGGAGGTAAATGGTCTAATTGTAATTTTTTTAATAGGATTTCATTCATTGTTTATTTTAAACCCCAGGTTCTTTTCTAAATAGCATGAACTAGAATAATAACCAAAAGAGAACCCAGAGTGCGGACCTTCTCGTTCTGACATGCCTTAATTTATTCAGGGAGCAACAGCAGTCAGGACCTTCTCGTTCTGAAGAACCCAGAGTGCGGGAGGATCGTCACGTTGATCGGTAAGAATTTCAATGTTTCTGCATCAATTTTAAATAGTTAATTGGGTTTGGTACTCAACAAATGACTGCTGATAATACAACAATTTTTTGACAGTAGAGCTGTTATGGCTTCCCTGCATTAATTTTATAACATTGAGGATTTTGAAACAAAGTTCTTTCATCCAATGTTTCATAAACAATTTACTTTGACTGCTATTGGCTGTGAGATCACTTTAGGGACAGGGAAAAGTCACGTGAAAGAGGTAAGGACAGAGATAGAGAACGAGAGCGATCACGTGAACGTTCTAGTGATAGGGCCAGGGATCGTGATCATAGAGATGATAGGCACCACAGAGACCGGGATAGGAATAGGGACCGAGACAGGGAAAGGGGGAGAGAGAGAGATCGCGGACGTGATCGAGATAGAGCACGTGGTCGTGACCGTGATCGTGAGAGAGATTGTGATCGAGACCGAGAACGTGATCGTCATCGAGAAAGGGATAGGGATTATGAAGTTGGGGAAACTGATCGGGGACGATCACATGATCGGGGGCGTTCACATGGTAGGGAGACTGATTACAATCATGTTGAATCTAAACATGGGAAGGCACATGAACCTGAAGATGATCCTGGGTGGTACAACCAACCTGTGCACGGACATAGGCATGCAGATCCTGAACATGATCCTGACCACTATGAGCATCGCCGAGGAAGGGGGCAGTATGATGATGGAGATGACCATGGTGGCCATTACAATCATTATCCTGATCATGATAGGATGGAAGATGACTGTCACACTGAACGGGCAACATCTGAATCCCGTGAAAAGGAGATAAATCGTGATATGGACCGTGAATATCGTCGCACAGAGAGGTCCCATTCTCGGGAATATGATTACTAGGAACTTGAGTGTAATACTTCTCCACTTCACTGGTAAGATTCATGGTCTCTATTTCAGTATTCTATTGGGTTTCTTAGTTTCAATCTGGCTTACATATTCTGGATTGGTGCTTAGTAGCTACTAATGGATTCAGGCGTGGAGTGATCAAAGCACAACAAAAGAACTTTATTGCTGCGGCTGTCCATATTTACTTGTTGATTTTCATGTTTGATGTTGAAAGCTTACCACTGCAGCTTTGCTGATATCAGTTTCTACTATGGACGTGGACTGCCAATGTTAGTTCTTGTTGGTTTTGTTTTCTCAA
The DNA here is from genome assembly GCA_030159175.1 of Glycyrrhiza uralensis. NCBI lineage: Eukaryota > Viridiplantae > Streptophyta > Magnoliopsida > Fabales > Fabaceae > Glycyrrhiza > Glycyrrhiza uralensis. Next base: position 46,021,532 of record BRZY01000001.1, on the reverse strand, counting down.
GACATTTCAAGAAACAATTTTTTTTTCCAGTTTTTGTGGGAACAATTGTCTGGATTTTACTTTATCGTTGGTTTATTGATATGCTCGGAACTACACGAGTGTGAAGTGTTGCTTACGTGACAATGTCAGCTCACTAGATCCTTGCATCCATTAGATGTTGATCAGTGAGGATTTATTTTCAATTAATTAATTAATAGTTAATTAATAGTTATTAATTATACATGGACTATTTATTTGCTTTAACTTGAAAAGTGAAAGAAAAATTCTTGACGAAGGTTACCAACTCATTTTCAAGATTTTTTATCACTAGTATCCGTGCCTTTGTGTTGGTGTCAATTTTTGGCTTGCTGAGGGCCTAGCAATTGACAGTTTTGTCATGAATCCTGTTAAACTATAGGAATAAATACGTGATGTTTGTCCAGGAAATTTTTTTTTATATATTTTATAATTACAATCATTTCACTTCTACCATTACGGCCGATGTGTGATAGAGGTATTACAAAGCTAATTTCTGGTTGGTTATGGACTGGTTTGCATGAAAATAGGCTTTCACCATTTTCCTCTTCGGCCTAGCTTGTTACTGTATACTAGGTTTTTACTTATCTGGTAACCCAAAAAAATAAATAAAATGATTTTTTTTGTTAGAATTTCTATTTGTCTTATATGACTGGAAGTACATTAATTATGGAATCAAATGCTACAGTTAACTTGACCTTGGTTTTTTTATCTGGCAGCTGATTGGTTGCAGAAATATGAGAACTTGTAAAACGAAAAAGCAATTATAGAATTATGGCTCCCCCTTCCCCCGAGAGAGAGAGAGAGAGAGAGAGAGAGGACTGGTACTGCAAGCTTATTTTTGTTTTTGTTGGTGTGGAGCAATGCGAGTGATTAAACGGTAAAAGAAGCCAGAAACAAATGAAATTCCTATGAAGCTTCATAGTTTTGCTGTGGTATCGGATCTGCAAGGACGCACGGTTATCCTTATGAATGAATGCTTGAACAGCAAGATCGGTGCTATGCTGCTTCAAAATGTTGAATGCTTTTTCCATGAAACTTCCTATAACCCTTGGCTTGTTACTCGCGCTAGATCCTGAAAGTACTAGGTTGTTGTAAATTGTCTTTTTTCTAAACTGGTGAGTCTGATCCCGATCATGTCATTGCTATGTCGTGTGCATTTGCCATTTTCACCTTCTATTAAGCATTTTTTACCCTATCTATTTTATTTTCTTGATTTTGCTTGATGAAAAGAAAACGGTATAATATTGGAAGACAAGGGAGCAGCGGTAAAAGCTGGATTTAGCGGAACTGACTATGAGCGATGAATAATCGCATCCTTCGTTTACTAGTGGTGATTCGACATGATATTTTAAAACATGAAAACCAGCCGATAATTTAAACATATAATCATGTAAAAATGCAATGCTTTAGAAAAAACAAGTAGGTTAGACTTAGTGTGTATAACTATGAATTATATGTGCAAGCCATTAAGTTAATAGTAAGTGGTTTGAATAATTAAAATGTGGTTGAGAGAGAGTAACCCACATGTAAAAAATGATAAGTGGAGCTTGTGGACGAACACACATGAACGAAAATTAGTGGTGTAAAAGAACAAGTTTTTTTAGTATACTTGTTTATGGGAATAAGTAAACAGGAAAAGAAAAATGTTGAATATCTAATTTACCTTTAAGCAATCCTCCTAAGTCAAAGGTATGGGGTCTTCAATTGAACCAAAACTAGTAACACTAGCACTTTAAAAAAAATATTAAACATAAACAATAAAATAAAAAGGAAAGCTGGATTTGCACATGTCAAAACCAAAATGTTACTAATGGTTTACGAGTTCATATAAACTAGTAAATTAAGGAAATTATTTTGTAAACTTTTAGGTGTCTACACCCAAAATCACTCAAAGAGAGAAAGAAATAGAGAAAAAAATTTGATAGTTATGATAAATGATATGATGTGACAAAAAAAGAGAAATAAAAAATATAAGAAGTGTTGAATGGATGATGACACTATAAAGTGTCCATGTATTATTATTCATAAATTAATTAACGTGAAGTGAGTCTTTAAAAATCGATGCTATTACGAATCTCGGGGTTTCGGAAATAGAAATAAGGTAACAAGCAGGGATGGACCCATTTGAAGCTAGGTGGGTGCAATTGCCCCCACTTGAATTTCAAATTTTTTTAAATAAAATATAAATTTGTATTTTATTGAGACAAACATTTAAAAGCAACAGTTACTCTAATAAAAAACATAAGGCAACTCATGGTTAATGAGTTTTTTTTTTATTAAATGTCTACCTAATGCCCCCACTTGGACATTAGGTATGTATATTTTTTGAAATATTATGATATATTTTGTATGTTACAAATTTATATATGAATTTTGCCCCCATAGCATAAAATTTCTGGATCCGTCCCTGGTAACAAGATGTGAAAATAGAAATTAAGCGCCATTAAAATTTATCTTGAATTTCTTATAGGAAATAATAGTGCTATTCACTTGGCTTGAAAAGAGAAAGAGAGAAAGGGTGTCTTTACTATATAAAGAGAGGATGGTAGTACCGAGGAATGCACTCCTTCTAATTAGTCCTTACTTTTCATAGTTTCCTCCCTCAGCCATACTAGTAGAACCAGCATTTAAAAAATAAGCAGAGGTAGAAGAAAAAAAAAACATAGGGAGAGGTAGCATATTTAGCACTAGTCCTATATCATTACTAGATTAAGATTCCTAGCTTCTGCCTTCACACCCTTCATACATGGCTTTAGAAGTTAATAATAGGAAGACTTCAAGAGCAACAGCAGCAGCAGCTATATCGCTAGTCTCATTGAGCCTTATTATGATCTACGATGTCAGTTCAGCAGAAAGAGTCTTGAAAGACTCAAAATCAGAAAATTTTCTTACGAGAGAAAGGCAAGGTGTTATAATTAGAGGAATTGATCTCTTCTGGCAGAGTGGAAAGTCTTCCTATGAACCTGTTTGGCCTGTGAGTTTGTTTATCAAACACATTTGCATACCATGAGTAGATTTTTGATACTTTGGTTATGTTTTTGGTTATTTATTATATGTATCCTTTACAATAACATCGGTATTGTTATTCTGGAATGCATTGTACTGTTCTGTTGAGTAGGAAATGAAGTTTGGTTGGAGAATCATTGTGGGATCAATCGTGGGATTTTTTGGAGCAGCATTGGGCAGCGTAGGTGGGGTAGGAGGTGGAGGAATTTTCATCCCTATGCTCACTTTGATCATTGGTTTTGACCCAAAGTCTTCCACAGCCATCTCTAAGTGTTAGTATATGATCTCTATTCTGTTTATTCTTTCATGCTAGACATAAGTGAAACATATATAGCCACGACACAAAGGTCACCTCTTGTTGATCCACAGAGACAAGCAAGGATTAGTAGCATGCATTTACTTACTGTAATCATATAGTGTCTCGCATTAAATGCTATTAGCCTGTTACATCCATAACTACCTACCTCAGAACTCAGTTTTCCAAATGAGCATGAAGAAGATACATTAATTTGGTTAAATGCAACCTCATTCAATTTCTGGGTTTCTTTTTTTTATATATTTAGTTGTTATTTTATTTTGTTATGGCAGGTATGATTACGGGAGCAGCTGGGTCAACTGTATATTACAACCTGAGGCTTAGACACCCAACACTAGACATGCCACTTATAGATTACGATCTGGCTTTGCTCTTCCAGCCTATGCTAATGCTAGGAATTAGCATTGGTGTTGCATTTAATGTCATGTTTGCTGATTGGATGGTCACAGTTTTGCTTATCATCCTATTCATTGGTAATCATTATCTGCTTAGCATAAGCATGGTCTTTTGATTTAATTAAATTTTCGTGGTGGGGCCGTCTCACATTGTGTGTGCGCTCGTTCTGGTGAAAGTGGTCTTATGTTTGTGGTCTTAATGCTACAGATCATGACATGATTTATTTGGTGTTCTGTTCTGAATTCATAATTTGTTTGATTGTCAATGAAATTAATTGGTGGTAGGTACATCCACCAAAGCTTTATTCAAAGGCATAGATACATGGAAAAAGGAAACAATTATGAAAAAGGTAGACTTTATACACTTTCAAAAATTTTAAGCTGAGTCTCCATTGCCCTCTACTTAATAGTAAGAGTACTATGCTACTGAACTTTCAGGAAGCAGCCAAGATGTTGGAATCAGATTCTACTCCTGGTTGTAAGTCCCTACAAACCTTCCTATAAAATATACAAGAGAAACCTTTCATGAACTATATAAAAAGTTATTACAAATCTGAAAATGACAAGAAGCAAACTACAGATACTGCAGAATATATAAAGGAAATCATTGCAAATAACAAGTGGAACAAGTGACAGACATTGCTAAATCACTGTTTTTCCACAAAGAAATTATAATTATTTGTACATTTATGGAAACTTGATATTAGTTAACACAAATAAGAATGACTATTTTACACAAGATCAGAGCTTTGGTTCTTAATTAACATTTGGAAGATGTAGTGAAAATATCTTTAATATTACTGTTGAAACACTAATGAACTTATCCCACACCCCCCCCCCCCCCGGCCGTATTGCAGATGCTTCTGATGAAGACTACAAGTCACTACCAGGTGGCTCAGCTGATCAACAGGATGAGGAGGTAATTCCAAGGGTTTTTCAATTCATTCATTATGGAAAGTTTATTGAAGTTTTATCTAGCTTTATACATTATGCTAAATTTCGCATGTGCAGGTCCCTTTACTAAAGAACATTTACTGGAAAGAATTACTAGTACTTGTGTATGTCTGGGTGGCTTTTCTTGTTGTTCAGATTATCAAGGTAGTTAACCTATTATATTTGATTTTAATTTATTTTCTCTGATTCATTAGTCACAAACATGCAGCTTGTGGGTTTTGAAATTTGTGTATTTAATCTGAAGCAAAGGAAAGATGCTGCTACTAGACCTGTACACCTAACTTATTTGAAACATTATTTTCTTTGATCCTGTGGTTAATGAAGTTAATCCTTGCAATAGACTCATGATACTTTGGTACTTTTTACTGAATATGCACCTTTAATGTATTTCATTGCAGACATACAGCAAAACTTGCTCCATACAGTACTGGGTTCTTAATTCCTTGCAGGTAAAGATTCTAAAGATATATTTGCAATCTACTACACACGATACAGTTTCAGCTATGATTTCTAGTTATATGACTTCATACACCAGATTGGCATAATTAACAAACCCAGAAAAAAGACAAAATTTGTAGTGGGGCTGCAACTGAAGGAATTTGTAACTAAGACAGTTTTCCTAAAGAATCCAACTTTGCTAGTAAAGAGGTTACAATTAGTTCAACTTGTCAAATGGCTATGGCTTGAGAGCCAATTTGAAATAAGATATTATCTAGGAAGTAGGAACTTATCTCTAAACTTCATTGGCAACAAAAAAATTGTGATATATAGTACACATAAAGGCTGATCCTACATAGGAGGAGCACTGGTATTAACCAAATGTATTAGTTTTGAGCTAAATTGCATATCTTGGCTGCAACTTACATAATCTCATTTTCTCCACAAGGTCTAACTGAAATTTGGTGTACCTATTTATCACATTAAGGTGCCTATTGCAATCTCTGTTACACTTTTTGAAGCCATATGCTTATGCAAAGGAACTAGAGTGATTGCATCAAAGGGAAAGGAAATCACAGATTGGAAGTTTCATAAGATCTGTCTTTACTGTTCTTGTGGAATAATAGCTGGCATGGTAAGTGGACTACTTGGTCTAGGAGGTGGCTTCATTTTGGGGCCATTGTTTCTGGAATTGGGAATTCCCCCTCAGGTACAGACTCATCCATTCTTGAGCATTTACTAATCTTTAGATTTCCCAGAAGAATCAAACATGAAAATTTAGCCTTGATGAGTGTGTCCTTTGTAGCAGGTAGCTAGTGCTACATCAACTTTTGCTATGGTTTTCTCTTCCTCCATGTCTGTGGTACAATATTACCTTCTTGATCGCTTCCCAGTACCCTATGGTAAGCAAGAAGCAATAAATAAATAAAACTAATTAAAATCATTCCTGAATTAAATACACTAGCAGGTTTCTTTTCTGGAAAGACAAGAGAAACTCATACTAAAGCTAATAATGTACATTGTCATATCTTTTCTCTAGCTTTTCTGTATTTCACTACTGAACTTGTTGGGGATTGAAATCAAGAAACTCCACTAGCAACAAAAGGACGTTAATTGCGCTAGACTTTGAATTTTTCGGTCTGTTTGATGCTAATCTAGCATTATAAGTTGTGAAAGTTACTAATTCAATTCTCTTTTTCTTTTTTGGGTGGGGTGATGCAGCTACATACTTAGTTCTAGTTGCAACCATAGCTGCATTGACTGGTCAGCATGTGGTGAGAAAGATAGTTGCTATCTTCGGTCGAGCATCTATCATCATCTTCATACTAGCATTCACCATTTTTGTGAGCGCAATCAGTTTAGGTATTATACTTCTGCTATCTTAAGAGCATTTATTTTTTTCAAATTTTTTTACATTTATCCTTACATCCACCCATTTATGATAAAAACTCCCTCCTATTAAAAAAAATGTGTGAGGTCAATATTATTCTTATTTTTATTGGAAGTCTTGGCATTCTGTTCTATCATTTCATTTTTTGGTGATTATAGTTTCTTCAAACATGCTAACTTCTTCTTTTTGGGCATCACAGGTGGGGTGGGAATAGAGAACATGGTTGAGAAGATGGAAAATGAAGAGTATATGGGGTTTGACAATATCTGCCATCAATCTTAGGTGTGTTCTGCCTTTTGTAGAGTAGTGGAAGTTTGCAATGGATAATATTTTCCAGATTGGTGATATGGCCACCTATTTGTCCATTTTCATTCAAGTAAAGAAAATATTTCTTTTATTATTTATTTTCCTATATGCTGTTGTATTCGTTGTAGAAGTGTATATTCTTTGCCGACAATGGCTGCACCACATTCTTTGTCATCTCAATATTGTTATTGTGTGTTTAACCACGGTTTCTAAAGAATTTTCCGTTGATTAAATTCGAACAAATGATAATAAATGAAGTATAATACTGTGAATTAAAAAAAAAAGAAATAGATGGTTTTATCCCCTTACATGAGTTACCCCACTTAAATTACTGGGTTCATTATGCAAAATAAAATTACTGGGTCCATTGTGACCTTATGTCTAAGAATCTAAGATTTTGTCATGTGTGTTTTATTATGTAATAATGGTCCAACGTGACCTTATGTCGAATATGTGTGTTTATTATCTAATTATTTATGGGTGCACAATAATCAATTTTGTTATCTATACCATGATGGACCTTAGTTCGCACTTCGCAGTGCACTATTTTCCATTGCTGGCGCAATTGGTTCTGTAACTGTTAATAAACGGGTTGTTAAAAAGAAATGCATGGAAACAAAAAAAAATAAAAATTCCATTGCCGGGAATCGAACCCGGGTCTCCTGGGTGAAAGCCAGATATCCTAACCGCTGGACGACAATGGACTTGTGGCTTATATTCGAATACAGTTTTATAAGTTCTAAACCCCAAAACTACTGACTTTTGAGATCAATCAATATATATGCATTAAGAAATTTTTAATTGATATAAAATATTATTAAATATTATTTTGTTAGACTAAAATACTTTTATTTGTTCTGAATTGCATTATAATTTAACATCAATGTTTTTCTCCACCGCTTTATATTTAAGAGATAAAAGGAGAAAAAGATTAATATAAAAGATAGATGATTGGTGAAAAATAGTGGTGATATAATTGTGATTAGTTGGTACAATTCTAAAATAATTATTTGTGGTTCAATTGAATTTTATTTTCGGCCTAAAGATTGAAGAGATTTGATTGAAAATAATAAAGTGTATTTTTTTTATCAATTCTTATATGTTAATTTTGATTTCTTGTATACCAATGGTTTTTATTTTTTAATATTATTAAAAATACCATTCCTTAAATTTAAGTAATTATATATTACTCACTTATTAATATTTATTTTTTATGACTATATAATTTTAAATTTAACTTTTTCATAATTTTAATTTTAAATGTTTTATTTGTTAAATATTTTTCTCATAACTTGTATTTTAAATTTTTATAAATACCATACAGTCCATTAAATACTTACTAGTTTTAACATAAAATCTTTTATATAGTGTATTACGGACACTACTAAAAAGTTATAATATTATACCAAAATTAAATTTAAATTTAAATTTAAAACTAGAGATGAAAATAAACGCAAGGCACAAATGAAATAAAATAATATACATTAAAGTTTTTATTAAGACATGAGGATTTTATTTTTTTGGCGGAGGGGTTCCCCTTCCCTTTGTTAATTGTTCACCCGCTAAATAGCGAAGATCCTCTTTTGGATTTCGTAAAAACGATGAATGGATTGTGTTTGTGTTGGGAGTGGCAGTGTGGCACCCCCATAATCTGAGACACAGTTGCAACAAGCAAGTGAAGGTGGTAAAAGGGGTTATTATACCCTTTTGTCCCTTGAGATGATAACCCGTTCTAAACTTGTGGAGCAGCTCAGAGATTACCAGATCCGATCTCAGCACAAATACTCTCCCCTCACTTTTTTCTCTCCCAAACCCCATATCATTACTCGGTAAAAAAAAACCCTTCCTTTTTTCTCTTTGTTTATAAGCTCTCACTTTTTTTTACCATTTCATTTTGTTAGTATTTTGATTCTGAACTGTTCCAGAAATTGCTTTTGAGTTCCTCACTGCCTTAAGCGTGTTTATTATATTTGGGGGGTTATCAAGACTGTGGAATATGAGAAGTATTGTGTTGTGATCACTACTTGAAGATGTTGTTTTTGTTTGTTTCACTTGCAAATTTTTATTGGCATAACAAAAGATTGTCATCGGTGAGTGCTTCACCTTTTCCTTTTCAAAATAGTTGAATTAGCTTATTCTTATTCTTGTTTTTTTATTTTTATTTTAGAAAAAAATTGTTAATGTAAGTTTTGCTTGCTAAGGTTGGAATCTTGTTGGGTAATGGAATGAGATATCTTGAAGTGCTTCGCTTAGTGGGAAAAGGTTTGGTGGTTGTTGTTTCTTTAAATAGGTATCCCCATAGGCATAGTTGTGACTATTGTAAGACTAATCTTGAGACCAGGGGTGATGGTTAGGTAAAAGCATCCATGATTCTAGGATTCGAACTCCTCATATTGCAGGCAAAGTTCTTCTGAGATCACAATTTACTTTCATTGCAATCAACTATTGTTGGGTTATCTTGAAGGTATTTTGTGCACTTGTAGTCGTTTATATGTATAGAAAAGATTACTTGATAGTTTGGATTGGGTGCTACAGATTTGGGAAATGGATTGTATATTGGTTTTTTTAGATAAACCGAGGGATAAAGCATTTCAAGAGAAAGGACAATAGAGAGAAAGTGAGAAGCCCTTCATTTTGGTGTCTAGAATTGTACATAGAGGTCTTATTTATAATGAAATAAAAGGTAGTACAACAGTGAAGTTGTACTACAACTATATTCAGACTAACAACAATGATAAAGACTAATGAGTAATAACTAAGCTAGTATTTAAAGACTCCCCCTCAGATGAGAGCATATAGTCATATGCCTCAAGCTTATTACAAATATAGCTGGTTTTGCGGAGCTTGTGGAAGCTAACTGACCATGCTCATAGTAAAGTGGATATCTGGTTTAGCAATTGTATGATAATTCAATTCAATTTCCTAGCTAGTTTTCAATACCCCGTTGAATTTGATAGTGGCCCACCTTGTCATGGTAAAATCTTGACATTGAAGGGGCATAGATAGGAATGGTATACATTGATCCCCTTTCAAGCTGGGGGCGCTGGACATCTAAATGCCGTGTTAATGCTGAGTTTTCTAGTAGCAAAGAATATGTCATAAGCATAAACCAGATAAACCACTGAAGCTATTGTTATCTTGAACCATATAAAATCATTTATTAAACCACTAGTGCCAGGTACTGTAGCCATAAAACTAGATTGGATGGATTTGGAAATAACTCGTATCATAGAAAAATGCATTTAAGTTGTCAAAGAACAAATTAATTGAGATGCTATCATTAGACATCCTTTGCATTCAAGCCAGTCTATGAGCTAAATCAATAATCAGGTAAGTTGTCCTGTGCACTATTGGGATGTAGAGTTTAATGACTGGGGGCATAAGATGTCTTCTACTTTCATTTTGATTTGATGTGATTCGATGATGATATTGTTGCTCTGTGCAATCCAAATTATGATGTTTCTCAGAGACCATTGTGATTATATTCATTTTTATAATTTAAAAATTGATCATGATCTAATAGCTCCAAATAAAATCAGTACATGCATTAAGATATGAAAGCTTTTTATTCCACAACAATAACTTCATTGTCTGTGCTCTTGCTTAAATGGGGAATTTTACTTGGAAAAGATGTTCCTTGTTATTATTTGATTAAGGTCGATAGGTATGGTTAAACTGTACAAGATCTTATAGCACTTACCAATGACACATACAAGCATTGAAGATGTTGGAACGTCATTGATGTCATTATGCTTGACAATTTCCTTAACTTCTTGCAGGGTTGATGTTGCGGTGGCAATTTCTTTTGCTTTATTGTTCTGCATGCTTGTCATCGCGTCCTGTATGACCCTTTATTTGAGGCATTTTTGGGTATTTCTTATTGTTGTATGCTTCAGTATATTTCTTCCTATACGCCTAAGAGTTTCTAGGCAAACTTTGACAAGGAAGAGGGAAAGAAGACTGCCATTGTCCATATGAGCATTCATTGTGGTGATATCTCACATCTCATCTCACATCTCACATAATGTACAATTGCAAGCAAAGGGGTATTTCTTGGCGTTCAGTTAATTTGTTCTTTCGTGGACATTTGAGTGCTCCCAGTACTACCAGACCAGTATAGGGCAAAAAGAACTTTTTGCTGCCTCTTTTAAGTTTTAGGGAGATGATGATATTCATCTTAACAACCCATATACACAAACCAAGTGAATTTGGCATACACTTGTTTCATGTGTAATGCTCATAAAACTGGTCCAACCATTAGGCATGGAATTTCTCTTATTTTTGTTTTCCATTATCTTGTAGATTTTTAACATTTGAGGAATTCCCAATTTCCCATGACGTTTTGCCGTGACTTTTCTCATACACTCTGCAGACAAGGTAGTATAGAGATGTATGATTTGCAAATGTAAATAGCTATAATATAATTGATGAGCAAATAATAATAGAAGAATTCTCTCTTCGGAAATTGCAAGCTAGTTGTCTAAGCAGAATATGATGTTTCCAGTCACCGCCTGACGCTTTGTTGTTGTTTTTCTTTTTAATTCCTTGTATCATTTTCTGATTCCACATTCTTCGAGTGAGATATCCATTAGTGCACGTTCGGTTCTTGGTTGAAAAATTATAAAAATATGCTTGAATTCAAAGTAATTATAAAATTCTCTTGCGGCAAACATACTTTTAGATTTCCAAATGTATGTTTGTAATTAGGGGTGGATCTACATTGGGGACTTTGGGGGCATTTACCCCTACTATATTTTTATGTTTCTTTGTAATATTATATTATATATTGTAGTAGATATCATATATATTAACATATATTATATTTGGTGCCCCACATCCCACTTATCACTAACGTGGGTTTAGGTGAAATGACATAAGTCTCTGAGTCTCTCTTAATTTAACTAGAGGTCTTGGGTTCGAATCCAGACCATGGAAATACAGTAGCCTTAAATCTCGTTTGGTAGAGTTTTGCCACTTATAGGTAGAGCTAGCAAAATGGGCTCGGCCCAAGCCTGCTCGAAAAAATACAGGGCTTGAGCAGACAAATTTGAGCCCATTTTCAATTCGGGCCGGTCCGAAAAAAGCAACGCTAAAGCCCGAGCCCAATGTGGCCCTGCATTATGCAAACCGAATTTGGACAACTAAATTAAAGCCCGTTTTCAATCTGGGCTTTTTTGGCTCGACCCAAAGCCCACCAGGTAGCCTATTTGCCAGCTCTACTTATAGGGTACGTTGATATAATTAAAAATTACCTTTAATAGCATTCTTTTTTTTACCTCACTCATAGTTTTAAAATAATTAAAAAGATATTGAATATTTTATAAAAATATTTGGCTCTTTTCAATAGTTGAATAATTGTTTAATTACTTTTATAAAAAGAGATTTTTGATAATATTGTAAATAAGAAAATCATTCAATATTTCTAGAATATGCAAACTCGTAGAGAATATTTATGATGTATTTTATATTTTCGAAAATGATATCTACTTCTAATACTACCAATTTATATTTACTAATATTGCTCCCATAACTTAAAATTTATGGATCCGCCACTGTTTGTAATTGTAATTGTAAATTAAACATGCATGAATCCCAAAGCTCTAACAAGCCATGCAGAAAGTGTTAGAATTGATCATTTCATCGACTCCTCTAAATTGAGCAGTTCATTTTTCAAACTAAAATAAATAATCTCAAATATTAATAAGAAAATCAATTATTGGTATTAAATGTATATGAATAATAAATTATGAGTGAGTTGGAATATAAATTATTGATTTCCTCATCAATAATTGATATTACTTATTTTAATTTTCAAAGTGAATTACCCACTCTCGAAGAACTAAGTCTGGGAAGGATAATAGTAAACCAAGCCAAATGATACAAGCTGATCCAAATTCTCAACCATGCGTATGTTTGACTCCATGTTTGGACGCCTTAAACTTGAGTTTGGAATGGTTAAAATGTTGTATGACTATATTTGTTTTGGATATACAAATGTTGGTAATTAATATATTGATTATGTTAGTAGAGGATTTAGACTTGTGACTTTCTTGTCACTCAAACCCATGCGTCTCTCTGGTCTTTCCCAAAACACAAAATCATCTTATCACTCTAATGTAGTTTGACTAGATGTGAAGATGTCATATGTGAAAGTGATTATCTCCCCCAAAATGAATTCTATATAGGTTGGATTTCTTTTTTTATAGCTTTGAGTTTTTATAAAAATCCATTCTCAATTTGATAAAAATCAATTTAAACATCTAAATATAAATCACTTTACTTTCAAGTCAATTTTAACTTAAATCAATTCTATAAAGTGTCTGTTTGTTTTAGATTTTTGTAGAATTGTGTTTGAAGAATTGATTTTAAAAAAAATTGTGTTGAGAAGAATTAATTTGTGTTTAATAATGATATTTTAAAAGTGTGTTCAAAAAAATTGATTGTATTTGGATGTTAAAGGTAGAATCACTTTTAATATATAAATATAAATAATTTTGTGGGTCCCACACCCAAATGTGGTTTTGCAAACAGAAAAGCAACCCAATACCTCCGTCAACTAGAATTGATTCTGAACCCCAAAATTACATTTTGAATTTTCATATTTGGGTAAATAAATACACTTACTTTTAGCCAAAATCGTGTTTAAAACTGCCGTTTATAAATCTAAAACAAACCAACAAAAAATCAATTCATTTAAAATTAATTGGTCTATAGACCCGACTTATATTATATAATATAGGTAGATGTTTTCTAACAAAATCAGTCAAAACAATTTTAATAGATTTCTCACACATTAAAATCAAACCCACGTAATGACCGGAAGGAACTGGTCAAAGATATGTAACTTAGAAAGAAGTGCCCGGGGGAAAGGGCTATGTGATTGTAGCTGACAAAATGCCTGAGACTACTTGGCGCATCGTGCGGCCACGTAACCCACGTTATCAGCCAAACCTACGCGTGACCAATGATTGAGGTCCCCACCAAACCAACCCAACCCAACCCCATTCCCTTTGGTTTGCTCAAGTCAACTCAAAAACACAACGGGGCTTGGGCTTGGGCTTGGGGTCCCCTTGCTCTCTTCTTCTTCTCTTCAATACTTCATCCATCACACATTCACACACGAGAACTCCTTTGTTCCCCAGTTCCATTAAAACACCCACCTGCTCTTTCAACTCTCAACTTTGAAGCTTAATTTGTTTTCTTTTGTTCTCTTCTTTCAATTCAATTCAAATTCAATTGAACACCCACATACACACTGAGGCCCTTCCCTTCGTGTGTCAGTACAAATAAACACACCTCGTTTGTGCCAAAGAAATAAAAGACTGGTAGTTGGTCGGGGATGTGTACTTGCGTTGAGTGCGTGGGCCAGGCCCACAACATTATTGGACTTAAAAGCTCTTGTCGCAGATGGCAAATATGTTTTCTATCTTAGACGTGATCCCCTAAAATCCCCGCAGTTTAAATGGAGTGCAGAGAATCTGGATCCATTAAATATACGATGCTGCTGGGGTACACGATATTGAAGACAAATATTCAAGTCAAACTACCATTACTACTGCAGCCTTTTGCAGTGTCATCCCACCCGCAACCCTCTTCCTCTAACCTCTGTCAAGTTGTCAATCACCTGACTTTACTTTTGGTTCGGGCATTCGGGCTTCTCGGATTTTGATCTCTCAAATCGCATATCACTTTGTTAAATTAGTCCTAGAAATATGGGTCTCTTTGTAAAATCTTATTTGAATTTATTTGATGTTATATTATCTAAGTGTTTGTAAAATATCATAAAAATAGCTTATAGTATATTTATAAGTTATTTTTAGTTTTTTTTATAAATTATTTAAAATAGTTTATACATAACTTATATAGAGTTTAGACTTGTAAGTTTTTTATTGTAAAATTAGTTTATACATAAGCTCTTATTACCTCTGGTATTTTTTATAAAAAAACAAAATAAATTGTTTTCTTAGTTGTTATTTTTATAACAAATAATGTCTTATTTTTAATAATATTAATTTTTTTATTTCTAATTTTACCTTTATTTATTATTAGAATACTTAACAAAGATCTCATATATTTTTCATGAAAAGAGTATTGAAAAAAATTTAAAAGTATAACATCATTAATAAAAATTAACATATTTCAATGAATTCTATGATCTTTATGATTTTGTCCTATAAATTTTATAAAAATGATTGGGGGTAGTATATGATAAGTCATAAGCACTTATTGAATACTCTTTCTGAACCCGATTATAAGTAAAAAGAAAAACTCAAATGTAGTAGTTCAAAATATAAGCAAATCATAAATGATTTTACCTTATTTAATGAATTTTTTTCCTTAAATACTCTTTATTTAATGTAGATTTTAATTTCAATAACTCTTTTATTAAGGGCAATTTAAAGAATAAAATTCATTTTTTGATAAGCAATAAAATTAAATGGTGTTAACTACTCTATATAGTTCAAAACTTTGGTGGTTTAAGGTTTTGGAATACAGATTAAGAAATAATTAATTGGATAATTTTAGAGTAAAATGTCTCTATTTATTATTCATCATTTTTAACTATCCTAATTATTTCTCTCCTCAAAATTATTAATTATACTAAGGATATAGTTGAAAAAAATTGATAAATTGTCTCTTGAAATCTTAAAACAACCAAAGTTTTGAAATAAAAATAAAAAAAACTAAAATCACCAAATATTTGAAATGGGGGAATACCTTTTTTAATTAATATGAGTTAATTTTTTTTATTTATATATGTGTCGAGAGGGAGTAGGCGTTAAATTATGTTGTGTATCCAAACACACCCTATGCTAGTTACTACAAGACGACGACCATGCTTAACAAAACCGGACACAGTAACGTCAAGGCATGCGCGCTTGTTTTTCCTTGCAAAATGCAAAGTGGAATAGTAAATGCCACTGACAAATATTAACTTCAAGACAAGTACCCTTTAATCTGTGTGGTGGTTTGATCTAAGTCACGCACACGTGGTTACTCATTCTGCTCATTTCCGTACTCTAGTTTCTCAATAAAAATTCCCAACGATTATTATGTTTGTATTTACAAATTAAAAATTCGACCATCTTTTAATTCATTAAACTACCTCCTTAACAAATCTAGAAAAATTTGGGGATATTTCCAGTTTTATCATTGGAGTAAAATCTTATGTGGAATTATAAGACTCATTAAAAGTGTGTTAAACACGTCTCTTTAATATGAAGCAATAACGTTGTATTATGGGTAAATTAAACTGTTAAGGAAGAAGACATAGCTAACTCAAAATGAAAAAAAAAAAAGGCCAGATGGAAAGAGAGAAAGAAAAAGTAATCACTGGGGAGAGGTTTTAGTTCGGAAAAAAAATGCAGATTTATATTAAAAATTACATGTTTATATTTTCCTGTTATAAGATTGATTGAAAAGCTAGATATTCACAAAGGTTACTATTAAAAATTAGATTTAATTACACTTTTAGTCTTTCAGTTATTTATCGTGTTTGTGAGATTTGAATCTCTTAGTTTTCAATTGAGCGAATTGGTTCATTCAATTATCTCAATTGTTGCAATCAAGTCTCTCTATCACTATGTTATCCAATTTTTAACACCTAGAGCTTACGTGGCATATGTGGGGATCGATTTTACACTAAATCGGGTCACCTTGACACTGAGTCGGATCACTTTGGCACTGATGACATGACAAAAACTCTCACAAGTAAAAAATTTTAAACAACATGTATTACATCACAAGTTATCCAACTTGCTTTGAAAATTCTTTTGACTACTTACATCATGTCAAAGTGACTCAATTTATTGTAAATTAGTCTCTACGTGTGCCACGTAACCGTAGGATCCAAATGTTACAAAAAGCGCATTATTTTCTTAGTTCGTTCTGAGTACCTAAAACCTCAAGGCTATTGGACTTGTTTACACCCGTAGTTACAATCCGTCGTAGCATCCAGGGGCAGAGCCAGAAAATTTACTTTGGTGGTGCCAAGATAAAAAGTAAACAACTCAGTGAAATTTTTTTAATTTTTACATGTATAACATAAACAAAAAATTTGAAATATAATTAAAATTTTTATAAGTAATTAAAATTAAGAAATATGTAGCTATAATATATTTTTATATACCTATATTGAGAGAAAAAATTGATATATAACTAATTATTCTCTCTAATTAGGTAGATTTTAAATCTCATGCTGAATCAAATTTGTGAATTTCATGCTGCTCTCAAATTTGTATTAGTCTCATAAATCATAATCAAATCTTACAAATCACGGTTATTCTTAGTTGATGATTAATTTTTGCTGCCAATTAAGTATAAAGCTACACTCAAAATACATGTCAAAAAAAAAAGCTACACTCAAATTAAAACACACATGATTTTCAATTGTTCTTCACATAATAACAAAACTCACGAGGTTACAACAGTAAAATAGAGAAGTGATGAAAAAATTTACAGCAATTTATGTAATCACAACAAGGTGGTGTATATGTGTATGTAGAATCGTAAACACACATGAGACATTATTCCAATTTTAAAACTATATATAATAATTTCAGTTACGTCAGAGGAGCTATATAGAAACATTAGTTATGCCAAAACACTAACCTAGATAACTTAGGGTAACCACATATTAACATATATACTATCTCTGTCCCTAAATATAGGAACATTTACAAAAAAATAAAAGTCCCTTTATATAAGAACATTTCCAAAAAATCAGTTGCATTGATTATTTTTGACTAAAATACTCTTATTTTTTGTACAATTTTGTTTACTCAAATAAACCATAAATGTTATATATTTATTGTATATTATTTTTCTATCCTATAAAGATTGATGAATAAAAACAAATCACCCAACCACTCTACATTTTCCAATACATTAATTAAGTGATGAAAAAGAGAGAGGAAAGAGAGATAGTAATAAGTGTTACGGCTAATTTTGGAAGAATATAATATATTATTAATAAATTTATTATTATTAACTAACTTAACCGATTTTCTTAAAGAATATAAATTAATTAAGAGGTTGTTATATCTAAGGACAAAAATAATATAAAATACTAAAAAAATTTCAAAATTTTGGGGGGTGCGATGGCATATGCCAACCCCCCCTTGTCTCCACCACTGGTAGCAAGCATCCGACATGGAACATAAATACTATAGACCAGCGTAGACCAAACATAAATGGATTGGATGACTTGTATGCTCAATTATACTTATAAGTACTTTTTTCTCTTCCTATTTCAATGAGAAAAATCATAGCAAAATCGCATGAACACGAATTGACTATAGAAAACGACAATGGAGTTGGCTTTTGCGGTCGTTTCGGTCCTTCTTCGGAGCAAAATCCCTGGTGTAATAGTAAATTCAAATTCAAATTGTGCTGCACTAGACTACACTACAGTTGGCACTAATTCAAACGAGGGAGATTGCTTGACCAAAAACAAAACGAGGGAGATTGAGAAAAAAAAATACTAGGACCTCTGTTCTTAATTGTAAGAGATTTTTATCCAAATTTTTTCCTATTAAAAAAATTAGTTAATATAATTTATTAAATTTGTCACTAATTTATATTATATTTTTAAAATTACCCTTAGTAGTATCTTTCTCTTTCTACGCAATCTCTTTTATTTAATTAATGCATCATTTATTATAGAAAAGAGAGACAAAAGTTTTCATAATAAATAAGAGTAATTTGGATAAAAAATAATTAATACATGATATATTTTCAAAAATTTCTTATAAAAGAGACAAATAAATTTGTCAAAAATCTCTTATAATTAGGGACTGAAGTATTAAGGGTCTGTTTGGATTGACTTATGTAGAGCTCATGAATACAGCTTATAACTGATTCATAAGCTGTTTTGGGTTTATTTTTCATAAACTACCTAGAATAACTTATCAAAATAGCTTATGACTTATATAAAATAAGTTTCACTATATTTTTTTTTAATTATAAAAATAATTTATACAACTTATGTCATATATACTCCCTCCGTTTCAAAACTATAGCTCTTTTAGCCTTTTATTTTTGTTTCAAAACTATTACAATTTTACAATTCCAAAGTATCATTAATTATTTTTTTCCACCCATACCCTTATTTAATAACTACTAGTGGGAGTAGTTGACATTAATAATATAGAGATTTGTAAATAATTTGTCATAAATACTCTTTCATTTAATAAGGGTATTTTAGTCTATCTATAACTATATTTTACTTCTATTAAATATTTATTAATCTGTGTGCATTAACCTTAAAAAGCTATAATTTTAAAACGAAAGGAGTAATAGATAAACTTGTTATCTAAACATAAGCTAATTGTTGGAGCGCATTCGCACATTTCTCACCATGTTGCCAGTTTGCTCACACAGTCACCCCCGCACGAGTGGCTTTGTTTTCACAGTCTTGTTTGTGATCTCTACGGCTCTTTCGCGTCGTTTTCATTTTCAGTCATTGCTTACCGCGCGTACTCGTATTTGCTTGAATAAAAGTTCATAAATTTGATTTTGATCTTTTTGTTAAAAATATTTATAATTTTGGTTCAAAAAGCAAAAAAAAAAACATTTTGTCAAAAATAATTTTAGAATAACATATTTATATTTAAGGATTTAATCCTAAAAGTAAATTTGTAGTAAAATTTAATATTAAATTGTTACTCTAATGCAAAAATTATTTTTGTTGCATTTTTAGTTTAACACATTTTAAGAATAAAAATAAGATTAATTTAGATACCTATACACAAAACAAATCATACTGTCATGTTTTTTTTTTTTATGAAAGACACACTGTCATGCTTTAAATTTATCTTTAAGGCTCTTCAACAGTTTTTTTTTGGACTGAAACACACTTAGTAAATCAATTTATTATATAATAAATTAATATTTTGAAGGACACATATGAATTTGAATGGGGCACGAGTTTATCTTCAAATAAGATTTATAGGTTTGAGTCTTTGTGTAGGTCAATATATTTAAATATTTATTTAAGAAGATAAATAAATATATGAATTTAATACATTATAAAAAATCTAATATAATAATAATCTATACTATAAAAAATCATTTGTGTGTTATTTGAATAGGTTGGTATGTTAGACTAACACTCTATTTGGTAACTCTCATCCATTAGCGAAAAATAGATTTGACAAGCGGATAATAAAATAAAAAATAGAGATGTTTGATAACAATAACTTATAGCATTTTTTCAATAGCTTATACAGAGATGGATGCAAGGGGGCAAGGGTGGTCCCCGGCCCCTCCCTCATCCTTAATAATTTTTTTAAATATTATATGTGTTATAGCTTATAATAATATAAAATCAAAATAAAATTTGGAATGTTGAAGTAAAGTCCACTAGTGTGATGAGGGGAAAAAATAAATTAAGGTGCAATCACTAGGCCATCTTTAAGTCTTATTATAATCAGCAGATTTAATTTACATTTAGTTTAATATTATACATCCAATTTAAAACTTTCTAAAAAATCTAAATTGTCACCAAATTTATTGCAATTATATATTTACATTGAGTTAATTAAAAACATAATAGAACATAAAGGATAAAAATCTGCAACAATAACAAATACTCTATTTATTCTTCAAAATTATAAACACTCTATCTAAAACCTATTCACAATCAAAAGAAAAATCTCACTAAATCTTTGGTTAAAAATATCTCATCGAATCTAACGTATATATTGTAATATCATATTGATAATATAAAAAGTACAAAGTGTGTTTGTATAACAAAGACTCTATCTAAAATTTATTAAAAAATTAAATTTTAAATAAGAAAAAAATATCATTAACTCTCACATAAGTATTGTAATATTTATTGGCCCCCGCTTTGATGTATTTCTGGATTCGTCCTTGAGCTTATAGCATTTTTTCAGATGCTACTTCAAGTTACGTTTAAGCTTATAGCTTATAACATATTATTTCTCTCTCATTTTACCCTCATTATTTTTATTAAATCCCTTCACTAGTGCAAAATAGGGAAAATAATTTACTTTTTAAATCGGTTATTCTTGGATCCGATTTAAATAATAGACGCGGTGGCAATTTTGTAAATAATGCAAACTTTTTTAAATCGGTTGTGTATATATCCGATTTAAAAACTAGACACAGTGATAATTTTGTAAATAACGGTAGATTTTTTAAATCGGTTATTTGAAAAACCGATTTAAAATATATTTTTTGTTTTTGTCAACAACTTTTTAAATCGGTTATTTGATTAACCGATTTAAAAAATGGACATTTGAAATTTGAAACCCGTTTCACTCCCTCTCACTTTGCCACTGCGCGCTATTTGCTTTGTCTCCCTCATTCCCAAAACCTACTCACTTTGTCACTCTCGCTCTCGCTCTCACTCTCAGCTCTTCTCCGCCGGACAGCACTCTCTCTTCGTCACTCTCAGCATCAAGCAAAAACGCAGAGAGTTGTGCATTTCGCTCTTAGTCTGTTTTCTGTTCTCTCTCCTTGCTTCCCGCCGCCTCTCTTCCTACTCCTTCTATCCACAAACCCTTCGCACTGCTTAACGGAACAGAGAATCGTCGAGGAATCTCTGCACTCTCGTTTTATTGACTTTGGGTTGTTGTGAAAATGCTACGTAGGAACATCCGTTTCAGGAGAGAGTATTTGTACAGAAAGAGCTTAGAAGGCAAAGAGCGCTTGCTCTATGAGAAGAAGCGCAAGATCAGGGAAGCTCTTCAAGGTCCCTCCTCTTCCCGCTTCCTTCATCTAACTTCATCATTGTTCCTATTATTTCTCATTTTTTTATAACTAGTTTTATTTTTATTTTTTTGCAGAAGGGAAGCCCATACCTACTGAGCTCAGAAACGAGGAGGCTGCACTTCGTCGCGAAATCAATCTCGGAGATGAAAACACACCTGGTATTGTCCCTCATGTTTTTTACTTTCCAAATTTTTAGTGAATTTTGTAATTACTGTTTGGTTGCTGCCTGAAGGAATGAACTAACTACGATGAACTTGAGTATGATTGTTTATGCTCTTTTAAATATGGGGTTTGATGTGATTTGTGAACTTGTGGGTTTTATCCACTTTGTGATCTACTGAATTCAGTTCCAAGGACACAAATTGATGATGAGTATGCACATGCTGCCGAGAAGGATCCTAAAATTTTGTTGACCACGTCTAGTGATCCAAGTGCTCCTCTCCAACAATTTGTAAAGGTTTGCTTGTTTTCCTTGTATTTCTATTTGTTTCAAAATATTTTAAGCTATTTGCTTGTTTGGTGCTATACTAACAACTTATTGTATTTCATGATCCTCTTGTATTTCATGATCCTCAATTCTTTGTGTAGGAGTTGAGTATTGTCTTTCCCAATGCTCAAAGAATGAATCGTGACAGTCATTAAATTAAATGACTGTCAATTTGATGCTCCAACAAGTTTTAATTAGGCTATTTAGAATTTTCTGGTGTGATTTGCTTCTGATTTCATTGTAGGCTTGGAGGTTAGCTCACTGTGTTCAGATCTGGGTTTGAGTCCTTTCCAAATAGAATGCAGATGAAAAAGTGACTTTGGATAAAACATCTAAAAAGAAATAGGGGGCTGCAGTTCGAGAGACAGAGAGGGGTAGAGACAAATGCTTGGAGCAGGTTGTTGAACTAGGAAAGGTGAACCTCCTGTTCCTTTATTTTCATCCAATTTTTTTCTGGTATAATTTTGCCACCTGATGCTTCTCAAATGTTGCTTTCATCCACTTTGACAATCTCACTTATTTGATTACGTTGCCTTTCAATATTTGAATCCAAACAAACAATCTCCTTGATTTGCTTTTTTGTTAAGCCACGTGTTTCAATTGAGGGAAAAAACTGAGTTTCAATTGCTTTCACTTGGTGGAGAAGGACTTTTAAATCGGTTGTTCCCACAACTGATTTAAAAAATAGATTTTTTAAATCGGTTGTTACCAATAACCGATTTAAAAAGTCTACTTTTTAAATCGGTTATTGGTAACAACCGATTTAAAAAGTCATTTTTTGAGCGTTAAAAAAATACTTTTTACGACGGTAAAATTTCGTGGTAAAAAATAGATTTTTTTAAATCGGTTTTACAACCGATTTAAAAAGTACCATACTTTTTAAATCGATTGTATCTAAATCGGTCGTAAACCGATTTAAAAAGTGTTTTTTACCCGATTTAAAAAGCCTTTTTTGTACTAGTGCTTCTCTGTCCTATATTAAATAAAATACAAAATTATTATAAGGATAATAAATAAACAAGTAAATAAATAAATTATTTTAAAGAGAATAAAAAAGCAAGTAAACAAATAAATGATATTATTAAAATATAATTCTTATTATCATATTCAATGTTTAATAATGATTAAATAAATTTAAGCATAAATTAAAAATATCATTTTATATCATTTTACATTTATTAGTTAGTTTAACAGCTAATTTTACGAAACACTTCAAATTTAAGCCAATGTCTAATACACTATCCGCTATTTTTTTTGCCAAACATAGCCTTAAAAAGCTGTTTAAAATGAGCTAAAACTGATGAGGATCAAGGAGCATTGGACAAAGGCAAAGAGCAAGAAGAGGATTTGAAGAAGTTTGATGGGCCAATGACAAGGGTCAAGGCAAAGAAGCTTCAAGAAGCTATTCAAAAAGATTTAAATCAAGCTTTGCTAATTAGGCCCAATGAAGACTTGAAGATGATAAATTTGATACAAATTTGTGAAGCATGTAATTAGGCTTGAAATAATTGTAATTAGGATTTTTTAACCGTAATTAGGTGTTTTGGATCATGTTTGGGCTTTGGGCCTTGAACTTTGTTTATTTTACATTAGGACGTGTGTAAGAAGCTTTAGGTATGAGTTTTTGGGTCTTGCCTTAGACCATATACCCTAGGGTTTTAGAGACTATTTGGTCTTCTTTTGTAAGACTCATTTGACAACTTTGAGAAATTTTAGAATTTGACTCAATCTTGAGTGAGAGTAGAGCAAAGGCTCCTCTAGAATTCTTGTGTGGAACCAAACTTGATCTTATCAAAGGCTCATTCCTTTGTGGCGATCTTCATCAAGACTTATCAATCAATTTTTTTTGGGGTTTGATTGTGGCGTCTCTTTCATCCCTTCCTCTTCCATCTTTTTTATTTTATTCTTCTCTTTTGGTAAGAGTTCTTGTTCTTGAATTATTTTGTATATAAATTCAATCAAAAGTAGATCCTTATTTCTTATCAAAAACCTAACCTTTTTAGTTAATTTTATAAAAGTTTTGGCCTGTTTTATTTTATAAAAATGTTTGGCCTAACATAGGTCTAATGTGAGCTAGCCCCCGTCGACCAACCTGACCAACTCTCACCCAAGTGTCCTCACCCGTTTTTAACTTTCTCTCATTTTATCTCTTTTTTATTATCATATTATCTATCTATCACGTCTATCATTTATTCTCTCTTGTGTTCCTACCTCCCACAAAGTGTATAATAGTATATGTGATGTCTGATAAATAAAACTATTATAAGAATCTAGCTAGAGTTTGAAAATTAAGTGAGACGGGTAAATCGAAGGTTTGTAAAAGACATAAACTTTTCTCCAGACAATAATAATGAAAGATGAAAGAAACAAAAAGGAAAAAGGACAACGAATTGGTAAATCTTTGCATGCTTTCAGCCTCCCATAATAAGATCGAACAGGGGAGGAAAGAAAAAAACAAAAGGAAACAAAGTTCTTTAATGCCCTGCTATTTCCATATTTAGATGGAGTGGGTTTAGCGGTTTAGCCATAAGTATTATTCAAACAACGGTTCAGATGTTGCAGATGGAGTTTAAAAAAACACACTCACACACAAAGACTGATGATATTAATCAATAATATGGATTTAAAGCATAAATTTATATTAGATTTTGTGAAGAGGAGCATGGTTTTCCAAGTGTAAAGCCAATTTCTTTGCTACTTTCCGCTGTTTTTCTTTTGTGCCTAAAAGACAGAAGGGAAGCTTATAAAAGCAGCCTATTGGGCTCACACTTTCATTAGGTCCGGTTCCATTGAAACACCTGCTTTAGCTAGTGATTTCACTATGCCAGAAGATGCATGCTCCTTTTAAGCAAATGTGAAAAAACCTTTTCCCTCATCTTTTAGCAAACCCGCACATGCAAGTTTCATTTCCCTTTTCCCCCCTTTTTAACTTGAGAGAGAAATAATCAGACAGGGTAGCTCCAATATGTCTGACTCACACCTGACTTTCTGTTTTCTATCTTCCATTCTTGCTCTCACTACTTTGATCTTCTTCATTTTCTTCAAAAGAAAGAAAACAAGCCTTAATCTCCCCCCTGGCAAAATGGGGTGGCCCCTTCTGGGTGAAACCATTGGGTATTTGAAGCCTTACTCTGCTACCTCAATGGGACAATTCATGGAGAAACACATAGCAAGGTAAAATTACAACCCCACGTTCTGTTTCATGAAAAAAGTGGTAAAAATAAGACTCTACTGAAAACTGGTGTATATATATATAAATATGCAGGTATGGTACAATTTACAAGTCAAAGTTGTTTGGGGAGCCAGCTATAGTGTCAGCAGATGCAGAACTGAATAGGTTCATATTGCAGAACGAAGGGAAGTTGTTCGAGTGCAGCTATCCTAGGAGCATTGGGGGAATACTTGGGAAATGGTCTATGTTGGTCTTAGTAGGGGACATGCATAGGGACATGAGGAACATATCACTCAACTTCCTTAGCTATGCTAGGCTCCGAACACATCTATTGAAAGAGGTGGAGAACCATACCCTTCTAGTTCTTAGCACGTGGAAAGAAAATTGTACATTCTCAGCTCAAGATGAAGCAAAGAAGGTAATAACATAACTTGTTTTCTTGCCCAATCTCATTACTCTAGTTAAAAAATACATAGAGAAACTAAAAGCTGCTTCGTTTGTTTAAATTGCAGTTCACCTTCAATTTGATGGCGAAACATATCATGAGCTTGGATCCAGGGAAACTCGAGACAGAACAACTGAAGAAAGAGTATGTCTCTTTCATGAAGGGTGTCGTATCTGCGCCTTTGAATTTGCCCGGAACTGCATACAGAAAAGCATTGAAGGTACTAATAATCAATTAATATTAAATAATATATAGAACCCCATAATTTTTTTTTCTAATTAATTATTAATGGTACTCACCGAACTTTTAATATTGTTACAGTCTAGGTCCACCATACTGAAGTTCATAGAGGGGAAAATGGAAGGGAGGATCAAGAGAAACCAAGAGGGAAACAAAAGCTTGGAGGAGAATGATCTTCTAAACTGGGTTCTGATGCATTCCAATCTTTCCACTGAGCAAATTCTTGACTTGATTCTGAGCTTGCTCTTTGCGGGCCATGAAACTTCATCCGTAGCTATAGCTTTAGCTATTTACTTCTTGCCGCGTTGTCCTCGAGCCATACAGCAATTAAGGGTAAGCTAGTACCACAATGCTACGTGGAAATATTTTCTGTTTCTGAGGAATATATATGTTTACTGTTCAACTTCAATTCAAACACATTTAAATTATTTTTTTTTGCAAAACTTCACTGCTACTAATTTTTGTTTTTTTGTATTTTTTTTTGGTTGGAAAATAATAGGAAGAGCACAGAGAAATAGTCAGATCCAAGAAGAAAGCAGGGGAGGTCGAATTAACTTGGGATGATTATAAAAGAATGGAGTTTACTCATTGTGTAAGTCACATAATTAGAATTATATTATTGATAAATAAATAAATTGGGATTTGTCTTTCTGTACTTTTGTGTCTCTCTTTTTTCTATAGAAGGAGTAGTAATTATTTTACATTTTATATTTAAAGTTAGCATTAAAAAAATATTATATGGGATGAGACCCGTTAACGTGTTTACAAATTACAAAAAGGTCTGTTTTGGTAATTAAATGCTCTTTCCTTTTGTCGTTTCTTTGTGGAAAGGTTGTGAACGAAACACTTCGGTTGGGAAACGTTGTGAGGTTCCTTCACAGGAAGGCTCTCAAAGATGTTCGGTACAAAGGCAAGTATAGGACAGAGGATAGTCTCACACTATCACTATTTGTTTATAATAATAATATTTTTTGGTTGAAAAATAAAAATACAACAATTTAATTTATTTCTTTTGTGTTTGAAATTAAGGTTATGATATTCCATGTGGATGGAAAGTCCTTCCGGTGATTTCAGCGGTGCATCTGGATCCTTCACTTTTTGACCAACCTCAACACTTCAATCCATGGAGATGGCAGGTCAGTTATACTTATAAGTTGTTATAACCATGGACTGCAATGCACGCCTTGTATGATAATTATTATCCATCCCTTTCACTTTTTTTTTTCTCTTTTCTAAAGCCAAGATTTAAAGAATGTGTTAGACAAAAAGGAAAAAAAGATCACTAATAATAAGCACTTATAAGCAGAGGTCCCCATCCCCAAACAATTCAATTGGACTGGTGCTTGCTGTGGATTCCCACATTCAATCACTGCCTCACTGGTCTCCATTCTTGGAGGTGTGGGCCAAGAGTGAACAAAATTTAGTTGAGTTGGGGGTTGAGATTTTGCCAAAAGTGCCAAAGGGTATAATTAAGTTGCTTATAGTCATAGACTCATAGTCTTGGCTAACACAGTACGGATAATTCAAAGCGCTAGTTCTATCTGTGTTGTGTTGGGTATTTCACATCTCACTTTAGATATTTATGGCTGTGTTTCTAATTTTGATTTGTTTTTAATATTGTAATTGAAATTTTCTAAACTCAAGCTTTTATATTAATTTTATATGATATATTTTAACTGTATTATGAATAAATTATAATCTTAAAAATTAACATATTCTATATGTCGAATACGTTAACCAATAGTCCTATGTTCAAATTCAGAACCCAGAGAGTACAACGATTTTAAATTTCGTGTGACAGAATTTTACCACATGACAGATCCTGTACTTGAAGGGATTAATTTTCGGACGCCGGGGAATACCCTGAATTAGACAAGGGAAACAAAAAACTTATATAAAAGTTTTAGCTCCTTTAGCTTTGGTGACCTTCTTTTGTAGTACGTTCGGCGCTTCAGAATCAGACCCCCACATGAGGAAGACACGCCGTACAGTTTTGACAAAGCTGAAAAGCATGCTCCGTTGATCATTGTTGTTGACTTAGACGTAGCTACTAGCTAGAGATAGTCCAGACGGAGTCAAATTCTCTAAAATATAGCTAGCACATTATACGAAAACAATTTATTGATTGACTATTTCATAAAAAGTGAGTACTTCTCCAATGGAACATGAATATGCATGCGAGATAGTATTAATTTCCATGAAGTTTAATTTCAACTCGTATTGAGAAATGATACTATTTTCTTATATTTTATTAAAAAGCTTAAAAATTGTTATATAATTGTTATTATAGTAAATTTTAACAGCAAAGATATATAATAATTCATAATTAAATAATAAGCTTCTCATGATGAATTAAACTTAAAATAGATGTTTACAAAAAGAGCCTAAAAAAAATCATGAAGTGTGTCTAAGTTAAAAATGGCTAAATTTTATGTTGAGGAACACAAGGGTTTTGATGCGGGAACAATTATTAATGTTAGTCCTACAGGTGTAAGAAAGGGGCGTGAGGTCCTGGTAATGGCGTTGGGCATGGGTAGCTATTAGTCACCACCATTACCCACTACCAAGGATATACCAGTAGCTACGGCCTACCAGATGAAGTGTCGTAATCGGCGGAGAAGGGATATTCATATTGTGAAGAGAGGGCCCCACTTGATGCGATGATGATCATGCATCATGGCCCCTTTCTGTGCACGTGTGGGCAGGGCCCTGTGGACTGTGGTTCCAGTTCAATAAATGCCCGTGTGTTAGTGGGGCTCTCACATGCACGTGCATGTGTGCTTTTGCCTTTCTCCTTTTATACGCCTGCCTGCTCCTCTTCTTAGTATAGTAACCCGGGTTTATTCAATAAAATAATAATTTTTTAAAAAAGAAATGAATAAAAACTTTAAAATAAGTGTTGTTTTAGGTTTATTTATATAAATTAAAAAATATAATAAATAAATAAGTGAACATAATAAATTTATTAAATTAACCTTACAATAAATAATAGAGTGAGATTTATTTTTTATTATCCAAAAACTGAGGTACTACAATTATTAGGGATAAAATTAGAATATATTAATTAATACTTCATTAAAAACATAAAATGACACTTATTTTAAAATAAATACGTTTTTCTAAAGCAATACTTATTTTGGGACTCACGAAATATATGACAATTAATGCGCAAGGACATGGAAGTGGAGTGAAGCATTTCAAGCAAATTTTATTCATAAATTTACTGCTTTAATTTCACAGTATTACTATTGACCGTGTGAATTCTTAGGGAAAGACAAAAAAATATTTAAATAGGCAAGTGAAAAAGTAGAACATAAAGATTTGACTCACAAGGAATTCATTTTAAAAGTAAAAGAATAAACTATAATTGTTGATAAAAAATATTTATAATTTCATAATTTATTATACAAATATATTAATTTTATTATGGTCTTAATTAATTATTATAATTCATTATTTTAGGATTTTAATTTGCAGTTTTATCAAATTTACAATTTTTTTCATTCGGTTGATTTTGGAGAAATTATCCACTTGACCAATTAGAACAAAAGATGCATGTTTGGTTTACATGGGGTTTTTTTTTTGGTCAAGTGGTTTACATGGGTTTAACTTCTTCTTTTTGGTCAATGGGTTTAATTTTGTTTAAAGCCTCTTAGTTAGAGCCGAGAGATTCTATTGTAATTCAAGTCCATCCCATGCCAATTACCTGTTTACGGCCCAATATAAGGAAAATATCATCGGGCCTTGAGCCCACTTTTTGCTGTCAAGATTTTAATGTCAAAGCCCAGCTGAAGCCCATAGGTTTCCACTTCTCTACTCGGAGTTTTTCTATCTACAGCTACATACTTTTCTATCTATATATACCTCAGCATGTATATTTTTTATTTTGCAAACATACATGATCTTGAACTAATAGTTCCGCACGTTATATTTCAATGCGGAACTAATAGTTACGCAAGCATGTGTAACGAATAAAAAAAGCTCGCGGAACTATTAGTTCCACATTGAATTACAACGCGCGAAACTATTAGTTCCACATCATGTATGTTTTAAAAAAAATGTCTGTGAAACTATTAGTTCCGCATTGAAGTACAATGTGCGGAACTATTAATTCCGCATCATGTATGTTTTTTAAAAAAATATACATGTGGAACTATTTGTTCCATGTCAGGTATGTGTGGATAAAAAAGTATGTATGTGTAGATAGAAAATACTCTCAACCCGGTGACCAGTGACCACTGAACTAAAACCTTGAAGACAAAAAAACAAGCCTAAAACCCTTTTAATTAGGGAGATCAAATCCTCCACATAAACAACACAAACTTGCCATATTAATATTAATGCATATCAACCCTTCTAAACACCAGCCAACAAAATAATAATTGACAAAATAATCTTTGATGAAAAATCTAAATTTTCTTGAATCAAAGAAAAAATTATTGATACTTTATAAATTGCTATTCTTCTTTTTCATTCCATAGTTTTCTGTTTTCAATAAGAGCGATGTTACGCGGACCACCAACCACCCGCGCAACACCTGAGGCCAGTGAAGAAAATGGGCATTGCGGGTGTGTGGTGGGTGTTGTACGGGGGTTCGTGTAATATTTTGGTTTCGGTAATTACCATATCCATATATGGATTCTACTTCCTGTTGTGAAACTTGGTTTATATTATTAAGGCATCCATTAGAAAGAGGACTTCAATAAATTATCAATTAAATTATCATTCCTTGTGCATATTTTTTGCATTGATATTGATACTGGCCAGGTGGTTGGTGCAGGAGAATAGTAAAAGTGGAAATTGCCCAAACCCGAGCAATAACTTCATGCCGTTCGGGGGCGGACCAAGGCTGTGTGCGGGATCAGAGTTAGCCAAACTTGAAATGGCTGTTTTCATTCACCATCTCATCCTCAATTACCACTGGGAGCTGGTCGATGTTGATGAACCTGTTGCATACCCTTTTGTCGATTTTCCCAAAGGTCTATCCATTAAAGTCCAAAGCCACTCCTCCTTAATATGACCCAAATCAACCCCAACCCCTCTCTCCCGGTACCCTAGCTATATATATTATATATAAGAGACCTCGTCAATTTTGGGCTCGACATATCAAGGAAACGCCAACATTGAAAGCTGAATCATTTTATTTGAAGAGTATTTTACGTCCGTTTGATCTTCAAAAGGCATAGCATTAAAATTAGTTGAATCGACGCTCTTTTGAGTGCTCTCTCGCCACCAACTTATTAGTACAAAAACATGCATTAGGAACTTGAGTTTCCCCATTTTCATTCCCGTACTCCTCCCTAAGCTGTACATTTTATGTATAAGGCCATGACCAGGACTAGTGACTATCTAGTGATCATCGTGTTATATCGAATATGATATGTATTTTCCCATCCTCGCTCACCGTAATTCACGTACCTCTTGTATTATATTATATATTATATATGTACAAATATTATATATGTACAAATAATAACCTTCTAGACTAGTTCATAATCTGTGAAGTTTTATTCCTTAATTTCCCTCTGTGCCCGTCAAGCGAAGCTGATTTTGTCATTAGCTAGCATAGGTAGATCAGTAAAATAAGAAGGGGTAGGATAGATTCAATAGTGGTTAAGAACTGATGTTGAATTGAGTAGTTTCAGTACACTTGAATCGCTGCAAATGTTGAACCTAAAGTAACTTTTCTTTCATAACCATTAACCAAAGTAAGCGTAACAAATCTCAAAATGGAACCGCTATCCAAGTTGATTTATTCTTTTAAGAAAATATTACAATTCATCTAATAAAGCTTTATGCATATTTTGTTTAGTTCAGATTTATAACCAGAATTCAAAAGATTAGAAAAGAATGAAGGAGATGCAATAATATGATGATTCTAAATACTTCATTTTACAATTCAAAGATTAGAATTCAAAATTATTTTTTTAATCTTTTCTTTCATCTCTCTCCTCGTTAAAATTAAATTATTTTTCAAAAGTTACTCTAAATAATTTTTTTTATTTTAATCAGATTTCATATTATTTTTAGATTTTGATTATTTTTAAAAATTGAAACAAACAGATAGATTAAAAGTAATTATTTCTTTAAAAAATAATTTTTAATAAAATCAAACTGATTCTAAATTCGGTCCATGTAGGAGAACTTGCGTAGAGAAAAGTGGCAAGGCCCGAGTGCGCAGAAATTAAGCGAGGCTATGCGGTGCAGATTGAGGCCACGACGGATACGATATAGATAGTCCACGTTGCCACCAAACGCACCGCAGCTGCCAGAATTAACTCTGACGTGGCCTATATTTCCACCCGGAGCGCACAGTTGCGTGGCATTTCTTGCATTTATTCCGACCATTCAGTTTGCTTGCTACGTCAAAAGTACAGAGGCGAAGACAGACACACACACACACACACACGAGAAAAGGAGGTAGTGAAAAATCAAATTAAACAGGCACAAGCAGAGAGCACTGAAAAATTTGTAATAAATTAATACAAAAAGAAAAAAAAACACAGAGAGAAAGAGTAGAAAAGATATAGTGGTGGCGAGACAGGCACACGAACAAGGGACTGATCAGCAACCGAAACAGAGTGAGTTCAGAGAGAGAAAGAGAGTACTGTGTGCGCGCTTCGGAAATGTGGCGTTGCGTGGCTCGTGTTGCTACTCGCGTACAAGCTTCCGAGAGATCCAATCCTAATCGTCAACCACTTAGATCTCACATTTCAAGATTTTTCTCCGTGCGCACAAATCAAACCATCTTTTCCTCTCTTTAGATTATTGTTTATTGTTGTTGATTTCCGATTCGTATATTATAGAGATGATTTTCACTTTATGCACTATTTTTTGATTTTTCAACGTTAGCTCGATTTTGAGGTTGACATAGGGTTGTGTGGTTTTACTGAAACGGCGTCGTTTTGATTGTTTTTGAGCAGAGTGGTGGGAACTCGTCGTACAATGTGGTGGATCACAAGTACGATGCGGTTGTTGTGGGTGCTGGTGGCGCAGGGTTGAGAGCCGCTATTGGACTTTCGGAACATGGCTTCAACACTGCTTGCATTACCAAGCTCTTCCCAACTCGTTCGCACACTGTTGCAGCTCAGGTATGAGATTTCGTCCCGAGCTTATACCAAAAGTCCTTTTCGCTATAATGAGTTTCTGTGTTTTCACATGCATATGCTAGTTGTTATTTATTTGTCGTGATTTAGGATTTTCCTCTTCATCGGTCATTTTTGTTCTTGTGTATTTTGGGTTGCTTATACCGTGACATAACCAGTCTGTATGCGGCCAAGTTATTCAGCAAATGTTTAAATAGGAGTTAATAGTGAAATCAGTTCCTGGAATATACAAAAGTCCTTCATATTAGGGGGTTATATTAGTCCCTACACAACAAAATTACGCCCAATGTCATTGAATGTATGTAACTCCGTGATCAATGTAGGCCTTTGATGTGTATTCAGTTGGTTAAATTAATTCTCTTGATTCCTGACATGGAGAGTAATTTGATTGACGAAGTAAACATTTATGGACATGGGACATAGTCACATCATCACTTCCATTTTTCTGGAATTAAAAAGACTGATGTCAGGACTAATTTGACTATTTATTCTTTGAATAAATATATTTATATGGACAACCAAATGAGGGTTGTTGGTGATGTTTTCAACTTGATGAATATAGCAGTAGTAACTTCTTTCAGTTTATTGTTACCTCTGGGATGATCATATTCAGAGAAATGTTTAGGCATGTTATAAATCTGATATCATCCTTTTGTTATAATAGGTTTGGTGATGAAATTTATCCCATTATTGTTGCCTTAAGTTCACTCTTAACACCGTTACTCCATCTTTGTTTGACACATTGAACTGTTTTTTTTTGGGATGGAAGGCACTTTAAACTCGGCTTGTAGGATGTTATTTTGAAACAATGAACGATAATTGATCAGCTTTTTATCCCTTATCCTTGTATTTGTATCCATCTGTATAATAAGTTCATGAAATAAAAAGTACTGGATGATGCTCCAAAGTGCACCAAGTTGTCATTCATAACACTCCAAAGTTTTCTTCTGAAACCTGAATGTACTGGCTATGCTCATGCATGAGAATAAAATTGTCTATAGGGTGGTATAAATGCTGCATTGGGAAATATGACTGAAGATGACTGGAGGTGGCACATGTATGACACTGTCAAGGGAAGTGATTGGCTAGGTACAGATTTGCTCAATCTCAGAAATTATACTTCTCTCATGTCCTACAAAATTTTGACATGATTATAAGTTGAGTAGTTTGCCATTATGAATATCATGGAAGCTATTTAGCATTTGCTTTTTCTTGTGTGGATGTGAAATTGCAAGCTGTGTTCTACAGGAGACCAAGATGCCATCCAATATATGTGTCGGGAGGCACCAAAAGCAGTCATTGAGCTTGAGAATTATGGATTGCCATTTTCACGAACTGAAGAAGGAAGAATATACCAGCGTGCATTTGGTGGTCAGAGCTTGAACTTTGGAAAAGGTAAATGCAGATTTTGGAGTGGGATGTTAGCTTTTATCCTCCAAGAGTACTGATTTTGGCTTCCTTATGTTGCTATTCTGTAGGTGGCCAGGCATATCGTTGCGCATGTGCCGCCGATCGAACCGGGCATGCCTTACTGCACACTCTATATGGCCAGGCTATGAGGCATAATACCCAGTTTTTTGTAGAATATTTTGCATTAGATCTATTAATGAACAGTGATGGTAAGCTGCAGCACGAAATGTTTGCTTTTTCTTAGAACAATTTGCAACCAATTAATTGATTAATGGTTCAGCATTCATAGGGAAGGATTTAATGAGCACACGATGACTAGAAAATTTCCTGCACAATGCTACATGAAAAACATGTCCTTGAATTAGATTTTAATACATCCTCATTGTATTTTTTAGCCCCAGTTTTTTCTTCTGTGGCTCGAATCCTCATGTATTAGTTCATAATCCACCAAATTTTATCATATATTATAGATAGTAATGGTTCAAGATTGATAACTAATAATACTAGCATCATCAGAGAAAAAAGATCAAAATTTTGCTTAAGATACAGCCAAAAGGATGATATTGTTTGTGTTGTGGAGTTGATGGTAAAGTTCATTATTTTTACATATTGGAAATGCAGGTAGTTGCCAAGGAGTAATTGCCTTGAATATGGAGGATGGAACATTACATCGTTTCCAAGCTGCTTCAACAATTTTGGCCACTGGGGTACAAGATTTTCTTTTGCTTGTTTGACATCAAATTTTTTTATTGTACTTCACTTATTATGGATATATGAGTATCAATCTTCTCTATTATGTCAGGGTTATGGTAGAGCATACTTTTCTGCAACCTCAGCACATACATGCACTGGAGATGGCAATGCCATGGTTGCTCGTGCTGGAATCCCTCTTGAGGTTTCTTTTCTACCTTGCAAATTTCAATATTTAGCTGATATCCTATGTAGCGAGTCTTTGATCCCTCACTTCTCTCGTCACAAATTCTGTAGGATTTAGAGTTTGTGCAATTTCACCCAACAGGTATATATGGAGCTGGTTGCCTTATCACAGAAGGTTGGTATTTTTAAGTCTGCATATGGGCTTTCCTTGAGTTGCATCCTGTCATGTACTTTGTCCAACCAAGCTGCGATATTGTTTCTCATTTTCTTTCTTGAACCTTGTAGGGTCTCGTGGTGAAGGTGGAATTCTTAGGAATAGCGAGGGTGAGAGGTTTATGGAACGATATGCTCCTACCGCAAAGGATCTTGCATCAAGAGATGTAGTTTCAAGATCAATGACTATGGAGATTCGGGAAGGTCGTGGTGTAGGTATGCGGGCTTTAAAATGATATGTTCATGTTCTGATAAAAATATTTATATCATACATAATTGTTGCAATATTGCTGAAGCGGAAACCAGTATTTGAGCAGACTGAGTTGTATGTCATGTTTGCTTTTTCTAAAAATACACATTTTTTTGAAGCCTGACCTTTCTGTTCGTGTTGGAATTTGGAAAATATTTGATCTTCCAGTCAAGTTGGACATTTTGTTAGTATTGAAAATGGAATTATTTGCAGGACCAATGAAAGATCACATCTATCTCCACTTGAATCACTTACCGCCAGATGTTCTCAAGGAAAGACTACCCGGTATATCTGAAACTGCTGCTATTTTTGCCGGTGTAGATGTTACAAAGGAACCCATTCCTGTTTTACCAACAGTGCATTATAACATGGGAGGTATCCCCACGAATCATCATGGAGAGGTATGGTGTTAAAACAAGCTGTTAAAACTTTGAAGTAAGACTTCCAATTAAAAAAGGAAAAATAAAAGTTTTGGGATGAAAAATATAAGAAATAGAGATTAAAAAAAAACTAAAATGTAGCATAATTAGTCAAATTGTCCTGCCTAGATGTAATTTCTTGTAGAGCAACTGTATACTGTTATTATAAATTAGTTCTCTCTGCTTACTTGACACGTGATATTTGACAAAGAGTATATACCACAAAGCTGATAATTATTTTGGTTTGTTTTGATAACCACAACATTCATATTGGCCTTTTATTGTTTACCCTTGAGAAGATTGGGCTAGACTAGATTGGATTATTTTATATTATTAAAATAATTTCTTTATTATTGTATGAACAGAAAACCATTATGATTTTAAATTCAGGTATTATTACTAAATATCTTACAGTTTAATTAGATGTTTTCCAAACATCATAGGAACAACTGAAAAATAGATGCAAAGTTCTCTTTGGCATCTTTTTGTGTTGAAAAATGCTATTTGTGGTAAAGACTAAAGAAGTTATTTGAAAACCTGTGGTGATCAAAGTTATATTGGTACCTACGGATTTATCTATTGATGGGTTTCCCTAGATGCCATTCTAATATTTTTGTGAACCATATTGTACCAGTAGGCTGTAGCATTACTTAATTTCCATTACTATGAAATATCCATTTCACATATAGTATTTATATATCTCTGGCACAAATGTGTTATTTTATCATGAACGTTTTTAATCTTTGTAGTGAATAATTGTTGCCTTGTATTCAAATCCAAATGTAATTTCTCAAATTGCTTCCCTTATAATTCAATTAGAAATTATATACATTAAAAACTAGCATTGGGTGCTCTCTATACACTAGTGCCTTTGTCACTTTGCAAATAGCAAGATCATTTTTCATTGCTAATTTCTGCTCTGGCTTAGTTGACTACTTGTTTGGATTTATTTAGTCAGAGTCTTATACTATCACATATGTGCAACAAGGACAAAAGTTGCAATCCTGTTCTTTGAAATTGTTGTATTTCATTTCATTTTTTTCTTTGAACAAAAAATGAAAAATAAAAACTTTAGTCTAATATACAGTTTTCCTATTAAGGTGGTTACCATTAAAGGTGACAATCCAGATGCAGTAGTTCCTGGATTAATGGCTGCTGGGGAAACAGCCTGTGCGTCAGTCCATGGTGCTAATAGGCTCGGTGCAAATTCACTTTTGGACATTGTTGTTTTTGGTAGAGCTTGCGCAAACAGAGTTGCAGAAATCCAGAGGCCAGGCAAGATTTACTTCCGCTTATTAAACTAGATTGTGCACTGAAATGAGGTGATAAAAAATGCACACGTTTCCCATTTTGCAGGAGAGAAACAAAAGCCTTTAGAGAAAGATGCTGGTATGAAAACAATTGCTTGGCTCGACAAGTTGAGAAATTCAAATGGGTCATTGCCAACTTCAAAAATTAGGTTGAATATGCAACGAATAATGCAAAACAATGCTGCTGTATTCCGTACACAAGAAACATTAGAAGAAGGTTATCCTTTTTTATCAATAATACTTGATCTTCTTACCCTTTCCTGTCTTTTCCCAAGGTGCATATTTCCCTTTTACTTCTCCGGTAATTATCTTCTCTTTCTGTATTTCGTCTGATGCATGGCAGGTTGTCAATTGATTGATGAAGCATGGAAGAGCTTTCACGATGTCAAGTTGAAGGATCGGAGTTTGATATGGTAAAAAAAATAAAATTTGGCGAATGTTACATGGACTCATAGTATTTCTAGGAATATTCTTGTTCATTTTAAAAGTTTCTTGGCCAATATTCTCAGGAACTCTGACTTGATTGAGACTATTGAGTTGGAAAATCTTTTGATAAATGCCTGCATCACCATGCACTCTGCTGAAGCCAGGAAAGAGAGCAGAGGTGCTCATGCCCGTGAAGATTTCACGGTCTGTATGCTTTATTTTTGTTATCTTCTGTGTAAATTTCACACCATTAATATGAATATTGTTTTTTTTTTTTGATGAGGTTTAATATGAATATTGGCGATTGACTAATTGAATACATTGTCTTAATTCTGCAGAAAAGAGATGATGAGAACTGGATGAAACACACATTGGGGTAAGTCATGCTTCAATTTAATTTGATAGTATAATAGTAGGCATTTGAGTTGAGTTAGTTCCTGTTTAGGCCTTTTGATTTTAAGAGCACCAGAGCTCTTGTCTTTCTTGATGATAAAATATTTTTGTTGGCGAGTTGCATCTGTTAGCTAAGCTTTTGTGCATTGATTTGCAGATATTGGGAAAGTGAGAAGGTCCGGTTAGATTACAGGCCGGTGCACACGAATACTCTGGATGATGAGGTGGAATCATTCCCTCCCAAAGCTCGTGTTTATTAATATACTTGCAAATTATTGTGGATGGCCTACACGGATTGTTTCACAAAAATGTGGAATGAGTAGTGCTAGTGAAAAAGGATTCAATAAAGTGTTGAAGATGCATGGCTTTGATGATAATTGTTTTATTCATCATCAATGTTGAACTGATCTATTCCAGGGCATCCTCATTCTCATGTTATAATATATTTGAAGTTAAGAATAATAGCAATACATGGCAATAAGTCTTAGTTTGAGATCGATTTTTTCTAGTGTACTACGTGCTAAGTTGATTATCTTGCACGCTTGTGGTTTCAGAAGATCTGCTTTGTTCCATTTGTTATCTATCAAACCAAACTAGCAATGGAAACAGCCAAAGTAGTTTTTGTTGGAGAGGTTAAACAAGTAAACTGTCGAAAATAATATTGTTCTAGTTACAGCATCTCCTGCGCACTGCTATCTTGTTAGTTGTTACGACTCTATTCCAAATCTCATACGGTCCTACTTATTATAGCTGTTACGTGCTATGAATGTTGATTAAAGTACGTCTGGAAGATATTAATTTAATATAAGTTTGTGACTTGTAATTAAGGATAAAGATTGAATATCTTTATGTATAAGAAAACCCATTAATAATACTTTTAAAGATATAATAATAAGCGATAGATTTTCCTTCAAAAAACCCTGAATTCATAAGAGGCAAATTTTTTTTTTTTTCCATCTTCATAGGTGACTTTGCGGAAGAAAAGCCATTCTTCACAATAGACACGATGAATATCCCTTCGCGAGCAATAATAATATGTAATTATGGAATGGTTTAAATACATTTTTCGTCTCTATAAAATGACCGAGTTTCATTTTTTGTTCCTGTAATTTTTTTTTTGTTTATGATCTCTGTAAAATAAAAAGTTTTATTTTTAGTCCCTGCAATATTGTTTCAGTCCCTGTAATATTTAGATCATGTTGAATTAGTCCCTGTAATATTTAGATATTTGCCAAATTAGTCCCTGTAAAATAAAATTGATATATTATAATAGGGACTAAAAACAAAATTGTCCACATATTACAAGGATTAATTAGTGAATTGAATATTACAGGGACTAAAACAATATTGCAGGGATTAAAAACAAAACTTTTTGTTTTACATGGATCATAAACAAATTTTTTTTTACAGGGACGAAAAATGAAACTCGATCATTTTGCAGGGACGAAAAATGTATTTAAGCCTTATGGAATTTATACATCAAAGATGTGGGTTTGGTGTAAAAAAAAAAAAACACAGATGTATGATGTATACGATACGAATTTTTTTTTAGATGATATGTATACGATATGAATGAATACATATATAATAGGAACCAGAATGACGTATGATGGTAAGGAGTACTCATTCTCACTTCTTTACGCTGCGATGCAGTACTCCATTCCCATTAGAAGATCACAACGGATCCTAGCTCAAATACATATGCACAAACTTCTTCAATTAATTCATATAAATTCCTTGGCACTGACTTATGTTCAATTAATGCCTTGCTTTTTCCTTCTCCTTCATCTCATTTACCTGCGTCTTGTCATAAGCTTCATGAACATCAATCCCAAAAGAAACAAACTAAATTATCAGCACCGGATCTTATCCCATTTCACTCCCAATAATAAAGACAAGAAAAGCTAATTAAATTGAAAGACGGGGGATGGCATGAAAAGGTGCTAATTATATTTGAAGAGCAAATTACCTGGGTGATTTTCGTGGATGAACTTGTCCATCTCAATTTTTGATTTGGCAACTTCTTCAAATCCTTTTTCATCAGACCTCGTAGCATACTCTTCCTCAAACGATTTAGACATCACATCCCTACACAATGTTATAGTCGTATCTTCTTACATGCATCAATTAAATTCCTTCGAGGCCATAAAGTATAACTAAATAAAAATAAAATAATACCCGAAATATATGATATATTATTTCTGACAAGTACTATTGTTATTTAGTCCAGAAGATGGATTCTAGTAATTCATAACAATTGATAACTTTATCATGTAAGTAAACTCATAATTAATTGATGATATATTCAACATTGTGTCTTTTTAGCATGCATTCATGATAAATGATGAGATTCATTTAGGATTAAATAATATTTTCCCTTAATGATTTTCAAAAGATGTATATGTTTGAACTCACTCCGCAGCTTTCTGACTCGATTTCTGAGTCTTATCCAGAGCATTATCAGGGTGGGTGCAGAATCTTAGTGTAGAAGCTGTTCCCCGACCTAGGTTGGAAGAGAGGGATCTTAGAAACCATGTGTGTGGATAGGTTCCAAAATTTTTGATTGAGTGAAGCATCATTTTTTTTTTTCTGTTTGAAATTAATACTCGAAAGTTGTAGCAAAGATATATATGGTTGAACTTATATACACTACAATAATACATGGGGTGGATTAGTGTTATTCGGTTGGATAAACGTACGGATTGATCAAGTTATGGTTAGCAACAAATCCGGTTCAAACTTTGGAAGAACAACCGAACAAAAAATGGTTGCGTACGTACGCTTGTAGCGGGTTTTGAGCTTAATTCCTGCATCCGATTGTTTCAATACATTTTCTATGCTTGTGGAAACCCAACAAATGGCACGTCCTCAGCAAGTGGCTCAGGTAGCGCGCCATGAATTGGAGAGACCAGTTCATAAAAAAAAAATGAATTGGAGAGACCAACAAATTGTTGTTATTCTTTTCCTCCTAAGCATTTTTTTGACTGATGTAGAATAACTGAAGGAAGATTTGTTTTTTGGGGGTAAGAAAGTTGACTAAACCATGAGGTCTAAGAGCATACATAATGAATGGTTTAGAAGTATTTTAATCTCTATCTTTTTTAATTACATTTTAATCTCAATCTTTAATATCAAAGATGACATACAATGTAATACAAATCAATGAATTATAGAGGAATTAAATTATGAGTCAGGGAGAGAGTAATTGAGAAAAAAATTATCAAGATATGAGATCACACAGAGAAAATTAATACAATTAATGATTTTATGTCAAAATTATCAATAGGATTATCTCAGTTGATAGAGTTTATTCTTTTTAATCTCAATCATTCGAGTTCGAATCCCTTATTCTTATAATAAAATGACAAAATTATCCATAAAAAACTGTCAACTGTACAAAATCTTCTCCGCCAAATATTTGACCACTAATTATTCCGGGAAAAGACTTAAAATGCAAAATTTTCCAAAAAAAATGCTAAAGATAAAAAAGATATGCTTGAAAATTGAAATTCAAACGAAAAACAAAAGTCACAATTAGAAATACCAACGGATATAATAATGTGAACCAAAAGATAACGCAATTAAAATAAAATAAAAAACTTGATGACACGTTAACAACCTACCCACAAGGGCAAGGCAAGGCAGCGTAATATTGATCTGTAGTCTGTACCCAGCGCATAAAGGCATTCCGTTTTGCAAACACCGTCACAATAATATTATTTTATTTATTTTCCAAAAAAAATAAACTCTAATAAAAAAAGGTAACAACCACCGCCTCATCAGCGACAGCGATAGTATAGATAGATAAAGGTAACAACCAAGCCTAATAACGGAACGCGTCACGCAATCTCACCCGCCAAAAAAAAATGATAATCTTAACCGTCCACTCCACTGGACCATATATATCGGAGGTAGGTTTCCCCAATCCTCCCATTCACCCTCTTCAACATGTTCTCTCTCCCTCCAATTAACATCTCGTTCTCGATCCATCTCGCTGTAGCTTTCCGTGGCCGATTCAGCATGGATCGAATTCCGATCTACACGCCGACCGTGGTTTTTCCACTGTATGTTTCCCCTTCGATTTGGTTTTTACTTTTCACAGGCTCCATTAATTCCGCGATTGTTCTGATTTGTTTTCATCCGCGTTTCTTTTTCTAGGTTTTCCAGCGATCTGAAGTCCGGTGCCTCAGATTGTTCCTTCCGAGGCGTTACCTTCGCGTC
This sequence comes from Glycyrrhiza uralensis, assembly GCA_030159175.1. Classification (NCBI taxonomy): domain Eukaryota; kingdom Viridiplantae; phylum Streptophyta; class Magnoliopsida; order Fabales; family Fabaceae; genus Glycyrrhiza; species Glycyrrhiza uralensis. The sequence continues at coordinate 45,979,002 of BRZY01000001.1, read as the reverse complement.
CGTTTTGCTTTAGGAGTCTCTTCGTGTTCGTCAAGGCTCTCGAGTTGTTGTTCTCTTTGCAGGTATCGGAGGATCATTCGCCGCAGCGCTGATCGCGAGAACAAAAATTAGGAGATACTGCGTTTCCCTTCAAGTTTGTGGTGAAATCCAGATAATACGTGTTGTGAATTTAGTTAATGGTTTGAAGTCTTGATTGGGGGAAATCCTGTGAATGTAGTGGGAGATTTAGGGGATGAATTTGATGGTTGACAATACGCGAAGTGGTTGTGAATACGTGATATCCTTTGTCAACCGACCTTTGCCATGACAGGTGCGCTTGCATGGCAGGTCAAAAAAGTAAATAAAAAAGTTTGTTTTGGCTTTTGGGGGAGATCGCACGGGGAATTGCCCGGGGTCTCCCTCTGGTGTGTGGTGTGTGTGATCTTCTCCCTTTCCTTCTGCACTCTCTTTTCTCTTTATTATTACTCTCTATCCCGTGTCACAACAATGGTCACCGAGGATTCATCACTGGGTTTTCCCCGTCAACAACCAAACAAGGTATCATTTATCAGTTTACATTCTAATTTAATTAATAATATCAATTAATAATATGGCTATAATCGATGGACTGGTTTAATGAAAACCAGTAATGCATATGGGAATTATTAATAACAAAAAGGGTGGGTTTCTATTAATTTCGTGCCCATGGCAACCCTGACACTAGATATATAGATTTCAAGTGCTTTCGATTTACTCAATCAGATGAAGTATATTGATTCAAATTTTTGGGATGTTGGCAGAGATTGCTTAATGGAGTTCTTCAATAATTATGTTTTGAAAAAAGGTAAATTGGTTTTGTGCTGATTATATTCAGGTATTCACGCTAAAATTAATTTGCTTCATGAGATTGTTGAGAGAAAATTGGACCCTTCAATTAGCTTCAGACTCCAGTCATTAACCGACACAATCAATTAACACTTTATCCGATCTTCTCTTCACCACAAAGTTATTTGCACACGTTCTTCAATTTCTCCAACATGATTATGAATATCATTTACTTTCGAGCTCAGTTGGCTATTGCAGATGTCTGCGGTCCGCTTTAATGGTTGGTTTGCATCACCTGTTTTTGTAACATTTTACTGTGTACATCTTATATGAAAATAGACTTGGTCGCTAAGTCTTTTGATGCAGAATCATTTCCATATGAAGCCTATGATCAGAAATTTACCTATCAACAGTCATTGTATTGAGACACACTAGAGATGGTAGACAATTTCAGCTCATTTTATAAAGCATTCCAGATCCCAGGTTCGCCGAATTGTATACCCTCTGTTCTGAGGATTTTTCTACTTTACGCTCTCGTTCGAATTGAGAGGATTGTTTTCTCATATATTATGAAATTTTGTACTGAGATCTCTAATGCTCTGATGCTTCTAGCTTTTCATAATTCAGGATTGAATTCTGGCAATATAAAATTGCGATGTATTCTTTTTTTCAAACAAGTCTTGAATTGGTAGTGTATTTTTCCCAAGAACAGTAACCTGCCATCATCTTTTGTATAAAAAAAATACAGAACCGCGAGTAAGGCATTTTTAAGTTGCATTTCAATTTTAAACTTTACTTGTTTCCTTTACCATGTTAATTCCACTAGTAATGCAATGTCAAGGTCGGGGGTGCTTACTTTGGAGAGCAGGTAGAATTGTCAGATTGCACCTTTGGTGTTTCTGATTTTTATTAAGGTAGTGGTTTTGATCAATTACACAATCACACAGGAATTTAATTATGCGATAATGTAAAAAAGCTTTACACGTGTTATGGGGAGCTATAATTAGATGTATGTGTAAATTTTTTTATTATTAGTGTATAGTTATTAAATTTATCACAGTATTCTCTTTTTTTTTTTAACAATCTATTTATTTAAATGCAAGAATGTGTTTGATGGGTCTCTTACAACAAAGCTGCATTTCCTGATATCGCCGAGATTAAGCCACATGATAGAACCATTTATGTAGTGTTATCAGAAGTGCTTATTATTTGTGACCCGTTGGAGGGTGGTTATTTGTGAAGTTTGTGCAGCTATAGCTGAAACCACTAAAGCTGCGTTTGTTTGAGCCTTGCAGGACATGCGTTTGCAGGAATTGCGTTCCGTAGAATTTTTAAACACACCACAAGTCGCTGGAGAGTTAGAAAAAAATCCCGTTGTGCGTGGAATGAAGCCCAAATGACAATACGATGGTTTGATTTGTGAGATTTTGCAGCCAGTGTTTTGCTCGGGATTTTCATTTAAGGGAGCTTTTTCAGGAATTGTCTCAAGCATAAAATAAAGATTTCACCTTGCTAGAACTGGTCTGTTATGTGAGATTCGAGAACTTGAAGGCAAAACGCATTCAGGAAAAGTGTTAATATGAGACACTAAATTTTCCCAATGCTAATCTACTTGGATCTGCACAGAAAATTGAAGGCAAGGATTGCAACATAACCAAAAAATAAGGTAAAATAAAAAATAAAAAGAAATAAAATTCAGGAAAAAAAAATCCTGTTGTGCGTGGAATGAAGTCCAAATCACAACAAAAAACAAGCTGCTCGATTAAAATCATAAGTAAATTTGGATTAAGGTGAAGAGATGTTATGGAAACTATGCTAGTAAGCAACATAGCTCGGACCAAAAAAAAAGGGGTACTTGCCAACAAGGAGTTGTTCCAAGATTGTGGATAAGCTACTGGTGGTAATAATAGTCCACGGCTTTGTCTATGGTGGATTTGTTAAAAAATGGTTCATGGAGGAACCAGTTCAATTGACCGTTAGATTTATTAATTATTCAACATAATGAAGTTAAGCAGCTATAACCAGTCACCTGATTAGTTCCTACATTTTTGCAAGTATGTCTCTCAACCTTGAGATTTGATGACCATGCCTTCGTTTCCACCGGCATAGTCGTCTACCAGTTGCAGCACTACTCCGAGTCCATCATCATGAATCTCGCCCTTTCTGGTCAGCTCGAATTCTGCAAATACCTTTCATTAATGTTATTGTGGCTTGTTAATTTCTTCTATTGGCATCGATCGTTGAAGGAAGATAAACATGGTCTTTTTGTCAATGATCTCTCTTTCTATCGAGCACCGAAATCCATTTGCCTTTTGACCTTAACTATTGAGCTGGTTGTTCTGAGGCTCTAGCTCAGGAGGAATAGAAGTCACTGTAGCTAGTAGTACTTTCGAAGTCAAAATACGCATTTGGTCTTTTCAATGAGTGGATCAGGAAAGATGAAGGCGGTTTGGCTCAGTTAGATGATGTGAGTGAAAGGCTTGCAGTAGCGGCAGCTTAAGTCAGAGGTTTGGAAGAAAGTATGAACGGAGTTCACCCTTGGGAAACCTTGTAATGTCCGATTCTGCCTCCACCTGTAAGTGGGTCTGAATCAAATTATTGAAGTGAGGATGAACCCAATTTTCACCTCCTTGTCAAGGCATTGCATTCTGCGAGGTAGTCAAGCAGTGTCACAGTGTGGCTTCAGATGGGTAGCGTGATTTTAATGCTGAAAGTGAAGCAGAGGTAGTTAGCAGAATGGTTCATGGTCTCTCTTGTAATTTTCAGAACCAATACAAGAACTACAAAATAATATTACAAGCATGTGTTATCAATTGAAAATTATGTTACGGTTGTAGTGTGCAGTAAAAGGTAAATATTTCTCACGCATCTGGAAAACTTCTTTATTGAAGAAATTTGGTAAAGTACCGCTTCATCTAATCTTCAGCATCCATGAAAGTAATGATTGGAGGTTCATCAATCTAAGTATCTAACCTTCACCTGATTTAATAATCAGTTTGCCTTTAAAAACATTGATTTAAATCATTTTATAATATTAAATCGATAAACATTATCTAATAGGCCGACAATTAGACCGGTTTTATGCAGTATTATACAAAATTCTCCTATATATCTTTTTACTACTTTATAAAGTACATATTTAATAATTTTTTCATTAAGTAATTAAGAGGATTCGAATGATTAAAAAGTAGGAAGATTTAAAATTATTCTTATTGATAAGTCTTAACAAAAAATCAACATTGTACTCTCTCCGTCTCATAATAATAGTTTTTTCAAGTAAAATAAAAATATTCCAAAATAATTGTCATTTTATATTTTCAGTGAGACATTAATTATTTTTTTCAACTTTATCCCAAATAATGTCTTTTAAAATGTTGTATTGGTTTTTTAGTAATATAAATAATAAAGTTAATTTGATAAAATTGTTATTTGTGCTCATGAATTTATTGCATTTCTTAATTTAGGTGAAAAAAATCCTTAAAAAACTATTATTATGAGATTTGGGAAGTAAAAGGATGCTCCAAAAGCTATTTTTCTTCTTCTTTGTAAGGGTTATAAAAATTAAGAAAGAGTGTCCATGGTAGAAATAGATGTGGTATGATGGATTGGTATATGTAATCTCTCTGAACTCAATTATAAACAAAAATATCTATTATTAAACTATCCTTAATTTTATTTATTGTAAATGTTCCATAAAAAGAAATTCTTAGAAAATTAAAGTTGAATTAATGTAAGAGTATAGTTGGTATAATAACATTAGGGTAATAAATAGAATAAATTAGTTGAATTTTTTTTGTTACAATAAGTTAGTTGAAATTTGTTTATAATTAAGTATTGAATTTTTTTTTGTTACAATAAGTTAGTTGAAATTTGTTTATAATTAAGTACACCAACTGGAGATATTATTTTGCTTATATTTAAGTAAAGAGAGAGTATGCGATTGGAGCTTGTGTAAACAACATTCACATGACAATTTGGTAGTTTGACAGTCTTAAATCATAATTGAGCCTTCTGGAGGGCATCAGTGCATCACGCATTTGACTTCAAATATTGACAATTGTAAAATAATATAGGCATGTGCCCTCATGTGGCATTTTGATATTATTGATTGGACCTTCTAGAAGTAGTAGGTTTTTGACTTCAGTCTTTACAATCTTCGATGTCAGTTTGATGTGCAACGTTTGAAATAATAAGTGAATCACTAACTTAGGTGTATTTTAATTAAGTGTTTATTATTATATAAATATTTATGAATAAGTTATTATTATAATTAAATAGAGAATGGAATTAAAATATTTTTATATGAAATTAAATATTTTCATATTAATTACAATTTGTTTTTATAAGCTATTATAGAGACTTTAATGAAATAAACTCATGAACATGTTATGAGTTATTTTTACAAGTTTTTTTAAACACCTTTATAAGTACTTATGCAACTGACTCTTTATGGATCTTCTCTTCTAATATTAATAAATTGTTCCTGCCGAATTGTTAAGATCTTCTATTTAATAAATAATAACACATAGTAGTACACCACATCTCTTTTATGGATTTGGCTCATTTAAAATTAATAGATCATTTTAAAATGTAAAATAAGTAATATCAAACATTAATGAATTAATTAACGATCGATATTACAAACACATACATAACAAATCATAAATGAATTATATCATTAATCTTTGAGTTTTTTTATTAATAATTGAAATTATTTACTTCATCATTTTCTCGCTTTAGAGAAACCAAATCCATCATCTATTCGATAAAAACAGTGGGACGCATTTGTGTTATTAAAGCCATGCTGAGAAAAGATGAGTGCAATTCTCATGAGAGAAAAGAATGGTTGATATTTGTTTAAAATTAAAAAAGTGGGTCATTTATGTTATTTAAGTAAATGAATTTAAAATATTTAAATACCTCTTTTATCCACCAACATTGAAGGGAGGCAAAAGTGGAGAGACTTTTTTTTTTTTACCTTCAAAAATTGAATCAAATAAAATAAATTTAAAGGAATTCATTCATTAACATACAACCACCTATTTTATTTGTTTGCGAAAAGGTATGTGAATAATTAAATAAATTTAAAGAAGTGAAATTAATATTACGTTAATCCAATTAGAACTAGGTCGAATTCCTTAAATATTATCTATGTTGAAGTCTTCTTGATGAAAAAATACGGTTGAGAGTAAAGATCCTGCAGATTCTCCAATGGAGATTAGTGAAAGCTGAGTGATATTTTGTACCAATTGTGATCTAATATTTATTTTTTTTATAGAAGTGAAAGGGAAAGGCTGGGCTACCTACTCCGTAGTCGCTACTCCCTACGTCTCTCTCAGTGTGTTTCCGCACCTCATATCATACCTCTCTGTTTCGGTCACAAGTCACAACGCCATTACATGGCATTCGCGTGAGCCAAAACGCACAACGTACACGACAGCACGAGCGCCGGTGATTCCATTCCCTTTCCTCCCAAGCCAAAAAGCTCTCTCTCTCCCTCTCTTCTCGAAAAACCTCGAAACAATAAATAAACACCATAGCATTCTAGTTTTAGCTGCTTTTCCCTCCCTCAGTTACTGCTACAACTCTCTCTCTCTCCAGGTTTGTGTGCTACTATTATTATTTATTATTGATGATTATTGATTGATTAATGATTATTGATTTCCTGTTACTGTTATTTCATTCCTCACGAAACACCTCCAATCACTGTTCCTTTCAAGACGCACCTCTCTCTCTCTCTCTGCTGAATGATCTCCGGTCCCTACGGCCACTGGATCTGTTTCAGCCTCAGGAATATGTTTTTTCCTTTTTTTTTTCTCAAAAAAATCAAAAATCACGTTCCGGCTTTCGGAACCTCGTTTTTTCCTTTTTCACTTCTCGTTTCAGTGCTAGGGGCGGGTCCTCAGATTTGAAAACATTTTGTTATGTGTCTCTGCTTCAGTTTTGGGGATTTTGATTCCCGAGTTTGAAGTGCCGATTGTATAAATTTCACTGTCGAATTAATGAATATGAGTGAAGGGAGAATTTAATTATTATTATTATTATTATTGTTATCTCCCATTTTAAGATAGATTGCTGTTATTTATTTCGCTTTAAGTCAACGCTACCACATAACTCCTTCGCCTGTGGTGATTTGCAAAGTAAAATGACAAATTGGATTATACATTGGTTGGTGTTATTCGTGAATCATGAGTGTAAATGGATCGGGATGTGAAGAGAACGAAAATTCGACGTTGAAAAAGTTCACCTTCATGTGCCTGAAAACGTGTTTCTTGCATTGGGCGAGGGAAAGTCCAGTCACCGAGTCAGATTAGGTGGCTGTTCTCAATTCTGTCCTTGTTCCAAAAGATCGGTAACTTTTTTACCTAATTTTTTGGTGAAGATTCTGAAACAGTACCGTTTGGCACGTTAAAATTTGTCAGGTGTTTATGCGTGTTTTGATTGAATTCCGAATGAGAGATGCTATACATGTGATTGAGTGCAATACAGGTGGAATTGTTGATTTTGATAGGAAATGCTATGCATCTTTTGGGGAAATGAAAGCCTTGTGAATTTAATTGTTTCTTGATTCAGATTTTCTTCTTATGTTTCACCTTTCATGATTCTGTAATATTATAGATGTTAGGTTTGATGAGGAAAAAGTAATCTTATTTGTAGATTTCTGCTGCAGATTTGGGGGTCAACATGTTCCTTCTTAGAAAGCAAAGCCAGAATCAGCTGGAGAATGGTTCCTCAACTCAAGATGCAAAGGTAAACTTCTTTGATTTGTTGAGTGAGTTTGCAGCTATGTGTACTATACTCAGAAATTCCATATCAGATATTGAAAAGTCCCAAATAAAAATAGCTGGTGATTTTGAGTGCACTACATCTTCTCTGCATGGCATCCTGGAAATGATGATGGGAAAAATTTTATGCGTCTATGTGAATAACATATTCACTGAATGCTGCTTTTTATAAGCACTAAGTTTACTGCATCTACAAACAGGTGGCTGAACTCAGAGCTGCTATTGGGCCCCTATCTGGGCGTCGATTGAAGTATTGTACTGATGCATGTCTAAGGAGATATTTAGAAGCACGGAACTGGAATGTTGATAAAGCCAGGAAAATGCTAGAGGAAACACTCAAGTGGAGGTCAACTTATAAGCCTGAGGAAATTCGTTGGGTTAGTTTGATTTATCTGGCTTTGGCCCCCACCTGCTCAATTGATGATGCCAAAATTTTTGATCATGAACATGTCATAAGTGTAACATTGATCCATGTTATAAACAATTTCACAAATGATTAATGAACACATTAGTGCAAAGTCTTCTACAGTCCCAATATATATCTTCTACCGTCTAACTTGTGTTGAGCTGTCAGTGTGTTGTTTTGTTCTTTCTCGTGGCAGACACAATTCATTTCTTTATCATGTCTCTTCTACATTGTCCCTTTATTTTATAATCTTTTGCAAGATAGTTCTCTGTATTCTATACCACGAACAGATCTATTTTTTTCTTGGAGAAACATAATTCTTGGATTATAAACCAATACTTCAGTAGTTAGATTACTCAAATACAAGGTCAGCAACATGCATCTAAATTTCAAAATGTCAAAATTGAGTTTCTTTCATTGCTTAGTTGTGCTTCTGAAATTAACTAAGATTGTATAATAGCTTCATAATACATTTAGTTCCAAAATGACGCTGTTACCTTCTGCATGTGTTTAATATCTGCATCGCCTACTAGGACTAAATGAAGCCATCGTCAAGTGATAGCCTATTTATGGATATTTCTCTTTCATGTATCATAAACCTATAAACTAAATTTACAATTGAATGGTTTCCTACATCCAGGCTGAAGTAGCACATGAGGGCGAGACAGGCAAAGTCTCTAGAGCTAACTTTCAAGACAAACTCGGGAGGACCGTGCTTATTTTGAGACCAGGGATGCAGGTTTGAACTAGGATACACTCTCATTAAGGCTATATATATGCAGTTAAGAAGGCTTCTCTGTACATAAGCAGTTAACTTACTCTGTTTAATCTGTTTCCTTCTGTCAGAACACGGCATCACCAGAAAATAATATCAGGCATTTAGTCTATCTATTGGAAAATGCTGTCCTTAATCTTTCTGAAGGTCAAGAACAAATGTCATGGTTGATAGACTTTACAGGATTTTCACTTGGTACAAATATTTCTATTAAAACGGCTCGTGATATTATTCACATTCTACAAAGCCACTATCCAGAAAGGCTTGCTATTGCTTTTCTGTATAATCCACCAAGAATATTTCAGGCTTTCTGGAAGGTTTGTTCTCCTGCTCTGCAAGTATATTTGTTCTGCTTCATCGTCGCGTGCCTTTATTTAAATTTTATAATCTTTAGGTGGAAGTTTACATTGCATGCTAGTGGTTTCTGTCATTTATATTTTACTTTTAAGATCAAAGTATCAAACAATACTTGGCTAATCCTTGTTTTGTAAGTGTAATTTGTTCTGTTTCACCCATAATTTTTAGAACATTTGATAATCCTTTATGATTGAATATTCAAATTATATCATTTCAGTGAGATTAGGGAAATTTTGGTTGGCTTTCCGCACAATAAACTCAATTAGAATTTTCAACTATATGTAAATTATTCTTGAAAATCAGCAGTGTAGGTTGTTTTGATCTCTAGTCTGTTTTTCTTCTCAAGTTCTTTTGGGGGATGAGGGCAGGGTTATGTGGAAGCATGCGCGAAGTAGGTGAGTTTCCAATGGTCCCCCCATCTGTGCCCCCAATTTTTGTCCTACTTTGTTCGATATTGATAGATTTTGCCATTTTTGTCAACTTCTTATGCTCACGATTGTACAGGATTTGAGGTTGGATTATGAATTTTTAACAGCTTAGCTCTTACATTTTACTTTGATTTTGATAGGCCGTCAAATACTTCCTGGATCCCAAGACAGCCCAGAAGGTGAAGTTTGTTTATCCCAATAACAAGGACAGTATGGAGCTGATGAAGTCACTCTTCGACATAGATAATCTTCCTAATGAATTTGGGGGGAAAGCTACTTTAAAGTATGACCATGAAGAGTTTTCCCGTATGATGACTGAGGATGATGTGAAAACTGCCAAGTTCTGGGGACTTGATGATGAGAAGCCCTTCACCACAAAGAATGGGCATTCTGGGGCAGAGGTGGCACCAGAACCCATGCCTGTTAAGCCAGTAGTTAGTTGAGCATATTATAGTTGTTTATAAACTAAAGTAACTAGTAACTACACATCCGAATCCAGAAGGAACCAACAATTTGGTGGCCAATTTAAGGAGGTGAATAAACACTATTTTGTTTCTTTCAACTTTTATCATAACCGCTATCTACAATCCTCACCTTTGAGGTAAGCTGACTGCAACTCTGGCAAAATGAAGTCCTTGCCACTCGGATGCATCAATGGTTTGGTTTTGAGACTACCAGACAAAATGTGTGAAGCTTCATGCCTTGCAGTTACCAGCAAGCATTTAATTCCATAGCTCGCTCTTGATATTTCAAGGAATTTCTCTAGATTTTGCAAAATAAAGTTCTTGTGGATTTGATCTTTACATAAATAGAATTTGCACCGCGGAATCTAGAATTTTAAATAAATTAGCTCCATTAGAATTAATTTCCTAAAGATCTTTTTAAATTTTGTATTGAAAAGTATAGCTTTTAAAGTTAATAATATATTAAATATTGTGATTTAAAAAAAAACTTATTTTTTTATGAATACTAGAAATCACAATCTTGTATCAGGGATTGAAGTTTTGAGCAGGAAAATGTGTAATGAGGTGTTGATAACTGTTTCAGATAATATTGTTTTATTATGTAATACACAGAACTAGTTTGATGCCTAATTCCATATCTATAATGATTTTTTTGTGTGTGGAATGCAGGGTGCAAAGCACCCGAAAATCTATATCCATAATCCATAATGATAATAGTTTTTTTTTGACAAAATAATGATAATAGTAAGTACTTAGTAAAAAACATATAAACGTACATTTTTTTTTTTGATATAACATATAGACGTACATGTCTGTTGTATGTCATAACTAATTAATTAATTTAATGTCTGTAAACTCGGTTTTTCCTAATTAAATTATACTGAAAAATAAATTATAATGAGTGTAAAAAAGTTTGTTTTTTGTCAACTGTAGAAAAGTTTTCTAAACAAATTTAAATTTATAATGCTATTTCACTCGTGGGCATCATTCAGCCCTAGGTTGGTTTTCTGGTAAGCCACACCCTATCACGAGCTACCCTTGAGTCCAACCATTTGATATGACATTGAGACAAAAAATAGATTATGAGATGTCTTCATTCTCAAGACTAAGAAGTCAAATTTAATATATAAAGATAAATTATAATAAAATTTTTTTGACACACATAAATTGTAATAGTTAGTATGACATGATACTTGTGAAGTGATATTTTTTTTAAAAAAATATCACAAATGTTTGATTAAATTTAGCATGCAAATCTAATTATATAGAATCAATATGTTAGTAGCAAAAAAAAAAGAATCAATATGTTTTGATAAATAAATGATGATTATTTTAATTGTATTAGCAATTGTGAGGTTGTAAAATTATATCAAACAAAAAATGGATTACCTAAGTTAAATTTATTGTTCGCATATATTTTTAAAAGTTAAAAAATAGTGGTCGTAATGAAATTTGAAATATCTTTTGAAGTATATTTATATGTTTGTTAGCTCCATATTGCCGTGTTGGTCCCGTAGCTCAGTTGGTTAGAGCGTTGGTCTTATGAGCCGAAGGTCGCGGGTTCGAGCCCCGCCGGGACCAATGGATTTTTGTCGTTTACTCCTACCGGTCTGCATGTAGTCGTTACCTTACCACCGTCCATTTTTAATTATTCTGATTTTTGTAAATAGTGATAATTACCATTTACCAATTGTGCAAACCTTTGTTTAGCCTAATTGTCTAACGTGGGTCGGAAAGTGAAATCACATCACATTGCTTAAAAAAAGTAAGAGATAGAGAGCAAAGTAAGCGTAAAAATTAACGTATAAAACTATAAAATTTGATTTTCTTTTTTTTTAAACGGCGTTGCAACTCCAAAATTGCCGCGATTGATCCACTAAACGGCGTCGTCTGCATTCATTCCCTTTTCCCATCTTTGCCGCGCAACCAGTCTCCGAACGAGACAGAGAAGAAGAGTTATTAAGAGTTCAAATTCAACAAAGCTTAATCATAATTAGAATAAAATGGTGCACGGCGCGTACGATTCCTTCGAGCTCATCCGCGATTGCCCTTCGAAAATCGAATCCGTCGAATCGTACGGTTCGAAGATCCTCCTGGGATGCTCCGACGGCTCTCTCCTCATCTACGCGCCGAACTCCGACCGCTCGGCAGCGGCGGAGGATCTGCGGAAGGAGGGTTACGCGCTGCAGAGAAGCGTGAACGGTTTCGCGAAGAAACCCGTGGTGTCAATGCAGGTGGTGGAATCGAGAGAGCTTCTCCTCTCGCTCTCCGAGTCCATCGCGTTTTACAGGCTTCCCTCCTTCGAAACCATAGCCGTCATCACCAAGGCCAAGGGCGCCAATGCCTTCTGCTGGGACGATCGCAGAGGCTTTTTGTGCTTCGCCAGGCAAAAACGTCTCTCTATCTTCAGACACGACGGTAACTAACTATTTCCTATTCTTTTTTTTTTTTAATTTAATTTGATTATTTTTTGATCAGGTTTTTGAAGTTAACTTGATCTCAGTGCTAATTGAGATTTGTGCCTTATGAAGTAGTGTGTTATCTGTTATGATCTAGAAAACACGTACAAACACAGATATCACTTATAAGACAGATAATGCAAGACGGATATGATACAACACATGAACTAGTATAAATAAAATTAAGAGAAATATAAAACACGAATCTTAAACTAAAACGAGAATTAATACTGTGAAAGTTAGCATGACTGCATGAGTCATTATAAATATTATGGAATGCTATAATTTATCTACTCATTGTGGTATTTCCAATTTTATTGGTATAAAAGTTCAAAAATTAGGGGAAAAAACAAAATAAAACTTCAAGTGTCGAACAAGAATTACATGGATGGCATGTACTACTGTTTTGAAGTATCTGTGTTTCCTTGGTTATGATGACCTGTTGTCGGTGTTTTTGTCTAGGTGGTAGAGGATTTGTGGAGGTGAAAGACTTTGGTGTTCCTGATGTGGTGAAGTCGATGTCTTGGTGTGGTGAGAATATATGTTTGGGGATTAGAAAAGAGTATGTGATTCTGAATGCTACAAGTGGCGCAATATCTGAAGTTTTTACTTCTGGGAGGCTAGCGCCGCCTTTGGTGGTATCTCTTCCTACGGGAGAGCTTCTTCTGGGCAAGGTAATTTACTTCATGGTAAAGATTTCCATTTCCTTTTTTTTTGTTCGAAAATTAAGAGTGCATTTTCAATTAGAACTTTAGAAGCATCTTTTTAAACTTCTGTCTTTAGTCTCTTTCTTACTTTACATATTTGTTGGTTTAATTTTGTTTTTGCAAACAACTGTAATTTCTCACGCTTCATGACTTCTCATACTTTAATAACATCAATCAAAGAATTCGTGGGACAAAATTAGAAGTCTATCCTGAATGGGAAGGGTTATTTTTTCAGAGGTACTTGCAAACTGTTATTCAGGACCATATGCAATAGCTAAGTTACTTTATTTTATTTTATATTGTGGTCTTCTTTTCAAATCCTCCTACTTCATATAGTTCATGCTCTTCAGTCACATAAACTGATGCTCTTCTGGTGCATTTTTAGGAGAATATTGGCGTCTTTGTGAACCAAAATGGGAAAATTCGTCCAGAAGGTAGGATTTGTTGGTCAGAGGCCCCAGCAGAAGTTGTAATTCATAAGCCATATGCTATAGCACTGCTGCCTAGATTTGTGGAGGTAGCCAAGTATTTGGTGTCACTGTCAAACTGCTTGCTTATCAAGAATAAATTTCTGGCTCTCTTTATTTTATTTTGCTTGCATTTTCCAGATTCGATCTCTCCGAGGTTCATATCCACTGATACAAACAGTAGTTCTTCGAAATGTACGCCATCTTTGCCAAAGCAATAATTCTGTGCTTCTTGCTTTAGAAAATTCTGTACATGGCCTCTTTCCTGTTCCTCTTGGAGCCCAGGTATTGCAAATCTTGCCATGTGTTAGATCTCCATGATGTGGTATCTATTTTTGGATTCTAGTGCAAATGAGAAAACAGTGAAACACTTTACTTCCTTTTACAATACTTGGTTATCTAATAATACTATACTTTTCTATGTTTTATTTTAGATCACAAGTTAAGGATTTTACTATTTCATTGCAGATTGTCCAATTAACAGCTGCTGGTAACTTTGAAGAAGCCTTGTCATTGTGCAAGCTCCTTCCACCTGAAGATTCAAATCTTCGTGCTGCAAAGGAGGGTTCAATTCATATAAGGTTCATTGCCATATAAGATTATTCTTGTTCCAGAAAAAGAAACAAACTAGACAGTTTTCCTCCTTTATTTGTATTTTAAGGTCATCATATTTCTCAGAATCAAATTAGCTGGCAGTCCAAGTTTAACATTTATTCTGAAGTCTTGAATATTAATTGCTGGATGTTTGGTCTTGAAGTGGTAGGATTCAATGATAATTACGCTTCAAAAAAAAATCAGCACTCCTAATGCTGACTAGGGCTTGGGACCAATATGATCATGAATACACCTCATGTAAGGGGAAAATGTTCATCACCAAGTTTTCCTTGTAAAAGCTACCTTTAGATTGTTTTCACATTTTAGTTAGGGGAAATATCTAGAAAACTACATTTTGTTTATCACAATTTTGATCATTGTAATTTAAAGAGAAAGAGAAAAAATTATATGTAATAAGAGAATTTAATTTCTGTCTATATTGTGTTCATTACTATATAATTTCATATATTATAAAAATAATTTTTATAATTTAATTAGATAATAATATCATAAGTATTATTTCATACTTCATAGTAGGTTACATAATTATATTATAAATATTAGTCTCTACACTTTATAATAATCTTATAATAATTAGTAGTAATAATTAATATAAATTAAACTCTCCTTTTTTAAAGAAAAAAACTATTTTTAGCTAAGCTATAAAAGTTATAATATTATCATGCCCTTAGTCAAGAAGTTAAGAGTCCATGTTTCAGCTTTACAGATTTGAGAGTATAATTAAGATATTGAAATATGAGACTGTTTGTAAGATCATTATGGTAGCCCTAGAATACCAGTATGCATATAGTTAATGAGCTATTAATGTGGGTTGCATAATGATGCCTTCAATAATAATAGGGATAAATATATCCTGTGGACTCTTTTGTATTTTATTCATTTATATATATTCTAAAGTATGTAAATCTTTACATGTTTATCATTGCTTATTTTGCATTTTTTCTCACTAAGTTGTTAAATGTGCTTTGCCTCATTACATTACAGATATGCCCACTATCTCTTTGACAATGGCAGCTATGAGGAGGCAATGGAACAGTTTCTAGCATCTCAAGTAGATATAACATATGTGCTTTCTCTATATCCATCCATTATCCTTCCAAAAACAACTATTGTTCATGAGCCTGATAAGTTGATGGCCATTTCTGGGGATGCTTTATATTTCTCCAGAGGTTCTTCGGCTATGTCAGATGATATGGAACCCTCTCCAGCATCTCATATGCCAGAATCTGATGAGAATGCAGAACTCGAGTCCAAAAAAATGAGCCATAATATGCTTATGGCTCTAATAAAATTTTTGCAGAAGAAGAGATATAGTGTTATTGAGAAGGCCACTGCAGAGGGGACTGAGGAAGTTGTTTTAGATGCAGTTGGGGATAACTTTGCATCCTATAACAGTAATAGGTTTAAGAAAATAAACAAGGTACAATTATCTGAGTTTTTTTTTTGTTCTTTTTTCATGTGTAAAGTGTGGCACATGTACAATTGATGTCAAAACCTTTGGAGGTCAAAAGGGAAAGTATTATGTCTGTAATGTATAATGGTTTGTTGACAAAGAATAATATTCATATTAAAGTACTATGGATTTCTTTAAAGGATGTCTGCAGGATTGATGCTGAACTGCTGAAGCTGTGGGACATATAATGTCCTTAATCCTTTTTGAAATCTTAAAGCAATGAAATAATAATTGTTTGTCACAGTTGTTATTGGAGTAATGATTTGGAAAATTATTGGTGTCAGGGGCGTGGTAGTATACCCATTAATTCAGGTCGGGAGATGGCTTCAATATTGGATACTGCTCTACTCCAAGCATTGCTGCTTACTGGACAATCTTCTGTGGCTGAAGATTTACTGAGAGGTCTTAACTACTGTGACTTGAAAATATGTGAAGAGATACTTCAAGAAGGCAGCTATCGTGTTGCTTTAGTAGAACTTTACAAGAGCAACTCAATGCACCGAGAAGCCCTTGAACTTATTCATAAATTGGTGAAAGAGATAAAGTCTAGCCAGTCTGAGATTACACACAGGTTCAAGCCTGAGGCCATCATTGAGTACCTTAAGGTAAAATTTCTATTTGGTTGATAATTTTGCTCATAAACATTTTGCTTCTAAATTTTTAAAAAGCCGTCATGCCTAAATATTTGTTTCCTTGATAAAATAACTGATTTAACATAGTGCTTAGGAAGCAATAATCTGAATATAAGACATAATATAATCTATAATAGAAAGTAATTGCATAGTTACTTTTGGTGTATTTATTGTGGCTTAAAGGAAGGGATGCTTCTTTCCTTTATTTAGTAGTGTTGATCGGATGGAATTTTGTCATCAAACATTGTTTGTTCTTTAGCAGTAATATGGTGACAATGGACAACAGTTATTGTAGAGAGTTTTCTCAAGTTTATTGAGTAATTAGTCATTTTCCTCTTCTGACATATAGCTGGATGGGAAAATATTTGTAGTCACTTTGGGATTAGTTTAAAATATATATTCAATTTGAATTATGCACGGATTAAAATATTCCCAAGACTCCAAACCTCCTCAAAGTTGTTATTTATTTCCATTACGGGGGGATTATTGCTAATTGATACTAATTTTCCTGATTTGGTGGGTTTTTGATGCAGCTACTTTGTGAAACAGACCCCACACTTGTTTTAGAGTTCTCCACGCTTGTTCTTGAAAGCTGCCCAACGCAGACTATTGATCTCTTTCTGTCTGGAAATATTCCGGCAGATATGGTGAACTCATATCTGAAGCAACATGCTCCAGACTTGCAAGCAACATACTTGGAGCTCATACTTGCAATGAATGAGGACGCCATATCTGGAAATTTGCAAAATGAAATGGTGAGGACCTCTAGCATCTGATGCAATGGCTCTAAGGACTAAAGCAGTTCTACTTTTTCTTTTGACTGGGGAGGGGCTTGAGTACTTAATGAAAATAAGCCTGTAAAGATTTTTCCAAAGCATTTAGCTCTGTTATTGTCATGCGATTGATATATGATTAATAATAGAAGAAAGATCTTCATTTACTTGCTGTATGCTGCAACGTAGGTACACATCTATCTTTCTGAAGTACTTGATTGGCATGCTGATTTAAGTTCTCAAGGGAAATGGGACGAGAAAGTTTATTCCCCCAAAAGGAAAAAATTATTGTCTGCCGTGGAGAGTACATCAGGATACAATACAGAAGATCTGCTGAAACGTCTTCCATCAGATGCTTTATATGAAGAGCGTGCAATATTGTTGGGAAAATTGAACCAACATGAACTAGCATTATCTTTGTATGTTCATAAGGTATATCAAGTAAATATCATCCTGTCTTTACAGTGTAAAAAAGAATTACAATTTAGTCATTTTCTGATAACCCAAATGCATTTTATGTTTAATTGCTTCATGTGCATGTATTTTATATAAATTATTTTTCTTTGTGACTATTATGGGAATAAGTGAATGCCATTTTCATTTGTAGCTTCATGTTCCAGAACTGGCATTGTCATATTGTGATCGGGTGTATGAATCTATGCATAAGCCTTCTGTGAAATCTCCCAGCAACATATACCTAATGCTTCTGCAAATCTATTTGAATCCACGAAGGACGACCAAGAACTATGAAAAGAGAATTACAAATATATTATCCCCCCGGAATACAACCATTCCAAAGGTTAGTTCAAAAACATTATTAAAAATTAGAAGCCGAGGATCAAAGAAAATTGCTGCAATAGAGGTTGCAGAGGACACAAAAGCTAGTTTGAGTCGCACTGACAGTGGCAGGAGTGATGCTGACACAGATGAATTTACTGAGGAAGGAGGTACTTCTATCATGCTTGATGAGGCCCTTGATTTGTTGAGCCGCAGGTGGGATAGAATCAACGGAGCCCAGGCCCTTAAACTTCTACCAAAAGAGACTAAACTGCAGGTATAATTGAGAAAATAGATTTCTAAGAGCCCCTATTTCTTTCTTTACATTTTCAAGGCAAAGGAAAGGATGGAATTGTTGCATATCTACAGTAGATTTGGCTTGTTTAGGGGCATATGGGTTACTATTTATTGATCATTCTGCCTATTCTTGATGTTGTCGTACCATAGCTAGACAACAAACAACACTTGTTTTTATTGGTCCAACTTTTGCTCTTACTGGAATTTGTTCTGTTAGCAGAATTTTTTATATTTTTTCAGACATTATTTTGTTTCTTTATTTCTTCAATTTAGTAAACAATTGAATGTTATCTGCAGAACTTGCTTCCATTTCTTGGGCCCCTTCTGAGAAAATCTAGTGAAATGTATCGTAATTGCTCAGTGGTCAGGAGCTTGAGACAGAGTGAGAACCTTCAGGTAAGCATACATCAGAACTCAAGATTTTGTTTAATATTGTTAGGAGAAATTGGTTGGTTTGGCCTTTGGGGCTATAGTGGAAACTTGTTAATTTCTCGCTTCTCAATAGATTTATTGAACACTATCCTTACTTTACCGCTTTCTTCTTCTCGTGCCAAGGTAATGCAATGTGTGAAACACAGAGCCCCATACTATTGCATATTCAGATGCTTCTGTATTGTTACCGTGTCTACATATCTATCCTGATTCAATTTGTTTTGCACAGGTGAAAGATGAACTCTACAATAAGAGAAAAGAAGTTTTGAAGATTAGCAGTGATGACATGTGTTCCTTGTGCCATAAGAAAATAGGGACTAGTGTTTTTGCAGTCTACCCGAACGGAGAAACCCTCGTGCATTTTGTCTGTTTCAGAGATTCTCAAAGTATGAAAGCTGTGGCCAAAGGGTCTCCATGGAGAAAACCATTTTGAAAATGGGTATTGAAAATTGATACCAATCGGTGGTTGTGTGAGCATTGCTTTGTCATGGTAAGGTGGCGGATTGTGATGAAAGCAGCACTGTAATCTATTTTCGGGAGATCAGTTCGTACTAGTTTGTAGTTGTAGCCTTGTAGGCATGATATCACTGTGAAAGGCGTGCTATGTTTCTCTTTTATTTTCGTGTAATGTAAATATTGGTTTTATATTTATGGATAAATTTGTTTTAAGCATTGAAAGGGAGCAGGTTTTTCCCTCCCTTTTCCCAATGTTTTTTCAGAAATAAGGTTAGTATATTAATAGTTGCAATCACTTTAACCCGCTCATTCTCTTGCATGGGTTGGAACTTCTCTATTCCTAACTTGATTATGTCTACATCCCTCTCTCAAGGGAATTAAGCGGTGATCGACTATATCCGATTCATATCAGTGATAATTTGAATACTAAAATTGTCACTTCAGAAACTTTTACTCAATCATCATTAATTCTCATGGAGGATGGAGGATATGAGCACGTGAATCTTTGTTTTGGTGACATATGAGCACGTGAATCTGATAACAGGTTAGTTTGACTTATAAAGAGTGACATAGTCAAATCGAATGGCCGCTTTCTATGTTTTTCATTTTTGTCATTTCTGCCGTAAGGTTTCCGCTTATAGTTAGTTGTTATCCAGGTTGAACATGCTTGATATAGAAAATAAGGCATTGCATGAAAATTCCGTAGCAACAGTAATGGAGTAGAGAAAACAAAAATGATTAATTGATACC
Organism: Glycyrrhiza uralensis; assembly: GCA_030159175.1. Taxonomy (NCBI): domain Eukaryota; kingdom Viridiplantae; phylum Streptophyta; class Magnoliopsida; order Fabales; family Fabaceae; genus Glycyrrhiza; species Glycyrrhiza uralensis. The sequence continues at coordinate 45,959,165 of BRZY01000001.1, read as the reverse complement.
CAAAACTTGGAGTGTCAACCAAGCGAATTGTGTTAGTCCAATTTGTAAATTCACTTGGGAGGGCAGCATAGTATTTTGGAACCTAACCCTTTCCCGACAAAACGGTAAACAACAACACCAACTCTAGAACCGTTGCAGGGAGTGTCAACATGCAAAACGTCAACGCTGAAGTGCTTCTTCGCCTTCTTGAAGAACGCCGACTCCTTTTTCCACCTCCTCATGTGAGCCATCACAAACACCATCTTCTTCTCCTCGCCGCTCCCCAGCAACATTAAACGCAGCGTTTCAAGCAGGGGCTCGTAAAGGTGGTCATGATACACTACATCCGACGCCAGAATCACATCAAACTCCCTCCCAACCGCCTCCACGTCAGCAGCGTGGCCCCACCTCAGCGGCGCATAGGTCACCGCCCCACCGCTGGACCCCACAACCCCTGCGTTCGCCTCCGCATTGAACTGGAGGTTGGGAACCACGTGAGGGAGGTCCGTTAGGGTCACATTGCCGCCGAGGGTGGCGGCGGCGACGATCCCGACGATGCCAGTGCCGGAACCGAGCTCGAGGATCCTCTGGGCGCCGGCGGGGATGGCGGCGGAGAGAGGGCTGTTGGAGGGGTCGAGGCGGTGGAGGTCGAGGAGGGAGACGAGAGCGGTGGCGGCGGGCCAGAGCTGGAAGGGGATGCCCTCCGAAGGGAGCTGGCGAATCGCCACCGTTGACTGAATCGAACGGAGGAAATGCTTCTGGAGCAGCTCTTGCTTCAGTGCACCCTCGTGGACGGTGGCGAACCCGTTCGGCTTCTCTTCTTCGCCGGCCAGGAGCGTAGTGAAGGGGTTTATTTCGTCCTCGTCGTCTTCGTTAGACCCCATTTTAACTCGCATTGACTTTGCGATTGCGCCGTCACGGACAACGATCCTCAGGGCCTCCAGGTTTATATTCGGTTTCGGATATCCGTGTTTGTGATTTTCCCTTTCTGTCCCTGTCTTTAATAATAATTTATGGACAATTAATTATTGAATTATTTAATGATACTTGAAATGGGGAAAATTTAACATTAATATATGCAATTAATAAATACAGAAAAACATGTTAGCTAAAAACCAATCAAATACTCCATCCGTCTCTAATTATAAGATATTTTTACCTAATTCTCTTCCACTAAGAAAGTTAGTTAATATAGTTTATAGTATTAAATATGTCAATAATGTACACTGTATTTCCAAAATTGTCCTTAATAATAGTACCTCTCTCTTCTCACTTTCTATCTCTTATTTAATTAATGCATTGCTACCTCTCTCTTCCAATAAATAAGGATAGTTTGGGTAAAAATTAATTAATGCATGATATATTTTCAAAAGTCTCTTATAAAAAGGGACAAACAAACTTATAAAAAACCTCTTATAATTAGGGACTGAGGGAGTATTAAATTTAACATTAATATGTGCAATTAAATAAATATGTTAGTAAATATTAACATTAATATTTAGCTGCCTCTTCGAATGGTGTCAAAAAAAAACTAGGTTTAATTGCAGTTTTAGTCCCTCATCTTTTGCGATTGTGCAATTTTAGTCTTCTTTCTTTTAATTGTGCCAATTGGGTCCTCTATTTTTTAGGATTGTGCAATTTTGGTTCATCAGTCAATTCACTAACAGTTTTTGCTGACATGGCCTAACGGTACTGACGTGGCAATGACAACTTAGAGCTTAAGTGCTGGCTCATCAATTCCCATTAAATTTTTAAAATTAAATGTTTAATTTTTTTAATTAAAGTTTTACATTTTTTAATTTAAATGGTTTATTACAATTTGGGATTAGGGTTCATATTCTTCCCCTTCTCTCTCCCGTAGCACCACCCACCCACCCCCAACACCAGCCCCATCTCCTCTCTTTCACACTTCCCCCTTCTGTTCTTTCTTCTTATTCTTGAAGCTATAATGAACACCATAGCCACCCTAATGCTTGTCTCAGATCTGAAAAGAAAAATCAATCAACAAAACAGATCCCATAAGCTCCAACAATGAGAAGACCAAGTGGCTATAAATAGCCAGAACCAAACCGTGATGGAAGAGAAAGAAATGGAGAGCTGAAAAATTGTTGAAAAATATTGAGGAAAAAAAGAAGGAAAAAAGATTGAGAGAAAGTTCGATTGAAAAATTGTTAGAAAAATGAAGGGAAAGAGTAGTGCTCATATTCAAAGAGCAAATTAGAAGCAAGTGGAAGAAGGAAAATCTGTACAATACAGTGAGTCCAGTTTCAAGTTCCCACCTTCATAACATGTAGCATGTAAGAAGAAACAACAACAGTTGCACCCAGTAAAACAAAATAAAAACAGAGACTGAGAGAAGAAAGGGAGGTCGGAGGTCCCCGTCGTGGCGCCGGCGGCCGGTCTCCGCCGCTCGCGGCCCCCATGCTTCCCCACCGTCGCGGTCTCGCGGTTCTCTCTCCCCACCGTCACAGCCGCATGGCCTCTTGGCCTCTTCTTTCTTCTGTTGTTTGCATTTTTGGTTTAGGGATTCTGATCCCAAATCCCCCTCCCCGTTTCTTTATTCTTTTTTTTTTGTGTGTTTGTTTTATTTATTTTTAGGCTTACTTATTTAAAACGTGATGAGTCAGCACTTAAGCTCCAAGTTATCATTGACATGTCAGCACCGTTAGGCCATGTCAGCAAAAACTATTAGTGAATTGACGGATGAACCAAAATTGCACAATTCTAAAAGGTAGGGAACTCAATTGGCACAATTAAAAGAAAGATGACTAAAATTGCACAATCACAAAAGATGAAGGACTAAAACTGCAATTAACCCAAAAAATTACCTCTTCAAATGGGGAAAATTTAAATAAAAAACCAATCAAATTTAAACCTTTTTTTTTACAGGAAACTGCTTTAAAATTCAAATACACGGTGGTGGCATGGGCTTGCGAATCTCATTCAGTGAAACGGTGCGTTTCGAAAATTTATTATCTAATCCTTCTTCACGCCTCGTAGTTCGGCCTCGGAAAACTGTGCTCATCGGCGATCTACTCGATCGGAGACTCCACGCCGGCGCCATTGACGGCATTTGAACTGGTGCGTCCCGTTCTTAATCCCATTCAATTTCGGTTTCTCCTTCTACCTCTGTGTATCGATCCCTGTTATCCTTCTCAACACTGTTCTTTATGTGGTTGATCCTATTTATCTGGCGATTCGCTTCAGTTTCACAATTCGCGTAGCTTTTCCCTGATCAGTGATGCAAGTTTGTGATCTGTGAAGTGGATTTGAGTTATGATAAGCAGAGGAACTCCTTTATTTATTGGTTTACTTGTTTGCAGAAAGAACAAAGATGATAAGAGCAGTGCTGGTGTTGAACACGCAGGGGAAACCTCGTCTCGCCAAATTCTATGAATTTCGGGTCCCCACTCTCTTCAAACCTTTGCCAAATAGATTTAGATTACGCTCATTAGATGCAATTTTCACACTTAATTTTTATGCTGTGGTAGATCAGCCCGTGGAAAAGCAGCAGGAAATTATTCGCAATGTGTTTGCAGGTTAGGTTTCTCTTTCTGATCCTTAGACTCCATTTCTTATTTTTATTTTTTTTAACTATGGTGTGTGTGTGATTGATTTTCTTTTCTATTTTGTTTTCTTTGCAGTTTTATGCAGTAGACCTGAACATGTCAGCAATTTTGTGGATGCTGAGTCCTTCTTTGGCCCGGTATTTTGTCCTTTCATTTTCTACTTGCTGTAGTTTGGATCTGTAGCCTGTATGCTTCCTAATTTTTGTATCCTAATAAGTATCATAAATGAGACATTGAAATAAAAAAAATTGTTTGATTAGGGCTTTTTCTTGGCATTGTTTGTTGGTACTGTATTATATGTAAAAGGATTTTATGGTATGGTTTTATCATGGCATGTGGTGGAAAGTGGCAGGGCTAGAATTGAGTTACCATGAATTTGGTATCAAACTAAAGTTTGAAGGACTGCTGTGATCATAATTGTGAGTGCGCGCTTTGCTGAGAAATAAAGACTTGCTTTTAGGTCTACTGTTGATTTCATATCCCTAATATATTGGTTTTCTTATTTTGATAGGCAACTAGTGTTGTTGTTATCTTCTTGAATGCTCCCTGTTATTTTTAGCAATCGTTAGCTTCTTCATAGTAACAACATTAACTCATCTCTTTTATCTGAAGGAAGGAAGTTATGAATTAGTTTGTTGTATTCTTCTTCAGGATGCTCGCCTTGTCTACAAGCATTTTGCAACTCTATACTTCGTGTTCATATTTGATGGTTCTGAAAACGAGCTCGCTATGCTTGACTTGATACAAGGTAGATTCCTGAACTGCTCCCCATTTACTGGAAATCTGAATGATTATTTGAATAATTTTACATGGTAATGGCCTAATGGCAACAACTTGGTGTTCTTGGGTGTCAGTCTGTTTTTGTCTTAAGAAATTTCTCAAAAAAACTATGAACTTTTGGCCGACAACTGAAAGCAAACATGATGCGATTTTTATTATTATATGGGAATGGGAATATTTGAACAACATGAAATTAGAGATTTCTAGATGACTATGGATAGAAATGTGTTGTCTTGTGCCTGCGAAAGATCTATTACAATAATGAAGTTTAAACTTCATTGTATAAAGATATAGCTCAATGCTGCAACACTGGTTTTACCATTACTTACATCAAAGTAGTTTAGCTGAATTTTTATAATACACATTATCAAGTGCCTCTCAGAGTAGTTAATATATAAGATACGGGTACACTGACATTTACCATCCTTACAGCTACATCCTCCTTCTAAGCTGACTAACTTGCATTGAATTATAATTACAAGTGACAAGTTATTTTTTATGGATGTTATCAATATTGATGTATGCGAAGACAGCAATGGAAGATGCTTTATCTCAGTAGTAGGTTAAGGACTAGGGGTGATTGAAGTTAGAACTAAAGAATTATGGTTCTAGTTTTTAGAACCTTGTAGGTCTGAAATTATAACCTATTTATTTGCATTATGTATTATCCATCATATTTTGAATGATGACTAGCAAGTTGACCCGTGCGAACGGGTCTAGTTGATTTTTACACAACGTATGAAACAATTTATTTATTTATATAATAATAAATTGATATAAGATATATTCTTTTTTTTGGTAAACCATCCATTAACGACTTTGCACATCTATATATGATATAACAATGTTGATGGTGTTTATATTTAAAAAAATAATAATAGTGTTGATGGTGTGACTTTGTGCATGAAAAATTATAGGAACACACTAATTTGTGTTCGACCGAGAAGTAAATAAAGTCTGGCTAAAGATTATTCCATCATTGGGGATCGAACACAGGTTCTAATCGAGCCCGTCCTTTTAGATGAAAAACATTAATGGCTTGTGCCCCATCTCGTGGTTAAACAAACACCGTTTTATTCACCAAAAATAAAATTAAAAGAAAAATAATTTTGCAACCTGAAAATTTATAGGACCAAAGATAGATAAATGAAACTTGTAAGCTAACACCGTTTTATTCACCAAAAATAAAATCAAAAGAAAAATAATTTTGCAACCTGAAAATTTACATGAGCAAAAATATATAAATGGAACATGTAAACTAACACTATTTTATTAATCAGAAATAAAATAAAAAAATAATAATTTTATAAACTGGAGATTTATAAGAACATAGAAAGATTGATGGAACCCATAAAGAAACACTATTCTATTGATCAGATGTAAAATTAAAACAAAAATAATTTTGCAACAACCTGAAAATATAAAAGAAAAAGATAGATGAGTCGAACATGTAACTAAACACTATTTTTATTGAAAAAAAAATCAAAAGAAAAACAATATTGTAACCTGAAAATCAACATAAACAAATCAAGATGAATGAAACACGTAATTAAGCAAATACAATTTTATTGATTAGAAAAAATAATTCTACAGTTTGAAAATTTACAAGAACAAAGAAAAATAGAATGGAACCTATAAGCAAATATTACTTTTTTTATGAGAAAAAATCAAAATAGAAACCTACAACTTGAAAATTTACAGAAACAAAAAAAGATGAATGAAACCTGCAATCAGACACTTTTTTATTGATCAGAAATAAAATCAAAATAAAAACAATTTTTGCAACAAGAAAATTTACTCGAACAAAGAAAAATGAATGGAACCCATAAGTAAATATTATTTTATTAATAAAAAATAATTTTGTAACCTGAAAAATTTACATGATCAAAGAAATATGATGGAACTCATAAGCAAATACTATTTTCTTGATAAAAAATAAAATAAAAAAATTTACAACCTAGAAATATAAATGAACAAAGAAAGATGAATAACACCGGTAAACGTACACTATTTTATTTATTAGGAATAAAATAAAAAAATAATTTTACAACTTGATGATTTATTTATAGGAACCAAAGAAAGAAGAATGAAACTCGTAAGCAAATACAACTTTATTGATCATAAAAACATAATTTTATAAACTAAAAATTTTTAGGAACAAAAAAAATATGTATGGAATCCATAAGCAAATACTATTTGATTAATCAGAAATAAAATGTAAAGAAAAATAATTTTACAACTTAAAAATTTATAGGAATAAAAAAATATGAATAAAACATGTAAGCAAAACTATTTTATTGATCATACATAAAATAAATAGAAAACTAATTTTGCATGTTGAAATTTATAGGAACAAAGAAAGATGGATGAAACCCGTAAACAAATACTATTGTATTGATTAAGAGTATAATCTAAAGAAAAATAATTTTTTGACCTAAGAATTTATGCAATAAAAAAAGATAAATAGAATTCGTAAGCAGACATTATTTTATTGTTCAAAAATAAAATAAAAATATTTTTACAACCTGAAATTTTACAAAAACAAATAAATATGAATGAATTCATAAGTAAATACTATTTTATTGAGTAAAAATACAAAAAAAATAATTTTGCAATGTAAAATTCATATGAACAAATAAAAATGAATGAAACGTTAAAACAAATACTATTTTGTTGTTTAAAAAATAAAATTAAAAAAGTAATTGTATCTCACTATGCATAGCTATCCAATTCAAATATACAAATATTTTTCGATCAGTCACTTTTTTTTATCAGAGCAAATATAGAAATATGAAATTGAAATGAAAAAATAATTTTTTTGAAAAGAGAAAAGCGATCCATAAAGCTGTAGCGAGAATTTTTGACCAAAAAAAAAGTAGCGGCATGAGCTAAGGACACGTGTGATTGAACAGTAATGAATTGTGCAGATTTATTAATACTATTAGATTAGATTAGATTATGTAACTATGCTAATTGCTGTTCATTACCGCCTCTTACATGATTGTTAATTTTATGGGGCGATTTGCTTACTTTGTCCTTTTCTGCTTTCAGTCTTTGTTGAAACACTGGACAAATGCTTCAGAAATGTATGTGAGCTTGATGTCGTGTTCAACTATAGTAAGGTTATATGCTTTGCGCCCTTGATTATAAATCATATATTCCTTATCAGTTATCACAAACTGAATCTCTATAGAAATTTGCTATGTAGCACGAAATGAATTAGAAATTGTATTATGATTTAGGGAAACATTTTCTGCTGCATATATAGAAGTTTGCTGGAGTTTGCTGCAGCCTGCAAATTTGACTTGTTAGATTCTCAAACATGAAGCAATAGACATTATTTACTCAAGTTGTCCCTCTTTACTCAAAAAATTGATAATTCTTTTATATTTTCCCCCCACTAAATTTGGGTTGTTTTGGAAGTGCCCTTCAGTTTAGGGAAATATATTCACTCTTTTCTTAATAGCTCAATAGTGTCAATACTTAGACCCAAGCGATATCTGCATCTTAAATTTCCATTTATGTGATCCTTAAAAATGAGTTTGTCTGCAGATGCATACCATACTAGATGAGATTATTTTCGGCGGCCAGGTGTTAGAGACAAGTTCAACTGAGGTTATGAAGGCTGTTGAAGAAGTATCAAAGTGCTCTCTCTTTCCTCTGGTTTTCAACATGGTTTTTCTTTCTCACATTATATTACTGAATAAGAAAGTGATACATCATTCTAGTAAACTAGTGACTAAAGATTTTTCACTTTCAGCTATAAGAGTTCTTAAATGCTTTTTATGCAGATTAATCACTTTTACATACATTTCTTTTGTTTTAATTTAGCATTCTGTGGAAAATGCGCGCTAATTATAAATAATATGCATGTCTTTGTGTGTGCATACACTTACATCTGGGTGTCGATTTATACGCAAAGCAGGCTTGAAGCAGCATCTAATTCAATCAATCTTGTTCCAAAATCTGTTTCTGGTTGGAGGTCGCGGTGAGCTCACGGAAGGATCTGCGTTCACACATGCAAGGGGTTTGAAAGGCGAAGCATCTTTGATCAGGGAATTCAGTCGGATATATTTTTTGTTCTAATTGAGGCGAAGACCGACACCCTTATATGTTGAGTTGACCATGGTTTGGTTAAGCAATTGGTGAATTATATTTTTAGCTTTATTGGTCTAAGGAACCGTGTACAACTTTACTGACCACTCATTGTTCCCAACAGATCCCAATTTCGGTTTGTCTATTTTTGGTTGCATTGACTTGAAATGTTGAACCTGTATAAATACATTCCTACACATTGTAATTCATGATGAATCTTGGATTTCCTGTATCAAACAGTAACTACTGGAATCAATGCAGATCATCTTAAAGAATTACAGGTAAAAGTTTTCTGAAATCCACGTTATAGCATCTGCAAGCTTGTTATGCAACTGTTTCGTGATTCTTCTATCCAATGCATTGCAAAAAGATTTTGTGCGGAAGCTCCTGCATGTAATCCCACTGAAAGACCTATCTATCTTTCAAAGCTTGTTTGCAGACATTAACCACTTGGACTAGAGCTACTAATGAGTATCACCACTCAAGTTTTTCTAACATCCTCGAGAACTAAACGGGCAGCATTGCGTCCAGGTGCTCCCATAACTCCACCGCCAGGATGTGCCCCACTTCCACATAAGTATAATCCTTTAAGTGGAGTCTTATAGTTTGACCTAAAGTCCCAAATTAATGAAATCATCAAAACATCCGCGTAAGTATCAGTTATATGCCACAAAAAAAAAAAAGGATCATATTCTATCACAAGCCACTTCGATATATTTTACCATCCTTTTACAGGTCGCATGAGGAAAAGGGAATCCAATCCCATAGCACCATGAAATATATTCCCTCCTGCCCAAAGAAAACAGATCAAATGTTAATAGTCACAATGTACTAGTGCTTTCTAGTAGAACATCAACTCATATCAAGGGATTGGCAAGTTCAGTTTCATTGCTGTTTACTTTGTTCTTTTGGTATCCCTTTGAGTCTTTGACTGAATGAAGTTTGTCCCCCAAAGAAACAAAAAAGTCAACTTATTTTCTATCAATTAACTTCAGGGTTTTGTGCCCTAGAAGAAGCAATTTTGTTTGTACTTGCCTAAAAATTCTCGAGTGCATAGGTTTTTTGTTTAGGTTAATATGGCTAAATTACCTGTCAAACCGATTTCCCTTTCAAGATCTGGTGGAGTCAGCATGTCATAACCGATGACTGATGTGCTGAAGCCAGGGGCATATTCATCAATGAATGTGAAGACTTTTTGTGCATATGATTCCTGAACAGGAGGGTAGATGTGATATAATGAAGCGCCTTTGATATAAAATGCTCAACAAGTAGTTTTAGCATTAAGTGGCCACGAGCAAACACAATGCATGACCAAGGAAGAACAAATCAAATCTGGACGCTGAAATGCATAACAGAACATGAGAGAAAAATTAATGCAACTAGAACATCCGAAACAAACTCACTCTGTAGTCATTGTCTTGCCAGTCACCATCCAATGGTTTGTAGGGTGTATACTGCACAAACAGGTTGATCACATGCTTACCTATGAAGAAAACAGATTTCATAAGCAAGATGTTATAAACATATTTCATATATTATGAAGGCACCATATATAGATAAATTAACGAGATGAGTGTTGAAAAAGAGGCCACGTTTCTAGTTCTGGTCTGTTCGTCAAAGAAATGTAATGGAACTTTGAAGACAAAACAGAGTCACTTCATTTATGCCAAGAGATAAATCAGAATAAATGTGGCAAATGCATTGAAAGCAAAGGAACTAAACTTCCTCTCATAAACAGAACATATCAGGACATTGTTATACGCAAAGTTTCAAGTACCAGGCGGAGATATAGTTTTGTCCAATACTGAGGGAATTGTCATCTCAATAATCGGTCTTCTTGATGGTACTCCATTCACTGCATCTTGAGATGCAGAGTGCATCTCCTCCATGCTAAATAGAAATTAACAAGAAGCAAACATGTTCTGAAAATAAACAAGCTGCACCGCCCATATTGAACAAGACTACAGCATATGTACATGCTGATTAGACAGCAAGAATCTACAATAGGCGAACATACCTCTCTGAACCTATATGAATTGAGCCAAAATGCTGTGGGCCAGCATCAGAATGATTTGACTCGCAACACTGAAATTGGGGCAATTTATCAACTGCTACATTTATTTTTGTAGTAGCCTGTTTCAGTAGATATTTACCAAATTAAAGAATGAGAATTAATGGAAAAGAAAAAGGCAGAGAAAACTTCATCAAAGTAAGTCCCGATTTCCATAAATTTAGTGAAACTTTCTGTTTTTTTTTGGGGGGGGGGGGGTGGTGGAGAAAGCAAAACCCTAAAGTAACATATCAAAATCTGTCTTTGCCATGTCTCTACTAGATAGTTGCAGTCTGTCAAATGTCAATTGCTAGCATAGAACTGAATCATCTTTTATGAATAAGTAGTTGGCCAAAAGAAAATAAATTTCAAAGGTTCATGTTGCTTGTAAGTCATAACTATCCCAGCTTTAGTTTCTTGTTTCTGCCGTAATTGTCCAAGGTTTGTCAACTGATTAATATTTGAAGTTTCTCCCGAAGATGTGATTTTCCCATGGATGAATTCCAGACATTCTTCCTCATTAACATATAGTCAAATGTAAGCACACTGTATATATATATTCTACTATTATCTATTATTTAAATTCAGTAACAAATAGTAGAGATTGAGGGTATTAAAAAAGAAACATAAACTGAGGAAAAAAAAGTAGTAAATTAACTTACAGAACTGTAGTCAGAGTGCTTAATTGCACGGGAAAAATCATCAGGGAGGACATTGTTGGGCACTAACTCCTGGTTCATAATGGCAGATACTATAAATTAGCACCCAATATAGGTGCCAAACATATTTGTATTGCAGCTAGTTTCAGAATTTACCATGAAAGTTCTATAAGGCGTTGCATTAGACAGAACAATTGAAGAATGCACTTCAGTACCATCAGCCAAAATCACCTATACGTAAGCCATATCTCTACAAATTAATTGCTAAGATCCACCTTTAAAAATCCACTTGATTGAGTAAAATCAAGAACACTAACCCCACCAACAGTGCTAGAGTTTTCAATCAACAACTGAGACACCTATAAGAATACAGAATATCACATGTGGTTAGAGCCTTAGCAGAAAAACAAAGGGTGGGGAGGGGGAGGTCAGAGAAGAAACATATATTCTCCTGTCTCTCTTTACTTTTCTATGAACTGAAATTATTATTATTTATACAATATTGAAGTTGATTTTACTATTTGGTTAAGAAGAAATTTAATTAGTGAATAAGGTCTTTTCAATAATCAGCTAATAGATACAATAACAACAACAATCAAAGCCTTTTGCCACTAAGTGGGGTTGGCTGCATAGATGAAATGACATTATAATATCCTATTATAAATCATGTCCAATAATAGACCATTTATATCCAAGTTTCACGATGACCACCAAAGGTGCCTATGATCATACTATGATGTTGTCAAATTTTGTTTATTAGTTAGATTACACTTGACAAATTCTTCATTATTTTCTGGTTGATTTTAAGATCCAAGCCACTAAAAACAGAATCTGCTTAGAATGTGACAATCAATGTCAACTATGGAGGGAGTAAATTTGAAAGCTAATAGAGATACTTGATGACATACCTCAGCATTCGTTACAACATGTGCTCCAGCTGTGACAGCAGCACTAGCAATAGCCTTGGATATTGAGCCCATTCCACCTTCAGCATATCTACATGGAACTCACTTTGAATGAATAGCATAAATCTCAGGACAAAGGGTAACTAATTAGTTGTTAAATGTCTCAACTATAAAATTAAGAAATCATTGGTCAGAAGTTATTTCAGAAGATTATCTTTAAATAAAAATGCCAGTAGCATCAGCGAGTCACCAGACATCAGTGCTTTGTTATGTGTTTTCTTGTCTTATGTGAATTTCTGTGAGTCACCAGACATCAGTGCTTCAATTTTCAGAATCGATATTGGTGTAACATGCACCAAACAGCACTTGTAAACTTTATTTCATATTACTGTAGCATAGGAAAAATATTTTTGGCAAATAACAGTATTCCGTTCTTGTGAAGCACAATATAGATATCAAGCTAGCAACAGAGATACATACGACCAAATTCCACGAGCTCCATCAGATTCTCCCATTACATGATGTAGCAGAACATAACCACTTCCTGGGGTGTGGACACTGGCCTGCATTACATATTAGAAATACTATGTGACATGAAAAATGAAACATTACCTATGCTATTTTTCATCAAAGAAACTGAGTAGGATAATTGCACTATAAATACCAGACTCTCTCTCTATCTCTCAAAGAAGGATGAAGAAATTCATGTGTATTTTATCCTGAAAATGATTTTATTGTGATGCATTTTTTAGACTAAAGATGACTGCTCTTACTGTAGTTCCTATCACAGCATCTGTTGCAAGTGTTGCCTTCAGAACATCTGACTGCAGAAATAATGTCAAACAAAACATTACTCCACTAAGCGATGGTGAATGTAGAAACTAGAAACTTATTTACAGGAATGATCAAAACGATGTTTTAGAGTTTAGAGCGAAAGGGTCTATCTCAACTTCAAAAGCTAGCACAAGTTATTATAAGGGTACTTTGTCCATATATCTAGCCAATATGAGATCTTAACAAACCCTCCCCAAACCCAAGACTGGACATCTAGAGGATGAAGTTTGCAGGATTGGACATTTGTGGGTAGCCCAATAGGACTAAAATAGACTTAAATACCATATTAGGATTAAAAACAATACTTAATCTCAAAAATTAGCTTAATCGTGGAGCATTTCCCAAGTCATTAGAGGCTATTTTGCCCATATTTTGAGCCAATGTGAGATCTTAACGAAATAATAATATAACGTGGAATAGATGTCACTAGATTGAAGAACTGCTATGAGTACGTCACGAATGGAAAGAAGAAATTAAGATAATGCATAATTCATTAAACAAAAATGCAACCAGTGTCTAGTTGAACTAGTCTTTCGAAAAGGCATTTATATCAAAAAAGGAAATTAAAATGAATTTAAACAAACTTCAGATACACAAGATGTGAACACAAAGTCTAAAACTTCCGAGAATTGAGAAGATATATGTTCAATTTTAAATGACAAAGTCAGAGAGTTTGAAGTTGAAGAGCAAAATGAAAAAGCGATTAGAATGTTCAAAACCAGTTGTTCAGAACTTTAGATTACTCCTTACCAGTTGTTCACTTTAGATTAGAATGTTTAAAAGACCATAAGATTACCTCAAACCAGTTGTTCAAAACTTTAGAAGCTGGGGACAACAAAAGGTCCATAAAGTCCCTGCCAAATAAACAGAAATAACATAGATTGTTGCTCCGGTTCATAATTTTAAATTACTAGTTATCATGCACCCTTTACTGCTTTGTTATTCACAACAATACCAATTTATTGTTTATAAAAACAAATTTGAAATTCCTAATAGAGATAAAAAAAATATACTCTTACACCATATCCTTTTGCCCCATGGAGGATGCCTGCCGCAGAACACTTGCCCAAAATACTGAATTCTGTATTTTATTCTTCAGTTGTTCATTAAGAGATGATTTATGTTGCAAAGATTCAGGTGGAGGCGAATCTAGCACTAGATCCATGAATTTACAGAAGTTCTCAAGCTTACTCTCATATCTGAATGAAAAAAAACACAAAGAATTAAAATAAAATATGAAAGGAACAGAAGGGTGAAAATACAGACATATCTTGTTAAATCATGAACATGCAAGTGTGCAACCAATGCAGCTTTAAGATAAGTATGTCACATTGACATCACCAAAAAGGCTGATGAACAAATCGAATGAAGAAGTACACCAACATATTTCCAAGCAAACTACGTCGTTAAGTACATGTATTTCTGACAAAACAAACAACGTTTTAATTTTCTGATTATCTAATCAAAGCCTTTAGATCATTATTCTATTCTATTGTTTGAGTAAAAGCCCTCAGTCCTCTAAAGATTAGGGTATTGTCACATTAATCATTTCAAAAAAAATTGTTGCTAAATCGGTACTTCAAATATAAGAGTGTCACTGTATTAGTCTTTAAGTTTGTTTTTTTACTAAATCAGTCTCTCATACACACAATTGTCCCCAGATTTGTCCATCGTTAAAGTGATGACATAAAAGGATGAATGTGATAACACTTCTCTGTATCTTTGAGCATCTAACTCAGTGATAATGTCTTTTTTTGAGAATTAAAACAGTGATCAAATTTTTACTAGACTAAAAATAATAATAATAATAATAATAGTAACTTGGTAACAAAATTATTTAGATGACTGGCGTGGCTTCATTCTTGTATTATTTTTTGCTGACTTCTCTACTCTTAACTCTAATTTTCTTTTTATTTTCAAAATGCAAGTATCAAAGGTCTTTTTGTGCGATTCATTTTACCATCCAAAATTCCAATGGCTATATACCTTCGATTCTGAAACAAATTCACACAAATAACAAGAACAAAACATCAACATTACTACGAGATAATAAAAATGGAGAATAGAGGAGAGACTTTGGATAAGCCTCAGCATCAGCTTGAGAGAACTTGAAAATCTGAGAGTGATTGATTTGCTTGTCAGGCCCCAGTATAAGGTAGCGTCCGTCCAAACACGGCGTAAACGACGACGGATTCCTCTTCAGGAGCTTCAGTCCGTGCTTCCCCAACTCCAGTTCCTCGATCACCGCCGGCCGGAGAAGGCTCTGCAGGTAACTGCACCGGGAAAACTTGAATCCCGGAACCAGCTCCTCCGTCACCGCCGCGCCTCCGATGACGTGCCGGCGTTCGAGGACGGCCACCGACAGGCCTCCGCGGGCGAGGTACGCTGCCGCCGTGAGGCCGTTGTGGCCGCCGCCGATAATCAGCGCGTCCCATTTCTTGTCCTTCAGTGCGGCGGCGCTGCTGCTAAACCTCCTTCGCCACATTTCTTCCTTCGATGGAACTATGGAAGAAGGTTTGGTGAATTTACTTCTCTCTGTCGCGTAGATAATAACTATAGTAATGCAATTGTTTTATTATTGCTTAACGGTGGATAAGTTAAAAATATTTTTGTCAAGGATCAAGGAGGGAAGCAATTTATTCAAGAGTACAAAGTAGAGAATCTTTTTCTTTTTTGACTGAAGTAGAAAAAGATCATTGGTGGATATAATTAGAGCTGGCAAAATGGGCTTAGCCCGCCGGGTCGACCCGAGCCCGCCCGAAAAAATACCGGGTTTAGACACACAAATTTGAACCCGTTTTTAATCTGGGCCTTTTTGGCCCGGCCCGATAAAGCCCGAACCCGCAAAAGCCCGAGCCCGAAGCGGGTCGCCCGAAAAACATATGCCAAAGCCCGAGCCCGGCCCGAAAAAAGCCCAAAAAATAGAGGGCTCGGGCACACAAATTTGAACCCGTTTTCAATCTAGGTTTTTTGGCCCGGCCCGAAAGCCCGAATTGCCACCTCTAGATATAATGTGTGCATATATAACAAGTAGTGTGTTAACTTGTGCGTCGCACGAGCGATAATTTTTATAAAATAAAATAATGTAATTTGAATAAAGTATATTTTTTATAAGTTATTTAATAGAAAAAATACTTATAAAAATGTCATTTTAAATGTTGTTTCAAAGACAAATGCTATATATTTTTTCTAAAAAAACAGAACATTCATCAGAATCTGACAAAATATAAGTTGGAATATAAGCATGAAACGATAAAAGTGTCAACCCATGCACCACAGGGGTCATAAATATTATTATGACAAATATTTGTTTATCATATCAAATTATTATCATATAAAAGTCGTTCAATGGAAGAAAAAAAAACTATGACAAAGTTATATAGTGTTATTTTATGTAAAATATTCAAAAGCAAACTATATTATGTAGGTTTGTGTTACGCACGGTGTATACTAAAAAAGAATTTTATATGTAACAATTAATATTATTGTTTAATTTCTATTCAAGTCTTCACCCATAGTAAGTTAGATAGTGAGCAAAATACAGTAAGCAAGAAAAAAATACATTTATATTAAAATTATCATAACAATGAGTAAGAAAATTACAAAATAATAATAAAGTATAATTTTCTATGTTAATTCAAATGCTAATTTGGTTTTCGTAATCTATCAAAACATATAGTTTTTTTATAAAATATTTCTCTCGATGAGCTAAATATTTTTTTTTTTGTTTTTTTATAAAATGTTCCTCCCTGTGAGCTATATATCACTTTTTGTGGTTTTTTATAAAATGTTTCTCCCCGTGAGCTAAATATCATTTTTTGTGGTTTTTTAATAAATTGTTCCTCCCCGTGAACTAAATATAATTTTTGTGCTTTTTTAGAAATTGTTCCTCCCTATGAGCTAAATATAATATTTTGTGATTTTTTATAAAATGTTCATCCCCATGAGCTAAATATCATTTTGTGTGTGTGTGTTTTTTATAAAATGATCCTCCCTATGGGCTACATCTAACTTTTTGTGTTTTTTTATAAAATGATCCCTCCCTGTGAGCTAAATATAATTTTTTGTGGTTTTTTTATAAAATGTTCCTCCCCATGAGCAAAATATCTTTTTTTTGTGGTTTTTTCATAAAGTGTTTCTTCCCGTGAGCTAAATATCATTTTTTTGTTGTTTTTTACAAAATCTTTGCTCATACTTTGATTGTGTTCATTACATTCATTTACTTTGATTTATTCACTAAATAAATAAATGTCATCATTTAAACACATTGTGGTTATTTTAGATTGATTGAAAATTTTTCTAACAAAAAGTTCCTCTCTGTGTGTAACATAAATTCCCATGTGTAACATAGCAATCTAAAAAATATTTTTTATTTTTTATTTGTCGTTAGATTTCTTGAAAAGAATATAGCATTTTGAAGAAATCTAATGACAAAAATATGCTTATAAAAATACATCAAAATGGTATGAAGTACAAAAAGTTATACACAAATTTTCATTATTTTGTATTTCTTTTAATTATTATTTTGTATCTATTTTGATTTGATTATTATTTATCTTCAGAATATAAGAGCCCCAATTTTCATTTAAATAAATTATCTCATATGCCCTCGTTATATTTCATTTTCTTATTGGTCTTTCTATATCCTGTAAATAATTACTTTCATTCACTTCTAGCTCTTTAGTCTTTAGTAGGTTTTGTTGTTAGCTATAGATATTTTATCCCATTCTTTTGAGTGCAATTTTTTTGATTAATATGAAATCTAACTCGTTTGCAGCTGAAGCTCGGAGATAATCTACAATTTGTATTACATTTTAAAGATGTCATTTTAGGTCTAGTCTAAAACAAATTGTACCGATATGATATATTATGTCTAATATTTGTAAGAGTTGAACGCTTGAACTCAGCTAAACACATTTCCTAGAGCATTAATTGCTCTAATATATAAGAAGTTTTTCAACGGCACCATATTATTCCATTTTAATTTTCATTCAAATTCAAATTAGTTTGCAATAAATTTCTTCCCCCTCTAATTGATTCTCAAATCTTGCCATTTATACCATTTTCATGGAGAGCACGCCACGTGTAATTTAGTTGGTCAAATTGAACCAAAGGTTGACATGTGTATTTCTTTCCAATTTAAAAATAAATTCTCTAAATTTTTCTTTTTGAAAACATTTATTACCCTTATCAATATATTTGGTAATTAAAGACAAAGTCCTATTTTGGATTTTCTTTAAAATTCAAATTAGTCTGATCAAAATGGAATGTACATTTTTGGACTATGATTAGGGGAAAGTAGCAGAAACCATGAGTGAAAATGAGTAAGTACCGATGTATTTCACTGATCAAATTAAATACGTACACATATTTACAGGTCTCAGAGACCAATCAGTCACTCCACACAATTCTCCTTAT
Source organism: Glycyrrhiza uralensis (assembly GCA_030159175.1). NCBI lineage: Eukaryota > Viridiplantae > Streptophyta > Magnoliopsida > Fabales > Fabaceae > Glycyrrhiza > Glycyrrhiza uralensis. Next base: position 45,940,876 of record BRZY01000001.1, on the reverse strand, counting down.
ATCATGGTGACAACAATAATCCTAATATAACAAAATCACAGATATGCACATATCACACTAAAAATAATCCTAAGATACTTGCCGAAACTACCTCTATAATCATTTGGTGCTTTTTATTACATATAATAAGGATTGTAATAAAACAGGTGGAAATACACCACATGATGATGATGATTATTATTAGAATATTAGATTAATTTTTGTAAGTAAACTGTTAAAAGACTAAATATAAGTTATTCGACCTTTCATTCATGCATTTTTTATTATGTTATTTTTTTTGGAATGATAATATTCTTCTTGTACATGATGCTAGATTACCATGCAAATAAGAGCATATATAAGCATGTAGCTTATGTTAGAAAAAACCTACGAAAGGTAGCTCTAGCAATAAAAAGTGTACATAGATATCATGTCACGACCCCCTCTTAGGCCATGACCGGCGCACAGGCTAACACTAACTCAACATACTCTTAGCCTGGCAAGCCTAACACACTTTAACATAAACATCACCAAAAGTAAAGAACTACCAACAATTCGGCAGAGTCTCATTTGAAATATGGACATCTCAAAATAATAGTACCTGTCAGCACCAAATATAACAATAGACCAGAATTCACCAACCAAAGTATCATCATTCTCGTATACAATATTTCATAAGTTCTCAAAGTACTCAATATATACATATAAGACTTCATCTACAACTACTTACATACAATCCAGCAAAAAGAAAGTATCTGTCCCTATAGCTGCATTATACTGAAGTCAGCACAACCTTATTCACCACATCAAAATAGAGGCATACCAAAAGAAAGAACCCCTGAGAAGGTTTACAAACCTCATAAACTATCTACTCTGCTACCTGTAAATCTGTGGAAAAAGAAAATAAACAGAGTGAGTCACAAGGACTCAGTGAGAGCATAATAAACAAAGTGAACAAGGAGAAGTGAACATAGCACGCGTGCTTAATCCAATAAACATTTCAACCACAAAGTAAAAGAAGGATATATAAAAATAATCTTGCAAAACCGGTCTTTAAACTCAAGGTTTCAATCTTTAATAACTCAATCATGATATTCAAACGCTCCAACATTAGAAATAATAATTTATTTAAAACTCATAATACTATTCCAAAGCAGGTTACATATAAAGAACTATATCAGTACAAAAAAAAAAGGAGTAATCTCAACCCACCATGTCATAAATCAACCATATCGTAACCCGAGGGTCTTGCCTCACCTGGAACCATAACACACTATGTGCACATAGGCCACATTATCTCTTCGTTGTGACGAACGGTAATCATAGACCACATTATCTCTACGTTGTGGCAAACGGTAATCATAGACTACATTATCTCTTCGTTGTGGCGAACGGTAATCACTTAAATTACTATGAGCACTTTAACCCATAGGCTGTATTATCTCTTCGTTACGGCGAACGGAATTCTTAGGGACTATGAGCACTCAGTTCATAGGCTGCATTCTCTCTTCGTTGCAGCAAACGATGTTCTTACATAGAAACCACAGTGGATAAACAACACATAACTTTAAATAATTCATTAAAATCAAATCAGACTGTCAAAGAGTAGCTCATCTCATTCTTTCAAACTTCAAAACAAGTTCATCACAATTTTTATTTCAAATCAATCCTTGTTCACATAATCACCAATGTCATCAACTCGAAAAATTAAAATAAATAACTTGAGCAATATCATAAGAAACAACATTAACATCTTTAGAACCATAGAATCTAAACCAATAGCTAGAGAAATAATTTATAGTGATATCATGTATCCTCAAAATGCTCATAAACATTAAAACCAATTTTTTTTTCTCAAAATAGAAATAACACTTCAACTCATATTCGTATGAAATTTTATCCTTAAAGCAGTTTACTTCTCCATATATAAAAATATAGCTATAGGAAAAATGCCACTAAGTAGATTAGCTACTCACAACTATGAAGATCCAACGAAATTTCTTCTAGAGCCTTCAGGAGGAGCTATCGAAGTATTTTCCAACGAATCTCAAAGAGCTCCAAATAGACAATTTCTAAAAATGGGTATTGCCCCCTTTTACCCAAAAACACCAACCCTTCACCTTCACTTCTCATGATTGCATACAACTAAGATGAGATTGCAAGAAAATGGTGGAAAAAATAGTCTTTCTCCTTTCTTCTTCCTCTCGACACCCCATCCTCTCTTCTCTTTCATTCCCTTTTTTTCTCTCCTTTCCCCAATTTCTCTATGTTTTCCTGTGTGTGTGTGTTTTTGGTGGTGGTGTGTGTTTTATGTGTGGGTGGGGGGTGTTTATTATTTTATTATTATTTTTTTCATTTATCTAAACGGGGCATTTCATATCAAGTGAGCTCCACTGCAATCTTTCATCTCTTCATAGAGTTTATTTCTCATATCTGGACCAAAAAAGAATAAAATATTAGTAACTGCAATTTATTTTGGAAAAAAATATCCAAATTACACACAAAGCTTACACATAAAGCATATTGAGAAAAGGAAAAGAAAGGGAGACCACCAAAGGGTGCAATGTCCAAACGCAGCTTCATGCAAAGCATCGACCTTTTGCTCTGGCCCGTTGGAGTGTTTGAGAGTCACTCATGAACTTGTAACAAAAAAAATAGAAAAATTATTTGTGAATTTGAATTGTTAGGATTTGACTGAAGAAAAAAGGTTGTAGCTTTTTAGAATAACATTAGGGGACATATCAAGCTATGGTGAGAAATTTGGATAAAAAAACTAAACACAAATGAAAAGCAAATACCTGAATAAGAGAAAACCAACATCAAGTGAAGTTGGTAGAGGAGGGAGATAATGAAACATTAGATCGATTTTCTGCACACATGATCAAGAACATGAGGAATGAATAGAAGAAAGAATTCTAATTTGCATGGGAAAGTAAGACATAACATAGTGTGGTGGTGGGAAAGCATGACTACTAAATAGGATAACCAATCCTCACAAATTGTATTTGAGAATGAATGTCAATCTTGGTTGATTGATATGAATGTCCATATATTTAGAAATTTAAGAGATGCAATCAATTATTTCAAATTTTAATTGCTACATGAAAAAAGACACGTTTTAATGAAACTTAATTGATTCTCTCAAAATCAACTACTCTTCGAAAATTTAATGTAATTGAATTGTCATTTTAATGGACACATACATAAACATAGAAGAGAATGAATCTTGCCAAAATACTGGATGAGTTCAATTGTTTGTATTATCTTCGAAATTTAATATTGCATCAAATCTTTCCATTTATACCATTTTGAGTGAGAGTTCACCACGTGTATTTTGGTTATTGAAATCAAACTGTAGCTTGACATGTGTACTTATTTCCTTGTATAAAACAAATTATGTAAATTTTTCTTTTTGAAAACATTTTACTTTATTATATATATAGATATCAATAGTCAATTTTTTCATTAATAACTATATATATTAATTAATTGTATAAATATATTTAAGTTTTACACTGTTGGTGAATATAATTAAATGAGTGAATCACTTCTTAGGCCCTGTTTGGATAACAAGCTTATTTACTGCTTATGGTATAAACTACTTTTATAATCGAAAAAAATTTATAGTAAAACTTATTTTATATAAGCCATAAGCTGTTTTGATAAGCTATTATGGGCAGTTTATGAAAAATATACCCAAAACAGCTTATAAATCAGTCATAAGTTGTGTTCATAAACTCTACATAAGCCAATCCAAATAGGCAGTCTCTAATGTCAATTTAGTATTTAAAATTATAAATATTTTAAAATAATCATTCCAATTGAAAATCTTGACTTAAAAGATATAATATAATTGAAAACTTTTAATTTTAGTGATTAATTTAAAATATTGATAATTTTATAGATTAAGTTGACAATGTCTCATAATTTTATGGACGATTTTGGTGATTCAATCATGATTGAATGTACAATGAATTATAGTATAATAAAATATAGTTATATATATGTGTATATAGTTATTAGGCTTAATTACACTAATGATTTGTCAGATATCACAATCGTGTGATTTTAGGCCTCAGTTTCAATTGCACGATTTTGATTCTTCAAGTTATATCCCAATTGATACAATTAATCTATCTCGTCCAATTTTTAATAAAAAATCTATGACATGTGTGGGATTAATTTGATAAAGTCCGGTCAATTCACTATATAACTTGAAGTAATAAAAAAAATATTATCGAGACTAAAAATTTAATATTGTTAAGAGACTTTTTTTTGGGTAAAGAAAAGTTTAGATTAGGGCAAGGACTGACTCCATGCAAGGCCAGAGCCAACCACCAACCTCTAAGAGGGTTTAGAGTGGTGATTACGGATTACCTACCCAAACCCATAGCACAAATTTGCTAGATGAGTTATTAAATTTACAGAGAAGCGAATCTGAGTCCTGACCTCTAGCTTGTAGGTGCCAGGCCCAGACCAACTGGTTCACCCTGCCCGAGTTTGTTAAGAGACTGAAATATAGTGACAAAAACATATTTTAACCTTAGTTATTTGTAAAATTTTGGGTCGACCCAAAGTTACATGTTTCCAGACTGCCAGTTGGGATTCCAAATTCCTTTGACCAATATTGTGTTTTCGGGAATTCCCCTTTTTATCTTTTTCTGTGTTATATATTCATCCGTAGTTTGTGGTAGCCTCACTCCTCTTCTTTCGGAAGCACGAGCAGCTCCCAGCTCATCTGCTACTACAAGGAAAGAGGCAGCTTGAAAAACACGCATTCGCCGACCACCACAGATGGCTACCAAAAATCCGTCGTTCAAGGTTTGGGGCATTTCCTCCCCTTCATACATTTTCTTTTTCCTTTCATTTTTTTTTTTTACTCCTAACACAATCCACTGCATGAGATGAAACCAAACCGTGTATCTATCTATCCACCATAAACCGTGCAAAATTTATATTTGTTTGTTTTGATAAATAAATAGCTTAATAGACCCTTTAAAACTTATCTCTGTGCCTTGAAACTTCTTAATGGATGCACATCACATTCTTCCAATTCAACCATTGCAGCCTCCCTTTTCCTGTTTTCATGGCTCTCATAGATTAAATTGCAATATTGAAAAGTAATCCAAAAACATAAAGCAATTAAGTTTATTGTCTTGCAACAGATAATTCTGGGCTCTTCTTCAATGGCTCGCAGACATATTCTTGCTGAGATGGGATACGACTTCACAATAATGGTATATATTATATGTGTTATGTGTTATTATCTATTGTGTGAAACTTGTAACTCTAATTCATTATGATGAGAGATTGAAAGAGTTTAGCTTGGCTTACAATTAGACTGCAGACATTGATGAGAAAAGTATTAGGAGGGAAAAGCCAGAAGATTTGGTAATGACATTAGCTGAGGCAAAGGTAATGAATTCTTTCCTTTCCTCTTTTCTTTTCTTTTTTTAATTTGACTTTGTGAATTGTGAATCCTTGGGCACTATTGTCCCTTTTATGCATTAAAACAATTAAACGTGTTTCATTTATTGACAAATTAGTCTTCATCAAAGTCTCTATATCTGTAGCGATGTAGTGAACTTGGAAGTTGTAGTCATACAATGGCTGGTGAAACCTTTGTGCATTGAAGACTGAAGAATACTGGAATTATGTGTGAACCAATCGCTGGGCTTTTTGTTTGAGGAGAAAAATTGAGAAGATGAAAAATATTGTGAGGAGTGAAGATGAAGTGGGATGAAATGATTTTGAATTTTGCTTCTTGTTGGTTGTGAGAAGGTGGAAAATCTCTTTCAGCTCATTTCATGTTACAGGATTGATTAAAAAATTTCGGGTGAACCTTACTAATTTTTTATTTCCACAAACGAGCACACCATTGAGCATGAGAGGCTGAGAGCCAGTTGAAACACAAGATCACGTGCTCGTTTGATTTCCAATAATATTTGCTTGTTTAAGGTCTTTGCATCTGATTGTTGTAACTGAATATGCAAAAAATTGCAGGTTGTCGTGTCCCCATACAGAAACTTCCTCTAAAAAAACTAAATAAATTAAATATCAGAAAAATATAACATAAAGTTTAGAGGTTGTACCCATGAACAATTTGAAATTCTCTTCTTTCAAGGTACATTTAGTGATCTAACCTTGATATTCTTCATTAGGCTGATGCTATTGTACAAAGGCTTCTTACCGGAGGTCCATTGGACGAAGATGCTTCTGCAACACTGTTAATCACTGCAGACACTGTATGCATCATTCCTTCTGTCTTTCACTATTTGTTTGCTTCAACTGTGCATCATTGATAAGAAATGACAGCCAACTTATCTGCATACCCATAAAGAAGAAAGGCATAACTTCGGTTTTCCTTTTACAGATAATACCTGTGTTGCTCTATCTCTGTTCTAGTTTCTGCCAATTTAGTCTTACTGATAATTTTGTCCATCCCAGCTCACACTCTAGATGCTATCTACAAGCATATAAATTAATTTAATTTTGATAAAGTAAGAATATGTTATTAGAAAGAAAGGAGAGAAGGTACATTTTGGGAAGAAAAAAAAAAGGTAATCCTCCAAAGGACTGAAAGCAAAAGCTTATTAGATATTCCAAGCCACAGGCAGACGGGCTTCCGTCTCCACTTTCCTATATGAAACACAGATAGTTATTTGAAGAAAGAGAACACTAATTAAAGCATACTAACCTACAGAAAACATAAATAAAACTCAGTTGTGTTTCAAGTATATTAACAAATTCCATTTCATCACAAGTCAGGCTAAATATTTGGCTTAGACACTCTGCTGTTTATTTACACTTTCCTAGTCTGGGTCATCATTTTCGCAACATCTCACATTTTATATACTTTTGCCTAAACTTTTAGTTACAATCTAAATCCTGTATGATCATCACCTTTTACTGATTTTCTTTTGGTTGAAGTCTAAACTTTTGTAAGCTTGTTTGTGTTGCTAATACAAATAAATGTTTTGTAGGTTGTGGTATATCGAGGAATAATCAGGGAAAAACCAACTAGTGAAAAAGAAGCATGGGAATTCATCAAAGGTTTGTATGAATTTTAGTCCCCCTCCTTTTCTTGTTGGGAATAATAGGCAGATATAACAGCCACAATCACAAATGTGAATAATTTGCAGGATATTCTGGTAGTCATGCAGCTGTGGTAGGATCTGTTGTGGTAACCAACCTTGTGACTGGAAAACGTTATGGGGGATGGGATAGTGCAGAGGTACAAGTTGCTGCTGCTTGAGCTCTTGTTTAATCTAGATTTAAGCAAGTACCTTGTAACATATTATTCATTAACTCAATGTTTCTCTTCACTGATAAATTGACTAACATTTGCCAAATTGTCACCATATGACAGGTTTATTTCCTTGAAATACCAGACGAGGTCATTGATAATCTGGTAATGCTTTTAGAAGTACACTTTTCACCCTTGCACTGAGCTTAAGTATGAAGGTGAAAAGAGTACTTTAACCAGTTTCTCAAAACATTTGATCTTTTGAAATTTTCTTTCAGGAAATTCTTGTCAACCCGAATACTATATGAGTTTTCTTATTTGATGGGAGCTTCTCAGATTGACGAAGGAATTACATTCAATGTTGCTGGGGGTTTGATGCTGGAACATCCACTCACGTTACCATTTGTGGATGCAGTGGTTAGTTATCCTGCTTTCTGAAGAACACTCAGTCTCAAGAGCATATGCATGCACATAAAATCAAAATTCAATTATGATGTGCATTCCTTTCAATACCTTTTTCCTGTGCTTCGGTTTTTATATTTTCTAATCTCTTTTGCCATTTTCTTGGGGCTTTATTTTATAACGTCAAGAAGCAATTATTTGTAGCTTTATAGCCTTTACTCATTTTGCAATGATGAGCAAAATTTAGAATGACTGTCTTCAGGGTGATGTAAATGTGGATTCGTCACTTTTTCCTCCGTTTTCTTAACAAATGAGCTGTGTGATACTTGTGGCAGGTTGGATCAACCGATACCGTGATGGGACTTTCCAAAGCTCTTACAGAGAAACTCATATGGGAAGCTCTATAGCTGCTGCAGTATTACAATTACCATGTGCTGGCTGACTGCAGTATTACCACAATCATATTCAAATGTTTTGTTTACACCGATTTGTAATACATAATAATAATACATAGTACAAACGAGAATCCTCGAGACCTTGCTGAATTTTGTTTTATCATGAGCTGATAAAAAAGATTCAATTTTTATGTTTGTTTCCTAGCTCGTGTGCATAACATGATTGGCCGGTGCTCGCTACTTTTTGAAGATGATATGTGCTATGCTCAACTGTTCACTAACAAAAACAAAAGGGGGGAATAACAAAAAGAAAATCCAAAATAAGACGACACAAAGAAGCCATTTTTTCTATAGGTTTTACATGCTTATCCTCCACTGACGGGAACGTTAAATGTTTGTCTACTCTCCAACTTCATATTGACATAAAAGCCTTGCAACAAACAAGCTTGGTCCACTGACTAGACTACATGCTTGAATAGAAAAGAAGAGGGGAAAAATCCCATCTGGAACATCTCAGTGATGCAGCGGACAATGTCTTCCAAAGGCAGCAAGCAGCACAATAGGTTCAAGAATGCTCTTCTGAGTTTGAACGTTGCTCCATTTCATGGATAATGGCATAACAAACATTAGTCAAGCATGTAGATTCTAGAGGCTATGTCCTGAACCAACCAATCAAATCCCTCAAGCAGACCATCACCAGTGTATGCACTACAGCCAACTATCTTCCAGTGCCGAGATTTATCCAGAGCTTCCAAGTTCAGCACCTGCACAGTTAGAGTATATTAGAAAATAAACTTGTAGAAACAATTGTATATTAAACTAGGGATAACTAGCTAGATCCCTTGTGTTTTAGGAACAATTTAGGATTCTTATTTATTTTTTCTAACACTTAGCACCCCTTGTTTCCCGAAAATAAGTGAAATTCAACTATGGCAATACTTACCAAGTTCTTGAGCACTTCAAATAAATTGGAAGCCAGAATTTCTGAAATCAGTTCAATGCTATTGAAACATTACCTCTTCTCTTATTGCCAATCCAATTGACTACTAAGACAATTATGAGGAATAGAGTAAAAGGCCCATCTAGTTTAAAAAAATGTCAAGTGCTTCACCAAAACTAACGGTCAATTCTCAGCATATTATGTATTTTTTGAGTCATAACTCTACAACGTTACGTAGGTTTAGGAAGAAGCCCCCAGATAAAATTAAGCTTACCTTAGCTATTTCTTCGGGTGCAAGGGCACCTTTAATATCTTGTTTATTTGCTAGTATCAGTAAGGATGCTCCAGATAGCCTCTGTCATATGAAAAATAAAACTAATGACATTTGAAAATACTATTAGTTCACAGGCACCCAAAGAAGAAAAGAGTAATCATTTGAGCATTCCAAATTATTAACAATGAAAAATACTTATAGCTGGTTTTGGTAAAACAAATACAATTGTTTCTTTCAAGTGCTAAAGGAACCAGAGAGCAAGTACTTATGATTGCTTTGGTACTGCCATTAAAAAAAAAATCTCCTATAAGGTAAAAAACCAAGTTATCATAGGGAAATGAAAGCAACTGCTAATTGAATAAACAGGATTCGGTGTCCTACATCCACCAAAGGTGTTGTTGGTTCATGACCAAAATTCCCAAAGCATTCACTTTAGGCAACTACTGTGCTTAGATACATTAGCACAAAGGATACACAGGTTTATGCCAATCAATTAATCAAACAAAAGGGAAATGAATTGATGAAAAAATTGTGACTGAATATCTTCAGTTAAGTGCAACATGTAAGCAATTTGTTTGGTCAATAAGTTAATAACCATCTGTATTGAACAAACCTCTTCCTTTAGAAGCTTATCTAGCTCCATTTTGCAATCATCTAACCTTCTCAGATCTGAACTGTCAACCACCCAAACCAAACCATCTGTTTGCTCAAAGTAGTTTCTCCAGTAAGATCGTATTGTTTGTTGGCCCCCAACATCCCATATATTTAGAGCGTACCTGCCATTGTCAATGTGCATAAACGCCATAACATTCTAGAATATGGTAAATCAATGTAAGAAACTCAGCACAACAAAGGCTAACCACACAGAGAATGACCCGGTATGTGGTATAACTGTAACGTGAAATCACTAGCAAATACTGTAAAGAAGCAAATCTAATCATGTTCTTAGAATATACCACAATCAAGTCAACTCAAAGAAGTAAGATCACCGTTTTCTCCATCAAACTGAAGAATAATGCTACTGTCACAACAAAATGCACAAATCATGATTAATTGAAACTTTAAAGACCAAAAGCTCATTCTTCTTCACATTTCCCAAAGAAAATGATAACTAGCATAATTAGCAATTGAAAAAAAGAAATAAAAAATAAACATGGTTATCAGAATACAGCTATGCATATAAAATAGCATAAGTGATAAGTGAGGTGAAACAGGAAGGGAAGGTATTACTATTACTTCTGGTAGGTGATGGTTTTGATGTTGAAGCCAAGGGTAGGGCTGATGACACTAGTGTCCTCCCCGTTAATCTTCAAAACGATTGTCGTTTTCCCGGAATTGTCCAATCCGCTGCATAAGCACCGATGCATACAGTTATTTCAAACTTATTAATGTAGTAAAATCTGGAAAGATGGAAAAGGAAATGGAAGAGCAACTTACACCATGAGAATTCGCATTTCCTTCTCTTTTCTCTTGATTTTCCGAATGATGCGGAGAAGTCCCATTCCCGAAGAGAAGGCCAACACCTTGAGAAATCAATTTGCTTTCTTTTTTCTTTTTTTGGGTCAAGAATCAATTTGCTCAAGATCACCGATGTATTAAAGAAACGGAGATGGCAGTAGTATTGAATTTCATAGTAATATATTGAATTTCATAGTAATATTTCATCATAATAATGGGCCATGAGGCCCATAAAAAATACCAATACGCACCAATCTTATTTCCCACACAACAAAAAGCTCGCAGCAGTAATCGAATTCAGATACTGGTCAAACTTATCTCTTTAAATTGAGGATATTAACCTCTTGCACTTAATTTTATGATTTTTGTAAATTTTATACTTTTAGAAAACTATAAAAAAAATCATATCATAGGACCATGTTCAGACCTTGCCAGTGACAGAAAATAAGAATGGACCAAGAAGCTAAAAAATACTTGTGCAGAGCATAGGCTATAGAAAACTTGACAAGTCCTTCATCAACTTCTTGACATTTTGATAAATTAGGGTACCAGAGGGAGTGAGCACTACAAAGTAGCTAACAACTTTAATTGCATTACATTGTAAACTTGTAATGAATGGGGGCACCCTAAGCATCATGACAATAATATTTTTTTTACATATCATGACAATAAATATTAAACAATGACATGATGACACAAACAAAACCAGCATGCAAAAAAATCTCAGGTCAGCTGGTTGCTTGGACTTCTCATATCAGCTGAACTTAGACATGTAAAAGTTAATTGGGCCAGACACCATAACATTTTAAGAGGTTATTAAAATACAAGGTTTGAGTTTGGCCGATTACTTGATATAAGCTATTTTTAAGCTCTGCTGGCATGAAAATCTATTTAAAGGCCTATTTCACATTAAATTTATATACTGATGGATAATTAATTAATATAAATTATTTTTGTTTTTTAATCAAAAAAATTTATTTTTTAAAATAAATATTTTATTTTATTAGTACTGTACAAGTTAATCATAGGCGACAAATTTTACTACTATGAATAAAAAGAAGATCGATCAGTGGTCTTGGCACTAAAAACAATGTGATCCGAAAATCTTCCAAGAGAGTATTATTAATCATTTTACTACTAGTAATTGTTTTTATTAGAATGCCGGTCTTTGCATTTAATAGAAGGGGCCTTTCCAATTCGATCCAATATGGGCAATAAGGTATGGCACAACTGTGCTTATTAATTATATTCAACGGTTCACATCATATGGTCATGTACTTCTACTATTGTATCAAAAGTTCCAAAGCCATTTTGTGTTATATGATGACCGTGGTTCTAATTAAGTTCCACAAATAATTTCTCAACGTCGGGGGGGGGGGGGGGGGTGATCTTAGGCGATAGTAGTTGATCAAAACTAAACAACGTTGTACGTGCTGGTGACCATAGGCATAAACAGCAGTATTTGCAAAACGACAACAACAATGACAAGCTAACATTTACGCATAATATATATATATATATTCCTAAACGCAACTACTCATATACAAGAGAGGACTATATATATGATCGAGATGGAGATTGAGTGCAAGAAAACTGTAAAATCCTTTGATTAGATTTCATTAGCCTGAACAATCACGTGGTGGGGATTCTAACTTCTAATTTCTAACATTGTTAATTTGTTAATGATATTTCCCCCCCCCCCCCCCCCCCCCCCCCGGGCCCGGAAAGAAAAGCAAGTAGTTAGTGAGAATTAGCTGCCAGTTGCGGCTTAATGTGTTTGAAATTTGTCGTCATATTAATAGCTTTAAGAGTGCGTTTGATATATACGGGGATATAAGTAGGACAATACAAAATAAATGTTTGAGTTAGAACACAACTTTTTATTTTGTATATTGTTTGATAGACAATAGACAATAAGACAAACAAAATAATATGAAATTTACTGCAATACTCATTATTTCGTGTAATATTTATTTCATATTGAACATCATTAACTATCTTAATATCATGCATATTATTCTATATATTATTATATAAAATACATAATATAATATAAATGTCAATATTAAATATATTCAATATTTAATATAAAATATTATATATAATAATATATATTATTATTATATTAATAGTAAAATATTATAAAAGATGTATTATCATTTCACGCCGAACAACATTAATTGTTTTAATATCATGCAATTATTTTATATATAATAAAATAATATATATTAATATATTATTACATAAAATACATAATATAATAATAACATAATATATATCATAAAAAATATAATAATATATAGTATTATGTTAATAGTAAAATATTATAAAAGTATATTATTGTCCTATCTATGTAGAAAAAAAAAATTATTGTCCTATCTAGTCTTTTTTTTTTTTTTTTCTTCAAATTTTCAAATTAAAGAGAGCCTAAGCGATAACAACTCGGCACCAAACCCAACTATACTCATATTAATATAAAAACTGTTCACAAAAAAAATATTATTATAAAAACAGCACTTCTTCAATTCTATAGTCGTGAGCTTCATTGCTTAACCTCTTCATTCAGCATAAACAGACAGTGATCACCAAGAGAGAGAGAGAGAGAGAGAGAGAGAGAGATCAATCATGGTGAACCTAGTGGCAGCACAGAGGCCGTTGTTGCATGGGCTAATGAAACTAGCAGGGATCAGGCCGTACACGGTGGAGATAGAGCCAGGGACAGTGATGAGTTTCTGGGTCCCATCAGAGACCATCACGAAGCCCAAGAAGAAAGACGAAAAGCCCAAAATCACAGCGAAGCCCAACAAGCCCACGGTGGTCCTGGTACACGGTTTCGCTTCGGAAGGGATCGTGACGTGGCAGTTCCAAGTCGGCGCACTGACGAAGAAATACGCGGTGTATGTCCCGGACCTTCTATTCTTCGGAGGTTCGGTGACGGACAAGGCGGAGAGGTCGCCGAGGTTTCAAGCGGAGTGTTTGGCGGCGGGGTTAAGGAAGCTAGGTGTGGAGAAGTGCATAGTGGTTGGGTTCAGTTACGGTGGGATGGTGGCGTTTAAGATGGCTGAGATGTACCCTGAGCTGGTCCAAGCCATGGTCATCTCTGGCTCCATATTGGCCATGACCGATTCCATCAGCGTGACGTCACTTCAGGAGCTTGGGTTCTCTTCTTCCTCAGAACTCTTGTTGCCTACCTCTGTTAAGGGTCTTAAGGCCCTTTTGTCCGTTGCCGCTTACAAAAAGCTTTGGTTCCCCGATCGTTTGCACAAAGACTTTCTTGAGGTATGTATATGTCCCCTCCCTAGTTTTTGCACTTGTTGCACCCCCTTAATTGAAACTTGGGGGATATTATCCCAATTTTCATTTATTTATTTTTTTATATTTTCTAAATAGAAACAATTTTTTATTTAAAAGTATTTTTAAATAATTATACAAGATTTTGATTAAAAAATGTTAAACTTTATAAAACTGTTTTAGGAATTTTTCATATTGGTAACTTTTAAAATTTATATTTATATCATAATATAATTAATTTTAAGGCTTAACAAACAAAGATATATAATATAATATATTATCTTGATTTTTTGATGAATTGTTTTTAATAGACACGTGTTCATGTAAAGATTCTCAGACTATTTATTTGATTTTCTTTTTATTTATTTTTTAAAAAAAGGTTTTGGGATTCACACGACTCTCAAACGCACGTTGTTGCATGCCATGACATTACCGATTAGGTAGATCTTACGCTCAAGCACGGATTTTTTATTGGGATGGAAATGTATCTATCACTTTCTTAATTTCCAATTCCTTGCCAATTTGTCTTCTTTATTGTGATATATACTTTTATGTCTCATGTGATTCTAAATTTCGTTTTACAATATATTGCAAAATTTTATATGTTTTTTTAATGGATTTAGTTTTTCTATTGTTGTGATGAGTAATAAAATATATATAATTATGTCAGTAAGGGGAAGATTATTCAAGAATTTGTATATCATGATTATTAAAGAATTATATGAAGATCATACCATGTCGTTCAAAAATATGAGAGAATTCATATTCTATTTTAATTTGCCAATGCAATGATGCATTGAGTGTTAATGGTCTTGTTTACAATATACATCGATCAAATCGTGCTCTCGCTGGGATATTTTCGGGTTTATTAAGGCATGGAAATGTTAGCAAAATTATACCCCTTTGGTTATAGTGCGTGTGTAAACAGGGGAGGGGATCTTCGAATTTGATTAGACAGATCTAAATTCAATTGTGATAACGACTGTTATAATAAAATATCACATAAACGACATAAAGGAAACAAATATGACAAAAGTTGGACCTATACAGTATAGAGATGAAAGGCAGGAATGAGGCTTAGTTCAACTAACTTCACCTAATAAGTAATAACATCGGATGGCAGTTGAAGATAGCGAACGGTTTTTATATAGTTCTTCAACAAATCTGTTGGCTTTTTCAATTTTTTTTCCTGTCAAACAATTTATCTATTGGGTTGACATGAGCAACATTACTATTTTAGGAAGTCCTTATACATACAAGCTTATATATGTGTTTCTGCAATTTCGGCTGCAGCTCCAAAGCGTTCAAATGGAATTTGTGATCCTTGCACATCGGCGGTGCACACAAGTTTGGTTTAATTTAATTATTCCTAACAATTGCGACTAATTAAAAACCGATAAGTTTAAAATTTGCCAAAATTATTGAATTTTGAAGGTAACTTTTATAGTAATATTGCCAATATTATACTGTATGATGGCTTTCTTCGCTGAGGAATTGCAGGTGATGTTCACGAATAGGAAGGAGCGAGGGGAGCTATTGGAGGGCTTAGTAATTAGTAATAGAGATGTCAACATCCCCAATTTACCACAGGTAATATAATATAATATTTTAATCCACTCTGGATAGTGAACAATGTTATACATTCGATCTTATTATATAATTATATGCCCTTCCATAACTTTTTTTTTTCTTTTCTTTTTTTGCTTTCATCATATATAATAATTACTCATTATCGCGCTCTTTGCAGAGGATACACCTTTTATGGGGCGAGAATGATCAAATTTTCAAACTGGAGCTTGCTCAAAATATGAAAGAGTAAGGCTCTAAATTAAATCTCTATTATATGATAGATGGATTGGGGCTTTTTTTATCAAAGTAGTGCAATTTCTTTTCGTATTTATTGATTTGGTGCAAGTTAAATTTTTTTATCGATTTGGGGTAAGTCATATTTACCATTGTCGACTTTCAAAGTGAAGTCTACACTGGAATCGTAGACTTGCTATTTTTTTATTATTTTTTCTAAAAAGCAGAAGTCTATAATGCCATTGTAGACTTTTGCTTTTTTTGTCATTGACAACTTGGGGAAGTTACTGCAAAAAAAAGTAGAAGTCTACAATGACATTGTGGACTTCTGCTTTTCAGAAAAAAATAATAAAAAATATAACAAGTCTACAATCCCATTGTAGACCTCATTTTGGAAGTCGACAATGGCAAATATGACTTACCCCAAATCGATAAAAAAAATTCAACTTACACCAAATCAATAAATACGAAAAGAAATTACACTACTTTGGTAAAAAAAGCCATGGATTGGTCATCATAGTTAAATAGTGATCTTCTAGGGATGCATATCATGGTGACATTCATGTGTGTGATGTATAAAATGACAGGCAACTAGGAGATGGCACAACGTTTGAAGGCATAAAGAAAGCTGGTCACCTGGTTCACCTGGAGCGACCATGTGTCTACAATAGATGCCTCAAGCAGTTCATTGCTTCCTTCTTGGCGTCAATTAATGAACCTTGATGCTATTTCAGTTATTTAAGTCTTCAACCCCTATTCCATGCGCTTCAGGTTAATTATTTATTGGTCTTTAGCCTAAAGATGAAGGCGATGTAAAACATATTATTGTCTCTCATATTCATTGTATTCTAAACAGCTATACTATTTTTCCATGAGATGATTTTAATTACGTGAGTAATGCTTCCTTCCTTTCCTAGTTTCCTTTCCCCCCCTAATTTTGAGAAAAACACATACCTTTCTTAAAATTTTGAAATATTAATAAATACTCTCTCGAGATGGGACAAATATTCACAACTTTTTTTTTTCATTTACTTTTGTTTAGAAATTGGTAAATAGGAATGAAATTATAACAATGTCTGCAAAGTGCAAAGCATTCTTGTTATGATTCCAAAGGCGAGAAGAGCAGCAGTTTTGTCAAGATTTTCCTATATATTCTATAACACCTGAATTTGGGAAGCAGAATAATTAAAGAATACAGTAGAAATCGTACTGAAAAATAAAGCTGTACCAAAAACAAGGAAACAAAAAATGGATATGTATGCATGTACCCAAAACCTACAATTCATACTCACTAAAAAATAATAATCAATATATAATTAACAATAATCTAAATTATCTTATAAACGATGCCTGAATTTCTTCCAATGTTCTATCCTTGGTCTCGGGAACCCAGAGCATGGCAAAAGCAACAGTGAAGGCGGAAGAAATTGCGTAAATTGTGAATGTTCCTGTTCACAACCAGACTGAATTAGGATTACTCTCATAGGCTTTTAAGTAATTCATGCATGCACACAATAAAAAAAAACAAACAAACAGGGCACACACACAGAGAGAGAGAGAGAGAGAGAGGACCTGCACTGCTCCAATTTAGAAGCAAGTTGGCAGTCATAGTGATAATCGAGGCAGTTAACCAATTCAGAAAGGTAGCTACGCTGCCAGCAAGGCCCTTAATATTTGGTGGAAGTATCTGAAAAGTAGTTGCTGATCAATTAGAATTTGAGACTAACTCAATATCACAAAATGGACTCGTAAGATGAGGATTGTTTTAGTCTTATAAGAACTACATTCATCCTATCTCTAGTGGATGTGAGATTTGAATAAGATATGAAAACTTAATATAGCTTTAGGCCACTGTATGCTTGGGTAAGTAGTGAGAGCTCTTAAATAGTTTGCAGGAGCTTAAGTTTGAACTTTTGTGCAGCCACATTTAAATTTAAAAAAAAAAGGTCTCTTCGGCTTATATATAGCTTAGTGATCCATAGCCATTGGCTAAATATAATGCTGCAGCTACTAAATCCTTTATGAGCACCATATATGTAAAATGATTTGGATTTTCTCCCATTTCTTGAGTGCTATTGCGTTTTGTGAGTCTCTCTTGTGACATGATATTGTAATTGATCTATAGAAAAATTAAAGACAGGATACAAAGCCATGCTTGAATTCTTCATTTTTCTGCATACCTCAGACATTATAAGCCAAGGGATTGGTCCAATGCCTAGAGAAAAGCCAATGACCAAAGCCTGAAAACAGAAACAATAGGTCAATTTGACAAATACTGAAAATTTAAAGCTCACACATAAAAGAAACATTGCCAACTTAAATCAATAAAATTATACCACAAGTCCCGCAACAGAGAGCATTGCCAATATTTCATGAAGGTCAGAACGACCATTTGACACGACTCCCTGGATTCAATTAAATAACGCCATTTAACACAAACATTAGTACTAATTAAGCTGTTGCTGTTGAATTTGAATTGAATTTCAAGGGATAGAGATTACCAACCTCCAGATAGAATGCTGTAGCAACAAGGAGCAGGCTAAAAGTCATTACAGAGGAGGATACCTGCAAGAAATTAATGATAATTAAAGCTTTCATATTATTTTTAGATATAAATAGGTCATGATGGAAATTATGAGAAGCTAAATTTCACTTAATACGCACTATAAGAAGAATCCTTCGGCCACTTTTGTCTACCAACCAAGTAGCAACCCCAGTCATTATAACCTGCATGTTTAAAAAGAGTTGACAAATGAGAATTTTTTTTGATATTTTGATACTCACATGAAGGCAATATCTATTCTATAACATGTATAGCTTTTTGACCTGAATGGCTCCAAGTCCAAATGTAGCAGCATCACTGGATGAAATTCCTATTATATTCAAGCCACAGAAAAGACATAAAGGTTTAACTCACATGGGGTTGTTAACAAGAATTAAAATGACATGACACCAAAAGAGACAATTAATTGATAGAGAAAAAAATCTTAACTAATTACCTGCACTTGAGAAGATCTTGCTAGAATAGAAAAATACCCCGTTGATACCAGAAAGTTGCTGCAGCACAAGCAATCCAATACCTACCTGTATGGTGCATGAGCTCTCAGTTGCAAGAAGTCATCATAAGGATTTTATTTGAACTATATATCAGCCAAAGCCAAACAAATGGCAGCAGAAGGAAAATGAGCAGAGGAACTGCAAAATCGAATCATACCATCAAAGGAAACCAATATCTTCTCCTCTTTAGATCTGCTAACTGTATAGTATCTGCTCTGTTCTTCGATACCAAAGATCCCTTCACATGATGAACATCTCTCATTAAGAAGCTCCAATTAAGTAAAGAGTGATGAGCTCAATTTTTGCATTAATGTGTATCTCTCTCTCAGTGTGAGGTAACCTATAGTAATATATATGTATGATTAAGTACCTGAATTTCTTGTGCTTCCATAGTAATATCAACTTGGGGTCCTCGCAAAGTTTGTAATGAAGCTTCAAACCTTTCTGCCATCCCCATTTCGGCCTAGACATTAAAAATAAAAGTTCAATTAACATTTTAAGAGAAAGGTGTGACAAAACAAGTAGTATTTGAATCCTGTGATCAGCCAATCAATATAATGCATTTCGTATACATGATGCATACCAACCATCTAGGAGATTCTGGAATGAAGTATAACCCGGGTATTAATAGTGCACATGGAAAAACTCCTGCAAAAGAAAACAGAGTAATGAGATGAATTGTGTGATCCAATGGGTTTCATTTCACGCCACTTTAGATCTTGGGGAATGAGACAAACTACTGTGCAAGTTAGTTTAGTGTGTATATTTGAGTAGGTATTTTACTAAATGTGACTCTGAATGAACATTAATTTTTTAAAAATGAGTTTGAAATGAAATGATTTATATTTTGATTTGTGCAAACGACATTTATGTAGGAACTTTGAAATTGATATAAGATAAAAATTCACCTAACAGTGCTAACGTTCTCCAGTTGAAAAAAAGACCCAACAAATAAGCCAGCATGATCCCAATCGTAACAGAGAGCTACAGGAAAAGAACACAAACATTCGCAGCAATCAATGACTATTGAAGAGAAGAGTGATAACTGTTGTAAATTAACCTCCATTTCAGAGCAACATACAGCCAACCTGGTTCACAGATCCTAGGCTACCTCTCATGGTTCGAGGTGATATCTCTGCTATATAAACAGGTACCTAAATAAAAACAAAAACAAATACCAATAATATAAATTAACTACCTGGTGGATCCATGAGAAAACGAGTACCTATGTTTGTTGAATTTAATTTTTATCCAACTGTAAACATTTTTTATATTAGTAGTGTATAATATGATATATACATCAAGGAGATTATTTGGTACCCAAGACTATATTGTTATAATCAAGAAATAAAGAGCTATCAGGAAGTGAGGATTAATTACCACATAGGAGATTATTCCCACGCCAAAACCTTCCAACAATCTTCCCATAAATAGAAGCGATGAGTCCTATAAATAAAAGGAGTATATATAGAATATTAACTTGCCATTAGAAAGTAAGAAACTAGCATGTGGACACCATCCAAGTATATATATCATGGCAACAAACTTCATACACGTTATTAGTACTTACTTTGGCTATAGAAATGGCGAGCCATCCAAGTATATTTGGGACTGCTGCGACTATTAGTGACTGCAATTTAACATATAAATTAATTTCAAAATTAAAATTCCTAGTCATATTTTTTTTTCTTTTTTCATTTTTCATCGCAGTTGATCCTATATAAAGGTGACTAAACTCTCCTCTAAACTAGAAAAGAGGACATATTTTTTATTTATTTCTAATTTGTAGTAAGCTATAATGAGCTGAGTGTTTGAGAATTTTTTTAATTATAAAAGTATCACTTTATTTTCTATTTTCAAATATTTATATAGGAAATATTTTTCTTTACAAATTTTTAAGAATATAAAATCAAGTGAAAACAAGATGACATTATTTATGGTAAAAAAATGAAAACGAAAATAGGAAACAGTTTTTTAAACTAAATGGACCCTAAAGTTCAAGGAGACCATAAAGAAAGTTTTTATTCATTTTCAGAAGGAAAATATGATTCTATTTTTCAGTAAATAAAATCTCAGAATAAGTAAGTATTTTAATTTGGAAATACACACACACACATATAGAGAAAGAGAACAATGAGAATGTGTTGGTAATGGCATAACATATACCCCCTTACGCCCAAAGTATTCTGCTATTTGACCACTGACTGTTGCTCCCACCATTGCACCAACGTTTGATAAAGATCCAAAGAGTGAAAACTGTCCCCAACAAGATATTAAAAAAATTACTAATGTGATAGAAAACAAATCCTTGTTGAGAAAAAAATGAAGGCCGGTCAATTAAATAAATACCCTTGAAATTGAGAGATTAAGATCTCGAATCATTTCAGCTTGCGTTGGTGAAGAATAGCCACACTGTATACACGTTATAATGAACAACGCAAAGCAAAAAATAAAAATAATCAAAAGCATGTGTATGATAAAACGAACGTATAAAGTAAGAAATTAAAGAGGGAATAAGAGTGTGAATTGTAGAGGCAGAACGCAATCAAGCACCGTGAAACCGAATTGAATAGGACCCAAAGCTACGACGAGGACGCATAGCACAACAAAGGAAGAGCCACTTCCGGCGTTGTTGTTGGTGTTGACGAATGGCTTCCTAAGGTTCCTAACATCCTCGTACTCGACTTCCCCCACAGGCATTGTGTCGTTAATTACGTAGTTCTGATCAAATTCTTAGATGAGTTAGAACTTCGAAGGTCTCGTTATTATAGAAAAATATATATACTAATTAACTTCACTCGATTAAATTGTACTGCGAGATTGTGAAAGGTCTAAAGGAACAGGATCTGAGATGGCTTATAAGTGGAGGCTAGATGAGGTTGTAGTTTATGAGGTCCTTGAGACTTTTACCGCGTCATTTGGACATGCGAGGAATGTGGAGACCAAAGGATATCATGTGACCATGTCCACCGCCCCGGTTTAATTAGATTCATATTAATCATCTCTCATTCTTATAATCAGATCAATATCCTGGTTGGTAGTATTATTATTACTTAACTGAGTTAAATATATTTTTATTCTTTATAATTAGAAAATTATTCACTTTTAGTTTTTTATTTTTAAAAGGTTCCTTTTTTATTCTCAATTTTCTGAAATAAATCTGCTTGTAGTCTTCATGCTAAATTTGTTTAGTTAATTGATGATATGTCAAATGATATCTTAGATTTGGTCATGTTGATTATAAATATCATATTATGTGATCAAAACTCTTCAGTTGGACCCACTATATTTCAATGATGTTACTATGAGAAGACTACAAGTGATCTATTTCAAAAAAATGGAAGACCAAAATGGAATATTTTAAAAATGAGTAACTAAAAAAGAACATTTTCCTATTAATAGAAACTAAAAATATATTTTAATTTAATTTGAACATCACAAGGCCATTTTGAGAAAGAAAAATGGAAAGATATTATCTCTCATTCTTAAATGGTATGTGATATGAATGAATTTATTGGTATAAACTTGGGTTCTGAATTGAACGTTTGAGTTATCAAACCTAGTTCAATGTACTTCTCGTTTTAAGATGTTTTTTTTTTTGTTTTTCTTTTGTTCTAGTTAGTTTAATTTGTGGTGCTTTTTTAATGTATAGTTTGAGTGAAGGCTTTTTCTTTTTCAAGGAAGAGAAGTGATATAGTAAGATTCCTTAAAAAGAAACCATTGGCTTAGTGAAAACTAAATGTCGTTTCAAATCGAGTCACCTCGATTTGTAAATATGTCAATCTGGCATGTCAGTTGAGCCGGTTACCTGAATTGTTCACCAGTCGTATTGGTCGAATCAAACAAGTTTTATAACCATAGTTTTAATATGGATAATTTATCTTTTAGGAAATTGGGGAGAGAATGGATAAACTTCTGCTTAAGTATTTTTAATATGTATTTTTTAACTAATAATTTTTCATATAAGTTAAAATTAACTTTTGTTTTTCACATTTTTTTAATTTTTTTTTTAATTTCTCCAAAAACACATATCTATTTATAAATGATTATTTAATAACTTTTTCTCTTGTACATATATGAGAAAAATAATATATAAAATAAAATTAACTTTTCTATAAGCTAAATGTTAGAACTTTTGCATCCAAATAGGCTCAAAGATATGTAATCATGATGAGTAGAAACTAACTTGAACACCACCTGATCAAAATTAAAAGGGGGGGAAAAACCCGAGAGATAAATTACGTTGAGTCACGCTCATACTTCAAAAACAAAACGAGGAAATGCATACATTTCAAATGAGAAATCTTAATAAGCATAATTTTCTTATTATATTTAATATATCAATTGAAAGAATTATTATAATATACAAAGGATCGATGTGTTGATTAATCTTGCATTAATGGATTATCACAATAGAGGTTGATTGTCTCTTTTCAGTGAAGCACAAATTGAACCTCTTCGTTTATCAAACCTTTATTTCTTCAAGGTAAGCAAACTGAAGAATATCCTCAACCAGAAGTTTTGCATCAAGGATATAGGGGGCTCAAATACTTTCTAGGCTTTGAGATCGCTCGATCCCAATCTGGAATTACCCTTTACCAGCAAATGTATGCAATAGACTTGCTTCAAGACAGTGGTTTATTTGCTTCTAAACTATGTTCTACTCCCATGGATCCCAATTTGAAACTCAGCAAATAAAAGACTCCAATACATGATCCCATGTTCAATAACTGGATTCCATTTTTCCCTTAGTATTATTCAAGTATTATTATTTTTCTTCCATAATCAATAGCACAAAATGGTCATACTAACTCATACTGGGTTTTTTTTTTTAAACGATGATATTTCTTAATTTGATATCTGGTCACTAGGAGAATCAGCCGAAACATATACAAGCATTACAGTTTCACAAATGCAAGGTCAGTAACCTACTCACCTGGTTTCACTTGGAGTGACCCAATATCTACTAGCACGGGTGCCTCAGGCAGTTTCCTTCTTCCCAATAGCCAAGGCGGAATGTAACTTGTGATAGAAATGAACTCTGTAATTTGTAATTTAAACGGCTATACTACGACTAGAAAACAAGTTTCTTTCTCATTCTTTTGCAATCATATCTTTTTTTTTTAATCAGCAACTTGTACAGTAAAAAAAATACAGGATGCACTGATTTCCCCCCTCTTCATTTGTTACAGAAAACTTAATAAATACACAGGACTATAAAAATACATGATATCAGACAAATCATTTCAGTTTTAAACATGAGAGACTACCGATATGCTCGCCCAAAACATATCTATCTAAAGGAAAATTGAATTTCTTCCAATGTTCTTCCCTTGGTCTCGGGTACCCATAGTGCCGTAAAAGCAACAGTAAAAGCAGCTACCACTGTGTAGATTGTGAATGTCCCTGTATACAGCCAAAAGTCAACATTATATTGACATGCATACAAGACATGCATGAATCATAAATGTAACCAATAGACATGAAGATGAACACAACACACACACACACACACGGACCTCCACTGCTCCAAGTCAAAAGCAAGTTTGCAGTCATTGTGACTATCCATGCAACCAGCCAATTAGCCATGGTCGCTATACTGCCAGCAAGGCCCTTTATACTCACCGGAAGTATCTGTAAAGGGCGATTAACAAGTGAGAAATTACCCACTATTCAATATATTCAATAAACACAAATTAACTGAAGTTCTGCAACCATAATTCCATGTTAAAAAGTAGCATGGTGCATTCAGAACCAAGAATCCATGAGGAAAATTGTGGGCATTGACTAAATATTAAATAGTCAACAATTAGTTTATCCTTCTTTCTTAAGATTATTAGCTTTGAATACTAAAGTATTTCATACCTCAGACATTATAAGCCAAGGGATTGGTCCAAGCCCTAGAGAGAACCCAATTACCATAACCTAAAAAAAAACAATGATAAAAGTGATGAGTACATTAAAATATTAAAAATTGCACAAAAATAGTCCAACCAAGCCCAAGTAAGATACCACAAGGCCAACGACAGAAACTATTCCCAAAATGCTGTATAAATGTGAATCCTCTGATACAAGTCCCTGGTATCAATGAAATAAACAAAGTAGTTAAAAGGATAGCTAAGCGCCTGAAATTGAATTAAGCTATTCCCATTACTTGTACCAACCTCTAGATAGAACGCTATAGAAACGACGAGAAGGCTAATTGTCATTAAAGATGAGGATATCTGCAGAAGTGATAACAGATCTCAAATTTTATTAAATTCCATTTGCGTCTTTGAGTATAATAGATATTAGAAAATTCTTATGAAGTAATGAGTTTTGCTTCATACTATAAGAAGCAGCCTCCGGCCACTTTTGTCCACCAACCAAGTAGCAATTCCAGTAGCTATGACCTGGAAAAGATAGTTGACTATGAGAACTTAAATCGCTATCATTATAAATTCACATGAAACCCAATATGTAGTCCATGCTTTATCTTGCAACCTGAATAGCTCCAAGTCCAACTGTAGCAGCACTGCTGGATGAAATTCCTGTTACAATACGGAAGTCAAATACCAAAATAGGTGCAGGTTAAATCTTACGAGGTATTTCAGCTGTCATTTAAAACCTCATTAGTTTCTATAACCAGAGTCATGGAAACACAACAAATAAGTGGAGATTTATGCCTCTTAAGAGGTAAATTTTCTAAGGCATATCTAATATCTCAAAGACTCAAACCACGATATATTATTAGACACAGGTATCTTGAGTGTTTGAAGGTTTTAAACTCCCTTTACTTACATTCCCCTCTCCTCTCATCCTACCCTCCACGCCAAAAAGAAAAATACTACAATAAAATTATCAAAATATAATGATAACCTGCATTTGCAAAGATGCTAGTTGAATAGAACAAAACTCCATTGATACCGCTCAATTGCTGAAGTACAAGTAATCCGATTCCTACCTGCAGGTACCCAGCAAAAGTTAGATGTTTGATTTTTCAGATAAATAACAATAGGACAAGCTAGGAAGAGAGAATGTATATTATACCATTAAAGGGAACCAATATCTTTTCCTCTTGAGATCTGCAAAACGGATTGTAACTCTTCTTCCCGGTGATACCAGAGATCTCTAGGCAAAGTAAAGTGGTTAGAAGTGCATCTAAAGTTATACTCTTAACTGCACCATGTGCTTACTGTCATATATGTGACCTTGGCAAAATTTTAGCCACACAACAATAAGCCAAATACCTTAATTTCATGTACTTCAACAGATATATCTGTGTCAAATCCCCGCAACACTTGCAAAGAAGTCTCAAACTCATCTGTCATCCCCATCTTGGCCTACAGCTCCCCAATTCCCCACCAACCCAATAAAAAACATAGAAAACGAAAAAGGAAAATTAGCAGGAGTAGAATGCCTTACCATCCTTTTTCTGGAAGGAACAAGTATATCAACAAAGATGAAAAGTACAAAAATTCGATCAGTACGATGGATAATATATGATCCATACCAACCATCTAGGAGATTCTGGTATGAAAAATAGTCCAGGTATTAATACTGTACAAGGCAAAATTCCTGCAACAGGACAGAAGATATTTATTGTAATTAATTATTGTAATTTATACTGTACTAGGCAAAATTCCTGCAACAGAACAAAAGATATTTATTATTATTATTATTATTTTGGTTGCAGAAATATGATCTATGCATTAGTGTTTTGAAAGATCAAACCACTATAAAAGTATAAAACTTTACATTGTTTTTTAAGAACAGCAAGATATAAAATACACAAATTGTCCCCAAGCAAATTTACTCCGTCCCTCATGATTGACTGTGTTTATTTTATAAATCTGGCTCCTCCCCTGAACACAAACGTGCTCCAAATATTTCCCTTGTGTCCATTCATATGAAAACCTAATGAAACTTGTTACCTCAAGGTCACTAAGAATTCCATATGTTCCCATCCACAAAAATTAAGCCAAGTAGCATGTTTGGACTGCAGTTTGACCTCTCTAAAAGTACTTTTGGATTGTCAAACTCAGTTTGCATCAGTTTTTATGATGTTTGGTTTTCAGTTTCACAATTCAGTTTGGCCCCAAACTCAGTTTGAAGTAAAAGGGACAATGAGGTTACTTCTCATTTTTATTTTTCCGTTTGGATCATTAATAAGCAGTAATACACATTTAGAAGTGTTTTTGATCAATATCATCCAAACAAAATTCATTGTCTAATATACTTTTGAGACAAAAGTATCCAAACATAAATTATGTTAGAGTAAACTCGTTTTTAACCAAACTTGGTTTGTAAACTGAGTTTGCTCCAAACTTACTTTTACCAACTTTAATCCAAACACACTAAATCGTCAGGATTTTACCTAGGATTGCAAGCACTCTCCAGTTGACAAAAAGGCCCAACAGATAAGCCAGCAATATTCCAATTGTAACAGAGAGCTGATCCAGAAAAGTTAAATGAATAATAAATAATAAATTCCAAATATAATACCCCACCCCCCGATTAAAAATAAAATAAAAAGATGAGAGTTTGCATTCAGAAACAATAACTTTTGAACCTGGTTCACTGATCCAAGGCCACCTCTCATGTTCTCAGGTGCTATCTCAGCAATATAAACAGGCACCTAAACAGAAGAGAAACCGGTAAACAGACCACTTTCACTCAGAAATCTTCCAAATAGGCCCAACAAATAGAAAAGATCCAAAATGGCGATCAAGTTTACCACATAAGAGATGATCCCAACGCCAAAACCTTCCAACAACCTCCCCATAAACAAAAAAGACGAGTCCTATAAAAAGCAACAACGTATTATATCAGGCATAGTTGATAGTACACCGAAACCAAACCACCCATGTCACTGGTACTAAATAGTACTCACTTTGGCAAAAGAAATGGCGAGCCACCCTATTATATTAGGAATCGCAGCAATCATCAATGACTGCAAATATTCAAACACCCCAAAAAAGCCACCAAACCACTCATCACATTCATAATCATTCCTTTAACAGAACGAGTTCAAAACAAAACAAACACTGCAAAATAAAAATTAAAAAAAAAAAATACCCCTTTGCGACCGATGTATTCTGCTATCTGACCACTGGCTATAGCTCCCACCATGGCACCCACATTCGATAAAGATCCAAACACAGAGAACTGCACACATCCCCAATATATCAAAAACGAAAGTAATAAGCACTACTAGCGAGGAACTCAAACCACAAAGAATGAAAAACCAAAGAAGCAAACAAACAGAGCAATGCAAAAAAAACCTCCGAAACCGAGAGCTTCAGATCGCTGATTATAGCCCCCTGCGTCGGAGAAGAATATCCACACTATTCCCCCAAAAAATAATCAAAAATAAAAATAATAATCAGCAATGGTTATTGTTCACGATGATTGAGAATTGGGAGTGAATTGAATTGAAGGGAAGCATAGCAGACCGTGAAGCCGAATTGAATGGGACCCAAGGCGGCGATGAGAACGCAGAAGAGGACGGAGACGGAGCCATCGCGCATGACCTGAGTGCTGGACCCCATGATGCTGGATTGCCTGGAACCCATCTTGTACCAGCTCCCCGTGTGGAGGAACGGTTTCTGAAGGTCCCTCCCTTCCCCTCCGCTCTCTTCCCTGAAACTCATCCTTCAGCAACGACTTCCAAGTTCAGTTCAGTTCAGTTCAGTTCAACTTGTAGGTGTTTGCGAAAATGTCCCACAGAACAGAGGGATTTTCGAATATTGCTGAGCTGTATTGAGTGATGAGCGTCGCTTAATAGCATGAGATTGGGAAATGTCGCGTTCGGACGAGTGGGCACACACGGTGCTTAATAAATTTCATGTGTTCAGGCTGCAACAGTGATGAGTGAGTAAAATAAAATTATTATTGTGGGAAGAATGGTTGTTGTTGGGTTTATCATGTGGTGCTGTGGCAGTGTAGTCGTCACCCTCTCGTGTCGTGTTTATCTCTCACTGTCTTTTTGGATTTTTCCGCGCGGTGTCAAATGTGGAGCATCCACAATTCACGGCCTTTGCCTTTGTGCTTAATCTGGTAAGAAAACCAAAATAGCCTAACGAGGGAAACGATGGACTCCCCTTTTATTGAAAACGTGAGTTAGGTAAGGTGTGACTGGCAGATTTCTGTGTTTTCACCGTTGCAAATGACGAATGTCGACAAAAATATATACTACCTACCTATTGACGCTATTGGATAAAAGCCACCTTCGTACATTATTATAGTATTAAATAAATATTAATATTAAGCCTTAAATACGTTTTAGGTCCTTTCAAATTAGCTCGTTTTAATTTTAGTCCCTAATAATTTTGGTCAAACTTTTTGAGTCCAATAAATCTTTTTTTTTATTTTAGTCTTTTTAGTGGTTTGGGATTGAGGTGGCATGGACACGTCAGCCCAGTCATCAGACGTGGCATATTCAAGTGCCACGTAAGCTATGTAGGGTCAAATTTGCAGGGACTAAAATCAAAACAGACCAAATTTGCAGGGACTAAAATCAAATCAAACCAAATTTTTTTCTTCCCTCCATCTCCATCTCCACCACCACCACTACCCACTCTCTCTCTCGTTTTCTCTCTCTCTCTCACCACCACCACCACCACCACCCCCTTCTCCCCCTTCCACCACCACCACCACCACCACCACCACCACCACCCCCACCCCCACCCCCACCCCCTATTTCCCTCTTCCCTCTTCTCTCTTTCTTCTTTCCCTTTCCCCTCTTCCCCTCCAATGGCCACCCCAACCCCGCACCCTCATCCCCTCATCCTCGCCTCGTCTTAGCCATGGACAGAAGCAATAATGCTTTCAATATCGAATTTTTGTTTTACAGTTAACAGCACAAAAAATTGCATCCCAATCACAAAAAATCGATTCAAAGAACGAAGATGAAAAAGAGAGGGGTTTTTCCCCAACCTCAACACCCATGCCCTGTTAATTTCTTCATCGCATCAAAAGCCTCGAGGGGGGTTGGTAGGGGGGGAGAGGAAGGTTGAAGAAGAAGATTGAAGAAGATAAAACGTGGTTGGATCCAGTCCCTATAAATATATGAATGTTTTGGATCCAGTCCCTATAAATAAGTTACGTTTTGGATCTAGTCCCTACAAATATATGATGTTTTGGATCTAGTCCCTACAAATAAGTTACGTTTTGGATCTAGTCCCTACGTCCATCTTCGTCACTGTCGTTGTTGTTGTTGTTTGTGTGCGAAAAAATGGTAGAAAACAGTGAGTGTTCTCTCTCTCTCTCTCTCTCTCTGTTTCTATTTCAAATTTTTCGAGGAGGTGGTGGGGGTGGAGGAAGGAGGAAGAAGGTGGTGGTGGTGGTGGTGGTGGGGGTTGGAGGAGAAGAGAGGAGAGAGAGAAAAGGGAGGAGAGAAAGAGGGGGGGAGAGAGGTGGTGGCGGATGGAGAGAGGAGAGAAAGCAGGTCCCTACAAATTTGAAATTACGTGGCAGGTCTCTCCAAATTTTAAATGACGTGGCATGCTTAGTTGGCCCAAGATTATGCCACGTCTGATGACTGGGCTGACATGTCCATGCCACCTCAACCCCAAATCACTAAAAGGACTAAAATAAAAAAAAAATTTATTGGACTCAAAAAGTTTGACCAAAATTATTAGAGACTAAAATCAAAACGTGCTAATTTGGAAGGACCTAAAACATATTTAAGACTAATATTAATTAATGGTTTTATTTTTTGATATACAATTAATGGTTTTATTAACTTCATCGTTATTGTTTTTGTTTAATTCTTTTTATTGATGTTTTTAAAATTAACATTTTAAAAATTTAAAAATTTCATACAATGTACTGATACTTGTTAGTCTTATATTAATTTTCCTAAATAACTTCGAGTCTTTTTTTTTTGTTTAACTAACGTTAGGGTTTGTGACCCTTGGTTCGGGGCTTAGTCATACTTAAAACTCTTCACTACTTTTCAAGAGTGTGTTTTGTGCGATCGAACATTGGTCTCTCTCACCAATAAATTCAGCGTGTGTTGCCAATTGAACCACATTCATTGGATAAATAACTTGAGTTTATCTCCTGTGAATGCATATCTATCTAATCTAATCTAATGTATATAAATAAGTGGAAGAGTTTAACTTGGATCGTAGATATTTGGATGAAGGAGCGGATGACTATTTTTCACCTGCCTAGATTTGGCCATGAAAACAATGCCTCTATTTTTTTATACAAAAAATAATGATTGTAAATTGTTGTTATTTGTTTTTTATATATTTCTTTGGCAGATAGCTAGCCTGTAAATGTTTGCTGAGCCCTCTTGGGCTGGCTCCCTGGCTCAAATTCTTGGGCCTTTGGTGAAGCTGCTTCGTATTTCTAGTTGATGGGCCTCTGCGTCCTGCGAGTTCCTCTAGCTAATGGGATCACGAAGAACATCAATTCTTTGACCCAAAAAAAAAACTTGTAGAACCTATTTGACATTTTGATGGCTAAGGTAAAGAAAAGAGATGACATTTTAATGGCTAGGGTAAGGAAAAGAGATAATAATGGAAATATTTTTTTATTTTATTTTCCGTACAGATGTTTAAAAATTTTAAAAAAATGACAATTTTATAAGTAAAAATAAAAAAGAAAAACAAAAGTAAACGGTTTTATACCTAACAAGTTACAAGTGTCATATTTGATTGAATGAAGTGATCGGTGGATTGGATGTTACCACCAACTACCAAGTACCAACACCAAAGCATGATATTCCAAGCTGCGTGAACATTGAACAGTGCAAAGTGCAAATTCCAATTTCCAGCAATCAATGTAATTTGAATTGCAGTACTTAGCCCGCGTGTGGTAAGCGATGTGACGGAGGAACCCATCATCCGGGATGTTATATTTGCTTGTCTTTATATAACTGAGTTTTACAAAATATTTTTTGTGACGAATTATTAATTACAAATATTATTAATCGTTTTATTTAATTAATTATATTTTATATCACATCCTTAAAGGTATCAAAGACCCGTCGGGTTAGGTTAGAATTCCCTATTGGATTCGGTGACTAAGGAAATAGTCCAAGGATATGCAGATTGTGGGACACCCAGGCCCAGCTAGTTAATCTCTCCTCCGGGTTCAATAATCATAGAGGACGTGGTTCACATACCTATCTAATTATTTTTCATATATACAATATGCATTTTGTATAATGGTCTCCAAAGAGCTAGCAACTTCTTTGTACACACTTTATTAATGTATGATATTTATAGTTTCTCCAAAATATATAGTATATTTCATAATAGTGTATTTGATATGTGCATGCTAGATCTGATTAAGATTTGTTCTTAGATTTGTTTATTTTCAAAATGGAGTACTTTATTAATCAAAATATATGAGGACAAGCAAAGTTCTCGGTACTAGAATAGTAAGTGCTTTTGTATATATAGATTAGAGGACTTCTTATACTCCTTTTAAATAATATTGTCCTTATAGAAAATCATATTGCTGGAATATATTATGAAATAATATATGAATTTGACTCATTTAAAATGACAAGAGAATAAAGTAAATAATGCCAATTACTAACGATAAAAACAAAGAATTGATAATCTAATGTACTATTCATTCTTTTATCAAAATCTAATGTATTCATAATTTCTTAGATATGTGTTTGTAATATTAACAATAGATTTATTTATCAATGGTTGAGTTTACTTTTTTTATACTCCAAAATGAATATCGATCATTTTAGAGAAGAGCCGAATCATGAAATAAGATCGAATTTGGTATAGCAGTCTCCAAATCTATTCTTCATAGTGGACGTACAACGTGAAGTTCCAATAAGTAATAAGACCAAAATAACACAAGCACAAGTTGATGCGTGAAAGAATATGCTAATTTAAGAGTAGCCAATGGCATCAATTGTCACGGGAAAGAAGGAAGGTGGTGGTAAAGTAAGTCAATGGTCCAACAAAAAGAGTGGGATTAATTGCAGATATTGCAGCGGCAGCAGGCGCACAAAGTGATCACGAGCATGCACAAAGTCACAAACACAACACGAACAACAGCATCGAGGAGAGAGAGATAAAGAACAAGAGAGACTCGTAGACTCTGACACACATTAGTAAAAAGACAAACAAATGATGTGCAAAGTGCAATGGCCCACGAAACCTTCATACGAGCTTGGTCACTTAATTTATTGAAATTTAACCCGTTAACCCAATTAACCCCTCCTCAAAACAAAAAATGTCTCTAGATCTACAACATGTAATCAAAGTCTTAATAAAGAGATTAAACCTTAAGAAAGCAAATAAAGCCTTTAATAACTTTGGTTTAGGACGAACATTCCAAGCAAGATTAGAGACCCCTCTCTGTATATATCTCTAGTCCTTTTTCACTTTTATGCTGGTTTAGGATACGTTCATATATATAATTTGAACATTGAAAGGGGGATTGGGCTGGGGGTTTCAGAGAGTGTACTGGGTCAGAGAGGCAATAATAATTAGTAACTGGACCAGCATGCGCAGGGTGTGTGAGAGAGAGAACCAACGTTGGTAGGCTTTTTTACTCTTATAACACAAAAAAAAAATTATTTACCAAAATAACACATTTTTTTTTTATTTACCAAAATAACACACTTTTGAATATAATATTAATTTAA
Organism: Glycyrrhiza uralensis; assembly: GCA_030159175.1. NCBI lineage: Eukaryota > Viridiplantae > Streptophyta > Magnoliopsida > Fabales > Fabaceae > Glycyrrhiza > Glycyrrhiza uralensis. The sequence goes on along the minus strand of BRZY01000001.1, from coordinate 45,907,420 downwards.
ATATTTTTTAATTAATTAAATATTAATAGTTGGTTTAAGATTGTGATTAAGTTGTTAATTAAATTAATATTTAATTGTTAAATATTTATTAACCCAATTTGATACAAAAGACAAATACATCAATATCTCTGTCTCCGCACACTGATCGGAGCACTCCCCCTCCACTCCTTTTCTGTCACAAAAGACAGAAACATCAATGTCTCTGTCTCCGCACACTGATCGGTGCATCCCCCTCCCCTCCTTTTTTGTCACAAAAGACAGAAACATCAATGTCTCTGTCTCCGCACACTGATCGGAGCACTCCCCCTCCACTCCTTTTCTGTCACCAAAGACAGAAACATCAATGTCTCTGTCTCCGCACACTGATCGGAGCACTCCCCCTCCACTCCTTTTCTGTCACAAAAGACAGAAACATCAATGTCTCTGTCTCCGCACACTGATCGGAGCACTCCCCCTCCACTCCTTTTCTGTCACAAAAGACAGAAACATCAATGTCTCTGTCTTTTGTGACAAAAAAGGAGTAGAGGGGGAGTGTTTCGATCAGTGTGCGGAGACAGAGATATTGATGTATTTGTCTTTTGTGTCAAATTGAGTTAATAAATATTTAACAATTAAATATTAATTTAATTAACAACTTAATCACAATCTTAAACCAACTATTAATATTTAATTAATTAAAAAATATTTAAATTAATATTATATTAAAAGTGTGTTATTTTGGTAAATAAAAAAAAAGTGTGTTATTTTGGTAAATAATTTTTTTTTGTGTGTTATAAGTGTAAAAAAGCCACGTTGGTGACCTCTTGTCGGTTGTTCTGCGAGACAAAACTTGCAGTGTAGTCATCACTTACTCACTCACTCACTATTGAGACTGCCACTGCCAAACACAAACAGCTTTTTAATCCCCCACCACCTGTTCTGTTCCTTTCCTATGTGGGTACTTATTATGGGGCTCTGGATATATTGGATTGCTGCTAGGAAACAAAACAACTCCCTCCCTTCTACGCCCTCTTCTTAATCTCACCTTAGCATAGCATTTCCCTTCATTCCCCCCCCCCCCCCACAGTACCCCTTTTCTGATAAAATTATAAGAATTAATTGAGATTCCACATGTCTCTCTTATTGATCAATGTCAAGTGTACAATTTACAGGTTTTGTAGCTAATTAGCTATTTCCAGCTCGCTAGAATTTCTCTTTATCTCTCTCCCTCCAGGTTAATTAGCTGGTGCAATTAATCAAGCTTTTCTTCTCTTCAAGTCTAATATAGCTGCGCAGGTGAGGTGAGCCTTAATTTGTTTTTAGGTACCATATAGGGACCCAGTTGATAGTCATAGACTTATAGTCTCGTCTCATTTCAATCAATTTTCAACCGTTGAATTTGGCATTTTTTTTTCCCTTTTCTCTTTTTCTGTTTGCATTTTCTCCCATAAAAAAATTTATGTACTTTGTTAATTACCAGTGCCAGTGGGACAAATTATACGGTTAAATCACTCACTCGCTTACATCTCCCATATATATATAACCGTAGTGAAATTTGATTGGTGGATTTTTAGAGCACACACTCAAAATGTCAATATCAGGATAAGCACAGGAAGGAGCAGTTGTTGGTGCAATGTGCATGTGCCTAGTAATTATACCTTTTTTGATTAAGTCTGCTCCTCAATTAGGGGGGATGAATTAGGGTTGAACAAGTTACTGGGAAGATATATACATACACATCCATATATAATTAAAGGGGAAAAAAATCATGAAGATCAAAGATGATGATAGTGTGTAAGTCAACAAGATTAGATTAAAAAAGAAGAGAAAAAGGGATAATTGAATCAAGTTTAGTTTAGATCTTAGCCTTTTTCATTAGAAATCAGATATGAGAGGAAGCCAAGATCATAAGGAACAAGAGATGCCTACCACTTTGGTTTATAGGGATCATCCTCATCATCATTCCTCTTCTTCCAAGCTCTCTTCTTATCCAACTGTAGTGCAAAGAAGCCATCAACCTGCAGCTGCACAAACTCACACATTAATTCTCAGTGATAATCCACCTCAAAGTACTTATTCACATCACCATCACCTTTATTCCCCTTCTCTTCTTCCACCAAACAACCCACTTCAAGTTCAGCCCCAACAACAACAACAACAACCACACAGACCCAGCAGAGATCCAGATCCAAGTTCTTCTTTTTCTCCTATTGCCAGTGCCACCACCACAAGCATAATAACAAGAACAAGCACCCCAATTGTTAGCCGCGGGTACTACTCAAACCCTCCTCCAAGAACAACAACAACAGCAACTACTACAATAATATCTTCTACCCCATTGATTCGATACAGAGAATGTCTGAAGAATCATGCAGCTAGCATGGGAGGACATGTCACAGATGGATGTGGCGAGTTCATGCCATCAGGAGAACAAGGCACCCCACAACATTTGATTTGTGCTGCTTGCGAGTGCCACCGAAATTTCCACAGAAAATTAGAGGCCGAAGGAGAACCTCACAGCTATTATCATCACAACAAAAGCATTAATGGCCATAATAATAATAATAGGATTAATGTTCAGTTTCCCACACCCCCTTCTTCTTCTCTGCACCAGCAGCAACATCATAATAATCTTTCTCAACAATATGGGCCGGTTCAGCCTATGATGGTGGCATTTGGAGGTCCAACCGCTGAGTCCTCAAGTGAAGATCTCAACATGTTTCAGCCTAATGATGATGGAGGAGGCCAGTTATTAATATCATCATCAGTGAAGCCAATATCAAAGAAGAGGGTCCGAACCAAGTTCACACAGCAACAAAAGGATAGCATGATGGAGTATGCTCAGAAAGTTGGGTGGAAGATCCAGAAACAAGATGAGCAACAAATAGAGCAATTCTGTTCTCAGCTTGGTCTAAAAAAACAGGCTTTCAAGGTCTGGATGCATAATAGCAAGCAAGCCATGAAGAAGAAGCAGATGTAAGCTAACTACCCTCCATCCATCTATAGATTTATTTCTTTTTCTTTCTGTTTTTATAAATAAAAAAAAAACAGATTTTCTTCAGAAAAAAACAACAACAGATTTTAAGTGTATAAGTATCTCAGATACAGACAAGAAATTGAACTAGCTAGCTAGCTAGATACATTAAAGTAGCCATTATGTATTCTCAAATCTCATCTTTATGGCATCAGTTAACATGATATATTATTTAATTTGACCATTGATCAATTTCGATCTGCAATCTTCTTTTGTTTTGTTCTTTATATAATAAACAACGTGCAGCAACGGAAATGTGCACCTGTTAATTAATAATTCTATTTCTCACCTCTTCCCTTTTGGCACAGACGAAATTTTCCCTCAAGGTACAAGACTCTAAAGTAGGAAAAATAAAAACAAATTAAACATAAGAATAACAAAGAATATGATGAAATAATACAGATATCACGACAACCATTTTTTGGCTGTAGTGAGGAATTTGGATGTTCCGTTGTTTGTTTTAATTTAAGCAGCTTTCTTTAAGCTATAGCTGTAAACAGACAGTACTTTACTTCACGCATTGTATCCTTTGAAGTACTTTCTTGTTTTATTAATCATGGAAGGCTCGAACTCGATCGGTTCGTGAACCCATTCACTTTGTTGCAAATCAAAGATGAAGGCTTTTGGAGAAAGTTATAGGATATATATCCCAGTCCCACACCCAACCCAACCACACAGTTTTTGTCCTCTGATATTAGGGCACCGACAGATGAATTATAGCAGACAATGCCCGGCCCCCTCTTTTCTCGAATTGCCTTTCTGATCATATACTGTATTCAATAAATGTGTATTGTCTACATGAACGATTTAAAAAGAATAAAGATTGCCGCCAGAGAGAGATAGACCGAGACGAGAGAAGAGTGATAAAATGATATGACATGTGATGTGATAGTTAGAGAGAGATAGAGAGAAATGAGAGGTGTTAGATGGGTGAATATATTTTTGGGGTATATGTGTATTATTGCTCGTTTAAAAAATCAAGGCAACATTCTAAATTATATTATTTGGAAAAAAAATTTGTAAATAATAATTATTTTGGGACATTTTTACTCTGTGATGCTGGATAATTAATTACTACTAGGAAATTTAACAGCTGCTTTCTAAGATTTGCTAATATTTAATGAATTATTTTCTTAATAGTTTAAAATTCTATAAATAAATTAAGAACTAGTAGACATATCTCAGTCAAAAAAAAAGTAGACATTTCTAATATTTTGAAAACATTATATTTTTTATTTCTGGAGAATTATTAAGATTTAAGAGAATTGCTATGGAGGTTTTTTTTTTGGGTCAAAATTGTGCATGCTATGGAGGAAAAAAAAATTTGGTCGAAATGCTATGGAGGATTTAAACTTACATATCTTGACACACAGGTTTCGTGGGCTGCTTAGTCCAGTGACAAAGTGGGGCATCTATTTTATAAATGTATTACAGTTATTTAAAAGTTTAAAATTATCAAATACTTTAGCTATAAAAATTTTAAAATAACATAAACTCAAAGCAAGGTACAATTCATTAGATATATAAGCCCTTATTTCAATGCTTGTTTTCTTCACAAAAAGTGTTAACTCGGTATGTAGTAAAATTATAGGTTTATTTTAGTTTTATTGCTGAAAACAACTAATTTAAAATCCTTTGACGACTTTTGATACTATGCATATTGTTGATGTATATTTTAAATCATATTTAATGATGTGCTTGTTACTCTGTTTTTACTTGTCTGCATTTTTAATGTTAAAAATATATTACATTTTGCAAAATATTAAAGAATAAACCCTTTATTACTTTGTATATTAATAATAATCTTTATTTATTTATTTCCATTCTACATATCTTGAAATAATATTACTGAGATCCATGTCTCCAAATTAAAACCATGAATTGCAATTAGCCAATTGCATAAGAGAAACCAAAAATAAGAACCAAGTAACAACAAAAAGGAGTGGAATTCAATTAGATCCCCAGATCAATTTACAAGACCAGTTGAAACAACCTGGGAACAAACAAAAGAGCCATAGCAGTGGGACAAATAAAGAAATACAAAAAAAAAAAAACTCGTTACACCAAAATTGATGATATAACGGTCGACACATTGCTGAAACTTTCCATAAAATATATAGAAAGTTTTCTACACCTATATCAATTATTAACAATTATTCATGTCCCACATCATATATATATATATATATCTATGGAACTTGGGCAATCTCGTCTCTACTTAATGAGCCTTGGGGCTCTCTCCAATGGTGTTTTTCTTTGCCGAGTCGTATGCCTCTCCCACTTTATGTGTAGCTTGGTCATAAGCCCCTGCAACCGTATCTTTAGCACCGCTGGCCTTATCTCCAACCACATTGGTGGCCGCATTGGTTTGCTTCTTCGCTTCATCATAGGCACTACCCGCCTTACCCATTGCTCCTATGATTAAGCGATTGAAAACATTAATTAATTATTACTTGAATATTTGAGGCTTTAATTAATTAAAATAAATAGAAAGATCTATCGATAAAATTAATTAATACCCGATGCGGCTGATTTCACTGTCTCTGCGGCATTTGGGGCTGAGGCGGCCATCGGTGCAGTAGCGGCCATCGGCGCAGCAGCAGTTGGAGCCGATGATTTGAACCCGAAACCACTAATATTAAGACAACAACAATTGTAAACTAATGAGTGAAAAAGATATATTCATTATAACTTTCAATTGAGGTTAATTTGTGAAATGACCTCTCACTCAATAATTTGTATTCAGCCGACGGATAAGTAAAACCTGACAATTATACGATGGAATTAAAGGAAAGCATGTATGTAAGAGAGAATGGAAGATGAATTACGAGGCAACTTTATCGTAAGCCCACTGAGTGAAGCTCTCGGATTTTTGGGTAGCAGCAGTTGCAGGTGCTGGGGCGGTGGCGGCCCCACCAGCAACGGGTGCTGTGGCTGGCACTGAAGGTCTGCACATTCCCACGCATACTGCGAGGCACAACACCAAAAGAAACATCTTTGCGCTTCCGGTCCTCATCTTTCTCTTTTTTCTTCTTCTTCTTCTTCGCTTAAATAACCTTTGTTGTTTGTTTGTTTTGCTTTTTGCTTTTTGCTTTTGCTTTTGTTTGTTTGATGAATGAAAATGATCTCGCTTGGGGGTCTATATATACTGTGAGAAACAATGATGAGAACGGTGTCCTATGCTTGTTTGTCATTCATGAGCATCCATGTGGCTGGCTGAACTTAGGAACAGGGGCATGAAATGCGGTTCGCGACCAAACTTGGTCGTGTTAACGGGTTTTGCTCCACCTAGCTTGTGGAGAGACCACACCACATTCGTGAACCCATGCATGTATGACCACACAAATAACCAAATTTAAGAGAGAGAAAAAAGAAAATGCTTGACGTAGTTTTTAGGCTTTCTCGAATTCGTTGGAGCGACTTTATGTGCTGTGATTTCGGAATGGGAATTGGGAGCTGCTACAAGTGTGCAAATATTCAGTGGTTATTATTGATTTTAGCATATTTTAGTGGGAATTGGATTTGGAGAGACTTTTTGCTTTGTCGGAGTGGGAAACGCTAGGAGGTGGATACCTGCTATATTGGCCTTTCGTTGTAGGCCCATTGTTCTGTTCGCGTTGTGCTGGGCTTCTTCCTTTTTTTTCGTTCTAGACCAAAAAAACATAAGCCTTGACAAAAACACTTATAAGCAAACAATCTGTTGACCAAAAAAAAAACAGCAAATGATCTGATTCATTTATTAAAAATTAAAATTATTATTTGACCAAAAGAAAAATTAAACATTATTATATCTAACGACTTTCAGTCATGGTTACGTTCACTGGTAGACCTTCGATAAACCCATTAAAATTTCTCATAATGTGCTCCTGGAAAGAAAAAAACATCCTACATTGGATGGAGATAGACCAATATGCAAATTATTGTAATCGATCACCTATTCGATCTTACAAAATAATTGTAATTCGTTAATCAACAATGATTAAACTGCTATAAATACAAGATTTTTTTTTTTGGTGCCTAGGAAAGGCAAGGAATACAAGATTAATTTGAAAAAGATCAGTAAACAAAGAAAATAAAAGGAAAACAGGATAGAAGACTGCTGCATTCACATTGTAGCTAGGCTGCAGTTAGATTGTTTTATACTTCATGAGATACACCACTCACTATTTATTAAAGATATGCTAGCGGGTATTCATGCTTATTGGATTCTGGATCTTCAAGAAACTGCCAAGGATATAGAAAAAGAGAAATGTTGTTAGTTAGCAGAAATATTGGTTATTTATACAAAAGAACTTGTAATAGTGGTGCCAAAATTTCCAAATATTATAAAAGAAACGCATTGTCTTTGCTTGAAAACCAAAGTGATGAGAGACTATTAAAGTTAATTGCACAGATTAATATAACAAGCTACAACATACTTGATTTCAGACAAAAAAAGAGAGGCAGTGATGCAGTTGCTTTTTCTTTCTCTTTGCTTGTCCTTTTTCCCCTTTGGTTCAAAGCACATGGCAATTGTTTGAACTAGCTAGTGTAGGGCCATTAACAAGTTATCCGGGGGAAAGGACAAGATATGTTAGAATTATCGAGGAGGTCCCATAATCAAACTTATAATATTAAGTCCATGGCCAAGTAATTATTAAGATCATAGACAAGTAGTTGGATGAATAAAATAGTGGCCACAAGCAGAGAAAAACAGATATATGAAGTATCAACCATATGAAACTAGCACATTCAGGCTTTTCCATACTCATTTCAATGGACCCCGGCAATCATAGTTCAGCTATTAAATGAGATTTTGTTATGGTAAACTTCAGTCTGAGATAGTCATGTCACATGACATGTCATTAAAAAATGCTATTTAATAATTTTCTGCATGTTTAGTAACAAGACAATCAACCTGCGGAAAAACGACAAAATAATGGAAAACTTCAAAGAGTGTGAATTAATACCATTTTAATGGATCCCTAAAATTGTAGGGGTATTAGACAATTTGGTGTTTGAAATTAATGAATTTTCAAAATATATAATCTTTAGAATTGAAAATTCTTAATTATATTAGTCTTTTATATCAGTCAGTTTAGTCTCTAAAAACTTTTTAAAAGAACTAATATTTTAATTTAGGAACCATTTTATAATTTTGTTAATTTAAGGTGGATTGAATTGATGCACTCATATAATTTCATCCACTAAATTAGTGATTAAATGACAATGAATGTAAATAACAATACTGATGTGACATGTACTGTATATATAACCCATGTTACGGCTTTAATTAATGTGGACATAACAGAATGTGTATAGTAGTACCTGTACCTGTGTGTTGTTGACCAATGACCAGGCAATTAATTAGGTGTTGTTGGTGTTTGTTCTGTAACGAGGAAATGGGACTTGGCCATGCTCAATACGTTGCACATCATCTTTGAGGATCTCATAGTGCCTCTGAACCTCCTCTACTGATCTTCCCACCACTTTTGCAACATTCTGCCACCTGTCAGGGGTTTCCCTGTCATATAAAGCCAGTGCCTGTTCAAACAGTTTGTTCTGCCTCGGAGTCCAAGATGATGCCATCTCTTAATTAGTTCACTAGCTCCTAATTAAGTCTCCTAAGCAATATATGGGAATGTGAATTAACTGATGCAAGCTTTTCAAAGGATATGGCGGCAGATAGAAGGGAAAGAAACAATATAAATTGATTATTATTTTATGAGCCAAGGGAAGGGATTAAGGCATGGGAAAGGAGGTGACCAAAGTAGCTCCTTATAAGTAGGAGAAAAAGTGCAGGTGAAGACACTGAAGATAACGTGACCCGTTCGCTTGAGAACCACAAGTGAAGTGGGACAATGGATTAGCAAGTTGAACAGGAGAATCTAGATCAAAGGACAACAACCCTTTATACGTTTTAATTAACCCAAAGATTCTAGCTAGTTATGTTTAATATCTTCGTGAAGTGGAGTTATTCCTTTCCATTTACAAGTTGGTGAATTACTTTATGGAAAATGTTTAGAGAAACAAGGAAATAGAAAAAGAAAGATAGAACCGATAAGGAAAATGATGTGAGCAGAAGAGAGAAATAAAAAGAGATAAGAGGTGTTTGAGGAATGGTGTCCAACTATCATTACTCTTCACATGTTCTATTTGTTTTGCCATTGAGAGTCTTCTCAACAGGCGTTTAACACACACAAAAAAACATCATTGACCTCTTTGTTTCGTTAAAAAAAAAAATCATTAGCCTCTCTGTTAGCGTTTAATGGGTTCTAATCCAAAACATATGCTAATTAATATTGTTGCCCCAATTAGGCTCAGTTCTTTAAGAGGAACAAGGTGTCTCATTTGGTAAAGAATGGCGAAGCTGTAAAAAATGAACTTGTTGCTATCAAGTATCATCTGGTGTTGACATTTCTTGATCGCTTGCTATTTTTAATACCATAGCCATATATTTTTAATTTGGGCCTTTTTTTATATTAAAGATGTGTGCCAGCATAGGAGAAATACTAATTGATCGATATAACAGTGACCCTGTATGAGAAAACAAATCTATACAACTTGTGATTTCATGGATAACTCTGCACCAAAACAGACCAGTGATTGTGTCTTAATTCTTTCCTTTTCAACAATAAGATAAAAGTGCTAGCTGCATTTGTGTTTATATCATCCCATGTTATTATGATCATTTTAAAACAGTTTAATTAGGTTGGTTGTGCTTAATTATTTATGCCATCAATTTTAGCAGCCAATTATAAAAATATCAATGGGTCCAATGGAGTACATCTTTTAGTGGATGTGTGTACCACCAGGCCACTTTACATCTTCGAAGATTATGGGACCAATAATTAGATTTGTCGTGTTCTGTCTCTTTTTATACATCAATCTATCATGACATTATATCTGAGTATATATAGTAGATAGTATATACTTCGTCTTTGATTCTTCCACTAACTTATTTTCCAACTAAAGAATTTATTTTTCATTTTTGTGCGAGAAATAAATATCTAAAGGGTTGCTTATTTTTATGGTCTGTTTATACCATATATAGAAACATTAATGTTACACACACACCCACCACACACCCATCACACACCCTATTCTCTCATTTTACTCATTGGGATGGGGTGTCATATGGGTGTATGGGTGTCCATGTATCATTGCTCATATAGAAATGAAGTATCATGAGGAAAGACAAATCGATATCACTCAAATATTCAATTGGCCCACGCATAACATTTTGATAATCGCATTCGTGATTTTAATTAATTTTGTGACAATTTGGCTCTCTTTAATTAATATGTTAAGTATTGGATCATATATACCACTCATGATTTTAATTTTGTGGCAATTTGGGCTCTCTTTAGTCTTTAACAATGTGAAGTGTATGCTGTCTCGAGATTCATGGCTATTATTCGAGGAAGAGAATAATTTTGTTGGTGAAAGAAGATGGCCATTGCCATTGGATTCTGAATGGATTTCTTTGGTTGATACGACGGATGCTAGAAGCTCCTACCAAGCAACTTGGCTGATGGAGCTGTCCTTTCATAACTTGAGCGGGCCTTCATGTCATGCATTCACCTACTTGGCAACATCCTGACCTTGTATTTTTCGAGAAATGGTAATAAGCAGGGCGGACCCAATTAGGGTGGGCACATGTCGCCACTCAAATTTGAAAATCTCATTTACTATCCATATATTTTTCTCCAATTTTAACTATCTAAAATTCTAATTTTTCCCATAACAACTCGTGGATGGATTCGTAGGCGGATTGCCAAATTAGGTAGACTCATAGCACAACAAAGAAGATCCAGGGGCGGCGCACATGCAAAGGAAGACACATGTTGTAGAAATACTTCAAGGAAAGGAGAGGAAGATAGATAGATAGAGTAAGAGAACGTAAGGAAAAAAAGAAGAAAGAATGAAAAAGGAAGAAGAGGCAAGGAAGGAGGAGGAGGAAAGGCTGGCAGTAGCTTGCTTTCAACATCTAAAGAGCAAGACAACTCATTTGGGTATTTTAGAGAGAGAGAGAGAGAGAGAGAGAGAGAGGGTACCTATGTAGGTACTCTTTTCAAATAGTTACATATGTGAATGACCCCACCATTGTGGAAACTCAAAGTCAATGAGAGTGATTTAGGGTTTTCTGGGTTATATACTTGTATTTTGTTTGGGTTTACTGTATATGGGCTGGTTTCACAAATAAGCCCATAATAACAAATCAGATGAAAAAAAACAAAAATGCAAACAAGTGGACTCGAACTCTGGTCTTGGAGTTGACCAAAAAAAAAAAAAACTCTGGTCTTGGAGGTAACATTGGCGCGCAAAACTGCGATTGTACAGGCCAAAACAAAATACAATAAATAGGTAGAAAAACCCAAAACCACCCCTGATAAGTCTCAAACTTCAAACCCGGGTGCGGGTGCAAATAGAGCGTGCGATGCGTTGATAAAATTCGTTGGTTGTTTAGATGGCGTGAGGTTTAAGTTGTCGGCCTCTGAATCGTTGGCAATTCGCATTGAAGGATGCCTCCAACACCAACAAAGGTGTATCTAGCAGTCACGACCACTTAAAATTTGAATTCCTCACCTCTTTTGCTTTTTTCCACCATTTTGTTCTCTGTCGGAACAAACAACTTTTCCTGCACTGCCCCCATTGACTCCTCTTTTGATTGTCGCATTTCTTCAGCTAAGGTAAGGTTCTCCCCCCATACTTTTCCGCACCATTTGTACGACAACATTGCCATTTGGATTCTGATGCTCCATTTCATTTGGTTTTGTCCTTCGCTTCCTCAGAATCCAGACAGAACCATTGAGGTCAGCCACTCTTTTCCCGCACCATTGCTTTTTTTTTTTTTTAAAAAAAAATTGGGAAAAAAATTATAACAAATCAGCATAATCCAGGAAAAGCATTCTACGTAATCCTCAATTATCGTTGGCATCAATTCTCGTTTTGCATCTTCCGTGGACACCGACACCAGAACCCCAAGACTGTTCAGGTACGGGTATGGCCATATTTCTGAAAGCCACGGGATGATTTAGTATTATGTAGAATTATAAAATATTGAGTGTTACTAATTCGTGAGATGATTTTAGTTTTCCTAATGTTTTAATTCCAAGTTTTATTGAGTACATAATCAAATGAAAATTTCCCAAAGTTAGCAGCAAAGCTTGTTGTTCCTTTTTGTTTAATTTCAGTGATATTTGCTCATTATAATACTTGGCCTAAATGTAGTGTGTACCGCAGATGTATTTAATTTTGATTTTGATAGCAACATTTGAAAAATTTAAATTTAAAGAAAAAAAAATATTGGGCACCAGTAAGTACGTGTATGGCACCCATGCATCGTAGTTTGATACTGTTTCCATTTCTTGGATGTGATCATCGTGATGATATGTTTCAAAATATACCCATTGTCACTGTCATAACTCGTAAGCCTTATGCAATATGCAGGTTTTAGTGCTATATAGCGAGACTGTATTCTCTGAGAAAAGATGCCCTTTTTCCGTTACTTTTTTTTTTGTTGGAAGTAGCTTTGTTTAATTCTGTAGTCATGTTTTGGTCCCAGGCTTCCCAGCATAAGAATAGGATTATTTAATAGTAGATATATAGACAAATAAGTAATTCTTCATTAATAACTAATAGATACTGGTTTACAGACAAGATTAATTTGTAAATACATCAACATAACACATTTTTGGTGGGTGAATAAAAGAGGGAAAACCAGCTAGAAAACTATAGCAATCAGACGGTAGCTTGCAGTTGGACTATTTTACTGTTCACTGCTCTGTTGATATCTTCACTTATTTACTTAATTACTGCAGATATGATTCTAGTCATCATGTGTCTTCGATTTTGGATTCTGGGTCGAGAACCTGCCAATCATAGAAAATAAGAATTGAGTCAATGAACTAGTGTTGTTGCACATATCAACAATAACAACAACCAAGCCGTATCACACAAAGTGGGGGTGGCTACACCATAATTTTCTAACATGTTTAGTGTTGCAGATATCAGAAAAGGTTTTATTGTTAAGAAATTGATCAGACTTTGGAGAAAGAGTCTTGAAGGCTAGATGCAGCCATAGGCTTTAGCTATGCTAGTAGAAAATACTCTCTTTGTATTTAAATATAAGCAAAAATACCTAAACTCACGTTTATTAAGAAAATTAGTTAAGTGCAATTAAGTTTCTTGATCTCATATAAAAAATTAGTGTAATCTCTAAATTATCCTGAATAAATACAGTACAAATCATCATATTTATGAGTATAGTAAATTGTTACTTAGGAACAAACTATGCATTGAAAAACAAAATCTAAATTAACTTAATTAAGGGTATTATAGTAATAATATTATTAAATGAGATAAAATTAGTTACTTTTTGCTTATATTTAGCAACAGAATATTTTGGTGTTTTTTGCTTATAATAAAAAACAGAGGAAGTAGATGGTCCAGAGTAAAATATAAAAAGAGAAACAACTATCTAAAGGGTTAGTGAGGATTGCATAGATAGAGTAAGCTTCAGATTGATTTAGTATAGAACCCTGACCATAGTTTGTAAAAGGAATGCCCAGTTCTTCCAAACTAACTGATAAGTGGGAAGCATTTGCACTAGCAAGCGTAGTTCTTTAAAGTACAATTGTCAATTCAAAACTGATTAAGACAACAGCTTTTTGTTTCTCTTTTGGTGCTTTTGGATTATGGTTTTTTATCAAAAAAGGAAATTTTGAAATGAGTAAAATGATTTTGGAATATATGCAAGCAGACTGTATACTCAGATATCAGGAAAAAGGTGTGTTTTACCTGTGCTATTCAGTACCAACGCCTTAATTATTATTAGCATTATTCGCCCTGTAGGGGAATGCAACTTGACCATGCTCAATGCGTCTGATATCTTCTTTGAGGATCTCATAATGCCTTTTAACCTCGTCTACTGATTTTCCCACCATGTTGGCAACATTCTGCCACCTATCTGGGGTTTCTCTATCATATGTAGCCAGGGCTCTTTCAAATAGTTTGTTTTGCCTTGGGGTCCAAGATGTTGCCATCTGAAGAACAAGAAGATGAAGTTAAGAGCTGTCTTAAGCAATGGTAATATTAACAGGCTGGAAGGATGTATAAGAAAGATTTTAGAAAAATGGAACTGACTTGATTGAATTTCACAAGCAGGAAAGAAGAGAGAAATGAAATGATTGCTTCAGTCAAGGAATGGTATGGGAAAACGATAACCAAGCTAGTCTCTTATAGGTAGGGGGGGAAAAGCATTGGTGGGGTTATTGGTTCAGCCAGTTGGACGAATATATCTTCCAAAAGGACAGAAGATAAAGAGATTTGTTCTTCATCCCATCAGGAAACTCTATATGAATCAGGAAAGTGGACAACAAGTGGAAGAGGGGAATCAAGATCAAGGGACATGCCTTTTATTGTTTTAACCAAAGATATTCCTTCATTTTGCCATTGGCAGCCAGTTGGACTTCTCTTTTTAGATACCAGTCATTGGATTACAGTGTCAAAGCATGCAATGGCCAGACCTGCATATAGTTATAATTTGGTTATATATCTTTTGTTTTCTAAGGGTGGCATTATTGATATTACTGTCCATGGCTTGTTTAAATGCTACAACTAACAAAACAGATAGTATGCTTTGCAGCACTATGGCTAGTTCTTTGGTGAAAACTATAGATAGTCTCATTTCCCATTTCCAAAGAGTTTATTCCCTTATTTGATGACTCAAACAAAGGTTTCCATCCATGCCACTATTTTGGTGGGACTAATTGCTTGGCATTGAATTCTAATTTTTACTAATTTGAAACAATAACTCCTCTTTCATGGCATATTGTGTGCTTAATATCAAATTGATATAGTATGGATTAAGTCTGTTTTTAATTCATAATTCATCTTTCTTGTTTATTCTTTTATGTTGTGTATTTCATGTTGAAGTGCCATCTTCGTTACATCTCACACTGCGTCTTGAGAATACAAAGACTGATCTGCCTTTCACTGTTTTGTGGATTGACTCCGGTTTGATAAAAGTTCAATGTAAGTATGGGTCCTGTTGGAGTTTATGTTGTTTTATTGTTGTTCATAAAAATCAAATGAGGATTCCTGCAGTAACTAAAAGAATGAAACCACTCTCTTATTTCATTTCAAAACCTTTGATAGAAAATGAAGAGGAATGGTCGAATCTATTGTTGTCCACCGTAGGCAGTCTCCTTACCTTGTATCTGTGAAATACTGATTCCACAACTCAAACCTGTAACCTCTTAGTTCTATGACAAAAACTCTAACCGTTCTGACAAAAACTTGTTTTCCTTTATTTGAAAATCTTTAATAGCATTCGAAAAATTGATCAGCAGAGCTGGTGAGTCACAAGATTAGATATTTTCAATTCTGAACTGAACTTCAAAAGAATGTTTCACATATGCATCTGTTATGCCTATACTAATTATCATTTTAGGGCTTAGATCTTTTCAAAAGATTCAGGAAGTAGGATGATATGATGGCTTTTTGATGTGGTCATCATAAATTAAAAAGCATGTGTTTAGTCGATGTCTTTGAGGAATAAAATCTATCGTGGTTGCAGTGCACATTCTATAATGTCAGCTCCCGGAAGTCATTCTGAAAGGCTAGCTTCTAGTAGCTTATGAAAATTTCTCAATTAAAGTTTGTAATTCTTTTCGTACAGAAAAGTTCTTATAAGCTTTATAGATATTTAAGCTTAGATGTTTATGAGAAGTTAAATGAAAGTGGCTTTGGAAAATTGAGTTGTAAAAGCTATATTAAACATACACAAAAGAAAAATGATTTTTAGATACTCAATCTCTATTTTACGCTTAGATTTTTTATGATGTTTTAAAATCATATACTTATTTACCTTTTTTTAAATATTTAAACATGTTGATAAAACTTGAGCCTCTAAAACTTATTTAACATGCAAAAATAGGCTTTTAAATATACTACAATGAAAGTCAGGTTAGGCCTTTAAAAAAACTTATATGATTTAAACAAGTACGATTCTATCTTTATAATATCTAATCTATCACTGTCTCATGTCTTGAATATCAATAATTTTAATTTTCATAGTTTTTAGTTTGTTATAAAGTTGTTGTTGTTGGTGTATTAGTCCATTAGCCTATTTATATGACCTGTTTGAAGGTATTAATAGGAATCATGTCAGTTCAAGCTAACAGGTCAAACTAGACTTTCAAAAAGGTCTAAACAAACATAAACTAGATTCGGCCTATTTTGGCAAAACCTTACTTGACCCCCTATTTCCAGCCCCACCCGTGATTCTCTCCCCCCCCCCCCCCCCGCCCCCCTTTTTTTTTTCTTTTAATAAAATTCCATTCTACAGTAGGTAAGCTATCCCTCCACTAACGAAAATGTTGACAATATATCATATATGCAACTTTTAAGTAGAAAGCTTTGATGAGTGGGTATTAATTATCAACATAACATGGTAATTGAATACATATTTTATTAATCATTATGCTTCTTCCTTACCGCGCGTAAATCTTGCAGGATCGTAAATTTATCGTGCTGTGGCATACTGTGGGGACATTCCTTGGATGATGCATAAGTATATGCTTCGGCTGTTGATTCTTCCTCTACTTTTCTAACAAAAATACGGACTGACTTTCCTGCAAGAAATGATTAATTGCGAGGGAAGATGCCAGAAGAGCATTTGGGCTCATGCAACTCTTTTTTTTTTGGTCAAAAGGGCTCATACAACTTGGCTGCGCTATTGTGCATAGTGGAATCACGTTCTGGCCCCAGGAATTTATAGAGTGCGTTTGGACCTTAGGGGTCAGCTATCAAAATCAGTCCCCCAACCCTCCAGGATGGGCTCAGTAGCTTGCTTGTTTCTCGCGAAGGGAAAGTAAAAGAAGTGAAAACAAGAAAATTGATTTGGGCTCCTGAATTTGTTTTAAGGGCTTGTTAGATTTGAGGTTACTTAGGTTGATTGGTTTTTTAAGTTTTCTACTTGTTTAGTTGTTAGAGTAGGCTATGTTTGTTGTTGTCCACGGCAGCGTATTTTGATTTGTATGGTTGTATTTTTTTGTAACTCTGTTTATGCTGTTTGCTTTGGCCAATTTGTTTGGCTTATCTGTTGTAGATGTCGTACGGCGGAGTTTACTCAATCTATGAATTTCACCTTGACCAAAAAAAAGAAAAGAAAATTGAGATAACTTTGATCCCTACAAAATGAATGAAATTAGATCCATGACAAAATCAGTCTCCCCACCCACCAGTTAATGAATTTGGTTCCTACAAAATGAATGCATTTAGATTTTAATCCCTGTATCATTTTTTTTGGGGGATTTCATCCATCTAAAATCTAAAATCACTATTTTTGGTCCTTAGCATTCATTTAGGGCTCAAAGAAATTTTTTGGGGGATATCATATGATGATAATGGTACCACAAGCATTATTGAGTGCTACCTGGGATGGTCATGTGATCTTCCGTTTGACACATAACCAATTAACATATGTTACACTCGATAGGACCAAAAATAGTTATTTTAGATTTTGTAGGTACGGAAAGCAAATAAAAAAATTTAAATGACAATTCACTCATTTTACCAAAACCATTAAACATATTTAAATCTACTATTATGTTTATTGTTTTGTGCGAATGCTGAAATAGATAGATTTGATTCCTGTAAAATGAATAGAGTAAAGTAATTAATCTCAATTATTAACGAGAAAGAAAATCAATAATTGATATTTTAACACATTCATAACTTGTTATTTGTATGTAAATAATTATACAAACTATTAATTTATTCATCAATAATGGAAAATTCTTTACACTATAAAGGAAATTACACACTTTAGAAAGTTTAGATCTGAAGATTGAACGGGGTTGGAGTGGCGAGCAGGAGTTTAGGAAATATCATTAGGCGAGAGACTCGCAAAATTTGGGGTGGAATTTGCAATCGTGTGGTTCTTGTGATGTCCATCCGTTGTGATCCCGTATACATGATCTTGTTGCTATGAACTCCGTGAAAAAAAGGACATCCACGTTGACCACGATTTCCAAATAGGAGGCTATTTAGATTGGCTTATGCAGAGCTTATGACTGATTCATATTTTGGGTTTATTTTTCATAAGCTACCCAGGATAGCTTATCAAAACAGCTTATAACTTATATAAAATAAATTTTACTATAATTTTTCTTCAATTATAAAAGTAATTTATATAGCTTATACCACAAGTAGTAGATAAGCTTGTTATCCAAACATGGCCAATAGCTGAAAGACCGGAATATTTTGGTCGTCCCTGTATAGAACTTTGATCTTTTTTTTTTATACCTTTTTTGATACATTTTGATCTTTGATCTTTGATATATATATATATATTGCATGTTAGCAATTAGCCTACACAGAATATTTCTTTCTGATATCACCAAAAAATGAGAATGAAAATTAAATTCATGAGGACGCTTCGTGCCTCTGGTCCACACGCCCGTTCGGGTATATAGCATGAGATATCCTTGTTCGACCAAAAAAAAAAGCATGAGATATCCTTGTTCGACCAAAAAAAAAAAGCATGAGATATCCTTGGCATGAATCTTTGTACACGGAGGATGCGTTTGATGCACACTGAGGTACAGTATATGCAAAACAACACAGGATAAGTGTCAGTTGAGTTACAGTACAACTCTTTATTATGTACGTTGTTTGATGAACAATGGACAAAACAAGCAAAATAATATAAAATTTACCGTAATACCCCTTGTATTATATGAATATTAAATATATTTATTATTAAAATATACTAACTTATTAATTTATATATTATTAATTTATATATTAGCATATATATTTATTATAATATATATATTATAATAATATAAATTTATATTTATTATTAATATCTATATTTATTAAGGCTTAAATATGTTTTTGGTCCCTCATGTTTGGCCTAAGTTCGTTTTTGGTCCCTCAAATACCAAGAATATTATTTTAGTCCCTAATCTTTTGAAAATCAGTCGGTCCCTGGGGCCATATTTTAAATTTGAAAAGTATTTTTTAAATTTATACTTTGACCCCTCCTAAAGCCTGATGTTCATCTTAACCCGTTTTTCTATTCTTCTCCCCCTCCACTGATGCACCGCGGCCCCCCATCTCCGCGCGCCAAGGGAGGAGCTCCGCGCGGACAAGGGCGATTGTGCACAATGGCGGGAAGGGAGGGGGCCACCGCTATCGCACAGGGAGGAGAATAAGAGAGAGGCCGCATCTTATGGCGGCTTCGAGGGAAAACATTGGAACTACTCCTAGCAGGAATGGAGGTCGCGATGCATCAATGGAGGGGGAGGAAAATGGAAAAACGGGTTAAGGTGAACATTAGGCTTTAGGAGGGGTTAAAGTATAAATTTAAAAAATACTTTTCAAATTTAAAATATGGCCCCAAGGACCAAAAGTGATTGATTTTCAAAAAATTAAGGACTAAAATAATATTCTTGCTATTTGAGGGATTAAAAACGAACTTAAACCCAACATGAGGGACTAAAAACATATTTAAGCCATTTATTAATGATATAAATTTATATTTATTATATTAATAATAACATATTTATTACAAATATATATAATAATATTTATTATATCGATGATATATATATATATATTGCTTATATAAATTTATTTATCATTATAAATTTATTATTAAAATATAATTATTTATTTTTAATATTTATTATATTGACAATATATATTTATAATAATAATAATAAAATATTTATTATTATAATAATACTAATATATTTATTATATATATATATATATATTATATAACATATTTATTAAGTTGGGTATTTTTCTCATTTTGTAGTTTGTCCTTGGGACAAAAAGTTGTTCCCTGGTTTGTTGAGGGACAAGAATTGGGTGTTTTGTGTTGTCCATGATCTCCTGTTTTGTCCAATACCAAGAGTATTTTTCAAATCAAACAGAGAATAATTACTTTTATACTGTCTAGTGCCTTACTTTTTTAAAAATCAAACGCACCCGGAGAAAATTTTCTACAGAACTTGCATATGCATGGCTATATATGCTAGAAAGATTTATAAATTGACTACTCGATGTGAGAGAATATTATGTCTCAGTTGAAAAGAAAAGAAAAAACTGCCCAACTCTTGACAACCTGATAGGCCCTTTCCAAAGCAGCTTCTTGCCAGGGAGAGGGACTACTGATAATGCCATTGTCCTTCAGGAAATTGTCCATGCCATGAAGAAATCTAAAAAGAAGAAAGGTGAGGTTGCTTACAAGATAGACCTTGAGAAGGCCTACGATCATATTGACTGGACTTTCTTAAGAAACACCCTTTCCGATTTTGGATTTCCCCAGGCCACTGTCAACTTAGTTATGCATTGTGTGACTGCTTCCTCTCTATCTATCCTTTGGAACGGCAAGCGTCTTCCTAGATTTTGCCCTACTAGAGGTCTTAGACAAGGAGATCCTTTGTCGCCATACCTATTCGTTTTGTGCATGGAAAAGCTCTCTTTGGCTATCCAAAGTGAAGTTACAGCAGGAAATTGGCTCCCAATCAAAGTCTCTAGAAGTGGTCCTCCTGTTTCTCACCTCCTTTTTGCAGATGATGTGCTCCTCTTCTCTAAAGCTAAGAGTTCCCAAGCTAGAATAGTTGCTTCTATTCTTGAAAAATTTGGGAGAGCTTCAGGGTTGATGGTGAATGTGAGCAAGTCGAGAGCCATGTTTTCCTCGGGTGTCCCGACCTCTAAATCCAGGAAAAGCACTGAGATTACTCAAATAAGGAAAGCTAATTCCTTAGAGAAATACCTTGGTTTCCCTCTTCATCATGGCCGCCCAGCCAGGAAGGATTTTGACTTCATCACGGAGAAAATGTGTTCTAAATTTGCCTCTTGGAAACACAGATTGCTCAATAGAACAGGGAGAGTTGCTCTTGCTTCATCTGTCCTCAATTCTATCCCCTCCTACTATATGCAGATTTGTTGGTTGCCCCAGTCTATTTGTGATCATGTTGATAAAATTACCAGAGACTTCATTTGGAAGGGAAATCAGAACAAAGGTGTCAATTTGGTCAATTGGCAAAAAATTTCTCAGCCTAAGGCCCATGGGGGCTTGGGGATCCGTACAGCAAGGGAAGGTAATACCTCTCTCCTGGGGAAACTTGTATGGGACTTACAGCAGAATAAAGATAAGTTATGGGTCAATCTCCTCAAACATAAATACGGAATCAAAGACAACTTTCTGGTCAGTGGCAGCAAATCAGGCTCTCCCATTTGGCAAGCTATTTGCAAGGCTAAGGAAATTCTGCAGGATGGATACCAGCTGAGAATTGGGGGGGAGACTTGTCCTTTTGGTTTGATTCCTGGGCCGAAACTGGCCCTCTTTACCAACTTCTGCCATACGTTGATATCCATGACATTGACCTTAAACTGAATCAGGTTTATTTGAACCGGGAATGGAGATTTGATTCCCTGTATACTGAAATTCCTGAGAATATTAAAACTCTTTTACAAGGAAAATCTTTCCATTTTAATACGGATGTGCAGGACCTCTACATTTGGAAAGAAAATATTAATGGTAGCTACACAACTAAGTCTGGTTTTAGTTGGCTTCTTGATCAGAGGGCGTATAATTACAGGGATCAAACCTGGTCCTGGATTTGGAAACTTCCAGCATAAGAAAACATCAAGCTTTTTGTTTGGCTTGCTTTCCACAATTCGACCCCTACCCTTTCTGTTCTTAATTACAGAAGCATATCCCCCCTACAGCTGTTTGCAGCATTTGCCAAGGTGAAGAGGAAACCTTACTTCATTGCATCAGAGACTGTGCTAGAGTCAGAAGAATCTGGGTCAGCTTGGGGTTCATTGATAGCTCTTTCTACCAGCAAACTAACGTGCATATTTGGCTCAAGCATGGTGCTACCGGACCAAAGGACAATCTTTTCCTTGCTTGCATCTGGTGGTCTTGGAAGTCTAGGAATGCTAAATGTTTCAACAATGAGGATATATCCCATCAAAGGTTACTCTCATCAATCCTTAATCTTGCTGATGTTTTGAGGGCTTGTTTTAATACTGGTGAGAATGCTTCTCAGCCAATTAGACATGTTACTTGGCTTCAACAGGACAGAGATGGAGCTATCCTAAACGTGGATGGGAGTAGCCTAGGAAATCCTGGCCCAACAGGGTTTGGGGGTTTGGTGAGAAATCCTGATGGTAGTTGGTTGTTTGGGTTCAGTGGCCATGTGGGGATCTCAGATGTGCTTAAGGCTGAATTGCTAGGGATCTACAATGGGCTCAAATTGGCCTGGGATCAGGGATACAGGCATTTAACTTGCTACACGGATTCTTTAATTTCAAAAAATTTGATTGTTGAACATTCTGATACCTATCACATATATGCCACCATTATTCAAGACATTCGAGACCTGCTGGACTTACCTTGGAGAACTGAGCTGCTCCACATTCTTAGAGAGGGGAACCAATGTGCTGACCACCTTGCGAAGATGGGAGCTGGGGATGACGCCAATCTACGGATCTTTGAGAGTCCTCCTTTGGAGATGAGCTTGTGCTTAGCTGCGGATACTGCTGGGGTCTCCTTTCCCAGGGGCTACCCACGTTTGAACTAGCGTTGCTGTCCTGTTCTGTGTATCTTTTTTCTTCTTCCTGTTGCTGTTTGCTCTTTCTTTTCCTTCTGTACCAAAAAAAAAACTCTTGATCTACGTTTGGTAGAAGTGATTTAGGAGAGAGAAAAAAGAGAGATAGAGATATCAGACTTCTCCTATTTGATCTAGAAGAGATCATCATAGACAAAAATCAAAACTCAAATAGTTTAATGGCCTTAATATATTTTTGATCCCTCGTGTTTTGTCTAAGTTTGTTTTTAGTCCCTCAAATGCCAAAAATATTATTTTAGTCTCTAATTTTTTGAAAATCAGTCACTTTTGGTCCCTCACATTGATATTTTAGTCCCTAATATTTTAAAAATGTGTCACAATTAGTCCCTCATATTTCAAGAAAAATGACTAATTGTGGCACATTTTCAAAAGATTAGGGACTAAAATAATATTCTTAGTATTTGAGGGACTAAAAACAAACTTAGGCCAAATATGTGGGACTAAAAACATATTTAAGCCTAGTTTAATTAATATATATATATATATAGGCTTATTATACTTTTGGCCCCAAGTATCATGATTGTGTGATTTTAGTCTTAGGTTCCAATACGCGATCTTGGTATTTAGTATCTCAATTGTTATAATCAGATCTTCTATCGCTATACCGTTCAATTTTGAACACTAAGAACCTATGCAACACACATAAAACTGATTTAACACTGAGTTGAGCCACCTTAGCATTAATGTGTGACAAAGACCCTGAATATCATAAGTTTTAAACAATATATATATGTTGTATCACATGTGCTACTTGGCTTGTTTTGAGAAATTTTCTGGCAATATGCACCGTGTCAATGTGATCCGATTCAATGTCAAATCAGTCACACGTGTGCTGCGTCTTGGTGTTAAAAATTAGATGACACAATGACCTAATTGTAACAATTGGATATCTGGGTACCAAAATCGCGCACGTGAAATCTGTGTCCTGTAAGTGGAAATGATTTAAGTTTTATGAATTAAATACATAATATTATGTTGAGGATATTATTCAGTCCTTAAAATTGTGAGGTCTCCAGAATTTTTAATCAGTAATTAGTTTATTAAATATTTTAAAATATCATCACATTATTTATTCTTTTGAGATTTATTAATAATTATCACCTGATATACTATTTGTTTAGGCTTAATTTTCATGCTGCAATCAAGATTTTTACATGTTACAAGGTAATACCTTCCCACATCGATGGAATTTCTACAAATTAATGCCAAATGTATATTCGTGTGATCGAGTTGTTTGCTTGTTTTTGTGTGCACACAAATAGACACATAGGTGATGCTTTTACAAGGGATTAAATTTTAATAACTCATGTATGACTTTTTTTTTGGTGGGTAACTCATGTATGACTATATACTATATATTCAATATTAAGAATACTCACATCATGCTTTATGTTCTTATAGGAGACTAAATCTAAAATTGGATACTAACTATCAGAAACAAAAATAGAGGGATAAGGAAGGATTAGAGTGCGTTTGTTTTAGCTTTTTTTTATAAAAAAATAATCACTTTTTAATATTTTCAATGTGTTTGTTTTAGCTTTTTAAAAAAAATCAAAAATCTGATTATAATGAGAAGAGAAGCTACTTTGAGTAGCTAGCTTCTAAAAAAAATCTAATGCGGTAGATGAGAGAGAGTGTGAAAAAAGGCGGAACTTAAAAACACGGAGGTTTAACCAAATTTTGGAATTACCACTCATGTCCCTTAATTACCCGTACACGTACCACTCCACATCTCTGACATGCTGCTTTATTGCTTCATCTTCTTTCGCCCAAGCCCTCAATGTTTTTCTTTCCATCCGAGTCCGACCATGAGACCCCCTCAATCCATGTCATTGCATGCTGATGACACCCACCCCTCCCTCGTCCACAACCACCAACAGGGTTCATTCCACGCCTGCAGCAACCACTCAATCTGTTGCCTTACTAATACCAACACCACCCTCTCCAGTCTCACCAATGTCCCAGAAGCCCACAACTACTAACACAAATACAAATACTTTACTATGCATTCCTGCTAACTTGTTTTTCATAATGCTTATTGTTTGCGTGCTATTTTATTGCTATATTCCTTTATTGTTTTGTTGCTTTGGGCATTGGCATTTTATTTTGCTGCAGGTATATTCCTTTTATATATGTATATATATATTTGGTAGATGGAGACTCTTGTAAATTCAAGTTTCTTGTTTATCATGTGGGTTGCTTCAAATATGCATCTATTCACCAAAGTTCATGTGAAATATATTTAAGAATTAACACAAAAATTGAAAAGTAATTTAAAAAAATGTACATGAAATTGGTTTTTCATGTCGTTTGTTGTAATTTTATAGAGAAAAAAACACACTTCTACGTAGTTATATCTAAACAAGTTAAAAATTATTTTTTTTAAAAAAGTGATCTTTATCATTGTAAACAAACACAAATTAGTTTCTGCTTTTTATAAAAAAATTTAAAAAATAATCACTAAATTATTTTATATAAAAATCACTTATTTTTAATTAATACACTACTAAAAAAATTAAAATTAGAGAGGGAACAAATCCGTCACTAAATATATAAAATTCCGTCACAAACAAATTTAGCGACGGATTTTGTGACGGACAATTATTCATCGCTAAAATGGGCATCACAAACTAATTATCGAGGGAAAAGATAATCCGTCACAAATTTGTGACGGAATAGAGAGGGAAACATTCCGTCACTAATTAGAGAGGGAAACTTTCCCTCGCTAATTAGCGAGGAAAAAAGTGATAAGACATACTTTTCCGTCACAAAATCCGTCTCTAATTAGTGACGGAATTTATCCCTCTCTAATATTTAGATGTGTGTTTTTTTAATGAAAAAAACTCTATATCAAATAAGTTCAAAATAATTGTAGTAAGATGAGACTTTGAACAGTTCAACATCCAAAGAAATAAAAATCAACCATTTATATATAAGATCCATAAAATCCATTAATAATAACGTTCATAAAGGTATCAAAGTATGCAACTTAATTTAGTGCAAAAAAAAAAACACACATAAAAAGTCTGTTCCTAACTGTTCAACCAATTTAATATGCAAATTGTGGTACAAATCAATAGAAACAAGCTCACTCGCTTGATCTCTTCCTCAATCTTGGCTTTGATGAATGAGTAGAGTGCCACTCCAGCAATTGCAATGGCTGTTCCTACACCAGTTTGGGTGGAAATCTTGTTACCTGTGGGAAGCAATTAGCCAGTCAGAATGTCAAATCCTCAATAAGGTGTGTGTGTCTGTGTGTAACTTTTCTTCAAGGGCATGGAAACCCAAAATAAATAAACAAACACTTGTGAAACTTATTAAAGCACAAAATATCATGGATGAGTCAGAGGAGTACAACTTATTAAAACACTTGTGAAATCCGATCACAAATACAGGTTTCAACACGTTGCCAACTGCATGAGTCAGAGGAGCAACTCTCTCCAGTGTGTTGGTGGCTATCTGTATATTTGAAACTCATCCAAAATTTAAATTATATATTACACCGAAAAGAAGGATTTAAATTATATGGGCACAATAACACTAATAGCAATCAAATGCCATTTCATTGAATAATTTTCTAACTCTTGACTCTTTGTTCATATAGATTCCCTCTAGCTTCTTATATCTTTCTCAAGTTCCCACTAGCCCAGTTATCTCTGTTGTAATTGTCCTAGACTCCTAGGAGTTAAAGATAATACTGTGAGTGTGGATTTACAATTGACTAAAATTTCAAACACAAAATAAGATCATTTTAACCTCTCTTACTTCAGCCAATCTATAATCCAGAATGGTACTACTAAAGATATGTATTACCTCAGATTATATGCTGAACTTAAATCATGACTGAGCGATTTCAGTGTCAGTTAACACACATTCATTTGTTAAAAGTTCTAACAACAATCAATCATTCATTTCACGAGGAGGCAATTATAAAGCCCAAAGGACTTAAATAAAGGCATTTCAGGTCCAGGCCATATGATGTAAGCAAATTATATCAGTCAGTAAACAAACTAAAATCATTAGCCATAAGATATTCTATCAAAATTCATAAGGCAATCACAGTGCACGATAAGATACACAACAAGAATTTTGTAAAAACACATGTTGGGATCCAAGAGGAAGCTTAGAATTTCATTCAACCCCTTACTGGACCAAGAACAATTCTATTTTAAACCAAGGGCAATCATGAATAGAACGAAACCAACTATAGGAAAAGATAGACCGATTCACCCAAACCAATAAAGTTTCCCACGGTCCAATAAGAAAAGGAGGTGAGTGTATGTGTGTGAGGGTACCAAAAAATGAACATAGCATGAGATTGCTGCATTTAGAAAACGGCCAACAAAAAAAGAAGCATGACAGCACATCAAAAGGATCACATGCATCAAGTGGCAACAAGGTAGAAAATTAAAGTACTTCCATTCTCTTTGAAACATGTTAGGAGTGTCCGTAAACTTTAATTAGTATAGTAGCTTCCTAACTTCCCAAATTCAACTTTTGCAGTTGTAGTCTCATGGTCGTGGAACTAGCAAAACACATAATTATCTCACCTGGTTCATGTCAGTTTTCAGGCAAATTTCAGATTCTATATTCCCACCCTGTTTTGTTGTTTGTTTTAAGCAAATCTTAAATTGACACAAGTGAGCTCGGATGAATAAGATGATGCCCTCTTCCTAAGACTTTTCCCAATGGTTCAAAAGAATCTTCTTAACTGTTTGAGGTTCCAGTTGAACAGAGTGTCATTCTCGGATTCAATTTAATTTATAGAGAAAGAAAGGTGCAACAGACTTTCCATTCCAGCACAATTGTATTTCACGGCTCTCACTTTTATTAAACTCACAAAAAAAAAATTAAGGATGACAATTAATACAGATTGCAGGGAGATGGAGGTGGTTACCTTGCAGGCCAAAACGCAAATGTTTTCGACAAAGTATCGAAGTCAAAGTGGGAGTGGACACGGAGTTGGAAGAGGCATGAGAGGACGAAGGAGAGGTCGAGGTTCCTGATCTGGTCGGTGTGGACGGAGATGAGACGCTGGTTGCTGCTGTGTTGACCGTCATATTGCTCAAACACGATGCTTGACACTTCGACATGCTTGAAAAACTGCAGAGTTGAAATAGATCTTAAACAAATATAATATACTGTCAATAGAAAGCTTCATATCAATTGGGGCAAACGTAAAATTTGAAAAACTTGCAATAAATCAAAACCCTAAGAATGTCTTCAAGTAGTCTTGTCGGCCTTAGCATCACGCTAAGACGATCGGTCCTCTTGGCAGCATCGAGACCAACCTTCTGTCCAGGAGGAGCATCATGCTACCTCGTGAGCTGAAAAAAGTGAAGCCATTGTGAAGTTGAAAATGAGAGAGGGAAAGAAAGGGAAATGCGCGCTAGGCACGGTGAAAAGGGGAAGAGTTAGAGGCGGGTCACTGAAAATTGAAAATTAAGGGCGCGATGCGACGAGGTTTGTTACGGAAAACATTAGAGAGGGAAGCTTGCTTCACAAATTCCATCATTAAATGTAATTAGCATGCGCAATGATAAACATTGTGGCAAATACATCTAGAGAGCCATCATTTCTGTCTCTAATTCCCTAGGTAAAATTATTTTACATATTTAGCGACGGATTTTGTGACGAAATATTTAGAGAGGAACTAGTCCGTATCTAAATCCGTCGCTAATTTACTAAAATACTTTTCGTCGCTAAGTTCGTTGCTATTAGAGAGGGAAAATTTTCCCTCACTAAAATCCGTCTCTAAATTTAATTTTTCTAGTAGTGATAACAAATGGGCTCTTAATTAATGACCGTGTCATGAATAAATCACTGCCTTAAAAGCAAGATTTGAAGTGATCAAAATCTTATAAGGTTTCAAGACCAATTCTAATAGAACAAAAAAATTTATTTTAGTAAAAATTATCTCTAGAAGCACAATTTTCGTATTTGGTTGAGGAGATTTGTTTGTCCGTATCTCACTGTTCTGGCCATGTCTGTACTTTTCACCAATTACCTGTTTTATATCTTTCTGTATAATTTTCTATTTTATAATAATTTTGGCTTACCACTAATATATATTGCCACTGCCCACCTGTGATTGCCACTGCCCACCTGTGATAGTCAACAACCCAAACAAAGACCAACCCGTCAAGTTCACAGCCACCTTAGCTGTGGGACCCACACAGATGTACGGTCCACATTGATCACAGCCCTCACAGGCTCGTAACCCTATCAAAGATAAGTGTCTCTGTTCTCTGTTCAATATGCATTTCTTGTCTTGTTGTTGAGTGGCGTTGTCTCGATCCACTGGTCAATGTTTAAAGTGCACCCCACACTTAATTGCCTGCTAGTCAATGACAATACTCATACTTGCTTAATAGTGTTAGTGTATATATTTCTCCCACACTTTCCATGAAACTCAGAATAGCATTCTCTTGGGGCCAACACATTAAATGGTTGATGGCGTCGCTTAATGATAATAAGGGCATTTTGGATAATAAATTTATCTATTACTTATAATATAAGCTGTATAAGTTATTTTTATAATCGAAAAAAAATTATAGTAAAATTTATTTTATATAAGTCATAAGCTGTTTTGATAAGCTATCCTAGGTAGCTTATGAAAAATAAGTCAAAAACAACTTATAAATTAATCATAAACTGTATTCATAAACTCTACATAAGTCAATCCAAACATGCCTAGTACTTGCTTAATATAGGAGTATTATTTTTCCCACACTTTCCATGAAACTCAGAATAGCATTCTCTTGGTGCCAACACATATTAAGGCTCTGTTTGGATAACAAGTTTATCTACTGCTTATGGCATAAGTTGTATAAGCTACTTTTATAATCGAAGAAAAATTATAGTAAAATTTATTTTATATAAGTCATAAGCTGTTTTGATAAGCTATCCTGGGTAGCTTATGAAAAATAAGCCCAAAATAGCTTATAAATCAGTCATAAACAGTATTTATAAACTCTGCATAAGTCAATCCAAACATATCCTAAATGGTTGATGGCGAATTCTCTTTTAATGGGCATGCTTCGTTTTCACTAAAGATTAAATTTTTGCTTTTTCTCCTTTGGTGGGTTATCGTAATTAAATGCTCTCTGAGAGGGGCCACAACATCTAGCAGTGCTCTATCTCTTTCTCCTTTTGTTTGTCATAAACCATAATTAATTCTGGGTTTTCCTTGTTTATTCTGTGTTGTTTAGTTTTAAATTATTCAATTTTTCTGAAAAACAAACTATCTCTTTCTCCTCCCCGTGATTATTTTTCCTGGTGTGTGATGTTCATTTATGAAATTGGAGCTTTTTTGGGGATAAAAAAGAGATAATGAAGTCAGACACGTGCTCCTTTGCTCCAATAAAGATTCCCTGGAAGGAACTGTTTCGTTTTGTTCATCATGCTTATTATCTATGGTAGAGATGAAATGTCTGAATTGAATCCAGCTCCTAACAATTAAGTTAATAAAGGCAGTTTTACTGTTTTAATTTGGCGGCTCTTGGCGTATAGCGACTTTTACTTTTACTGTCTGAAAGATTAGATTTTTTTTATATTATCGTTGGTGGGCTGTGGCGTATTTGGATTTGGAGTTATGTGATGGTTTGGTGATTTTAATTTATTTGGTTCTTTTGGAATTCTCCACATATAGCCGCGGTAGTTTCTTCTTGTCATCTTCGTTATATTGGGTTAGTACTTATTTCTCCCTTTGTTTTTTTTGTTTGCTATGGTGTAATTGAAGTTACTCTGCCTCTCCCACCTTCTATTTTCATTTTAGGTTCAAAACTTTACCAATAGAACTGGTATAATTTGTTTGCTCTCTCTGTTCTCATGTGGTCTTTGACCAGGTTAATTCACTCATGGCTTGTTTAATTATAGTGCTAATTGAAAGATGAAAATCGAGGTTATTTTTTTTCTTCCAAACTTCGTTTTTTCCAGCCTTTAAGACTTACTTGAAACCTGTTGATTTGCTGTAGTGCTGCTTTGCCACACGGTGTGATCTTAAACAGTAGATTGAAATTATGTCTCATAAAAGATTTCAGAAAGTAGAAACCTTCGGAGGCATCTTAGTTTTCTCTCATTTGGTTGGTCTTTTTGTATATTGACTTCTGAGCATTTAGGATGAGGGGTATTTTAGGTGTAATGGTATATTTAGAATACTATTTGAAAGTCCATTGCATGCACTTTAGATTTAGGCGATGAAGATACCGTAGTTCTAATTTATTGGCTGGAGTATTCCCAAGCAAGTATTCCCTTTTCCAATGGCTTTTGTTTTTGATATGGTGTTAAGGATTTTGTTCATGTGTTACCTTTAAATCATGATCTTGTGCATGTGCCACTTGATCTGGGTAGGAAATTTTATGCTTACTTTCATTTTGGTATGTTACTGTATTTTCATTTTTTGAGATGAATACTACCTGTTTTACTCTTTTGAGGAGGTAAGATTCATGGTTTTTGGCATATAGCTTTGAATTTAGCAGCCCAAAGTTATCAGTCTGCAAGTTGGAACCATAAATTAGTGCTCCTTAAAGCTCTATGCATGATTTTGTGCAAGAAGTGCATTAACTGGCTTAATGCTCTTTCCCTTTCTAATTTGCAGCTTATGACACTCCCCTGAATGGGAACTGATAGATGTGAAGTACTGGAGACATTACCAGATCCTCGCTCTTTTAAGGTGATAATTCAGGGGAGATGTTTTATACATTGTACTTTCAATAACTATTGTATTGATTGGACTGATTCAATAATGATAAAAAAGTTAGAAGCCTATCACTCAGTCATTAGGTTATTATTTTCAAATTAATTGCCTGTGTTTTTTTTTTTTGCTGGTATTTGTTTGAACTAGTAGAAAAAGCAGCTGACTTTGTGACTTGCCTTTTTTTATTAATGGATATTTGGGTGTTTTTCCAACTACACTTGGATATTGGAACTAAGCATTTTATTTGATTGTAATTCATGTTAAAAGGTACATCGTAGAATGTGCACACAACTCGAGAAACTAATTGATAGAGTCTTAAGGATATTTCCTCAGATAGAGGCAGCACGCCCTCCGTCCTCGTCAGGAATGCAGTCTGTGTGTTTGCTAAGCAGTGCAATTGATAAGGCCAAACAACTTCTGCAACGTTGTTCTGAATCTAGTAAACTCTACCTGGTGTGTAGTTCTTTTTTATTATTTCAGCTGGACAAAGCTACATAAACTTTTGTAATCTGCATCAGTAATATCTTAAACAACTCATGAATTGAACCACCATGCTGATTTTGTACTGGCATGTTGCATGCTGATTTAAATTGAACCACCATGCTGATTTTGTACTAGCATGTTGCATGCTGATTTAATTCATTATAATATTACTTTCAGGCAATGACGGGGGAGTCAATACTGTCAAAATGCGAAAAGGCAAGAAAATCATTAGAGAAAAGCTTAGTCCAGATTCAGGATATGGTTCCGGTTATGTTGGCTGCAGAGGTTGGTCAAGATAGCCATATTTTTTTTTTGTCTAGTATACTGCTTCAGATTCTCTCTCTTATTGCCTACCTATGAATCAGGTTCTTCTCATAGAAATCATATTTCTACATAATGCTGAAGAATTTGTTTTCTAGTTCAGCAATGTGGATGGCTGCAAATGTCTAGATAGGATTTGTTGTTGTTATGAAATATATGATAATTTATTTATTTTTTTCACTATATTTGATCTATTTGCTACGTTATATGCTTCATTTTAATGCTTTAGTTGGCATTTCAATGTCTTGTAGATTTCTCAAATAATTGATGAGCTTAGGTGTGTGACCTTTGTCCTGGACTCTACTGAAGAAGAGGCTGGGAGAGTTATGAGAGAATTGCTCCAGCAAGGTCCTTCAACCTCAGATGAAGATTCAAAGGAAAATTCTGACATTAAATCTCTTCAGTTTGTGGCGGCAAGACTTAATATTACATCTGCAACGACCATCTTGATAGAGAAACGATCAATTAAGAAGTTACTGAAAAGTGTTGGACCAAATGAGGAAACAAAAAAGATGATCTTGAAAAATCTCTTGTATTTTCTGATAAAGTATGGAAACTTCATCACTGGAGAACAAATGGAGGTCTATTCTCAAAGTGAAGGACCAGTGGCAACTGAGAACTCTGGTCAGGATTCTCTATGCATCCAGCATGTGAAGTCTGACCCATACCTGAACCATGATCAGCATAGAACTCATGCCAGCGAGTTGGGTAGAGTTACACCCCCTGAGGAATATACATGCCCGATATCTTTAAGGTTGATGTATGACCCTGTTGTCATTGCTTCAGGAGTAACATATGAAAGGATGTGGATACAAAAATGGTTTGATGAGGGTAATGTGACATGCCCAAAAACTAATAAGAAACTGGCCCATATGGCATTGACTCCTAACGTCGCCATAAAGGACTTGATATCAAAGTGGTGTGAAACTAATGAAATCTCCATTCCTGACCCGAGTAGACAAGCGGAAGATATTCGCTCATGGGAAGCTTCCTACACTTCCATTAGGAGTTTTGGAAGTTCTATGAATGATTTGAACTTGCAAATGGATCTTAGTAACATGTCGCTTGGATCATTAGATACTAGTTATAGTTCAGATTCCTCACCTGCTAAGGCCAATATTGGCTTAAATTTGAAGTCAATCAAGACTAGAGACAGTTCTCGCTTGCATCAATCTAATGCACAGATGCATGACACATATCTGATGCCCTTGTCTAAACTTCATGATCGCCAATGGGATTCTCAATGCCAAGTCATTGAAGATATGAAAATAGATTTCAAATGCAATTACCAAGCTTTTGGTTCTGTATCATCTGAGAATTTCATTGACCCAATCGTGAGATTTCTGAGCACTGCAATTGATATGCATGACACAAAAGCTCTTAGAAGTGGAACTCAGTTACTGTTGGAATTTATGAAGTACTGCAGGTTCAGTTTCTTTTGCCCTTGCAAATTGGTTCTCAGTACATTGCTTGGTAATTTAGTTTGCTTGGTTTACATGTATCTAATTTAAATTGTTTGGTGAGTTGTGACAAAGTAGATAAACAATTATTCTTTTAAAACAATATTTACTTGGTTTAGAGTAACAAGGAACGCTTGTTAAGCCTTTTTTTTTTTATCTATGTTTAAAACTCATTCTGGATCCTTGGCAGATACATTAAGATTATAATGTCTTCCAATTTCAATGCAAGAAAAAATGAAGTTCCTTTCCAATTTCAACATTTTGGCGTGCTTTTATCTGTGCACCTGCTTTCGATGTTGGAATGACTTCTTTGTGGTTTCCATGCAGAAATGGTCTGACAAATTTAAGTGAGGATACATGCAGTATGTTGGCAAATCTTCTGGAGTCAGAATTGATTGAAGAAGCTCTTGCCATACTGGAAGAACTGTCAGGGCATTGGTCTGAGAAAGCTAACATTGCAGCTTGTAGCGCGCTCACCTCTGTTTCAAGGATCCTTGATTCTGGTGACAAAGAGTTCCAACAAAAAGCTATCAGAATAATGTGTAATTTTTCATCCAATGCTGAAATTTGTGCTTGCATGGTATCTCTCGGGTGCATCCCAAAGTTGCTGCCATTTTTAGAAGACAAGGCGCTTTCGAGAGACTGTATATGTACATTGAAAAATCTTTGTGATACTGAAGATGGAAGGGTGTGTGTTGTTGAAACCAAAGGATGCATATCTTCTGTTGTTGAAATGCTTGGGACTGGCAGTGATGACGAAAAAGAACTAGCACTGGCTATTGTACTCTCTTTATGCTCTCAACGGTTGGAATACTGTCAGATGGTTCTGTATGAGGGCATTATCCCTCCTCTTGTTGATATCTCCAATACTGGAAACGGTAGCGCAAAGACATATGCGTTGGAACTGCTCCGTCTTTTGAGGGATGTTAACAACGACGAGAACGAAGGTTATCTTGAGCCACCAAATGTCAACAACTCTCGAGATTCCAATGATCACTTTGAAGAAAAGAAATCATCAAAAAAGACTACATTTTTTAAGAAACTGTCACTGTTCTCAAAATCGGGTGCAGTTGCATCAAAGAACAAGAGATGACACTGAATTCCCCTGCATTTTGACACAGCAGAATGTGTGCTTGGTAAGAGACATTTTGGATTGCTGGATGCAGATATGATCTTTAGATAGAATCTTAATCTCTGTGGGTTGGATATAGGTTATGCCTTTCTTGCATAATTTATTGGATCTTAATATTCGTTCACAATAATGTGTCTGCTGCATAATTTTGTACAGTAATTGCAGGCTGTATGATGTATAGTTCTTTTGACAAAGCCAAGTAAGGGCTCATTAAGGTAGTTGGTGATCACTAATCACGAATTTTAGTTGTAGAAGCTGAAGTGGGTTAGGCACTGAGCTGTTTTTCCTATTGTTATTGTATATTGTGTTAATATATATTGAGCACTGATTTTAGGATAGCTATTTTGATTGGTCTATACTGTTCACATACAACAGACACCATGGTATGCGTTTATATCGATTTTCTTAATAAAAAATCATCTCTCTAAAATATGTGCTACTATTTCATTTTCATTTTTCTTTTAAAATGGCAGCCACGTTAGAAAAGTAATCTCTCTTATGAGTATTTCACTAATATATAGATAGATGGATAGAATACTCATGAATAATGTTATATTTTCTTACATATTTTCTTTTTTTTTTTTTGACAAAAACTTACATATTTTCTTATCAATTTATAAAGTAAGTATTAAATGAAAAAATAAATACATTTACTACCATGTATTCTACGGTTATGAAAGTTCAGTCAAGAGAAGCAGAGTAATCCAAATGCTTCGAACACGCTTATCAAAAAAAAAAAATGCTTCGAACACAAAGCAGAAAATTTACATGGAAGATGAAAAACAGTTTTAACATGGTGATTACAAATTTTATCGACACCAAAACAAACCCATGTACTTGCCCGTACTTGCCCCATTGGTAAAAAATAAAAAATAAAACTTGATTGTATTTTTAGTCTTAATGTATTGCAATTGTACGATTTTAATTCTTGACTTTAATTGTGTGATTTTAGTCTCCGGTCATCGTGATGGTGCAATTTTGAATAGTTTCCTAAGAGGCATAAATTCAAATATTTATCACTACTGTATAATAAAAATAAAATAAATCCGTCTGATTTACTCCTTTTGGTCCAAATTATAAGCAATAAAGATATTTTTTTTTGTCCAAAATATAAACAACATTCACCAATTTTAAATAAATTAAATGTTAGTTTTCCAATTATACCATTCATTTAATGCAATATTCATATTTACGATAGACACCAAAGATGGTATTTTTGGAAAAAAATTGAAACTAATGAGTATTAATTAAGATTATCATATTTTCAAGGCATTCCTTGGTCTGTGTGTTTTTGTACTATATTATTTATATTTTAGACCGGAGGGAGTAATAAATAAATTATTATTCAATTTAAAAAAAATTATTAAATTTCCCCTTTAAAAATACGCTGAAAGAAGTGTATTTAATTTTATAGCTTTTTTTTGACAAAATTTAATTTTATAGCTGGTGCTGCCTAAAATTCGTAATTCACAAAAAGGTCTCTCCATTTGAAATTATTTTTGGGTGAGTTCCGCCGTCATTTCCCCCCATCCTCCTCTCTCACTCAATCCTCTCCATTCTCTCTCTAGTTACCACCGGGAACTAGCAGAAATATATAAAAAAAAAAAATTACAGAGAGTGTGTGTGTGAGAGAGAAAGGGGTAGGGTTTTGAGAGAGAGAGAAGAGAAGAGATGAGTCGGAAGAAGATTGGATGAGTTTAGAAATGGCAGCGGAATCGTCGGAGGGGGAAGAAGACGGGAAGCTGAGCGGAGGGAACCAGTTGCTGATGGTGGACGACGAGCTCACCGAGTTGGGCAAGAAGGCCGCCTGGAGTGTCAGCTCCTGCAAACCCGGCAACGGCGTCTCTTCTCTCCGCGACGACAACCTCGACACCTATTGGCAGTTCGTTACTTACATCATTACTCTCTCTCTCTCTCTCTCTCTCTCGCATTTTCAACACTTCCTTTCCTTTTCATATTCCGACGCCTAATGTTAACAACCTTGCTTTCAGATCCGACGGAGCCCAACCCCATTTGGTTAACATTCAATTCCAAAAGAAAGTTCGACTACAAGTATATTATTATCTATCTACACATCCATCCCATTCAAAATTTCATCAAATTAAATCAAATAAAAATATAAAACTTTTCAAATCATAATAATTTTTTGTTTTTGTTTGCTTGTTGCAGTTAGTTGTGCTCTATGTGGATTTCAAGCTTGACGAGAGTTACACGCCTAGCAAGGTTTCCATCCGCGCCGGTGACGGCTTTCACAACTTGAAGGTAATTCCCTAAATTCCCTTATTACTGTTGTTGTTGTTGGTTTGGTTTGGTTTGATTGAATATGATCAATTTGGAAACAACTTTTAGGAGATAAAATCTGTGGAACTTGTGAAGCCAACTGGTTGGGTTTATCTCTCATTATCTGGAGTTGATCCTCGGTGAGTGTTTTTCTGCAGAGATTTCACTAATTTTTTTTCCCTTTTAGTTCTTATTTACTCCCTATGTTCCTGGATTTATTACTAATTTGGAGATGTGTTTGTTAATATACATGAGCAGCGGTGATAATAAGCTATTCTATTTTCATTCATTAAACTGTTGTTAGATTGTGCCTTTGATTGTTTATTATGCTTGCTGGAATTCAAAAATTGTCAATGAAGCCTTGATGTTGGAACTGAAACTAGTTATATAAACTAGAGGGTTGCTTCTCTTTTGATGGCATCTTATTTTTATTGCCGAAACCAATTGCAGGGAAACGTTTGTGAACACTTTTATGTTGCAAATTGCTGTTTTGTCAAACCATCTTAATGGAAGGGATACACACGTGCGGCAGATCAAAGTTTATGGGCCTAGACCGTATGTCTAATGTCTCCTTATACTTTTTTAAACAATTTCTTAGGTACACAGTTACCATGTATCAATTTTTTAATTTTTTTTTTAATGTAAACTGCTATTGCAGGAACCCCATTCCACATCAGCCATTTGAGTTTACTTCAAGAGAGTTCATCACCTACTCCTGTATAAGATGAGATTTTATTTTATGGAAGGAATTGATCAAGCCAATCCAGTGTTAAATCGAAGAATGCTGCTCACTGAGGGATTATATCAAACCAAATCACTAGTCACTCGTGTCAGAAATATATTTCACTGATATATTCATCTCAAAAATTGACATCAGGAAATGTGGCTATCAGTACCCTTTATTTATGTCTTGCTAATATTTATAGTTTGTTTAGATTTGCAATTGCAAGTGCTCTACAATAGCCTTAGATTCGGGTCTGCATTCTCTGAGGCATCCTATTTTTATTATGTCAGAACAAAATGACCTGGATATCGTGTGAATTTCTCTGTGATACTCAAACCTGCTATCTTTCTTCCTTCCCCATCAAGCAGTTTTGTAATGAGGGTTTGATCACAGTGGACAATTGGACATCCTGCATAACTTTTGAATCGGTGATCAATAAAACTGACTGTTTTGCATTGTTTAAATGATCTATAACCCGATTCTACAGTTTATTGATTTATTTTTAAACCGGTATAGGAAGTGAAGCGATTTGGTTAATGAATTAGTGCATGATTAAACAATAAATTCGTTCGTGATTAAACTGATTAGACCTATTCATCCGATCCAATTTTCTTAATTATGAGAAATTGTCAAGTTGAAGTCAG
The DNA here is from genome assembly GCA_030159175.1 of Glycyrrhiza uralensis. NCBI lineage: Eukaryota > Viridiplantae > Streptophyta > Magnoliopsida > Fabales > Fabaceae > Glycyrrhiza > Glycyrrhiza uralensis. The sequence goes on along the minus strand of BRZY01000001.1, from coordinate 45,869,022 downwards.
TCAGAGGCGATGTCAACCAATGATTCAATTGTTAGTCACCTCTATGAGGGCATTGAAAGTGTCAAGATATTCAGCTCTGGCATTGAAAGTGTAAAGAATGTAAAACGTGCATGTAAGTCACCTGTATAAGAGCGTTGAACCAGTAATGACAGCTCTTTCTAGAAGAATTGTATACAGTTCCCATCATCAGCAAAGAACATCGACAACTGAAAAACTCAGTATTTAAGCAAATCAACAGCTTCATCAGTGAGGAATACTAGCAATACATAGATATTATAAAATTCACTAAACTTCATTTAATTTAATTTTAGTTGCAGGACTATGAAACAACATACAGAATAAATTCCAGAATCAACACAACTTATCCAAGGGGAGAACACCAATGATTGCATAGCTCAGATTTTCAGCTGCATGCCACAGTGGTTGATGAACTGTGCATAGCATTTTATATATGCAACAAATCAACAGATGATGATCACAATGTAGTAACACGGTTCTCATTCACAGGCTGGTTTAGTATCAAAGCTTGTCAAGCAGATGGCAAAGGCTTGGAAGGCAGAGAGTGGATAACAGTAATCCATGGTAAACATGTCTTTTCCAATCTTTCCAAATTGCAAGATTACCCTTTCTTGCTCTTCATCAGAAACATTGTGAGATGTATCAACAGAAGCTACAAGTTGAAAGTTCTTAACAGATGCCACAGTAACACGACCCTTGAAGTTTAGGCACCAGCACTGGAGCTGTTCATGCCATCTGGGAGCCTTGTTTTTAAGTACCAAGGGCTCAACTGAGCCTTTGCTCAATCCTGGTAGCTCTGATAGGTTGGCAGAGTTTAAATCAGTCACTGGACCTTTTCCTTTCGGTGCGGGTGAGGGAGAAAAAGGTTCATCAAATATTTGAGGCAAAGATGTTTGACTTGGGATATTGGCCCCTTCTGAAATAGTTGAGACAGATATGGAGTTCATGATGCATTGCATTCTTCTTGGCCCTCTAGTGCAGAGAACATTCAGCTCATAGGAAACGGTGCTAACAAGATAGCTACATGATGGAACTCTTGGTGACACTTGCTTAGAATTAAATCTCCTACTTGATCGACAATTTGGTTGAATTGCAGCATCATGTGGAGGTTGACTGTCGTATATAGTGAACTTGGTGCCCAAAAAATTAGACCTGCCAAAAGTATTGCAGAGATGATAAGGGGCAAGGTGAAAAGCAGATAAGAGGGCAAGCAAAGTTTCTATCGACCAAAACTTGCCTCAGTTTACCAACATATTTTTTGCTGGCTCGAGAAAAATCATCTGCAGCCAAAGATATGACAAAAATGGTGCCTGTAGCCCTTCTTATTTTCCTGGCAGCTAATAACAACTTATTACCCTCATTCTCCGCTGTACAATAAGACCAAAACAAAACAAGCTTCTTAAATTCGAAGACGATGAAATCCAAAAAAAAAGATGATGGCACTGACAACTAACTACAATAGTACAATGTAAATGATAATAAAATAAAATAAAAAAGGCTTAAATATGTTTTTAGTCCCTCATTTTTCACTGAGTTCCGTTTTTAGTCCCTCAAAAATAAAATGCGTCTTTTTAGTCCCTCATTTTTTAAAAATGGTCTCTTTTAGTCCCCTGGGGCCATATTTTAAATTCGAAAAGTATCTTTTAAATTTATACTTTGACCCCTCCCAAGCCTGATGCTCACCTTAATCCGTTTTTTCGTTTTCCTCCCCCTCCATTGATGCACCGCGTCCCCCCATCCCCGCGCGGCCAAGGGAGGAGCTTCGCGCGTCCAAGGGAGGCTGTGCACAATGACGAGAAGGGAGGCGGCCACCGCGATCGCATAGGGAGGAGAACGAGAGAGAGACCGCATCTCATGGCGGCTTCGAGGGAGGACGTTGGAACTACTCCTAGCGGGGATGAGGGGGCCGCTGTGCATCAGTGGAGGGGGAGGAGAGCGAAAAAACGGGTTAAGGTGAGTATCAGGCTTAGGAGGGATCAAAGTATAAATTTAAAAAATACTTTTCGAATTTAAAATTGGCCCCAGGGACTAAAAGAGACCATTTTTCAAAAATGAGGGACTAAAAAGACGCGTTTCATTTTTGAGGGACTAAAAACGGAACTTAGTGAAAAATGAGGGACTAAAAACATATTTAAGCCAATAAAAAACATGATTTTAGAGCAAGTAACTTGCGGTTCAACATTCAAAGTCATTAATGCAAGATAAGCAATTTGATATCCCTGGTCTTAGAAGATGGGATGGAATGTTTCAGCAATGAAATACTTACATGGCACCAGACCAAGGTACAATAGATATGTTGAAGTTTCCCTGCTCCTCCTGATAAAGCACTGTATTGGAGAATCATGAGGACCCGGCTATTCATACACAAAGGAAAGAGAACATGAGAAACACAAAAACTGCTAGTTAAAAGAAGGAGAAAGATTATGCCATAAAAGGGGTGAAGAACTTATTACTTGCTTCAATGAAATAGGAAATGTGATCCTTCCACATTGTTCAGGAGTCTTGATGATCTCTTTCGTAATGGACCTCCATGACTTACACACCGAAGCACAAAAAACAACAACAGCCCGCGCAGGCCAAGATGTCTCACTCTCTTCAACCCTCCGGATTATGTCCAAAAGCAATTCTGGTGGCAGATTTGCCCACGGTCCCTGTTGAATAGGTTCAAGTGGAGTTACAAGGACATCCGGAGCAACATGTGATTTTGTCCGACCGAGCCAATGCCTGCTTTCAGCACCCCGCTTCGATATGCTACCTATTCCATCTCTCATCTCCTTGAGCTCACGGACTATGCTTTTCAATGACATGTTCCCACAGCTTACCAATCTCCCTCGCAACACAAAACATAAACTGCACCAATCCAAACACAAGCTTATAGTTTTATGATACTAACAAGAACACAAAGGCAAAGACAGAGAAAAATAACAAGACAAACATAACCATTTAGTTCATAATAAAAGAAGCACTGCATGCAGACATCGCTCCAGATTGAATGCATTGAAACCATCACCAAGAACAACTAGAAACAAGCCAACCCCAGAATTTAACTACCATTTGTTCATATCCTTAATAATTCATGAATATCATCAAGGTCTATGGAATTATGCTCACTACTGACAAGGCAATACATACAAAACTAAAATGCTGCACTAAAACGTGAAGAATTAAAACTCTCCATGTTTCTCATTAACTGCACACCCTTGCCATCTAAAACTGACATCAATATAAGAAAGCGAGAATATATTTTTATCCACCTAACAACAATAAAAAAATAAAAACTAGAAAACAAAAAACAAAGCGAGACCATGGATGGATCTAAGAAGAAAAACCAAACCCCAAAAAAAGAAATTCGGGTAATCAGCATGAATGAAGAACGTGGAACGAAGAGATCAACCTGGGAAACTAAAGCGAAAAACGGAGAGATTAATCGAAGCAACTTTAGAATACGGATCCGGAAATACCAAAATCTGAGAAACACAAGCACCACCGTGAAGAAGAAGCTGCGATAGTGTGTTCTTCGATTTTGTGGCCAAACTTACGAGAACGAGTAGTACCCATCGCTCACTCCATCGCCACCGCCACCGCCACCGCCACAGGGTCGCCGGAAATTGGATCCACCTTTTTATCTTCTCACATTTTTTTAATTAATATTTATTTTCTGTTAGCAAACACACACAGTGAACTAATCGGATCCTCACCTCGCTTCGCTGCTATTGAACTGCAACCTTCGTTTTCGTACACGTGGCCGTAGTGTCGTCGTGTTTCGGTATTCCGATTTGGTTCCGAACGAATAAGAAATAGCAGTATTTCTTGATCGGATAATAATAGGGAGAATAATTATTATCATTTATGTATAAAAAATTGTATTTTTTACGAATGTATAAAAAAATGCTTCGAAAAATTGGATGTATAAAAAAATTGTACAATGCTCTCTAAATTTAATATCTAAATCATGGGTAGTCACATGTCTGAGTCTATATGATGACTCAATCAACTTGAATCAATCCAATGTGAAAAAATATGGTTGGTTTGGATCATTAGCTCAGTTCAATGAAAAAATTGATGTGTTTGATTTGTGGATTGGATTAGGGTAAATGAAACTCGGTAAATCTAAACAAGCCCGAATACTATGAGTAATTCTTTTTTTTTTATGAGCTTAATGAAAATGATATTTCATAAAACTTTCAAAAATAAAAATTCTAAAGACGACATTCATAATTTTATTTTGCCTATTTGTGTACTTCTGATAGAGTTAATAATAATTCTATTATTGTATAATTATGTTTTTGGGCACACCACACAAATTTCAAAAGCACACTATTGCTATATAATTTCTTATTCGTTGTGCATCGTGCATACAAATATGCACTAAGCTCCACTTGCATTTCTTCAGTATGTATAATAATACCAAACATTTGAATTCTTCTATCCATTTTAAATAGATAGATGGACTAGGAGGGACCCATATCATAGGGAATTGCTTCACTAACTTTTGAGTTGTTTTTTATTTTTATCAATCTTTAAAATGAGAAAAACCTTTTTTTTTGTAAATAAGTGATTTACTATTGTTTAGCATATTTTTTATTTTTTATTTAAAATTATTAAATTATTAGTTACTATTAATTTTATATATGCAACAAATCAATAGATGATGATCACAATGTAGTAACACAATTCTCATTCTCAGGCTGGTTTAGTATCAAAGCCTGTCAAGTAGATTTTTTTCTTGGTTAGTAAAGCTTGTCAAGCAGATGGCAAAGGCTTGGAAGGCAGAGAGTGGATAACAGTAATCCATGGTAAATACGTCTTTTTCAATCTTTCCAAATTGTAAGATTACCCTTTCTTGCTCTTCATCGGAAATATCGTGAGATGGATCAACAGCGGATACAAGTTGAAAGTTCTTAACAGATCCCATTGTAACACGACCCTTGAAGCTTAGGCACCAACAGGGAGCTGCTCGTCCCATCTAGGAGCCTTGTTTTTAAGTACCAAGGGCTCAACTGAGCCTTTGCTCAATCCTGGTAGCTCTGATAGGTTGGTAGAGTTTAAATCTGTCACTAGACCTTTTCCTTTCGGTGCGGGTGCAGGGGAAAAAGATTCATCAAATATTTGAGGCAAAGATGTTCGAGTTGGGATATTGCCCCCTTCTGAAATAGTTGAGACGGATATGGAGTTCATGATGCAGTGCATTCTTCTTGGCCTACCGTGGAGAACATTCATCTCATAGCTACATGATGGAACTCTTGGTGCACCTGCTTAGAATTAAATCTCCTACTTGATCGACAATTTGGTTGAATTGCAGCATCATGTGGAGGTTGACTATCATATATTGGTCCCCAGAAAACTAGACCTGCAAAAAGTATTGTGGAGATGATAAGGGGCAAGGTGAAAAGCAGATAAGAGAGCAAGCAAAGTTTCTATCGACCAAAACTTGCCTCAGTTTACCAACATATTTGTTGCTGGCTTGAGAAAAATCATCTGCAGCCAAGGATATGACAAAGCTGGTGCCTATGGCCCTTCTTATCTTTTTGGCAGCTAATAACAACTTGTTACCCTCATTCTCCGCTGTACAGTTAAGACCAAAACAAAACAAGCTTCTTCAATTCGATGATGATGAAATCCAAAAAAAAAAAAATGATGGCGCCGAAAACTAGCTAATACATACATGACAATAAAAAAAACATGATTTTAGACCAAGAAACTTGCAGTTCAACATTCAAAGTCATTAATGCAAACTTAAAGAGCAATTTAAAGATAAGCAATTTGATACCCCTGTTCTTAAAAAGTGGGATGGAATGTTTCAGCAATGAAATACTTACATGGCACCAAACCAAGGTACAATAGATATGTTGAAGTTTCTTCGCTCCTCCTAATAAAGCACTGTATTGGAGAATCATGAGGACCCGGCTATTCATACACATAAATGAAAGAGAAAATGAGAAACAAAAAAACCTCATGGGAAAAAATGATTAGGCCAGAAAAGGGGTGAAGGATTTATTACTGGCTTCAGTGAAATAGGAAACGTGATCCTTCCACATTGTTCAGGGTCTTGACGATCTCTTTCGTAATGGACCTCCACGACTTACATACCAAAGCACAAAAAACAACAACAGCCCTTGTTGGCCATGATGTCTCACTCTCTTCCACCCTTCGGATTATGTCCAAAAGCAATTCTGGTGGTAGATTTGCCCACGGTCCTTGTTGAATAGGTTCTACAAGGACATCTGGAGCAACATGGGACTTTGTCCGACCGAGCCAATTCCTACTTTCAGCACCCCGTTTCGATATGATACCTATTCCATCTCTCATTTCCTTGAGCTCACGGACTATGCTTTTCATCGACATGTTCCCACGGCTTACCAAATTTTCATTGCAACAAAAACACAAACAAACTGCAGCAATCCAAACAGAAGCTTATAGTCATCTGATACTGACAAAAACATAAAGGCAAAGATCGATAACAAGACAAATACAAGTTATACAATCATTTAGTTCCACAAAAAAAAAACACTGCATACAGATATCGCTCTATATTAAAATACATTGAAACCATCACCGAGAAAATACAGCAGCATAACTAGAAACAAACCAACCCCAAAATTTAACTACCATTTGTTCATAACCTTAATAATTCATGAATATCATCAAGGTCTATGGACTTATGTTTCACTACTAACAAGGCAATACATACAAAACTAAAATGTTGCACTAAAACGTTAAGAATTAAAACTCTTCATGATTCTCATTAACTTCACATCCTTTGAAAATGTTATCACATTTTGCCATCTAAGACTAACATCAATATAAGAAAGCGAGAATATGTTTTTATCCACCTAGCAACAATAAAAAAATAAGACAAACAAAGTGAGACCATGGATCCAAGAAGAAAAACCAAACCGTAAAAAAAAAAAGAGAATCAGGTAATCAGCATGAATGAAGAATGAGGAATTAATGAAGAGATCAACCTGGCAAACTAAAGTGAAGAAAGAAGAGATTAATCGAAGCAACTTTAGAATATGGATCCGGAAATACCAAAATCAAGTTCCGAGATCGTGTAGCACCCATTGGTTATTCCATCGCCACCGCCACACAGTCGCCGAAAATCAAATCCACCTATTTATCATCTCACATTTTTTAAATAATTATTACTCCTTATTTTCTATCGCAGACAGACACAGTGAACTATAATCGGATCCTCTTGTTGCTGCTCTTGAACTACAACCTTCCTTTTCGTACACGTGGTGGTAGTGTTCTAATTTGGTTCCCAATGAATAGGAAGCACTTGAATCATTCTTGACGAATGTAGAATCAATTTTCGATAATCCAAATATGTATTAAGTTCCACTGGCATATCTTCGTTATTCATTAAGTACCATACTTTTGGATTCTTCTGTCAGTTTCAAATATATAGATGGATAGGGAGGAACCCATATCATATGGAGTTGTTTCGCTGCCTTTTGTTTTGTTTTTATTTTTCTCATTCTTTAAAATGAGAAAAATCTCTTATTTTTTAATTATGTGATTTACTATTGTTTAGCATATTTTTTTATTTTTAACTATTAAATTATTAATTACAATCAAGCTTTTGTTATTTCTTCATTTTTCCATCTCTCTTTCTCAGATTAATTAGATTTAACATAATTGGTCAGATCTAATTATATGAAAATTACTTAAAAGTAAAAAGTGAGAGTAGTCACTTGACTCGCCTTTTGTGGGTCAAAGATGGTGATGTAGTTAAATATGGTCTCACAAACATTAAAAAGATATTAATATTAATTTTTTCTGGACTAATACGTGGTTGATCAGTGAGTAAAGTTTAATTATAAATTGTTCTGTCACTAAAAATTAAACTCGAGTACTAGTCAAATTTATCTTTTAGACCAAACGTATTAACCATTTACACCCACTTAATTGTTAAAATGAAAAAAAAAATTAAATCAAGGGACTACAACCACGGTAATTCCGAAACGACAGTGCGTCGTTGGCAATATCTTCAGAGAGGATGCGAGCCAATGGCTTGGACTCTGCCACAACACTCAAACATCGCCCACCTCAGAAAACAAACCTCCTGTTACAACTTACAACCTTAAACCACAAGCTTCGGAAAATGTTGGTGGTCTGAACTCTGAACAAGTCTCAATTGAATTCTTTTTCTTCTCCAACCCGCGTTTGCGCGTGTCATCAATATGTCTTCTTCACTATGCACTCTCTCGCATTCTGTCCGATTACAACTCACTAAAACAACCAACCTCGTTGCTCCACTCCCTTTGTATCCCCGTCAGTTACCGTAACACACTCTCTCACTTTGTAATAATAATGCATCTATTATATTTATGTGTCTCTTTTTCTCCAAGTTTTTTTGTTGTTGTTGTTGCTGAGTTTAGTTTTGGTGTGTGTTGTTTGAAGGAAGCAAGTGCGAAATGAACAGGAGGAGTTTTGCAGTTAAAGGAATTGTAGCATCTGGAGTTGCAGTCATGGCTTCCACACTGACTGCACAAGCTGAACCATCTCAAGGTTAGTGAAATGGCTGGAAAGCATGCTCACATTCAATTCTGTGTGTGTTTGAGTGAGCGTCTGCTAAAAGTGATTTTGAATTAACTTAATTTTGTGAAATTGATTTGGTTAAAACTGAATTTGAAGTGAAGTGATTTATGTTTGGATGTTTAAATTAACTTAATTTTTTACTAAAATTACTTTTGACGAAGACAAAATCAATTTTGGGTCTCTCCCGTGTGCACCCAAACATGCATTCTATCGTTTATATTAACTGTTATTTTATTTTATGTATGCTTACATTAACATTACATGCATGTCCCCTCCCTTAAGAGAAGGAACTTGAAAGATTACCATACAAACCGGAAGGGTACAATTATTGGACGTGGAGGGGTCATAAAATACACTACGTTGTGCAAGGAGAAGGCTCTCCTCTTGTCCTTATTCATGGTTTTGGGGCCTCTGCATTCCACTGGAGGTTTGCTTTTCTCATTTCATTCTTCCCCTTTCTTTTTTATTTCCTTTTTTTTGTTTTCGGCCTTGAAATCTTATTATTCCTTTCTTTGTTTTATTGCTTAAATTATGCTTAGGCCAAAAAATAATAATCAGAAAACCCCTGAAAGAGAAACAACAAAAAAATTTGAGTATGCGCTGTTTTTATCCAGCCTCAAATGTTGTACATATTACATAAAAGAGAATTATGCTGATATAGCATGTAATGTGCTAGCGAGTATGCTGTGTAATACTGCAATTAAATGGAACTGTTGCTACTATAGCTCTTTCTTGTAATAAAGGATGTATGCCAGTATTGATTCTGTTCTGTCTTTGCGGTGTATGCCAGTATTGATTAGAATTCAATGTTTGTTACAGTGACTTCAATTGTCAGTCCAATAAGTTAATTTTTAGTTATGCAGATAGTCATATATCTTTGTTTACATATCTCCAGGTACAACATTCCAGAATTGGCTAAGAAACACAAGGTTTATGCCTTAGACTTGCTTGGATTTGGGTGGAGTGACAAAGCACTTGTCGAGTATGATGCCATGGTGTGGAGGGATCAAGTGGTGGACTTCTTGAAGGAAATAGTGAAAGAACCGGCAGTTTTGGTTGGAAATAGGTAATGACTATAATATCTGTATTTAGTATTTACATCAGTGTATTAGGATGAAATACTATGTTCCTCTTTCTTCCTAATATTTCCACAAGTTTTTTGTGTTTGTTTTCCATGCACGGTTTTCCCTTAATTCTAAAAACTTAATCTGTTGTGGCATACACTAGTTGGATTGCCTCTCTTTCAAGGCATGCCCTAGAAATTATGTTATTTTCTCTTCAGCCAAGTTAGCAACTCAAATTTCATTCAGTAAAACAAGATTTGCAAAATTATCTTCACTTTAAAATAATTCTTGTCAAATTAGGCTGCTGCAATGTTTAGCTTTTCCTTACCTCTGAGCTGTCAAATTAATTAGTGAGTTGCACAGCAGTTGGAGCAACATCTTATGTTGTAAATTACAATATCTGCGTTGTTGACTTTTTACCTATATGTGCAAAAAGGTTAAAAATATGATGTTTATCCCAATCATGATGACTTTTCAGCCTTGGAGGATTTACTGCTTTGGTTGCAGCAACTGGGTTGCCTGAGCTTGTCAGTGGAGTTGCACTACTGAATTCTGCAGGACAATTTGGTGATCGAAATAAGGGAAGTAAAACTTCCGAGGAAACACCTTTACAAAAGTTCATCCTGAAACCTTTGAAGGAAGCTTTCCAGCGTGTTGTACTTGGATTTTTATTCTGGCAAGCAAAGCAACCTGCTCGGATTGAGTCAGTCTTAAAAAGTGTAGGTTACATGCTATCTTCAGCTCAGGTTTCTTTTAAAGAATAATAGCTATATATAAAGTTCAACCCATGACATCTATAAATTTAAATTGGAGTTCCATAACATATTAATGAATAAGCACTCACTAAATAGGCTCATCGAAGCATATTTGTGTTACCAAAATGTTAGGATGTTTTTATATTATGAATCATATTTACAGAGGCTTCTGTGTTTAGTAGGACAGCTTATTCCCTTTCAGCAACTTTCTTCTACTTGTTTTTTCTTACTAGTTGGTTTGCCAGTCAAACACTATTCAATTTAATTTAATGGCATTGTATATATGTTTGAGTGCATAGTTTGTGAATACAGGTGTATATAAATTCTTCCAATGTTGATGACTATCTTGTGAAATCTATAACAAGGCCAGCTGAAGACCCCAATGCCGGAGAAGTTTATTACAGGTACATGACCGTGTCTGTCGGAATCACTATCAGTCCTTGTGTGTTGTGAAATTTCTAATTTGGCTTCCATCTTGGTACATATGGGAAAGAAACATGCTTTCTCAGGCTTAAGCATTGCAGATAAGCCGATGGAATGCTTCATGCTTGTGCTCTAAACCAATAAATCAGCCTTCATTCTGGCCTAATTGGAGTTTTGATCATCAGTTTCTTCTCCTAACTATTCCATTCCTCTTCATCTGTGTTTACTACTACTACTTCACCCATTATTGTCTGCAGGTTAATGACACGCTTCATGATGAATCAGAGCAAGTACACTCTAGATTCTGTCTTAAGTGAACTCTCTTGCCCGTTGCTTCTGCTCTGGGGTGACCTTGATCCATGGGTTGGTCCAGCCAAAGCGAATCGAATCAAAGAGTTCTATCCAAAAACAACTCTTGTGAACTTGCAGGCTGGGCATTGCCCACATGATGAGACGCCGGAGCTTGTGAACAAGGCTTTATTGGATTGGCTGACCAACCTCACTCCTGAAGTGTCTCTCCAAACAGTTTGAACGTGTATATAATCTTGTAAAGCCAATCAAAACAAAATTCTTGAACAAGGCTTTACTGGAGTCATCACCATACATTGTATACAAAAAGCCGGTTAAATATACTCAGAATAGGGGAAATTGACAAGAATAGACTATGATCATGCTTCTGCATACCTTCACTTTTTTGAAGACCATGTATGTATGCATTCATTTTCCTGCATAGTACTTTCTCTTTCATCAATCAATTCACACTCTGAATTTCTCCTTCAAACATCATTAAATAGAAGTGTATTTAGTTATTTTCCAATCATCTGTTTTCATGTATCATATTTCCCAACTTTCCCTGCAACTTTGCTTTTGTTAGGTGTTGCCATGTTGTTGGTAATACATCGATGTTGTGCTTATGAACAAGATAACAGAAAGTACCAGCACTTTGTTGTCAAAGCTGAAGGCTTTCTCCTGCATAGCATAACTTTCGGTGCTTCTGGTAAATGTAAAATTTACTGAATCCAATGCAGTTTAGGAAAAAGTGATAATCTAGCAATGTTGCGATGCTTAACCATGGTATTTGAAGACATTATCTATAACATGAGCAAGAAAATAAAGAAAACAAAAACACCAGAAATTCAAATACACAGAGATGCATAGCTAGTAGGAGTTACAAGGACTTTGATAACCGGTTGATGGTAGTTACTTAGTTACAGGTGTGTTAGTTACAAGTTAGTTAGGTTGTTGTTGTAGCTATAATTGTAGTGCTATATAAGTACCACCTGTATTCAGATTTCTTTAAGATATTGAAAATGAATATTGATTGTTTGATAAAGAGTTCTCTCACATTTAGCCAAGTGCAGCAGCTGCATAAATCAACCTCTAAAGTCTAAAATTATGTCATATATATAAGTTAGCTCTCTCACATCAACTGGGAAATTTGAAAACAAGAAGAAAAAAACACTATCATCTGCCGGGGTAGATTCAAAGCCACAGTAATCTCCTTGTTATGATTTATGAATGAAAGCAACATAAATTGTAAATTAACAACATTAATTTGAAAGACTTCAACATATATTTATTGAACCGTCTCTAACATACCTAAAAATCTTTCCAAACTCCAATCCAAATAGACTATAAAAAAAATGCTTGTATTGATAGTGACAAATGCGGAGAATAAATGAATAAGTAATTATTACTACAGTGTTAGTCACAATGTCTCGGACGTATAACATTAACAAGACGAGATGTGACCTGATCTTACTACCAAGTGGTATCCATCACTATTCGCCCACTACTACATGCTTCTCGCTTCCACTAACTGAAATTTGAATGTTCCCTTCCCTTGATATTATATCACAATAGAGAATCTTTGTTTTCAACCTTACGATGGTAATCCCTTTTAATCTGACGACTCACTTAACTACTCAACACTGAGATGACAATTGATGCATAATAATTGCATACCCGAAACAAACAATAATACAAAAGAAAAGAAAAGCAATGGCAACAGGGTGTTACCATTTTACTATCTCACTCACTCAGCATTAGCAACGTACCTCTCAGTCTCACCTCACAAACCATACGTCTATTCTTTGGTGCCCCAAATCAAAGTGCCTCTCTCTCTCTCTCTCTATCTGTGAGTTTGTAATGATCCAAATATATTATTATGGCCCAAATATTTTGCTAAGGCCCAACTAGTGATACACTAGAATAGTCTAGAAGTAATTGGTTACTATGTAGGGTTTTGGGAAAATACTGGGTTTAGACCGTCGTGAGACAGGTTAGTTTTACCCTACTGATGTTAGTGTCGCAATAGTAATTCAACCTAGTACGAGAGGAACCGTTGATTCGCACAATTGGTCATCGTGCTTGGTTGAAAAGCCAGTGGCGCGAAGCTACCGTACGTTGGATTATGACTGAACGCCTCTAAGGTTGGACAACAGAACTGTGCAGTAACCATGGTGAGGCATTGGTGAGGGTGGAAGGTGAGTATAGAGCTGCTGATTGGTGGTGGAAGTCCATTGAGTAAAAATAATGTTGAGGTTGTTGCATAACAATGGAGGTAGGCGGTGGTGGGTCTTTGTGGTTGATGGAGCCCAAGGATGCAAGTGTGGCATTGAGGGTGGATGCTGTGGTAACACAGGCTGAGAGAGTGTGATGGCAGACTTTTTGGGATTCCAAAATTTGATGGAGAATGGACTGGATGGAGGGGAAGGTGGAGGTGGAAGGTGAGTCCATGGCAATGGCAATGCAATGAAAGCACCAATGTAATGGATTTTGGATAATCTCAGAAAATAATGGCTGAAAATAAAATTTATCCTTTCGAGGGGAGGACCTCCATAAGCTGAAACTAAAATTCTAACAACTAAATTCCTTTCAATTTTCTTCTTGTTCATTTCAAGGCTTCATGATTTCATTTATAGTATTTTCCCAAAACCCTACATAGTAACCAATTACTTCTAGACTATTCTAGCGTATCACTAGTTGGGCCTTAGCAAAATATTTGGGCCATAATAATATATTTGGATCATTACAGAGTTCTTCCCTTCCTTCCTTGTCTCTTTCTTCAACCTTTTCCCTTCATTTCCAGTTCTTGAGTCTATTGTTATTTATCTTGCGTCCTCTTCATCAAACTCTTGCTGCATCTGCAAGACTCATTTTTCATTTTCTTTTTTGGTTAATTTTTTATGCTTATATATGCAGGTATTAGCTGAGAAAGTTGATCAATATGGCTAGCAATGAAGAAGAACCAAGATCAATGAATTCGGTATTGCCTAAGGTTGAGCTAAATGAAAGAATACTTTCTTCTATGTCACAAAAAGATGTTGCTGCTCATCCCTGGCACGACTTAGAGATTGGTATAGTAACTTCGTGTGTTATTTCTATGTCAGTTTTACATTAATTATAATGAATTTAATTATACTTAATAGAAAACAAACTCTTGTGCTTCAAGAATCGTTGTTTAGTTTTAATGATAAGATCTCTTTCTAATGAGGTCTTGGACTTGTGCATTTAGCAATACTGAGCTGAAAAATCTCAATGGTTTCATATGTGCAGGGCCAGGAGCTCCATCAGTTTTCAATTGTGTAAGTTTTTTTTTTTCCCAACGTTTTATCCATGCATAAAGCTTGGGGAAGAAAATAGAAACCTTTTGACAAGGTCTCTTATTTACATACCATGTTCATGGTAACCATGATCATGGCCCATCCGTGTTTTGGGCATATCAATGGCAATGTCACTAGCTTTCTGGAATACAAATTTTATGTTTTGCTTACATAGATTATTCCACTGAACACTTCTATTTTATTAATGTTTTCTAAGAAATAAAGGGATCTCTATGATAGGTGGTTGAAATTGGCAAAGGCAGCAAGGTTAAGTATGAGCTGGACAAGAAAAGTGGACTTATAAAGGTGTGATTCCCATTCTTCCCTCCTAACTTTTCATTAGTTGAATTCAGCTTATTCCAACAATATGCTTGATTCAATGGCAGAGTGTAAAGGGCTTTTCTTTTAAGGGAATCATATTCTAATTTACCATTTCTACACTCATCACCAGGCTATTGTAAACTCTATCACTGTCTCAATAAATTCTCCCAAATTGTGAGGGGTCATTTTCCTTTACAAACACCATGTCTTACATGTCAAAGTTTTTAGGTTGATCGCATTCTTTACTCATCAGTTGTCTACCCTCACAACTATGGTTTTATCCCAAGAACCATTTGTGAAGATAGTGATCCCATGGATGTCCTGGTTCTGATGCAGGTAACAATGCTTAAAAGCCTTGTTCATGGTATTTAACAGAGATGTCTATTTACTGTGAAATTCACAACTGTATTTAAATTGAAACATATATTTTGAATAGGAGCCTGTGCTACCTGGTTGTTTCCTTCGTGCTCGTGCTATTGGATTGATGCCCATGATTGACCAGGTATTAAGTTGTTTCCCTCTGCATATTATATGGTTCTGTTTGGGAGAATGAAAAAAAAATAAAAAAAATCGAGGGGTCTTGTTTAAAAATGAAATTTGATTACTAGTAAACCCTTTTATTTGTTTAGCTGATTAGTTGAATGGTTGCATCTAGTGAATTAAACATCAAGTCTAAAGTGGTTGTCCTATGATTTGAAATGAAGAAAACAATGACCTACCTTGTACTTGATATGCAATAGTGAGATTTATCACCATTAACCTTTTAATCCCTTGTGCAATTTTAGATTGGGAGTAACATGATTGGAATGGGGGTATATTTTGATGGAGCAACAAAATAAAAGAAAGTGGTGCTAGGAAAATTGTTAAATGTATTTTGCAGTACCATTAGAGGGATCATCTTGAAATTATATGTCATGTTAGATAAAGACACATGAATGGTTTTATATTATTATCTCCAACAATGTATAGTAGGGATCAGTGAATGCAATTATCTGCTTTGACTTTGACTTTTGCTCCCTCTGAATTCTGGCACAGGGAGAGAAGGATGACAAGATCATAGCAGTTTGTGCTGATGACCCTGAGTTCCGCCATTACAAGGACATCAAGGAGCTTCCTCCACATCGGCTTGCTGAAATTAGAAGATTCTTTGAGGACTGTATCCTGTTATTTTGCATTTTAATATGTAAATATATGCATATGTGTATAGGTAACGGCATAGATGATTAGTTTTGCTCCAATAAGAAGTCAAGTCTTCCCTATGTTTCAATGACCTTTTTAAAGGGTTATACCATTGAAATTGAAATATATATATATATATATGTCTTGCAATTTCTTCTGTTAATACTATCAATAGTGCACCCCATATATACTGCATGTCCTTAACTTGCCACACCAGACAAGAAGAATGAGAACAAAAAAGTTGATGTTGAAGACTTTCTACCACCTGAAGCTGCTGTTAAGGCTATACAATACTCCATGTGAGCTATTATCCTTTACCTTTACAATCCTGTGGTCTTCTTCCTCTGATGCAAATTGTGTGACTGGTTTTAGATTCTTCTAACTAATATTGAATGTTTTACTTTTTCCATTGGAGATCAAATGATTCACTTATATTTCATATGTGGTTTTATCTCCTCTTTTGCAGGGACTTGTATGCTGCTTGTGTAGTTGGGATGTTAAGGCAGTGACTTCTTTAGAAACTGATTAGCAAATTGCAGTGACATTAAGTATATTTGTAAATGTGTATGAAGATCATCATTTTGATTCTTTGTCATGCTATTGCGCCACATACAATGATTGGCTTCTAGCAATTGATGTCTAAATCTTATGATTTGATTCTTCTATTAATAGTTCTGGTACTGTACCTCCAAGTTACTTTTGAAATATGGTACATTCATATAGTAAGCAGTTTCTTTCCTTTTTTGGGGTTCTCGTGTGTGTGGATTACATAATGAGAAGTAACTCTACCTTTCCCCTCTATGAGAAGGTTAGGAGTTCAATTTTTTCTTTTATTAAAGACTTGAAGAAAACTTAATCTAGACAATTTAAGAAATATGAAGGTTTAAGTCAAACAAGCATAATTTTTTCTTTTATTCCCATTTGGCTCAAGCTTGTGCTGCTGAAAATGTGAAAAAGAAAATGTGTTGATTATACATTCACATGCCATCTTCATTTTTCAGTATTGATGTGTACCAAACAATAATACTTATATCAGTTTTTATGTCACTGATGTCAAAAAACAATCAGTTTTATGTCACCACTCACCAAAATCTTGTGTCTAAGATTTGTCATGTGTGTGTGTGTGTTTATTATCTAATTCTTTATGCCATGATGGACCTTAATTTGCACTTCGCAGTGCAGTATTTTCCATTGTTAGCGCAATTGGTTCTGTTAAAGGGGAAAAAACCGGTTGTTAAAAAGAAATGCATGGAAACATAAAAAAAATAAAAATTCCATTGCCGGGAATCGAACCCGGGTCTCCTGGGTGAAAGCCAGATATCCTAACCGCTGGACGACAATGGAAGACATGCTAAATATCAACATTTATATTATTTAACCAAATACCGTTTAGTCTCAACTTCTTGCATTGTTTTTCAACTGTGTTTGTGTGGACTGTTGAAGACTCAAAGAAAGTGCTATCCCACTCTCGGACCGCCATGGTTGACCAAAACATTATAGTAAATTTAAATTTTGAATGTCGTGAATAACATTTCAATCATTTCATTGCAACGTGCCATGATATGCGCAAAGCAAGGCCGCTAGTCAAATCATCATAATCTATTTCCGTTAATAACGTCTTCATTAAAATGTTCCCCCAACAGTCCCCCTCCCAATTTTTTTACTTAAAATACAGTTTTTTTTACAGATACTTCAAATAAAGTTAAATTGTAAAAAAAAAAAGGCAGAAAAATATTTTGTACATTACTTAATATTTAGAAAGTGAAACAGAACTTGAACTCACACTTCAGTCTTCACAAACAACCGATTGCCTTGGATTATGCAGTGCTCGCGGACATAATATCATACTCCATGCTTAAGTTTTTTTTAAAAAAAAATGAAATGCGGGGCAATTAACACGAAAACTAACTAGGGCCTGTTGTGGTGACATAAGATTTTTTTTAACCTGTATAAGATTATAATAACTAAGTACACTGGATGGGCTAGTGAGGTAGTATTGATTAGTATGTGGATTTATTAAACAGAGAAAATGAGTAGTATTAAGTGGAAGAATGATGCATCTACGAATACGAGCTTTGGTAGACGTGACTCAAAATAAAGTAGACGACATATGGACCCAGTTAGCCCCTCTTTTTATTGGATTTGGTATTTGGTAATTGGTATATTTGGCATTACCTTTCTTGTGGACCCTGTTTATCATGAATTCTTAATTTCAAATGTTATGTATTAAGATTAAGATTAAGATTAAGATAAGATTAAGATGAGTATTTATATTTGACTTAAAAAAAGAGTATTTATAAATTAATTTAAATTAATTTTAATTAGAAATTAAGCTTTAAATAAAATAATTTTTAAAAATGGTGAATTATTTAAATTACCGGTTCAAACAATTAAGAAAATGAAATGATTTACGTATAAGCAAAATCTGCCCTCTCGACGTCTTGTCCTATTGTCATGTCTATTTTTTTTGGTATCTAACCAAGAATCTTAAGAGATGTGTGGGATTAAAAAACTTGACGTGTTCATATAACAATTAAAAATGTTAAGTCAGTTAGTTATTTATTATTATATCTATATATCAACTTAATTTAATCATGCTTATAATTATAAACATACTCCTATGGTTCCCTAAATAAAAACTTGACTTAAATTTACAAAACTACTCACCGGACAAAAAACTAACGGGAATGTGATTGGTCACCAATATGTGAAAAAGCAATGAAAGTACCATTTTATTAGATTTGAATGATCTGATCAACTTTCTTTTATTTTCCTCTTTTCTCTTTCCCTAGACAATGCATAAGATCTTTAAATTAATCTTTCATTTATCGGAAAGAATAATTCTTTGAATCCTAGGAGAGTGAAATATTAAAAAAAAATCATTTTAAAGCACCGGAACTAAGAAACCTTAAATAGGTTGAGTCTGTTTGGATTTGTTTGAGAGTTTTGGATTAGGGGAGGGTTTCTTTGAGAGTATAAGAAATATGTGTAAAAACCCTTTAAAAGCCTTCACATCTCTGTACATTTTTTTAATTCCTCCCAAATTTAAGGTTTTTGGAGGTTTTAATTCTTTTATATAAAAATAAGCATTCTTACAGGCTAGTAGGGGGTCCTCCATTTTCTTCTTCTTTTTTTTCTCCCTTAAATTGTCAAACTCTCATCTTCTCTACCCTCCAAAACTTCCAAATAAACCCTTAATGACACTCTAATCATCTGTCATTTATACAATGCATGTTAAACGATATGCATACAGGTATTGTAAGGCTGACTTAAAAAAGACGATTCCATTGTCTTTGCTGATAAAAATAAAGTACATCTCTTAATTTTAAAAGGCTTTAATATTAATTTGGTCCCTATAATATAGAGGGTTTTAGATTTAGGTCCCTATAAAAAAGGTCAAACTTTTTTCGTCCTTGTTTTATTTATTTTTTTGAATTTAATCCTCGTTTTATTTTATTTTTTTGAATTTAGTCCCTCACTAGCGTTGACCGCTGATGTGGCACTAGGAGGTCCCTATAAAATTCCTACGTGGCACCAGCGTGGCTTACACGTCACCTGACACATACTTATATAAATATTAGGTTTTGAATTTAGTCCCTATAAAAAATATGTGTTTTGAATTTAATCCTTATAAAAAATACGTGTTTTGTATTTAGTCCCCGTAAAAAATACTCGTTTTGAATTTAGTCCATCTTCTTCTCCACCACCTCCACCTCCTTCTCCCCCTTCTCCACCACCACCAC